>WQNJ02000015.1:26329771-28729771 GCA_016584745.2 Phylloscopus trochilus trochilus
ACTGGTGAGTGTTAAACACCTTTCGCAATTTTTGAGGCTGAGTCTTCCATGCTTTTCATATTATACTTTTAAAAAAAACAAACAAACAAACAAACAAAAAAAAAAACCAACCAGAGGTCTTCTCTGGGTTAAGTTTTAAATGTTTGTAAGCTGTGCTCTTTAAAGATGGCCAGAACATGGGAGAGGGTTCTCTTGAAAGGAAAAAAATGCTACAAGTAAGCAAAGGTGCCATTTCACTTTAGGCTGGTCATTATAGATCATTCAAAATATGGTCTAGTCAATCCATACCTAGATTACATTTGACAAGAAATTTTTAGGTATTGATTCCCTAGGTTCAGGCAGAACAGATGAGACCAATCTGGTCCTCTTGGGCTGCATCCATGTACCAGAACCACCACTGATTTTAGGGCAGATCCACGTGTGGATGGAGGCACATTTAGAACCTCAGTCCTTCCCCCTGGAGCACATGGGGCTGAGTGTGGATGCCCTGATCCCAAAACCCAGACAAAATTCATTGTTAACTCACCAGAGCAGCTCCCCTATCACCAGTGCGCCCACCATGCAAATGGAGTTATTAATTAATCTTTGCACAATTGAATTCCAGAGTTCCATCTTGGAAAAAAATTAATATACAGTATTTCAGGCAGGTGACCAATCCTGCTCAATATCCCCCCCAAAATACCCACAGACATCAGGGCCTGCATTTGTGCTCACTTTCCCCTTTTTTCCAGCATCCTGTAACCAATAGACTGGAAAGGCTCCACAGCAATTACATATTTAGGATATGTGATAGCTGCAGTTAAGATCTTTATGACTGATTGCAGGATAAAATTTACTTCAAATGTGCAAGAGCCCATTTTTAAACCTCAGTCTCTCAGCTGCTTTGCATTAGAGATATTCCAAAGAATCAAAAGCAATTAGAGCATACAAAGTCTAAATGGTAAATAATTTCCAAATCAAAACCTTTATTAAAGCAATAAGCATCTATTTTTGTTAACACTGTAAGAGATGGAAGGGGCCAAAGTAAAGAACTTGTGGTTTAATGTCATGGAAAGAAAGCCAGACTTCTTTGCTGAAGAGCAGTGTAGGAAATTTCGCCCCAAGTGGGTTTGGGGTTGAGTTTGAAAGACTTGGGAAAGCAGGACAAGCAGAAGGATTTAAAACTCCCATTTTCCTGGTGGGGTTGGGAGTAGTTGTGCACATGCCTGAGGTGGATCCGTGGCTCCCGATTCCCAGCCAGCGCCTCGGCGGCTTGCAAATATTTGTAGAATCACGTCCTTAATTAGAGTGGTAAAACAGTATTAAATCTTGGAATGGGAGAGAAAGAGGAGAGCGAGGAAGAGCTGTCACTGGCAAGAGCCTGTCAACAAGAAGTTAAAAAGCCAATGGTAAATCTCATTTCTGGGAGCTCTGGGTTTGCAGAGCCATCGACCGGCGGCTCCGGGCTCGGCGGCTCCTGATCGATGCTCTGCTGGCACAGAGCACCACGCCGAAGAGCTGGGGGCTGCTAAGGCAGCTTTGAAAATGGGGATATTTCAAACAGGGACCGTGAAAAGCTGGGCAGCAGCTCTCCTCACCCCTGGTGTTATTTAGACACCCCAAAATGCTGTTCCGTTATTCTGTCCCTGGGTTTTAAATTTTTTTTTTTTTTTAATGATGCCAGTCATTGACTTCTGTGCCTCAAGTACAAATAATATTTACACAGCATAGAAGCACCATTTCTGAACCCAAGTTGTTTTCCTTTCTGCCTGAAGCATGAAGTTTTGTTTTGCATATTCAACTTCAGACTTCGGGAAGGAAAACATCAAATCAAATCAAATCAAATCAAGTCAAATCAACCCACAGATCTTACCAAAAAGTGGCTGGGGCAGATGAGAATGTCTGAGCTCTGCTGCCATCACTGAAGGGCAACTGGAGGCAACACGAGCTGCTCCCCATCCAGGGCTTGTACTTCTGTCCAGATTATGGGATTAGTCTCTGTTACATCTATCTACAGTTGGGAACTTGTGATCCAGTTAAAGCAGCTTGAAAGGCGCCCAGCAGGTGCTGGGGGTCCGACTCCACGGCACAAATTCTGTGAGTTACAGGGGCAAAGCAGGGCTGGCCTTGTGCCGGGCTTCCCAAGGCTCCACACGGCTGGGGGAGACAGGGAAAACACAAAATCCTGCCAGAGAACACTCCCAGATGGGGAAAATCGGCCACAGCCTCTTTTTTTTCACCCTGAATCTCAAAATGGAGTTGCTAATGTTTAAATACAAACACTGTCAGACGTGAGTTTATGATTCTTTGCTGCTCCACGCACATCACACGGACACAGGGGATCTCCTACACCTCAGAAATGCTAATTCAGCTCTGGAATTCTGAGTTTGCAGAAACTGTCTTGTAAATGTCACGGGGGATTACCAAATCTACAAAGATTGTATAGCTCTGCATATGTTCAGACTATTGATTTAAAACTTTATTATCTTGGATATAAATTCTTCACAAAGGAAACAGTTCAGCAGTGGGAATTCTGTCCATGTCAAGCTTTTCCAGGGTTGAATCCTTCTGTACAGTCCTGCTCTTCACTAGAGTGGGCAGATCTCTGTAGGTGATGCAACACAAACCTAACTCAGCACCTTATGAACACAAAATCCTGCCCTGCTCAGCCCAAACTTCTCCCAGCCACAGCTGAGAGAGGATGCAACACACTCCCAGTTACTCAGCCGTGAGGAGTTTTTAATGGAAAAATGCAATGATGTGGGGTTTGCTCTCGTATGTTCTTCATAGTTAGTAAAGCTGTAGTAGAGCCTCAGAAAAATCTGCCTTTGTAACAAGATCTCTGCAGAAATTAATACATGGTGATGTGGCTGGCAGTGGTTTGCTCAGAAAAAAAAACATGCAGTTGCATAGTAAGATATTTATAACAGGATTAGATTTCAAGTACAAAGCCCAAGTTCAAAGATTTTTCAGGATGGTGCACGAGAAAATGACAAACTCTGATTTATTTTTTGAATTCACATTTCTCTGTGGTGAACTTTTGTGATAAAGCATCACTTGGAGCTGTCTCAGCAGGACCTGGGAAAATCGTGGCCCCTTCCCAGCCATCCCTGGATGGGATGCAGATGAGCACAACAGATGCTGGGAAAGGCCCTAGGCTCCCCTCCCTGTGGTCTGCTCTCCTGCCTCTGACTCCATGGGGTTGGGTGTGTGCACAGAAGGCTGCACATCTCACATCCATGTTGGCTCTCAACCCTCTGTGCAGGGCCTTTCCTTCCTGGGAACAAGCCCTATGGAATCCCTCTGAATGCCACTCCTCGGACAGAAACAGTGCTGGAGCAATTCCAACCCAGTCCAGCAAGAGAGAGCATCCCTTACAGGACCTCCATCCTAAATCCAGGTTAAAAACTAAACCCTGCCCAGCTTTATGCCCATTTCCTGTGCTGCACACCAGTTCAGATGATCTCCAAGTGTCAAACTGACTGTGAGCATTTCCTGCTCTGTAACATTTTTCATCCCCGACTATAAAATACTTTGTTGCTGATTCATTCAATATATAGCACGACAAATGAAAGGATACAAAACAATTCTTTTAGCAGAAAAGACTTGAGGGTTTTTTCCTTATTTCCTACAGAAAACACATCCAACTCTCATCCTGAGCTGCTGCTGATTCATGTGGGCATGGGAGTGGTAAAAGGGATGGGTTCAGTGGTGCCTGTTTCAATCCCCATCACCACAACTGTCTTCCCAAGGGATTTAGTCCATGCCATTTCTTCCTCTTGCCCCAATGTAAGCCAGGAAAACGCGCTGTGGGAATTGCAACGCCTCATATATTCCAGGGGAGAGGATAATAAACTGGGCTGCTCTGACCTTTTTGGGATTGGTGCTGTTTGATCCCTCGTGTCCACAGTGGTGACCTGGGGGACGCCAGGCAGCAGGGCCAGTCCAGTACAGCACAGTGAAAAGGTTAAAGTCAGATGTTTATGGGTCTGTTAAACGTTTATGGTCTTTCACAGGCCGTACCAGGCATTAAAATTGTGATACCTCATTCCCATAACAAACACTGGAACGAGAAGGGAAAGTGGCAGAGTGTGAGGTTGGTTTGAGGTGCTGCTCTGAGGGCAGTGAGGGAGTGTGTTGCATCCTCTCTCTGCTGCAGCTGGGAGAGGTTTGGGCTGAGCAGGGCAGGATTTTGTGTTTTTACCGTGTTGCTGCTCTGCTGGGTTTGTGTTGCATCACCTACAGAGGTCTGCCCACTCTAGTGAAAAGCAGGATTGTACAGAAGGATTCCAAGCTTGCAGAAGCTTGACATGGACAGGATTCCCACTGCTGAACTGTTTCCTTTGTGAAGAATTCATATCAGGGTTGTTGCAATGAGAGCACAAAACCAGCACAACATTCCCTCACTGCTGTGGAACAGCCAAAAAGAAGGAGGTGACATCACAAGCCTGCACCGTGCCCTGAATGACACCACAGCAGATCATCCAAGCAGAGGCACCAGCCACCTCCCATCCCCAGCACTGACAGCTGCAGAAACTGGGAAGCTCAAACAGAGATCAGGTGTGCCCATCATCAGTCCATAAGTGGAAAGACAGAAAATGAAGCATTTTGGAGGCTGCCAGCACAGAGGTGTGCTGCTGGGACACCACTGCTGTTCCAGGGGCTGCTCAGCCCAGTACCAGCTCCTTGCTTGGCTCTCACATCTCACAGTGGGCTGGACAGCCCAGTCAAACACTGGACATATTTTTGCTTTTAATCTGCTCTAAATGTATCACATCTTAATTTCACCGTGTGTCCTAAGATGCCCAAGGTACACCAATGAGTGCCCATGAGCAGGGTTCATCTACAAACATCCAGGCAGCCTCAAAGGTCTCATCCCACCCCTGTAAAACTTCTGGCTGGCACCACAAATCGCTGGATTTACACTGAATTTTCCTGGCAGGAAAATAAACTTTCTGTCAACTATAAAAAATGAAGAAATTCAGTCTGGGGACAAAAGCTCCCAAACCAGCAGCAGCCCAGGGCTACTGAGAGCTACTCAAAGACTGAGCTTGAGGTAACTCCTGTTTAAGAAGAGCTGGGAAAGTAAAATATGCAAAATCATTAAGTGTATTATTTCCTGCTATTACCCTAAACAAATTACTCTGGAAAATTACACTGTTTTTTCAAAATCACATCTGATCTGATAGTTGGTAATGAAAATAACAGGTCATTAAAATGGCAGTTATTACAAGTGTATGAAAAGTAAAGCCAAAACATCAAATATAATGATGTCACTGATATTTATTTTATTTTCTGCTATATCACTAACACCCTTTTTTATTTCTTTTGTAATAGAGTATTAAAAAATAAATATATGTACATAAAATGTTATCAGTTGCAAAGAATTAAGAACACAGAGTAGGCACCAAGCCATGATTACTATCACATAAATAGAAGTACATGATTTAATGTTAACTAATATGTGGTACCCAGCAGGGACTGAGATACCTGGACACAGGAGAAGAGGACAGGAAGAGCTGGGCTGATAGGTGAGAGAAGGTGCATGACTGAATCAGTTATCCCAAACTTTACATCCCAAGTGTCTTATGGAAACCAAAAAACAGGAAGGAAGAGAAAGAGAAAGAGAAAGAGAAAGAGAAAGAGAAAGAGAAAGAGAAAGAGAAAGAGAAGAGAAGAGAAGAGAAGAGAAGAGAAGAGAAGAGAAGAGAAGAGAAGAGAAGAGAAGAGAAGAGAAGAGAAGAGGAAGAGGAAGAGGAAGAGGAAGAGGAAGAGGAAGAGGAAGAGGAAGAGGAAGAGGAAGAGGAAGAGGAAGAGGAAGAGGAAGAGGAAGAGGAAGAGGAAGAGGAAGAGGAAGAGGAAGAGGAAGAGGAAGAGGAAGAGGAAGAGGAAGAGGAAGAGGAAGAGGAAGAGGAAGAGGAAGAGGAAGAGGAAGAGGAAGAGGAAGGAAAGGAAAGGAAAGGAAAGGAAAGGAAAGGAAAGGAAAGGAAAGGAAAGGAAAGGAAAGGAAAGGAAAGGAAAGGAAAGGAAAGGAAAGGAAAGGAAAGGAAAGGAAAGGAAAGGAAAGGAAAGGAAAAAGAAAAAGTTCCACCAGGTTTCACAGCCTTTTAAACCTGGTCACTGGAGTTCAGTGCTGTTTCTTGGGCTTTGTCCATCATTTACCTCCTGTGTTGAAATACACTGAAATTCCCAAACAGGGCCAGGTGTCCCTAGGGCAGGTCCTTGGGTGACATCCCAGCTCTGCAGTGATGGGTTCCCATTATCCCCCTGGGCAAGGGAAGTTCCTCCTGTTCCTCCTGCAAAACAAGGGAGGAGGAAAGGGGAATGAAAGGGATGGGAACAGGGGAGCCAAAAAGGGTCAGATGGGAGGGTTTCAGCTTCACCTGTGCCCAGCTGGGTGTGCTTTGGCACAGCACAACCTAGGGGAGGTAAAAATGAGAAAGAACATTAAGAAAGAGAAAAACCACTAACTGGGATGTGGGCTGAAGTGTGGGGAGTGCTTTTAAGGGCAGTGCTGGGTTCAGGCAGCAAACTTTTGGGGCTGCTACTGAGTGTTGCAGTTCCTGAACATCTGGGGGGCTAACACAGCTCTTTGCACTCCAGAAGCACCTGTGCAGTAAAATCATCACTGGAGGTCCTTTTAGGAGTAACTATTCTTGCACTACAGAAAAGAAAAGAGCCTTTACAGATTCAATTAATTGAAAAAAATAAACTAAGTTCCTCAAGCAGGATTTTTTTTTCTCCATTCCATGCTCTAAATATTTGGTCTGCATTCTAGAACAGATTAATTTGTTTTTGTAAATTTGGGGGGGGGGGGGGGGGGGGGCTCTGAGCTCTTACACAGCAAAACTCAGGCTGCTCCTGTAATTTTTGCTGTGTTTGAACATGAAAATATTAATGCAGTGTGTCATGACAGCAAACACTGCTGTGGATGAAGGGTGCAGAGCAATGCCATTGAGCTGAGCAGGAAAGCTCCTGACTAGACAAAAATTGTGATTTTTTTTTTTTAACAGTGCTGAGCACCATGGGGTGTACCCCAGTGATATCTGGAGGAAATCTCTGGTGTTCCAGCAGCAGCAGGAGGATCCCATGGCTGGATAATCAGGCACAGGCTCAGTGTTCTCCCAGAGAAGGCGGCCTTCTGCCTGCTCTGGCTGCCGAGCTGCGGATTCCGAACCTCCCTGATTCCCCCTGTGTCTGCCTGGAGATGCAGGAGCTGGAGCAACTGGGAAATCAGCAGAGCAGCAAGCTGAGCACTACAAATGGGTAAAAATTATTTAATACTGGGAAGCCGATCTCGCCACCCCCTGGTAATTCTGTCAATTAAGCGGATGGAATTAATATTAATTATCAACGATGAATTGTTTGCGGGTGTAATAATGAACAGAGGAAATAGCAAGAAACACAGCACACTTGTGATGCAGAAGTGTCAGCTGTCTCTGAAATATTTTCTCTGGAATCTCTTTTGGTTCCATTAAAATGTACTTTTAGAATTTTTTTTTTTTTTTTTAAGTTGCAGATCAGCCTGGACAGATTAGGGAGTGCCGCAAAGAAAATGTGTGCATCGAAATTCTCTCTGATCCAAGAAACTACATTCACTTAAAAGAAAATAAATCAGAAAACAACCCACAGAGATGCTCAGCGAGAGTAGTCAGCCTTGAAAAAGAGGGAAGAGCAACACTTGGAAATATTTTAACTGGAGAAGTCATCATTGGACTATCGCTCCCACTCTGTGCTGATGCCATCAACAGATTGCAGTAACTTCTTTTCATATTAGGGAAAAAAAAAAAGAAGTCAGCAGGAAATGGTAGACCTATAAGCAAAACCCCTGAATCCCTGAGACATCATTTATAATTAGTTTTCACTAATAATTTTGATTAATCTCTGCCACTTTGCTCTGCACCTTCAAGGTGCCCCCTTGGCAGCTGTTGGGGAACCTTCTCCTTTGCCATTAGAGCAGGAGAGACCTTGGTTAGAGCACCACTAACAAGGGCATCAGCTTCTAGGGTGTTTGACAGTGAGATTTGCACAAAATTAATCCTTAGAGGAATATTTCCCTCCAGAACAACCTTCCTCCACCCCCAAAAGTTTTCCAAATACTCCCACTGGCAGATGGTGCAAACACAGGCAGGTCCACAGGCGGGGGAATTGTTCATCACCGCTCGTGCTGAGGGTTTTGAAACTTGTCACCAAGACCAGGAATGAAATTTGCCCTACTTGGGAATCATTTTCCAGCTCTTTCTTACCTGAATTGGAAGGTGACAGTAGTTTCTAGCTTAGGAAAGGGAATTCTAGGTAACTTGTGTGGGCCCTGGAAGATCCGAGACAAGGGAATAGGAGAGCAGTGGAAACAGGGATACAAGCAGTGCTAATCCTTTTTTCAGAGCTATGTATAAAATGATGGATCTGTTCTGCTGCTTGAGGGACATAAATATCAGTTATTAAGACAATCAGGGTTTGTTCTTTGCAATTACTTTTTAATAGAAACATGAATCTCAGTTAAAGCTAGATTTATGCTCACACTTGCCTAACCCAGTGCCAGGATCTTTGATCCCAAATTATTTATAAAGTGGGGAAATCTCTCCTGTAGGGGTGTTTCTGCTTGAAATGTGCAATAGGTCCTTCCCAAAGGCCTTTGTACCTTTATTGCACAAAATAATCTGCTGCTGAAATGGATTTATAGGTGCAACATACAGTTATTACAAAACCAGTAGCAATAAAACTTAAAGGTTTAGGGCAAAAATTGAATAAAAACATCATTTCCAGTTTGAGCAGTGAAACTGAGACAGTGGGATCCCAACAGGAGGATTTGGGCAAACACTCTTCCAGTGGGAAACACCCACTGCCACCTTTTGTAGTGAAGGGTGGTGAAAGCCCAGAGGCAGAAACAGATTACTGGGAATATTCCCACAACCAGGGGCTGCAGGGAGCATCCTCATCCTGTCCATCCTGCTGCCCAGCAGCTCCAGCTTCTCCCTTTCTTCATGGATCTACATGTCAGACCCCAGGGCTTCTCAAGAGTCTGGTGGGATTTACTGTGGGGTTTTTCCTCCCTTTTTTTTTTTTCTTTTCTTTTAATTTTTGCAGTCATTTGTTGTCTCTCCTCCCCATCCTGTCTTGAAGCATCACAAGAGATCCCACTTGCTTCTGTTCTAATGAGAAATGATCTCTGAGTTAATTCAGCCATATATTTGGGGGGTGGGAAAGCCAGAGCTCACTGGGGAATGGGGTTTCAGGTTGGTCCAGAGTAAGGACTCCATGAGGGAAGTGACCCCAGTCCCTCCCAAGCCTCTTGTGCACTCAAACAGCTTCTGGTTTTAACCAAAAAACCTGATTCACTCCTTTAATGAGTCTTTCAGAGTGCCAAAAGGCAGGTGAAGGCAAACTGGAATTCTTAGGGAAAGGTTTAATTTGGGCAGGGAATACAGGGATAATAAATTAATGTTTCTCTCTGAATGGAGCACGTGCAGGTTCGGTTCCAGGAAGCAGAAATCATTTTGCACACTAAAAGCAGCTGCAATCTTTTGAAATTCATATCCAGAAAATAATTTTGAATCGTTTAGGTCCTTTGACATCAACTTACAATTAATTTTTAAGTAAATTGAGTGTAGTTTCATTTACAAGGCCAAGCTGCCTGCAGCTCCCAGCCCCGCTCAAGTGGGAGGAAAACCAACCTTCCACTGGTGTCAACTGGAATTTAAAGGAATTGGGACTCTGAATGCTCACTGTGCTCCAGAGTGCTGCTCAGGATCCATGAATCCCTTCTCTTTGAGGAGAAAAGCTGTCTGAATGTCACTCACACTGCCCTTTATTTTTATCCATTAGACAAACAAAATGAATGATCACATTTATGTGGAAAAAAAAAAAAAAAAGCCGACCCCACGGGCTATATGGCGTGAAAAGAACTCTTTCTGCCCAGCAAGATAATGCTTGAAAAGGTGAATGAAAAGATTTCAGCAAAGAGGAAAATGTCCCTGTAGGACCCTTCCTAATTCTGAGCTCTTCAGCAACGTCAGCCTCACTAATCCATACCTAGCTGTGAGTTCAAATGAAAAATTCATTAACTTTGTGTCCTTTAATTTATTAGGTGTAGCAACACTCCTCATCAGGGGAAGGGCTGAAAGGAGGGGACAATCAGGGCGCTTTTATTCCCTTGGCAAGCCCACGGGCTCACAAAGGCAGAGGACCCGTTTGGGAGAAATTACCCTCCCTAATTAGGAGTGCTGCCGCTGGCTCTCGCCGGGGCCGAGCAAAGGGAAAATGGAAAATCTGCCATCAAAGACCTGCAGCAGCCGTGGCCACAGCCACGGCAGGGACAGGCAGGGCTGGAGCCCCCCTCGGCGACCAGCTCATCCCCCGGCGGTGCAGGAAGAGGGAAGGGGAACAGGGGAGTCTGTTTTACAGAGAATCAAAACTGAAAGGTGGGTTTTCTGCACCAGGGCAGGGCTGGGTGCTGCTCCACACCCCCTGCACTCCCTGCTGATCCATCCTACCCCTGTGCTATGGCAAATTGGAGAGGCTTTTCCCAGCAAACTGCCCTGGGTTGGGATGCAGGGAGTGAGAACAGGAAATACAGAGGATATTGAGTGATCACATCCACAGTGGAACCTGGGATAACAACCATGCTCAGGCTGATAGGATTTGGTTTCATTCCCAGTAACACAATATTTTGTCCTTACGTGACCCTCCCCGGTGTTCCTTCCCTCCCTCTTTGGAAAGGAATAAATAATTATCCTTATTTTCTGCCAGGAAACACAGATAGTGAGTGGGGTGAGATGGACAGCAGCCAGGCCAGTGCCAGCAGCAGAGCCCGGGGCCCAGGCCCCATTAACATTAATGCTTAATTAGTGTTTACATTTTCCCAGCAAAATGTAAACATGTATCTGCACCAGCCAGCGCCAGCTGTGATGGAGGGAGTGATGTTATCCAACAGCAATTTCCTCTCCTTTCAGAGGGGCATCTCCAGTAGGTAAGACCACAAAGCAGCATCTGAATGGTGACACCTCGTATTGTGCCCTACAAAGGACACATTTGGGTCACATCACCAGTTTTGAGGTAGGACCAGCAAATATTTGGGCTGATGAGAAAGGGTAAGTAGCAGGAAAACAAAACAAAACAAAGCAAAACAAAAAAATCCCAAAAACCCCAGCCCCTTTGAGGATGCTGCAGCAGTCATCTATGATTTCAATTATGGAATTACAAACTGCCTTGATAGCCATATGGATATAGGCTTTAAAGCCAGGAATTATTGTTCCCCAAATTAATTGCTGTTTGCAACAGCAGAAAACTCTGAACAGCTGTAAAAAATGCTCACAATGAAATCCGAGTGTAGTGGAGGTTAATCCACGTTGAAATTTCTTTACTGATATTGAAATGAAGTTCAGCTGAGCCAGAAGCTGATAAAATCAGCTTCTCTTGCTCACAAAGATGACAGGGATGCTCTGGCTGTTGGCCCTTCACCCCTCCAAAGTGATGCCCAGCTTACCCAGACACGGAACACGTCCCCCTGTCACCACTTGTACCTTCCTGAGGCTGCTTCCCAATGTCTCCTTCCTCATGGTCCAAACTCTCCCACTCCAGGGATCCCATAGACAAACAGCTGGAGGAGAAAACCACACAGATGAGGATTTTCTGCTGCAATTACTGAAAAACAGGTCCACAAATACTCTCTGTCACTGATATTTCTAAAACTTGTGTCACGGGGGTGTTGGGACAGAAGATGTTTGTGGTTCCATGGGGAATGGATATGATAGGGACAGGAAACTTCATGTCTAGCTGTCATCAAGGGCTTTTTCCAATATTGGAAGTTAGGGCACTGAATCATCACCTCCTCTACACCCTGAGAGTCACATTTGGTCTCCCTCCTCCTTTGGAATACTCCTGGGAAGAAGCCTTAGGGGCTGAGGAAGGTGAGAAATTTCTGGGGCAGTGGAGCTGAAACAAGATGGTTTTCCTGGAAGGAGGTGCACAGGCATCCATTTCCCACTCAGTCAGTCTCAGCAGCCATGTGCCACGCTGAAAATCCAATGTAATGGTTGATTTTGTGCCATGAACTAAGTCCCTCTGGAAAGGTGAAAAACCACTGAGGAGAACAACCACAATCAGTGCGAAAACCAACATAACTGTAAACCAGGCACAAATGGCCACCACTTCTGTAAGCATTGGGGAGGTATGCAGGGTGTTAAGGCAGTTATTTAAAGAAGGAAGACTTTAAAAATGTGTGAAATTATCCCTGAGGTTGAAGACAACTCTCCCGCAGTGTTTCCTAAGAGGTGCATAACTTAAAACTGCTCTGGCTTACCCAGCAAGGACAAGAGCTCAGGTGAGCAGCACAGAGCTGGCAGGACATCACAATTTTTCCTAAGAGCAGTAAATAACACACCTGTGTTATCATAGCTTTATTCTCTCTTATTTTGTGGCAGAGATCAAGTTTTGGTGCTGTGACAAGGAAAAGAGCACCCGAACATGAACAGCATCACTGCGGCTTAGTCAGTTGTAGGGACTTCTCTTCAAATGCAGTCACAGGTATAATTATGTAGAGGAATTCATCGTGCCATTATGAACTTGCTGATGACCCCACAGCCCCCAGGCCAGCCCCTAACCCCTGAATCAGGACATGAGAGAGGGTGAAGGTGCAGGACTGTCCCTGCAGTGAGATCAGAGTTACCAGACCCATCTGCAGCTCGGTGCCACAGTTCTCAGTGAAGCACAAACGACAGGAATTGCTGTACAAATACACCATTACAATTTTTCAGATGCACTTGTGTTTGGTTTTTGTTGTTGTTGTTGTTGTTTGTTTGTTTGTTTGTTTTTTGGGGTGTTTTGTTTGTTTGTTTTGTTGGGTGTTTTTTGTTTGGTTTTTTGTGGGTTTTTTTTATTTGGCTTTTTTGTTTTTGTTTTGTTGTGGGGTTTTTTTTGTTTGTTTTGTTTTGTTTGTTTTGTTGTTGGGGTTTTTTTTAAGCTTAAGTAGGAATTAAGCTCTATGATTTCCCTCCATGCAGGGATGACTTCAGCACAGGTGTCATCTCTCCCCAAGGCACCAGAATGACCAGACTGACCTCAAAGTGCACACAGAAAATTACAAACCACACATGCACACAAAAGGAAATTCAGCCTGGAAGGACAAAACAATGAGCAAATATTGCTGTCCAAATAGAACTCTTTTTGCAGTGCCCCACAGCCCTGCAGGTGATCAGTGCATCCCCCAAAGGGAGTCTCACCTGGGGGAGTTGCAGGTGACACCCACAGGCACAGCTACATGACCTGGATTCTCCCAGTAGTTCCCAGTCCTTGGGAAGGAGCAGCCTGGAGTGACAGCAGGGAGGTGCAGCAGGAAGCCTCTCTTTGTGTGCCACACCAGGCTGGGCTGCAGCATGTGAGGGCACAAAGGGTGGAAGTTATTTATTATGAAATAAACTTTGCAAAGGCTTAGCGAGACACCTTTGATGTTTCCAGAGAGCCCATCTGAGCTCAGTTTTGGAATAAAGTAGCCAGCTCAATGATATCTTAATTTCTTGAAGACAGTTGTTCAGTCTCTTTTCTATACTGTATGTTCCACATTAAGTCATTATCTATGCTGTTCACTCCATTAATTCTGCTAGTTTTATTAGCAAAGTTCTGCTGCCTGGTCCTGTAGCAGTGACAAGCATTTCTAAAAGCTAATCTGACAGATAATGACTCCATTAAGTGTTGAATACTAATTGGTTTACATCAGGGGCCTGAAATTAATTGATGTAAATAAATTAGCACCTGAGCATGCATCACCCCAGCTTTGGATTTTCCTAAATACCAATGATTTTTAAAGCTTGTATCTTCAGCAAAACGCAGTGGAATATAAACAGACAGGATGAGTAATTAAAATGTGGCAACAAAATAGGACTATCAAGATGAGCTTAACAAAGATTGTTTACCTATTGATGGAAAGGGTAGTGCCTGCCTGTACAGTCTGTTTACACTGCTCTGACTCCTAGAAAAGATACTTTTCTGACAGCTTCCCAAAGATATAATTATCATTTCTATGATAACAGTGACACTGACCCCCACACCATTACTAAGATTTAGTAAAGTTCTGTGATACGCAGGGAACGTGTCCTATTAATCACAACAAACACCTGCCCCTCCCCTGTAAAAGTCAAGGCTTCAATTATTAAATCAAGGAATTAATAAAAGTTATTTTGTTTTAAAAGGATGAAACCTCATTATAGTGGTGATTTGTCATTGGAGTGACACAAATAATGACTGATTCCTAAATCACTGGGAGAGTGAGAGGGAGCCTGGGCTCCTTGGGCATGTCAAGAGCAGTCCATAGGTTAGGAGACACAAACAAATGTGGTTTATTTTTGTATACAGATTTACTGTGTTCACTTGCACTTTTATAAGCAAAATAAAATCTAATATAAGGAAAAAAAAAAAAAAGAGAATTCACATGCTTTGGGAAAGTGGATGTCATTTGGAAGAGTGAAGGAAACTCAGCCCAGGCCAGTATGGAATCACAGAATTTTTGGGTTGGAAAAGCCCTCTGAGCTCATCCAGTCAAATCATTAATCCAGCACTGCCAAGGCCACCACTGACCATGTCCCCAAGGGCCACATGCACATGGCTTTTGAATCCCACCAGGGATGGGGACTCCACCACTGCCCTGGGCAGCTGTGCCAGGGCTACACAGCCCTTTCCATGGAGATTGTCTGGACAATGTGAGGAACCTTTGGGCATGAGCTCCATCTCCACCAGGGAACTCCCCTGAATCTCTGCAGAGCTGCTAGAAAGCTTTGAGAAAGCCACCAAGGCTGGTCAAAACACACCCATTAACTCCAGTCTGCTTTGGATCAACTCCCTAAGTCATCCCGTGGGTTTCGGGTCAGAAACCATGGGATGGTTTCTGCATGCACTGAAGAACCCTTTGTTTGACAGAACTATCATCACTGTGAAAACACTGGATGACTTAAAGTTATCCTGCAAAGGACAAGACCAAAATTCCTTCCCAAATACCCCACCTATCCCTGCCCTCTGGCAGTGGGAAGCCATTCTCTGTATCCTGTCCCTCCATCGCTTGTCCAAAGTCCCTGCCCAGCTCTCCTGGAGCCCCTTTAGGCTCTGGGAGGGCTCTGGGGTCTAACACCAGGTGTAATTCCCTGAATGAACACGGAAGGAGCTGTGACAGTCTCGGGGGAGGGGGCATGCTGCTGTCCCCTCCTGCGTGTCCTCGGAGGGCCCAGGCTCCCACGCTGGTGCCGGATCCATCCCCGCCTGCTTGGAACCTGCAGCAGCCGGGTTTGTCGTTCCTGCTGTGCTCCTTTCAGGGTCCGCTTTGATCCAACGCCAAGCACCAGCCCGTGGCAAATGGGCAGCCCCAGCTCTGTAAACAGCAACTCGAGTGCTCCTCTCCTCTCCTCTCCTCTCCTCTCCTCTCCTCTCCTCTCCTCTCCTCTCCTCTCCTCTCCTCTCCTCTCCTCTCCTCTCCTCTCCTCTCCTCTCCTCTCCTCTCCTCTCCTCTCCTCTCCTCTCCTCTCCTCTCCTCTCCTCTCCTCTCCTCTCCTCTCCTCTCCTCTCCTCTCCTCTCCTCTCCTCTCCTCTCCTCTCCTCTCCTCTCCTCTCCTCTCCTCTCCTCTCCTCTCCTCTCCTCTCCTCTCCTCTCCTCTCCTCCCAGGAATGGCTC
Organism: Phylloscopus trochilus trochilus; assembly: GCA_016584745.2. Taxonomy (NCBI): domain Eukaryota; kingdom Metazoa; phylum Chordata; class Aves; order Passeriformes; family Phylloscopidae; genus Phylloscopus; species Phylloscopus trochilus. Next base: position 26,345,406 of record WQNJ02000015.1, read on the forward strand.
ATCCCACCTTTCAGGGGACCTGTAGCTCCTCGGTGAGTCGTTCATCACCACCAAATCTGGCTCTGATTTCAAGTCCATCAGCTGCCATTCAGCCCCTGCATCACCTCAGAATTCCCACGTGGACAAAGCTGCTCCACCCAGGAGCCTCCAGGCCGTGTCCTACACCAGGGAACCATTTCTGGCATTTCTTGCCTCACAAGCTGGGGATTTGGTGGGGGGGGCTGGCTGACAGACAGGAGTCCCCTGAACATTCCTCACACACCCCCAAAGCTGAACTGCTGGGAACAGTGGAGGGAGGTTCCCTGGAAAGCAGCTGTGATGGAACCAGTCATTCCTTGGCTCCAACACACCAGAGGTTCCTCCCAGAGCTGTCAGCCAGCTTCAGTAACAAAGGTAAAAGGCAGAAAGTATTAATAACTGGGAAGAGATACAGGAATGAGCAAACCCTTTGCCACTTATGGAGCAAAATACAGCTCCAAGCTATTAAACATTTTAAACATTTTAAAGTTCTTAAACGTTGCCTTAAGCTACATAAGAAGTCAGAAGGAATTCAGTAATTCCTGGACACAGCCTTCCTTTGAAAGCTTTCACCCAAAGAGTGTGGAAAACTGTGCAAAGCATCAGCTCTGGGGAAACTTCAGCCAACACCCATCATCATTCAGGTACTGGGTCCAAAGGGGTTAACACCACTCAAAATCCCAGATGGGTTAGTCTTGGGAGGACCTTAAAGCTCATCCCATCCCACCCCCTGCCATGGGCAGGGACACCTTCCACTGTCCCAGGCTGCTCCGAGCCCTGTCCAGCCTGGCCTTGGATACTTCCAGGGGTTTAAATGGATAAAAAGCTTTTCCCCCTATAAAAAAAAACCAAAAAAAAACAAAACAGCAGAGTCCCTCAAACCTAAGGCAATGTCCTCGAGGCTCTGTGTGGGTGTGGAGAGGTTTTGGTGTGGTCCATCCTCTTTCTCATCTTCCAACCACTTCTGGAGCAGCTTCTCTCTGACCTCACCTGTGCAAGCATTTTGATTCAGCCACCACCAGAAGCACTGGAAAACCATCAGGAGTTAACCAGGGAAAATTAATTACAGGAATAAAACTTCCTTGAGTGTCCTCATCAGTGTTTAAGTATAATGACTATTTATTAGTGAGGGTAATGGACAACAGAGCTGAAAGGGTGCAGGTTTCCAGTAGTCACCATGCATATGCTTAATGAGAATTCAAAAGACATAATGAATTAGGATTCCCCTGTTGGGCACTGAGTATTTCTTCATTAAATTCTAATGAACTGGGAAGAGTATCAGGTTTGCTCATGCAGTGTAATTTCCCCCCTTTTTATGGTTATGTTTACATGCATTTAGTTAATCCTCATCATCCTTATGACAAAGAAGTGCTGAAAAAACAAGTTTGTTGGGAATGGAAGGAAGATAAATATTCAGAGACAGAAGAGTCAGCAGCACAGATTGTGTGGAATAATAGAATTTGTGCTGTACCCCACAGAACCCATAGCTCCCCAACCAGATATTGCTTTTTTCTTTGGGAATTGTGGGATAAGATGGAATCTCATTTGGTAATAAGATTATGGCAAATGATGATGTGGTTTCATGGATAACCACCTTTAGGAAAAGAAAGAACTCATTCCTAAAAACACACCCAGCACATGAGAGGGGTCAGTGCAGATAAATCCAAATTGCTAATCACAGAACTGATGGCAAAAACAGCTCAGGAAAAAAAAATCCATCTCAATGACTGACTGCTTCAAATGTGACCATGCTGTCCCCAGAACAGTGCCCTGGACAAGAGGTGGCTGGGCTGTGCACACCTGCACCAGCCAGCCCAGAAAAACAAATCCCAGGAGTCTGAGGTGTTGTGAACTCTTCTGAAGAGCATCAAGAGGAGCTCCTGTGGCTTTGGAAGCTGCTATCTCCACAGCTCCTGTAAGTGAGTTCCTACAAGTAATTTCCTTCAAGTATGTGGTTGTTACAGAGCAAGAAGCATAAAACCAATAATCTCTGCTGGCACTAAGTCAAAAAATATTTTCAAAAGGGTAAGAGGGTTTGAAAGAGAGGATGAAAGCAGCTGCAGTAATCCCACAGCGTCTTCATGGTTTTCCAGAATCATGGCAAAAAAAAAACCCTGGAAATCCATCTGCAAGCCACTTGTGGTCCCTGTACTCCTGCTGGGGTCAGAGCCGCCTCCCCACCCGACCCCGGAGCCAGGAGCTGCCCCAGCCCTGCCCCTCCTGGTGGCAGCAGCCGAGGTGACAGTGGCACCTCGTGGGGAACGGGGTCCCCGTGAGGTGGCACCGCCCCTGCAGACCCCAGCGTGTCCCCTCCCACGTCGAAATCCGGGGGATTAGAACTCTTCATTTCCTCCCTGCCTGGTGGCAAGACTAGGAAAGCAATTAGGCTGCTATGGCAATTTTATGGTGCTTAGAAAATTAATTAGCCACTTATTAATTAAAAATTGTCATTAATATTATTATTATTATCTTTTCTTTTAAATCCTTCTCGATGTTGGGTTTTTTTTCTGTTTTGTTCTGTTTTGTTTTTGTGGGTTTTTTTTTTTCTTCTCTTCCTTTGTATTTCTTGTTTGCTTCCCAGGATGGACACGTCCCATCCCAGCTCTCCAGCCACAGGGAGGCCCTGGATGGGGAGCTTGGCTATTCAGGATGAGCCTCGGGTCAATGTCCAAAGAGTGGGCACAGCCCTGGCAGGGCAGGTGCAGGACTTACCAGGGAAAGTAACTTTAAATTAAATTAAAATAAAATAAAATAATTATAATATAATATAATATAATATAATATAATATAATATAATATAATATATAACATAACAACATAACATAACATAATATTATATATATTATATATTATATAATAATATATTATATAATATATATAATAATATAATATAAATAAAGTAATTTATGCAAAGTTACCACCTTTGCATAAGTCAATGTTTAGGTTAAAGGACAAATCCTCTTTTTTTTGGGTTGTTTGTTGTTTTTTTTTTTTTTTTCAGAAAACTGGGATGTCTCCTTTTTTTTAAGCAGAGGATGCAGATGAAGCCTGGTGATCTGGAATCTTCTGGAAGAGGCAGTTCCTGGAGGATAATGTCATTCAGGGGTTGGAAGCCACAGCACTTGTTCTGTGTGGACACCAGCCAGGGACTCTTCTGTTGTTGCTGCTTTTTGTTTGCTTGTTTGTTTTTTAGCTCCACATTGGGAATAATCTCCAAGAGACTGTTTCATAAAATTTTACATTAATTTAAGACCAAAGTGTGTTTTATTTGTACCCTTGCCAGGATTTTGAAGTCTCCCTCCCAGGCTCCTGTCCTCTGTTAAAGCATCTCTAGAGACTCCTTTGATGCTCCTAGCATGAGAGATCCCACCACCCCACAACGCCAGAGATTGTCGGAGTTGGAAACTTTCCCAGAACAAGTTTGTTGGTAAAAGGGCTCTATTTGTGATGAAATATGGCTCAGTCCACGGGGTCTTACCTTCAGTGCTCTCACTCTGTTGTCTCAGACGACGTTAAGCAGCATCACACTTGACATGCTCCTCTCTCCTGTAAGAGACACCAAAGAACTTTATTATTGTCAATAAAATTCCTACTGGGGCTCAGCGTGGCTTTGCCTGCTTTGTCCTCAGCTCTCCTGGAGTTTTACAGCCCACATTTAAGGCCAGGTGGTGCCATGGACACGCCTTGGGGGGCATGGCCTGGTGATGCCCTGTGGTGGCTCTGGGGCAGCTCCTGCCCTGCACAGGTGAGGACACCACCTGAAGGGAAGCAGCAGCAGCACCGTGGCTCTGGCAGTAACAATCCCTGGGCATGGAGTGCCAACCACGGGCTGGGCTCCCCCCAGCAGCTCAGGGAGGGGATTCTGCCCTGATCAGGTGAGATCCTGGCTAGGGATCTCAATATAAAGGGTGTGGAGCTACTGGAGTGAGTCCAACAGAGACCCTGGGGCTGCTCTGGAGCCAGGCTGGGAGAGCTGGGGGTGCTCACTGGAGAGGAGAAGGCTCCAGACAGAGCTCAGAGCCCCTTCCAGGGCCTAAAGGGGCTCCAGGAGAGCTGGGGAGGGACTTGGGACAAGGGATGGAGGGGCAGGACACAGGGAATGGCTTCCCACTGCCAGAGAGCAGGGATGGGTTAGATTGGCCACAGCACCGCGTGGTGGGGCCAGAGCCACTCCTGGCTCTGTGGAAAAGCCAAGAGGAGCAGAGCTGTGTTTTGGGGCTGTGTTGGCGGGCAGGGGGTTGAAGGAGGGAGAAGGTGTTCAGGACCAGTGCTGAGGTCAGAGCTGAGGTGCAGGATCGGTGCTGGGAAACAGGGCACTTTTGGGGTGCAGGATCAGTATCATGAGTGCAGACTGGGTGCTGTGGGTGCAGGATTGGCCTTGGGTACAGGGAGGTTCTGGGGTGCAGGATTGGTGCTGTGTTCAGGGCAGTTTTGGGGGGTTCAGGGCAGTTTTGGGTGCAGGGCGCAGACCGATGTTGTGTTCAGGAAAGTATTTGGGGTACAGGGCAGTTTTTGGGGTTCAGGGCAGTTTTGGAGCGCAGGGCACAGACTGGTGCTGTGTTCAGGGCAGTTTTTGGGGCGCAGGGCAGTTTTGGGGTGCAGGGCACAGACCGGTGCTGTGTTCAGGGCAGTTTTGGGGTGCAGGGCACAGACCGGTGCTGTGTTCAGGGCAGTTTTTGGGTGCTGGGCAGTTTTGGGGTGCAGGGCACAGACCGGTGCTGTGTTCAGGGCAGTTTTGGGGTGCAGGGCACAGACCGGTGCTGTGTTCAGGGCAGTTTTTGGGTGCTGGGCAGTTTTTTGGGTGCTGGGTCAGGTGCCGTGCGCGGAGCATCGCCCCGGCCCCGGTGGAGCAGCGCCATCTGCAGGCGCTCCCGAGCACTGCACAGCGCGCTCCCGCTGCCCGCGGCGCCGCTCTCCCTGCAGTAACAGCGTCCTTCTGTCCTGTCCTGCATCCTTCTGCATCCTTCTGCCATGTCCTGCACCCTTCTGCATCCTTCTGCCCTGTCCTACATCCTTCTGCATCCTTCTGCCCTGTCCTACATCCTTCTGCATCCTTCTGCCCTGTCCTGCATCCTTCTGCATCCTTCTGCCCTGTCCTGCACCCTTCTGCATCCTTCTGCCCTGTCCTGCATCCTTCTGCATCCTTCTGCATCCTTCTGCCCCGTCCTGCATCCTTCTGTGCTGTGCTGCACCCTTCTGTCCTGTCCTGCATCCTTCTGCATCCTTCTGCCCTGTGCCACATCCTTCTTTCATCCCAGGAGCCCTCTGGGATGATCCCCAGGCTGGGGGAACCTCCAGCCTACCTTTCCTGCCAGCCCTGGCCACCAATAACCCAGTGACAAAACTACTCTGGAAGCGTTTTCCCGGGATCTGAGGCTCTCCGTGTTGGAGCCATCACACAGCTAAGGCTAAAGAGCGTGGAGCAGCCTCACACTGTGGCAGGGAAAAGGCATGAATTCAAACATTAAAACATCCTGCTTGGCAAAGTTGTGTTAAACCCGCCGGCATCTAGGTGCTGTGATGTCATAATCCAATGTTGTTGTGGGTAGCATTTGATAAACTCCAGTCAGATGTCATTCTAAGGGTGAGTTAAGAGCTGCTAAAGTATTAGAGAATTCAACTTGCTGCTTACCAAAGTCACACTTCTGGCTGAAGACACTCTAAAATAGTACTGTTGCCTCAAAAATCATTTGTCTCTGCAAGCAGTGACCTTTCTTTTCTATTAAAATCTCTTTTAAAGCTCCTAACCCACTTTTCTGCAAGTCCCAAGTGTCATTGTTCTTAAAAAACAGCCAAAACCTGCCCAAAAGCTCCTGCCTTCTCCCTTGGCTCTTGGTGATGACTGACCAGTTTTACCCATTGCTCCCTTGTGTCAGGACTTTTCCACTCTGCATGGCCTAATAAATGAAATTTTTGGGTACAAGCTGAGCTGTGGGGGCCACAGCAGCTGTCCCTGGCCTGGTGACCACTGGAAACGTCCTGGGGACAGCTCCAGTGCCAGGCTCACCCTGGAGGAATGTCCCAGCTGCCACCACCTTCCTCCTCCATGCTGCAATTCTGAATTGCACCAAAGGTAGTAATAAAACAAACCTTCCTGCCTGCAGCAGAAAAGATTAAATTTGCCATTACTGCACCTTTGCACAAATCCTCCTGGAAGAGTGGGTTGCACTTGCGTGGAGGGGCCGTGCCACATATTGCACTGGTTAACACCAGTGTCTTTGGAGGTCATCAAACTCAGCAGTTAAAAAAAAAAATTAATCTGAGAATTTACAGCAGTTAAATACAGCTAAATAATTAATGATGAGGAAATTGAACTTCCCGTTGAGATTGGATTAGGAGCCAATGTGGGACACCACTGCTGTAGAGCATCTTTCCCTGGGGAACCTCCCAGCAAAAAATCAGCTCCTTTATTGCTTTCCATATCACTAATAAAATATGAAAGGAGAGAATACAATAATATTTTCATATCGTATTAATGACCTTCAGAATGCAATCAGACTTGCAGCTCTGGCAGAGCAATTTGCTAACATAATATAAAACTGTTAATATGATATGAAGGTCACTGAGACGGTACAAAAATTAGTGTAATGACAGCAACTAACCTGGGCCCTTCAGCAGCAGGAACAATTAACTTCCAACTTCATTTCTGCAACCTGCACCTCACACAGCAGGGGCTGCTGGATCCCCAGGCTGCTTCTTCACGGGCTTTGAGTTCACTTTTCTCCTTCTGCAGGGCTGGAAAAATACTTTTAAGAGGCCCTGCCATGCTAACCAAGTGCCTTGAGCTCCTTGGAAGGACATCACTGCAGTCATGTAAAGCAGGTTTCTAAAGGAGGTGGAAATCTCCAAAAGACCCAGTGAGAAAAGCTCAGATTCCAGGGGATTTATGAGAAATAAAAGAACAATAATATTTTTAATGGAACTGAGCATTTAACAAGTGAAAATATTTCAAAATTATATTATTTTTCTCCTGACTAAAGCTGATATGTTTAGTTTTGGTAGTTTAAACATGAGAGCATCCAATAAAAAAGTACTAACAACTTCAAAATCAAGGATTGTTAAATTATTTAAAGGAAGGTCTTACTCTAAAGCAGGCAAACTTTGTTTTTCACCATTTAATGTTCCCGAGGTGCTACAGAGCATGGAGGATGGGGAGCATGTTAAAGTCATTCTTTAAGGATCCTCTAAAGAACTAGGTCTAGATAAAAGAGAGACTAAACTCTGCTCTTGATTCAGGGTAAACTTTTAGGTCTCTTATTCCAAGTTTGTCCATTTGGCTTCACCTTAAAAGCTACCAGTACAGGAGCAAAAACTCCAAATTTCTCTCTGAAATGTCCCACTGAATCCCAAAATGTTCCCTTATGGGAACACAGAATGGGGGAGAGGAATATAAAAATTGCATGAGGCTTCTCCTGTGTTGGGTCCTCTTCCAGACCCTCCAAAGCTTTTCGCCTTCCTGGAGCTCCCCTAAATTTCAGCACACACAATATCCTGCAACAAGGCACTTACAGCTTAACAACTTGTTCCATGAAAAGCCATGTTGTTTCATTAACTTCGGATACTCTGGGTTGATTTGATGCCACTATAATGGACCTTCTCAAAAATTTTTGGGAGAACAAAAATAAAGTTATTCTTTCATCAATGAGAGTTTTGTCTAATTACACCACCATCACCATAACAAAGTGGTGATGGAAAAGTCCCTGTGAAATCTCTTCTGAACAGCAGGAGTGGGTCAGACCATGGCTTTGTTTTCATAAAAACAGCTTTTCTGCAGGGCTTCAACATCCTGAATGGCAAATACAGCAAGGAAGAGAGTGTGGGAAGCCACTCTCCAGCTGCACAGTGAGCAAGAGGGGAATCTCCTCCTGGAGGTCGTTTTACTGTCTGAGCCAAAGCCCCTTTATATGTATTTTATACAGGGATTGATTGGTATTTAATTAACCTCCACTTTATGCCATAGTCAATCTTTAATTAAATGCATCCTTAAGCGTAGAATTTAGAACATCACCAGAATGAGTTTAAGTGCAGGAAGGGATTTTATGTTTTTCCTCATAAACAAGAGACAAGGAAGGAAGGAAATTGCTGCTTGGAAGAAGGAGCCATTCCCCCAGAAGGAGACATCCCAAATTCCCACTGGGTGGGGATTTATGGAGGGGGAACCCAAAGCAGCAGCAAGGCTTGGAAGGAAGGAGACCCTCCCAGCTCCCCTGAGCTCTTTGGAGCCCCAATTCTTTGTGCAGCCTGTGAAGAACAAACTCCAGGAAAGAAGCAAGTGGGGAAAAAAAACAAAGGTATTATGGATGATTTTCTAATGCAAACAGCGGTGATTAATTTTAGTATCCTAAGTTGGTAAATACTGTTTAAATAAGGCCCAGCGGTGAAAAAAACCCCACATTATTTTATATGTTGCAACAAAAGCTTGTGTCTGCTTTCTCTGCAAAATTCTCAGCCTTCTCTACACACAAATACTGAACATAACAAAGTTTAGAATCAGCTTCTTTTCTATTGCCTAGTGACACTCATCCTGCTCTGATTGCCCTGAGTGGAACCCCCACTCTGGTCACACCAGAGCCTGATTTTAAACAAATGGTGATGGCTCCGAATTTTCCTCTGAAATCTTGCCTTACATAGAGGTCAAGAATCACCATGCAGATTTTGAGTCATTATTAGCCAATTTTTCAACATCAAAGTGATGATTTAGGAGGAATTCACACTATGGATCACTCACATGAGTAAAAGATGTTCTTACCAAACAAGGCAATTTCGAACCAGGCGTAACCACTTCCGAAGAGGAAAAAAAATCCCTTTATCCCCCACAGAAAAGAATCTCCTCTACAGGGCAGTGTATGCCCTCTATTTTCATACAGATTTTCTTAAAAAAAAACATTTCTCAAGCATCCCAGGGGCAACTGTTCAGGGTTTTCCTTGGCTGCAGCCTCCCATGGAAATCCAATGAGCCCCAGAGCCCTGCTGGGTTTCCCTGACAGCAGCGGGGCTCAGCACAGAGAGAACAAGCCCAGGCAATGCCCCTCTGCTTCAATCCCACCGACAAACAGCAAAATTAATGGGCACAAGCATAAAGACTGTCATCAAATTATCTGTTTTCTCACCTTGTTTGTTATCTGTATTCCTGTGATATGGAGAAATGAACTTTGCAGGTTAATCCTGTCATTTTAACAGCATCGGGAAATGTTGGAAGGGACCTAAAACATCATCAAGTTCCAACTCCCTGACGTGGGCAGGGTCACCACAGTGTGTGGGTTTGAGATGCTGTCCTGCTTCAGAAAAAAAATTTTAAAAACCAAAACAAAACAACTTCTTTGGTGTTGTTGTTGACAAACCAGGAATTACTGAGTGCTGCCAAGTGACAAGAAGGAATTTCGATTACTGGAAGCACAAACTCCACACAGTGTCAGCCCACAGTTCTGTCTAGGGCAACACCATTTATTTTTATATGTGTTAAGAACAGGGAAAGGAAAGGAGAGAAGCAGAAAAGGGTAACTCCCAGCTCAAGGAGGGAGAATTTGGTTTTGACCAGTGTGGGACGGCAACAATCAGAAGTAAATGAAGAGATACTTACATTAGCATCAATCCCCAAGTTTCATCTCACCCAGAGCAAGTGACAGTGCACATCAGCCCAGATTTCATCTCCATTAGTGCAGAAGTGCCTTTGGGGCTGGTGGCCAAGTGTTTTGGTTGAGTTGGGACCTGGGCATTTCTCTCTGCACCCAAGAATTGCTCCCCAGAGGAGAGGCCCCCACACCAAGTTCTCATACGGAGGATTTGTAACCCTGTCTTTCTCCCAGAATTAAAGGCATATTTGTTTTGCTTCCAGAAAACCAATTACACACAAAGCTCACCTCTCCTGAATTAAAAATAAGAAGATTGAATGTTTTCCTTGTAATATCCCAAAAGCTCAGACACCCCAGCTGACTTCCATATTTTATTTGAAAGGAAAAAGGAACCCACGTGTCCTGGCAGATCTGTGCTAAAATTGCACCTCATTGTGGCTCCAGATTGAGGGATTTTTCCAAGGAAAGGATCTCAAATGCAACCATTTCTTTTCAAAGCTGACAAATATTTCTATGGCTCCAGAGCTGCAGTGGTGGAAGGTCACAGGCTCTCTTCAGTCCCTTTGGGTCTCTTTTCCAAAGACAAAAGGTCTCACTGAGCAACTCAGCTTGGAGACAATGATCCATGAAGAGACTCATGGCTTTCCAAGAAAATAAAGTCTGTCTAAATCATTTTAGCAGGATAACGCCTTCTTCCTTCGTGGAAAAAACAAGTGCCTTTCACTGCCTGTCTTATCTTTGTTATTAAAAAAAAACGCCTTTCATTCAACTTGTGGCACAATGATCTCGTCCTACCAGTGCTAGACATTCCCTCTGCCCGAGCCCATGTCTCCTAGCATTGGGTCTCCAGCATGAATAATTGCTCTGCACAGGCTGGCAGTGGGCAGGGAGCAGGTTTTCCTGACATCCCTACCATGGGCAGCCTTCCTTCATCCCGCTGGCCCCGTTCCCTCTGCAGGGCTGGCTGGGAAGGTGCAGAAGGAGCGAGCAGAGATCGACGCGGTGCCACACGATCCTGAAACAGGCACTTCTGCCAGCATCCCTCACTGATCCACAGTGAAGAGACTCCAAAATCCCCCCAGCTGCCCAAAATCTGGGCAGCACACAATACTGCCCTTCCAACCTGTGTCTGCTTCCGTAACTGGCAAAAACTGAGCGTGCCTGGACCATCCCCGGCTGTCGCCCTCGCTGGGGCTGCATCCAGCTCCTCCTCCACCCAAAAATGAACTCATGGACTCAGCTTCACGTCCCTCCTCCAAGATTAGCCAGAAAGAGAAGCCGTTTTTGGCAGAGCAGGATGGGGCGGGGCGGGGGGGGGGGGGAATGAAAATGCTGGTTAAAGGCAATAAATAATGAAACCAACTCTTAGATAAGTTGTGGTGTGCTTACACAATTCCTGATATCCCTACAAAACAGTCCAGACAGAAACACGAACCTTTCTAAAGGACAATGGATTGTACTAACAAAGAGTGAGCAGGATCCTTGATATTCTGATGTTTGAAACATCCAGAGTGAAGAAAATTTCTCTATTTAAGTGTCAGTCTTAGTTCAGCCAGAAAATCGGCACTTGCCACAGAAAACACAACTCAACCTCACCTTTAGGATCAATCATCCTCCCTGCCCTTACAGCACATCATATGCAAGTCCCACAGCATCCAGGCAGTAAAAGAAGAACTTTTTTTCCCCAATAAATCAGCAACCTGAGTGCCATCCTGGCCACCTTCAGCCTGAAATCGTTGCCAAAAGAAAACTTTCTGCCTGCCTAAAACAGACATCCCAGGTGAGTGCCTGCCCCAGCCTTCATTCTCCATTTTTATGTTATATTCAGTAATTTGCTTTGTTTTCCTGATATTTAGGATGAAGTTATTACATTCCCAGCTATTTCCCCATAGACATTTTCTTAAATAGCTTACGTTGCAATAGTAATAATCCTTTGGATGGTCCAGCTGATTGTTCACCTGATTTCTTTTCACCGGGGTAGGGCTGTAAATTAGATCTCTCTTCTCCAAAGTTTTCTTGGATGAATGGTTTCATTAATAAGAAAAGAAACAGAAATCGATTCCAGCTTTCAAAAGGCTCCAAAGAAAAATAATTTCAAAGTAAAGAGAACTTGGGAAATTTCAAAGCCCAGAGAAGAAAAATTAGGACTTAATCAGTTTTCTATAAATCCCAGCTTAAAAAATAAGGGAGAAGTACAGCGGGGTAAAGAAACTTGCCAAGAAACACAAAAATTTCACAGGTAGACATTTTCTAGTGTTTCTTTCCTGATGATGTTTTTAGAATAACTTTATCCTCTAAGAATTTTTTTTTGTTCTTTTGTTTTAAATCTCCCTTTCTACTCTCCTCCAGTTACTGAATTCCATCTGGCCTTTCATCCCTGCATCCCAAGTAATGTTTCTCCCCTGTGATCTCCCATTTTTGTCAAGCAAGCAGGGCACCCAGGTCACATCTCACCTTGTTGGTTCTCCAAGGTTTTGTGCCTTCTGCTGAGGAGGAACAGGGGCTTTGAGGTGTAAACCCAGCTCTGCTCAGAGGTTACTCCACGTTGAAGAGATGCTGGGATGTTCATGCATATGTGCACTCCCAAAAAAAGGGGAAATTTGGAAGGAATTTCTGTTTTGTTGACAGCTGAGCAGGAGTTTCCTACAACAGGAGCTGCTGGAAAACACTTTTGCTGAACAGCCTCCAAAGTGTCACTGGCAGCAAATCATCCCCTTCTTAGCCCTGGATAATTTGTAAGGACGTTTGGAGGCTTGTGCTGGGGCATAAATCATTGGCAGCACACAACTGATTCATGGGGAATTTCACAGGGTTCACTCTCAACTCCAAACAATTACCACTGAGCTGATTTCAGAAAATGTCTCTTCCCTTGGGATGAAAGCATCTAAATCAAGCTCAGTTACGAGCCACAAAAAAATTAATGGCAGGTATTGCCATCGCACTGTGCAGGGAGCTGTGCACATAAATCCCAACTGGTGGAATTCTACGCATCTCCCAGTTTCAAAATTTATATTAAAGGCTCACCTAAAGTATGAAAACCACATTCTCACTTCATTTTCATTTTCATTTTCATTTAAAGAAACCCCAATATATTAAAATAATCAGAAAGTAATGGGCTTATAAAAACATGTACCTTTGATGTTGTACTATCCCAGGAAAAGCTTGGATGTATCAATTTTTAATAGTGTAAAGTGCTGCTCATCCAGGGAGTTGGGGTTCAGAGCAAGGTGTCTTCAGAGCATGTATTTGTCACCACCTTGTCTAAAGGACACAAAAAATGGATTGGAGACTCCTGGAAAGACTGGAGACTCATGGAAAAACATATGGCCACAGCAAAGGGAAAAATCTATTTGTGATTTAGTAAATTATTCCAGACTTCAATTGATCCACTTTATGTTTTCTTCCTCTTTACTTTCCAACAATTATGGGCATTTTTTTTTTAATTAAATACAAAGGCCTCAGCACGTTTCAGAAAATTAATCACTTTTGGCATTTATTAGCTATTCACTTCTGTTTAAAACATGTTTTATAATTCATTAAAGTACCTCAAAAATTAAATTCTTTACAGCCGTAGGCCCAAATTATATTTAAGTAAGAAAATTAAGCACAGTATTAAATAGCGAAGAATTCTGAAATATTAATTTGGCCTGTAGCATTTCAAATGTTTATTTGCAATAATTAATTTGAAACCAAGTTTACATTGCCTTTGCCAGGAGTTTGCTGGGAACTTTGAGTTACGTTACTAATTTCCTCAAATCTGCCCTTATTGCCTCCCTGACAAGCACTGCCAGCTCATTTAAATTAATTTTTTTCCGCTATTTTGGAGTTTGATCATTTTCCATGGGGCAGAGGGAATAATTTTCCAGTGGGCACAGCTCACTCTTCCTGGGCTGGTACAGGGGGAATTAGCAGCTGGAGCTGTTAATTAACTTGAGGTTCACTTTATGCTCCCTCCCTCTGCAGCAGGAGCCTGAGCAGCAGTAGGAAATCTCTTCTTTCGGGTCGGAAGGGTTTAAAACCCATTTAGGCCAGTCCCCCTGCCACGAGCAGGAACACCTTCAGCTTGATCATAAGGTGATTTTCTAACCTGGCAAAGCAATATCTTAACTAATTTTGGTTCCTAACTTACTATCAGAATTTAATGAGTTTTTCTATCAGATGCTGAACCCTGGATTATCAGAGCATTTTGAATTGCAATAAATTTCCTAATGAAAAGAGTAGACATGCACAAAGTTCTGTTTACAAGCATACAGGTGTTTAAATCACCTTTCCTAGGATTTACTAGCTTTAAAAAATCACTAAAAACATACAACTGGTCTCTATTTGGATCCAAAATATTTCTATTTACCTCAAAAATCTGCGTTTTGAAGATTTTGCCCTGGATCAGAAACTTCCAGATTTGGCTTGTGCTGCTGTTACCAAATCGGAAGTTTTTGTGCCTGGCTGCACCAATTCCAGCTACTCAGGAAGAGCAGAGGAGAAGATACAAGAGGGAAGTTCCACATCCAAGCACTGCCCAGACGTTTCCCTGGGGATCCCTGTGCTGCCCTGGCCCTGCCATGCTTCTCCCTCCTGGATGCAACAGCTCCCCGGGAAACAGCTCTGCCAGAGCTCCAGGAGAGTTCGGACAACGCTCCAGGGCACAGGGTGGGATTGTTTGGCTCTGTGCAGGGATAGGAGTTGGACTCAGAGATCCACGTGGATCCCTCCCAGTTCAGGATAATCTACGATTTCATTATTCCTGCTCCTCCTCCTTTCCCAGTATTGGGAAATCCTCGCCAAGGTGTGACCTCTGGATTGAGGGAGATGCTCCAAGGTTGGTCCTGCCGGTGCTGCCTCTCTGCCCCTCAGCCAAGAGCAGCAAGATCTGCTTCTGGAGCAGCAGATATGAAGCTGTTCTATTAAATTCTCCGGGATATGGACATGCAGGGACCACACAACCACATCCCACGGGCAAGCAAACAAGAGAACTAGGAGAACAAAATATTCTCAAGAAGGAGAAAATAAATAAATGAAATAACAAAACACAAACTAATTCCAATAGCGCAATTGAACTGCAATTCCCGGCCGCGCATCCTTCAGCCGCGCTGACCCCTGGAGGGTTCCAGGAGGGATCAATCCCGGCGGGCAGGCTCGAGGGCGGCTTGCGGGGCGCTGCCTCCATCTCCTGGGTGCTGCGGGGAGCGCAGCGGCTGCGCCGGGGCAGCGGCGGCTCGGCGGGACCGCCCGGAGCGGGCACGGCAAACACCGGGAATGCCGGCACCGCAAACACCGGGACCGACCGGAGCGGGCACGGCAAACACCGGGAATGCCGGCACGGCAAACACCGGGAATGCCGGCACCGCAAACACCGGGAATGCCCGGAGCGGGCACGGCAATCACCGGGAGTGCCCGGAGCGGGCACGGCAAACACCGGGAATGCCGGCACCGCAAACACCGGGACCGCCCGGAGCGGGCACGGCAAACACCGGGCACGGCAAACACCGGGAATGCCGGCACCGCAAACACCGGGAATGCCGGCACGGCAAACACCGGGACTGCCCGGAGCGGGCACGGCAAACACCGGGCACGGCAAACACCGGGAATGCCGGCACCGCAAACACCGGGAGTGCTGGCACGGGACCTGCACATCCTCCGGGCAGCGAATACCAGGACCAGCAGAGCAGCGCCGGCACCCCGAGCGGATTTGGGGTCACTGTGACCCGGTACCCGCTCCCCGAGAGAAGAGCAATGAAGAATTGCGTCCCCCTTTCCCCACGCTGTTCCTCATCCCTGCTCCTCGCTGCTTCCTCGCCCATGGAATGACTGAACTCAGCCCCGAACGAGCAGACGATGACACAACACCTGTTTCTAATGCCTCGCTACGAGATCAACTTTCAGTTTAGTTGCCAAGGCCTCCAAACAAGGCTTTCAGCACAGCCAAGTGCCAGGTTAGGGATACACCGGGCCCGGATCAATCAGCACTCCATGATTGCAGTTACCACTGACAAAGATTTGTGATTTAATAAAATGGGAAGGGACCTTAAAGCCCATTTCTTTCCACCCCCTGCTACAGGCAGGGACACCTCCCCTATCCCACACTACTCCCAGCCCTGTCCAACCTGGCCTTGGACATTACCAGGGATGGGACAGGCACAAGCCCATCAAAATTATACTGTGATCCCCCCACAACAGCCTTAGCAATAAACCCCCCTAAATTAAGAGATATCCCTCCCTCTGTAATTCCAGCCATCCCTACAGAGAACCAGGACACAAACTTGGATGTTGAGGGCCACAAGAGCCCAAAATGCATCTGGTTCGCAAATAAAGGAATTTGCACAATCAGCCAGCATTAGGGCATTACACTTCTTGTTTGAACACAGCTCGGTACAGAATTGCTCTGGGGTAGAACACTGTGCATGCCAAAAATCAAAGAGGAGGCCCCAGACCAGCTCTGGAGAGTTAAAGATTTGCTCCAAGGCTGGAAATGCAAACGACCCCAAGGGGAGGGAGCTGTGAGGGAGGCCCTGCCCAAACAGTGCCTTAAAGGACTGCAGAACTGACCTCACCTCTGCCAAAAGCTTCCCGAGTCTTTCAAGAGGCCCACAAGAAGCCCCAGCCTATGAGAGAAGTTTCCCAGAGGTTCTGGAGGGAAATTGTTAAAAAATAGTTAAAATAAATGCAGTTAAATCTGTATTTTGGCAAAACTGCCAGCAGACACCTGCTCCCTCCTCCTGCTACTGCTGGGCCAAGCAAAGGTGGGAACATCTTTACCACAAAACATTTTGCACCCCATAAAAAACACAAGAGATGTGGGAAGGTGCCTCTGACAGTCATAAAGCTTCAGAGATGAATCATGGGGAAAACAGCTCCTGAGAACCAAAACTTGCAGGAAAACAAAGAGCAGGATGCAACTAAGGCACATTCTGGAGTCTCTTTTTTTAACACTTGGCTCATCCCTGTCCTTTGTTTCTCTTAACATCCAGTAAGGTTGGTTTTTAATCCATACCTTGTCTCCTGCCACCCAGCAACACCTTCACCAAGCCGGCAGATCTCAATACCTGAGACTCAGGGCTTTAAAAAACTATTTTAATGCTTTTGTGCAATTTGATTTGTTTTTCCTGCCTGGCTTGAATTAAATCAAACAAATCATCGTCATCTGGGAAACTTGCACCTGCTGCCTCCTCTGTGGCTCCAGTCCCCCCTTGTTCTGCCACCAGTGCTGGTAAAAGCAGCGTCCTGTGCAAACAGCACCTGGGAGATGGACCTGAGGCAAAGGTGGGAAAACCTTCCATTCAAAAATTCAAAAAACTAAAGTATTTATAAACCATTGTGAATACCAACAGCACCAGCAGTTTCAAATACCTCAGGAGGATTTTAAACCCAGTTTTTAATGTCATTCCTGCCACTTGTAATGCAAGTGTCTATTTTCAAAGATCAGATCTTTGCAGGAAAATTACTTCCTCTTAATAGATGGAGTCAAATTTAATAGGTACTTAAAAAACACAGAGGTAGATGATCCCACCCTGAGGTAAGACATCAATCCTACCATTGAATGTCTGTTTTGCTGCAAGTGTGGCATGAAACACTTGACTGAATATAAATTTATAAATAGCTCTTCATGTATGTGAGATTTTTGGCAAGGTTTATGTATATGTGCATTAAATTTAGAATGTTTGCTCGTTGTGTTTTATATCCATTTGAAAAACTTTCAAAGCAGAAGTGATGGATTTCTGTCAATTATCAAATGTTATGAATTTGCAACCTTTTTATTCTAGTACTCCAGGAACTGCCAGATAATTAAAACTGTACCTTTATGATTATTCAGGGAGTTTGACAAAAATAAATACAAATTTGAGGATGTCTTTGGTGTGTTGTAATTGAAGGCAGCAGTGCCAAGAGAAACACCACTGCACTGCCAGATCCAGCTTTGCAAGAAGAGAACGTAGTACAATGCAAACTTTAATGTCAATATATACAGAGCTTTAAAGAAAACATTTCTTTTAAAATTAAATGAAATAAATACAGTATGATACAAAATCCACAATATGCTTAAGAGAAAGAAATGACAGTTACAATATCTGATAACGGGGACCTTGTGTAGAATTTCATCTTTGAAGTACCTCAGAGAGCAAGGAATTCATTGCACACTGTTCTCAATTAATGCCCTTTATGGAGATCTAGCCACGTGCCAGGAGAGTTTCAGCTCTAACCAGAGCATCAGTGCAAGATGCCAAAGTGCTTGGGACATTATGGCAATGCAATTGATTAATTAATCAGCAAACGCTGCTCAAAAGCCTAATGTAAAACACCCAAACCTGAACACTTGGTCCTGCAAAGCAGATCCACCTCCAGTGTCCTTGGGCCTTGTGTGAAATCCCCACAAGAGGATTCAGGGTTATTAAAACTCACTATTGGTAAAAAGCTATTGCCCAAAACTTAATGATTAAGAGACACAATTAAGTATCTTTAAAATCTTTCAGAGAAAGTTTGCTTTCATTACACAGGAAAAATCTCAAGAAAACCAGTTGCTGATGATTTTCTGGGGGACTTTCTAATTATGCAAATTATTACAATACTCAATCAGCTTCAGCCATACATTAAGGGTGGGTGTTTTCAAATTTGTACCCATTCTTCTATTTGGAGAAGGAAATATTTAAAAAAAAACTGGAGCAGGGACAGAGATGTTGATGCAGAAGGCTGGTGTGGTATGAATGAAGTGCAGGGACGTTACCAACAGCTATCAGTGTACACCTAAAAGAGCTTTGGAACAAACCTTTAAGCAGAATTTTATATTTTTAACCCTACAGAGCTCCTATGGGATTACATAAGGACTCTACTACGACTGCAGCTTCAAAAGTTTTCTGGAAACCTTGAGAAAGAAAAACCTGCTCCTCCCTCCCCTCCCACAAGTATTTGCAAACTTTTAGTTCTGGATAGGACTAAGAAGCTTAAGTGCTACAGAAATACATAAAACCCTGTGTTAGCATTGATGTTTTAGCCTAATTTCACTGAAACAAACCAGCAGAATTATTATAACCTTGTATAATTAATTTCACACAGCTCTACAGAGCAGTCTGTAAGTAGATTGCAAGGAAGTCTTGACGTTTGCTAGAGTTATTTTAACTACTGGACAGCTGAAGATCAGCTTTGGGAAAGGTATTAAAACACGGAAGACAGAATTCAAGCTCAGCGTGACTGACTTGGGTGAGGTTTTGGATGCCTTCTCTGGCTGCAGAACATCAAACAACAGAGGCCTCAAATGACCAGCAGGATCAGCCCCGTGCACCTCCTGGCATGGGCAAGGGGAATTCACTGATTTTGAGCACAATGGGAAAAAGAAGAAAACCACACAAGCCACGGAGCAGTGGCTTGACTGGACCCAAACAGGAAAGCTCTCCGAAGGACCCTGTGGCCCCACCATGGGCTCACCATGGTGCCACTGCAGTTTTTGGATATGGAGCAGGAACACAGGAGAGGTCCTCACTTTATATCCAAAGGATAACTGAAGGTACAAATTAAGGTATCCTGGGGTGAAAGAACAGCTAAGGAGGTCCTGAGCCCACTCCAGCGGGAATCTGCTCTCTGTGTGCACCACAGCTGGAACTGATAACGATCATCACCAAACACCAGAGCAGGAGTTTTTTTGGCAGGAAGCCACAGCCAAATTATTCTATCATTAAAGATTTAGTTTGGTGGAAATTCCTTTAGTCTGAATGCCTACTTCTGTGAAAGTATGAGCCTTTATGAAAATTTGGCTTTTTTTTTCTAACTCAGTAAGGCAGTAAGAACATCACCTGTTTGTAAACTTGAACTGTACCCAGATGATATGAAATAATTTCCACCAACCTTTCACTGCAGCCAGAGCACTTTCCCATTTCCCACCTGCTCTTGCATCACAAACCTTTAACTGACAGCTCATGAGCAGATCATGCTTCTTTTAGATATCAAAACCTAAGTTGGGAAATAAAGGGATGAGAAACAGGCAAGGAATTCCCAAAGGAGCCTCACAAAGATGATCATTAAATACAGTAAAAGTAAACTGTAAGTGAACTCTTTCGTGTTCCTGCATATCCCAAATATTTCCAGGACTGATATGCTGAAATAGTCAGAGCAAGGGAACTTTTCCCCCAAAATAAGGATTATAATTGGCATACCAGGGTACACTGGCCTGTCAGACATAACACATCCATATGTTTTCCCCAAGATAAGACAACTTTGTAAAGCTGCAGTCACTGAAACGTTGCTTTTACCCCTGGAGTACCACTTGCACTAAAGGTCAGCAGTGATCTAACACAGGGATAACTTTACAGGAGATGTTTTAAATACTCTGCAATGAATCAGAACATCCACCTTGTTTGTGTTCTTTTCTTCTCACCACCTCTGTGGTGATGCAAAGAACAACTTGAGTCCCCTCAGCTGCTTCCAACTGCTCTTGTGCAAAATGCTTTTAAGGTGCTTATACTGTGGTGCTTCTAGGCAAGCTAAAAGAAAATATCATCAGAAACACTGTTAAATGACTTATGGGTAAAGCCATTGAAGACCAGCTGCTGCTTTACAGGAAAGTTGAAGACAATTCAAGTTTGACATTCTCATTGTATTCCAGGCCCTGCATTACCTCTTATCCCCAACACAACTTTGAGGACTACATTTCAACCCACATTACACCTAGACCTGGGCACAGGTTTAATTTCCAATACCTTTTTTTTTTTTTTTTTTGAGTGAATTCCAATTCTTCTGGCAGTCATCTTTAAATTTACATAAAAATGACCCTGACAGAGCGTAGACAAGAGGTTTCCAGGCATTCTTGTTCAAAAAGTTCTTCAATAAGGAAAATGAGGATGAAGCAGCTGCAAAAGGGGCAGATTTGTATAAAACAAGGAGCTTTCCAGGAAGCAGTTTTGTTCTTTGATAAGCTTTCAAGCATTTCAAACAGGCACCTTAAAACTAGGCACAAATGGGCCCTAAAGCTTCCAACATCTATCAAACACTCAAGATAATTCATCTGGGAGATGTTCTGCATGCTACAAAGAGCACACCTATGTTTGCTGTATCATTAAGTCTCAAATCTACATATATTCATACCTAACTATTTTGGCCAGATAATGTCCATCTTCCTGCACCACAACAGAAGAAAGCAGCTTATCCACAAGTACTTCCAAGACCACCAAGTCCTTCACAGGTATAAGCAAAAACCAGCCAACACCTCTTGTGAGTTATCACCACCACTCCTGCTGCTTGGGCCAGAATTCTCTTTAAAGTTCTTTTGGGGTTTTTTTTTTGGTTTTTTTTTTTTTTTTTTGCTGTCTCAAAACACTGATTTCTGTCAGTCCTGGGGTCTTGCATTTGAAAATTCAATGATAACAAATGAGTCTGAACTATGTTTGAGTTTTGGTCACTTCACAGCCTAATGTCACTAATATATTTAATATTTAAAATCATCCTGCTATGTCACTATAATTGCTCAGTGTCTACAACTTTTGAAAACACTTCTAAGTGTATCTCTGAATGAACTACCAGCAGTTAGCATTGGTTTTGAGTCAGGAAACCCCAAGGTAATTCTGGCCCTGAAATGAATTTCCTCTCCACCAGAGCATTTAGGAACAGCTGAAGTCCTAACACCAGACAGAGAGGACAAGTGAAGTGAGTGCTGGCCACAGGACACTGAAAGGAATTTGTCCCTAACTGTGAAGTTTCTTGGTCAGAATTCCCTTATCTGGGCACACAGCAAGGCTTACTTATTTTCCCAAGCTACCCCTACAGTTAGGCAAAGAGAATTTTGCATTTCTGTTCTGTAATATTTGTACATGCGGCAAGAGAGTCAGAGAGAAGCAACCTTCTATTAAAAATAAAATCAAATAAATAAAAAATAACCCCCAAGTGCCAAGTTGGTTATAATAAAGTGTCAGTTTGTCTCATATGCCAAACAAACCTAATATTGTGTGTATTTAGTGGAAAGACTGTTGAGGAAAATAACACAGTAGTTGTACTAATAGATGGGAAATATAAATAACAAAGGATTGTGCTGCATGGTGTTGTTTTGAAGTGGCACCAATGTTTCTGAGAGCCTGAATTTTGAGGGTTTATGCACATACTGACTTTCTTCAGCTCAGTGCAGGACACAATTTGTGGTAACAACCAGAAATGTTCATTTTCCTGTTAGAGGCCATAACCAGCATTTCTTTTGGGTCACAACAGATCAGACTGAAGTGCAGGATCTTGTACGTCCCTTTGGTTTGGTATTTCCACAGAAACTCCTCAGCTATGGCACCATGCAAACACAGACCTACCAAATCAACAGTGATGAATTAACTCTGGCACATCACATTGCTCAACTCTGCATAATAGTCATGGACAAGGGAAAGGAATTGAGTTGATTCAATGAAGTGCCCAATTACAAAATGAAGAATTTGCCCTTCACAGCAGGATCTGAAGGTGTGAAGCAAGAAAACTCACGCTGACACTTTATGTACAACTTGATCACTGACAACGGTCCCCTAAACCATTTTTTTTAAACTGAACCCAGCAAAACTATACAGAATGTGAAAGAATATTTGCAACAGATCTCAAAGGACAGTGTAGAGAAACTCATTATGGTGTACCTGATGTTTAAATTAACTTAACAGATACGGCCTGTAAAACAAACACAGTATGAACCTGTGGATTTTTTTTTCTTTTTAAAAAAAGGACTTTTACAGAATTCAAGTAGTGTAGCAGGAAACCATAGATGCCTTTTGATCACAGGTCAGGCAAAATAGAGCCACTTGGTGGGTTTCCCCCTTGCTTGTGTCTGCTCAGGTGTCCCAGTGGATCTATAAGTCTGTGGATGTGAGCTTTTTCATGCTCCGTCGCTGAGCTAAACTGGAGGCTGCCACAGGCTCCAACACTGGCTGAAATGTCTTGTGATTCAGTGCAGAATATGTAGCAGCCATGGCTCCCTGGAGAAAAAAGAAACACATAATAACAACAACAACAACAATAATCCATACTACTACTACTACTACTACTACTACTACTACTACTACTAATCCATACCTATGTTAGTTTTAATCAGAAAATAAAGAAAGTAAACATTTAAATACTCAACTAACTCCACTAAAACCAATCAAAACTCATGCCAGGTCATGTGAATTCTCTAAAGTTTGTTTAAAGTTGGTGTTGTTGAATCCTTCCAATGTCTAAGCATGTGTGTCTGACACTTCTTTCTCTTTCTTTTGTATTTCCTTTGTATCCCTCAGATGTGGGAGTTACCTGTTAATGTAGGTCACAATTTGTATCTTTCAAGCCAGATTAGCAACAATTTCTGAAATACAGCCACTTCAGTGGCTACTCTGGTCCCGACTTAGGAGACAACTCAAGAACTACCTTACAGAAAACACAAAAATCTCTTCCTCTACACAGAGATTAAAAATCATTATTTACTAATTTAATTTGTAGAGGGACTTCATACAAGGGTACATAGGACAGGAGAATGAATAGGACAAGGGGGGGTGGCCTCCCACTGCCAAAGGGATAAGTTAGGTGGGATATTGGGAAGGAATTCCTGGCTGTGAGGGTGGGGAGGCCCTGGCACAGGGTGCCCAGGGAAGCTGTGGCTGCCCCTGGATCCCTGGAAGTGTCCAAGTCCAGGCTGGACAGAGCTTGGAGCAGCCTGGGACAGTGGGAGGTGTCCCTGCCGATGGCAGGGGGTGGATGGCCCAGCTTTAAGGTCCCTCCCAACCCAAACCATTCCACGAATTTTTCTCACTGTGTACCTTAAATGTGTTGGTGCTATGGAAAACAAATTAAAAAAACAACTGAACTCCTTGCACAGCCCCCAGCTGAAGCAGCATGCCAGGTGGGTTTACCTTTACTAGATGTGGGGCATCTTGCCTGTTGAGCTGATAATGAGGCAGCTGGTCCCTACAGGCAATCCAGGAATGCTTCAGCACCTGCTCAGCCGTGTACCGCTGGTGGGGATCCACGTGCAGCATGTGTGACAACAAGTCCTGCACGGAAGGCAAACACAAAGATGGCTCAGTCCAAATCATCTTAGGTGGCCTTTAAAGCAGCAGGGATGGCAGCAATGAGAGGAGCACCCGATGTGGAGGGATTAACACAATGCCAACACAGAGATCAGCAGACAAACGGGATCATTCTGTGCCCTGACACTGCAGAAGGCTGAGAACAATGTGTGGTACTATTGGAGCAGTTCAACAGAGCCAGCCTTGATTGCAAAGCAACTCACTGCCTTTCATGTTTATTATGAATATAATCTTTAAAAGACGAGAAATCCTATTCAAATGTAGCAGGCAGATTTTACAGAGGAAAGCTATTATTTGCAAATCTCTCTCCTTGTTCATTCTGCACTTTGGGCTCTGCTGACTCCTTACTACAACTGAATTCAGAGACAGTGAGACACCAGCAAGGAATTTTTCCTTCAAGAAGCCACATAAAGCATAAAGCCAACAGCAATGGACATTTGTTTTTGCCTGTTAGAACCATTAGCAATAAGCTACTGATTAATTACAACGCTGGTCCCAAAGAGAGGTGGGTGGGAAGGGCACAGAACAGAGACAGCAATAGTTTGAAATAAAACCAAAATATGAGCAAGCTGACAGAATGTTCCCTTTGTTTTAGGTACAAAATGTGAAGCATTCTTAAATACACAGAAGTGAATTTCTCATGCTAAGACAGCAGCAGCCAACAAGAATTCTGAATCACTCCTACTGAAATGAACAAATAGTGCAGCTCCAAAGGATCAAGAAAAATATTTAAACATTAATATTTAATATTAATGCTCATCTTCTTAAAAGGTAACACTGGCAATTAAAATACCCACAGAGTGGGTCAACACCATCCCAGGGAATCCATATTGATTACAGACAGAGTCTTTAAATAAAATGTTGGAGCAAATATTCTTCCCTGCAATAAAGTCTCCAGATAATAATAACTACACTTATGGAGCAGTCTAGCTGTTAAAGCTCAGTAGACTTCATTGGAATTCTACAAAAATATAAAACCAAAACACATTTACACCTTTGCTGCATCTGAAACAGTGTCCCAGTTGCCTCCACTTAGAGAGAATTTTCCACTGCCTATCCGTACTAGGATCTCCTCAGGAGTATCATTGGGACCATTGGCAAACGGAGTATAGCTGGTGAAAGACAAAAAAAACAGACACCTAGTTAGATAAAAACTGCAAGAAATTGATAAAAATCTCACGAATCAGAGTCAGCATCCCACTGCCAACAGAAATAGATCACAGAATATATACACATACTATTAAATATTAATATTTCTAATATTAAATGGGAAGTACAGATTTGTCAAAATAATTTCCTGTAGACAGGACTGAGCCAGAAGACTAAAAACCTGCTGTTTTTCTGTTAGGGTAGAATTCAGCAAACAGCTCTCATTTGGCCACTAGATGCTTCCTAGAGCTTCATCAGGTTTGGATGCTTAGGAAACCAGAGATCACAATGCAGACTGCTCTACACAGGAATGCAGCAAGGGCAGGAGACACAAGGTGAGTAAAGGGGATGGGGTGGGAGGACAAGAGGCTGGAGGGTAAAAAGAAACCCACCACATAATTTCACAGACTCAATTCCCTGCTCAAAACTGTGGGCACCCCCAAGTCCTGCACTATGTGAGGAGAAACCTTGATCCTACTTGTGAGATAAACGTCGTTTATTTGGCTTTGACTCAGAGCTGCCTGTCCCGCCTGAGTGTCTTCGTCATTCCATGAGACCATGCCTCACCATTTCTATGGAAGCAAAGATTCAGGCAACATTCTGGGATTTTAGGTAAACAAAACAGCTCAGAAATATTCTCACCCTGCCAACATTGTGTAAAGGAGAACTCCCAAGCTCCATATGTCACAAGCAGCATCATATCCCTGTCTCATGAGAACCTACGAAACAAAGAGAGTTAAAGACTTGCCATATATTAAAAAAATCACCCAAAAACAACACCACAGCCTAAGGAAGGTTAAGACCATTCCTGGATCATGTCCGAGATTTGATAATTGGTTTTTCTAATATACAGGCTGTAGTAAATACCAGTAATATTTCTTGTTCCCAGGTCATCTTCTAAGATTTTTAACAAGCTCACATCTTATTTTTGAGGGTGAATTCCACTGTTTTTAAAGCAGGTTTATAATAAACACATGCCCCAGTGTTTAAAAAGCATGTGTGATTATATCTAAAGAAAAGTAGCAGAACTGTTGAAGTTTTTTTCAAACATTGCTTAAATGTTTAAGCATTTGATGCACCAAAAACAGCATAAAGAAAACACAGAGCAGCTTGAAATACCTCTGGTGCCACAAAGTTTGCTGTGTAGCAGGGAGTTAGAAGTAGTCCATTTTCTCCTCGAAGTTGTTTTGCAAATCCAAAATCACAAATCCTGATGGAATCAGCATTGTTTGAATCATCAGTGTATAAAATATTACTGGGTTTAAGGTCTCGGTGCACCACCTTTAAGCAAAGACATTAGAAAAGCCATCATTTAGGAAGAGCAGGCACATTTGTTTGTAATTTACAATTTATGAAAGCAATTGTCTAGATGAATTTACTTATGAGAGTTTTAAACAACTACCTAACTTTGAAGTACTCAAAAATTCTAGTTCAAGTAATGTAATAAAAACCTCCTGGTTCATAATGCAACTGGAACCAACATCACCACTTGGCAACAAGGAGAACAGGACAAAAATATGCTTTTTCATAAAGCGTAGAGTCCAAAGGCTTAGCCAGGATAACAGGATAAGTTGTTTCTAGTATTCACCTTTGCAATAACATACAAAAAACCTTGTAGCATGAGAACAAGCCAAGCAAAGCACACAGGGCAAGGGAGTGGTAATTTCAGAGCTGTGACGGGGGGGTGGGGTGGGAGGGCTCACTCACCCCCTGGCAGTGCAGGTAGTCCACGGTCTTGGCGATGGTGAAGAGCACAGCACTGGCCTCCCGCTCCGAGAAGAATTTCTGCCTCAGGATCCGGTCCAACAGCTCCCCCCCCTTCATCAGCTCCGTGACCAGGTAGATGAATCTGCCATCATCATACACCTGGGGAGAGGTTGGACAGTGCACTCACACAGAACACACTCCGAGCTACTAAAAGGCAACACCTGCAGTTACACATCCCCAGAAATCCCCTCCTCCCAAGGAAGCGGGCAGCACAAACAGCAGGGACTGCCAAAGCGGGGAGTGCAAGAGGCAGCTCCTGTGTCATCCTGGGAGTTCATGACTCAAGCTGTTAATTCATCACTCTCAATTCAAGTTAATTCATCACTCTGAGTAACATTTTTCAGTGTAACAACTTCTGTTGGAAGAGGAGAGCAGCCCTACAACTCCCTACTGCTCCTCCCTTCAAGGGTCATTGTGGCATAGACAGGACAACACGCAGGCCACTGCTTTCTTTTCTTTTTTGGTTACCAACACATTGGCTGCTCCTTGGAAACAGGAAATAGTATTGCATTTCTAACCTTTACATCACTTCTCACTTCAGGCTGGTTAAACAGGCTTTAGAAAAAATTAGTATCAGGACAATGTTGTATTTTGGAACAGTCTCTCTATTATTACATACTGCTCTTCCAGTAGATTTTTCTATGTAAAAGAAACTTAATGAATCCAAATAAACTGCTACCATCTGCATTTATTTTTTCAGCATTGTCTAATAAGAGGCAGCAGAAAAGGAGGTACATACATCCTTTAAAGTAATAATATTTGGATGTTGCCCATAACGCATGAGAATCTCAATTTCTTCTGAGGGATCCCTTTTGCTTTTATCAATTATCTGCAAAACATAACAGGAAAAACAATTTGCACAAATGAAGTCTATTTAATAAAGACATTTTTTGTATTTATATTCTCATTTAAACAACAGAATAAAAAATGTAGAGTTCATTGCTTCTTACCAATCGTAAGTAATTAATCCTCCAGCTTCTAATCCCATTTATTCATTTCTTGCTCTATCCTTGTTAAAATTCTATCATTAATGCAACCTATCCTGCTCCACTGAATAAGGAAATGCACTGGTCTGAAGCATCACTAATTCCCTGCAGCCCAGTTCCACCCTTGTGAATCCCATTTTATTTCCAGTGCTCCCAGCATTGTACAGGATTTTCAGCTTTCAAGATTGTAACTTGTAAACACATAAATAGCCACAATAACTGGAAAATCCAAATATAAGTTTTCAAATCTACTAGCCAGTATTTTCAGAATTTCAGAGTGGAATTCATGCTAATTACCTTCACAGCAAACTCCATGTTTGTAGCTGTGTGGACACATCTCTTGCAAACAGAGTAGGAGCCCACACCAATATCTTCCTTCAGCTCATAGACATCTGTGAACTGTGCACTGTTTCCATGAAGCTGCTTCAAAAAACACAGGTAAATGGTTATCTAAAGCAACAGGATTCTCTTTGCCATTACACTGGTACCAACAGCAGAAGTTTCTCCTGCTTGCTCATTATTTTTCTTTGAAATTCTGCCTCCAGAGAAACAGTGACTCACTTTTTAAAATCAAAAATACGGAAGTATTTTATAAGACATGTTTCATAATGGTCTCCACAACAAAGCAAGAACAACTGTAAATACTGAATATTGGTTAGTCTTTGACATGCCAAAGAAGTCTCCCAAAAAGCAAAGCATACCTGGACTATGGGCAGGATATTGGTGAGGGGTGATATTTTATGGTCTTCTACAGTAGTAGTTGCAACAAAACTAAATCCCTTGAAGAGCTGATGGGCGTTTGCACTGGGTGGGACCCCTGGAGAATCTGGGGGCACACAGACACACAAGATCAGTGTGGCTACATCCCAGCAAGGCCATTTCGTAACATTCAGGAGGGGTATGTTATAAAAAACATCTTGAGTGAAAGGAAGCAAAACAAGAGTAACATCAATGGTAAATAATAAATAAACTTATAGTTTGTTACCTGTGCTCTCTTAACTTCAGTAACAAGCACAAACAAGTATTCCAGGGTTTAGATAAAAACTGCAAAGCACTGCAGGGATTTTTGTGTGAAAACATGTTTTAAGGAAGAAGTTTACTGAAACAAAACTACTTATGGAAAAGAAATAAAGATCATTGTCTTGTGCTCAACAGCTCTGTAACACAGAAGAGCAACAACAGAACTGCTGGTTCAGTGGTGAATGAGCTGCTGGCAAGGCACAAGTGAGGCAACACGAGAATATCCAATTAGTACATTTTCACTGAAAAAAAATTCCCTGAATTATTAGAATTAAGTTTTCCTCAGGTTATATTCCATGCACCTCTGAATTCACTGTCTGAAATCTCAGTGAGCATAGCTCAATAATTTTGTGTAGCCTATTAAGAGCACAAACCTTCTCTAAACAAACATGGCAACAGGGTTTAGAAGCTGGATGCAGCAGGAAAAGAAAATTCACAAGAAAACCTGAAGGGGAACTTGAAGCAGACCAAGCAATAATAATGATAATAATTACTATTTCTTAAAGCAAGACATTTTCAATGAGATACTGACCCTGAAAAGAATCACTGCTGCAATCAAATCGAGTTTACTTTAATCCCCTCAAAGACTGCATGCCTGACTTTAACCATAACTAGAAACCATAGTCCAACTTCTAATATTCCATTTATTTTTTTTATTCCTGAGTCAAAGATCAGCAAAATATTCAAAGAACAGAAACCTGCTGAAGGAAACATCCTCCTTCAAAGCACTGGAACCCTGGTGCACCCTTTCCTTTTAACTTTGTCCCTGGCTTTTCTGATTGTTGTTTTAGCATTAATTTGACCCTCCTGTCCCACAAACCCCATCCATTTATAGCCATGCACAGTTACCTTTTGGTGTTTTTGCTGTGAATTCTGGATCAAAACAGAAAGTGTCTTCTGGCTTTCCAGAGGCAGGTTTAAATGGAGGCTGAATTTCTCTTCTGAACAGTTTCTGAAAGAGAAGGACAAATATTTAAAGAGTCAATGAAGCTTCCATGGGCACTGTTATTTTGCCAATATAAAGGGTAGAGGACAGAGACCTCAATCAGTGTCAGGCACATCTCTTGGCAAGGAACTAGCCATTCTCAAAGTTCTATTCCAGGTTTTTCCTAATCTACCAAATTCAATCAGGGGAAGATCTCAAATCTGCAATAAATCCCATTTACAGCTAAGGAACACAAAACTTCATGTCAAAAGATGTTGAATCCCTATACAAAATTCAGTTAGTTCTAAGAGCATTTCCTTGACGTTTCTCTCCTCCTTTCAGACCTATTTTGTGCAGTTTTTTTTCAATTTAACCTTCCTGCACAAAAGTATACAATCTATTGCATTAAAAAAAAAAACCCAAAACAACCAAAACAACCAACCAATCCCAAGGAAAGGGGACTTAAATTCATCCCAAAGAAATAAAGAGGTAAAATACAGAAGTGTCATCATCAACACCACTAGAGTGAAATAAATACAAATTATTTTCAAACTGAAAAAAAAAAAAGAAAAAGAAAGAAAAAAGAAAGAGCTAGAACTGCTCAGCTTTCAAACTTCCCTGCTGGTATTTATTTCAACATCAGTCCCTTCAAAAGAGAAAAAAGTAAATAATCAGACCAAACAAGTCAACAACTTCTGAAGTGTATTCACATAAATCAGTGAAGTTCTGCTGTTACTAGAAACTTGTTGCTGAGCAGACTCTGAGGTAGCTGCTGCATGAATACAACCAGAAAATCACTTTCAGAAATAACTACAGGAGATAAATAGATGGGTAATGATGAGGGGCTTTGAAGAAACAGTTAAGCATAGCACTGCCATGTGTGGCTGTAGTTCTGTCAGCACAGCCACATCTTATTTATTCCATTACAGCAAAGGGGGGATTTATTTCACACACAGCACCTTGGCTTTGAGAATATTTCTGTCAAACACAGCTCAGAGGATGAGTGAGACACAGATCAGATTCATAAAGTGCTCATTCATAAGGAATTGAAGCCAAGAGCTGTGATCTTGTAGACTTTGGATCATCTTGGAGCACTTGAGTTAATTCCTGACCTGCAACTTGGATGGGAGTGATGCAGAGGGAAGTTCAGGACAGTTACAGCCACAAGGAGCTGTTGTGCCCTGCAGGGAGCACTGGACAGACACTTCCTGAAGGACTCCTGGGAATACCAGCAGCCTCTCCCACCTACAAAGGCTCTAATGGACCATTTCAGCTTGAGCATGCTGCAACTGGTAATTATTTAAAAAGTAAATGCACAATTTATAATTCATACTCCCTATCTGCAGTAAATGCCAAGGAATTACAGGAGAAGCCAGGATATGCCAGTCAGCAGTAATGCAGTGTTTGCTGTGCCCTATTCAGATGTAAATACTTACACAAATGCTACAACACAGAGAAAAATTAACAACAGCTTTATCATTCAGATCCTTTTTTACTCACATTCCAGTCAACAGTAGAAAAAAAAGGATGCCTCTTAATTTCTTCAACTCCATCTGAACCAGCTCCTGAACAAAAGAAATTAACACACTTGTGGGTAAAGTCTTTGAAGATTGCACTAAAAATTAGTTCATTTCTAAGAAGTTTGTACAGACACAGTTATTTGAGGGAACTCTGAATACAGAAATATTCCAAGGATGTAAAATACCCAGGGAGGCAAAGAGAACACAAGAAACCCACAAATACAGTGGCAATACTCTTTGCTGTGACACTGTCAGAGCTTTCACTCACTCCTAAGTCACTGATCCCACATTTTGACCATTCCTTGGCCAAATCCAGGAAGTCATGATCCAAGCTAACAGGAAATGGTACCCAAATGTTACTAATCACCCAGAGCTTGAGAGCCTCTAGCAACCACTCTTTTTTTTTAAATAAAATTTAAGCTGAGTTGATTATTTAAAGACCCAAATAAATGGACCAACCTAATCTATTTGATGGGTTCCTTTTAAACAACATCCTCAGGAGGCTTTGCGCTTCAGGGCTGAGGAACTGAGGCATTCCCAGCTTTGCTCTAAAAGGAAACAGAGAACAAGTCAGAGGAAGAAACTCACCTCAGTAAAAATTGTCTACATAGATTTCACTGCACAATTTGATGTATCAAAGATCTATTCCGAACCTTGTAGATTGCACATACTTAACTCACCAACTTTTTAAGTTTCCTATTATAGGAGTGGTTTAAAATAAAACCCAACAAACACATCGGACCAAAACCACCAAACCCCACCCAAGCCTCCAATGCAAGCTTTATGCTGAAACAAGAGTAAAATAATTATCTCAGGAATATGTAAGCATTTTCAAAGATACTTTCATGTCACCAGGAGGTTTTTTACCAAAATAACTACCAGAAGAGACTCACCAAATCCCCAATTACCTGCCCTTGAAGGGATTGCTATTATTCCTCCAGGGCTCATTGAGCCATCATATAGAAGCTCACTGGCTTTACCATTTATTTTATTTAATGGAAACTCTAATGCCAAGGCAGGAAACTCTTCTGTAGAACTGCAGTACCACTGGGAGCTGCAAGGGAGGCAGCTCATGGTATAATCCATTCTTTCACAGGCAGCAACACCATGAACTCTCCCACTCAGGGCAAGCTCCAAGTGCCCAGTGTTGGAAAGAATAGAGTTTCTCTCTCCTCCCTTCCCCATCACCCCTCACAGGACTCAAGGCTCTGCCTCTGCTAGGAGGAAACTGTTAGCTGAGCACAGACAGACAAGAACATATTTGCCCAACAGCTCCACTCACTGAGCACCAGCTCACCCAGCTTGCCCAGTCCAACAGGTTCTGTTGTAACTGGGGTAACTTAAGATGAGAATTTGAGCACATAAGGGCTTCTCCACACATCCATACACAAAGCAACACCTGATCACCTGCTGCTTACAAAACAAGGTGTGCTGTAACAGTAGCAAGGGAGTGTAACAACAACAGGAGTGTAAATCAAGCTGCTCTCAGTCACTGCACTGTTCTTATCTTTATTATACGCCTACACTCAAAGTACAGCTTCGTCCCTGAGATTTTTATTGCTGGGGCTACTTCAAGGTACTTCACAGTCTGCGATCTAAAGCTTATCAAGGGGTTTTACTTTTTGCTCCTGCTGCAGCTCAGTGCTCTTAGAATCATAAAATGGTTTGGGTTGGAAGGGACCTTAAAGCTCATCTTGTTCCACCCCCTGCCATGGGGACACCTTCCACAAGGCCAGGCTGCACAAGGAGTTGTAACAAGCTGTTAAAACATGTTTAAAAGGACATTTTTGGACTACTGAAAAAGGAAAGAGATATACTTACTTCAGTATCATATTCATAGTCTCATTTCGATCTTTACCTTGAAATGGCAGGGTACCAGTAAGCATTTCAAACTGGAAAGAACAAATGTTAATCTAAATCAACACTTCTTCCCCCAACTGCTGAAACAAAGTGTTAAGCACTGCATTCTTTCCTACCTCTACATCACACTGGTTGAACTTTGAAAAGATTATGGAAGTGTTCCCAGATCTAAAATTCTGCTCTCACTTGCAGTTTACATGACGATAACAGTGGCAAGTGTAGCATGATGATGATAGAGGAATACTATACATCAGGAAGCTACTTGAAAGTAATAAAATCTCCTCCCCAACCAGGTTTTAGATGTTGCCATATTCCAAAAACTGCAAGAATTATTAATTCTAGAGCAGTAGTTTACTTTTCAAGTCCATCTGCATGTCAGGCTGATGCTCTAACACATCCCAGCAAGAAGAGAAGTGGCAGCAGTTACTGACTTATCTCACTATTCCACTCCAGCACTCCTTCCACAGGCTCACTCTCACAGAAATGTCATTAATATTCCTTCACACCAAGTCTTCAAGCCTATTTTTAAATTTAACTATCAAGTAAGATGCAAAATAAATTAACAAAGTAAAGTCTCACACTGACTACAACTGGTTTTAACTACTAACAGATGGCACAGGATTTTTCAGGTGTCCAGTAAACATTCCTTAGAGGTGAAAAGTCAATTTTATTCCACCCAGTAGCAATTCAGTCACTAAATTGTCCCCCTTACCCAATAATCTCTAATCAGAACTGGACAAACTTATTCTAAGTGCATTTGTGTGAGCTTAGCAAGGGAAGCAAGAGGCAAATACAGTACCATGAGGACCCCAAAGGACCACCAGTCAGCACTCTGGTTGTGCCCTCGCCTGTTTACCACTTCAGGAGCCATGTACTCTACAGTACCACAGAAAGAATAGGCTTTCTTCTCTTGGTCTACTGATTCCTTGCTGAGTCCAAAGTCTACAACAACAGCATCACAAGAACAGAGCCAGTAAAGAACTTCAGGGGAAAACAAATCAATCAATATATGGTAATTCAAAACACAAGCATTGAGAGGTTTGGAGTGGTTATTTTCAGAAATATGATTAGCACAGCTCTCCATGAAACAAGGGACTGCAGGTGTCTGGAGATAGCACATTCAGTTTACTGCACACCTCCAAAACCATTCTAAAAGTCATTAAATTCATGATTAGCCATCAAAATTATTACTGAAATAACTCGACATTTGAAATCCTACAGGTTTAGAGCTCTACGATATTCAGAAGTTCTCATTTTCTCTGCTTTATTCACACATAAAATTGGATAAAAGTAAAAATCAGTTTCAAAGAGAATGCAGCCTGCATGGTCTGGTCTTACTGCATGATGAATAAATAAAATCACACTAAAATTATTGTTGTTACGTAAGGCAATAGGGTTCTGTAACCTGCCTCAAGTTCAGTACAGAACAGCCCTACATTCCCAGAATATTTCATTCCGAGAACACTTTTCTCCTTGCTTTGAATACAGTGAATACACACGTCCTTGACACTGGCTCAGCTCTCAAACACCTTTTTTCACAGGGGAAAATGACTGCTAATCAATAATCCCATCCATTATTTCCACTTTCAGAAGGAAGTGACAAATTTAGAATTGAATTGTATTTAAATATAGCAGAATTTTTAAAAGGTATGCATTTTATAAACCTGATTTCCATCACCATTATTCTATCAAGTCCTTGAGGGCTTAAAAAACTTCATTTTCTCTTGGAATCTAACAGCAATATCTTAGATTAAAATATATGATGCGCTCTCTAGTACAAAATCATCATCTTCGACGTAATTTAAAGCTTTCAGAAATTTATAGTAATTTGTTTCCCAAATAGTCAGTCTTTTATATACATCATTTTCTAGGATATAAGTATTTGGATTGTTCCTCCCAGAACTATTTTCTGCAATTTTATATGTATTTAAAATTGATAATACAGAAACTCAAAAACACTTCTTTACAAAGGGCTGGATTAATGAGTGGTGCCTACCTGTTAACTTGATATGTCCTGCTTCATCAAGCAAAATGCTGAAAATTAAAATTCACATTCACCAAAACACATAAAGAGCAATGTTTACATAAAACATTTAAAATATAAGATTAAAATGATGATATCCTATTGTTATTACTTTAACAAGCAAATATTATTTCATTTAAGCCACAGATACAGGTTTTACGGTTTGTATTTGTTTACAAAGTCTTAACAGACATCATTTTAATTTACAGTGGAAAAGGCAAAGCAACAAGCAAAATACACATAATAGTGGTAAAATACATTTTACTTTACTTTTCTGGCTTCAGGTCCCTGTACACAATTCCCAAGCTGTGAAGGTGATCCAAAGCAAGGGCCAGTTCTGCGAGGTAGAATTTCACATCTTCCTCTGTAAACATAACCTAATAAGAACTGTATAGATTTACCTTCTGATCTTGTCTTCAGTTTTTAAAACTGCAATCTAAAAAATATATAGTCCTGTCTGCCTAAATTTCAAACTTAAACTCCATTGTGAACTCATAATTCATGAGCTAGAATTAGAAATGATTTACTAATATTGTTAATTATAAAGTACACAAAGAACTACTGCAATACTTCAATAAAAATGTCAGCAGAGCATTACTGCAGAGTATTAATTAACTTTTAGATAATAAATTAATTATTATATTTGGTGTAACTGACACCCAGCACTCCTGCCACAATCCCAGACAGTTTTGCACTGCATCATAAAATTTAATATATGACTGCTGCATTGGGTGAGTATGAACTCACATTAACAAGATTCAGAAAAAAAACATGCAGAATAATACACCGGTGGCAATAACAATGACAGTCTGAGAGCTGAAGAACCTACTCTGCTCTTAGGGGGAAAAAAGTAAAATTAAAGAAGCCTGGTGAGACACTGAAATACTGATGTTACTTCTAGAGCTGAGATACATTTCTGTCCTGAACACTCCACAGGCTGCTTCTAATTTAATACACAAACACTGTGCCTGCTTTGGCTCTTGTCATGTTCTACATATTACTGGAGGAGCTTGGAATCTTTGAATGGCTGGACTGAATTTGGGCTTTAAGGGAAATGCTCCCTCATTTGCTGGATCCAGCAGGAATGGGGAGTGCAGCCACTCAGCAAGGCTGGAATGAAAGTACCTGGGCTCCCTGATTCAGTGCCACTGCTCTGAATTGCTCAGGTGTGAGGCACAGAATATTCCCTGATTTCCATAATGACAGGTGCTGACCTCGGGTGAACAATGAAGCTGTTACACTCCACACAACGTCACCACCACACCTTTAAAGAGCATGCTGGGTTTCTTCTCTTCCAAAGAGCAAAGGGGAACTTGGATTTCATTACTCCTTGGAGCACCCAAAATGCAAATCTCAGAATACAGTGATGCTAAATGCTAATCTACCATCTCCCCATAATGACATCTAAAGCTGTTCTCTGGGTCAAGTTAAACATGATGCAAGTCAGCTTCATTAAATATTAGCAATAAAAACTTCATTACACACTCATCTCACTGCCACAGCTGAAACTCTCATGCCCACATTAGAATTTAAAGACCAACAAAAGTCTTTTAATAACCTTATACTAAATCAAATCAATTTAAAATAATCCTTGCGTGCAAAGTATGGAATGCCACAGGGAATTTATTCTCATGTCCATAAGCTGTGTTTTACCATGGACTTTTAAAACTACCTCACATTCCCACCAGAAAATAAAAACCTGAATTTTTTTATATCTATATGCATAAAAGCCAGTATAAAAGGTAACTGAAGTGTTCCAAAAAAAACCAGGTGGAGTCTTAGCAGCAAGAAAACTTGAGAATTACTACTTCTTGACTCCCACAGTGAACACATCCCTCTTTCAACCCCAGAAAGAGTTCTTATGGATAGCCTTGCATCCCTTATTTAAGAATGTTCCATAGGGGATACTCCCAGCTGGGTTAGTGCAAGAGAGCAGCTCTTCCTGCTATTCCAGAATTCCCTCTGGAATTAGTCATTCCATATCAAAGCAGAGCCTGACCTCTTTCCTACCTCCTGCTCCAATAACCTGGGACAAGTCAGTCACTTGAAGTTTTTAACAGCCATTTTAGCTTCCAGATTAATTAATTTTGAGCTCAATTCTTAGTCATAATCACTGTGTTACTGAGCTCAGCTTTTAACAAAAATGCCTTTAAATTCTTTCTCTTTTGCCAGTTCCTACAGCAAACCCTTTATTTTTATAAGAAGTATAAGAGGAAAAAACTCTCTGCTGGCCTTACATACTGGGAATAAACATCCTCCTCCATGCCATGAAAAAAATCAGATAACACAGTTTTCTCATTTAAGAAAGTGGCTTTTCCTGTGCTTTGGCAATATAAATGGATTTACAGTGGTGAAAACACTGAAAACCTCTCTTGCTGTGAAGCTGTTGAGAAACTGCCATTAAAAATTTAGACCTTTATAAAAGGTTTGCCAAAAGAAAATAAAAGTCTACTAAACGTGTGCATAACACTTAAGGTAGCATGTAATAAATATTTGATGGCAAATGTTTTTAAAAAAATAACAACAGCCTGTAGCTGTATCCCATTCCCTCCTCTGGAGCTCTCCCTCCAGGAAACAAAAACATAAATTAAAAATTCAAGGTCCAGTTGTGTGCCAGGGCTGGATGGAGGGGGGTGGGCTCAAAAACACTCTGTGTTCCCACTTTGTGGGACTCAGGATGAGCATTTGGATTGCAGCACGAGGCAATTTTACAGTGCAGCAGAAAGCTCTCAGGGCTGCAGAATTCCAGGAGCACCTAAGCTGACTAAAAGCATGAGAACTACACATCCCCTTCCTTCAGTGCTAAATATTCATTTACTTCAGTTATGTTTCCAAGCAACAAAACATTTTTAGACAAAAGAACTGTACTTTGCAGATGCCAAATTAAAACTTGGGATACTCATCAATACACACTCAGGTTTCTTAAGGATAGAACAGAATCTAGAATGTGTAAGGAACGCCCAAAAGTTATTAAAAATTTCACTATGACAAGAAATAAAGGGGGAAACAGGTTTTGAAGCCAATCCTGTACTAAGAAAACCCAATCCCTGTCTAAGAGTGAGTGGAGATAAAATTTTAGGTACTTACCTCTTTGGATAATCGTGTGAATACATCTCCTCCCCTGAGAAAATCCAATATTAAATAGAGCTTCCCTTCAGTCTGAAAGGCTTTAAAAAAAAATTAAAAAGTAAATAAAAACCAATAGTTGTATGACAAAGCTACAAAACAGATCTGAATGCTTTTACAACTAGGAAATTTCAGTCACAGGCAATACTTTTGTTGCGGAACTGAAATAATTCAGCAGCACACAGGTAATTTACTGAATGATTCCTCGCTTCTTCACAGAAGAAAATCTTAGTCACGAGAGATGATTAAAATAATGTTCTTTTATTTCCCCTTTGTCAAACAGGGAAACAGCAAGAATGTCAATTACTGTGGTTTGGTTTAAATCAATGAAAAGTACAATATCTCTGCAGAACTTGAAAGTGAAGATTCAGAATGTTCTTACAAGAGGGCTCAACCTAAAACTTTTATACAGATATGTATTTACATTCCCTTTTTTCCCCCCAAGTAGCTAGAACCTAATGTGGACCCCTCACAAGTGAGACAGAACAAGAGCAGCTGTGCCTTCAAGCAAGGAAAGGGAGTGTAGGCCAAGAAAAGGAATCTGTACCAACCATAGTGCAGTTTGACGATGAACGGGTGATTTACTTCTACCAAGATGTCTCGCTCCATTTTGGTACGGACTCTGTCCCGAACTGAGGGGAGACAGGGAAAAAACAACAATAGTGTGAAATAAATGCATCTGCTACCACACAAATTCAGCAGAAAGGCTTTCCTGGCTAAAGGAATCTCTTCCCTCATCACCTTATCTGTTTTCAATACTCAAGTCTCCCACAAAATTCCTCCTTTCAGACAGTGAAACTCTGGTTTGCTTCTTGCCTGCCCTAACTTTCTTCTTTGATTCATTATATTTCCAGCAAATCCCCATCCTGATAATCCATACCGCTTTCAAGAAAAAAGCTCCCATCTACTTTCCCAACTTCAACTTTTGAATTAACTCTCAATCATAATATATTTCTAAGTTTAAAATATTATAATAAATATATTTATATAGTTACAGTATTTTTATAAAAAGTATTTTTAAGATTACTTTTTCCCCTTTACCAGTAACAGTCCTATTTACACACAGTGGACTTGCACCCATTCAAGTGTCTTCTAAAAGTCAAAACACTGAATTAAATTGTCCTGGCTCCTAGAACAAGGGAATGACTTAATTTTAACCACAGCAGAGTTCTGACTTAACAAAACACAAAAGGAAAACTGTTTATGAAATTAACTTGTTTTCATATGATGGAAAGTCTAAAAAGAATTAAATAATCCAATTTTAAACTTTGAAAGAGCATTTCTGACCACATAATTAAAGCTACCTGACCAGATTTAAAATAATACTTAAACATGAATTCACAACTTACTCTAAAAAAACCAAACCTTCTGTCAGAGAAGAGCTATGAACTCACTGACAAATACTTAAGATTAAAAAAAGCTTTTAAATACAGGTACACTAAACCCCATGGTCCAAAGTCTCAGCTGAAAGACAAGCCTACCTTTTAAAGAAGCTTTTTTCAACACTTTCATTGCATAAAGCTGCCCAGCATCAGGCCCAATTATCTTCCTCACGAGGAAAACCTGACAATATAAAGCCCATTTTTAAATGACTGCAAGCTTGGTAATCAAACCCAAACTCTCACAAGGCATTTGCAAACCTCCCATTAATGTCAGGCAGCTTCCAGTGCTCTCTACCAAGCGCATACCTCTCCAGGAAGAGCAAAACTGCATTCCTTGATCAGATCAGAGCTGCAGAGCACCAAGCTCTCTGAAGCATGACACTGGCCATAAACTTTAGATTCTTTCCTGATTTATCAGAGTTCTTACAAAAAGAGGCTTCTTTCTATCATGTTCTTGAAGAATGACAATTCTGCCTGGTCTGCCACCTCCCAAGAGGTTTTTGAGGTTTAAGACCCAAGTCTCAAATATGAAACATTCATTTTTATTAATTAATTCTGTGCAAGTGGTGAGATGAAAGCAAGGAAACCTCACCATTTAAGATCAAAGCACCTTTTCCCTCTGGAATAGCAACTCCAACAGGTTTTTCTACTTTTTTCTCTCCAGAAGAGTTTTAAAGATAGATGGGATACAACCTGACACTGAGAAAAGCATATTAGATAAAATATTGCAGTACAAAGACATGGAGCTACACTAATTTTTAAGCACCAGATCTTCCAATTTACAAAATGGTTTGATATGTGCTCCTCTTGTAATAGCAATTACTAGTTATGAATTACTAGGTTTTATCACAAAAAACAACACACAAGTCACAAGAGAACACCAAGAGCTCCCCAAAATTACCTCTCTGATCTCAGCTTATCCAGACTTTTATTTACAATTAATTTTTTACATCTAGAAGTTATATATATTTTTTCAATGATCTTGTCAAATTTTCCATTCTAGAATCAGAAATTCAAGCACTGTCATGACTAAGTTGTGCAAAGTTGGGAGAGAGGTGGTTTTTATTTGAAGCTCTAGTTAGAAGAAAAATGTCATCACGTTTCAAGGTGTCTGGGTTTTTGTTTTATTAAGTTTTTTGCCCAATAACTGACCCACAATAGTGCTTTCCTATTGGCCAAGGTCATAGAAAATAGTAAAGGGAGTAATTTGAACACCAACAACTAAGGAAACAGCTGTAGATTAATACAATCACAACTACAAAACATTAATGATATTTTAGTCTTAATAAGTTGTTGGTTATTAAAAC
Source organism: Phylloscopus trochilus trochilus (assembly GCA_016584745.2). Taxonomy (NCBI): domain Eukaryota; kingdom Metazoa; phylum Chordata; class Aves; order Passeriformes; family Phylloscopidae; genus Phylloscopus; species Phylloscopus trochilus. Next base: position 26,386,064 of record WQNJ02000015.1, read on the forward strand.
TAAAATAACTTCTGAGAACATAAGGAATTCATGTACAAGTTACAAATTTTAGCTAGTAAGACCCAAAATAGCTGAAAACTACTAAAGCACCACCTATTTATTTAATTTGCAGACAAATCCTCCATAACTCCACATCTGCTTTAGAAGGCATTCCTCAAAGAATGAGGAGAAAAATTCAGTAATTCAGAAGGCTTAACCCTTTATTTCTGTGGAGGTGTTATATCCTGCACTGATATCAAAACCAGGCTCCAGGAAACAACCCTTGTGTTTGCCAAGCCCAAAGGAAGGATCCTGGGAGTAGAAACTGAGAAGAGAAAACACCATGAAGGCAACAGCCACTGATCCTCCTGACTTGTTTTCTCTTTTCAATGGAAATTACAGAGATAAAGAGCTCTGAGCTCAGGTGTGCAACAGGTACTGTGCAGCTCCTGAAGCTGCTTCCTGAAGAGGTACTGCCAGGACTCCAAAGCACCAGAGCATGTCTGGCCAAGCTGCTGGGATTCCAAGCAGAAGCACTCCTCAGGCTGGCAGAACCCTGAGTCTGGGAAGCCAAATCTGAGTCAGGGCTGGCTATGCCAGCTGTGCTGAACCCTGAGGGAGCTTCAGACATCTCAAGTCAGGAGTAATAAATATATGGAGCCTTTCAGGCTCCTACAGTGAGAAGTGTGTGAGGGAATTGGCAACCAACATTACCAGGTAATGTTTCTGTAACCTCAAAATATTACAAAATATTTAAAGTCTGTTCTCTACATTATCACTTATACACAGAATGTCTTCCTAATGTCAATTTCTTCCTCTCTCATTGCACTCCATGTAGAGGTTTGCTCCTGCTTAGAGACACACACAGAACCAGCAGAAGAACAGGAAAATGGGAACAAATGTAAAGCTGATTGACTACCTTAGATGTTGCAAAAGATGTGGTTTGAGTTGGGTTTTAAAAAATTAATTACCTTCCTATACACTAGGATAAATATTTCAACTACTGTGTTTCAACACAGTGACTGAAGAGATCAGATTTTCAGCTTCATTTGTGCAAAATGACACCCAGTGACACATTACAAAAGGAAAATATTGTAACAAAACCCCTGCTGTATTTCTTCTCTGTGCCATTTTAATAATTAGTGCCTTTTAGCTGTAGATCACTTGACAAATACAGCAAACTAGAGAACCCGAAATACTTTTCCCAGGTTACTTACTTTAAGTTTTAAACTGCCACAATCAACTCTTCTGTAGCTACATAAATAGAAATTTTGTGTCTTGAAAAAGCCAAACATTCCCAGCATGTCAAGTGCCATCACTAAAAGACAAACCATCATTTCCTTCAGAAGGTTCTGTCCATGGCACTGCAAGGCTGGGAAAGGACTCAATTACTCAACACATTTTCAAATATTCCCAGCAACTCTGCTGGCCACTATTTCCCTGGAATGTCTGGACAGGTCTATGGAACAAGTTTATCATCTTACCTTTCCAAATGATCCCTGTCCAAGAACCTTAAGTAGTTCAAACTGTGCTGGATCTGCTTTCTCACATCCTTCTTTCACATGGTGTGTAATAGGAATTTCTTTCACACTTCCTTCATCCTGTGATTAAAAGCAAACAAAATATAACAGTGAACAGGCCAGCAGTAACTAAGTCTTGCTAAAAGTGCATTTTCCTGGACTTTTCTTTGTTTAGTTTTATTTTGGTAAAATATTTGAAATTTTAATAAGGCTTCCAGGAAAACTGTTCAAAACAGTTGGGAAAACTGAGTTTTCCCATCAATCTTTTCCTAAATAGATGCATCTAAAATTTCTAAACTGAATGAAAATTCTCAAAGAATGCTCATTTCCTTTTGCCATAAATATTTCAACTACAGAAAAGCTGGATTAGTTTACATGAAAGGAATAAATGCACAGATTTTTAAACCAAGACTTCTGTGCTTCACCTCTGCCTAGTAGCTTTAGTTTTCCCAGTGATTACTCCTCTCATCTTTCCCCTTCCTGAAATAAGTCTTAATGAAAGCCAAATTGAATTTCATCATTTGGGGTAATTATTGCTTTTCACAGCAGCAAATAATAACTCTGGTCATCCATTTGTAGCTGGAGGAACAGGCAACATTTGAAGACCATAAATAAGAGATGAGTCATCTTAAGGACTCTGAGAATTCTTGCATCCAAGAGAAGAAACAGCTCTGGGGTACAGAGCTCCTGGGAAGACTATCCTGTGTGGGGCCCTCCTTCAAACAGCTGAGGGTAATTCTGAGCTAGGTGAGTGATTTAATGTTCTCTTGACTTTCTCATGTCCCTCTCATCTTTAGCAAAGCAGGGCAGAGTAGCCTCAGTTGTGAAAAGGCAAATGTTCCTGATGACAAGAAATCCCACAACGGATTGCAGCTTTTATGGTGTAAGAGAAGTTTCTGAGAGCCAAAACAAGCAAGGTGTCAAAATAAGCACCCTTGAAATTAAAAACTGAGGCCCACAACAACAACTTCAGCTTGCAGGTGGAAAAGGAGCAGCACCCTCAACCACGTCAAGAGTATCAATAAAGTTCTTGTAAACAACAAAATCACAAGTAAAAATCCCATCTGATTTGCAGTACTTCACTTTTGGGGCATCAAATGATTATCAGCTGTCTCCTACCCTCATTTTCAGGCATTCACTGTGAAAGCTTCTCTTAGCAGAGACCGGAAAAACATCCCTCCAATCTCTTGTGAGTTACAGCTCCTCAATGGAATGTGCAAGCAGCACCAGGAAAGGACCTGAGCACTGGATGAAATGGCTGGGTTTTGGAAATAACAGCATTCTATAGTCAGGTGAATTTATTGCCCCAGACTGCGAGTTAAAACTTCTAATCAGTTTTATCACAGTTCATACAGAAGTACCTGGATGGAATTTCGGTTTTATACAGAAATTCAGAGCAGAAATCTGCTCATCTGAATTTGTACATACTGCAGTAATTAAAGAAAAAAAAGAAGCAATCATCACACTGCATTAATTGCTTCTCCCTTAATTGCTTTGTTTGTCCAGAGGGGGAAAGAAAGAGTTCAAACAAACATCTTGGTATATTCCCAAACTGTAGTCCAGCTGTTACTGCACACGAGCACTTTCCCCTCCCCTCTCTTATTTCATCCTCCTTCTGGGAAAGGCCTGTTCACTCTGCCTGCTTCCCACACAAAGGTGGGTACTAACACCAGACACTGCTGGAAAACAAAGTTAATTCTGTAATTCACAACCAAGCTACTTTATTTCCCTCTTTGGTCACAAACCACCATCACACTCTGATGACACACAATAAACATCCCAATTTCTCCTTATCCATCCCCCTTGGTGACTGTGCATTTATGCACTCAGAGGAAAGATACACTTATCTTCTCATTTTCCTTGACTTTTTAAACATATGCCTAAATTAAGGCAGGTAAGAACAGCAGCATTTCTAAGTCATCTGATGACAGATGAAAGCAGCAAGTTGGCTAATTACACAGGAAGTTGTACAACAGACTTAATGGCTGTTTCTTCCTATGGAATATGTAAATACTCTATTTAGAAGCCTTTTTTCTTCACCGTCCTGATTTGTACTCCTTAACACCGTGAAACTTTGCATGAGAAAAGCTCTTTAAGAGTTCAGCCTCTCCTGTGTTTATCACCCACCTCGAGCCATTAGCCTGTGACATCACACGTGGTTGCTGAGGAGACTGAGAGGATTTCTAAATGTGAACTCCGGAGAGAAATGTTTTCCATGCAAATAAAGACTAACTTGAAATGGATAAAATGAGTTTGGTTTTTTTTTCTTTTATTAACTGTTTTATCTTCACAAAAGATGTCTATATAATTTATCTTACTTAACTATCATTAAACTACTAAAAATGGGCATGACTGAGGTATAGAGAGACCTCTTCATCAGTGCAAGGAATGAGCACACAGAGCTGAGCAGCTCCAAGCCACTTTCATTTTCATTTCTACTTTGGCCTCCATGAACTGCAAATTTGGTTATCTCATTTTGTGTTCTGCTGCTTGAGCAGCAAATTTCTTTCCAAGCTGAGGTACCAGCTCCTACCCAGTGGCCTTGCACAAGAGGGAACTCTTCTCTGCTCCCAGCAGGTTCACCAGGAGCCAAAGGAAACTCTGGGATCGGTCATGATTTGTCAGAGCTCCTGGAATGTGGCTCCAAGCACACAAGAGCTCAGCAACCTCCTCCTCCTCCTTTTCAAGAGCAGTAGAAAACTCAGACAATCCACTGCTCCTTTCTTTGCTGCATGTGAGACCACTCTGACCCTTTATTTACCCACTCCAAGCCAGGAAATGTCCAGGCACCACATAAGACTCCATTCTCCAAACCCCTTCCTTATATATGTTGTTATTGTAACACAAAGCAGTGGTTACAGCTGGTGACAAGATCTACTTATCCCAGAATCCCAGACTGGTTTGGGTTGGAAGGACCTTAAAGCCCACCCAGTGCCACCCCTTGCCATGGGCAGGGACACCTTCCACTATCCCAAGGTGCTCCAAACCCCGTCCAACCTGGCCTTAGACACTTCCAGGCACTCTGGCAACAGATACCTTCGTGACCCTGCTCAAAAATACCAGGATGAGTGTGTCGAGAAATGCTGGCCAGCACTTCCATGGGAAGTCAGGCATTTCACCACACACAGCATGAGCCTGTAGTTTAGTCCAAGGTTTCGCCAGCATATGGAACACACATCACGCCTCAGCATCTCCTAAACAGGCACTGGAAAAAACCCATGCTCAAGAGGGGCTTACCTGGGATATTTCTACATAAAGCAAAATTATCATACTGATGTACATTCTAATTCTGTTCTGAAAAGGCAGGATTAAATACCTTTGAGCTGAAGGCACAGCAGCTACATTAAAAACACTACAAAGGCAGAACAAATGATTGTAGCAAGAGCAGCATTCAGCACTCTATTCCAGGTTGGCCTGAGGGATCAGCAAATGCTCCCTCCAGCACAGGGAATCCTTCCATAAAGCTCTGCTTCATGCAGCAGATTTTCCCAAACAAGGCATTCACAATCCCTACCTAGGTACTAATTTCCAAAGCCATCTTTGAGACTTAGAGTCTCCTCAGATAGTGTTCAAATAAAATGATGGGTTCAGAAGTTATTAAAGAGCAGGGAATGCATAAATTTTGCTTCAACAGGAGGTCATGCTAATGAGTGGCTGAAGTGAGCAGGAATTAAACACTTACGTGGTAGGAATATGGTTCACCTTCTTCCATAGGCTCATCTGCCATTTTAAGGCCATTTAGCTGGAGAGGGGAATGCAGGGAAAAAAAAAAAAAAAAAGACAAAAATATCATTAAGACCCAGAAATTACAAATTAATAAGAGTTCGAAATTTGACCAATTTACATTTCAGAGCACACAAGTGAAAACTGGTGGTGGGGTTGCTCTAATTTAAAGCTGTAGTTTCAAACAAACACTACTACTCAGTAGTTATATTTAGCATCTCCCTTATGTATCATTTAGCATCTCCCTTTGTAAATGCCATCATTATTATTATTATGCCAGTGTTATTTAATTGGGATTAATTTAAAACTCCTTTAAAAGCTACAGATACCACCCCTATAGAATGACATGATGCAGAATTCCTCAGTTACGCACAAAACTTATGCTGCAGATTCTTTTCAGAAACCTAGTCTTCTAATGAAAATTAATTTGCAGTTTAAACAGAAAAGATGCAAAAGTGATTCCAAGCCTTTTTTGAAAACACCAAGTTCACACTTGCAGTAAAAATAAAAAAATTCAAAACTTGGTTTAAGCAGTCTCTAAGTCACAAATAATTCAGTGCTGAAACAAGCAAAAAAAATACCAAAGCCCAGATATATGAAGGACATGCTCTGTTCAGACATGCAAAGCATTCATTAAAAACTGGAAATACCTGACAAAAATAGCTGAATGCCATTATGGATTTTGTTAGTAATAACTGCGAATTTATTTATATATTAATTGTTCAGCATCTCTATGTGGCACAGGTCTCACACTAAAATACTAAGTAGAAATGATACAAGAAAATGTAAACTTTTTTCCTGAAAACAGAAGTTGAACCAATTAAATTCTTAGGCTGGGTAATGACTTTTTATTTTTTCTTCTACTTCTGAATTTTTCTAAAATACCTGCCAAAGATACTGGAAATGGTATTACTGTCAGCATGGGAGTTGGCAAAACACAAGACTACAAAGAAATGCCCCACAGATTCCTCTGTTCAGAACCAAATCCAGAATCTGGAGGAACAGGTGGGGCTGCAGGGACAGGTTTGTACCACGACTGTGTCACCCAACCAAACCTTCAGCCACTTCCACTGCTGCTACAGACTCCTGGTTTTCAGAGCTTTTAAGAGCTAGTTCACAAATTAATGCTTCTGAAAAAATTAAATCTCCAATTTTTTGTAGCAAGATACTGGCACTTATTTTTGGAAAAAAAAAATGGAAAAACAGATCAAGGAAATAACATAAAGCTTCATTTAGTTTCACTCTACAAGCGTCCATTTATCATAACTCAGTTTAACCAAAGGTAACTCCAACCCATGCCCATCACTGGTCTCTCACATGTTGCTACCCCAACTCTAATGGCCAAAAATCACTCGTGCATTACCCTGGATCCAGAAGCCAAAGCCACTCATTTGCTACATAACTCATTTCTTTTCTTGCAGGATTTTTTTTTTCCAAATTAGACAGTGGGAGGGACAAGACACTCACTATGGTTGTTATAGTACGAACTAACTGAAAAAATCCAGAAATAAGACCAAAGTTCAGCCCAGCTCTGACCTCCAACCTCACTTCCATGCAATTTCTTTTTACAACACCGGAAGATCAAATTCAAGTGTGAACCAATGTGAAGCCCACCAATATTGTCCATAAAGCTTATTTAAACTAGAAATAAACTGGGTTTCTGCTCCAGGTACTCAGAAATGTAATGACATTTTTCCTTCACAGACTTCAATGTGAAGCCATTTTATTGTGCATTTCACCTTTTCTTTCTATAAATATGGGCAACGTTTTTCAAGTCTTGTTACTTAAATTTAAGCTCTGGAACCAATGCTACCAGCCAGAAGAACTGCATATATGCTGAAAACAATACAGATAGAAAAAATGAGGCTGGAATGGGGTTTTGAACCCAAAATCAGTGTGTTATTTCAACAAGGTTGTTCCTGAGAACATCATTTAATGTACTTCCAACTTGCTGGCAAATCAAATACACTAAGCTATTGGATTTTTATGGCAGGTAATCATCGTAATTAACAATTTCCTATCATGCACTTCTCCTCTTCACTGATGCTCCTTGGTTTGTGTTTTTTTTTTCTGTCCAGTCTCTCTGTACTGATACAGACTGGGACACCTGTCAATTCATAGTCCAAAAAATTTGATGTTTAAGGGCATGAATATGCTTTTATTTCTTGATACACACAAGTACATTTTTGCCATATTTGTTTGTGAAGCCTGATCACTGTCCATTAAAAAAAAGAAAAAAACAAGGAACAAAAATCTGCAAACTTGTTGGACTATAACCCAAAGTCTGGTAGCTTAAGTAATTCAGCTAAAAAAAAGTCAGTGACAAAAATCAAATAATTACTGTCTTGTGCAGTCACTCAATTGGCCAAGTTTCAATAACCAGAAGCTGGCAAAAAAGAAAAGTGACAGTTAATACTTATTTCCCACCTCTGTGGAAACCAGATACAAAATGCAGCTTCCACAGCCAAGTGAGGCTCCTTTTAGTGATTTAGTCATGAATATTTATGCATAAACATATATAGAACAGAATAATTTTAACTTGTAAGTCATTACTTACTAAATATCTACAAATGTACAAATTTAATTTATTATTGAGAATTAAAAAGCATAGCTCTCTATTAAAAGAACAGGTGAAAGAAGCCAGTACTATGATTGTGAAGGAGATTCCTTCATCTTTCCATCATTTTGCTGTTCAGTGCTGCTCAAGTCCGAGAACTGAACATTTTAAATATTAACTCCCATGAAAAAACAAACTGCACTCAGACATTTAGGCAAACACTGACAATACTTTCCAAACACACCTTCTGGAAATGACACAAAATACCCCACGTTGTTGATTAGTATAAAATAACAAAAAGAACTCTGTAAATAGATGAGCTCAAAGTTTAGGTCAGAACACCTAGCAGGTCAGACACTCACTTTTGCAGAGGTGCAGGCTGAGGGTCCCAACTGCCTCACAGGGAGCAGTGTGCCTCTGGATTTAAATAGTGCCATAAATCCCGTGGCTGGGACCATCCCTGTTACCTTGGGAGAACATCCAAAAGGCTTCCGTGGGCTGGGAAAAGGCTTAATGACTATTGCATATGTTTTTCCTCCGATTAGTACAGCAGAACAGAGGATTCCCAGTATTACCAAAGATTTGAACCATCTGCCCTGACCCCCTCCGCCATATTAAGGATGGTTTCACTGTTTACATGGTAAATGCTTTAGGACCTGGTGGGTCTGCAGGTTTTGGTTGAGAGAAGCCAGGCAAAGATCAGCAAAAATGCCTAATCCCAGGAAAAGCAATGGAAGATGTAAAGCAGGTTCATTCTGCCCTGGTTTTACATGTCTTCACTGAGGCACTCAAACAGAATTTTAAAAATTCTAGAAAAAGCATAACTGGGAATTTTATCATCAAACTATAATTAGAAGTAAAAATCAGTATTCAGCACCACTCACCTAAAATCTTGTCTGGCTTCAAACAGGTGAAATTCTACCCAAGGATCACCAAGACCTCCTGTATCCTCCACAGCTCCTCCTTCCCCGGGCTCCATTTGGGAAGTACAGTATTCCCAGAGTTGTACCTCACTTTTCCCACATGAACACAGGAATAAGCAGTTTCCTTCCCCACATACAGAAGGAACGCTTCAAATACTTATTTCAAATAATCTGAGTGGAAGCTTACATCAGAAATCCCAATTATGTCAAAAAGACTTCGAAAAAAAAATCCTGACAGGATGACCATACTTGTTCCTCATTTATTCTTAATTACATCTATAGAGAGATCGCATCATTAATTTAATTAGCAACACACTGGCCTACTGAGGATTTCCTGAGATAGGTCTGAGGAATTTGAGGGTTCTGGGCACATCCACTCCCCACCTGCACAAACTCTGGGCCAGCCCAAATCCCTCAATTGCCCCCACAACAGGAAAAGGCCTCTAAACTCTCTCACACTCTTAAATACATCAAGTAGAAGAGGGAGATAAAGCAATCTAAAACACCTGAAACCCATAATCAATTACTAGGGAGAGCTACAAAGTTCTTTTTCCTGTGGCAAATAAATCATACATTCAGACAGGACATCAAACCTTCAGTAACATATAATTAGTGATTTTAAAAGAACATTTTGATCCTTCCCATTATCAGATCAAGGGAGAATTACGTGTGCCTCCAACAAGTCATAGCTCTGACAAGACACAAAGCTGACCCCAAGTACAGGGATCACCGAATTAACAAAGGACTTGGTATCTTTTCATTCTTGCTTGTGGTCCTACGTGATCTTAACTCCAGAATCAAAGGGCATAAAGCAGCTAGTCTCCAAATCACGTTTAATGGCAGGTAATTCTGGAAAAGGGTAAGATTATACTTGAGGAAAGCAACTATTTCAAATTTTATTCTTAATGTAGTGCATGTCCAAGACAGTGAAGTACTACATGAATAGCAGAATTCTACCTATGATGAGTAAACAAATCATACCATCCTTTGGATTTAGGGTTATTGTGAAGTGTCTCCAAAGGTATCCTGCAGGAAGCAAGGTGAGCTACCAGTGACCTGTCAGAGACTCAAAACACTACAGCAGATTTCCAAAGTTAATGTCAGAAGTGGTAAACAAACCCACCATCATTATTACTGTATTGCAGCACTTTTCAATGCATAAAGACACTCATTGTTTCCCCTTTAAGAGCATTAATTTGAATACTTTTTTTTTTTTTTTTAAGGCAACCTGTTCCTCAAGATCTTTACAAAATCTGTACATTGTTGCAATGTCTGAGGGCACTCGAATAAAGGGCAATGTTTTACTTTCTCTCCCTAACAGAACACCAGCCGATTGTGGAGGTTCTGAGATGCACAAAACTAGGTAGAGCTGAGTCATCCACGTCACTGCCAGTAATTACTCACAAAGGAGTTATGCAACTCCTAACACTGACAAAATTCAGTGGCCTTTGACAGACCGGGCTCAGAACGTGCTCCAGAGGATGGACTGAAAACACTGGCCAAAATCAAAGATGTATTTATTTCAACTGGCAAAGGCAGCCGCTTATGCACAACAGCAGCAGAGCTCAGCTCATGAAAATGCCTTTTGGAAGGCAACTTTCAATGCAGACCTGTTTTCCAGCAGAATACTTTAGTTTTCAGACACTTTTTTTGTTTCAGCCTTGTCTTGCTTGTCACAATCAGACAATTAAGCAACTGGCTCCTGAAGTATTTATTGCAAAAATAAGTACTTGAGAAGGAGGTTGCATCTATGCAATTCACAATATTCATTACTTGCTTACAGCAATTACACAGCTCATTGTAAATGCAATCCTCCCAGTTCAAGGGACAGAAAGTGCCCAAATTCCTGTATTCTGCCCAATTCCAACTATTTCTGCATTTCATTCAGCTTGGTCATTAAAATGCCAATGTTTACTTTCCTGTTTCTTTGTACATTATAATTACATTTTAATAATCTATAGCAGCTGATTATGATCAACATCCTCACACATATTTTTATTAACAAGGAAATACTTATTAACCCAATAGCCAGGAGGAAATAAGTTCACTGAATATTTGAAGCTTTAACAGCACAACACTGATCCTTCCTACCTAGGCTTAAGGAATTCCCAGAGTCACAAAACGGCTTCACAAGTGATACTGTCACAGGAATATAAACACAGGAACAGCACAGCGCACAGTCCCAAATCCTCAGCACTTCAAAGAGCCCCCTCCCAAAAAGACAAAATAATTCAATTTTGATTTTCAATAATTTCTTCCAAACGTTCATGCTGTTCTTGTGACTTGAAGCATGAAAATTTGTCTCCTACTTTCAAGACTACCTCCTTTCCTCACCAGGTGTTTTAAATCCAAGTCAATGCAAGTGCTACTGGAAATGCACTTACTGCTAATAACATAATCCTAAATTTAGTCAACAAGCAGAGTCCTCAGAGAAAACCATTTCTCTGATTTTTTCCTCCCTTGCCACAGCTGATGGACAAGAGCATCAGAAGGCACAAGTTAATCTTCACAATAAAAACCTATTTCACAGTAGCTCTGTTGACTGTAGTTCCAGCAAGGCCAAGGTCATAGATCTCTCAGACTGCCAAGACAAGGCTGTAATGAGTACTATGAGCTATACTTAATTTTATAAAATTTAAGTGAAAGCCCAAACTAAAATTCGCTTTGACAAAAAATACATCTTTGTTGAATCCCCAAGTCATATGTATGTAGAAATCCAACAAGTGAGAAGCGCAGCATACCCGAGATCACTTCTAGAAAGGGTTATGACAACACAAGTATTTGTTCCTGTAATTTGGGAACTTCACACTCAACTTGAAGAAACTGGTTTGGCACAAATCGGCTTTAAGTGCTGCTGGGCAAACCTGACACGGACACAACAAAGACCAGGTCTCCTTTTAATCAGAGCTCAACTGGAGGAGCTTTATACAGACCTTGTGAAATACCTCAGGTACAGGCCTGAGGAAAATACAATTTAAAGAGTGACTGCTGCTTTCAGCTGCCTTCAGATGTTACACAAACTCAGAGCCCTTTCAGCTGGACACCCCTGTGCTGTGCTCTGCTGGCTCCCCTTCCTGGGCGGGGGGCTTGTCCAGCTGAAAAACACCCAGGGATGTACATCCCAGTTCAGCTGCAACACTCTACACTTGATTATTTTAGCACTGATACATCATAATTTCCTAATATTTCCTAAAGAACTGTTCAACAGGACCAAGAAAGTTCTCAGACCTTCGCTAAGTTAAATAACCTCAATTACAACAAACTACTTTTACTGACAATATGAACAAATAAGCCTTAGTACTTCTGCTGACTTTTTGGTCCTGAAGCTTCACTAACATAATTAGGAGTTCTCTAATATCAAGGCAGAGGAACTGCAGCAAGTATTATTAATTAACAGAACATTTTAAAGCATTAAGAGTGTAGCAGTCATGGTATAAAAATGCATATCCAGTAATTACAGTACTTGGCAGTGGTACTAAAATCCCCAAATATTAAAAGCACTAAGAAATTTAGGGGCTTTTTCTCTTTCAATTTTTATCAGGGGAAAAAATTTCAACAAGACCCTTTAAAGGACATTCTTTTACACTTGCATACTTCGTACTTTGAGATGTTTTGCTACAGACCCTTTTGATTTACAATAAGAAGAGTCTGGTGCACTACAGAAAGCAAGTCTGACCAGTTTTAATCAGCTTTATTTAGATAACATCTTTTGTGTGTCTAACAGACCTAGGTGTAATCTTTTATTCGTCATACCTGACGATACCTGATATGCAACCCTTCACTTCTGATTTCAAAGTGCAGGAGTTTTAATACTCGAGCACCACGTTCTGCTGAGACACAGGAATCATTGCAACAGAACCAGTTTTACCTTTTATTTTCTTTTAAATTGCATTTGCTCCTTGCTGATGAAGCACCTCGAGCACTAAGCAATACCTCGAAGTCATTCCTCGTTCTTTAGCACGTTTAAGCATCCAAACCTCAGCCAGGTACTCTTGGTTCCTTCTACTCGTTGTGTTCATTATAATCAACGCAGAGTTAGTTATTCAACGTTTAAGCATCCAAACCTCAGCCAGGCTCTCCTGGTTCTCTCAGGTCGTTGTGTGTATGATAATTAACGTATTAGTTATTCCAGGAGAAGGCAAAGGGACCTCCGTAGTGACAACCTACCTGGATGCGCAGCCACATTAGCGCGAGCAAATTTCCAGCAGAACTTAAAGTAACTTTTCACAGGAGCTACGGCCATAAAAGCGAGTATACAACCTATGTGGGGACGGACACCTGTGACACGAAGCAGCCGGGAGGCGACACAAAGCACCGGCCTCCCCCGGGCGCAGGTCCCGCTATCTCCACACGTGTCACGGCCCGCGGCCCGGGGGGCACGGCCGGGCCCGGGGCGGCCGCGGGGCTGCGCGGCGGCGGCGGTCGGGCCCGCGGGACGACGGGGGCGGGCGGGGACCGCCGGCTGCGGGCCGGGGCCGGGCGGCGGGGCCGGGCAGGGCGGGCGCGGGTCGCGGCCGAGCGCAGGCCGGGGGCGGCGGGGGAAGCGGGGGCGCGGCGGGCAGGCTGAGGGGGCAGCGAGGCGAGGCCGCCGCGGCCTCGCGCGGAGGGGCGGCGGGAGACCGAGCCGGGCGCAGGTGCCGGCGGGGCGCGGAGCCGGCCCGCCCCGTTCCCCCCCTTCCGCCCCGCACTGACCTCGGCGCCGCTCACGTACAGCTCCATTTTGTGGCAGGGCTGCGGCTCGTCGTCCAGCGGCGCGCACGGCACCATGTCCCGGCTGTGGGGCCGCGGCGGCTCGGCCGCTGCCGGTGGCCGTGCGGAGCGACGCGGGGCCGGGCGCGGGGCGCGGAGCGGAGCGCGGGGTGCGGGCGCTGCCGGCCGGCGGGGGCGGCGCCGCGCTGCGCTGCCCCGCGCACGCCCCCAACATGGCGGCCCGCGGGGGCGGGGCCTGCGCCGCACAGCGGTGACGTCAGGGCGGGACGGAGAATCCCCTGCATGGGGTGGGGGGGGGAGTGACGCGCGGTGACGTCACCGGGGCGGCGGGGGGGCGGGCGGCTCCGCGTTGAGGGGGGTTGGGGGTGGAGAGGTGGGGGGGTGAGGGGATTGGGAATGGAGGGGTTGGGGGTGAGGAACAGGTCTGAGGGGGATTGGGAATGGAGGGGTTGGGGGTGAGGGACAGCTCTGAGGGGATTGGGAACGGAGGGGTTGGGGGTGAGGGACAGGTCTGAGGGGATTGGGAATGGAGGGGTTGGGGGTGAGGGACAGGTCTGAGGGGGAATGGGAATGGAGGGGTTGGGGGTGAGGGAATTGGGAATGGAGGGGTTAGGGGTGAGGGGATTGGGAATGGAGGGGTTGGGGGTGAGGGACAGGTCTGAGGGGGATTGGGAATGGAGGGGTTGGGGATGAGGGACAGCTCTGAGGGGGAATGGGGTGGATGGGTTGGGGGTGAGGGACAGGTCTGAGGGGGAATGGGGTGGATGGGTTGGGGGTGAGGGACAGGTCTGAGGGAATTGGGAATGGAGGGGTTGGGGGTGAGGGACAGGTCTGAGGGAATTGGGAATGGAGGGGTTGGGGGTGAGGGCCAGGTCTGAGGGGGAATGGGGTGGATGGGTTGGGGGTGAGGGTCACAAGATGAGGGACGCACTGAGGGAATCGGAGGTGAGGACACGAGGCTGCGGGGACAGTTCTGAGGGGGATGAAGGCTGATCAAGGGATTGGTGATAAGAGGATTGGGGCTGAGGGACAGGCTTGAGGGACGCGGACTGTCAGTGGTCGGCGCTGAGGGGCACCGCCTGCGGGACCGGCACGGGAAGGCTCTTCCCCCCACGGAACTGACAGAGGGGAAGGGAAAGGAAAAAAAAAATAGAAAACCCAAAAGTTTCGTTTGGTTTTGTTTTCTTCGAACTGGGGAGGTGTGGGGACAGGAAGCGCGGGCGGCGCGGAGGCACAGCCCGGTCCCCGCGGGGCCCGCGGCGGTGGGGAGCGAGAAGGAGCCGGGGCGGCAGCGGAGCCGCCTCGCCGTGGTTACAACAAACCGGCCCCGACGCCTTTGTTTGCAGGCATGTGTTCGGAGAGAAACGCAGCCGCGCTGCCGAGCGGGGGCAGGAGAAAGAGCGTGCATGAAAAAATTATATTCCCCCTTCGCCGTGCGATTTTAGGAGCTGGAAAACACTAGACGATACTGTCAAAAGTGTGTTTTTAAGGCACAGGAAAGTGCCTCAATGACGGTTGGTATTTGAACATGCCGCATATGTTATCAATAAGACCTGCCCTTTAGATAAAGCAAAGGAAGACTCAAACCGTTCTTAATTGCCAAATAATTTCTATGAAATGAGCACAAACAAGGGAACAAGCTGGTGCACCCCATAGCTCAAACACTTCCCGTGCTGAATTTTTGGCTCAGAAGCCAACCACTGCACAGACAAGTGTGGGATGTGGTGCTGCTGCAGTCCTTGATTAAATCCGATTCCCAGTCCCCCAAAGCTGCCCGTTCCCAGTTCCCTGTGGCTGAAGGGTTGCCTATTGTGAATGTGTCACTGCAGCAGCCGCCAGCTGGCACGACAGCAATTCCATTGCAAGCCTATTTTTAAAGGTCTGGAACCCAACCACGGAAGACAAATGTTTTGGAGTGTGCACTGGGAAAGTTTGTCCTTCAGAAAACAAAAAAAATCAGGTGAGGAAATGGAGGAGCAAAGTCACAGGTAGCTGATGTCGACGGAGAATTTATGCTTTAAATATAGAATTGTTCAGGCTGGGTCACTTTATTTTTGTTGTGGTAGGAGTGTGTGAACACAGAGATTTTACAGCAATTAAGTGACAGGAGATGAAGGGACAACTTTGCAGGCTGTTGGTGCACACAGCCGTATCCCAGTGCCTCTACTGGTGACACTGGTGTGGCCAAATCTTCCGTGAGATTAAATCTGTACATACCTCATCAGTGCCATCAGGCACTTCATTCAAATATAAAGGAAATCAAGTGAGAAGTGAGTTTTGAAAGTTCTTGGAGTGCTCAACAGGAACTTGTGTCTAAAACTCTAAAACTGTTTTCCAGCATCTGACTTTCCCATTGCTCCAAATAATAACAGGCTGCAAGCAAGTGTTCTGCATCCCCAGGGATTTGGGAAGTTCAGAGGAAAGCAATAATTAAAGGAGTTAGGACTGTTATTTGTGTCAAAGGCTAGAAAAGGAAAATTATTATGTATGTAGCTATAAGAAAAAGGAAATTCAGAATTTCTGTCACTCTAGGTCTCACAACCAAACAAGCAAAAGGTATTCCATAAAAAGGCAACAATATGTCACTGAAATGTAAAAATTAGCAAGATCCCCCTCAAATGCTCTTTTACAGAGAAATAAACCATCAAAAATACATTAGCATATCACTGATTTAGGAGGACCAGGGCCTCATGTCTTGGGTTTCAAGTGAATATTTAGATATTGTATACCTGGATATTATATGCCGCTATTTCTAGAGCATCTAATCTGCCTGTAGGGGTATCAGATCTCATTTGGTGCCCAGGTTTCAGCTGGGGGTATCACATCCCTGCTGTGCAATTTGCAGCTGAATATTTCTGACATTTCAGCACCTTCATCTGTTCAGCAGGTTCTGCCCATTCCACCTCTCAGCTGGTCCTTGTAGGAGCAGCATGAGAACCTCTGAGGGGTTAGATGGGGTTGATTAGATGAAGGGTTCAAAATAATTAGTTTCTTAATATAGATTCACTCCAAAATTAATTCTACAGCGTGGTTAAATTGCTGACAGAAGTATTTCACTGAGCCTAATAGGAAAGGAATAAAAATAAGTAATAATAATACAGTAATAAATGGGATCTGTGGCCAAAATTCAGTTTGCTCATTACCAGTAACATGAAATCCAAGCACTCACTTGTCACTTTGCTGCACTTGCAGCCACCTGACAGCATCCATACTTACTTACTCCATTTCCCTGAAAATCACCAATCACACACTTGAACACAGGAACAACAGCTTATTGGTGAATTTGAAAAATCCCTGCACATTTCCTGCATGTCATTCCCAGCAGGACATTTCTCAGAGAGGCTAATTACAGACTGGTGTTCCCTCTCCAGTTTTCTGGTAATCTGTAGCTACCCTAAACAAGATCATTTCCGAAGAACCCTGCGAACTTTGTGTTCATTCACCCAGCAAGTTTTCCAGGAAATGAAAAATAAGAATGTTATCACCAGGCCAGTCTCTTTTGTCCCCCTCTTTCCCCAGCTTAGTGACACTGAACCTGAACCACAGCAAGGACAGCAGAGCTTCCCCCTGGAAAGCCAAGCAGTGGGAATGGAGGGATACATGGAGAGTGCCTCGTTTAGCAAGAGCTCAGGAAGAAAACTGCAAAAAGCAAAGTTTGAGGAAGCTGCCCCTGCTTGTTTCATTCTGTTTTTACGACTCTGGTAACGCCCCTGGAAGGGAACAGGTACAAATTTGGCTTTGGGGATTCAGTCCAAGGCAAGCTGAACTCTAGGATTGTTTGTGAAGCTGGTTTAGGGGGATATAGTTAATTCCTCAGAGTGAGTTTATTCAAGTTCATCATCATTTCACCTTTAATCTGTTGTACAACACGATTTCAGCACATCTTCGGAGTCAGAGCAGCACAACCCTTTCCCTGTTGTGTGGATGAACGCTGAGTACAAAACACGTCCTGTTTGTGCCACTTGCTCTCCTAGGAGGAGGACAAACAACCGTCCTGATGCAACAAAAATGTGTCCTTGTATCCTTGAGTCCCTGCCAGAGCTGCTCCAGGGGAGGGACTGCTGCACACAGAGCCTGGGGAGCTCCCAAGGGGGCTCAGTGTGGCCATTAAAATGTGGAAATCCTCCACACACAGAGGAAATTGCTCAGGCCCTAAGGAGGTAAATACAAAATTTTCACAGTTTTAGATGCTGGTATCCCAATACCAAACATCTGTATACAGATTAAGTTATGGAGCAGCATCCTGGCAAAATCTTCGGTCAGTGCTGTGTTAGTGTGAATATGAAACAGAAATGTGAGAGCCCGCCCTGGATATTCTGTTATTTACAATGTGCACCTAAGCCAAGCTCATTCATGGGTATTCACAGAGATGTGGCACCAAATACAAACAGTGTGAACTTGTTAAACAGTTTATTGTGTGTGCTTTGCCCCACACTGTGAGGGAACGGCCAGAACAGTTCTTCCACTCCGCTGTGGTTATGTCAGAGCACAGAAGTGCGAGGGAAGAGGCCCGTGGTGAATCCCTGCCTCAGCTTCGTTGTATTTCCCCATCTCATCCTTGTGCTTCCCTAGCAAGGTTTTAAAAGCTCACTTAGGGATAAAAAAAGGAAGCCAATTGGGAGATGATGCTCCCGGATCAACACCTTAAGAAAGATCTACTATTTCGTTCTCACCGTCAAAGCAAACATATTTTGGGGGATATTTTGGAACCACAGGACAGACTTAGCAGCAAATTTTGCCACATTTGTCCAAAATGAGCTCAAGAAATATCGCAGCCATATGGAAAATACAATGAATTTATCTCTGCTGATCACAGTGCTTTGACAGTACGGGATGAAAACTGCAGATAGGCACAGTGAATGAAGATCCTACTGGACTTTTTTTTTTTTTGCTTGTATGTACTTTTCACTTAAAACCTCCTCATTTTCCTTCATTTTCAAATGCATTTTGAAATCAAATGTCCTATAGTTCATATTTGCCCTCTAAGACTGAGTGAATGCTACAAGCCAGCCAACTGATACATCTCAATTCTTCTCTGTCCTCAAAGAAAAATATAAATTAAAGATGTGGTATCCTGTCTCCACACTGGCCAGGAAAGCAGATGCCAGACAGAACCTACAAACAGGGCAAGCAGTAGCTAAAAATACAGCTCCAGATTTGTGTTCAGGCTCAAGCAATTCAGGTTTCATAAACCAAGGGTGAGATCCTGCACAGAACAGTATTGTGGGATATTTCTTCCATCAGTTTGCCCAAGTTTTCTGGAATATCTACATTTACAGTGGTCGTAACACCTGATTAATTCCACCCTTGTCACCAAAGTCTCACTCTGAGCCTGCTGCTTTGTTGGATCTGGTGTTCCCTGGCTTTATATTGCAAGGGAGAGGGATTAATCCCCCTCTGCACATTTGGGATTTCACAGAGGTGTATATCCCACCTCCATCATCCCACTGGGCAGTGCTCCCTTCCCCAGGCTGGGGATTCCTGGGCTGGTCATTCACTCAGAGCTGAAGAGTGGGGAAGATCCTGTTTCTCTGCACACATTTTCTCTCCACACACTTGGAATAAGCATAAAACAGTTGTCAATAATATGCACAAATTACAAAGAGAAGGAAAGTAATGAGCAGCCATCAGCTCCCTGAGCCCTGTGGGAAATGACAAGGGACTCAGAACCCATCACAGGCCCACCACAAGGGCACAGCAGGGATGGGGTAAGGAGGGGGCTGGTTTTACACCCATGGGTGACCCTGCAGGGATGGACACTCAGGCTTTGTGGGCACTTTTGGAGAGTGAGCTTAGGAAAGCCCAGCAGAGACCACAGCAATCCTGCAGCCTCCATGTAATGACTCAGTGAAAACTCCAAGGCTCAGCTTTGCCCAAGCTCCTTCTGAGGACTCATTGACAAGAATTTCTTTGGTAATTCGTCTCTTTCCGAAAGCTACTGATGAAAACATGACCAACTGCATTTCTGATAGAAACTCTCAAGGTTAACTGAGCCAAGTGCAGTCAGAAAACGTAATTAAATACTGAAATAAGTCACTGCAGCAGTGTGCACACACCAACAGATGGCAAATCTACCACAAGCAATTGATCCTTTTTTAAAAAAACCCCGAATCTTGCATACTTTTGTCTTTTTCCAGAACTAGCTTGGTTACAGTTCTTCAAACCTGATTTATCCTTGAAGCTGAAACCAGGCCTGAAAAATCCAACTGGAATTCAGAGCAAATTTTGCCTCAGAGAGCAGAATAAACCACCATGGTGTTCCAATATGCAAATGTATCAACAATGATGAATACTTAAGGGATTGATTGCATCCAAAATCATCGTGATCTCTATCTTCAGGGTAGTTCTTGTGACAGCAGAAGGTGCTACTTCTGCAGTGAGAGAGAGCCAAAGATGTTGCCAGTTCCTAACTTTAGCTAGGAGCCCACATACCATGCCTCAAACCAGTATCCTAATCATCCCAGGTGAAAATTCTTCCCATTTTGGAAGATTATAATTAACTTCCTACTGAGCCATGCTTAGAAAAATGCCTCAACCTGAAAGATTAAATAGGAACTTAGTATCTGTCAGAAATAATTCAGCACTAGCTGTTTGTGTCTTGCAGTATAAAGATACTGATTTAAAATTATATATTTAGAAGTTGTTTTCTCCTTATTGTGTAACAAAAGAACTGGACTGGATGAGTAATAGCTGCATTACTGGAGCAGAGAGGAGGTCAGTGTGGCTCTTCGAATAATTGCTGCAGCAGCAGTGAGTGCTGAAAGGGTCCCCACTGCTGGAGGGACAGAGATCCCCACCCTTCCAGTGCTCTGGGGCTCCTGGGGGTCACCACAACTCCTGCTGCTATTTCTCCTCCACCACAACCAAGGTTATCTTCCAGGCGCCTTGACTTTGCTCCTGTTCCAACTGGGGCTCAACTTGACTCATCAGTTCTTTATTTGGAACACACATCACATTTCTGCACTTCATCAGTTCTTCTCCCAGTGAGGTCACTCGTTTGTGGCCATTCAATACTTCCTGCAAGTGCCCAGCTCTCAGTTTAACCTTTTCCCACTGCCCTGAGTCTGGAGCCACTCTTCAGCCAAGGATGCTCTTTGTAGCCCTGTGACTTTGGGTTCAGCAGGACACAAGCTGAGCACATTCTGGAATACATTTCAGAATCAGTCTCTTAAGCCCAACTTCTTTTCCCATTAACTCTGGTGACAACATTCATAATAACTTCAATGGCAGCATGATAATTCTGTAAGTAATTGCTATCAGGGACTTAATTTAAACCTCATTTGACTGACATTTCTTGTTTGCAAGGTATCTATTTTAGGAACAATGTCTTGCTAGTGTATCTCTCCTCATCTTAGTCATGACTGATAACAGAATAATCATCTCAACCACTTTTCTTTTCCTGCATAATGGCTTTACTGCATTTTTACATAGCAAACATACAAGAATAGAAACAATTAGACAAATAACAGTATTATATGGAGATGAGCAGGTAAGTGACTAGAACTAACTTGAAACACTTTAATAGGCTGAGGAGCCTTTCAAGCCACAACAGGGTTGTTGAAAAGACTAAGGAACGATGCAAGTTGCCTCTGTTTCCCTCAGCTGGGCTTACACAGGTGTAATAAATGCAGTATGCCAATGAGCCAGAACTCCAACCTGCTCCTGATTTCACTGCAAGAATGTCACTGAGGGGCTGGAGGGAAGGGAACAGAACTGGGCAAGGAGCTGGAGCCACAGGAATGGCTGAGGGAGCTGGGAAAGGGGCTCAGCCTGGAGAAAAGGAGGCTCAGGAGGAACCTTTTGGCTCAGCACTGCAGCAATGTACCTGCACAACTTAAGCCATTCTGTGTACCAGTCAAACTATTTGTAGATAACAAGCTACCTGCAGTCTTATTTTCAGGGTTCTCAGGCATTCATCAAGGTTACTGAGAAAACAACAGGATGAAACTAAGAATGAAGAGGCTGAGAAACTGTGGACAAAGAATGCAAAACCTAGATAGAGGACACAGGACGTGACGATGGACGCTTGACCCATTAGGTGTCCAGCAGGATGTGTGCCTGCCTGGTGAACCAGTGGCTTAGCCAATTGAGAGACACCTGTACGTGTGAACAGTAGTGCTAGAATCTCCAACTGGGGTCTAATGTAAACAAGAAGCTGGCTTCTGCTGGAAATCTTATTGGTTCTGTTACTCAGTTGCTCATTTTTCCCTGCTGTAGAGCTCAGCTCCCTGAACAGGAGGGGACAGCTGGGGGGGATTCGGGCTCTGCTGCCAGAAAACAAGGACAGGATGAGAGGGAATGGCCTCAAAGTGCACCAAGATGGGTTCAGGATGTACATCAGCAGGAATTTCTTCATGGAAAGGGTGGTCAGGCCTTGGAGGGGGCTGCCCAGGGAGGTGATGGACTCCCCATCCCTGGGGGTGTCTAAGGAGGGACTGGAGGTGGCACTCAGTGCTCTGGGCTGGTGACAGGGTGGGGATTGCTCACAGGTTGGACTCGATGGTCTTTCCCAGCCTCAGGGGTTCTGGGATCCTGTGTTGCCCTGCAGGAGTTCTCTGCCCATCCTCCAGCACTATCCAACAGCACGGCCCCACAGGCAAAGTCATCCCAGACACATCACCCTCATCCAGGACAAATCTGATCCATGCCAGGCAACAGATCTTTAATCAGTGTCTTAGCCACAGGGAAATGCCACAAAACACTTTGCAGGTTACCTTGCTCTTAATAACCAACAGCAGCCATGGGGCAGCAGAGTGCTGAGTAAGGAAGGACAGAGCTCACCACCACTCCCAGTGCTTTGTCACATTTCCTCCTTTCCTGCAAATCTACAGGGACAAGCGATTATGAAGAGTCTTTAACAAGTTGACTTTGAAAGCTGCTTCTCCTGTCGCTGAGGAGCTGTCAGAGGCATTGCTGGAGCTGTGGCAGAACAGCTGAAAGTGGTAAAAAATTGACAGACGAGCAGACTCTCTGGAAAAAAAGGGAAAAAATCCAGTCCATGCCATGTGAGAGGCAGATTCTCACAGCCCTTAATGGGAGGGTTTTTCAGCAGATGTTGTGAATTGTCTCCAGTGAGAAACAGGAGAACTCAGAGTGGAGGAAACATCCGACAGGATGAGGTCAGACTTGCAAAGAATGGCTCCTACCCACAGCCCAGCACAGCAGGAGAGCCACTGCATGAACAATAAATCACCTGTAAACAGCAACAATAACTCTGGTGGAGTACCTCAACCTCCCTCACAAAGCTACAAAACCTCAGCTCCAGCCTAGTTTCAGTTTACATTTCACCAGTTTGTGGTGTTCTGAAGCAAGTTTAAAGAATGTAATTCTGAGCATCAACATCTATCTCGTAAAAGGAGGAGCAACAACGTTTGATTTTTCCTCCTGCAACAAACACAGTGTGGTACCACCTCTGGAAGGCCAGAAAAAAACACCAGGGCAGGACACTTCAAAAGAGGAGGATCTGCTTTATTTTTTTAATACAAAAAAATTAATAAGCCTCACTTTTAAGATCTGCTAACAGTAATCTCAAGGAAAAAAGAAATAATGCTGGATTTGTGTGGGAAGGAAGCAGATTTAAATCTCAAATGAATGACGTACCTTGTAATTACAGGAACCATTGAAAGAGATAGTCAGAATTAAAATACTTCCAATTTTCACAGGGAAATATTAATTTAAAAATGTTCAAGGATGGATAACTGCACATAAACAGAGGCAGATGATCAAGGGCTGAAGTTCAAATTAGCTCAAAGAAAGAAGTCAGCCGTGTTAAATGATATCTAAAATTGTCCCTGAGCTCAGCAGCGAGGGCTTGGGGCAGCCTGTGGCTGGGACAGCAGCAACTTGGATTTACTGTGAAATTGTGCCTTTGTGAGTGCCACAACTGCCTTCCAACAATGCCTTTCAGAGGCACACAAGCTCTGAGAACGCTTCAAAATTTAAATTTTGGTGATTTTCAATCACCAGACAATGGGTGATTAAGCACAATCATTAAACTTGCAGCAACAGGAGTAACGTACTTCTTCCGTTATGACAAAGCCCTCATTTGCTTAATGCATTTTAATAAGACAGTTATAAAGTATTTTATGTTGCACCTAGCTATTAATATTGGTTATTTAGCACTCTTGGTGGAAGATGTTTTCACTCAGAGATGATTCCATCTGCATTAACGCTACAAATAAAACTATGAGCCCATTTTATATCAATTAATGGCATTTTTTTGGACCCAGTGGACATAATGGATTCAATTAACGTCATTTTTTTGCACCCAATGGACTCAATTAATGGCGTTTTTTGAGTGAGGGGGATGATTACCTGAGCACAGAAACAGCAGGAGACCCCCAGACCTCTTAGATAAGATTTTGATGGGATAAACACACGGTATCAATTTTCTGTACAGAACATTTTGCCATAAATATTTTCTCCACAAAGGATTTTTCCTCCATAAAATGCCACACTGATTGCTCAGCATTTCTCTCTGACTCCCTTGGTGTCACTCTGATGGATCTGCTGAACCTGCCCAGAGCTGCAGAAGACTCAGGGGAGCCCAGAATTGTCATTCCCTGTTTGTCTGCCTGTTTGTTTAACTCCAGCCCCACGGTACTGGCTCCCTCCAAACTCCCTTGGAGACTCTGGGAGTGCTTTTTCAGAGCTGTTGGCTTGTCACAGTGACACCTCTGTTTCATTCTGCTCCACACAGCTGGAAAACAGGGAGAGCTGCCCTGCAGACACCTTGGCTGCTGCTCCGCTCCTGGCACAGCCACGGAACAGGTGAGGAATTCACACAGGCTGGGGGCTCCTTAGGAAAAGCACCTGCCAGAACAACTGTGATGGCATTGCAGCCTGACAGGACTGAAATATTCCAGAGGAGGCACCAGGATGATCAGAGGCATGGAGCAGCTCTGCTGCAAGGAAAGGCTGGGACAGCTGGGATTGTTCAGCCTGGAGAAGAGACCCCAGCGTGGCCTTCCAGTGCCTAAAGGGAGCACACAGGGAAGATGGAGACAGACTGTTTCCAAGGGCCTGGAATGCCAGAGCAGGGGGGAATGGCTTCAAGATGCCAAAGAGTAGGGTTAGATGGGATATTAGCAAAAACTTCTTCCCTCTGAGGGTGGGGAGGCCCTGGCACAGGTTGCCCAGGGAAGCTGTGGCTTCCCCTGGATACCTGGCAGTGTCCAAGGCCAGGCTGGACAGAGCTTGGAGCAACCTGGGATGGTGGAAGGTCTCCCTGCCCATGGCAGGTGGTGAAATGGGATGGGTTTTAAGATCCCTCCCAACCCAAACCATTCTGTATCCTACTGTACCTCCCAAGGACCCAATTCCCTCCTCCCTCAGGATATTTTTGAGCTGGAAATCATGGTCTGAACTTTTACAGGTGTCCTTAACCCGATCAGCCCTAAACAATTTACAAGCCTCAATGGTTATATTGTAAATGATGAATCAGCTCAAGGAGTCAGCCAAAAAGTGTAAATTAATGTTATCAAAGGTCAGATTGTGGTATGAGAAAGCTGGAATGACTCAGTTTATCCAGAGCATGAGTGGGATCTGTTCAAGCTCTCATACATTGAACAAAAAAAATGCGTCCAGCAAAAATATTCGTCACTGTAAAACCTTTAGGATATGAAAAAAATAAATAACTCAACATTATTAGCAGATAAGGGCAAACCCAGCTTTTATAACCTCTTAAGCAGGGGATTTTCTAATGGATTGTATTTTAATTCATGCTTGTTACTACACTGCTTTTAATACAAACCATTCTTCCACGCACGGAATTCCCTTCCCTTGCTTGTCTTCCAGCCCTAAAACATCCCAGAGAAAAGTCCACAACATGAAGCTCATAGTGAAGCTGGAAGCAAACAAAAAAAAAAAGGTTGAGTTTTATTTTTTTTGTTTTTTCCTTATTGAGCCAAAAACCACCGTCATCCCAGCCCACAGCTACTCCCACGGGCAGCGCCGTCAGCACTCTCACACCCCGCCCCGCGCCGCTTCCCGGGAGCTGCTCCCGCTGCGCCCCCCGGAGCAGCCCGGGGTGACACCGGGTGACACCGTCCCTCCCTTCAGGTGACTGCTCCGAGCCTTCCCAAGGGTCAGCCAGGGCCAGCCCCTCACACCCCACCAGGCTGCTGTGCTCTGCTCCCATTCCCAGCTGCTCCTCCTCTCTCCCCCAGGACCTGGATGCCCGTGGCCAGCACGCTGAGCATCCTCAGTTCTTGTTTTACCAGTTGCCCTCTCCCCGTGGTGCACGGACATTTTCTGTCTCAGTTTAACCTTCGTGACCTGCAGTTCCAAGCTGGATTGGTCCTGTTCCCTGCCTGCTGTGGCCTCCTGAGGCTGCACACACCCAAGGGATGGATGAAGGGAAGATTCTCTAGGCTGGAAAAGAGCTCTGAGGTCATTGAGTCCAGCTTTTGGATGACGTGTGACCCTGGGTCTTGGATCCCTCCCTTAAGTCCAAATCATGATGGTGACAAAGGTGGGAGGCCACAAATCCAAGCCTTTGTTTTATCTCCATTCTTTAGTGTATTTTACAACTCATTTTGGGCTAAAACAAGGAAAGCTCTGCATTGAGCCCAAGCTGGGCTCATGCCAGGCCCTGGGATTTGGGTGGGTGCTCCTCTTGCTGGAGAAGCCCAAAGCAGCAGTTTGGGAACTCTGCCTCTCCAGGCACTTCCTGTCATTCCTGCTCAGAGCTGCACCTGCAGAGCCACTCCAGGACAGGGTGACCTGTGTGTCCTGTCCCCATCCACCTCCCAGGTTATCTCTGCCTCTCCTGCCTGCTTCAGAGCTTTTCTATGTGTACGAGCTTTCTTTCCTTGCACTGAAACCCTCAGCCCACGAGACGTGTGTGCAGCTCCAGGTCTCATAATACTAAACTGATTCAGCCAATATTTCCACTTCTTTTGTTTGTTTGAGTTTTACTGTTTTTCTTTTTCTTTTTGTTTTTGTTTTCTGGACCTCCAGAGTGA
This sequence comes from Phylloscopus trochilus trochilus, assembly GCA_016584745.2. Lineage (NCBI taxonomy): Eukaryota > Metazoa > Chordata > Aves > Passeriformes > Phylloscopidae > Phylloscopus > Phylloscopus trochilus. The sequence continues at coordinate 26,412,441 of WQNJ02000015.1, forward strand.
GATCCCAGCAGCTCCCTCTCTCTTCTTTGAAAATTTCCTTTATCCAGGAAGGGAACATTCATTGCTAGAAGGGAGTGATCCCTGTGTGAGCCATGGCAGTGGTGTGGAGGTGGGGAGGTGACGGTGGGGAATGACAGGAGCAGCAAACAAAATGTCCCTCCCCTGGCTGGACCAGTCAGTGCCCCTGGGTGGGAAACCTGGAATCCCTGTTGTGAGGGAAAATCTGAAATCAGTCTCTAATCACTGCTCATGGCCTGGCTCTTAATTGGAGCTGCACTGAGCCCCAGCGTGGTGGAGCCAACAGAACCTCTGATGCGTTGACCCAAGGTGAGATATTGATTTTGGGGTGACTCAGAGGGGCCCCCAGGCCCCTCAGAATTCCAGCCACGCACACTTCCCTGCCCAGCCATCCACAGCCCGTTTCCAGAGCCCATCTGAGCGTGGCTATAAATACACACCCGGATCATCCATCGACATTTAAATATAATACACTGCCAGGGAGAGGGGTTTTAAATATCTGAAGGATGTGGTATCTTGGAAACCGATTGCCTCGAGTTGCCCAAATCAATTACAGAGTGAATCAACACATGGCTCTGGCGTGGGAGCAGCGAGCAGCTGGCGCTGCCACCCGTCCCTGTCCCCATCCCTGTCCCCATCCCTGTCCCCAGGCTGGGAGCAAAGCAGGGAACAGCTCCAGGAGCCCCAGCTGCTCCTGCTCCCCCAGGACAGGGCACATCAGGGCACGGAGCAGGGAGGGCACTGAATGGTTTTGTGTCTTATCTCAGCTTCTCCAGCTGCAATAAAGAGGGGAAAAACAGTTGAACATAATCCACAAAGGTGATAGGAGCCTTTCTCTGGGAATATTTGCACAAATTAGGGGGGTCTTACTGCTAATTGCTGACGTTATTTTCTAAATAGGTTCCACCTGTCTTCAGGCCACTGGCAGCACTTACTCTGAAAATTGTGGGTTCTGATCATAGCAGCATCAGGGCAGCTCACAGCCCCCCATGGCCGCAAGAAATGGCATTTTTAGCCCCACCCTCCGAGGTTTTGTATGAAAAAAAATTTAGAGTAATTAATACTTTAAAGAACTGAAGCTTAGAAAATCAGGTATTTCTGAAGTGCAGTTGTAGAACGTGCAAAAATGTGTCCATCCTGTTCCCACAGCCCAGATTAGGCAATAGACTCATTCCAGTGGGACTTTTTCCACAAGAAAGGGCTAAACCAGGGAGCCTGTGCCAGCGTTACCAGGCTGGGCTCAAACCCTGCTGCTTGGGGTGCCAGGTGTCTTGTGAGGAGCCCACGACCTGGTCCCCACACTGGAGCTGAACACCTTCAGCTGCTTCATTCCTCCCTGATCAGTTTTGATTCCTTGGCCAGGCTCCATAAAAAGCCTGTGATTTTAAATAATGGTCCAAAAATGGGATGATATAGCCAGGAGAGTGTGGGTTGCTGAGAGAAGAGAAGGCTGAGCTAAATATTTGGCAGAATTAAGCAAACCAGGAAAGACATGTGGGCATAAAGAAATAATTCAATATTCAATTTCTGGCAGAAATTCATGAAATCTATTTATAGTTTGGATCACAGTGAGCCATTTATCACTATTATGGGAATGAAGGCCTGAGGGGGTTTGGTTGCAATGGGTTTGCAACTGTTACATGATTAAGAGAGCACAAAATTAAGGTTAATTAACCCATGGCCTTTGACCTGACAGGGTGTCTCTTCCCAGGTGCCATTCCAAGAATTTGGTCTTCCCAAAATGAGCTCTCCTGGTGTGGCTGCTGCTCTCCTGCTCTGTCCATCTTTGAGGGGCTGGGACCTGCTGGGTGACTCCTTCAAATTCACTTCAAATTCCCCTGAATTCTGACCAAGCTCAAAACCTTCAGAAGACAGAGGTAAAGGGCTCTTAATTGAAAATCTCATGTTTAACAGAAAAGAGGAGACTGCCAGAGAAGACTGAGGCTGGGGAGAACTTTTCCTTCAAAAAAAGTCAAATGAAAATTTTCTAGTGAAAAAACTCTACACAGTCCAAGATTATCCCAGATTTCCAGCAAGAAATAACCAAAAAGCAAGATCAAACAGTAGGTAAAGTCTGAGAATTTTCACGTTTCTTGCCCTTTCCTCCCGCTTCCTTCCCCACTAAAATAACAAATGCAAGTAAATAACCAGAAAACACCCTTTTTTTTCCTGTTTCATTTTCTTTCCATGGCCCTTTCCCTTACTCCTTGCAGCAGGAGCATGGAGCTGGAGTGGCCACCCTAGCTGTCCCTGCTGGTCACACATCACCTCATCCCATGGAGCAGCTTTGGTGCCCCCAAAACTAAACCCATGTGGGGAAATTAAACTGGAATATGCTCCTGGTTTATGACTGCACCTTCACTGTGATCTCGGTCTCTCCTCTTTACTAAATTCCAGATTTATTTTAAAAATTTTATTTTTTCATTGAGAGAAAAATAGCTGTTCATTCTGAAATATGGAGTACGGGGACAGTTCAAGGCATTATTCTCCAATTCCTGGGGGTTTTTTTGCCACCAGGTGGCAATGGAGCTGCAGCACCACCCGGCTCGGGTGAACTTCTCCCAAAACACCCGAGTTCGGGGTCTCGGGAACATCTGTTAATAAATCTTTGGGATCAGACAGCTTTAACTCCTCTCCATCCACGTTTCTCTCCGGTTTTGCCCCCCCCCCCCCTCTCTGCAGCCGTAATTCCAAAGCTGGCCGGGGGCTGAGCTCGGAGTTTGGGTGACTTTGGAGCGTCGAGAGTTTAATTCACCAGGATGATGCAAATCTGCAGCGCAGGAGAGGAGCCGGGTGTGCCCACAGCACCCGCAGGACGCGGCCACACCGGGAATTGCGGGATTGGGAATTTCGGGAATTGTGGGATCCGGGAATTGCAGGAATTTCGGGGTGCGGCTGCACCTCGCTCCCTTTTCCCTGCCCGACACCAGCCCGCACCAAAGCCCTTTTCCCTGCTGTCCCTCCCGGCTCTTTCACCGCTCCTGGGGTAGAATTAAATTGAAATCCTGTCCCTCGGCCGCGGGCAGCGCCGGGAGCTCCCGGGCACAGCCGGGCTCTTTCGGCACCAGAATTGCTCCTAAAGCCAGCCAGCATCAGCTCCAACAACCTTCCCCAGTTTCCATCCACGTGGAGAGGGGCGGCGGCCAGAGACCGCGGGATTTAGCTCTGGAGATTTTTAACTCGGGAAATGCCAAGGAATGGGATGAAAAGAGCACACAAAGAACTCACATTTAGTTTTTAAAAATAGCTTTATAAAAAGCCCCACAGCAAAACCCCCCTTCAGGTGTGCATTGCCTCCACTGGACACAAATCCCGTTTTGGGAAGGGACATTTCACTGTTCCTGGGACAGAGGGCTCCAAGTTCGGTATAAAATTCTAATTCTGAAAAGCCCCTCCATAAATAATAAATTAATTGTTGTGGTGGAAACTGAAGATTTAGTGCCGAGCCCTGGCGTGGATTTAATTCCTGTTGCTGTGAACAGGACTGAACTTTTACAAGGCCACAATAAAGACAGAAACGGAGAAGTTCATATAGGAAAAGGAGTTAGTTCACCTTTATTTCATTTCTCCATAGTCCCAAACTTGACAGACGTAGAAAAATATCCTTGAGTCAGTAGACAAATTTACCAATGCTAAATAGCCCTTTTCTCTGACCATCTGGGCCACCCTAAATACATTTGTACAAGCATTACTTCTGGGGGTTTCAATAAAAGGTTCTTCTAAACTATAAACAATAAACTACAGAGGAAAAATTCGAACTACCAAAGCATGCAGATGAAGGGATCTTCCAAACCATTAAAAAAAAATTAAGAAAGCAAACCAACTTTGAGATGCATTTGGAAGAGAAAACAAATTAGGACAATTTGAGGAAAAAATAATTAAGAGAAGTCAAAGCAAACTCTTAAAGGATCTGTGGATAAGTTAAAATATCTATGGCACAACTTTTCACCAAAAAAAATTAAGGCGAAGACCAACGTTTTATATAAAAATAGCTGAGCAGGCTTCTAGAGCAGGAAATCAGCATTTCCAATGATGACTCTGTTAATACAAGATTATAAATACCCTTTATATACACAGAAAACCAACTCAATACAAACATCTGGACTGTTTCTCTGGGCATCTGGCACTCAAAACGCCCAGATCAGGTGTCCTGGACCATAGTGGAGGTACTTCAGTTGAAGGTTTGTAGTAGTTTCTTTGCTACACATACTGATACAAATCATAAAAATGCAATATAAATAGTGATTCTCACACAGAAACTCAGGAATATGCTCAGGTTACAAAGCTTAAGGAATCTGCCCAGAAAGAAATGATAAAATATTTTAAATCATCAATCATCCTGTTTTGTAGGCGAAGGAAAACATCCAAGTTACACAATAATACTTAAATTTTCAGAGTACTTTTTAAATGAAACTGATTCCCACAGTGAAAATAAAGCAAGAATTATCATGGCAGAAGATTCATTATCTCTTCAGAAATACAGCAGTTTGTTTATCTGCCAAGATCACTTAGAAATATCATTATTATGGGCATTTTCATAAATTTCCAAGCCTAAAAGTTACCAGCAGCAAGGACATAAACAATAAACCATATTTGTATGGATGTATTCGACTAATTTTCAGAACTATGCAATTGATATGCAGCAACACACAAAAATAAGAGCAAATGAAATATATTTGAGAAGAATTCCATTAACATTTCAAGTTAAAATACCTTTGTAGAGCTACTGTGATCAAGTTCAGTGTATCTGTGCACATTGTAAATCTGCATCTGTGTGTTTGCACACATTCAGTAATTCCAGAAATAACCCCAGAAATTATAAAATTCCTACAGGAGAAGACAATTTTCCCCCTGCACAACTCAGTGGACTTGCCAATGACTTTTTGAAGTGTATTTCACAAACTCTGCAGATAAAGCAGAAGCTCTTGTTTTCCACAGCACAGAAACCTTCTAGTTTACTGAAATTTTCTTGACTAAAACCCAGAACCTTCATTTCTGCCTCCTTGTGCCTCATTCCCTCCCTCCCCCTTGTGCATCCTGCCACCCTTCCCCTGTACTCCAGGGAGAGAAATGCAATGGGGGAAATTGAAGGAACTCTTTTCAGATGAAACTTGAATACAAACATGGTCTAAATCTACATCTGACCACTTCAGCTTGTTAGTGACCCATTCTCATTTAACACTTCAAAATTTTTTCTACAAGGACTCTATAAGTTTATGCCAAAAAAAAGGGGAAAACAACTGAAACAAAAATCTCCGGAGGTATTTATGAACCGTGATGTCTCAGAAAGTGTAAAATCCTTCTCCTTACAGTGCTGACATCACTGACTGCTCTCTCAGATTAAGTCATCTGATGCACTGAGCAATGTTCCAATAACCACTAATACCAGAATTAAGGATAATACCCATTTTTCATGGTAACTGCACCAAAACCAGCACAGCCACCCCACCATCCTTCAGCTTTAACAGAAATATTTTCTCCTACTAACATATGCTAAGCTTTTCTCCCTAATATCCCATTATTTCCTTCTCCATGGATTGTGATGAACACAAACATAGAAAAATAGCACTAAAATAAGAACAAAGTGATGGCTCACACTCAGCAAAAACCAAGCACAAACTGAAGGATGCATGTTGGGAATAATTTATTGCCTATAAAAGTTAAAAAAAAATCCTAAGTTCACATTTTCTGTGTGGGTTTAAGGGGTGTCACGTTTCAGAGGTAGCATTGTGTAAAATGTAAAACAGAGCTGGAAAGGAGTTATTGACTTAGTTCAGTAACATGGGAAACTGTTCTCAGAGCCAAAGCACTGACCTGAACTGTTTTCCTTCCAGGAGCATCCTTGAACACCTCCTTCAGCCAAGAGGATTTGCTCCTTTGTGGGAAAAGAACCTCCACCAGCCCAAGGCTCTGCCCTGTTTCTGTTGCCATCTGACCAAAGCAGCTGCTGTTCTTCAGAGCAATAAAAACTCAGAATAAACTCCCATTCTTCCATGGAAAACACTGTAGTGCTGCTTTGATGATTTTTTTTCCCCCAAACTTTTCAGACTTCACATTTGGTCTGGTAGAATGCTCTCGATTAAAGAAATCAACCACCACAATCCAGCTCGTGCTCTCTGGCAGCCAGGTGGAGTTTCCTCACTGACCACCCCTAACCTTGCTCAGGCACCTCATTTGGGGCAGAAAAGGCAGAGTCTGGCCAGGTTCCAGCCCTTCCAGCCCCTGGTCTGGGGGCAGCTGGGAAGGGGTTGGACATCAAGCTTTGTGCTGGAATAAACTGTGAATTGCTCCTGTGCCAGGAATTCTGTGCTATTCCCTTCATGCACATTCCTGTTCCTCCTCACACCAGCAGCACCCTGAGACCAGAGGCCAGCAGTGGCTCTGTCTGGAATGAGGAGGGGAAGGTCAGTGCTGCGCAGGTGTTTGTGTTCACTGTCAGGGACACAGCAGTGCAAGAGACCCCAAAGGGGAGGGCAGACCCATTAGAAGCAGGGTTCCCATTCCCAAGCCAGGATGTCCATGGTGCTGCTGGTTTTTTCCATCACTTCACTGTCTAAGTGCAGCAGCAGACACAGCTTCTCCCCTTGGAGAACACTCTCTAAAGCTGCCCAGTTCAAGGTGAGGACAGAAACAGGACATTCCTTTCCTCACTCACAGGGCTGCAAAGCCCCAAACTCCTCATTCCACATTTTTTATTGCCTTAGTGAAAAGAAATACTTAAGAGAGATTAAAGTGCAGAGCTGTCTCCAGGACTGGGCCTTCCAGAAACCTTGTAAGATTCATTGGCTCAGGTACCTTTAAACCTGCCCCAAACTCACCTCCTGGAGTATTTATTGTTTTATTGGAGTATTTCCTGTTACTGTTACTCCTGTCAGACCCATGGATGTGACTGAAGCCTCACCTGCAGGGAGATGAAAGGAGGCAGAGCTCCAGGAAAGAGGGTTTTAACCATGAGCAAACCTTCCAGCATCAAAAACAGCTCCCCAGGGAGAGCCTGTCCTGCCTCTGGGTAGAATGTCTCTTCTGGGCTACTTTCCCAGCTGGGTTTCTTCAGAAGGATATCACTGATGTTTCCATGGATGCTTCAGGAATGAACAACGCCAGGGAAGTCATTGTTCGTGGACAAAGTAAATGAGAGACCTTGCAGGATGGTCAAATATTGATACATGGCCAGAAAAAGGTGATAAAACCACCAACACATGGCCCTCCTGCTGCAGTGAGTTATTCACATTAGAATCACTCACTGGAACAGAAAGGGGGCTACTGTCACCCTGAAAAGCACAGCATGAGCTTTGTCTCCCATGGAAGGTTATGAAATGATGAACTGCACTTAATGCAGGTGTTTGTTACCATCCTACAGACAGGGGGAACCTGAACCCAGACTCAGCCCTGAGCCAGCGCCACTGCTCTCCACCAACATTTAACCACCACCAATGGTAACAGCCATTAGACTTTTGTTGGAAATACACACTGATACTAAAAAAAACCCAGCCAAGGACTATGGAACACCCTTCTCCCCAGATTTTGTTATTCAGGGATAGAATTTATGCTCTTTTTTTTTTTTCCCTGACTATCCTGTAGTGTTGCCAAGTGTCCTAGGCTGTGTCTTGTCTCCCCAAAGGAGGCAGGACCACAGAACATCCCCTAGGGATGGGGTTGGCCTTGACTGCAGCTCGTCTCAGCTGCACATCCAACAGGATTCCAGTTTCCTGGAGAACAGGGACTGACATAATTGCTTGTATCTAGCAAAGAGTTCATTCAAAATTCACTCATTCCGTTTGTTTGGATATGAAATAGCAGCAAGACAGCAAAATAGGAATCATCAATGGAAGTTTTTCTTGCAGGAAAGTGGATGATTTAATTGACCATGAAACTGAGAACTCTGTTAAGAGTATCCTGCCCTCTGTCATGGGAATTCAAGTGGAAGAAGGAGGAAAACAGGATCCAAACAGTGGCAAATCCCAGCACTATTTTTTTTTTTAATTTCGCAGAAAACAAGAGATTTCATTGTCAGTGGCACAAATTTCCTGTCTAAAGGGAACAGCAATAGAAACCATTGTCAGCCTGGCATAGAAAACCCTTTATAAATGAGTTTTTCAGAGCGAGCAGAATTCCAGCCCAGCTCTATCCTCCCTGTGAAGGACAGCACTGTGAGCTCTGCTCACGAACTCCATTTCCACTCCGAGTTTTAATGCCTCAACTCACACACAGGCCCAGCAGCTTGGAACCCTGGGCTTTGCCTGTGGAAGGGTAGCTCTGTTGGGAACTTACAGAATTGTACAGGGGAAAAACAGTGAGGCTTTAGGGTTTTTAGAACACCTTTTGAAACTGTCCCTCCCTTTCTGCAGCTGGTATTTAACAGTATTGCTAAAAGCTTCTCGTGCTCAAGGAGAGGAGAGACTAAAAACCTGAAAGAACAGAGATCACTACTGATACTAAACAAAAAGAGCTGTAAAAGTGATTAGGAGGGACTGATCAGACTGAGAAAACCCTAAAACTCAAGTTTAATCCCAGTATTAAGGAAAGAATAGGTGTTATCTCCCCAACACTCTGGATTTTCTGAGCTACACCTTGGACCTCCCACTGAAATTAAGTGGATTACTCACTGCATGAACCAGGATTCCCCAGAGTCAGTTATTATTTGGCATAAAATGGGCAGAACAGTTTTTTTACCAGACTGAAATATCTGTGTGAAAAATGTTTGCTGAGGGATATCCAGGTTGGATTTAGAGCATCAATGCCATGAGCAAGCACCTGCAGCATCCCACAGAACCATCCTGGAGGAAAAGATCTCCAGGATTGAAACCTGCCTTGGACTGGTCACCCTGTCAACTCAACCACAGCAACACTGCCAAGACCAGGCATTCCCTGGACACAAATATATCCCACTGGATCCATCTGAACATCTCTGCACATCCATTCCACCACAGGAGTGAAGGGATTCAGAGCCAATAGCTCTGGGAAAGAAGAAATAAATTTCAGCCCATGCCTGCAATCGAGATCACAGTTTAGAAATGGCACTTGCCCAAAAAAATGCACCAGGCAGGGCTTCAAACCAGATCAGCAAAATTCAGTTCCCAGCACTGGAAAATCTTTCAGGAGGCAATGACAGCTGTGGAATTCTAACTGGCTTGGTAAACTGGAGCAAGGTTTGTGGAAAAACCAAGAGTTAAAATAATAAGCAGAACTTTGCATTCAGGCTTTGACAAATAAAAACTGTGGCTACAATCATTAAACTCTAAAAAGTGTAAACACCCAATCCCATTGCTACTGTATTAGGAAGTTGTGTCCTGCAGCTATCAGGGTTCCCATTTCCACCTCATTTCTTCCAATACTTATCACTGCTTCCTTGCATTAATAATTTATTGAGGATGATTCAATTTTTTCAGTTAGCCTTTCAAGGTTTTTTCAGCTATTTTGGTCAGAAAAATGGAAGATTTAACAATCTCAAGTCAGAAAATGAAAAACACTTCAGTTTAATTTCAGGTTTTCAAGCACAACTCAGAGAAAGCCTGTTATTCTATTTGGATCCCCGATTTTTAGTCCACCTACCTGAGTAAAAATGGGGAAAATATAATAAACAGGCCTGGGGAGCACATGGAGCTGGAGAATTCGCTGTGTGTCACACAACAGTTGTTCCCCACTCCTGCATCCCTGCTCAGAAAGACTTTGCTACAGAGCCAGAATTGTTCTGGAGAGTCAAAGCTAAACCTACCCAAGGCCAAGCTGCTACCAGTGAACCCTTCCCTCACCCAGTTCTTTGATTTTCCAAACCCAGCAAACCCAGCTCCTGGGCAGTGCGAGGCTGTGAGGAGCCACAGCCGCGCTCCAGCACTCCTCCTCGGGCTGGCTCCCTTGGGCTGAGAACACTGCATTGCAAAAGCCTCTCTCTCTCTCCTGAACCCTGCACCTCCCGTGGGGTTTCTGTTCTGTCTCTTCCAAAAAAAAAAAAAAAAAATCACAAACTGTCTGAGGCGTTTTTCTCCGACAGGGACGAGAGGCTGAATGAGGTATCGTCGGGCTCCGGGGATGTGTGGTTGAAATCCATTTCTTCAAGTTCAGGAGGTAAGTCTGAAAGCAGAGCCTACAAGGGAAAAACATATCTAATATATACTATATACACTATTAGGTGTGGGGTTTTTTTATGTCAGCAGTGCTTTAAACGAAGAGTGTGAAAATTAATTGGGTTTTTCAGTCATAATTTGAGCCTCTGGAATAAACCCAAGGGAGGGACACAACACAAAAGGACAATCATCTTCTGATATTAAACACAGATATTAAACCTGCTCCAGGACTTACCTGCTGCTGTTCCTTATCATCTGATTTAATTGCAAGTATCAAACTCCGGGTAAACGTCTGCAGTTCAAAATATTTCTGTTTGTGGTTCTCCAGCTGACTCTCAATGAACCTGACTTCTTCATTCTGTGGGGAAACCAGAGTTCTGGGAATGATCTCAGAACCACAGAATCCTTTAGGTTGGAAAAGCCCTCTAAGTCTGAGCCCAACCATTCCCCAACACTGGTAAGCCCACTGACCATGTCCCCAAGGGCCACATCCACATGTCTTTTAAATCCCTGCAGGGATGGGGACAGGACAAAGCATTGGAATAGCCACACCTAAACACCCCTGGGTTAAAACTAAATTGTCACTAAAAACTATTTTAATGACAATGACAACCAAAGCCCAGACCTCTTCCTAGAAGTGATCAGGGGGCTGTGAGAAGAGACAGCAAATAAATTCCATTATTGCAGCAGAAGGCTTGACACAAAAAACAGGGAGAATGATTTGAAAATTCCTCAGAGCTACCACGAATTAAAAGATAACATCCTCCAGTGCAGCTGGGTTTGACGTGGATCTAGTGTCAGCTCACCAAGCTCCTCAGGGTTACAGAATAAATAGGAATATCACAGAGTGACAGAACAGTTTGGAAGGGACCTTAAAGATCATCTGGTTCCAACTTCCACAGAGTTGTTTATGGGGCTGGAACTGGATGTAATATATTACAAAATGAGGAAATATCAGTAATTCGTGTGCTTTGGCTAAAAAGGCATTTCCCCAATCTATACTTGCAAATCTCTTAATGAAAAATTCAGATTTGATGAGTATTTATGTTTATTCCAAGTATCTCTTCTCTTTCCATCTTATTGGATCAAAATACTGTTGATCAGTGGAGAGCTAAAATTAATTTTCTCTGGTTATTCACCTTTGCAAAGATCATGAAAATCAAAATGTTTATTTAGGTTACAAGATCAAAGGCATTGCTCATTTTTGCAGAAGGGCTCTGCTTAACAGCACCAACTCATGAGAGAATAATGAAAAAAATGAGATATTCATGCTCACACTGGCTGGAATTCAGCTTTAGTTGACATGAAAAGCTGTGACTACCTCAAGCTCTAAAGGTTTGCAACAAACCTTTAAAAATGGTTGTATTTTTGTTGTTTTTTCCCAGAAAATTCACTTCTTTTTTCAGTGAAAGCACTGCTCACCACACTGTTCCACATGATAATATCTCTGGGAATGAGAGAGGAGTATCTGGGCTGCAGTTCTTTGGGCTTTCATAAAAAATCAGGTGAGTTCTTCCCAACAGACACTTAGCAGCTGCCTGTTTAGCTCTGGATTTTGCCCAGCCCAGGAAGAATTCAGATTTAGGCAGAAAACTGAGGGAGTAATCAGTGCCATCAAACAACAACCCTGGCTCTGCAGGGCACTGTCACAGCAAGCCTCTCACTGCGCTGACAGGTGACATTAAGAGAAGGTCATAGCCTCTCTTGGTTCATTCTCCACTGCCCTTCCCAGCAAAATGCTGCTGGAAGGAGGCATTTTTGTTCTGAAGAGATGTTCTGTTTATTATTTTGATAATTGATTATTGTCAGGAGAACAGACCCGGTTTATAAAGGAATAAAACAAGCAATGGAGGTAAAAACTCAAGGAAATGTGGAATTGTGGCAACTCCTGAGAGAGCAGCACACACACAACCGTCAGCCTTTGGCAGGAGACAGGAGCTGGCAGGATCCAACTGCTTCTCCTCCCTCCCACAACCACCACTTCCAAGCATGTCCTGGGGAATGACTTCTCCTCAGATCCCCCCATTCCAGCTGTTCAATCTCTTCCAGAGCTGGCAGCACCAGGCTGCAGGAAAAGCATCACAGCACTCCAAGGAACAATTCTGGTGGAGTGGCTCCATAAATCCCTTTGTTGGGACACATGGAGGGGAGCTGCAGCTTTGTAGAAATGGGGTTTTCCTGCCTCCATTTGGGTTGAAACATGGATAAAGTGGCTGGAGGTGGGATGAGGGTATGACATACACACCAGGAAAAAACAGCAGAGGAACTTAGGATCCCACAAGCTTTTGCTAAATTCCTGACAGATCCAACCCCTGAACTCCCTGGGGATTATCCTCCTGTCCCTGACATGGCCCAACCACTCACCTTGTAATCCAAAAGAGAACTCATCTGATCCACTTCAGAATTGCTGATCAGGTCACTCTCTTCATCATCTAAAATTTCTATTTTCTGAAACAGAAGCAAACAGTTCATTCCAACAAACAGTGGAGACAAACAAGGATTCGCATCCCAAAGGGGCAGGAAGGACAAAGGATGAAGGATGGAGGATAAAGGATGAAGGTAAGAGAGCTCTGTGCTGGCTCCTGAGGAGTTCTAAGCTGTGCAGCCCCCATTAGATGGCAATCATGCACCTTAGCCAGGAGATCCAGCAGGAATCCAGCGGGAGCTGCTGCTATGGAGACTCGGGCTGTTTACAAAGGAGAAGCTCCCTGGCCCAGCTTTTTGACTTTAAGTTGCACATTTATCCCCTCAGAGCCATTGCTCCGCTCTGTTGTTGCAAAGGAGGGTCTGGAAATCTGCTCCTCTGGATAAACCACCCATTGCAGCAAGTCCTGAGCTACTCCTCACCTAAAGAAATCAAGGAGCTTTCCTCTGACCTTCCCTGGCCACAGTGCAAGGGAAATGCCCTTAGCTATAGGGGATGCTGATCCAAAGACAGTTCCAAATGCATAAATATGGACACTTTCACCTAACTGACAAAAATTTGGGGAGCTTTTTATACTGGTATTTTTTAGGTATCTAAAGATATCTAAAGCACAGTGTTAAGGCCAAGCCTAACATGGACTAACCTCAGAAATACATCCCAAGTTTTTTTACTGTTTTTAATTGTTTTGACAGTTGTGAACATTTATGAACCTGTTCATAATAGGTTAAAGCAATTTTCCTATTTTTTAGGATGATGTTTAACCCAGTGTAGGGAAGGGCCCCCACTGACCCAATCCATGTCCATGGGTCATTCCTGAGGTGTTAATTCAGGTTTTTCCTGCAGCATGTGGTACCTCCTGTCTACACACCAGGAATTTCCCTGAAATCAAGGAGGAGAAATCCTTCCAGGGGCATTCCTAGCTCTCCCTGGCAGGACCCACCAAGCTCCTAAGCCTGTGCAGAAGGCAGGGAGGATAAAGCACATTTTGTGTGCTCCAGCGTCTGCCAGCCCAGCTGAAGAGACAACAGCTCAGAAACGTCCCTGAGTTCTGCTGCTCCATCAGACCCTCAATAAAGATGGGACTCAAAATATTATTGGTTTCAGACTCAGCTTGAGGAAAGAGTCTCTAAATAACTGCCAAACATTCACATTCCCTTTCTTAGACACACTTTTTAAGATAGGAGAGGAAGGAACAGATTAGAATTTCAAATAGGAAAACTGTATCTCTCATGCAAATACAATGTATTTTAGTCCAATTTTAAGTGCATTTTTAAAGCGTTTTGTTACAGTATTTTCAGAACAAATGATGAAGAAACTCTTCCCTGGTTTTGTTCCATTGTTGTATCAAATGACAAAATCTGGGATTCAGGCAGGTTGGAGTCTCTTGGACACCATCTCTGCAAACCATTTCAACTGATGGTTTTAGGGTTTTCTCCTCCTGTGTTTTAGTATTTTTAGCACAGTTTTAAAGCTCAAATAGGAAAGACTTTCAACACCCAACTGAAGCTGAAGTTTTCAGTGAAAAAGAGAGGTGCTGGACAACAACCTCAACATTAATTATGGAGTTATTAATTGGTGGAAAAGGAAAGGTAAATATACCACATTATCAGCAGAAACTGGATTCTGGTCATCGTCTTTGTGGCCAATTTCTTCATTCTGAAGAGCTTCATTTGTCTCTTCTGCAGAAATAAATTGGTTTTGTCAGATTTCATTCCAATTTTATGCTGAAGGACCATTAATGGTGTTTACCACTAAATGTCACAGCTGCTAAATCCAACAGCAAAGTCATGGTATCAATGTCTAATCATAAACAGAGTATCTGCCTTATTAAAAAGACATCTTGTCACAAGAATTTCAGACCAACATCAAACCAATTGCAACCTGAAACAACAACACAACTCTCAGTCATTCTCTGTACCAAAACCTTCACATTTTTAGGTTCAGGCTGGAATATTCAAAGATGATGAGTTTCACATCAGAGGTATGCACAAGTTGTTTTGTTTGTTTGTTTGGTTTTGGTTTTTTTTAATGAAAATAAATTCCTGCATGAAAAATCTCACATTCCCTGAAATTCTGGGGTACATATCTAAATCCCACTTCCCCCTTTCAGACACTGATGGGTTTTGAACCAAAAACTGATCAGATTACAGCAAATGATTATTCCCAGTGAACATGAAGTGCTTTTTTTATACATAAATATTTGAAAGCAGAGCAGATTTTACCCTGTTATTTCAACCACAAAGCATGAGATAATTCCATTGACCTTAAAGGCCAAGAAGAACACAAAACACAAAGAAAGGTAAGTCCATTTACCCCTTAAATTGAAGTTTGTTTCTCATATTTACCTGACTTCTGCATATTAAAACATAAACCTACTAATACATATTAAAGAGGAAAAGAGGGAAGGGGCAGCAAGGTTCAGGTGATGCCAGGGTCTGTCACCTCCACACAAACACAGGGATAACAGGATTTCCCTGGGATTACCAGACTGGGTAATGTTTAGGCCAGACCATACAGAGTCAGTTAATGGTTTCAAACAACTTTTAAGTTAAATATGTCTAAACTGAGCAAATCTGATTGGAAATTGTTTCAAATCAACTTAATCTGCCACCAGCCACAGCTCCAGAGGGCAATTTGTACCAGGAGCACATGGGATCAAACGGGAACACTGGGGAGCAGGGAGGAAGGAAGGGTGAAGGGTGAGGATGCTCCTCAGGGACATTCCAATGCACCAGGAATTCTGTAACCCTGACAGTCACCCCCCTTGGATTCAACAGGTAAAGGAAGCAGCTCCCTACAGCATTCCCAACTCTTTAAATATTCATCCTCAGCTCATGGATCGCAGCACAGCCTTAATGACCTCCACTGACACAGTGTGGATTCAATTCACACACAATTATATAAGGTGAGTGATACATTTTGCATCAGAGCACAGCTTATTTCTTTTGTATTGACACAATACATTTTAAAAACAGAGGCCATCAACTGTCATTTTAATTAGGTGACCAAAAATTGCCTTTGTCTGTCTTTCAGAGTGGATTTTGCTGTTGTGGTTTTGGTATTTTGATAAATTAGGACCAAAATTTACAGTTCTCAAACATTAGAACAATTCCTTATCTGTGACTGAACATAACCCATGAGTATTGGGGGAAATATTTTCCAGGAAGTTCAAAACCAGCTGAGCTGCAGCAGTGAAACCTCCTCCTTTGAACTGGAGAAATGAACAGAAATAATTGTTGTGGGAGAACAAAGGAATGAAAGTGGGATTCCTGCATGCTGTGGAAATCCTGTCATTCCCTTGCACTTCCTTAGGTTTTGACACTAATAATGCAGCCAAGTGCTCAGCCTCACCTTGCCTGATGAAAGCCTTGCTCAACAAACATGGAGTTATTCCTCACTTGAACTACAGGCACTTCAGACTCCTCCCTGTCACCATTTTCTCTCAAGCAGATCTGACTTAAATTAGCTCCTTCCACACCTCAGGCAAATCAAGGACTCTGAGATTCCTCATCTCACTTGGCTTTCAATCCCTTGACCCATTTATCATCTTACTCCCTCTACAGTCAAACATGACAAAACCTTCCCAAACTCATTCCCAGTCGCTCTCCGTTCCCCTGGCTCTTCCCTTCAAATTGTTCTGAGGAAATGACAGGATCAAGCCTGGCACACTGAGCTGCAGCAGCAGCAGGCCTGAGGTCAGACTTTCTTTTAGCTTGGAGAGCAAAGCTCCATTGATCTCCTCTAAGCAGAAGCACTGGGAGCAATTAGTGAGTGGGGGATGTGCTGGGCTCATGGACAGGAGGGAGACATTGATCCCATGCGCTCCTGGGAGGGAAAAGGGAATTAAGTGGAAGGCACTTCTCACTCCAGATCCTGCAGTTTACTGAGGACAGCCCCCTGTGTGTGTGCAGTTCCAAGGCTTCTGAGCTGTTCCCTGCTCCTGGCTTTGATCAGCTGGATTGTGTTTGCCTGTCAGACACAGCAGCAGGAGGCCTGGGCAGCTCAGTGTTCCAGCCTGAGCTGAGGGGTTCCCTGCCAGGAGAACTGGGAATGCAGAATCCCAGCAGCTCTGCTCAGTCCCAGCCCCACCAGTGCCTGGGGTGGCTCAGGATCACAGGGATGGAAGTGTGAAATCACAGCATGCCATGGAATGGGAGGGACTTTAAAGTTCATCCTATTCCACCTCCTGCCATGGCAGGGACATCTTCCACAAGCCCAGGGTTGCTCCAAGCCCCGTCCAACATGCCTTGGACACTTCCAGGGGTGGGGTGTCAAATGAAATGGCCATTTCAGCTGGTTGGGAGGAACTGAGCAGTTGGCAGAAAACATTTTTTAAATCCAGCTTCCTTGGGAAGTGAGGCTTCCGCACCTGTACTGGCTGCCCAGCTCTCACTTGCACCAGCAAAAAGTGAACTCCTGATTTCATTTCAGATGAACCTGGCAGAAACGGGGCTCTTGTGATCAAAGGTTTCTCCAATCCTTGTGTAACAAACCCAACAAAACTCAGAGACACAGAGGTAGAAGAAAGAGACCAAACAGTACCTTCAGCCCAGGCGGGGTGGAGCACTTGTGACTCTGTCAGACGTTTTTGAATGTGTACAACAGAATCCAAAGCATGCACACTGCACAAAATTGAAAATATAGGCACAGTAGTAACTGCTTTCCAAATACCTTGTGAGCTTCCTTCAGATAAGCAGATTGATACTTCATCATTCCTATCATTATCATCCCCCACTTCAGTAGCAGTTTCCTCTCCTGGATTAAGTGCTGATTTAGAAACAAATTCAGATTGATCAGAGAAATCAGCAGGACCTCCTCTAGGGGGTGGAACCTCAATCCCCATTAAACGATATTTCCGTCTTCGATTCCCAATCCAAGTCTTGTAAGAGAAATAAACATGAATGATATCAGAAACTATTAACAAAATCAACAGGCCCCCAACCAAGTGACATCAGCACATCTGGGCTAAAGGAGCAAGGGTGCAGCCAGCAGTTCAGGGAGCTGATTATTCCCCAGTATTTGACCCTCCTGAGGCTGCTTCCCAAAATCCTGTGTCCAGGTTCAGCTTTCCAAGGGAAACAGGAAGATGCGCAGCAAAAGGAAAAGAAGTAATAGGCACAAGTGGCAGCAAAGGAAGCTCTGACTGGAATTCAGAATATAAAAGAAAAAAATAACACTTTACAGTGAGGCAGAGGGACAGTTTGTCCATAGGAACCTTGGTACCTCCAGCCTTGGAGGTACTCAGCGTTTTACTGGACAACATCCTGAGAAACCTGCCTTGATTGCAAAGTCAATCCTGCTCCAGATAAAAAGCAGGACTAGGTGACTCTGCCCACCTAAATTATTCAACAAATTAAACATAAGATCTTCAATCCAGGTTCTCCTACTCTGCAACTTCCATAAGGGAACTGAAGCATCCGATGACCCAAACATCCCTCCCTGTTCTAGGATTTCCTACAGCACAGAGGGAACTGGCCAAGGTGACAGATCTACAGCACTCCCCTTGGAGGACAGAAAGGAAGAATAAAGCTCAGAGCAGCTCATCCTTCAGTCCCCTTTGGCTGTAAGACAGAGCTTTAGGAGAAGTTGTTTGCAGTGAGTGCAGAGGAGCACATTGGAAACGGGACATGACACTGGTCCAGGGAACCTGGAAAACCTGCCATGGTGGGAGGGAGATGGATGCTTTAAGTTCCTCTTAGATCAATAAAACTGAATTTCAAAGGTAAAAAAGAAAATAAAAGAAGACCCACATTCTAAATTCTCCAAGTGGATCTGTATACCCAGTCATTAATTTGCCTTCTCTGATGAAGAAACATCTACACAAAAAATTACTAAAGATTGAGAGTTTAACGTGACATAACAAGAGTTGTCTGCAACTCTTCACCTCCTAAGCCTCTCCCTTCCCTTGTGTCACTCAGGCTTTCAACTTCTCGTCTCATCTCAGCTCTGCTCAACAGCCCCTTTACCCCAGACCCTTCACTCCATCAAATCAGTTCTCCACTGGCAACCAAAAATCCCTCCTAGAGCCAGAAATCCATTTCTTTACCAATGGCTACTCCCACTCTTTTGGACTGACTCTCATCCCCCTTCCTCACCACCTACACCCCCAGATATAGGAATAGCAGTTCCTGGGTTTGAAAACATGATCAGGCCATGGCAGAATGCACATCCTTTCTATGAGGTCTCTGTTACAAATGAGTTTCCCAAGACATTAAAATATTCTAGGGTACTCTTTAAAGACACACTAAACATCACTCTGGCTTTATTTCAGAAATACCTGCCCTGTTCCTCTTCCTAGGGTTCTGAAAAAGTTGAGTAAAAAACTTTTTGCTTATAATACCTTGATTACCAAAGAGAAAAATAAAGGAATATTAACAGCAGTCCCAACTACTAAACACAGTTTCATGCTGTGCCAGCCTTGGAAAAAAAATTCTTTTAAAGCTGCATCTCTAACAAGCTAAAAGATATCGTGCTGAACACTATTTTTAGTAAATCATTTTTGTTGGCTGATATTTGCTTTCCCAGCTTGCTGATTTTCCTCTTTAAAAAATGAACAACAGGTATGCAGAGAACTACCTAGATCATTTTTTTCTATTACCTACAGTTTTGAAAGAAAAGAAATTAGAGAAAAACCCCCACACAAGCAGCCCTTTGAGATCTGAGTCTCTTCTTTCCAAGCAGCATATTGCCATTCTTTTTGATTTTCCTGTCATCTTGTGATTTTAACAAACAGCACTATCAAAATTCAAAATTGAATCTACCTCTTTTTTAGTAAAAAAGGCACTTGGGAAAGGCAGATCTTTTTACAGACTCTTCAAAGCAGAAAATCTTTCATTCAGCATACTGAGAATGTCAGAGAAGATGAACATGTTTTGATAGTGTCTCAAATTAAATGGGGAAGAGAAGGTTCCACATCCTGTGTGCTCTGCTGAACAGAGAACATTCTGGAACAGCAAAACAGTGAGGGCAAGAGCAGACTGGAACTGCCATGTGGGAAATCAGCTTGAGAGTTCTATCTCTATCCCTAAAATACATTCTCCTTCAACACTTCCAGCATGGTCTGTGAAGTGCATGGGATCATTTGTGAGTCTGTTCCGGTGCAGGTGATGCCAGAGCCTTCCAGACCCTCCCAGTCTCTCCCTGAGGACAGAAACATTCCAGCAGGTGGAAAGGTTTGCACAGAGCTCCAAAGAGTCACCCCTTGTGTGCCAGTGATGATGTTCCCAAGGGAACAAACCAAGGGAGCCTGGGTGTCACCGTGCTGTCCAGGAACTGTGACATGGCCAGGAGGTGCTGCTAGGGGGAAGGAGAAGCTTCACCTTTCAGAGAGCAAAGTGAAACCCTTGGAAAACAAGGAGCAGCTTTGCTCTCTACAGAGGAAAGAGTGACTCTCTTCAGCCTCCAAAAGTACAATTGGGTTTTTTAGAATTCCTGTGTGCCCACAAAAAAAAACCAAACCAGATTGGTGTTCAATCCTAAAAGCAGCTTTGCAACTATTTGGATGCACCAAGCCAGAGGTCTCCACAACAGGAGAATTTCATCAAGGGCTCTTAGCCCTGCTCCTGCAGCAGTGTCAGGAATTTAGGAAACAGGTGGAAAAAGAGGATGAAGCCTGAAAGGAATAATCCCAATTATCATGCCTGTCATGAGGGAAAGAAAAGATCCTCTCTTTGTTTGACTACAAACAGTGGGGCCATTTCCTGAGGCTGGGATGAGCAAAGGAGACCCCAGAGCTGCAGGGTGCTGCTGTGTGTCTGCTCATCCAGGACACAGCAGCAACAACTTCCTAGCCTCTGGAAGAGATGGTGTGCAGAGTTTCTTGGGAACCAGGTTATCTCCAGCACACCTGTGCCTCCTTAACCACTTATAGGGACCTATTTTTTTTCCTGTTTTGGAGGAATTTTCTTTCACACAATGTTCCCTATAAGCATGAATGAGAAGCATTTCCTCTGTATCTTTAGAAAAGCCCTTTTTTGGTACCTTATTAGTAATATAAATAGTACCTTTCAGCCTTCTAGGATCTCCCTCAAAAATGTAACACTTTTACTTAAAATCTTACTCAAGAGAATGTCAAAGAGCTCGTAGTGCTTCTTCTGCTTTTGAGACTCTTACCTGAGGGCTTTTACTAAATATAGACTGCAGAAAGAGCAGGAGAGCACGTCCCAACATGGTCATTCATTATGTAATACGTGAAATCTATTTCAAGCTTCCTCATGAAATTTTTAAAGCCTTTCATCTGTCCTATTTTTGCTCCTGCGACAAGATAAGGGACGACTGGATTTCTTACCCGAACTATTTCACAGTCAACATTTAATTCTGCAGCCACAGCTTCAATTTTCTCTCTGCAGACTGAGCCCAGGCTGGTCATGCCATTGTCCCAGTATTTCTTTAGGGTAGCTAAGTCTCGGTCACTAAATTGTGTGCGGTCCTGTAACTGCAAGATAAAAAAAATACTGTTAGATTGAAAAGAAATCTGCTTATCCTCAACATTCATGTCCAGAGGTCTCCCACACAGTAACACACACTTTCTACTGTCTCCATGGCTCTTCTTCTCTTTTAAGTCTCCCTCAAGAATTTGGGGTTTTGTGATTTTTTTTTTTTTAATTGAGGGCACTTCAGAGTTCCCTGGTTTTTGCTGTAAAGGCAGTGGCAGCATTAACACAAGTTTAAGGCACTTCAGCTGTGTTTCAACTCCACCTGATTTTTTTGGTAATTTGTTTTATCTCATTCTGTAAGGCCTTACTGAAAATAACTTTTTTCCACCTAGTGCTGTTTACTCTCTCCACCCAATTTATGCAAATTACTCCTTAAAGGCTTTTCAAGTTTCTCACCCTCCCCCCTTAAACTTCTTTTATCTTACTGCAAACTACAACACATGCATAATTCAAAGGATTCTGACTTCCTAAAGGGAATACTTTAATGTTTATGTGGTGAGCTCGAGTTTAAATTGGTTCCACTGTTTATCTGTGAGTTCCCAAACTCTTTGTCTACATTTATCAAAACATGTGAGAGTGGATCAGTGATAAAAGGAGTAACACTGAAAAAGAATTCCTGAACATCTTACCACAGTCTGAACGGGCATGAGCAGAGAGTGTATTACTCTAGTAGAGCTTCCAGGCTTTATCAAAAGCTTTTCACACAGAATTTTATCTAAAATCGACAGTTCTGTTACACCAACCCATGTTTTTCTTTTCTCCTGCTATTCAGAGGACAGAAAATCAGCCACAAAGTCTGCACTGGTACATGCACTTGCAGCCCATGTGCCACATGTGTCACTATTTCAGTAGCTGAATTGTGCTCATGATTCACAGCTGAATTCTGTGTTTGCTCATTTAAAAACCGTTAAAAGTTAGAAAGGAATAATTTTAAGTGGAATAAAAAGTAATTTTTCAGAACTAGGATCATTTGACAATCTTGTAGTTTCCAGTTCTAGCTTTTGTTAATCTTCAGAATATTGTAATTGTTGCCATTTTCTTCTCTTAAAAATTACTATTTCACAAAATGTTAGAAGCACTTGAGTCTCCTCAATGTATGAACACAAAACAGGGGCATCAAACCTTCCTCTTCCTGAAGCAACCCCAGTAAAAAGATGCACCAAATAAATTCAAATATGGTCCAGTTGCACTTGATAGTCTTAGAGGTCTTTTCCAACTTTAATGAATCCACGATTAATTGAGTACTTAGCAGGTACTTAAGAGTTTTTCCTGGCTATCGTTCCATCATCCCAGTCTGGAATTAGGGGGGCTGTTCCCCTCCTGCCCATCCCACAGCTGATGGTTCTGGGTGAGAGTGGGGATGGTGAGGAGCACCTTGGACACCCCTGAGCTGCTGCACTCTGCACAGCCCAGGGCAGCCCAGCACAGGAGATGCTTCCAGGCAGAATGCCCCAGGCAATGTTCATCCGAAAGGAATCCACTTGGCTCACTAAAGGCTGCTCTGGGCTGAGCAAAGTGCAGCTCCAGACCCGGGCAAAGTCAAATCCCTGGTGCCTGTTCGCCCGGAGCTGCCGCCGCTCTCGCTGCACGCCTGACCTGAGCTCCTCCTGACTCCAAGCCACGCTCAAGGAACAAAAGTACAGCGATCTCCTGGATCACTGCAGCAATAACTCCTTTTACAGCTGCTGGCAAAAGAGATTGGGACTTGGGAAAAAGCTCTGCTCTGCGTCAGTGCAGCACTGAGGAGAGGGAAGGCAGAGAGCAATGCTCAGACTACACGGAGATACAAGACACCTTGGCCTACCCACATCCCTGACTGCTCAGGGCAACCTTACCTCCTAAAGGACAGTGGGTGTTTTTTAAATATAAATAACTAACCTTGCCTGCTAGTTCTGCAGAGCTCACAGTGCTCAGGCCCTCACAGTCAACTCACAGAGCTCTCTGTGAGCAGTGCTCGGCAGGGACAGAACACGCAGCAATCCCTCACATTTAACATCCACAGCCTAAAACCCCCCTGGAACACCCAGATTTCTCTCCCAGGCACAACTCTCTCATTTCAGCCCGTTCACTTAAGTGATCCTTGTGGGGTTCCTTCTAGCTCAGAATATTCTGTGAAGTTCTGTGGAGCACCAGGAAATGTGCCTGGTGTTATTTACAGCACAGGTAAGGGAGAAACCCTGCTCAGGCCATCTTCTCCCACCACGGTGGTTGCGTTGGTCAAATTAGAACAAAACCCAGAGAAAGTCCAGCTGCTGCTGGAGGAAGCTCAGGTTTCTTCTTGCCATGTGGTTCCCCAGTTATTCAGAAATGCTTCCTCTCCTGAAAGAACCCAGGGCAAGGACTTGGCAGCAGGGAAAGTGATCTGCAAGAGGATCCTGCCTTGGACAAAAGACAATGCCTGCCTCAAGTTCCCCAAGAGATGGTGCTCAGGAAGGTTCACAGCCTGCTCAGCTTTTACTTACTCAAAACAAGGACTTTACAAGGAAAAAGCAGAATTTAGCAAAAGCACCGGGCCTTTAAAAATTTTCCTCAAAAAGCAGAGTCAGAGCTTTTCCATTTTAGTGGATAGATGTTAATTCTGATAACCTACTGCAAATGTTTCAATAACAATCTTATTAGATACATCACTATTCAATGGTTTTCACCTCACAACTGCTGTATAATTATGTTAATATAACTTACCTTTTCTGTTTTGGAGTCTCTGTCTCATTTTAGCCATTTTGTTCTGCCAAGACCAGCACTGAAGAGCCCCTGTGCTCTGTCAAGTCAGCAGAACCATGGGACCTCGGAGATCCTGAAGGATCATCATTTACACACCCTGCTCTCAATTGCTGCACCAGCATCATGGGATCAGTGTCACCCCTCAAGCTCAGCAGATGTAAATGACACTTGAGCAAGTCCAAATCTCCGCTCCAAATTAGCTGCCTTCATGTAACACGCTGTGCCATGGGCCTTATCAGCAACTTCTTAGGGAAATCACCAACTACCTTCAATTACAGGATCATCCCCTTGACATGGATCATACCCATGTTTGACTCCTGCATTATAAACCGCTTAAAAATTACATAATGACTTTTGTCAGAAAATAAAGGATAGAATTTCTACATTGTACATATAACTAAGCTTCCATCAGTTTAGCTAATAACCTTCTCATGCTTAATATCATCGGAGGAAATGAGGGACCAAGAGGAAAATCTCAGAGGCCTACAAATATCCTAATATTCATTACAGGAAAAATATCAAAAGATAATATTGGAAAGCTTCATAATTATGACAATACTTATAGGTGAAGGCAAGCCAGTAACTCAGTTCTTATTTTTTACGTCATTAACTCAACTCTGAATACAATTCTCATTTCTTCTCTCCAGATACCCAGCTTGCTGATTCAAGGCTTGGTTTTATCCTCGGCAGTGCTGGCTGTTGGCTGAGTCCTTTACATTTGTCACTTCTTTTTAGGCCACAGTTTAAAAAGCAGGAGAGGCTTTGTCCAGCAGAATCCAGCCTACCCATTCCCAAGGAAAAGCAAACTGAATCAGCAGTTGTGCCGTGCGCAGGGTTAAACCCGGCTTATCCCCGACCTCCCAAGTGTAACAACAACATCCTTCCAAGAGATGACCCAGTTTATTAGAGACATTCCTGGCTCTTTGCCGAGCCCCTCATCCCCCCAACGGTGCAGCAATATCTGTGGTGCAAATCCGGTGCCTATAATTGGGATGAATAATTGCACAGAGTGGAGTGTCCTCATCCTGCCTTTTCTTAGAGCCTGCGTTTTTAGATCGGGTTTTATGCATCACTTGAAAATGTTTCAGGCCACGTGCACAAAAGCTATACACAAATTTCAGATTATTAATCAAAGACATGCTAAAAAATGGAACAACTAGAGGTTTTATACATAACTTGCCTTTATGCTGCAGCTGAGCAGTTGTGTGTGGTGTTCATTTCAATTGCAGTGAAATCATATTAAATAAACATTCAGTCCTGACACTTGGTGATGAAATCGGCTGAGGTAATGGTTATTTTTAGCAAACAAACCCCTCACAAACAAATTTTCCATGCCTTTCATTCCTGTCACTGCCTCTCTGTTATATTTTGGGAGGAATGGGAAGATCAGAAGCACTCAAAGCATTCAAGGTATGAACAAATCCCAGATTCCTCCGTACAAGCACAGTGTCATTTTGCCTTATTCACCTTTCCCACTGACACCAGCACAGAGATCTCTGAACCCTGACACTAATTAATACCAGTTTTCTTCAGAGGATTATCAATTCCCACCTCAAGATCTTATTTCTATGTATTAACAGTGATTTCTGAATCATTTCACTATGTTTCTCCTTTCCCATCTGCACCATTTAATATCATTCTTGCTTTTCAGTTTATTATTTCTTGGTTTCCCACATACAAATTCTGAAGGTCTGCATTTCCTCCTAACACACCAAGATGTTTAGCCTCATTAAAGCTGTCAGAGATTACACATTCCTTCAGCCTGAGGTTTCAGCTTCAGATTTCAGCAGTGCCACAAAGCTGCCCCCTGTCAGTAACACCCATCCTGAGCTTAGGCTGACACTGATGCGCACACACAGCTGCACAAACTCAGGCATAAAGGTGTCTGAAGGCACCCTTGACACACCATTAGGGCACACACTGTTATGTTTCTGCAGCAGAGACTTTTTGCATCTTTCCCCACAGTTGGGTAAGGTTGAAGTTTGCCCTGATGGAAGTAGAACTGATAAAAATTTCATAGCACCCCGTTGTGAGAAGAGCTGTAACTGCTTCAGCACTCAGCCAAAATTACAGATGTTCTGCTAATATCTGTTTCTAAATCAAACTCAACTCAAAAGACGAAAGAAAAAAGAACAGTGCAATGAATAGTCTAGCAAAGAAATTACACTCTGAGCCCCAGTCAACTCATTCTAATTTCCAAATCAAGCCTCAAACCACACAAATTGACTTCTCACCCTTCTGGAGATTTTGAGCTGATCTGTGAAATAGTGAATGTTCAGCCTCAAAGTAAACTGATTTTTAGATTATAATTATCATGATTCTTACTTGATCTAATAATGTCCTCCTCACACCGGACCAGAAAGTTTTGCAGCTTATGTTCAGACAGGATGCATTCCTTGCCTGCAGGTTCACAGCAGACAATAAGCTGAGGTGATTTGTGGCACTGAGGTGCAGCACATCACGTAATAAAAAGATGACCAGACTTGTCCCCCTTTGCCTTCCTTCAGCACTGCTGTGGGACAAGGAGGGGCTGTTCCCAGCCAGAAGGCCACGCCATGCTATGGATAGAATTACCAATGGAGAAGTACCTCGAGATACATAGTAAAATATCTCACAGAAGGAGGAAACACTTTAGTCAGTATCCCAAGTGCCACATCCCATCCAGAGATCTCCAGCTTGGCTCACCTCTCACTGCAGACCCTGACTGTCTCACTCCGACACACTCCCACTGACTTCACTAAAACACAGTCTTCTCCCCTCCTGGGAAAGCAGAGGAAGGTGGAGAGAACTCCACGAGTTCCTTCTGGGATAGTTTAAAAACAAAAGGCAGAGCTGAGGTGCCCTCTGACTGCAGGCAGCTTTAATCGCTGCTGGGGTTTCTCTGTGAAGCTGCTCTGAGGTGTTTGGTCTCAGCTCACATCAGTTTTCCTGAGCCTTGCAGACCCGAGGAGCTTTCTTTAGAGCTGTACTGATGTGTCTCCCCCACAAAATCCAGCTGTGTTCCATGTCCAGAAGAGCTGGGGGCAGGTGTCACACTTCAACCCCTCCACCAGCCCAAAGTGTGCCTGCAGTCCTGTGACATAGTTTTATTCAAATGTGCAAACAGTGATACAAAAATCAAAATCTAGCACTCTCCACCAATTTCAGGTCCTTGCTGTCCCCAAATACATCAGTCTGAGAGCCTAGACACCCCAAAGTGAAGCTCAGGGCAGGCAAGCCCCTTCTCTTCCCTGAAATAAAACTTCACCACTAAGGCACAGCTTAACCAGAGTCACCACCTGTGTGACTAATGTTCTCCAGAGCACACCAGTACTTTTAAATCTACCACAAACACAAACTGTTCTGCTCAGACCTCAGATGACACAGAACTGAAGCACAGTCAGTACACTCTAGACTTAAGAACAGAAGTGGAGACATTTTCTCCCTTTTAACTCTCCTTAACCAGTACCTTCACTGCTATTTTTGAATCCTTGTTATCCTTCCACCACCCTGTGAAAAACCAAAAATCAATGCATTCACAAAGGCCACTGCACATGCACCAGGACAGAACAGAACTCTGTCATTTCCAAAGACACTCTCACGAGTTACTGAGAGGGTGATATTTCTAGACTAATATTCATTAACAATAAGGATTACATCACTCTACAGCAGAGCTGAGCAGACAAGAAAGAGTTTCTGCAGAACTGCACAGCTTTTATTTTACAGTTGAAGGACAGGGCAAGGGAAACAAAACATCAAGGCAGAAGATTAAAAATTCAGAGCATCTAAAAGACAATCTTCTTCATTTTAACCAAAATACAGATTAGCCTTTTTCCTGTTTGAATGGCAGTAATTGCCATAATGGCACTTCTACAACTCTATCCATTCTATTTCTGTTCCCTCACACTCTTTATTCAAAAGAATTTCACAGTTGAAATCAAAGTTTCTAGGAAGTAGGAGCTTTTTCTCCTTTGCTTGTCTTACCCCTGTATGTACACAGCAGTTCTAGAGTGCCAAGTCCTCAATTTGTCTCCTGAAGGAGGCTGATTCAGACTGGGAAAGTGCATCCACAAATGTGGACACAGATGTTGGCAAACAGATTGCATTAACCAATGGGTTTTGTGCATTTTATCGATTAGAAAGACAAATGAGTAAATATCCAAGGAAAAAGATTTCCCTAATAACCATCCTTAATAGTCTCTCACTTCAGGAAAGACATTGAGAAGCTGGAGACAGAGAAAGGAATGGAGCTGGGGAAGGATCTGGAGGCCCAGGAGCAGCTGAGAGAGCTGGGAACGGGGCTCAGCCTGGAGAAAAGGAGGCTCAGGAGGGACCTTCTAGCTCTGCACAGCTCCCTGACAGGAGGGGACAGCCGGGGGTGCTCAGGCTCTGCTCCCAGGGAACAGGGACAGGAGGAGAGGAAACAGCCTCAATGGCAGGGGGGATTCAGGTTAGACATCAGGAAATATTTTATCACTGAAAGGGTTATAAAACATTGGAACAGCTTGCCTAGGGCAGGGGTGGAATCACCATCCCTGGATGTGTTCAAAAATGAATGGATGTGGCCCTTGGGGATATGGTTTAGTGGTGATTATGCTGATGCTGGGCTGACAGTTGGACTCAATGATCTTAAAGGTGTAAGATCAATAAACAGGCACCTTCACACCCTTGAAAATTTAAAATTTATTCCAAAAATGTCTTCTACAGCTGGGGTCAGGTATCCAGCATGACCACAATGCCCAACACCCCCCCTCAGTGCTGCAAGGAGGGGCCAACATCACTCCATTCCCAGCCCAGTGCTCCCACTACCAAATCTGAGCTGGCTCTGGTGCTCACCTGACCCCCAGAACAGCACTGAATCCTAAAAACAACGTCAGCAGCTGAATTTGTACCTGACAGGTCACACTCCTGACCTGGATTACCTTACAGCTGGATATTGGCTATGGATGAGGTGGCAGGGTACTGGGAGGGAGGGGGAAAACCTCCCCATCAGCTGTGAAACTATCCAAGGACACTCCCCAGCTGCTTGATGAGATGCTCTAACTGGTCACTAAGTGATAGAGGGATGAGTCTTCCAGAAGAGAGCTGCATTTTAAAAAGCCTCCTCAAGAGAATTAGCACTTAGGAAAGAAAAAAGATGGATTGGGGGCAACAGGATTTGTATAAAAGTACTAGCTCCTCTGGGAGATGCTCTTATAAAGTGCTCTCTGTATAAAAAGAAGTAAGTGATTGTACCAAACTCTGCAGAAAGTGGAAGTGCTTCACCTGAGACCTAGAAAAAGTCTGAGAGAAAACACCATTAATGTGATGGCCCTTAGATTCCTACTTACACAGGAAACACTGCCACACTCACACGTTCTGTAGACTAAAGAACAAAATAATCAAGAAAGGAAAATGTTCAGGAAAAGCAAGAGAAAGCAAGAAAAGGCTCTTCCATTGCCTAGACCTCGTTGCCAACATAGCAGCAGTGCCAGGACACTGCCAGCTCCACAGACTGGGCAGTTTGGTTACCATGACAGACACTTCCCCAGTTGTTGCTTCTGACAGAGCTGGAGTGACAGAGCAGCCCCTGGAGAGCCTGGCTGTACCTGAAGCTATCCCACCTGAGGCTGGATTTCCTGGTAAGGAGGCAGAACTGACACCTCTTCAAAGCTGGAAATGCT
The DNA here is from genome assembly GCA_016584745.2 of Phylloscopus trochilus trochilus. Taxonomy (NCBI): domain Eukaryota; kingdom Metazoa; phylum Chordata; class Aves; order Passeriformes; family Phylloscopidae; genus Phylloscopus; species Phylloscopus trochilus. The sequence goes on from WQNJ02000015.1 coordinate 26,441,746, forward strand.
GAGAAGTAACTAAACAAATGAGTAGGGCAAAGGTTTTTTCCTTCCCTGACAAAAGCTGTTTCATACCTTGTCCTATGATTTGGAGTTGTCTGTGAATTGAGGACACCAAACTGGCTGATTCTGCTACTGTGAAATGACATTTATGTGGATAAAATTAGACTTGATCAAGTTCCTACATCCAGCACTGACTAATTCTGTGCATGTGCAGAGAAGCTGCAAGAGGGGGTTACTCTCTTAAGCATTCAGTTGCCTCAATTAACAACCACTTCACTTTCAATATAAAAAACATATTCTGAGCTCCAAACTCTCAGTCCTTATCAATTCAGATGTTGTACTTGAGCTAAGAGCACGATTTCTATGTGGGCAGCATCTCACATCACCACATGATGACCTTGACCTGCTTTTAAAAATAGACATAAACTTCACCTCAACTGAAACACTGCACCTGCAGATAATGTTTGTATCAAATGAAAACGAGAAAAAACCTCTATTTACTCAAGGTAAATGGAACTGACATTTTCAAAAATGCATTTTTATCAACTTCTCATTGCTTCACTTGATGCATGAGATACTTAAATAGAAATGTACTTACTGCTCTTTTTCTGGAACAACCTGTAATCCAAGGCACAGTAAGGTTTCCTGAAATCTGCAGAGGGGAAGGAGAAAACAAATCAGAGAACAAGAGCAGCTTAGGTTGCTGTGAGAGCTAATACTGAGACTTCAGCATTGTGCATTCAATTCTGACACCAATGTCTGTCAACAGGTTAAGATTCAAAACCAAAGCCACACTCACCTTTACTGCTAAGAATAAAACACTGTTTCTTTGGGAGAGAGCAAGATAAGACAGTGACAACTTGGGTGTTTCTGTACTTTTTGTACCCCAAAACTTGTACTTCACAACAGCAGTTGGCCTTTCCATACGTCCCACACTGGCAGGATGAGCAGACTGGAGTCAGACAAGGGCTGAGGACTGAGCTACCCTCTCATCTTTCAACTTCCAGAAAAATGCTCTCGTGTTTGTCACTGAGTCGTTCAATGTCTGATGTTAAAGATTTGAGTACCAGCAGAAAAGTTCTGGATATCAGGATGGAGAAGGAAGCAGAAGGGGTATGAAGGCAAAGAAGAGCTGTTTCCATTCCATATTGCTTCTCCATCATTTTCAGAGGTCACATCTTATAAAACAAAAATGTCAGAGTGTCTTCCCTGACCATCTCAGGTGTGTCATGGCCTGGAATATTTCAGGCTTATTTAAGATTCCATGTTCATCTTCTGCTGCAGACAAGCAATGCTTGAGAGACTAAACCCAGCTCTGGAGAGATCAATCACCTCAAGTCATTACACACATGTATGTGAGGAAAAAACCTGTGCACTTCTGCTGACTGAGAGTTTTTGCATTTGCGAAGTGCTTCACTGATGGCTCTTGCAGGGTAGCACAACAAGCACAGCAGCCCTGGTACAGGTGTCTGCTGCACAAGCACGTAGAACACTTTTATTCAAGCTTTTAGCTGGAAGCACTTGGAGCTCACCCAAGCTCATTTTCTCACTACAGCACAAACAGGGTTGAGTGGGGCTGGGAAGGAGCACCTCCCCTCCCAAGGGCCAGCCTGCATCAGGTTTTGAGCTAAAAATATTAATTTCCTCACTGCACACACAACTTTTGGAAATTCTGTATAGAAAAGTTACGTCCATTACAAACCTATATCCTATATCCCACACAACAGCTTCACACCACAGAATCCACTGTAAAGGCACCCTGAGGAACCACCCAGGTGGCTCCTCTTCACTAATTTAAAGGGGGTTAAAAAAAAAAAAAAAGGAAGTGCTTTTGTATGGGAATAAAGCAAAATCTACCTGGCAGAGCATTAAGAGTTGCTGGGAAGACAAATGTACACAGTTCTGAAAGGGATGAGGCCAAAACCAGTCTAGCTCATCTCAAGAGAAGACCCTGGAAGACAAGGTGCATGGCACTGTTCTGAGCTGCCTCTGTCAAACAGGCACAAGGGCTGGGCAACAAAGTAAATAAAAATATACACATTCTTAACAGTGTTCTTGTCCCTTAGGGCTGGGGAAAGGAATCAAGACTAAATCCCAATTCAGCCTAGAGGACAGCACAGATAACCTCTCTACTCCAACACACTCAAAGTCAAACTAAGACAAGCAAGTAGGCTGAAGAATTTGTTTACTGAAACTGCTCAGGCATTAAAATTGATCACTTAATTAAATTTAGTCTTAAGTTACACTAACATGAATTTGATTAATTGAACCAGTAAGGAAGCTATAACTAATTGCTAATTAGATACCCCACCAATATATGACAGTAATTACTTCATCAAAACATGAATCACACAGTCCTGACTTTGAAGAAGCATCTGCTTGGATGTTCAACTCCAATAATCATTTAGCTCAGGTTTAATCTATTTCTAAATTCAAGAAGATTTCCTCAAGTTTAAGGATTTTCATCTCTGTGCTGATGGATAAATTAGCTAAACATAGGCAATAAAATTAACATAAACTGACTACAAAAAAATGAAGTGTCATCCTCTACAAGCCTAAAAGGATTCAAGACAGCACCTTAGAAAGTCTCTAATACCCAGAAGTGTCACCTCAGGAGTTCACAGGGTGCATGCTCACAGCAATAAGGGAATTAACAGCATCCTGCTCAGCTTTTCCAAGGTTTAAAACTCTGGAATGTCACAGGATATAACAGGAAACAGAAGCTCCCTTAAACCATATTCCAAATCCAAAGAACAGAGTGTCTGAGACAGGCATGGAGGTCAGCTGGGGTACAGATGAATTCCTCACGTATCAAAAAATGAGGCATGTTGCTACAATAGTGGAAGGTAAAACAAAACCCAAAAGTTCCAGAGATTTTACTGTGATCCATAAAACACCACAGGGACAGATAAAATACCACCTACCATGAACTGTTCTAGCTCTTCAAAAAGACTCAGGTCCTACCCCATAAAACCCCAAAACAAAGTGATTCTGAATTTCATTAAAAAAAATTAAAATAGAAGAAATCAATTTCTCTGATGCTTTTTCAAGAGTGAAATAAAGCACCATGAGCACACAGCTCATGGAGGCACCAGTAATGTATTTCCCTCCATGAAACTTAAAAAAAATGTCCCTAACTCAACAGTAAGCACTTTAACCAACTCTTTATTGGACTGATCTGCACATTTACAGCTTTTCCTCTCCTGTGAAACAGGGATGGCAAAAGTAAACAGCATTTCAGGAATTCTATAACCAAGTAAGAAAAGTAACAGCAAACACTGAGAGACTGTGTGAGAGTAAGAGAGTAGAGGAGAGAAGAACTCATCTGATTGATGTGCCATCTACTCCCCAGAATTCACTCTCTGTTCATCAAGCCTCTGGCTTACCCAGAAAAGTAATAATTTAGGTGAAAAGTGGCACTGACTTGGACTTTCTTTTAAATCGTCACATGAGATAGGAACAAGTCAGGAAAAAAAGAAAAGCAAAACTAAAAAAACATGATTCACCACGTCTTTCTCTCTATCCTGGTGAGCAAGGCACAGGAAAAGCTGATATGCTGTCGACATGGTTTATTTTCAGGATAAAATAAAAAGGCAGTAACAGGAAAATGCATGCAGGTGATACACAGAAAATCACATCCTGTCAGCTTTAAAAGATTTTTACCTCAGTGTCTCCAGGCTATCTCATGCCAGATGTTGTAAAAATCCATGAAAAATACCAAATTGGATGTTTCCTGCACAAGTATCTCTCCCCTTGTAATACCAGAAACTCAAAAAATGTGTCAAGTGTTGCAGTTTCTCCTAAACATCTTTTAGTTCTTCAATGATCTGCATTTAATTTCCCCTCAGTATCACTAAAGGGATTTTAGTACAGGAAGAGGAATAAAGGGATTGAATGTAAAACTGATTACTTGAATTAGATGCTGTGGGAAGGGAAGCTGAGTTAACTCCCTGACAGGGGATCCTAATCCCTGACAGAACACAGGTCCAGAGACTGCCACCTGCACAGGGGGTACAGGATTCCAAGCTGACATCAACAGGCTGAGCAAATGCACAAATGTCAGCTCAAACCATGTCTTGTGTTGCCTGTGATGTATCCACAGGGGAATACCCAGGGAACGGCCATGGCATGTGCTGAAAGCCAGGGCAGGACAACACAGGCTTGAGCAACCACCAGCTCGTAGGTATGACTCTCCTGCAGCCAAAATTTAGTCAATCCTCATTGATCTTCAGTATATGAACCAGGGGCTCAGCTGGACAGGTAGAAGTGCTACCACACTGCAGTATTGCCTGCACTGGGTTTGAGAAGGAATTATCTCCACTGAAAGGCATAAAAGGAGCACAGCCTGCAGAAAGATGAACCTGTTGCTTAACAGCTACCAACTTTGAAAGGAAACAGCATTGAGCTACAACCTCGGCTTTGAGGTTTGAAGACAGAGATAAAGTGATGGATTACCTGGTAATTGTTTTGGTTTTGTGACAGCCTCAGTTGACTTGAAGATGTGAAATGAGGAGAAAAGGTACTTCTGGCTGTGCTCGCAGTGTTATAAATCGTGCTGGATGTTGCGTGCAATGAGGCCCGTGCAGGCAGGTGGAACTCTCTGCTGTGGTAGAGGAGATTGTCAGGCACATCCCTGGCACTGCCCAGCTGTGCCCCACAGCCCGCACTGCGGCCCGGCCCGGCCGCGGCCGCGCTTTGGTTGTACCCGCGGCCGGAGCCGCTGCCCTCACAGTATCTGGAGTAGCTCTGGATCTGCGCTCCCATGGAGGCCAGCTCCTCCTCCCGGGCGTACTCGTCGTCCACGTCGCCCGTCTCCATTGCAATGGACAGGCAGCTGCCCTCCAGGGAGGGATGTTTCTGCGTCGTGCTCCCCGCCACGAGCCGCTGGGGCTGGTCTGTCACCGCCAGCGAGAACACCTCACGGATCTCCAGGTTCTGGGTGCCACACGTGGGGTCCCTGGGGTGACCCCTCGGCCCGGGGGGCACGTGTGATGCCAGGGCCACGTGCTCGGGTTTCTGCAAGCGCTGGCACCCCAAGGGCTCGGCCTTGCAGGGCCTGTGGCAAATCATGGGTTTCTGAGGTAACACCAGCTCCGCCGTCTGCACCGAGGAGCTGCCGTAGCTTTTCTTTGTGTGACTGTAGATGGAGTTGGCAGAATTGAGCACACTCGTTTGCCTGGATAGAATAATGGTCTTCTCCCCCACTAAGAGGGAAGCGTTCTTACAGTGGGGTACTTGCCGTCCCAGAGGAATGTGCTGCTGCTGGAAGTCTGCGTCGCTCTTGCCCGGGAGCCGTGGGATGGAGGTTTTGTGCAGCTCTGCCACGGAGGCGTTCGTGTGCTTGGCGGCTCCGGGCCGGCCCGACGAGCTGGCAGGGCTGTAGATACCAGTCACTATCACGTCGTTGTTAGAAGAGGTCCAAGAGGATTGCTGGCTTTGGGATCGAGCAATATTTACCACATTTCTCACTGCTGCGTCTGGGGGCATGGAGGGAGTGGCGGAGGCAGTCCCTGGGGGAGTGCCCCCAGATTCCACCGTGCTCTTGCTGCTCATCTTCCGCCGCTTGTTGCCGACCCACGTCTGCAAACAATGGCAGCAACGACAACAGACACAAAACAAGGCATCAAAGAGGCAGAAATAAATTAGCAATTCCATTTTTAAGCAGATCTGATGACACGTTAAGTGTTTGAGTCGAGATCTAAGTTTACAAATATGTAAATCATGTACTGATTATGCAGTGAACATGACAGGGTGGAAATACAGGCCTGAAAAATACAGGGTAGAAATCCAGGCCTCTTCTCCTTGGGATCCACAACTCATACACAGGACAACCCCAGCCTCAATTCCAAAGCCCCAGCTCCTCAAAAATCCTGAGACTCTAGTGCCTCCTGTCTTGAAATTACCCTCAAGATTTATTTCATTGACACCACCATGACTGATTTCCTACAGAAAAACAAACATCCCTGCCATACACAATTCCACTCCACTAATGTTTTTGTCAAACTTTACAAAACGTCCAATTTGAGGCACATTTTGTAACATGCAGTAAAATGTCAGTTACCGGTTAGCTTTGTCTCTGCTGAGAGTTCCATCCGCCTGAACAATTGTTTTTAGGGAATTCATGTGCCTATTATAATCCTATCTGCAAGTCCCAGCTGCAATTCAAGTATCATTTTGTGAAGAATGAACCACTGAATCAAGAGTTTTATAGGAAAAAAAGGGAAAAAGGGGCATTAGGAGAAGCAGAAATGAGGGGTGTAAAGCAGAGAAAGGTAAAGATCATGCTAAAATATGACAAATGCAGGACAAACACTGATTCTGTTTCCATTGCACTTCCTAAGTAAAAAAAAAGTTTAAGTGCTGCAAATCAGGGCTCAGGAAGGGAAGACAACAGAAGGAATGATACTTGATTGCAGGAAGGGAAGTGGAGAAGGAAAGGAAACATGAAGATGGAGAGAACTGCAAGGAGAGGGGAGCTGGGCTGCCTCCTCTAGGACATTGAATCAGCAAAAAAATAGCAAACCAGCCCTGGCTGCACCATCAGCATCCAGATTCCTGTTACAACTGCCTGCCTGCCCCAGGAGCCTGAATCCCTGGTTGACTTTCACAACTTCTACCACCTCCAGCTGAGAAAGTAACTTTTACTGTTTCCAGAATGTTCTGAGGGAGGGGAATCCAGGTAAGAATTTGGGAGCAGGGCTGTTATTTTCAATGTGCCACTGTTAAACCAATTAAAAACCAACCTAGACTGGTCTCACTTGCTCCTCCTCAGTGTCCAGTGTCACAGCAGCTCCTGGGAGCTCCACTACCCTTTGTTATTTTTCCATCTAATGCCTCAGGATTTCTATTTCTGCTCTCAGACAACAGCCATTTTGTTATCTAGTGTTTCACAAAGGGATTATTATTTCCCTTCCCATGGAATTCATAGACTCTGGAAGAGCTCCTGTTAGCACTGGGACATTCTTGTTTTATAGGAAAAGAATGTCCTCACTGTAAACAAACACAAGGGACCACAATATTTATGATTGTGACGTGGAATACAAGCGTAACAGAGTGCATCAAAAGAAAGAGTTTCACAATTGTTTCCCACAAATGCAGTAATTTACAGAAACTTATTTAACTTAAAAATACTTTCTTGATAATGTGACCTTGCTTTGATACATCACACAAAGTTTCTGTAGGGGCAAACTAACTTAAAATTTTATGAATAATAATTTAAAGAATCCCAGGAAAAGAAAAAGAACAAAAATGACTCCTTGTGCAACCCAGGCCCCTGCTAAATTCAACAGTCATGTGAAGATATTTCAGTGAAAACAAACTCTAAATAGGCTCACTGGGTAAAATGGGTAAAAATGAATGTCACACACACACACTGAAGTCTGATTTAAGACAAGGATAAGGTTAGGCACTCCAGACCTCTCTATATTTTATGTAAAGCAATGAATGTGTATGTGCATTAACAAATTTGGAAGGCCCCAGTACTTACCCTGACCACGCTGAAATCCAGTTTAGTTTCTTGTGCACACTGTAATATGAGCTGAAAGCAATTTTTACTTTGATTTGTCATTCCATTTTCATAATAACGCTGTAATATCCTTTGTTGCTCTACAGTAAATACAGAACGCAGATTCATCTGAAAGGAAAAGGAGATACTATGAAAACTGGAATGGAAACTGTAACACTTGCAGGATGCGCAGACTCTCATTTGTGCCTGTGGTAACGCTGAGAATTGACATGTTTTCTCTACAGAATCTTTTACCAACACCGCTCTTGACTTTCCAAGAAAAAACGTCTTGCAATCAGTGTTGTGACAGACTCAAGCTGAAGAGGTGAACTGGACGTTTGGAACAACAGTGTCTGCTTTTCATAAGTAAATAAATATTCCCTGATATTGCTAAGCCCATGAGGCTCTATATTGAAAGAAAAAGTTTCTTCCTTAAAAATACAAATGAAATAAAGGCGTTAGGCAAAACAGAGAAACATCAGCAGCTCCAGTATTGGCAGGTCTGTTTCCCATCCCTAAGAACAAAAAATAGATGCAATCTGGAATAAAATCAAGGTGACTGCTTGACAAGAGTTAAGTTTCCACTGTCTCCAACTTCAGCAATTCCGGCACTCCAGAAGAGCTGGTCCTTCTGCTGTGTCAGGACTGGCTCTTCCAGCTGCAAAGTCACCAGGATCAAGAACCAAAGACAATTTGGGGGACAACCCCCAAGGAAGGCCTTTGGGCAGCCCTAGTGCTGCCCACCCAATTTAACAAACACTCCAGTTCAACTGAGGAGGGACACCCATGTCCCAGGCTGAGAAAGGTTCTGCTGCCCTGACACCCCCTGAAAGCTGGAAATCTGGATCTTTAAGAAAATGTAAGGGTTGTTTTCCTGGATATAACCAATACTGGCTTCAAGACTTTGGGATGTGTTCCCGCTCCTTGGCTTTGTCCAAAGCGGTGCTCAGCAAATCAACCCAGGTTCCTCCTGAGCAACTCCTCAGATCACTTCTCAGCACTGGGTCCCCCTGAGTTTCATCAAAACACATCCCCCTGATGTGTTCATCAAAGCGCTCCCCCTGAGCACTTTGATGAACACATTAAACCAAACACTGATTTGTTATCTGTGAAAATTCATGCACTGGCTTGGGAAAGGCAAACATTATTGCCAATGTTATCAATATCACCAAACGCACAACAGCGTCCTAACAGCAAACTGGCACTTGATGCTCTTGTTACACAATCTACACAGGCAAAGAATGTAATCCTCTGGGTAGATATCAGAAAAGAAGAGCTCCAGCATCACAGATTTCCAAGACAGGGCCTTTTTTTGTCCCAGACAGGAGGCCACCAGCTGAGACAATGGAAGTGCTGGCCAGGAACAATCTGCATTCAACTTGGTTCCTTGGGAAGCAAAAACATCACCAGTCACAAGTTATTTTAATGCAGTACATATATCACAATTAATACAGAATGAACCAAAGGACAGGAAACCTGCCATCATCCAGTAGGAAAATAAAGGAAATGAGGGAACCCTTTGTAGCCAATTTTTGAAAATTCTGAATGGAAAGGAGGAGAAGGGTGATCTATCTAATCTTTTCACAAGAGTTGCTTCTAATATAAAGCAAATAAAATTATTAAGGGCTCAAAAGCATAATCAGACATCCAACTACTTTCACTTTATTCTCCAAGATGATTATACTATGGAATGGTAATGAATGTTCACAGTTCAACAGGACTGTATAAAGAAAGAGATTGATACCTAGAATTTGAAGTAAAATGGCTTGTAGGCCAGGGCTTTGACTTCAGAGTTTACTTTCCTCTCTATGTCAACAGGCAATAGAAAAATCAGTAATTACCAATTTGTAAAAATTACTGTTTCTTTGAATTAAGATAAACTACAGGATGATTTTTCAATCATGTTTTTTACCTCTGTTCCTAACTCTTATTCACCCTTTTAATCCAGTGCATTACTAAATGCAGTACCACCTGCATTACAAGTCAGGTTTGCCCGAGTTCTGCCTCCCCCAGAACATTTATGCAGTCACAGCCAGAGCTGGGCAAAGGAGATTCTTGCTCTGAATAATCTACTCCTTAAAGAAGTTTATAGCAAGCAACAGAGGAGACAATTATTAGTCCATTAACAAATCAATAAAGTTCATAATAATCTACTTTCTCATGCTGAGAACTGCCTTCAGATCTCCCATGCGGATACACAATGACGAGACCACTGGCTGATTTACATCACCTTGAAAGAACATAGAGGAGTTATTTTTTTGTGATTCTTTTTCCTCCTGCATGATTGGCAGGACCCAGCTTCCACTCCTGTCTACTCCTCTTTCAGTACCGGAGTACTCCTGTTTCAGTACCAGTGCTCCTGTTTTATCTAGTGGAACTCAGTTCCTACAAGTGACCTCATCAAAAATAGGTCTGCAACTTCCACCTTTCCAGATTCAGCTGAAGTCATCCCTAAGCTCCAGTGTTTCCATACACAGGCTCATCACATCATGCTCTCCAAACAGTTCATCAGCTGCAGTGAAGACTCTTCCAATGGCAAGATAAATTTTCAAAGCCAGACCTGACGACCTGCGAGGGAAGACCCATGTCAGGTCCTTGACACATTTTTTAATTATGTGGATTTCTATATCCAAGGTCACTTCTGTGTTAAAATACTTTCATTGTTGCATTTGACATCTGTAATTTAGATAAAGACAGGGTGGAGCATTTTGATTAAATCACTTGAACTTCAGATAAACCCTTGAGCATTGCATGACAGGCTTGGCCCAGCTAAACTCAGGAGAGGTCAGGCTCTGCTTTAATAACTCATTTTTACAGTGGATTTTAATCACTCGTGAACTACACCTGCCAACTGAAATCCTGGTAAGATTCCTTAGTAGCCTCTGCCTTGAATCCAGCAAAGCAGAGCTCAGAGAATCCCTGCAGAGACCATCAGTAACTGATGTAAATAAACAGACTATAGGATCCTCCAGCCAAAGTTATGAACTGAGTCATAACTGCAGTTTACATTCCAACATCTAAACCTTCAAATGAACAGGTGAGATTTATTAAAGCTTTTTGTGTCTTAGATATACCAAACCCTCAGTCAACAGACAGTTCTGTACCATTTTCCACTGATTTACCTACACTGAGTATTCAAGCAGCTGTAAGAACATAATACTACTGACACTGAGACAAATTAATACAGGATACGTTCATCAAAGGATTATGCTGATTATTTTTTGGGGAAGTATTACACGTTCAGCATCAGTTTTCATAGTTAGAACAAGATATGAACCCTTACATTTTCTTTAACACAGAAAGAAACTTGCAAAGAGCAAAAATTACTTGAGGCAGTAATCGAGGCAGCCACATCAGTGTGAAGGGAACCAGCAGGTCACACACCTTCATCACAGACTATTATTCAAAACAACCTCAGTAACTTCCAAGGATATAAACTCCTTTTCCCAATCTGTCTACCTAGAGAGCACTCCATTATCTTCAGGATTTCTCACCTTTGTCTTGAATCTCAGACTCCAAGTTAGAAATCCACATGGACTTTTATCACAATTTCATTTTGATCTTGACTTGCCAAGCTTAGCAAACATGCACGTGAGCTTTTGGGAAGCCAGGTGTCCAGCTGGTTGGCAACACATTGGCATTGAAAAGAGAGTTTGTTACAGAAAAGAGCTCTGTGAAAATTAATATAAATCAGGTAAAGCAGCATGCAAACAAATTCCATGAACTTAAGTTTAATGTTAATTTTTAATAAAAGACAGAGGTGGCTAAGCTGTATCTAAGGATTCAATATTTGCCTGATCTATTAAAAAAAAAAAAGCAGCCTTGGCCAGGTATGTTGGTGTCTCTGGCAGTGCAGAGAATAACCTATGACAGCTGAAAAAGCAGGTTTTCCAAAGTTTCCCTTGCCCCTGTTAATTGTCCTAGGTCAACACTGGTAACTCTCCATTCCCGTGGTGTCCCAATGCCCAGCCTGCTGTGAACCCAACAACATAAAAGTGTTTTCACTGCCTTTCTGAACCGAACACTAATTAAAAAATCTGCTCATTGTAAGATCCCTTTGCTGGGTTGTGGTTTGGGAGGTGTAAATGGAGTCCAAGTGCTGTCAGGTACTGGGAACACTGGGAGATCCCAGGGTGCTGACTGATAAGGACAAAGATGGGAACTCCATGGCCTTCAGTTTGTCCCAAGAACGATTCCATGGACATCCTGAGACTGTCACTGGCTCCTTGGCAGGTGACGTTAGGGTTATTCTTGCAGCTGAACTTTGTCAGGCTTCTTTAGCGGTTTGAGCAACTTCTCCCCAGTATTTCCCTTCCATCCCTTCTTTGAGAAGAATGAGAGTGAGGGGAGAGCGGAGAGCATGCAGACCTCCAGCAGAGTTTGCTCCTGAAGCCGTGGTTTGCCTCATGGAATGGGTACTCAGTGCACGATCCCACAGTGTCTGTTGCAAATCCAGCCCTTCCACCCCAGTTACTTCATCCAACATTCCAAAATCAGGAATCTCTCTAGGGAGACCTGGTGAAGCCAGGTAATTCCTTTTAGTAACTAATGGAAACAACTCAATGTCAAGGAGTGCCATGAAAGAAAGAACAACTATAAGGAAATGGGAAAAATAACGTAATCAAATAATTCAGGAGTTACTGAACTCTTCTGCAATTACTTGAGAGATCTGGGGGAAAAAATAATTTTAAAAAAAAGGAGCAGCATAAGAAGGAAAAATATTTTTTGCCTACAATGTGTAGCAGTATGATCCTTATTTCCAAAAATGTTTGAATGCTGAATCAAGTAAACATTTACAAGGTAAATCTTTATACTAGTACTAATTAATTCAAAAAATAGGAAACAAGCCCATAATTATACTCACTTCAAACAGCAATAGAAACTAGTCTTGGATGCCAAATAAATAATAAATAAATCAATTAACTCAAGAGTACAAGCCTTCAGGAGGTAACTAAGCATAAAAAATATTTATAGTATACCATATTCTAAAACTGTCATGGATTAACACAGAGTGATAAAATGAAACAATCAGTTTCCAAGAGTTTTCTTTTTTAACTTCAGCTCCAAAAAGGCATTTGCCTAGAAAAAAGTCACCTTACAAAGACTATTAATGTTTCAGTTTCTCCATCTGTAAGAGGTACAATAAGAAAATCAGCACACTTCCAATTTATCTTTTTTTTTCTCCCTCCACAGATCTCCAGTGGCAAAAAATAACAAGTGTTAGTGCCAAAATAAATCTGAGACAAAACTGGAACTATGGTAAGAAAACTACTATAGCCATAAATAAAACAAGACTGCAGTAGTGACACTATTCCTCCAACTTTAGAAACTTGAACTGAAATAATCTCACTTTCCACAGCTGCCAAAAACTCACCACTTTTTCCACATCCCAAATGGAAAGAAAACAATCAACCAACCAAGCCCTCAGCTTACACGCTACATGGAGATACTACTGGATGCACATCAAGCAACAACCTTTAATAATCTGAATTTGTAGGTTGGTGCCTCTTTCTTACACAGGCCAAACCAGTTACAACCACTCACTCCAAGACCTGGAGATGAGGCTGATGCTTGGGTGAGTGTAATGTACAGGCCAGCTTGTAAAACTACTTTTAAATATCCGTGACTCGCAGCATAATTGCTTCCCTCTCCACTAAGTACAGTGTCTGTAGGATTGTATTACAGCCCTACCTATGAAATGCAGCCCCTTATTAGGGACAAATTAGACAGACCTCAGTAACTTAATAACATAATAACCCATGACCACAACATTGCAGGTTTATGCATCCCATCCTGCTTTATTGATGCAAATGAGACTCCTGACTGCAGCTGGATTAGCCACGAGTTTTAAATAAAGCATGTAGGTGCTTTGTAAGACCTATGTCAGGAAAAAGGGAAGAAACATTAAAATGTAGTGTTACTCTGAACATGTGAGTTGCTTCAGGACACCAGTTGGGAATACACAGCACTACTTTAGGTGAGGTACGTGTGATCTTATCCACAGAAGGAGAAACCCCAGGCTGAGAGGGCAGGGGACAGGACTGGAGCAGGCGAGTGCCACATAGGTACTTCCAGGGGTGAGACGTCCAGAAGAGCACAGCCAAGGACACGTCCTCCTCCTCAACCTCAAACACCTGAGGGATAAAAGCGTGGCAGCACAAGGGCACCCCCGTCCAACCACCATGACGGGCCATGCCTGGCACCACAGCAGGCTGGTACCGTGGAATCACAGAAGGGTTTGGGTTGGAAGGGACCTTAAAGTTCATCTTCTTCCACTCCCCTGCCAGCACAGGCTCAGAGGCACTGGGGACACTAGGGCACTAAGGGCTGAGGCAACCCATGACACAAGAGGACAGTTTTAAGCTTTGTAGGTTTAGGCTGGACATTAGGACAAAATTCTTTGTGGAATGGGTTATGAGACACTGGAAGGGGCTGCCCAGGGAAGTAGTGGAGTCCCCATCCCTGGTGTCCAAGGAAGGCCTAGCCGTAGCATTCAGTGCTGTGGGCTGGGTCAGAAGGTGAGCACTGGGCACAGCCTGGACTCTGTGATCTCAGAGGGTCTTTCCCAACCTCAGCCATTCTGGGATTTTGTGACTGAGGCACCGGGGAATGGGGAAATTAGCGATGACAGGACCTGTGCCAGGGCAAGTTTAGGATCGACATTATAAACAATTTCTCCGCAGAATGGGTGGTGAGAAGTTGGAAGGGTCTGCCCAGGGAGGTGGTAGAGTCCCCGTCCCTGAAGTGTTTAAGGAAAGGCTGGAAGTGGCACAGGGTGCGGGCGTGTTCGATGACAGGGTGTGCTGGGGATGCCGGGGTGTTTCCCAGGCACCGTGACCGTGATGTTCCTGTGTCCGTGATGTTTCTCCGTCCGTGACAGTGACTGAGGCACCCGCAGCTCAGAGGCCGCTGCCGGGCCCGGAGCGCACGCGCCGAGCGGCCCCGGCCGGCGCAGGCGCGCGGGTGCCCCCCTGGCGCGCGCGGAGCGGCTGCGCGCGCACGCGCAGTTCCCCCGGCGGCTCCCGGCGCGCGGCCGGCGCTGCCCCCCACCCCCGCTCGGGGCCGCGCCGCGGGGGGGCGGGAGGCGCAGCAGCGCCTACGCGCGCCGGGCGGGTCCGCGCGCGCGAGCCCGCGCGGGCCTCCCCCCACCCCCACCGCCGGGCCCGGGAATGGGGTGGGGGGGGCATCGCCAGCATCATCATCATCACCATCATCATCATCATCATCATCTCCTTCCTCCTCCCCTCCCGCCCCGCCCCTCACTCCCGGGGGCCCCGCCGCGCTCCCCGCCCCCGGCGGGGCTCCCCCGCGCTTACCGTGTAGCGCGGGGCCGGCGCGGGGGCTCCGGGCTCGGCCGGGCTCGGCTGGGTCGGTCCCGGCGTCACACAATGAAATCAGCGGCCCCGATCATTAATTCTCATCATGATTGTGACGTGCGCGCAGACAGCGGCCAATGGCGCGCTGCGATCAGCGCGGCCCGGACGGCGCCCGCCCCCGCCGCCCGCCGGGGGGGCGCGCACGGGAGCGCCCGCACCGTGAGGGGACGGGGCGGCCGCGGCGCCGGCCCCG
Organism: Phylloscopus trochilus trochilus; assembly: GCA_016584745.2. NCBI lineage: Eukaryota > Metazoa > Chordata > Aves > Passeriformes > Phylloscopidae > Phylloscopus > Phylloscopus trochilus. The sequence continues at coordinate 26,456,813 of WQNJ02000015.1, forward strand.
CACCGGCCTCGGAACCCCGCACCGCCCCCCAACCCCGCACCGCCCCCGGGCCGCCGGCCCGGCCGCCATCACCCCTGGGAGTGATCTTGGAAAGCGATCCCTGAGATTCCGGGGAGAGAGAAAGAGAGAGATAAAGAGGGAAGGAGCGCGCAATCCGTTCAAATGTCTCCAAGGGGATGGTGCCAGGCTCTGTCCAGGGACAGGAGAAGGAGCGGTGCCCATAAACTACAACACAAGAAGTTCTACCTCAACACGAGGAAGAACTTCTTTCCGTGAGGGTGGCAGAGCCCTAGGGTGTGGAGTCTCCCTCTCTGGAGACATCCCAAATCCACCTGGACACCTTCCTGTGTCACCTGCTGCAGGTGACCCTTCCTTGGACTGGGAGATCTCCAGAGGTCCCTTCCAACTCCAGCCATCCAGTGATTCTGTGGATGGCCATCCCTGTGACAAGATCATGCAGTGGGCTCACAAGGAGGTTGTGCCCAGTGAAACCCAAAGAGCTCCATGAAGGGCCAGGGCTTCATTTCCATCAGTATTATGGCACTCAAGAAGTAAACCTTTTATTTCCCAGGATGGATACGTTTTATCTGGGAAGGGAGGAAATGCCAGTGTTTCCAGGTGGGCAGCACAGGGCAGGTACCCCCATGAGGCCAGACATCTCCTCAGGGCCAAGGCCAGAGCTGGTGACAACACAAACCACACACAACTCACTCTTTGTGTCCTTACAGGGATCCAGGTACAGCCAGGTGCATCAGTGCCAGCCCTCCTTCGGGCTCCATTTCCCTTCCAAAAGGAAACCTCCTCAACAAAGGAGCAGGAAGGACACTGCTGACCCATTCTGGTGGATTGTGTGGTAGAAATCATGTAAAATCACTGTGTATTGGCTGGGCTGTAGGAGCACTGAGAAGTCGGAATCAGATTTGAGACCTGTGTTCCTGACAAAGCCTCTGGACAGGCCATATCCCTACTCCAAGTAGTTTCCTCTGAAAGTCACAACGTTAAAATGTTAAACAGGCAATTAATTTTGTGCAATGCTTTAATCAGTAAATATTTCTTCAGACTGAAATAAAATAATCACTGGCAGTTCTCTGTAGGCAGGGATGAGAAAAGCAGAGTGTTTATTTTAAAATTGCAAGAAGTTGTTTACATTGTTTAGAAATTTTAACACTGACTTCTGAACTAGTGGTGGCATCCCTTTAAGGAGCTGAGAACAGATGATCTTTAAGGTCCTTTCCATCTGAAACCATTCTATAATTCTATGGTGTGGTAAACATCCTGAATTTAGTAACAGGATTTTAGAGATAACCCATATATTTAAACCCTAAATCTTCTCCTGTGCTGCTTTGTCTTCTGGATTTGTTCCCTTCCTCTGTGTGCCATCAACACTCGCCCTGTAAAAATTAAATACAGCAACCACAAAACCTCTACACCACCACTTTTGTAGAAAATAATTGCTTTGGAACAATTCCTGAGAAATTTGGTACGTTTTCTTCTCATGTTATCTGTGGCTTGGGAAACAAAAATGGTGAGACAGTCTCTCTAAAATCCCTTGAAAAATACAGTGCTGTTTGATAAAATGCAGCTTATTAGACTCCTTTAAAATGGTGAATAATACAAAAGTAATATTTCAAGAGCTCTAATTTGACTAACAATGGGCTCACAGGTGCTTTTTCTATAGTTTTCATCAAGAAACTCATAGAATCGTTCTTGAAGGAGACACGAGATGTGTATTTAAGTTGTCAAAGAAACCAGTTCGCAGGCTTGTAGCGCCCCAAAAAGATATATTGATCACAGTAATGTTCTTTACAATGTAGAAGAGGAGGCTGAATGAATGTACAGGTTAACAAAGCTGCTGCTGTTTGCAGCAGAGGAGTGACAAGCTCCAGGAAGAATCTCATGTTATGTACTTCCCTCCCTGGTACTGCCTCTCAAGGAGTCAAACCTTGAGGAAAAAAACCTGTGGCAGGATGAAATAAACCAAATATTCTTCTCCTGCCACCAGATCCAAATGCTTCCTCCTTCATTAATGACAGATTTAAATTAACAGGGGCTGGCAGATTGGTCTGGTGGTTTGAACAGCAGCCTGGGACATGAAAGGAATCCTTCCATGAGGGAATTAGCATCAAAGTGAGACTCTGTGCTGCAGCTCCACTGTAGGAGCTCATTAAACTGATTAGCCCAGCTCACCATTAGTGACTCTACCCTGGTGTGGTTCTGTGGGCAGGGAAAGCATCTGGGCCAGGGCTGGGTGTGGGTATTTCCTGCCACAGCTGGGAACAACTGCATCGCTCCCTCATGCGGCAGGGAATGGATTCCCCAGTCAGGAGCCCAGCTGTAGCTTCCCACAAATGCTCGAAGACCTTTCCCTTTTCCAGCAGCCTGTAGGTTCTCAGACTATTGGCAGATTGTGCAGCTAAGAGAAGTCTCTGTAGGGATTGCTCAGAATTCCCGGACAAGGACTTGGGAGCTGGTGTGTGACCAAAGCCTGAACAGCTTTGGTCACACAGTTTAGAGCAAAAGTTTGTTATTTCCATTTCTCTGGCCTTTTACAGAGTCTAGAAAACACTGAGGAAGCCACAGGGGCAAGCCCACCTCACCCCCTTTCCCAGGATGACTTTACTTGCTTCGTGATGCCATTATTTAGGTGATGTTCTAAAGGATGTAGCTCTATACCAGACCCTATAAAATCAGAGGCCTTTCAAAAGGAGAGAAAAGAGTGTGGAAAAAAACCCGTTTTCACCTGGAATTTTTGTATTTGCCATTCCCCATCCCATCAAGTAATTTGGCTCTGACGCTGCTCCAAGGCATGAAATCATTGCATCAGTCAAAAAGGGACCTGGATTGAATCAGTCCTCTTGTCCCCAAAGAGTCCAGCTTGTGCTTGGAAAAATGTATGGAGAATCCAATGTGGAAAAGCCTGCAGCTGATCTAGTGCTTGACCATCTTCCCTTTGGGAACTTCTTGCTATCATTCATCTTGAGTCTTTGGTAAGTTCAATCCTCATAAGAGATTTATTAAACTTCAGGTTAAAGAATGCTGCAGGAAAACCCTGCTGGTCCTTTCATTTTGTTGGAAAAGTGTACTAGCAGTTTCTTGAGGTGCTCCTCAGGCAGTTCTGAGGCTTTGTCCCCTCAGTTTCACTCCAAGAATGTGTCTGACTGTTTCAAAAACCCTGCTAAAATCAAGATATGCAACATTTACTGCTTTATGTCTTTACAAGGCTCTTTATTCTGCCACCTAGTAAAGTTTGATGTGATTTATTCTTGCAAAATCCAAGTTATTTCCACCAAAATATCTATATCCTTTTTTTTTCCTATCGATGCCATTGGATTTGCAGGGGTAAAAGTTGCTCTGAAAAGCAAATTCTTGGTTTAGGTGCCTGCTCTTTCCCAGGTTTTCTGCTCAACGAACACCCAAAGCGACAACAGCGATGCTCTTTTTACAGAACTATTATAAAGACACAGTAAACATTGGGAGCACAAGGGTGCAATTAAAGATCTACTAAATCAGGAGGTTCCGTGCGAAATGGTAATGGAGAAAGGATTACAGTGTGTGAACCTTAGGAAAAATGTTAATATGGAAAATTCCATGCGGCACATTTTCTACATCTAAAAGCCCGGCCAGAATTAGTGGTCTTACAAGATTTACAAATTTTCTGCCTTCTTTGAACTTGGTTTTGCCATATTAATTAAAATTACTTGTTAATCCTCACCCAGTGCATAAACAAAGCTCCCATAAACTGAATCTGTAAATATGTCCTTTGTACTGGTATGGAAAAAACAGCTGGTGCTTATGGGAAAATGGAAAAGAGCCTGGCTGGGTAGATATTTTAAGGATTTGTTCCACTTTTTATCTTATTGGGATATTTTGAAGGAAATCAGGGATGCTGTTTCCTTGCATTTTTATTGCCTTTGATAATTTTTTATACACCAAGCAGGGAAAATTATGAACTTGAGGAACATATAAAAATGCAATACACCAAAAATTTTAAAAAAAGAGGGAGCTAAATATTGTGTATTTATTTTTCACCCATTGGTATTCCTAGCACAGAGGGTTTTATAGCACAAAGAAAAAGTTAAAATGTTTTTTAAATAAAAATGAAAACAAAACCAGTCATGAGGAAGCAAAGAACCAGGGAGACAACCATCATTAAAAAAAAAATCTATACAGCCCCTCCTTTTGTCAGTTATCTTCCACCTGCAAGCCCCAATGCAATTGTTGAGATGATTCACCTAAAGGTGATGCCCAAGCAATTCTTATTTCCCATGATTTTTTTAGAAAAGCAGCCAAGAAAATGTTGTGTTGGAATCTTTGAAGTGTTTATTAGTTTAGGCAGCACTTTGTTTTTCTTTGACTTGTATTTCTCCAGAGGTTCAGATGGTTTTTCTGTTTGCTCAGGTCTCCCAAAATCAAACATTCCTCTGCTCCTTTTCTTCTCCCTGTGGGTCCACACTTTATTCCTTGTCCACCAAAGCTTGTGCCTATCCACTTTGTTACCAGGTCCTTACTTTTCTCTTGTACCCCTGACTGAGCTGAAAGAGCCCGAGAACTGGGGTTTCTTTTTCCTTTAAAAATAGGATAAACCTCGTGGTTATCCCCAGTCCTTGGCAATAAAAATAACCATCACCCAGCCGTTCCTTCAAATGTTTCTCCTTGCTTCTTTCATCTTGTTTGATTTAGTCAAGTTCATTTTTTCCCCACTCACAGGAAGCCAAAGTAAGGGAAAGAAATTTTACAATAAAATAAAATGTAGCTTTAGTTCTAAAGGAAACAGCACCATAAAAGCAGAGATGAAGACAAAAACTTAGGAATCAATTTTACAAATAAAATGGCAGTACAAAGCTGGTCCTCAATAGCTCCACATCCCTATTGAAGAAGAAGGGTGAATATCTGAATGATTCCAAAGAAACACTTTCACCAGTGGTAAGCCACAAGCACTTCCTGAACGGAAAGCATGAAACTACTCAAACAATGTTAACACCCCCGTGAGCCCTTTGGGTGTCTTGCTGAAAACATGCTCCTCACATGACTTCCCCAAAGTACAAGATAGCTAAAAATGCCAGTTCTGGCAGTGCCAGATTTCAGGAAGGCGGGAAATCCATGAGACAATTCCCCATCAGTTTGCAGGTGGGGTTTCAAGAAAAAGCAAAGAGTCGCTGGAGAATCCTGATCAGGGGAAGTGTTCTCCTTGGGAAGGAGCCACTGTCTTTTGTAGATAAGGTATCCTACTTTGTTCAGTCCTATAGAACCACTTTTATTTTACAACAAGACTTTGTAAATTTAAATCTTATCACAGACTGCTATCATTCATTACAGAATTATCCTGTTAAGAAATATGTTTGGAAAGTAATCTCCCATCTTTGTCTTTGAGATAGCAATAAAATTGAAGTATCGATGGTGTGATGCCAAATATTTCCCCCTTTATTGTAGCCTTGTTTTCTTTCATCTATAGAGAGGTTTTTAAAATGTAAATTATTTCTTTCATGAAAGAAGACAGCTTTTCTATGAATCACTATTTGTTTAAATAATTTCTTTAAATGAAACCTTGCTCATGGTAGCACTACATTATTGTTTCCAACCTGTTTTACTTCCTCTCCATTTAATCTTGTTTAATCTCAGCCCAGATAAAATGGAAGGATGTGACATTAAGGGGAAGCTTTTGTAAGAAGAGGGGAAGGTTTATTTCCCAGTCCCTGGTGATATAGTTTGTACTTTTGGGCTCCTTCTTCAGGAACAACCATATCTCTCCTTTGAGGTGAGACAGAATGCCCAATCTGGTTCAGGTGCAGGTGTAGTCACTGTCCCCCAGCCGTCCCCATGAGGCAGAGGCACAAGATTTGGGGTACAGAGTTGTCTTATCTTGTTGAATGCAAGATAAGAGCACAGGAACTCAAGACAAATCTCTTGGATCATATCAAAAGCCTTTTTAGTCCTGGCTGACTTTTTGGTGGGTGTTTTGTGTTAGAGCACAGGAATAACTCCCACACAGTGTGATCCCCACAGCTGGAATTTCAGCAATCAGTATTTGAGCTGATAGAAATGATGCATTTATCATGTTTGAGTGCACCCAAGGATGGGCTGTGGGATTTGAGTTTCCTGACAGTATAAAAGTGTTGCTGACCAGGGAATTTCCAGTTAATTAATGTTACTCCTCAGCATTCATCACTATCAATAACTGACTTTTATATCTGTATATTCCAATGAAAAATATGTATTTCATGCATTTCATTATAAAATAATAATAATATATTTTACACTCACATGGACATTTGGCTTCATTTTGCCCCCAGACTGGCATATTCTTATATTCTCTTCTGTTCTCTTGTCCTCCTGAGGTCTTTCTTCTCCCAACTCCATAGTCCCTTCCAGGACCCCCTTCCAGCCCCCTTGGGCCACCTCAGTCCTGGCTGTGACCCTGCTCTGTGGGGAGCACCCACTCCTGGCTCCCTGCAAGCAGCTGCTTCCACTGTGCCTTAACACATCCTATACAAAAAAAAAAAAAAAAAAAAAAAAAAAAAAAAAAAAAAAAAAAAAAAAAAAGCTTTTTGATGTAATATGGGGAAAAAAACCCTGTTGGCAGTGTGTTTCAGTAAAGCTCCCAGAGTAAAAGCGACCTGTCACGCTACAGAGCTGATGGATTTGCTCAGCAGCCCTAAATCACTGTGTTTATCTCGGATTCCCAGCTAATGAAAGGGTGCAGGGTGCTGCAAGCCACGGAGCTTAAGCTCCATTAACTAATCAATTTCTGACTCTGGGAATTAAAATAACGGGGAGCGAAGCTGCGGTCACTTGTAGTTACAGAGGAGCGGTGCTCAAAGCAGCATTTCAACAGCAACAGGAAATCTGGGTGACAAAGGAGATGCCAGATATCACTTTGTTTGCTGAGGGAAAAAAAAAAGGTAGTGAAACAGGGCAATGAACGCCCAGGATGTGTTTTGGAAGTGTGAAGCATGGAAAGAAATGAATTAAAAATTCTCAATCGGATGTGGGAGGTCCAGCCCAGCGAGCAGCGCGTGTCTGATGCTTTGCAGCAGGAAAGGATCTCTGTCCTTTGCAGGGCTTCAAAAAGGGGTGGGAAAGTGCCTTTGTGCCATTCCCCAAACCTGGATGTCTCCCAGAGCTGCTCGGAGCCTCTGCAGGCAGGCTGGGTGTTGTGCAGGTGTGTCGGGGAGGCTGCCAAAGCAGCAGCGGCCCCTTCCCAGGTTAATTAGCTGTGCCCTTCAGCGAGGATTAGGAAAGATTTGAAAGCATCTAAAGCCAGGGAGGATTGAAGAAAAGCAAATAGCCCAACTTCATGGCAGAGTCTATTGCCAGGGATTCGACTTAATCGGGATCTGTGTCAGCCGCCTTGATAGGCCCCCTGTAAGTCGTTTATGTTAGGTAAATATTTGCAAATGAACTTTACGTATTGGCAGCATCATTTGGGAGAGGAAAAAAAAGTAGTACCTTACCAGCAGTACTGGTGTCTGAACTCTACAGAAACATTTAGACCTTTCAAACTAAATGTCAAGTTATTCCTATTGAGTCAAATTCTTGCAAATTTAAGCTAATTAACATAACCACTTTCCAAGTCAGAGACGGCCCTTATGCTGTGCTTAAGTGGTTTAATACATGAAATCTTTCTGATTGCCACAACTCCACCTTTGTCTCTGTAGGAAGAGAAGGGAAAGTTCTGAGTTCAAGGAGTTTTTTATTCCAGGCAACAAAATTCTTCATGGACATAAATGTAACTTTGCCACAATAATTTTTAATACAGAATAATATCATTTTCCTGAGCCAACTGAGAAATGTGATCCAGCTGACGTTGCTGGGACACAGAAGGGACAGAACTGACTGAAAAGGAATGTTCAAATAATCATGGTTGGCTTTCAATCACGACTGACCCAACAGGCCCATACAGGGTGATGAACTGAGTTCCAGGAAATGGGAATTTAATTCTGTATTGCTTTCTAATGTCAATCATCTCCCTGTCACATCCATGTGAAAGCTCACCTTGATTTTGTATCACTTTCGAGGTACTGCACTAGCAAAGCGGTGTTTGGAAATTGAGATTCAAATCAAGTCATATTTTAGAGCTATTAACTTGGTACAGCTAAAATTGTACAAAAGGGAATGCTTATATTCAGCATAAAAAATTTTATTTGCCTGCGGGACATTTTAATGTCCAAGACCTACATTTGTGATAAATAGTAGAATTTGAAAATGCTCTTTCAATGTACAGGGTCACAGTCTGCAAGCAGTGACCCAAAACTGGAAAGACAGGAAAATGTGAGTCACAATTCCTGAAAAGTTTTGATTCTGGTGGCAATTTAACAGGAAAATTAAGTTTTGTATTTTAGTCTGAATATTAGAATTCCAACCATGATGATGTTCTACTAGAAAAGTTCAGCAGAGATTTAGCAACAAACAGTGTACAAAGTTTTTTTTCAGTAAATTAATATATTTTAAAAATAATCTCTTTTTTCAATGTCACTTTTTTCACAGCTAATGATACATATTTTTGCTTAAGTGTGAAAACATGTCACTTATAATTTCAAGGGGAAAAGCATTCAACAAAGTTTTCAGCCTAAGCTATTTTTAATCGTAACATTTGCTGTGAATAAGTAGAAATAAGAAAATGAATTGTGCTGTGAAGAGCCACTAAAACAGTTTTTTCCCCCAGGAGATTATAAATATCTGTATATATGGGCAGAACGTTCAATTAACATGAGAAATGTCCTGCTAAGTTTCATGATGATGTACTGGGAGAGAGCAGCAATACAGCAAAACTGGTGAGCTGTACAAAAGGAGTAAGAACTTAGCAAGATACATGATTGCAGAAATTAGACATTTGTTAAAAAGATGTGATGCAGAAATGCAGCAAATGTGGCACTTCATCAGGAAAACAGGCAGGCAGCATTAAACATAAGTGACAGTGTGGGGTTTAGTTTAGAATGCAAAATGAATTTATAAATAATAGAGATAATGTGGATAGTTTTAGATAGATGAATGGAATAAATTTTTTTTCCTAAGCCTTTCAAATTAATTTAAGACAGCTGCACAGTTACACCCCTTCCCCAAAGAGTTAAGAGAATGTTAAATGGCTAGCTCACAAGCTGTAAAGTTACTATCCCAAGATGAGCCTTGGAGGAATTATGGGGAAGAGGCAGATAATATTGGAATATGTGACTTTGATTTTTATTTAAACATTATAACTTGAAATAGTTGCTAAAATCCTCGAGCTCTTCCAGCAGAAGATACAGGGCCTTGACTGCAGGGACCAGGAAACAAGGGGCAAGTTCTTAACAGGTTTCTCACCTGTCTCACCTTTTCCCAGCACTGGCTCACAGCAGTAACACCTGCAGAGAGGCTTTGTAGCCAAAAATTGCTGCCGCTGCTACTGCACTGAGCGGAATAATAAACCCACAACAGCTCAAATTGCAGGAGAGGTTTTCCTTGGGAGAAAAGGTGAGTCCTGGATTCAACTGGGAAGTGAACAGAAGCTTGAGGAACAAGACTGGTGAAACTCAGTGACCTTGGGAATTGCTGGTGGACTTGCAGGAGAGCCCAAGGGCAAGGCCTGGTCGTGGTCATGTCTGTGTTAAAAGTCTTGGCTCCTTGTTTTAGGATGAGATGTTTTGGTAAGAGCATTTCTAATCATATAGGCAAAACAAGCCCATTTAAGGGAAGAGCTAAAAATGCAGTTTTTCTCACTCTGAAGAGGCTGAAAAAGAGAAGACAGACTCCTCATGGAGACCTGAAGAAGTATCTGCTGGAAGGTATGATGGACACAGGTCCAGAGGAAACGTTCAGTGGGTCAGACATATCAGAAATCAGAGTATTTAAAGAACTGCTGTTGCAATAGAGATTGAAAATCCCTAGAACAAGGGATCTACCCCTGGATTTTTATGGCAGGGCTGTGGTTAGTGTTTGGTGGCTTCAGAACATCCTGTCCTTCCCTCCCAGGGGACAGGAGGTCCAAGAGGTATCGGGATGCATGACGGAAGGATGGAGCGCCGGGAGCAGGAAGGAGAGCAGGAGCTGCAGATGGCTGACGGTTCTGACAGCCCTTCCTATAAACAAGGTTTCTGGATGGCAGGTCTTTATTTTGGAGCTGAGCTGGTGCAATTTGTGACTACAAGAAAGTGAGAGAGAAATGAAAGCTGGCTCTGAAGCACAGCTACAGAGCTTCCCAGCTCTTGGCAATTAGTTTATGCCTTCCTCAGCTTGATCAGAGCACGTCTTGTCACCATCTAACATGGTTTCAGGTTGTCCAAAAGAAAAACATCATGTTGTTTGCTTGCCAGGCTCTTTCAAAATAAAGCTACTGTTGCATGTAAGAGAGAGCAGAGCTGTTTGGAATGGAAAGAGCGGGGGAAGAGCCCTGAGAAATTAATTACGGGAGGAAAGCTGGTTGCTGATGCAAAGCTCCTGGTTAAGAGCAAAGGGCATGCTGCTGGGATGCAGAGGAAAACACGACAGGACACATCACCATCATCTCCTCAGTCTCTAAACAGCAAATCAAGTTAATTTGGAGAGACAGGCTGAAGGGAAGAGACCTTTTTGTTCTGAATCCTTCTTTTGGTTCAGTGTTTAACTCGTGCCTGTGTGTGACTACAGAAAGGATGAAAAATGCCCGGCTCTGCATTCAGACCTGAGGTTTCATCATTCACAGATGTATCAAGGGCAGGATAGGAAGCATCACATACTAAATTCTCTGAAGTGCCCATGGTGGAGGCTGCAGCAGATGTTTTCATGGCAGGTTAGTCTGGCAGGTGTTTGTGGCCCACACAAATTTTCTTTTTCTCGCTTTCAGATTCTTGTATCTCTATTTCTGCTCACAATATTAAGGCAACACAAAACATGGCTCCAGTCACACGCTGGGAATATCTCTGTAGTCACAGCCAGTCCTCCAAGCAAATATTGAGTCTAACTAAACATGGAGAATGAAGAGGCTACTGGAGTATAAAGCAGGAGCATAATCTCTGAGGTTTTAACCAAGGCATTAGAAAGACCTAATAATAGCAGGGCTTTGCAGAGATGCTAAGATAAAGAAAAAGCCATCTTGAGAATGCCTTGAAGAAAAGCTTTTGCTGTCTCCAGTCACTTGGCAACATGAAAGATGAGCTTGGACCAAAAATCACATGGGAAAATGAAGGTGGCATGACAATAATTGTCACAATTTTATGAATCTGACATTCCCCGTGCCAGCACATCCTGGGTCACCCCATCAGATATCTCTGCAAGGCAAAATGACTCTTTGAATATTGAAACCCATGCTCAGACATTTCTGTAAGGCACATTTTGTCGTGGGATGATGGAGAAGGAGATAATGGTGGAACACAAAAGAATAAAGTGGTTTTTATCAATGGAATATTTCTCCACGCCATTGCCCAGAGTGCACCCAGGCTCTCCTGGACATTTCAACATGAGCTTGTCCCTCCTCTCCCACCACACTGAGAGTCCCTTGATGGCAAAACAAGTCAATTTCCAACATTGCTGCATATTTTCTTCACACCATAAATGTCACACAGAAAATACAGCCCAAGTTCCACAGAATCACTGAATATTCAGAGTTGGTTTCCTGAATGCATTACGAAAATCAACAGGCACTTGTGCTTCAAAGTCAACTTTACAGCCAGCAAATAATGAATTACAAGGGAATCTGGTATCAATACTTTGGAAGTTTTATTACTGTTGTCAAGTATTCCATTATTACTGTTTTTTCAAAGTAACATGGTTTACGTAATGTAGTGAGAAGCAGATGGTTTAGTGCTTAAAAGTTGTTATGTGATTCTTGCAGAGGAAGTATATTGAAGCATATTCCATTTTTATCAAATAAATATTTTCCATTTATTTACTAGAGGAAGGGGAAAGGCAAATACCAATCATATCGTACATAAATGAATATGGATATATTGACAGGAAATTAAATGTACTGCAGTAATAAATATTCTGATACTTTATTTTCTTCAAAGAAAATGAGCTGGAGTTAGCAGCACTCAAATTTTAAAATTCCTACTATTTTAGAGCCAAAAAGGGCAGTTAAGAAAATTTAGTCTGATCTCCAAAACACCTACAAAACAAAGGCCATTGATCCACGTGTAATAAATCATCACACAGATGATTTATGTTGATCTGGGACTTATTTTGAGAGAGATTGTCCAGTTTTACCCTCAGAAATTCTCATGCTGGCCCTGTGACTGTCAGTACTGTAAGCTCCATGTCATGGAAAACTGAATTAAGAGAGTGAATCCATTCCGAGCATGGAATTGCCTGCACAGTGCTACAGGATCCCTCTGAAGTTGCATGCCAGGCTCAGAGAGACTTGCTGCAAGATACTTCCCTGTTTCTCTTTAATTTAGTTACACTCTGTAGTCAGCTCTGAGCTGAGCAGAACTTTATAACCGTTCCTGGAGGAATTCTGTGTAGGAAAATGATAACAAAGGATCTGTCTGCAGTTTTCCCCTGCTTGCCAAACTGGTGATGGCAAACTGAAGAGATCAGTGAAGCAGATTGAGGCCCCTGTGCTCTGTGTTTCCCAGCAGCTCAAAATGAAGACTTACCCAAATATCTGTGTCCTCATGAAGCTTGTTTGGGGAAGAAGCTGGGACTTGTAGTGGTGGCACATGTGCCCATATGGAAACTTCCTTGGCCAGGTGGAAGCCTCTTCCACTGGCACTGCTTCAAGGGACTTCCTCCTTGTATCTTTGTGTGGAGGATGGAAGAATCCCTTTGAGGATTGTCACAGGGATTCCCAGATGGGAACATTCCCTCTTATTTGGGGCTCATTGGGAGACTCTAAACATGTTGGTGATATCAACAAGCAGGCTGAAAACAGGATCCTGTTTCCCTTGGTATGAAAATATTTCAGTGTTCTCTCCTCATTTGCAGCCTGAGATAAAGAACACAAAGTTCATCTTCTATGAGCAAAAATTACCCTAGCTGTAACTTCTTAGTGTCTTCACTGAAACCAGTGGATTTCTCTTGGAGAAGAATTACATTTTTTCAGTCAATTTTTCTACATTATATCTTTGACATTAATACACTTAAGTTGCATTTAAAACTCTGGATAGCGCTGCAAAGACTGGTCATTTTTCCCAGAGATGTGTGATCTAGAGAATCTGTTTTATAGAAAAGCTACTCTTGATGTCAAGGAAATGTAACAACAGCTAAAGGGCAGCTCCTGAAAAAAAAAAAAAAGGTGATGTTATGATGAAAGTGATGCAAGACAGGAGGAAGCTTGCAGTGCCTCTGTCCATGATGTACATGTTCTGTGGCTAGAGGATTTCGGTCCCAAGAGAGGTCAGAGTAGGAGCTTTTGTGAACACTAAAATACACTGAGAACAAAGCAGTGCACAAAACCGTCTCAGCCATGTCAAGACATATTTTTAAGCAAGTGATAATGAAATAATTTCTCTACATTCCTGAGAAACCAAGTACATCTTGCATTTTTTTGAATATTAGCCCTGATTTCCAAACCATTTGTTAAGGGTGTTTCAATGCCCAATTAATGTAAAGTATCATAAATTATGACTAACACACATTAATAAAACAGTTTTATCATCTAATGGAGCATGAAAAAAATATAAATTTCTAATGAGGCTCCATGTAAAAACTGGGATATTAATACCTGTGACGGAAGAGCAAAGACTACAGTGGGTTCCTGTGGGGGGGAGGAAATCCTTTAAGTGGATACGAGAATAAACGCCAGCAGTGAACATTAAAATGCAGTTAATTAATTAATTAATTGGGGTTTATTAAGAAGGGAGGCTGCGGTGGCGCCGGAGCTGCCGCCGGGTGCGGTGCCAGCAGATGGCACTCCAGAATGTGGAACTCCATCCTCCCCATCCCGGGAGGATCCACACGGCCCACAGGATTACACAAAGGACGGTCGGGGCTGGTGCCTCCACTGGGAGAAAGTGCCTCGGCGCCAGCTGTGGTGTGTGTTGGGGAATCACAGGATCGTGGAATGGTTTGGGTTGGAGGGGAGCTCAAAGCCCCCCAAAGCCCAGTGCCACCCCCTGCCATGGGCAGGGACACTTTACACTGTCCCAGGCTGCTCCAAGCCTTGTCCAGCCTGGCCTTCGACACTTCCAGGAACGGGGCAGCCACAGCTTATGGACACAAAAATGCAATACCCACCCAAGAGATTGGCTCGGTGTGTTGGAGCGTGGTGCTGAGAACACCATGGGTGTGGATTCAGTCCCTGGATGGGCCATTCCCTTAGGAGTTGGATTTGATCCTTGTCCCTTCCTACTCAGAATATCCTGTGGTGTGCAATAAAAACTGATGGATCATGTTGAACCCAGTGACCCTCTCGGGGAGCTGGGAATGATCCAAAGCCTTTCCTTTACAGACCTGTTTGGGGCTCAAAGCACAGGACCCTCCCCCTGCTCTCCTGAGCTGGGCTGTCCTGGGAGGGCAGCCAGAGCCCAGCCCCTCAGTTGGTAAAGCCAGGGATAAGTAAGGACAAGGTTTATCCTTAAACAGGAGGATTTGTCTATCCCTATCCCGAAGCTAAACTGGGCTTTGTTCCTCCCAGCACACTTATTGCTCTCATGCAACTTCGCCAGAGGCACTTTTCTTGCTGTCTCTCAACAAGTGTCTCAAGGGTTGGAGGCAACCCTTCAGATAGAACCTGGTTTAGAAAAGAACTGATCAAAACAAACAATTTAGCTCCATTCTGGTTTTTAAGAATATGTTCTTTTCCACAAAAAAACCAGCTGTATAATATATGAATGTTACATGATAAAAAGCCTTAATGATAACTGAGATTTCAACAGTAATTTCCTGGGAGATTTTGCTTACATTTCCGTTAATAATATAAATTATAGATGTCCTATGTTATAACATTGCATACGATTTTTCCAAGGCATTCATGACTTATTTAATCTGGAACTGCATGCTCTTGTTTTTCCATAATGGACATCAAATGCCATGTCAAGATTTTATTAAACTAACCCGCTCCTAAAGGACTTACTTCACAACATCCAAGTTATTTCTTCATCAAAGAAGATGAGAACAATCGTTACCAAGTGAAAACTGCAAGAAACACATGATTGTTCTAAGTGTTACAGTGGCTATGGTACCAGATTTGAGCATAATCCTTAATTGGAAAGTTATCACTGGCCATGAAATACACAAGAACACTTAACTGCCTCCCACAGTGACCATGAAAATACAGAGACTGATGGTTTAATTAGCAATCCTAGAGATACCAGCCAGTGCTCAAAAGCTACAGCACTCTCAGCATTATTGCTGGGAAGGAGGAGGGACTCCAAACCTTTCCACCAGTCTGTTCAGCCTTAGGCCTTTGCTGTCAAAGGCAGCAGAGATGATTATGGGCTGGAATTACCAGATTATTTTATCTAGGCCTTTGACAACAACGTAGCAAAAGCTCTGCTTCCTTTCTCCCTTTCAAATGCCTCACTTTGCTCCGATGCTTATGCAGACTTCAGTCAGAAAGTATTTCTCATTTACATGACCTAGATAGAATAATAGTGAGAAAGATGTTCCTTGATCTTTTTTCTCTTGATTTGCTACATTCAGCCTGGAAGAAAAACACAGTCATGGGAATGCATTGTTGCTTTTATGTTGGCATTAGGAGGCAGTGCTAGGTAGGTTGGGGGATAGATCTAGGCAGAAGCTTTGCAATAAACGGGCAGAAAAACACATGGCACAGCTTCAGGGATTACATAGTTTTGCCCATTTTTAAAGAAATTGCCTTGTTTAGTGACTTTACACACTTGATCCCACTGCAGTGGCCCATGGCTGAGAGGAATGATGAGGGAGGAGGTTTAGGGCCATGCCAGGAGTGAGGATGACAGCTCAGTGAGGGGAGGTGTATTCCACAATTATTCGTTCCAGAGTATGGAATGTTCCAGGGTAGACAACCTGTATCAAAAAGTGCTCTGAACTGACTTGAACCATGGTTCCAGAAATAGCCTGGACTCCATTTGGCCTTTCTAATGCTCAGTTGGATCCATCACTGAGCCCCATGGGCTGCCACAGGCTCCTTTCCTGACCTTGTTCCTGTGACGTTCCCGTGGGTATGAGGAATAAATCTTTCTGGAAACAACAAAAGAAGAAGCGGAGGAAATCCCCAGGTAGAACCACCCATGGGCTGTCACACTGAACATACCCTTGGGAGTACTTGAAGGAACATTTCCCTGGGGTTGGAATGATTCTGACAAACCAGGGCCATGTGCACTGATCTTTGCAACGGAGAATGGACCTGAATAAATCATCAGGAAGGAGAGAAATGGAGCTTTTTTAACAGCTTTGAATATTTTATTCCAAGAAGTAGAACAAAAAAGTAGATGGTTGTCCTGAAGGTTGTAAAATCCCAGAATGCAGGCAAACTATGACTGGTAATGATAAGGAAAACCACAAGAATTTATCTAACAGCCAGGGTCTTCCAGCCAAGTTATAGTTACTAGCTGAGCCAGCACCATGAATAACAGTGGGAATAAATGAAAATGCAAACCATCTTTGGGGGAGGAGCCTCAGTAACAAAACATGAAAGATTTGGAAGGTTCTCATTGTGAAAATGGAAGTCCTGATTCCAAAATAATAGTTTGAGGCCTCTTTTGTCATCCAAGGACAATTTAAATGAATGGAGTTATGCCCATTGACATTGATGAGCTTTGAATTCAGGCTTCATCCTCTTTCAAAAATATGTCCAAATATATTTTTAAAAAGTGCCCAGTCAAGCCTGGGTAAGAAATGTGAGACAAAGGGGCATTGACAGAATGTCTGTCAAATGACAAGAATTAGGGAAATAGTCCAAACAATCATGAATGAAGATTTTTTTGTGTGTGCAAATGTGTCCAAATACCAAGTTCATACACAACATAGCTTATCTCAAATTCTTCCATGCTGATATTGAACTTAAAAAAATAAAGAATTTGAAGAAGAATAGCCCCCAACAACTTGTACAGTTTTCAATAGCTAATAGAAATATTTATTCTCAATTCTAGCCCACTGTTGCCTAAAAAGAGAAGTATTGTGCCTTTGAGAACTTTGTCATTATTATGTCCATTGTAAACAGCTATTTAGACAGAACTAAAGCTACTGAAAGTGGTCTCCCAAAACTCAGAGAGGAAGCTGACATGCTGTTCAGCCTTCTTGAAGGAGAATTGATGTGAATCCTTTTGTAAAGAAGATCTGTGCTCTGAGCACTCCAAATACATCATAGAATACTAATCACACTATTTCCCAAAGCTAAAGAAAAATAAAAAAGGATGGAGTGCATCACTGAGCTGAGAATGGCACATCTTTTTGGAGACACTTTAGTGAGGGGAAAGATGTCTGTCTGCATCCTAACTATATGAAAAAGAGCCCTGAAACGTTAGAGAATAAACTGCCAGACAGTAGGTTTAGACTGGATTTTAGGAAGGCAATCTTCCCTGTGAGGGTGGGGAGGCCCTGGCACAGGGTGCCCAGAGAAGCTGTGCTTGCCCCTGGATACCTGGGAGTGCCCAAGGTCAGGCTGGATG
This sequence comes from Phylloscopus trochilus trochilus, assembly GCA_016584745.2. Lineage (NCBI taxonomy): Eukaryota > Metazoa > Chordata > Aves > Passeriformes > Phylloscopidae > Phylloscopus > Phylloscopus trochilus. The sequence continues at coordinate 26,474,293 of WQNJ02000015.1, forward strand.
GGGCTTGGAGCACCTTGGGACAGTGGAAGGTGGGTGGATGGGGATGGGCTTTAGGGTCCTTTCCAACCCAAACCACTCTGAGATTTTGTGATAAATATTCCATTGGTATTTCACGTTCATTTCACATGAGACAGAGAGAACAAATCTCAGGCTGGGGGCTTCAGCCTGGCCCCAGGGGGAACAGAGATGGGAACATCCCCATCCTCTGCCCCTGATGTGCTGGGGAAGCTTGGAGCAGTGCAGGAGGAAAAGGCACAGAAGAAAGATCACTGAAGAGAAAGGTGGAACTGCTTTGTTCTGCCTTTTTTTTCTAGACTCTGGGTTTCTCCCCTTAGCATAAAATGGTGGGGCTGCAGATCTCAGATGAAAGGTTGAAGCCAGCAGCACCTTGTCAGCCACAGGATGCAGGATTTGTGCTGCATGAGGTGCAGAGAGTCATAAATGGGTCCAAAAAGTGCTGTTTGGCATGTCTCATTGAAATGTTTCACTTTCATCTGTCAGAAGGGTAGTTAACTTTGGGATTAAGAATACTTAAAACATTTTTTTTTCTTTCATAACAAAAGGGAGACATTGACTAATGGTCCCAGTACTGAGAGTCAAAATACTTGCTGTGCTTGTCTATCCTAAAGTGCTGTAGTAGTACAAATTGATTCCTCAATGCTGTCATTCTTTCTCTATAAAATGAGCAGCTCATAGGAGGAAATATCCTGGCTCTAATGTGGCCAGAAAAAAAAAAGAAAATAAAAGAAAAGAAAAAAAAAATTAAAAAAAAAATAGTTTTCTCCCAGTAGTTTTTTTTCCCTTGGGTAAGACTTTTCATACTGAGTTTGACATTCTGAATTACATGATTACACAGTACAAGACTCCAGCAACATTTTACATTGTAAAGATGGAGATGCTCAGCATTTTGCCAGATGCCAGGCGATATCCTGACGTTTCTATCTTCACTTTAAGCCGAGTGACAGTCAGCATATTCACAATGAAGCCAAGACAATCTGCTATCAAGTTACAGTAGTGACATTTTCCCTTGATGAAGATCCCGGGGCTGGCTGGAATAAAGCGGCTCCGCCGAACGCGGCGTGCGGAGCAGCTCCGGCGCGGATTGCTCCGTGTGTAATGCCATGTTTTATCCGTGCCGGTGGCTCGGCGGGCAGAGGCTTTGGTAAGTAAGTCTGTACTGCACCATTTCCTGGCTCGGTGCTCCGGGTGTTGCAGGCTGTGTGCAGTGGGGGAGGTGCCAGAGCTGATCAAGCAGTGTAATTTTATACATTACTGAATCAGTGCAGGAGGAACCTGGAGGGACAAAGCATCATCTTCTCTTTGAACTGCACTGTAAAATCCGACAGCTCTCGTAGCCCAGCCATGCTCTGATACAATTTTTCTCTCCTTTTCCCCCCGATTTTGGTGTGAATGATAAAGTGATCTGATGATGGCTCTCGTTATGGAACCTATTAGCAAGTGGACGCCCAAGCAAGTAGTGGATTGGATGAAAGGTAGGATCGTTTATTGCCGTGTATTGTCTGTACTTTGGATCCTGGCAATTTGCATTCCGTGCCCTCGCATTCTTTGTTTTGGGAAGAGTTTATTCAGTTCTGATCATCTCTGTGCTGCTTTGCCCGGTAGTTGCTAGAGACAGGGCTGAGGAGAGGCTGCTGGAGCTGTGCTGTGGGAATTGCTGCCGACAGCGGAGCGGGGATCAACTGCATTTGTTGGACAATGCAGACAGAAAGTGTTTGTGTCTCACGGCTCCATTATGCCTCGCACCGGGTATCGTCGGGGTGTTTGGCTGCTTTAAATTTGCCCTGATTAGGTCTGGTTTGCTCATATCAGGTGATCTGATGCAGTGGCTGTGCAGCGCTTGTCTGTAGTTTTGGGTACCACAAGGAGCACCAGGAGCCGGGGGCTGGACTGAGGCATCCTGCTCCTTCAGGGATGTGTCCTGCCCTGTCCGGGCTCCTTCAGGGACGTGTCCTGCCCTGCTCAGGCTGCCCAGCCGCGTGTCCGAGGCTCCGCGTCCGCGCCAGCCGTGGGAAGGCGCAGGGCTGAGCACGGCTCCGCGGGGAAACTCGCCGGGATAACTTGACAGGAACGATGATTTTTTTTTTTCCCCTGCACATTCGCAGTTTCACAACACAGCCGTCAGCTGTGACATGTTTTGCCTGACAATGTTCGGCTGTGCTGCAAACAGACCGGGATGGATGAGGGGGCGAGGGATTGTTCTGATGATAAGGGGTTTAAATTTCTCCGGAGTGGGGGGAGAATGTATTCCCACTGTGGGGGAATGCATTAGTGTTGTTATACAGTGCTTCTGATGAGCTGTCTGTCTTTGAGACAAATAATTCCTGCCACGGGGGATCCCTGTTATATAAGGAGACGAGGTGCAAATTCGGGGTGTAGGCTACTCATGGAAATGATTCCTGTTATGTGATGACTGAACTTAGGGAAGGGTTGAACTGGATGCCCGCTCGAATGTCCTTAAAGCTTTCAAAGCATTCTCATTAATAAGGGAATGATTCTGATCTCATTTTGCTAAGCTACATCACCACACTTGGCTGAAATTGGGCTGTTTTGGTGCTCATCGGACACGTTGCCATTATCAGCTAATTATTCTTTTACAAGCACAGAGTCTCGTGAAGCAAACGGTGTCTAGGGGAATGTATGTACTTTGTTTCTCAGGTGTTTGGGAACTCGGGGTAATTGAGAGGGCTTAAGCAGGTCATTGGGACGGATCCTAAACCTTTAGATATAGGATTGATTCCCAAGCTCCAATGTCATTAGGTAATATCAAACCCTAATGTATTTGCAGAGGAGTTTTCTGATCCACACCTTCATTCTCAATACATAAAAGAATTTAAAAGAGGACAGACCATTCTGCTATTTTAGCTCCTTGCTTGAATTATAATGTAAATTAAGTGTCAAAGTGTGTAGAATACTTGTTGCTAAATTTAAAATTACTTCCCGCTACTTTTTTACCCTTTCTGATGCAAACTAATTACATCTTGGGGAACAGTAATCCATGATGTGCGGTGGAGGAAGGTCATACTAGCAGCAGGTTTTTAAATGTCTGGAGTTGCCTGACAGTTGGATTTCCATACCAGACTGCACAGTGCACCATCCACAGGGATATCTGGAGTAGGCAGCACTGTCAGTGCTGTGCCTCTGTGTTCAAGTATAATAAAAATAATGCAATGAACACTGAAGTATTCACAACGTTGATATTTTCCTTGGCAACATGAGCTGCACATCCACAAACAGGAAAGTTGCACATTTGTCCAATTTCTCCACATTAATATTACAAGCCTCCTTTTTATCCCAGCATTTACCTTTGCAGATGCATTGTTCAGTTGCAGCCAAAGAAAAGACCTAACCCACACAAATGGCAGACCAGAGGCAGTTTAAAACTACTTGTAACTACCTTACTTTGCAAAAATTGCCCAAGTGTGGCCACTGTTTGCCTGTAATTTCCATGTGTTGTGGAGCTCAGCTCTGTTGGCTACAATCCCTCTGCTAAATCCATGTGCCAGGGAGGTCGAAGGTCTGCACAGGCAGTGATTCTCAGTGAAAAGGTAGTTTTTATGTAGTTCTGATATTCTGAAAGGTCACTTCTTTCACAGCATTAAAAGATAAATTAAAGACAATTCCAAAAAATTACCACTTTAGGAATGAGTATTATCATGACTGAAGATAGCAACATGTTAATAAGCAATGGAACAAATATTGCCACTGTAATATACCTTTAGGGGGCTTAAAATATGTAGACAATTAGTTTTATTTGTGGATATTGTAAATGATAATGTATTTCACAGGGAAATGATGGCAATGCGCTTTAAAAACTAGCATTTATCATATCTGTTGAAGCCATTAGAACTTATTTCTAAAATCTGTTAGCAAAGCCCATGTTCTGAAACTAAGTAGCAGTGAGTACCAGAACCATCAAATAACTGTAGAGAAGATGGAAGGAAGCCATGAAAATGATGTTAATGGTTTGAGACCCAGGACCCCAGAATGTGTCCTGGTTACAGCATGCGACGAGAGCAGCAGCTGCAGCCTCAGCACCACCCCCCTCCCCACCAAGAGGAGACACCCTTCTGTTCTTTTCCTTTAGGAAATGTTACTTGCCAAAAAAGTAAGAATTGGTAGGCTTTAAGGAACATTGTAATGACAAGTTGGCATCTTGTATTTATCCACAGTTCCTTTCTCGGGAACGCACTCAACTGGAATTCAATTACGGAACTGCATTTGATGGTGTGGACAACCTGAAAAGGCCACGCAAGTCTGGAGAAATTGATTCCTGAGGCTCTCAGGGGTTCTAGAAGTTAAAACTCCGGTTACTTTTCTGTTAAAAAACTCCAGTCTTTATATACAAAAATATTTTGTAAAGTTTAGGAGATACAGCACTGTGGTTAAAAGGGAAGGTTTCAAAGGAGCTGACAACATTAATTGGGAAGGCATTTTTATCACCAGTTTTTAATCAGTATTCTTTTTCTCCCCCAAAATTTTCTGAAATTTTAAACATCTCCAAATGGTTTTCAGGTGTTTCCCCTGGTATACAGCCATTTCTTACATAACTTACCTGTTTTCCTGGGGATACGTACTATGGACCCAAAAGGTACTTTAGGAAAAACCTTTGCCTTGCTCAGATTCCATAGTGGCCCTATTGGAAAACAAACTTTACTCGTAAAGCTCCCCAGTACCTTCAGGGTCCGAGTGGTTTCTAGCTGGTCAGTTTTCCCTGGATTAAATTTAACATATTAATGTGATTAAATGGCAAACTGCCCCCCAAGATGTGCATCTGGAATGCTCTACCTGGTTGCTTTTTGGTGCAGGAGCTCTCTGTGAAACTCAGGGACACTTTGCAGGTTATCAGTGAGCACTCCAAACCCAAACCCTTCTATTTCAATGTTCACTGAGCAGGGGAGTCTTGTGCCGAATCTGAGGGTTTGGGGTACAGAGGGGAGCTAGCATGTCTTACTGAATTAACAAAAGTGTTAGAGTTTGTGTTTCCATTGGAGGCAGAATCTGCAGGGAATTCTCTGTACTTTTACAACCAAGAGCATTGGAGATATTGTACTTCCTAAGGGGAGCAGTTTACAAGTAGGTCATTTAAAATGTGAACTCATTTACAGGGAAGTGACACCTCTGTCCAAATAAATACTCACTTTTCAAAGCAGACCAAGGAAATGTAATGAAATGAAATACAATGCAATGAAAATACAGCTGTGACTTTCTGAGAATGCAGTGTTATCGAACAGCTGAAAATTAAAATGGGAAACCAGCTATTCCTTAAGTACCTGTAATAACTCCACACAGAGTCTGTGATTCAAAGTCCGCAGGACTGACAGGTTTGTCTGCCAAAACAGCCTCAGTGGAGGTTTCTCTCCTAATAAATGGTCTGCTGTAGATACTCATTTCACAACTGTGAGCCATTTTTTCCCCTCTTTAAATCTAGAATTTCTGCACCCTCAACAGGAGATGTAGACATTAAAAGAAAATAAAAATTAATTCAGTTGGTAAACTGATTAACTGTGCTGCACTGATCCTGTGCAGAATAATTATATGTTTAGCTGAAGGGTTTTCCTTAGCATGTAATTCCCTGATTTCAGGCTGGCTCATAAAAGAGAAAGGCAGGGAGGGAGGGAGTGGAGAGCAGGGAAGCTGATGACGTGAGAGGACTTGTTAGCATTCACATCACGCCCGGCTCCGGCAAACCCCTCTCCCTCTTCCTTTGCTTCCCATTAGATCACTACCTGTGCTGGAGCAATGTGTCACAGCCAGGGAGCCTCCTCTCTTTGCAGGGCATCATATTTATCAGACCTCAGAACCTGCTGGAAAACACAGCTGATGCTATGATCCATTGCCAAAGCAGCCCTGTAGGTGCTGAGCTGGGTGATGCTTGGCTCCCCTGATCCCCTTCCTGACCTCGGAATCCCATAATGCAGGAACACAATTCCACGAGATGCAGCTTGAAACCAGAGTAGATAACCGAGGTTGTCCCTTATTTAGAAAAATGTGGTTTTATAGCTTCTTTTCAGCTCTTTCTGAAGACAAATAGGTTGGGGAGAGATCTGAGCCACAAATACAGAATTAGCGTTCAGTTTCCAAGCTATTCTAAAGTAAAGGTTTCACCCTTCTGCTGCTCTCACCAGTTGTATAGCTGAAACAAACAATTTGCTGTTGTGGCTCCCCCTTGGATTCCTGTGCTCCGCTGGCACCACATTTCCAGTTGTCTCTAGGAAGTCACTGAATCACAATTGGCTGCAATTTCTCCCCACTTTCTCTCCCAAGTTTCAGACTTTAATGCTCCTTAGTAACCAATTTTGTGAACAACTCTTGAGTGCTGTAAACTGTTTGCTTTTAAAGGGTCAGCAGAGCCTGCCTCAGAGTTGACAGTTTTGCAATGTAAGTGCTAAAGGTCAGATTTCAAGGAATAGGCTCCCAATATTCAGCACAGTTAAGTGTTGGAATAAGCTGTCCAGGCAGGTTGGGTAATTCCCTTTGTAGGAGGTTTTGAATACAACTGAGAAGACCTCCAGCATCCCTCTGGAAATGTTCCTGTGCCCAGTCTGTCCCCAGCAGAGTGACCTAATGACTTCTCAAGGCTTCTACCAACTCAGACAAGACCTTGGGGTGGCTTCTTGCATGGGAATCACCCTTATCTTTGAAATGTGAAAAGTCACAAAGAGCTTATAGCTCTGGCTTCCTCCTGGATATTTCACAGTTTATATTTCCCAGAATACCCATGGGAGATGATGTCCAGATGTCTACAGCTCGGGAGTCTTCCTGCTGTGTTTCACGAGGAGAGCAGCAGAGCTGGTGATCATCGGAGCTGCAGCCCAGAAGCAAACCCAGACCTGCTCCACTTCCACCAACATTCCCAAAAGGCCCATTCCTCCCTTCCCCAGAGCTTAAGGTAGCAAGTAGAGCTCAGAGAACTGGCAGGATTATCAGGAGCCAGTGCCCTCAAGGCTTTGACTGTTACCACTTTTAATTCAGTTTATGTGCCACTGGCAGCCTGGAGGGATGACAAAACACTTTACTGAGCCCATGGCTCCAGTTTGTGTCCTCCCAGTAACTGCAGCCATGGCTGGGGCCATTGCCAGCTGGCCCACAGCAAAATTTAGTACAAAGACCACCCTAAATCAAGTCTGTCTCTAATTCTCTATGGAAATTATTATGGCTGAGGTATATCTGCATCCCTATCACTATTACGTCATCTTCACTAACTCCCCTTTGAGAACCAATTAGAAACTGGTCGATATATCTTCTTCTATAGCACTATCTCCATAAAAGATTTCAGCAACATTTAGTAATTTAATGGTCTGTATTTATTATCAGGTTATTTAGGACTGTATTCTGAAATTTCCCTGCCTATAAAGTGTTCAGACCTTTTTAAGAAATGTAATTCTGCTCCCAGAGAAGAGTGTGAGCTCAATGAAAGTCTCTCAAGTCACATTTATCAAGCGTAACTAATCTTTCAGGTCATTATGTAAAGAAATTTTCTTTATTGTCTTGCAGCTTAATACCAGCAGTCAGACAATGTGTCACGCATTGCTGTGCCTTGTAACCTTTACCATGTGTTAACATTATGCAAAATCCTCTACTCTCTCCCAGTCTTGACCATCCCAGGGAGGGCAGAGTGGCAATGCAAATTCAGAAGAGCTTAACCTTCTCCAGCTCTCCATTATTTCACAGTGCTTCATCTTATGAAGCAAAATTCAGGATAAATTGGCTCCAGTGGATGATACTTTCAGACCACATTAAATGAGGTGCTGTATGTCAGGAAACTGCAAAGACACTTTGCAGATCCTGCTCAGCAATGAGATGCTCTCATGGTTTGTTCCCAGACTTTCTTGCCCCACTCATTCCAGTTGCTAAACTTTTTCTTCCTTTGGCAGGATTGACATCAGCCCATGCACCATAACCTTGAGAACTGTTACCAGTTTGTAAAATGTGGATTTCCTAGGAAAAGAGCAGAACATCTCAGTGCTACAGGATTCCTGGCTGCCTAGGTTGGAAGTCACTTTGAGAAACATTGCATTGTGCAGAAAAATACACTACCAGCATCATTTCAGTGCATGGAAAACACTGCCTATGTGGGGCAGTGCCAGGCAAAGCTCTGTTCCACATCCTGTCTCAGAACCCATGGGAAGGCAGCTCCATGTCTGGGTAAAGAAATATTCCTGCCCAAGCAATCTCCTCTTGTCTCATTCTGATGGCTCAATGTCTTGCATTTCTATTTGCAATAAAGGGAAGAAAAGGAAGGCAAAAAGTAAACTTTGATTTGCCCTCTTGCAAAACTGTTTTAGCACCTACAAAGTTTTCAAAGCTAAAAAAGGCAGAGCTTATCCTTTTAATGCCGTTCTTTCAGAACTGCTGTCCTGCCACGCTGACAGAAATGGAGGTTGTGGCTCTGCTGCTGAAATTAGTGACACTCCTGATATTAGGTCATTTTACTGAAAATCATTTTACTGAAAAAACCACTGTAGTAACAAATATTGCTGAGCAATAATTTACATTCATCCTCTCCACTCACAGTGATTTTGTGGGTTTTGATTGTGATTTTGATCTTCTAAATACTGCTTTGCATTACTAATTTAAATTGCTACTTTTGCAGTTTAGGTTTTTTAATAAACATGACTTTCTCTTCCCTGATGCCATTGCAGTGAGGGCAGGAGCCGGAAAGGAGGGTTCAGGAGTTATTCTTAAGGGATTTAGAGAGAGGAAAAAATTATGAGGTTGTATTTGTGGAGGGCTCTAGTGATGAATCAAAATGAAATTATTTCTGATTAACTAACACTCAAACAGCTCCTAAAACATATCCTTGCTGACCCTCTGCAGAGGAGTGCTTAGGAGGATTCAAGGCCAATGTAATGTTTGGGATTTCCTACTCAAATTCTCCACCAACTCTTTCCTAGCAAAGATGAATTATAAAAAGACTGTGGAGCATTTTTAGTTTGAACGTAGGTGGCATGTTCGAAATAAAAACGTAGCAGCCAGTAGTTTTACAAAATACATTCAGCTTCAATCCCTACAAATACGTCCGTCTTTTTTCATTCTAAGCATCAAACAAAACCTAGAAAAAACTGTAGGGATTGTAGGTGCTCTTAAGGCAGAAACTGTGTTTTGTGTAAGTGTGCTGAAACTACTACAGCTCTAGAAAGGATTTCTTTGGCACATCTGCTTCTTTTACATGGAAAACTCTCTCTGGTTGCAGGCAGACAGGTGTGTCAGCCTGACAGCTCAGACATGCCAATGAGCACCTGAATTAAAGCACGTTTTACTTCTCTCTCTCTCCACCAGCTTCCCCCATTCCCTTTTTGCCTCTCTCCTGTTTATTCACATTTCTCTCCAGCAGCATTTTTCTTGCCTTTCTTTTTTCATAATGAGATGGACAATAAGCATTAGATTGTGAAGGAATTTGTTCATTTAACATCAAAATTTCTAGCTATGAATATCTTAGAGATTATTGCAGTGATTTGGAAGTGAAGTGCATCCAAAATCTGGGGGAGGTGAAAATCACTAGCCTCAAGAGCCAAGCACAGCTCCTGGGAGCTTTAAGGGGCAGCTGAAAGAAGGCCAGTGTTGCTGTTTTACTGATTCTCCATTAAAATCTCCTGTGAATATCCTGGATGCTCCTCAGTTTTCTTTCAGACTATGAAATGCTGCTTCTCTGGGAGACATGAGGGAGGTTCAACAGTGGTATCTGTTAATGAAATCCTTTCCAGTGGATAGGGATGCACAGTTGGCCCAGAGAAGTTATGGGTGAACCATCCCTGGAGGTGCCCAAGGCCAGGCTTGGAGCAGCCTGGGATGGTGGAAAGTGTCCCTGCCCAAGGCAGGGGGTGACACTGGATGGGCTTTAAGGTCCCTTCCAACCCAAACCAGACTGGAATTCCATGACCTTACCCTACACAGGAGTGTGCTGCAGTGGGCACATTCCTAAATCCAGGAGAGCCCTCTGCAGGCATCTGTTACTGATCACTCGGCACCAACCATGAGCTCATCATGAAAATGCCCTCAGCTACAGAAGCTAAGGAGAGGTTTTAATTTCCCATTGTCAAGAGATTTCAATTGTTCATTTCCAAGCCAGACTGAGAAATTCCCTTAGTTATACCAAAAACAACTTTGTAGTTTACAGAGGGAAAGAACCTTCTCAAAGCAGAGGGGAAAAAAACCCTGAAATTTGCATTTTTATCACGTGGTTGGAGGGAACAGGTAGAGTAATGTAAGAGAAGTTCAGAACTAACAGAGTTTAGGATATTCACTACTTGAATGTCACACAAAAGGAAATGGATCCACTTAAGACTGTAGCTCAGCAATGCTGTTCTTGCAGAAATAAATCCTGGAGAATGAAGTTGTTAATAATCCATCAAAAATGTAACAAATAATCACCTCAGTAATAAAGAAAGATAAATTAGAATAATAGACAGAAAAAAAATCCATATAGGTTAGAAAAAGAAAGATAAACTTAATGGATAAGTGAAAAAAAAAATTATCAGGAAAATGGAGGAAAACCCTTCTCAAGGCTTTCATAAGTGGACTTAAAAACATTAGGGAATCTGCTGAGGAATCCATCACCTGCTGAAAGATAGAGTGGGACGTCATATTAACTATTTCTTGTGTATCTGAAAATTCTCAGACCAAATTATCAATGCCTTTTGTGGCAGCAGCAGCAATCATTATTTGCATATCAGCAATGAGGCAATGCTTTAACTAGAAACCAAATTGCTCAAATGAGCCTTCAATGAAAGTATTTTAATTCAATCTGTGAATCATTCCAAAAGCCATCAATATCACTCAGCATGTGGAAAGGAGTTTTCTATTCCCCACTTACTGTGGATGGCTTTCTTTGTGTCCCCACCACATTTTATTTATCTGAAGGTAGTTCTGTAGTTTCTTCACTAAGAAGGTCTCCTCTGCTATCAAACCAGCAGAGTTTCTTCTTAAAGCCTTTTTTATATTTCCATTTTCTTTTATGATTAACTTCTACAATAAAAGGATGTCAGCAGATGAGGAATCCTGGCTTTTGGTATGAGTTAATTCCATGTAGCCTTAGACATTTTATCAAAGGGGTTTAAATATCCCTCTATGAGTTTGACAGTTCTCTGTCTTCCATGTCAGGACATCCAGGCTGGAATTCCAAGTGAACCAAAGCTGTCCAGTTCTTCTGTGCAACGTCAGCCTGCCAGGCCCCAGTGCTCTTTGTTTTCCTTTCACCCTCCAATGTCATACTTGATTTGAATTGCTGAAATTCTCATCAAATTATTCTTTCAAATCTCATTAATATCTCATCTTTCCAGGGGAAAATGATAGACAATATTTCAAATTTTTTGCCTGCAAACTGGCAAGCTGTTACATAAAAAGACAAAAATAAACCTTACAGCACAATGTGAAAGCCATCCTGGAAGAGTCTCTGTTTGTCCTCATCATGAAATGACCAACAGTGGTGGAAGAGCAGAAAAATATAAATTGCACCTATGGTTGACCCTAGTGAGCATCCATGCCTAAAAACATAATTATTATCAATTTGGAGCAGTTCAAAATATCCCAGAATGACTTATATTTGACTATCAGACCATCACTCATTCTTCTGGAGACACAGTCTTTCTCTACTCCACAGTTACCATCTCCAAAAACATGGTAATGAAGCCCCATGACTAAGCATTCCCAAAATGATAGCAGAATTTGCATAATTGAGATTTGGTGCAGAGAAAACTCACAAATTTCTCAGAAAAAAAAGAAAAAGAAAAAGAAAACATATCTTTTATCCACTATATTGTGGATATGTTAAAATATTGGACAAGCACAGTTTGAAACAGGAACTGTGATTCTTTGGAGAGTTAAAATTAATCAAGTTTTCTCAAAAACATCCAAGAAGAACAGAGCAGTTTAAAGGTAAGATTATTTCATATCATTTTGGCCTGAAGGGCATTTTACCACTTCCTGTAGTCAAGGTTTTTTGGCAAATAATCTTGATTTGCATATCTAGATGATCAGTTATGCCCTGAGATAAATTCACATGATGCCTTCAGAGTACTGGAAATTGTGCATTTGAAAAAACTACCTTGTCTTCTTTAATCTCCTGTAATAATGTTAGGAATGGGACATTAACTGAGATTTTTCCTGAAGAACTGGAAATTCCATAATATTTACAGACAGGATGCACTGTGATCTGTGTTTTTTTCAATCCCAATGAGTGTCAATACCCCTTGCACCACAAAACACAAGAAGAGGAGCATTTTTGGTTTTAATTTTTCTGCAATATGTGTCCTAAAGCTGGCTGAGGCTAAGCTCGTTTTAGTGAAGCTCACACACAGGTAAACCTGGCCCAAAAGTCAGTGTGGTGAGAAACAGAGGGAGAGCTTTGAAAATAAATTCACTCTTGCAGAGCAGGATCCTTGATACAGAAGTGTCAGTACATCCTGCAGGCTGGCTGCACTGATTAAGGTAATAAAACTGATCAAGCAGTTTAATTAGGAAATATTCTTGAGGGACAGTTTAGATCACAGTGCAGTGATGCACTGGTATAGTCTCTTTTATTTTAAAATTTGTGGGGATCTACCAAGGGTTGTCTTGATAGAACCCATTTTAACTAGCAAAGAGGCAGAGTTTTTTAAAGCAGAAATTGTTAAAGCAGAGTTTAGTTAAAAAAGGTTTGTTAAAGCCAGTGTCATTTCCAACCTCCATTGTCTTCCATTTCGCCTCTTTGCAATTCCTGTTTCCCACTCCCGTGTTTTCAGTTATTGGTTTGACTCTAAAAATCAATAAATACTTATAGATGAGGAGGATGCCAATGGGAGTTGAAACAAAATGTCCCTAGAAATCCTAGAAATCGAAAAAATACATGGTACTCTGGGGCTGCTATGGACAAATGTTGCAATGACTTCTGATAAAAGACACAGAGGCAAATATGCAACTGAAATTTTATTTCATTAAACAGAGACATTTAGTGCCAGGACAGGGGGAATGGCTTTATGTTGAAGGAAGGGAGATTTAAATGGGATATTGAGAAGGAATCCTTCCTTGTGAGGGTGGCAAGGCCCTGGCACAAGGTGTCCAGAGAAGCTGTGGCTGCCCCTGGATCCCTGGAAGTGTCCAAGGCCAGGTTGGATGGGGCTTGGAGCAGCCTGGGACAGTGGAAGGTGTCCCTGCCCCTGGCAGGAGTGGATTGGGATGAGCTTTAAGGTCCCTTCAAACCCAAGCCATTCTAGGATTCTGTGAGTCTATGAAAGTGAAAAGTGATGTTGATATACAGATGAGCTGACACTGCTTTGCAGAACACTGAATTAGAAATGGTTATGCTGATGTAAAGGTAAATATGGGATTTACAGTTCAGAAACTTGTAATTTTTCTAAATCTGTATTAAACCAAGCCATCATGTTGGTATTTCCATTTTTACCCCAATCTACGTGTGTGGTATTGTGATCCAAAGACATTCCAACAGACTGGGCTGATGGAAAGCAGTCAAAATGCTTTGAAAAACAAAAAGCTGTGGCCTCCTCCCCTCCTGCAGACCCTGGCAGAAGGACTGCACTGCCTGTTCTCACTGTATGGAGCAGTTCACTCCTGTTTTAATGGACAACCATGTTCCAGTCTGTGCTGCATTTCAGGAAGGGAAGACATTGTCTGCCTGCAGCTTTTGCAAGGGAGTTCAGAGCTGCTGAGACGAGAGGCACTGGGTAAAGGCAGGATCATTATCAGCATCCTGCTGCTGGGCGGTTCTGCTCCTTATCAGATCAGGTAACCTGGCACAAAGCAATATTTACTGTTGAAAAGTAATGACAACCTTATCTACATTGTGCACTATTAACTCTTTTTTGGCTGTGGAATAGAGCAAAACTCCAGTGTGTCATTGTTAAGGGCGTTTTTGGACAGCACTCGGGCTGAAGTGCAAACCTAGTATGATGCAACTAAAGGTTCTGAGTTTTACAGGTATTTCACAAGTATTTTAAGAGTAACAATTCTTACTAATGACAGGAAGATGAAGCTAAATGCAGAGAAATGGCATTTAATACCCTTAGCATATCTGTATATGTATATATATCTAATATCTGTAGCACAGGAAAGTTTAATTTTGGGTGCTTGCACTTCAGAATTCCATTCATTCCACACTGCAGGGAAAGTGCTCCAGGAAAGACCTGGCTAACAATGGCTTCACCAGGTAAATCACATCTTGCAAACTGAAATGTTTTTTGTGCACACACATGGCCATTAATCAAGTGGAAAGATTGAAGCGTGTTATTCATCATATTTGCTGTGTTTGGATTTGAAGTGGTGAGAATGATAATAATGATCCTGAGAATTATTATTAAGTAATATCAAGTGGTTTGTTTGAAGGAAAAAATATGATTTGGCCTGTGAAGGTTCAGACATCTGGTACAAACATATGGGTTGGAAATCATTAGATAATTGTTACAAAAATACAAGGAAAGTCTTTTTAAATGACAGAATCAAGGCCTTCAGGAGTGTTTCATGTGCTTCCCTCTGGAATAGAGGCTTCCTGTCCCCTCACAGCTCTCTAAAATTGTGCAATGCCTGTCAGAATACTGAATTTCCTTCTTTGAGACATGCTCAAAGTAGCAAACAGCTTTCAAAACTCATTTTCACAAAATGTTTTGTGCAGCACTGATTTTTGAGTGGTAAATTGTCTTCTCTTCTAAACGTGCGTGTGCTGTGGATTCACATTGCACTGAAGTGCCAAGACTTGGCACTTTCCTGCTGATTTACTCAGTAGAAAAGCAGAGCAGTACTTCTGATCAGAGAATCCTGGAATGGTTTGGGTTTGAAGGGACCTTAAAGCTCATTCAGTGCCACCCCTGCCAAGGGCAGGGATGCCTTCCACTATCCCAGGGTGCTCCAAGCCTCATCCAGCCTGGTGTTGAACAAGGAATGGAAAGTCCACAACTTCTCTGGACAACCTGTGCCAGGGCCTCACCACCTCTACAGGTGAGGTAGAGGTCAAGGATTTCTTCCTAATTTCTCCTCTAACCTGGTGTAAGGTTTGCTGCAAGTGCTCAGGAGGTGTAAAGCAAGAGTGACACGAGGTCAGCCAGGAAGGGCTAGCAGGAAGCCCCATGGTTCTGGGGAAAACCAGACCAGGTGATAATGGTGGCTTGGTCCAGAAGCTTCCTAAACAACCCAACAGAATCACACCTGTGGGTGCCCTGTCCTCTGCCAGGGGCTCAGAGAGAGCCTGTTTGGCTAGAGGCACTTTGTCACCTGCAGCATGAACAGGGCGTGTTCCTGATCCAGTCAAAGGCATCCCTGAGGATTCTCCACCCTGATGTGCTGAGCTATCTCCAGGCCGTGGAGAGCGCTCCTGTCACTCTCACAGATCCCTTTGCTGGGTCATCACTAATTCATACCCAAGCATTAACCAGGAATCATTTACACATCTCATCAGCATAAACCAAGCACTTGGTGAACCAAAGCCTCTGGGAAAATACAATATTAATTCCCTCTTCCTTGCTTTGTGTATTTTGATTTCCTCTCTGATTCTGTTAAGCTGAAACATCTTCACAATTTATTCAACAAATATGACTTTGCCGCAATCTTCTTTATGCTCAGAATTTAAGGAAAAGGGCCTTGGGCTGCACAGCATTATTAACATTGAGAGCACCTGCTGTTTCCCAGGTAGCTGTCAGCTCAGCATAAGGAAAAAAGCTAATTATTTTAAGCAGGTCAGTCAGGAAGAAAACTGAAATTCTATGTGGCAGTTAGAAATCTGTGCCCATTGGCTTTAGCTGAAATTCGCTGCTGCAGAAGTATGTGGCTGATGAAGAATCTGCTGGTAAAAATACACAGTGCAAATATTTAACAGTGTCATCTTACCAGGCTTGAAATTAAACCATTGCATGCAAATTAGATCCTTGATTTGCATTGATGAGGCTGAGAAGGATGGTGAGGAAAACAAGAAGATGCAAATAAAATAAAATAAATTATGAGCATGGAGGTAGACATCATCTTTCTTGATGTAACAACACTTTTTCTGTGATAAAAGTGGATAATAATTATAGAAAACTTCTCAGAGTGGATAAGTCATCCTAAGTAATTAAACTGTGATATATTCTGTATTTTTATAAAATATTTATAAATTTTAAAAGGCTGAAATTACGCTTGGGAGTGTCAAATCCCTTGGAATTCAAAAGCATTTAAATACTTCAGTGTATTTACTTATGTTGAAGAAACACTGCTAGATTAAAAACTCCATAATTTCAACAAAAACACTGATTTCCCGTATCTTGTTGTGCCAAAAAAAAAAAGAAAAAAGTTTTAATAGAGTGAAACATTTTACTACTCAGACTACTTTTTCCAGCATTGCGTGCTCAGCTTTGATATTTCGTTTATTTTGAGGTGATACAATGTTGCAAAAATAATGATGAGGCTGTAAATCCAAAGATGGTAAAAAAGGAAAGGCCAACTGTTTATTGTTACAAGGTGGCTACAGGAACAAGAGGCTGAGCTAGTCCCAGCCTCTCACGGCAAGCCAGAGCACACAGATACGCGTACATGGGCCACCCCTCAGAACAGTCCCTTCGTGAGAGCGAAGCACCACTGAGGGCGGTCAGTCCCTTCTTATAGCTTCAGTCCCCTCAGCGATTGGCTCGTTTTGGATCCTCTACGTGATTGGTGCGTTCTCCGGGCTCTCATTGGCTCTTATCAGCGTGCTTTCTACACCAATCATTCCTTCCCGCCGTGACCTGATTGGTTGGTCGTATCCACCAATCAGAGCTCTGGGTGGTGGTCTCAGTCTCTGGGTTGTCTGGGGGAGAGAGAAGATTCCCCCCTCCCCCGGTACATTCCCTTTAACCGCTCCCTTACAGCCGTGACTGCACTCGGGAATGCAGCCGCACAAAGCCCCTACAAACATTGGTAACTGTACATTGCAACATTATCCAACAGTCACTCCAACCACATTACAACTGCAAGTGTTTGTAACTACTCAGAACCACTCGAAAAATAAACACAAGTTGCAAAGGGAAATCGAAACACACAGTCAACGTAGCGATACAACTATTCAAAAGTTTCAACTCCTTTTTGTATCTATAGCAGAGGGATGTAACAAGTTAGAAAATTTTCCTTTCCAAGAGTTGGAATAGAATTTTTGTTGGGATGTCCAGTCCCTGGAAGTGTCCAAGACCACTTTGGATGGGGCTTGGAGCAACCTGGGACAGTGGCAGGTGTCCCTGCCCATGACAGGGGGTGAGACTGAGTGGGCTTTAAGGTCCCTTCCAATCCAAAGTGTTAGGAGATTCTGGATTTATTTAGGGAAAACAATGATGGACAGGCATGTGATCCCACAAATTGCTTATAAAACCAAACTGATTGAGAAACAAAAGCAAATGTCTCATAAAATGTCAAGGAAAATCCACTTTTATTTTTTATTATCAGATAATTCAAACCACTTTGTCCAGCCATAGGTGACATCAACAGCCCCTGCAGTGAATGGACCACTCAAATCCCTGGGACCACTCCCAGAATATGGGATTATTCCGTGTATTTCAGTGTCCATGACCAAGCAAACTCCACAAATCAACAGTGTTTCGTGGAACTGAAGAGCCCAGTGGCAAAGGCACTTCCTGATCTTTTTGAACAAGAGTTAAAGTCAAGTTTGTGAGCTTGCTGAGCCAAACCCTGCCCTGGCCCTGTGAACCCAAAGAGCTCTTGCAGTGATCATTCATCTGTTCCTGTGAACCTCCAGCCACTCGTGGGCTCAGCGTGGCTCTAATCCCAAAACTGGTCGGAGCAGAAATTCCTAGACTGCAGTAAGGTCCCTTTAATAGGGCTTTCACGGTTTTAGTAAATTTTTAAGTGGCATTAATTCACATTTTCACCGCTTCAAGAGCTAAACTTGGATCTTAAACTATGCTTTAGTCGTATTTTTATTGTTTAAATATACATTGCCTGTATGTTCCTCTTAGAAAGAGCAAACTTGTTTTTCCTTTCCAATGCATGAGTGGAGTTTTTCAAACTACCTCCATTCTGGATATCTTAGGGGCTCCAGCCTCAAAAGACAAAGAAAAGAAAAGAAAAGAAAAGAAAAGAAAAGAAAAGAAAAGAAAAGAAAAGAAAAGAAAAGAAAAGAAAAGAAAAGAAAAGAAAAGAAAAGAAAAGAAAAGAAAAGAAAAGAAAAGAAAAGAAAAGAAAAGAAAAGAATTAAAAAAAAAAAAAAAAAAGAGCGAGGGAGAGAGAGAGAGAGAGAGAGAGAGAGAGAGAGAGAGAGAGAGAGAGAGAGAAAAGCCAATCCAGTTAATAAAGATGATGAGCTGCTCTGCACTGATCTGATTGCTGCCAGACTGATTCCAGCTTGGGGTCAGGTTTTCCTTAGCAGGCAGTTCCCGGCATCCAGGTTGGCTTGGAAAAGGAGAGAGAATGGGAAGTACAGCAGGGATGACGGGAACGGGCTCCTTAACATTCCCCACACACCGGGCTCGGCAAACCCCTTTCAATCTCGGTGCTTTTCATTAAATCAGTACCTGCTTTGTAGCAGCCTCTCCCTAGCTGCGATTCTCCCAAATTTACATAACACAGGCGCTAGATGTGCCGAGCATCCTGCGGGACGGACGTGCCCGGGCTGCTCTGATGTTATCCCCTAAAAACAATTTGACATCAGCAGGGAAATGACAAAGGAGGAGGAGCAGCCCAAGGAAGGCATCAGACAAGACAGATGGACAATTCTGGAACGTTGTGTTTGAACAGCTAACTCCTTTGGAAGGATACAGCTGGGTCTTTGCAAGAGACTGTGCAGAAGGTGCCGTCCTGGAACGTTGATAATTCTCAAAAACTGAAGTTGCAAAGATCAAACAAACGCAAAACAAACCAAAAAAACACCCCTTTTCTCAAGTACACTAAGCCAATAAATGTAAGCACCACAAAGGGGAATTGCAGCAAAACCAAGAATCTTCTGCCACAGAACTCCCTGGAAAAGCTTTGACTGTCATCAGCTTTGACAAAACACTTTAGAGTTCCCTTTTAATAGCCCTTTTTTTGGAAGAAAAGAATGAATTTCAGGCAGAAAATTATTCCAGTAGAGCAGTGGATCTCCTCAGTCAAACTTCTCTTTCTACATCGAGAATCTGACACTGTGACAAATCCCGAGCTGGATCTCTGAAACCTGCACAGGTAATTAATTATAGACTCTGATACATTTTGCTCAGGTGCCACCTGGGGATCACAGCAGCAGCTGGAGCTCCCAGGCCACATGAATTTGGGAGAGTGGGAGGGCTCTGTGTCCTTTGGAAGGGACTCAGGAGGTAAAACAGAGCCAGGGGACCTCGTTCTCAGGGTGAGGACAGCAGGTGATCTTCCGTTTCCAGTGAACAATAAATATATTTGATCACCACTGAGACAGTGCAAATAATGCTCTCTTTGTGCATAAATTCCAGTTGTGGGACTCCCAGAACTAAAGTCATGGATGATGTCCAAAACCAGAATAATTTCAGGGGGGTGTTGCTTCACACTGCCAAGAACTTTGCCAACTGTCCCACTGGACAATTGGCATGTAGATGGGAGAACTATCTCCTCATAGAAGCAGCCCTAGACACAGAAATATTTGTTTCTGCAGTTTAATAGAGTAAAAATGTTATGCTCAATTTCTTTTCAGTCCTGCACTGCAGAGATCTTTGAGACACAAAATCCCACTCAGTGTTAGACAATAACAGAATATGTAAAATTTGCTGGTTTCCCTCTTGGTACTCCCTGCATTGTAGATTTTTATTAGCTCATTAATCTAGAGAACACACTGGTTTTGTGTCTTGGTTCAAAACACACCACCCAGCCTGTCTCTTTTTCACTTGAAGACATGCATATATTTTTTCCCCTTTTTCTATAATAGATGTATCAGAAAATATTGCCATTTCACAAAGAGTACAGCTGTCTGCACTGCCATGTGTTGATGCCTCTGAGTTCAAAGAAAACTCCAGGCAATCCCCTGTGTTTCTTCATACCCTATATGATATCTCTAATCACAGAATAGATTTTATAGGAATTTCCATCACATCTCTCCCTCTTGATTCTATTTTTTCCTGGCTGATGTAATCTCATAGACTTGGGTTGTAGGGGAAAAGAAGGAGAAGAGCAAGAAATTATTCTGACACTTTTTTTTCAAAGTTTCTACCATTTGTCAGCCCTTCCATTAATGGTTTTTACAAAATTAAAAGGCACAGTTAGAATTAGTTAGTGCTCCAAGAATGTGGAGCACTAAACAGTCTAAATTACACAATTTTTGCATCAGTTTTTTTTTATTTCTAACCAACAGCTCCATTTTAAGTGTTCCATCAGGAGAAAATGGAAGTAAGCAATTAGGGGGAGGGGAAAAAAAGGAATAAAATGGTAACTATTTTGATTCCAGAAGACAAATCCAGGAGATTTGTTTATTTTACACAGAGTTTCAAGGGTTGGTTCCTCAGTACATTCTGTCTCAGAAGAGGGAGTGCTTCAAACACAGGAAGCAGCATCTCAGAATACTCCCTAAATGAAGTCTGATGGGTATGTTCCCTTCCTAAAATGCCTGATCTTTCTCATCCCGAGTTCAGTAGCTGAATACAGAGAGAGTTCTGCCGAAGCTGAATCAACTCTGTAATTACCAATACACTAAGGTCTTCAGAAATGCACAAAAATCCAGTCAAAGTGGATTTTCCGTGACCAAGGCGCGAAGCTGGAGCGAGAACAGGACGTAATAAAACCCCGTGGTTGTTCTGAGAGGCCAAATACATAAATTATGAATGGGCCCTGCACTTTGCAGAAGGGGTTGCTGTGATAAGTGTCATGAAAAGTGGGAACACGAAGCTCCGGGGAGAGGCACAAATCGATCCCAGCAGCAGAGGGGCTCTCAGGGGTGAAGCTGCAAAAAGAAATGGCAGAGGGATCACGGCGGGGAGGCACAGATGAGCAACTGCTGCACAAAGTAACTTGTCTGTGCTGAGAATCAGGAAAAAGGGGGTCTCAAATCCCACAGAAGAATTCTCAGTAGCAGGGCAGTTTCTGCCTGGCTCTCTGGGTGTTCCTTTTGATAGATGACAAGTCCAGGGAAGGCCAGTTCAGAAGCACAAATTTCAGAATGTACTTTTGTCTTTGGGTTTCCGAGGTAGGTCTTTTCCTAAATAGAAAAGGCTCCCAGCTGGCCACATAATTTTTCAAGTCCAGAAGGGAAAAACCCCCCAGATTTAAAGGTAACCATCGGCATAATTATAATCCAGTTGTTTGCTTTCCTGGGAAAGCAGAGTTGTTTACTTCAGATACATCTGGTGCACTGTTGTGGTCAGTAGCTCCCACTGAGTGTCTACAACATCTTCACTGTGGTGCTAATTCTTGAATTAATTTGGCTCATTCAGGAGCATCTACAACTCACATTGAATTTCACAAGTATGACTTGGCCAATTTTCAGAATGTAGGCTGGACCTCTTTGCATGAGGAATTACCTCTCACCAATAGGTAAGCACCTGTGATTTAATACAATCCTTCAACATTTGGGTCTCTGCCTGAAAAATGAAGATTGGTTTTGCTTACCACTGAAATTCCCAATCATCCTGTTGTTTGGCAGATCTGGTCATTTTTACTGAGTTAATTTCCATCTCAAAAGAAGTCCTTTTTTCCCTGACTTTTTAAGCTCGTTCTGGCTGCTGGCAAGAATTCAGTAATGCTTCGGATATTAATGTTTATTTTTTAAATAAGTTTGTCCTTTAGGAGAAAAAAAAGTTAAGGTATATGTGGCTCCTTAAACATTGTAGGTCTAAATGTTAAGTATGACAGTGGAGAGACCTCTCTTTTTAGTTTTACACAGTTTAAATTTGAATTTGTTCAAATGGGTTTTGACCAGTTAATTTGTCTTGACAGCTCTCAGGGTCACATTTAGTTTATCCCCATAGGTGCCGTGTTCTGTAGAAGAATAAAATGCATTCCTCTCATCCAGTTGCCTTTGATTCCCATGTTTCTATGAGTAACTTTGAAATAGTAGGAATTATGAGAATTGGATTAAATAAAATGAAAAATAGAGTAAATAAAATGCCTGTATTTCCCTAAAGTCTTGCCTGAAAGATCCTCTGATGGACAAAATGAACACTGAGAGGATCAAATGTTGGAAACTTCTGATTGCACCCATAAAGGAGTATCTCTCCCTTTAGTTCATAACCAGTCTCAAATATTTTCATAGGAGTATTTACATCATGGTTGTGGAATGTCTATCTGTGGGAGGAGGCTCAATTTGGCTCAAATGATGATACTCCGTCATTGGAGGACATTGAGTTACTCTAAAGGAAGCAAATCAGGAGGCACATGAAGCAATAGTTCATTTTGTGTGGGCAGGAAGTATTACTATTAGAGAGTATTGCTCTCTAAAAATATATTGAATCCTAAACCAAGCTCAGAGGGCACAGAAAATCTTTGAAAACAAGGTGCATGTAGAGAGTGTCTTTTAATGTCACAGCTGCTTGTAAAATGAAAGCAAATAATGAGTAGAGTTTCCTGAGCCCAGACACCTCAAGAAGCTTTTGACAACAGAAAATGGGTGACTGGAACAGACTGGGGCCATGCAGGAGCTTTGTGAAATTATATCCATAAACTGATTAACACCAAAGCAAACCAGCCAGAAGCTGAGCTACCATCCCAAATGGCAGAGGATTTTTCCTGCCATGGGTGTGGGAGCCATTCAGGCTTTGCTGTGCAGCCCTTTGCTGTTACTGTCAGCTGTGTTCTCCCACACACAAAGGAGCACGGTTCCCTGGGACAGCAAACTGCACATCAGCACATGCTATGCAAATCACAGCCACTCAAAACCCTCTCCCTCTATAGAGGAATATTCAGAGAATCATCTCTCTTAATAACAGGCGTCTACAGCTGCCAAGAGGTCTGCTATTGTACCAAAATCCAAAGAATTCAGTGTCTGCAAAGAAGGAGCTCATGGATTTGCACGTGAGTGGCAGTGACAGTGGGAAATGCAGTCAGGCTACAGCATAAATTGGAATTACATGACAAAAAAGGGTTTATCTCACAGCCCTTCCAACAGTTTTCTTTAAAACACTTCTACTCCTGGAACCCAGACAGGTGTTTCCATCTGCAGATAAAAGATGTAAGTGCTTTTTTAGATGCACAAGTTCCCTGGAACTTAATGGAGTTCAAGGTCTTGCTCACACAGCAAACAAACTTCAATTCAGGTTCCCCTAGCCTGAATCCTCCACAAAGTGAACACCTTTCACTTTGGAGCTGGAAGCAAAAGTCAGTGCACTTAATGAAGGACAATCAGTTCACATCAAGATCACCACAGCAAGCAAACCATCTAGCCCATGTGTTTTCAGGGAAAAAAAAAATAACACTGCAGAGGAGAGAGGTATCTGGCATTTTTCCAGAAAAATGAAGGTAGTAAACCCAGTAACATCTGCCCAGAAAAAGGAGAATATTAAGTAATGATTTAGAACAATTAAAGAGAAGCAGATGCATAATGAACAACTGTGAAAGGTGAGAATCTCAAAACAGTGACATAGTAATCAATAAAATACTGAAGGAGAAGCACAGAAAAAGCAAGATTAGGTCATGGGGGTAAGATTTTGGCTGTGCACCTGGGGGATTTTAACAGGATCATGTTTGGAACTGGAAAAGAACAGACAGAAGGTTATGCAGTGAAAGCCTAAATTTATACTGCTGCCTTAAGTTCTCAGCCTCGAATGGGAAAAGTGTGATTTACCTGATACTGAGGGCAGTCAGAGGCAACTGTATTCAATAAAACCAGAATAGCAGCTGACAGTATCTGTCAGATAGGCCTTCTGAAAGCAGAAGGCCTTCATCGACTGGTAACTTCTATCAGGACAGAATTTACTGAAACACCTTTCCAGCCTTTCAGTCCACTGTTTCACAGGAGAAGCTTTCCCAACTCAAACCCCCAGGAATGAATCAAAGAGGACTAGAGCTGACTCACTAAGGAAAAATTACCTGGATATATTGTATTTCCAACAGGACACTGATTGACGTGGAACCTCTAAAATGGGAGGCAGAGTATTAAAAAACACATTAATGTTTCAGGGATCCACATCTCTTGCAAATTCCTGCTGGCTTACAGCAGCTGAAGAGCACTCGGTGATTCTGAGTTTTTTTCCAGCCTCGGTGATTTCGTGGTTATGGTTTCCACGAGCAGCTGCGTATCTTTAGGATCTGCTCCTGTGGAAAGTCAGTTCTGAAAATCCTCTGGATCCTCTAAATGCTAGGGGTTTAACCTGGAGGTTTTCAACAGTCTAGTCAAGGAAAAGCCACCACCTAGAAATGTGGTGGGGGAAGGATGATCCTTTGAAAGAGGATAATGAAACTTGATGGAAACATGATAAATCCACCTGTTGGTGCCTCTTAGTGTGCCACTGAAACAAGCTGAGCTCCACATCCAACTCTGGACTTGGGTCTTAATGCATTCAGGTGATCTTGGAATTTGTTTTGTTCTTCTAATGAATCTTCAGGCTTGAGGGCTCTTCACAAGGTTTGCAGTGTCCATCCATGACACTGTTGTACACCACAATGACACAGACTCCAACTTCAGAAGGCTGAAAATGACTCCCTTATTTCTTTAAAAATTAAAGAAATTTTTCTCCCTTATTTTCTTTAAAAGGGATGTGTCTCCCTTTTTATACTGTTCTACACAGAGCAATTTTATTGGTGAAACAAAGACTAACCTCCAGTCACATTGGTCAGACCAGAGGGATATCAAGGAGAAGTCCCTCCTAGGGAAAGAATGTAAACAAAGTTACAGTTACAAAAACATGTCGCTTGTTTACAGAAAATTCTCTGGGAAAAGAATTTCAGAAAACCAAAATATCTCAGGCACCAACCAGGGCTACACATCCTAACATTGGGAGTACCCAATCCTGCTGATGGGAGCTTGAAATCTGACAAGGATGGTTCCTAGGATGTAAAATGGCCTTTTGGTTCGTTCATATGAGACAGGGGATGACTGGAAATGTTGACAGAAAAGTGAGAACTCTCCCAGGCAACTGGAATACTCACATAAAATATCCATGGGAGGAGTGGAAACCCACAACAGGAGGAAGGGAGGAGGTGGAGCTGAGGGAGTCTGTGCTAACATCCTTGTCAGCTTTCCAGGTAAAGCCAGTGAGGTAATTCTGAGCAGTCTCCAGCTCCGCAGAGCAAGGACTCCTTGTGCTGCCTTCTCTTGAGAAGGAAAGACATGCAGGGCTGGCTTTTCCAGAGGCATTTCCATGGCTCTGCAGGAATGCTGTGAGGACACTCCTACCAAACTTCATCTGGGTCCTTCAGGCTGACAGATGAAGTGCATGTTTAGATGGCTTTCACAGCTCATTTCAGTCCAGCCCAGTGGGTTACACATGAAAATTGCTTTCAGCAGCCCTGTCACATCCCAGTGGCTCAGCAGCCACTCTCACAGTAGGGTAGTGGCAAACCACCAGTGCCTTGCTCAGGGCTGTGTCCCTGGGAAGTGTCCCAAAGGTTGTGCTATCATTATTATGCATTTACACCACGAGGCTTTCATGATTTATCCAATGATCAAGTTGTTCAAATTAACTTTTTACCATTGGCTTCACTGGAAATAAATGGGTCAGTTAATTCCTTTCATACCTTGTTGGCTTCAACCAAGTTTCTCTTGATTTTTAAGGCAATGGATAAAGAGAATAAAGTGGATGCTATGAAATGCAAATTCGTGTGCATACGTGGATGATTTATACACTTTTTTTGTAAAGCTGACAAAAAAAAAAGAACAAAAGCAAGATTTGGTTTCATAAAGATGTCACAAAAGTAAGGGACAGCTAGTAATTTAATTTTGTTAAAATCCATTGTCTTTTCTACCTGTGAAACCCAGAAATATTCTAAAATACAGCCAAGTACCTTGTAAAATGAGTACTGTTTGACAAAATATAGTTTTCAAAAGCAGTATTTTCCAGTGCCAAATCAGCACAAAACACCTAAGAAAATTACTGTTTAGGAGGAAGATTATTTCCCTTTTAGCAGGCTGCAGAAATGTGAACTTTGAATTTCAGCTCTTCAGTTCTGACCTCGAGAGGTGCCAGTGAGAGCACAGATGGATGATGTGGCAGCAACTTTCTAAAGTGCTACACAGAAAAATAAATCAATATTTATGAAATTGTCTCTCTCCTTGGAAGACAAAATTGCACTGAACTTCAATGCTTTCTGCAAAGGTTTAAGTAGCATTTAAAAAATCCAAGGAAAGGAATGCCTGTGCCATGAGGTTGGCAGCATTTCTGCACCAGGCTGAAGTGAGCTGATGGGTGGCACTCACCTATCAGCCATTAAATTCCCATAAATCTGTCCATACAATCCACCCAGTGGATTGTAAATGTTAACTCTGCACAAATCCTGATTTTAATGGTTCATTTGTTTATTTGGAGTTTGCTTTCTTCTCAGACATAGTTTTGCTTCGATTCTCTCAAGCTTTTAGAAAGGATGTTCCTGTGCAAACAGCACTATTTTAAATATACCACCAAAATTTTTTAGCTCCGATAAACCATATTTTAATGATTGTGTTGCACAATGGGTCCCAGCCTAGCCCTGAGCTGCTCTCAGAAAATACAATCAATGTGCTTGGGTATTCAGCCCTTAAATGTCCAATATCCTGGGCACACAGAAACAGTTCAGGGCAGAAAAGAGCCTGAAGATTATAATCCAGTTCTCCCTGCAGCCTCCAGAAAGCTGCTTGGAAAAAGACTCAGGAGCCTCTTTGATCTCCAATATGCAGAGAAAGGTGTGAGGGGACGGTTGTGAAAAACTCTGGTTTTCATTACCACCTCCAGCTTTTTTAGCAAGAGCTGCAGCACTTGTCACTGATTAAATAACACACTTGGTCATTTAGTTAATTGCCTGCATCTCCAAGATAAACAAAATCACTTGAGCAAAACTTGCTGCTGATTCTTACATGGCTGTGAGGTATGTGATAGTGGGCTTTTTGGTGTGGATTTAAAACACAATTTTCCTTAAATACCAAGATGATGGCAAGAGAGACACTAAATATACAAATCTGAATAGTTACAGCCTCAGCATGCTTCTCCTCAGGATCTCCAGTCCTAAACACCCTAATCATGTGAACAAGCTCTATGCATTTTGCTGTGCTAAAATATTCTATGTAGGATATGGAAAATACAAGTACACCTCCAACACATCATGCTTGGAAACTGGATCTCTCCAGAGGCAATTCTTGCCTTCTTAATTTCATGGTCCTCTTTAGATTAAATGTCAGGGAGAAATCCTTCCCTGTGAGGGTGGCAGGGTCCTGGCACAGGGTGCCCAGAGAAGTTGTAGCTGCCCCTGGATCCCTGGAAGGGTCCAAGGCCAGGCTGGACAGGGCTTGGAGCAGCCTGGGACAGTGGAAAGTGTCCCTGCCCATGACAGGAGGTGGGATGAGATAATTCCCAAGTTCCCTTCTACCCCAAAGCATCCCTGGGTGCAGGGCCAAGACAGGGAATGTCAGGAGATATAGGTCTGCATATACACTGCTGCACACATGTCCATACATTGATGTACACATTTGTACCTTAGCAGAGAGAATGCCAGCAAAGTGTGGGGGCCCAAACTGTGCCCAAAATTCCTGGGAAGAGCAGTGCCATGGACGGCTGCAGGGAGGGAGCTGGGATGTGAGCCTGGAGCTGGGATGAGCCCTGGTTGCTGTGAGCCAATGTTGCACACGACACAAAGAAATGACACCCACACGCTGAGATGTCCAGGGCAGAAAAGAGGCAGTTTATTTACAAACTTTAACACTTACAGAATTCCAGCAGTGACCATGGATTGGAGGAAGAAAATCTTCCTCTTCAACCACACTGGGCAACCCAACAGTCCATCAACAGTCTCCTCCCTATGAGAAGAATGTAAACCTTGTTAGATGGTTACAATAACAAGAGAAGTTGTTTATGTGAAATTGTATCTGACTCCATTGCAAAAGGTAGACACAGAAGGCTAAAATAGAACTTTAGAAAAACTTCTTAAAGAGACAGAGGAGAACAGCAAAAACCCAAACAACAAGCCACGGACACGCCTGGGCCATGGGAATGTAAGAGCCTTTGTAAGGCTCTGCCATGCCCATGTGCATGTCCATCTGTCTGGATGCTGTCTGTACCCATCACAAGGTGACACAGCCTGCTCAGGGTGCCATCATTCCAGAGGTGCTCCTGTGGGATGAGCTCACTGCTCTCCTCCCTGCATGGCTGCCAGCCGGACAAAGGGAGGCAACACAAATCTGGGCACAGATTTGTGCAAAGATTTGTGAGGGAGATGCTGCTGCTGCTGCTTTCCAAGTATTTCCAATACACTCTGCTAAAAGCAGAGTTGTCACTCACCTTTGCCTGTTCAGTTTCTAAAATTGAGGACAGATTGAGTAAGAACTGGCTGTTAAACTGAAAACAAACCCCACACTCACTTCTAACCTCATCCACACCTTGATTTCCTACTCTAATGTTCTTCCCAACAGCTTTATGTGCCTTCTGCCAAAAGGAACAGCTCACTGGAGGGCTTGCAATTTCTCCCTTGGGTATAATTAACTATAAAAATACCTATATTCAGCCCCAGTGTGTTTGATACGTCTCTGTTTGTTCATATATCACATACAAATAACTGTAATTATGTACTGTCCTAAGAGAATGTGATAGAATAAAATGCCAAACCACATTTTGAATTCCTCATTTGTTGTTGTTTGGGTTTTTGCTGTTCTCCTCTGTTTCTTTAAGAAGTTTCACTAAAGTTTTATTTTAGCCTTCTGTGTCTACCTTTTGCAATGGAGTCAGATACAATTTTACATAAACAACTTCTCTTGTTATTGTAACCATCTAACAAGGTTTACGTTCTTCTCATGAGGAGGAGACTGTTGATGGACTGTTGGGTTGCCCAGTGTGGTTGAAGAGGAAGATTTTCTTCCTCCAATCCATGGTCACTGCTGGAATTCTATAAGTGTTAAAGTTTGTAAATAAACTGCTTCTTTTCTGCCCTGGACATCTCAGCGTGTGGGTGTCATTTCTTTGTGTTGTGTACAACAGTTTGTTGTCAATTTTTGTGTGTGTAATTTTCCAAAAAATGGAGAGGTCTGCTCAAGTTTCAGCCATATTACCTTTAATCTGTTTGAGAGAAGCACTAGTCCATTATTTTCCCACTCCTTTCCTAGTCCCTTACAATCCATATGCACTGCAGCCAGGCCTTGGTGATAAATAGTTCTGCAGAAAGTAAAAGCTTCTCTTTTTCTTTGATTCCATCTGCAGGTTGACAGCTTAGTTTCAGCCAATATTTCAATCCCACTGGTTTGCTCAGATAAATTTCAGTCAGGTTCACTCCGTGCCATTTTCACTTCACCAACAGGTTCTTGCTTCCAAAACAGTACTTTTTTTTCCTTTAAAAGAAATTAAATATACTTTAAACATCCCAGCATAAGAGAGGGTCTTGTAGAAAAACACAGTTTTTAAAAGTGAGTTGGGTATTAATAGTCAGACCTGGACGTTTTTTTAACTGTAACCAATAGTATAAATGTTCCAGGAGTGAGTCATACTTTGAATTCTTGCCAAGAATGACGTAAGTAAATATCTCCCAAAGCCAGCTCTTCTTCAGCAGACTATTGTTAACTGGCATTTGATATATTATAGCACCATTCATCACAGCTTTTCAGATAAGGTTCAGTCAGGAGGCCAGTTGCATTTGCTATTTTCCTTTTTTCCCCCCTTTTTTCAGACCATCTTGTTCAGCTTTGTTTACAAACTGAAGCACTTGGCCCAAGATAAAATAGTGGCACAAAATTTCAAGCAAGTGTTTCCTTATATCTATATATATAGATACATAGATATACATCTATCTATCTATCTATCTATCATCCATCCATCCATCCATCCATCCATCCATCCATCCATCCATCTCTATATCCATTCAAAATGTCCATGGTTTGGCTTTTTCCAGCCTGTATTTTTGTGGTGGTGAGTGTTTGAAGCTGTGAATGCCACAGACATGGAAAACAAGTTTACTTCCCATTTAAGAGCCAGAAGATGATTCAGAGCTATCTGAACTACTGTTCTCAGAAGGACTTGGTTTCCAGGAGCTAATCCTAGGGTGGGTAAACCACGGTCTAAGACATCAGGCTAGTGATGCACTAAGGCTTTTGTGGGACAAAACGGCTGAAGCTGCATATTTTCAATTCTGTGCATTATGTGGCAGCAAAACCAAAGCCACATCCCTGAAAATATTTATTGAACTTCTCAAAGGTTTTCTAAATGCATAATTTCCTGGAGACTTGAGTTACACCTTCAATATTCCCAGCGTTTTGTAGACAATATGGTGTTCAAGGAATTTTCTGGGCAAATTATTGGTACAACGTCACCAAAAACATTTGTTAACAAACTGAAAGTGAGAGCTCTGCAATTTATGTTCATGATCATAATATATAATCTAATATAAAGATATAGTGGCAGAAAACAAGTTTATTTTTAATTTAACCAATCATTAAACTGCAAATACATGTGAAAAAAGAGAGTGTTTAAATCTTGCACGGGATTCCTCTGAAATCCTGCTGCTATTTCCTGGGAGAGCGAGCTGGTAAATCCTGCCAAATGCTGCAAACCACCATGTCAAGTTCCTCAATCCCCCAGTTACACCAGCAGGTTTTCAGATCTTTGGGCACCAGACAAGGAGCTCTTCTTTGAATCTCCAGAGAGAAAAACTCTGCAGCAGAGATGTGCCTTGAAGCTGGAACATTTATTCATGGATCAATGGGTGGCATTGCTTGAGAGGAGCCAGCAGCCTTGCAGTCTTATTCCTGTCAGTATGTTTTGATGTTAGACTGGAGGAGATTTGTCTAACACTTGAAAGGAGTCTTGGGATGAAGGAAAAAAAAAGAGAAACGAGATCAAACAGAAGCCTGATTATATAGTGTTTAAATAGGAGCTTCCAGGGCATATCTAGCAGTTTAGAAATATTAATCTTACACCCATCTTTTTTTTTTTTTTTTTTTTTTTTTTTTTTTTTTTTTTTTTTTTTTTTTTGGTGCAAGTAAAAAGGTTATACTTCTAAACAAACGAGTAGTGGTCCAAGTGTGCAGGGTGGAGGCCTGAGAGGTGTTATTTACATTTTCACATGGGGAAAAAAAGGAGCTATTTCGCTGTGTACCTTGGCATGTCATAGGGAGCCATCACATTGGCCCAGTTTACATCCGGGTCAGAGCTAGTAGTTATTCTTTTTTATAGCAGAAACAGTGTCTGGATGCAAATATATCTATATCTATATCTATATCTATATCTATATCTATATCTATATCTATATCTATATCTATATCTATATCTATATCTATATCATCTATATCTATATAATTTTTTTATATGTGTGTGTGTTCTGCTACAGAAAAAGGGAAATGGAACTAAAGTGTGAGCACTCTCAAAAGAAATGAACCTGCTCAGGACTTCAAAGCAGCAGAAGTGTTTCCAGGGTAAAAATCATGCTCAGGGCTGAGACTGATCCATTAGTGCAGAAGCTGCCTCTGTGTGGGAGCAGGTGCCTGCATTCCTGGCAGGAATTTGTAGTGGGGTATTTGTGATGGGAGAAAGTGTATAACAAACAACTGGTCAGCTTTGGCCTGCAAATGCTCACTGGTGACAGCTCTGAACAAAGGTCCTACAGGATTTAAACATAGCTCCAAGAAACATCTCCAGGTTTTGCTGTGCAGAAAATCTTCCAACTGCAACCTCAGGCAGAGCTCAGGGAAACACTCCTCCCAATGAAGCTGAAATGCTGC
This sequence comes from Phylloscopus trochilus trochilus, assembly GCA_016584745.2. NCBI lineage: Eukaryota > Metazoa > Chordata > Aves > Passeriformes > Phylloscopidae > Phylloscopus > Phylloscopus trochilus. The sequence continues at coordinate 26,506,013 of WQNJ02000015.1, forward strand.
ACAACCTGTAATGCTGACACGGACAAATCAACCCTTTAAACACCACAAAGAGTGCTGTATCTGCTTCTGATCATGAATATGTTGTTTTTCCAAGACCAGTCTTGGCATTAAGGATTGCTTTTGTATAGATATTTTTAGGTGTTTTTAAAACGTTCTGGGGTTATTTTTTAGCATTCAGGGAGGAATCAGTCTAATGTTAGTAAATGAAGTGTCTGTACTGAAAACTGCAGAATAGGGCACTCAAATCCAAAATATTTCTAGATAAATCCACAGCAAATTAAGTGAACCAACCCATGATAACAAGATTGGTTCTCTTGTTCCAGACGGGTTTGGAGCTCAGTCATTTTATTTCATTTCAAGGCTCCATTGCAGATACCATTGCCAGAAATACAACTACTATGAACATACAGATGTGGGGAGTTAGGAGTGCACCCTTCATTTCTTTAATCCTGAAATTCTCTACACGTGAAGTGGGGGAAAGTTTAGTTAGCTTACAGGGGTCCATAACCAATTTTACATCTTTCCTATAGATTGATCTCTAGAGAGTAATTCCACTTTTTATAACCAGAAAGTCATTGTGTTCCTCCCCAGGAACTTCTTGCCTCAGCCCTAAAGAAAGATTCCCAGATCAGAGACCTGGCAGTAATGTTGCTCCAGTTGTTGCTGGAGTGAACAAAGAAGGTATTTGGTATCTCATGAGGAATGAAAAATTAATTTGAACAACACAATTGTAGTAAGTTTCTCTTTATTTGCTTGGCATCTTATGTTTTTGCAGTCATATCTAACAATAAAAAAATAATTTTAATTATTCAAGAAGTTTTGTGAACACTGAGCGAGTCAATCAAATCCAGATGTGGAAACCTACTTTTCTTTTGGGTTTTGGGTGGGGTTTTTTTGTGGTTTTTGTTTGTTTGTTTGTTTGTTGTTGCTTTTTCTTTTTCTTTTTCTTTTTTTTTGGTTGGTTGGTTGGTTGGTTGGGCTTTTTTTGTTTTTGGTTTTTTTTTTTTTTTTTGTTTTTGTTTTTGTTTTTGTTTTTGTTTTTTTCCCCACTATTAAGAGCTTAATTCATCCAGTGATTGGCATTCAGTGTTTAGCACTTCGTAAAACTTCCCAGTTTTATACCATAAACAGTTCCATCCAATTTATCCTCTCCTGGTAAATAAGGAGCATCACATGAGCCCAGGAATTTAACACATCAAACTGAGCTTTGTCAAGGGGGCTCTGAATGACAGATGCTGACCTATATATTCCTGAAAGATCTCTAAAACTTGCTCCCAGTTAGGAGATGGTGGTGATGCCTTAATGGCTTTGTGATTCCAGGAGTTATTCATGCTCCAGTTTTTCCCTCTGTGTTGATGCCAGCACAAGTATTCTCTGAAGGCGGTTTAGAACAACAAAATTGCTGTAAATGGAGGTGTGTTTGAAGCAGAGCTCTGTCACAAGACCTTAAACAAGAATAAATACACATTTTAATTTTTTTTCATTTATTAAACTATAATCAGAGTGAACTCAAAAATTTCAATTCTGTTTTCCTGGATTATGGTATTTTCTCTCTAAGTATATTAAACAAACAAGGGAAAAGGTTGAGTTTGGAGGAGTTATGCAATTGTTCCTGTTGCTATTTTTATTGACATAATTACAGAGAAATTCTAAATGAAACATAACTTTTCCCTATTTTTTTTATTTTCAGCTGCTTATTTGACTAAATTTTCAGTTTACCTTTAGAGTAGTTTGAAAACAAACCAAAAAATGCGAATTTTAAGGCACATTTCCAATGATTGCAGATTGGCTCCAATCTGAAAGGCTACAAAGGGGAATGAGCAGATATTTGCTCATTTCAATGCATTTTATAAGGGCAGGTTTGTCCAGTACATAAAATATGAATTAAAAATCTTGCTAAGATATGCAGAATATCAAAGAGAATAGTTCCATTCCTCCATATTTTTTTAATTTCAACCATTTTTGGCAAAGCTGTGGAAAGCTGCTGTTTTATTAAGGAAAGCAAATTACTTGGCCAGTTATTGAAGGAAACACAAATAGCAATTAATACTGTTTGTAAGCAGTTTTTCTAGTGTTAAAATTCAGAAATCAGTCTTGCTGAAAATCATGTTGGCTGAGTAAGATTTTCTGATTTTATTAGTGAAGAGAGATTCATATATTTTCATTATTATCTGAGTTCTTGAATAGTATGTGGAATCAGAATAAATGGAAGAAACTTATCAGCCATTACAAATTTTGTAGAAGTTGGGATAGAAACCTTCTCAGTCTGTAAAAAAACCCCTTTTTTGAGGTACATGTATATTTATTTATTATACTTCTTCATTTTAGAATAAAAATTATAGGATATAAAGTTCATCTATGTACATTTTTATGATTGTCCAAATATGGAAATTATTGAGTGACCTGTGAAAACATTAAATGTTTACATTTTTTATATGAATTACTCTGACCTAAAAGAAGAATAAAATGTTTGTGAAAAATGGATTAATTTAAGGAAAATTGCTTTCATCTTTCAGGAGTGTGAAAGTGACACAATGCTGTGTTTTTACACAACAAGATATTTCAATTGTTTAATTTTGAATTAATACAGAGCAGTGCAGGGCATTCACAGTCCTTGTGTTCCTGTGTTTCAGTCAAAGTATGAGAACTGCAAAGGAAAACTGCAAAAGAACTCTTAAAAATATCATTCCGAAGATGATGGATGCGTTTATATTTAATTCTACATAAATGCAGCCACCTGGAGTCACTGATAGAATAATTGCCCATTTATTGGGCCCCTTTGGAAGGGGTCTGTGGACAGGAAGCCCCTGAGGTTGACTGCAGGTTCTCCTTTTGAAAGGGAGAGGATCCTGCTGCCAATATACTTCAATTTCTGGGCTTGGACAATTTGTTAGGATGCAAAACCCAGAAGATTCTGATTATTTCAGAGGTTTTGAGGGATCCACACAGATGAAGGTAGACATGGGGAACTGGAATCAGATATAATGAAAAAAAAGTTGAGGAAGGAACAGATTTTTACAAGGCCAGTAGGGATTTAGGAGTGAAAATAGCCACGGTGCAGGGAGCTTTGGCATCTCCTCAAAGCCAGAGGAGGAGAGTGCTCCTGTGGCACGGATTTTTCAGGGCTGCATTCAACACCATTTTGGGGCTGCCTGGCCAGCAGGCATCTGCAGGCAGTTTTGGCAAATTCTGCTGGCATTTGGTTCCAGGTCTGAAGAACTCTACTGGACGTCATTTTTAATGCGCAGACTGTAAAAAAATTATACTTTGGAGAATTCTGTGTTTGTGTTTATTTCACGCTTGCCTCCAAAATGAGGGGTAGGATGTGTAATTCAGCAAGTGCCTCGTTAGGTGTTGTATTGATCTTCTTCTGTGCTTGCACAGACATGGAGCTGAGCCTTGATGGGTTTTAATACAGGAAATTCTTCCCTCTTCCTGCTGAGTTATTGACTGTTATTTTGGGGGGCTTCAGGGGGTTTTGTGTATGTTTTAAAAAGCTGGTTTGAAGTCAGCTTCAGGGATGTGGCTACAAGGATTTCAGCTGATGGCAGGAGCCAGTTTCAGATCCCTGCTAACAGGGAAATATATTCAGGAAGTGTCAATAATGAGCTTGCTAATGCCAGAACAGGAAGCTGCTTCTCAGGTTGATGAACCCACTTCTATCCAAAGTTTGGCTATAATTTCTGAATTCCTGTTTAATTATGAAAGATGATGTGCTAGTGATGACATCCTCCTGTCAGATCAGCTGGAGGAACCTCAGCTGGAAGATAAATGAAGGCTTGGCCTTTGTCAGGTGCAGATTTTTGTCTCCATTATGTGCTTCATCCTTTTTTGAGAGGTTATAAATTCAGGCAACCCCTTCAGGAGAGGGTGAATTTTTTTATTTTTAATTTTTCTTTTTTTCTTTCTTTTTTTTTTTCTTTTTTCTTTTTTTTTTTTTTTTTAATATAGTTGCTGGAGCTGCCCAGAGTTTTTATGAGCTTGAAACACCATCCCCTAAACATTTATATTGTAGAAATTTTAATTTTGAAGCACAAAGCTCCTTCTGGTACCGATGAGGATATTTATAAAACAGTTCCAGAATACATATATTTAAAGTAATACTTTTCAAAAAGCCCTGTTTCATTCCTGTAGAGCACAGCATGTGCACGATCATAAAATCTGTGTCAGTGAGTTTGGGACCACTGGGGAATGTTTTGTTTCCTCTGGATGCTTAGCTGGGCTCACAAGCGGGAGTTTGGTTCTTCTGATGTTTAAAGAAGAAAACAGGTTTGTTAGATGCTACATGCAATATTCACTGGATTTTTCTATTTCATTTGCTTCCAGGTATGTTTGATATTCCCAGTTATCAAACCAAGTATAGGGTGAAGTAACTCAGGAATATTTTGGATAAACTATGAAAATGTCAGATTATTTTTGCCTATAACATCAGAGCTGTGTTCTTCTGTAGGGTCTGGGTGGAGATGAGCCATTTTAATGCATACAAGCAATACATAATTTATTCTTCTTTACAATTATTTTGTACCCCTTCAGTTATAGAAGTATTTTCAATGTCTGTAATTTTACATATTTTTGCCATAGCATAAGCCACTGCAGAAGAGTGTTCCATAATTTCTGAGGTGTGTAATGGGTAAAAGCTCCTGGTCACTGTGGTTTAGGCAGCTGTATGTTAATTGTTTATGTGTTATCCTCAAGGAAGAAACAAGCCTTAACAATACAGAAAATAATTCAGTATTGCAATTCTAAAAATTCCCAAACTTTGTTGTCTGTCCAAAGGAAGTTCTCTGGTGGTTTGTGCTTCAGTGCCAGTGTGACATTAATTAATGAGCTGTCACTCATCACTGCTGAGCATGGATCTGTGAAGTCCCTTCTTTTGATCATACATGAAAACTCTGATGCTGCTGAAACCCAGTGGTTTCAGAGAAGATATTTTAAATAGCATCCATAGAAATGTAAATTTTGTTGAAAACGCCAGGTTTCCAACCAGACTGGCTGTTTCCTTGATGAGAAATAGAGATTTCATTTCACCTTGGCTCTCTGTGTCTGCCCCAGAACTCCTTTTCACCCCCAGTTCTGTGTTGGTTTGGGCTCTGTGTGTTCGGTTTGGGTTTTTTTTTTTTTTTTTCCTTTAAGGCACTCACTGGGGAAGTTTTTTGGTTCATATCAGAGTCAGTAGTAAGAAAGTGCTCAGTAAATTTTGGTTGATATGTGAAGTACATGGTCACTCCCCTTCTGAAGTATTTGCCACTGTTATTTTACATTCCATGGTGGAAGTTTTACTGTAAACCTTTGCTTTAATATTTTGGATGAATCTTGGGGTTTGTCTGCAAGGAGGGAAGGGGATGAAAGCTCTGATTTATTGCTGTGCTCCATGGTGCTTTTGAAAGGTCAGCTGTAAACATCTCCATAATCTCCTGCAGTCTCCTGGATGGGGTGGGGCCTCTATGGGACACCACAGCTCCTTCCTCACTTCATTATTTGGGAAAAACCCTTTGGAAGGTCTGGATCCCACTCCCAGCCCCAACATCACCACAGGCTGTGCTGAACACATTGGCCAAAATGACCTTTTGCTGGGTCCTGAGGTGTCTGACTCCGTCACTGCAGCTGGGCTGACTGGTTCTGCTGCTAATTCATCAAACGTAAGCTTTTACCTATGATTATCCTTAGAAGACTCTCTGGAAGTCTCTCCTGCTTCAGAGCTTGTTTTAGTTGGGAATTTCACTTTTTTCTATAATCAGTGGGGCCAAATACAGCAAATAAAGATGGTAGATTCTGTATTCAATCCCAGTCAAAACTGCCTGCAGATGTGTACTTTGTGGTTTTGGGGGCTTCCTATTTATTGTTTCATTTTTATCTTCCTGGCAAATGTCTTTATCTTCTTGAAAAATTGATGCCTTTAGCACCAAGCCTATGCATTTGAAATTAAGTGTACAAAGAAGCTGCAGCAATGAGACTTTGAGATTGAAATTTTAACTGGGAGTGGTCAAAGGATTCATTAAAAGGTAATAAATGAGCACCCTCTCCAGCTTTTTATCTTTTTTAGACAACATGGATTTGCTGCAAGTAATCTCTGCCTATGAAGTTTGGATTTGGGTTGCTTTTAATTTTATTTTATTACAGCCTGAATAAAGCCAGCATTGCTTGGTTTCATATGCTTTTCTGCATCTTGGTTATGCCATAGGGGTGACTTCAACAGATGAGATTTCAGGTGGAGATTATGGTTATTGATGCTTTAATTAAGAAGCTTGGGTAGTAAAGGCTTTTTCACATATAAAGAGTTAGTTGCTTTCACGTGGTAGTAAACTTAATAGGTGTTATTTAACTCAATTTAATAATTTGTGCCACAACTCAAAGTTCAGCTCTTGGACCAGAGTGCAGCAATATTCCATCTTTGTCATATTTAGTACTTTAACACAGAGATTTTTAGCATCCACACGAAAAACTCTGCTGAAGAGCAAAGATTATCATTTTCCCACTCGATGAACACACACAGTTTAATATACACTTAGATAAATATAATTGAAGCGAGATTAATTAAATTCAGCTTAATCCAATTCAATAGGTCCCCATCTCCCTGACTGTGGTGGCAACAGCCAGATGCAGGATTGGCTGTGAAAAGACTCACTGCTGAAAATGCCTCCTTTTCTTTGTGCAGGGTCAATTTTAAGCAGGATCATGTCATTAATCCTGTTTATAACACGGTGCTCAAATGGGTCAGGAATCCTGCAAGGAGGGCAGAGACCTCTTTGGGTGGTTTTGCTGATGAAGGGGAAAAAGTTGCACAGAATCTCTTTTGCCAGGGATGTGACTTGCCTTGCCTGGTTCTGCTTGTCAGCCTGATTTCTGCAGGATTCCTGCAGCCCTAATTACAGCAAAGCCAACATGCTCCTAAGAACTCTGAATTCTGTAAAATTTCCTGCTCCGTCAGCAAATGAAAATTCAAGTCAGTTTATCTTTAAAAATCGAGCTCCAGCCCTAACGTGATATGGAAAAGGGCCCCAAAACTGCATCACTCTAAGCAAATATTGGATTCATTGTGATCCCCATAAAACAAACAAACAAACAAAAAAACCCCAACAAAAAAACACAAAAAACCACCACCAACAACAAAAAACAATGCACCCCCCGAAAAAAAACCAAAAATGAAACAAAACAACAACAACAACAAAAACAAAAAACAGCCCCATCAAACAAACAAACAAACAAAATGCAACAAAACCCCAGGGGGAAAAAAAACCAAACAAAACAAAAACAAACCAACCAAACAAACAAACAAGCCCGAAAACAAACCCCAAAGCCAACTCCTTCACTCCAAAAATCTCTGTTTGCTGTTCTGGATTCTGGAAACTGTTATTCATCATTTTGAATTTTGAACTGTAGAGCTAATGGAACCACGACCCCAGTAAGGGTATTCTCAGAGGATCATTTGTTTAAAAGTGGGAGAACAAAAAAAGTTCCAAGGAACTTAAAACAAATCCAGACTATATTGGAAAGAAATGCAGAGAGTATTTTTGTTATAGTTCTAAGAGAATCTGAACTCCACACACACACACTTTTCAGCACTACGAAAGTTCTAAAATCTTGTTCTGTTATTATTTTTCCATCCTCTTCCTCCTCCATTCATTTCTCCAAAAAGAAGTCACAGAGATATTGAAGAGCAGCCAGATTGTTCAGCTTCTTTATCCATATAATTATTAAAGAGGCTAAATGGGAACACATGGACACCAAAATCCCAGAGGCTGTATAGAAACATTGCTGGGAGCCCAGACACTTATTCTGGGATTTGGAAATTGTCTGAATGGATAGTGATCAATAGAATTCACTAACATGGCCACTCTAATGTTCCCCTTTCCTTGCCAGAAAGGTGCTTTTTCACATTTAAGGCTCCTGCAGGGTTCACCCCCAAGTACCTCAGGTCTGTGTTCTGTACAGTTCAGAGGTTTGCAGCCTGAGGCAAGATTTTATTTACATGGAGCAGCACTCCTGGAAGTGTAGATTAGGATCAACCAAAAGTAATCTCAGTCAGGGAGGAAAAAAACAAGAGGATTCTTGATTGAGCGAGGTGATGTTCACAAAAATAAAGTCAGAACCTGTAGAGCAGTGGTGAGAGCACAGCAGTTGTTTGGCTCTTTTTTTATATGCCTGACATATTCTCCATATTCCTTTCGTTTTTCCCACTTTTGGTTTTCTAAACTTTTTTTTTTTTTTTCCTAAGGCTTGCAGCAGTTGACTTGATCTTCTTGCAGGTCTGTAGTGAGGAGAACTTAAAACTGGCAACTACACATAGTATTTAAATATATATGTACACATATTAAAGGTTGGTAATAAATTATGTGATCAATACATTATGAACTGTAGAGCTAATGGAACCACGACCCCAGTAAGGGTATTCCCAGAGGATCAGGGTTTTGTGCTACCATTTAGAAAGCACTGGGACTAAAAATTCTTTCACTAAAGCAGAATTTTCCAGAGGTGCATTTGAAAGTATTGAGAATTTCCATCCCTTGTCTGGAGTGCTACTTTAGGAGTGTTTGCTGACTGGTTTCCAGTGTTCTGTTGTTTGTTTGTTTTCTGAAGCAGTTCATTTCCACCTTTTTGTCTGGCTTTAATCTTCAGCCAGTCCTTCACTGCTGAAATGAAAGCGCTTCAGTTCCTGGTATTTTCTTTCTTTGAACAGGTACAAATAAATTGGAGCTGGATCACTCAAGTCTTATTTTTTATAAGCTGAATGAAGTGAGGAGATGAACTAATGATGTTCCTCTAAATCCTGTACAACTTTTATTCATTTTTTTCTGATTTTTTTAACATCCTAAAACTGTGGGAGTCTAAACTGGGTGCAGTATTTAAGCACAACTTCACTCATAGTACACCTGGAGGTAAAATCCCTCTCCTGTTTCAGTCAGTGCATTTTTACATGTTTACCTAAGCTCAAATTGAGGTGGTTTTCCATGGCATTTTATCCTGAGGCTCAGATTAATTTACTGTACCATCTCAGGTCTTTCTCAGAGTATTTGATTTCCCCCATTCTCCAAGTGGGCCCTACAGTCCTCAGTCCTGAATGTGCAAAATGGTTTTGGCCACTTAAAAATTGACTTCTTTGAGAAGTTCAAACCCACCAAGCAATCCAGACTGTGCTGTATAATTGCCCTAATGCCATCATTATTTACATTTTCATCTTTCTTGCTGGAATCTGTCCATTTTATTTGCAGTGGTCTGATGTTTAATTCCAGCAGGAGCTTTTAATGAAGGGCAGAAAGAAATTGTGGCCAATTGCATGTCAAAAATTAATCACCTGCCAATGGATGGGGATAATGAAAAGATAGAAAAACTTGGTTCAAAGGAAGCAATGAAAAAAAGAAAAAATAGATTGATAAGATTAAAATAATGTATGAAAAGAATTAAATGGGGTTAAAGATGTTTGCAAGGTGAAAATGAGGATTTTTACTCAGTTGAAAAAGAAGACAAGGTGTAAATACTGTAAATTTCTTATCCAGTTCCAACAGAAAAAGGAGAAGAGCGTATAGGGTCTCTTATGTGGTTAAGAGAGAAAAAAAAATAGGTCAAATAACAGAAATTAGGCCCTCTTTGGCCTGCTTCTCTCTTTTAAAGATCAATTTCAGTGTCTGGTCAGTAAATTTTTCTTTTTAAATTTAAAATACACTGAGAAAACCCCCAAAACCTCTCCAGGGATCAAAGTTGGGGGATTTTTCAGCTGTGTTTCCATTATGTGGTATGAGTTATGTAAGATTTCCTGGCTCTTTTCCCCTCTGTCCATGGGAGGATCTGTTGGCCACGGCAGTGCTGAGTCTCAGAACCTCAGAGTGTGAAGTCACTGAGCTCCTATTTTGGTAACTGAATCCCATACAGAATATTTTATGGATTCCAAACTTACAGGATCCAGCTTTATCTGTTTTTCCCTCAGCAGTGATTTTTTTTTCTTTCCAGATATGCTTTCATGTTAAAAACAAAAGACCCCACAAGTCCTCCCATCGCCCTGGTTAACAGATGAGTTTGGTGGGGAAGGGAATGCAATCAGAGCTTTCTGTGAGGTTTTGGGGATGCAATCACCTCGAGGCCAGATCGTTTCCTAGAGGTGAAGTTTTGCATAATGTCTCCACAGCATTATTACTCCACCAGGAATCCCCTGGCTTTCTTTTGGAAGTTAATTAGAGTCTGTGCAGGGAATGAGTCAGACAGAATTGTGTGGCTGAGAGTGTGTGTTGATTACAGCACTGAAATCATCCTAATGGCTTCTCTGTCTGTTGCTAAAAGCAATTACTGGCTGGTAAATTTTTAAGCTGTGAAATGTAATTTTAAGAAATACTTTGCTTAAAATAACATTATGAAAATAATATACACAAAGAAGTGGTGGCCTTCACGCTCTGCCATGTTTTCAGCTGAGTGGGTTTTTTGGAGACAGTGACTCCAGGACCTGCATTTGGGAGAGACTTTTTTTGGAAAATATGAAAATAAATTCACTGAATTTACAGCTGTGGAGCTGTGAATGCTTTATAATATTACAGATGGCAGAAATTAATTTGAAATATTTGTAATAGTGAAGGATGTGCCTTTTAAAAATCTGGACATGAAGGTGTTTATTCCCTCTCCTACCGAGCCAAGCATTGCCTTTTGATTCATGTATTTTGCCTTTCATGAAAATGAGAAAATTCAGGGTTGAAGTGAACCAGGCATGAAAAAAACAAGTTCTTTTTTTTATTTATTTATTTTTTTTTTTTTGCTATTCTCTTTCTTTCCATCTGAGAAAGCCCAAGCAAAGCCTTTTCAGGCTCCTGGATGGCTGACTTGTAGGAGTTCTCAATAGGAGATTGTGATGGGAAGCTGAGCATGGGAGACTTTGGTGCTTTTCTCACAGAATGCCATAGATTTTACAGGCAGATAAGGATAATCTTCCTATGAAGCTTTCACTCCATTTAATAATACTTTGAATAATGGTGTGATGGCTACAGGGCTCTCCCAGATGCTATCACAGGATATATTATCCCACTGGTGCCTGCATATTTTACTTTCCACTGTCTGGTGATTACCTTTCAATTTTTTCAGTTAATTCCTTTTATAGATCAGCTGTGTTTCAACAAAGTAATGTTTATTAGTATGCTATCATAAATTCTTTCTGTCTCTATATATTTATTTTCAAAGGTGGCAGCATGAATTAGCACTTTCCTAGTTTGGTTTTGCCAGGAAAAGGAAAGGTTCCACTGAAGTTCAGGTCTGAGTCAGGAAGAAGCTGTGGTGCTGTAGCATTCCTGCAGCTCCAGTTTAAAGGCTGGGAATTACAGAATGACTGATATTTCAGATGAGCCAGTTAAAGTCATCACAACGTAGCGGGAAAGTGATGACTGCAACTAACAAATCCACATTTTCTTCAGAGTACTGTGATTCATTTTAGCACCAGGCAAGAGGTGCTTTCTCCCTTTTGGAAAAGCATTTTCTTTTTAAACCAGCGTTTTAAGGCTTATCCCAGCTTCACAGCAGCAACAGACTTCTCCCTCAGAAGTTCCCCTTTGTTGTGGTGTCTCCTGCACTGTTTAACTTCCCTGTTTACTTTAAGGAAGAAAGGAATTTTTTTTTTTTTTTTTGGGGGGGGGGGGGCGGGGGGACCAGGATTTCTTTTACCCTTCTGAGCACCTGCTGCAGCTTTCCTACCCTGTGCTCTGGAGCTGGGCTGTGTTGTCACCATCCAGCCCCTGCCTGTCCTGCACACACAGAACCTGGCTCAGAAAAGCTGAGCAGCCTGTGTGGGGCATCAGAGCACATCAATAAAAGCTCTACAGAGATTTAATGATGGTGATCCTGCAGTGAGGGCAGCTTCCAACGCCTGCAGGGTTTTGGGGCTTTTCCCAGCTGCACAGACCTTCCCTTCCCTGGTGTGACCTGGGCTCACCGAGGAGCCACTTCCCAGACCCCTGAAGCCTCTTTGCAGTTGTGTCCCACCTTCACCCTTCAACTTCCAAGTCCTGTTATGTTCCACACTGCAAAATATTTCCAGCAAAACCCCCGAGGGCACAAAAGCTCAGCTCTGGTTTGCAAAATTTCTGCCTAAATGCAGGCTTCTCTCCTTGCTTGCTGGAAAACTCAAATTTCAAGAGGCTGCTGGAGAGCAGGACCCTGTTAGCAGAGTCTTTACCATCTGTGTTCCCTGCAGATTGACTTGCTCCCTCCCAGGGATTGCTGTGACCTGCACAGGTCTCTTGGTATTTAAAGCAAAACTTAGAAACCTCTCAACAGCTGAGATGGGTCACATGGAGATCTTGTGTGTTCTCCCTTTGGTCCCTCTGCCTCCCTCCTCCCTCTTGTTCTGCCATTGGAACAAACAATTACAGAACAACCACAAGCATCCAGGTGTCAACACTGTATATGAATTTTAGGCTTTTCCTTATCCCCCATCATTTCATGTTCCTACTGTTTTCCAAGTATTTTTCTTACTGTTTTCCAGGAAGTTTCCCATCTTCCCTTTCCCCCCTCCTTCATTTTCCTCAGCCTATTACTCTGCTAACACATTCCCTGGAAACCACTAATTCGGAAATTAGGTTGCATAGCTGAAGCCTGGAATTGCTTTAGAGAGAGGAAAATCCATGCAGGTATGAAATAATTGGTGAGAGCGAGTTACTGTGAATTAAGTGCTGTGGCAGGAGCTGATGGGGTGCAGATGAGCCCTTATTGGATTTTCTTTGTGCAGCCATTTGATCCACTCATTTTTCATCCGTTAACAATAGAGTCCCATTTTGATAAGAAGTCTAATTTGTCTGCTAATGATTCATTTCTGTACTTGGATATCTACATCTATTAGGGAGGTGAGGCCTGTACACAGCAGAGGGAAAGTCTTGGGAAAAGAGCCTGATTGAGTTAAAGCACAATATTCATCAGGACTGTTTTGCAAATAATTGCCTAATTTGAGCATTATATGTTCCTTTGTTAAACCATATTACACACAACACCGTTTGTCTCTTGTCTGATGTGTTGAAAATACAACTCCTTGCTGGAGGAGATCAGGAAATGTGTCTGGATCATTGTCTCCAATGGAAGTGTCAGCAGCCAGCTGATGTAATAAACTGGGGGACAATAAGGGTTTGGGACAAGCTGTTCTACTGAAGTAATTCTAAAAGTTCTAGTACTAAACCAAGCAAAATGCAGCAAAGCCTCAAATGTGAGCTAACAGATAAATAATAATTTGTTAAAGTCAGTCCCAATACCAGAGGGGCAGAAGACTGCAAATGAGGTATAACTCTTTAAAAGGGATTATCACATGACCAAGATATAGTAGAGAAAAAAATCTGATTTCCCTGCTGAGCAAGTTTGGAAGGAGCTGCTGTTGAGAATTAAGATTTACATGAAAAAATATGATACGTTGGGAAGAATCAATAAGGCTTTTATAAATGGGCTCATTGCCTTCTAAATTGGAGTTCTTTGTGGGAATTGTGAGTCCTTGATCAGCTGATGGCATTTTGCATCTAAGTATGATGTGACAGGCAATTCTTGTCTTAGCTCAGTAAGATTCCCTTAATTTTTATACACCAAGTTTAGTTGCAGCTGAGTGCTGCTAGAATTCACTAAATAAGGGCTTATTTTTCCCCTGCCTCATTCATGACAACAGCAAAAGGAGACTCCTTCCCTTGAAGAAGGAATCTGAAATTTCAATTTTGCGTTTCCCATCTTTTACTGCTTCCAGCTGGAGGAGTTCTTAGCATTACACTAAAGCTTATGTTCAACCTTTGCTCCTTGAAGTGTTTGTGTTTTTGGAATTTTAATGTCTAACCCCATGACTACAAGTGGTGTGCATTGGAGGGAACAGTTTTTGTGTACTGCTTGTTTTTAGTGTGCAAGGAGTTTTTGGAAAAAAAAAAAAGAAATTTAAACCAAAATTTGAAATAAATTTTACATAGCTCCAAGCTTTTTTATTTTTTTTTTTGACAGCAATAAAACACAACCCCTTCTAATTACTGCTCTACTTCCTCCAGTTCCAGTTCTTTACACTCAGAGACCTTGCTGTGTTTGTCCTTCCACGGCAAAACTGCACATTTGTGCAAACCATTTGGCCTTCAGATCTACCTTTGTTAGTGCATTTGTGGTATTTATAGTCTTACTAGTTGTGAACAAAGTTTCACAGGCCTGAAAAAACTTATGTGGAAGTTAAATGAAGTCTGAGGTAATAGCAAATCATTCTGTGTTATATAACAAGCACTGCAAGCGTGCTAGAGAAATGTGATAACTTTGGTAATCTGATAAATTGATAAACGTGACAATACCCAATTTTACACTGCATTAATATAATGTGATGTGAAAAAAGTGCCTGGTTAACCCAGAAATTATGCTGGCAACTTACACTGGTAGCTGCATAGCTGCTAAATTCGGTGGCAGTGAATTAAACATCTCCTAAGGCACTCGAAACCTGACAAGGCAGAGGATAATTCTTCTGAAAGCTTGTAGGAGCAGATGTAGCAGGGAAAGAGAACTATCCCTATGGGATACCTCACTTGTTATATACAACTCCACTTTATTATTTTCCTTGTGTATAGGTCTGTCATAAAGAAAGATCTGTTGATCAGTCACACTCGGGGTTCTGCCATCAGTGCTACTATTCCCCTCCTCCTTGGCTGTTTTTGTTTGTTTGGTTTTTTTTCCCCAAGGAAGTTTCCTTGATGTAAAACCACTGATTTGTGATAAATCTTGAAATCAGAACACCAGTGAGCTGAGCAGAAAATCAGAGCATCCTCAATATGATCATCTAAATCTTGTGATTTACATTTGGGGTTGGTTTTTTGTTTTTTTTTTTTTTTTTTTTGGGGTTGGTTTTTTTTTTTTGGTTTTTGTTTTTGTTGGGTTTTTTGGGTTTTTTTGTGTGTGGGTTTTTTTTCTTCTTTTATTTTTTTCCTTTTTTCTGGGAAATGAGGGGCTGAAAAATGCTGATGGAGCAGGATGCCTTGCATAAAACACCTGGAAGTGGGAACTAATTTTTCTGAGTGGTGCTGAGAGAAGGCTGCTCTGCTGATTTGATTGTGACCTTTAAGATCTTATTTGAAATTTTGCATCCTTTTACAAAAATTAATTAAACAAGATGAGTCTGCAGCTAACTCTTGTGTCAGTGGGTGGGAGAGGAAGATTAATCTCTCCCTCTGTTTTGGCCACTTTAGGTGTAGTGGTTTTTAGGGAAGGAAGAGCTAGAATATTGATAAAACCTGTGGACAGGTAACACCCCTTGTAGGTCTGGGTTAAAAGACAATCCAGTATGGCTTTCCAGGCTTTTAAAATATAAAACAATTAATACAATCAGCTGGTAGGATGTGCCTCAAGTAATCAAGTAATTTATACATGGCAGAAACTGAGCAGAATGGTTTTGCTTAGCAGCAATGAAACTGATTATTAAGGCAACTTTGACAGATTTATAATAGAAAAGGAGGAAATCACTACAGATTTTTAATTAATTTTAGTATGAGTAAATTAAAATATGAAAAATTTATCTCCCAATTCACATGAGCTTTGTATTTCCCTTCCTCCCAGCCCCTCTTAGCACTGTCAGGAGTCCTCTTGGGGTATTCAGGTTCCTCCCTTTTCCACTTGTCTTTTTTTTTTGCTTTATCTTTCCTCCCTGAACTGATGACTCTCCTCACAGTAGCAGTAATCTGTTAATAGCCCCCAGATGGCACAGCCCCTTGTATTTCTGTATTTCATTCATTTCCTACTGGTCTATCTCTCAGCCACACAGATCTCTTCAGACAATATTTCAGCCTTTTTATTGATGGCAGCCTTTTAAGTTTCTTGTTAATGTGTTCCATGAGCACACCCTGCCTGCTCTGGCTATGGAAATGAAAGGGAGCAGTTTGGGTGGAATGTGAAAGGAGCCAGTTTTTAAAAGGCAGAGAAAAGGGAAAATAACGTCATGAGTCTTGGAAGGTGAAGTGGTGGAGGAGCTATAAAGAGTTTGGAGGTGGATTCCCAGAGGGACTTGCTGTTTTTCAAGAGAGAGGGAAGCAAAGGCTGCTTAGGATGAGAAAGGACTGAGTAATTAAAGGGCATGGAGAGTGGGGACTGAAAGAGGAAAGACGCTTGTGTGTCTGTCAGGCTTCACCAAATGGAACTGGGAGACAAGTGTAAATTTGAGGAAGCTTTTAATCAGTTTCTACCTTTAAGTTCAAGGTATAGCAGCAAATCCAGCAGCAGACAAAGAAAATAATTTAAAGTTCCAAGTGGGTCCTGCTCACGTTTTTAGAAGCTGGTGGCCTTGAGGTGAGCAGAGTGAAATCACAGGAGTTTTCCTGGAGGATTCCCCTGGAAAGAGGAGTCTTTCAGCTGAGGTCTGGTGCTCTAAAACACAACAGAGTGGTGTTTCACATCAACAGCCACATTCTTGTTCGTGCTTCTGAAAAGGCAGGGTTTGCACTGGAGCTGGGTGTAAAAATTTGAGCTGTTTTTCATCCAGTTGGATGGTTCAGAGCTGCTGCAGCTGCAGGAGCACCTAACCCCCACTTTGCCTGTGGAATGAGGCAGAAATTCGAATGCCTCATATTGTAGTCCATGATGGCTTTCTGTTGTGAAAACAGTGTTGAGATGCTTCAGGTGTTTATCAGATATTGTAGTTGTACATCTTCCTGAAGTGATTAAGGTTTTTTTCTTACTGCAGTTGGAAGGTGACTCTTCCATGGACCCATCAGAGGTTGAGGCTGTGGAGACACAGAGCCCTGGGGATCCACTAGAGTGGGATAAAAGGTTTTGGGAGAGGTCTGAGAATCTTTTGGGCTGAAGTAACTGAAAAATAAGGACTGGGAAAAACCTTATGCTAGTGCACACCTAACTTTTGGAGAAATATAGAGTAAATATGGTTTATCAGCTTGGTAACAAAGCCTGTGGGGGGGATGAGTTTTGATGCTGTTTGGGAGGAGAGGAAAATGGCAACGGCGCGTACTTGGAGTGGAATTAAAATGGATGAGATGGGGATGGAGTGGATTGCACAGAGGGATGGACTGCAAATTGTGCCATGCCTGCATCATTACTGTGCTCTCAGCAGCCTCTCAGCTGAGCCTCACTAGACATGGCACCACAAATTGCAGGTTAGGAAGGAAGGAGGACCTGGAGCCGAGGTTGCAGGATGCAAATGGGAGAAACAGAAGGGTCCCCCTCCAAACTGAGGTACTGAAATAAAGAAATGGGAGTACAGAGGATTAAACTGAAAAAGACAAGATAACATTTGCAAAATGAACAAGAGATGTGTGGGAAAACAAGGGGAGTTAAAGAGCAAGCGACAGAATGTGTGAATACATACATAATACAGAGCAATTTGAATTTTTTGGCATGAAGAATGTGATAAAGATGTGATAGACCAAGTGGATATAGTTTTCCATGTCTCATTTTCAGTACTTGGAATTTATTTTGATTGTGAACACTTGCAAACTAAAATGCATTAGAGGAAAATGTGGCTTGAACAGTGCATATTACAAATATTGAAAGATTCTTTTCCAAAGGCAAAGGGTGAAGTGCATGTCATAAATTTCCCTTCATTCTCTCAGAGCCCATTAATATTTTGATGAAGAATCAGGTAATGTGTGAGCTCCCTTTCATTTCTGGTTAGAGAAGTTTCTAATTTTTCCCAGTTAATTAAGCCCGTACATGAAAGCTGTGAACAGACACAGGGCCCATTTCTAGTTCTCCTGCTGCTCTTTGGTGTGATTTGATGAAAATTGCTTTACATCTCTTTGGTTCAGTTTTCCTACCTGTGAAATAGGGAATTATAATGAGATCTGAGCCTTGCTAACAATGAAAGTGCATCAGAATGTGCAGGCAAGAACTGGAGAGCAGCACCACCACCCTATCCAGCAGGAGGGTGATTGCAGCTGTGGAGGGTGCTCCAGTCTGGAAAATACTCCTTTTTTTTTTTTTTTTTTTTTTTTTTTTTTTTTTTTTTTTTTTTTTTTTTTAAGGTGAATTTTATCTCTCCCATTGTGTTTTCTCTGTTGGACAGGCTTCAAAGAGGAGAGCTGTCATTTCTGTGAGGTTTAAAAAGATTAACACCATCCATATTCATTGTGAGAAATGAGATCCTTACCAAGGGCTGAACTCTGAATTCTGACTGTGCCTCTTCCCAGCCTGGCTCTTCTTTGTGCAGTTTTAACTAAAATTCTGAAATTCTCTCTAAAATAAATGGCTATATTCTCAGAGGGGGCTTTGCTTCAGTCTGAAATCCCTCCTTAGCCTGGCAGGCTTGATGTCCCCAGCAGGATTTGGTGGTGTTTGCAGAAGCTTTGGGGTACGTGCGTGGCCATGGAAGCCAAACCCCCCTGCCCCAGTCAGCACAGAGGCACCACATCCCTGCTGTACCCAGGACCTCGATATGCAATTACCTTTCTCCAGGAGTCATTTCACACAGGTCAGAATCTTCTCTGACTCTCTCAGTGAATTTGAACACTGAGACAAATTCAGGGTTGCTGTTGTTTTGGGTTTTTTTTTTTTACTTATAAGAGGAGATCCACTGACTGTCTTTTTTTTTTTTTTTTTTCTTTTTCTTTTTCTTTTGCAAGCAGCAGCTAAATTCAGCTCTCTGGGTTGAAAAAGAAGCATGTGAGAACATGGCATATGGCTGCTTGCCTGAGAACTGGGCCTCGTGTTTACTGAAAGAAATTGTAATGTGTTGTTGGCATCATTGTAACTCAGCTTAACTGGGAGCCTGCCAGAACCCAATCAAAATGTGTTCACAGTATATCCAAAATACGGCACAATTGCCAACTTCGTAGTAGCAAGATGTAACAACCTGTTTGACAAAGGAACGTAAAATTTTCCCAACACGCAAAATAAACTTGTTACAGATTGTTTTCAGCCTAGTTATCACCCTTTTAAAAAAAGATATTTTTGTAACAGAACTGCAGAGACATAAAGAGTCCTTACAAGACCATTTCAACAAAATTTAGAGTTTGATTGGGCATTTATAGCTGCAAAAAGGGAGGGGAAAATGCCTTAACTTGTCCCTGATGAGCTCCACCACTGGATTGTTTGTTCCAATATGGGTGATCACTTCATTTTGGAGCCAGTGGAACTTATAGAATGGCCTCCTCCTGACTCTAAAAGGGGAGGTGGAGGTAGCTGAGCACCTTTTGAAGGTGTTTTATTATAAAACTGATGAAAAGCACATCCACTGAGGTACCATCTGTTATCAGTCAGGTCTCCAAGGACTTTTCCTTCAATCCTTCAAAAAGAAACTTGTTTTGACCTTTTGTCTTTCCATATGTAGAGCCAAATCTCTTTGATTTCACTTCAGACCCAGAGTACTTACCAACCTGACCTTGCTGAGACAGACTCGTCCAGGAAAAAATGGAAATAGGAATTTCTTTCATGTCTCTGTCTCAAATTCCTGTCCCTGGGCTGAAAAGTGCCCAGCAGGACACTTCCAACTCTCTTGGCTTCTCACTGCTCCAGGTCTCCAGAACTGACCCAACCATCAGTCATGGTCTGGGGGAATTTTTTCTCATCATCTCTTTGCGGTCAGTAACTTCACTTTGAAATGTGACCACTGCTCTCATATTTTCATCCCCTGGTGGTTTGGGTTTTTTGTTTGGTTTTTTTTTTTTTTTTTTTTTTTTTTTTTTTTTTTTGGTTTTGTTTTTGTTTTGTTTGTTTTGTTTGTTTGTTTTTTTTTTGGGGGGGGGGGGTTTTGTGCGTGTGTGTTTTGTTTCTTTCTCCTTTTTTGTTTGTTTGTTTTGTTTTTGGTTTTTGTTTGTTTTGTTTTTTTGTTTGGTTTGTTTGTTTGTTTGTTTCCCATAACTGTGAGTCCCTAAAAGGTTATGCAGTATTTGCAGTATTCTCAAAGTACTATCCAAGGTTATGACAGATGAAGACAGTGAGTAGATTATGAGGTGGAAAGTGAAATTTCCTTTAGTGTCTATGTCTTCCTTCAACCAGCAGCCTACCAGAACTGCAAGGAATTTTTTTTACAAGCAGGTGTTAAGTCACAGCACATCAGGTTCCTAGAGTGGGAAAACATTGAGAATGGTGCACTGGTCTGTTGAGAAAGATGTAAATACTCTACCAAAAATCACCTTTACTGAGGAAGTTGGCACACATGTACCAGGAGGTATCAGGGGAGACATTAATTTCTGTAGGGGACTTTTCAGCATGGAGAAGGCTCTAAGTGAGGTATAAATTTTCTGTGGGATGTCTTTCCAGAGACATGAATTTTGATCTGTGAAATTGGATGGGACCCTCTCCAAAGCTTTGGTCAGCATGGGCTCAGCCCTGCCCTGCTCAGCGTGCTCTGGCCAGGCTCCAGCAGAGCACTTAAGTTTGATTTGAATCGTGAATATTCCCATGAAATCAATTGGAGAATTAACATTTTATGGAGAAGTGAGGCTGGTTGAATCAAGGCCCCACAAATGATCTCTGCAGT
The DNA here is from genome assembly GCA_016584745.2 of Phylloscopus trochilus trochilus. Classification (NCBI taxonomy): domain Eukaryota; kingdom Metazoa; phylum Chordata; class Aves; order Passeriformes; family Phylloscopidae; genus Phylloscopus; species Phylloscopus trochilus. The sequence goes on from WQNJ02000015.1 coordinate 26,526,399, forward strand.
GATTCCTGTATTAAATACAGGCTGGTACCATGGATAGGACCCTCCACAATCACACCAGAATTCATTAAAAAAAAAAGAAATAATTCTGATATCTTTGTGTCCAGTAGTCTTTTCCATGGGAGGGGAGATCTTTGGGGGGGGGAACTTTAGCTCCAGTTATGACTTCCACAGATTCCAGTTATCTGACAAACATCAAACAGGAGATAAATCTAATTAAACTTCTACTTTAGAAGAAAATTTTCTTAGTTTGGAGAGCTGTGCAGGCTGGCAGCTGTTTCAGTTTTCAAATCAAACAATTACAGAATATGTCATGTTGGAAGGGAACCGCCAGGATCAGCTCCTGGCCCTGCACAGGACCATCCCCAAAAATCCCACCCTGTGCCTGAGAGTGCTGTCCAAGCACTTCTTGAGATGTATTTCAAAAAGGTTTCCTGTAACTGTCAAGGATTTAATCTGAAAAGTAGGAGTTGCTGAGAGGTAGTGAATAACAGTGGCTCAGGAGTAAGGTAGGCATAGAAAGTACAAAGTTTTGCACCAAAACAAGGGGAAATGACAGAATGCAGAGCAGAATATCTTGGCTGATCAAGCCTAAGATTTCTGGTGGCAGACATGAAGATAATAAAGTAATTAGGCTTGAAGTCCTGAATTTCAATTAAATTTTATATTAGTATATAAATTCTGCATCAGAAACTTGGTTAGCAGGATTATCACAATGCAGTCCTAGAGAAAAATTAAAAATAATAAGATAATCATCAACAACAACATTTATTTGATGTATGAATTTTCATATGTGCATTGCTTTAGGTAGTTCTGTTAAATTTTAAATACATATTAGTATGGCTCTAAGATAGACTTTAAAGAAATCTCTAATAAGGACCAAAATTGCAAGGAAAAAAAGTGCAAATTGATTAATTTCAGCATTTCTAGTAAAAACAATCACATAACCATCAGTTCTGGATTCTCACAGCAACATTGGGAAGTGAGGATATAAACCATCAGGGTCTGACCTCTCCACTCCAGTAATTGTGAGGATTTTTGCCCAAAGCAGGAGGAATCAGAACAGCAAGGAGCCTCTCTGACCCTCTCTAGTGCAGTGTAATATAGATCTGACTTGGGAAAAAATACAGATCCTGAAGCCCTCTAGAGGAAATACTAATTTTTCATTCTGTCCCTGAAAATGACTAAAGTAAGTCAAGGACATTCAAGTTTTGTAAATGACTTTTAGCATTTTTGCAAGCACCTGATTTTTTCTTCTTTTAAGTTAGAATCTGCAAATTGCTCACAGGAAGCAAACAACATAGTTAGATGTGTGTTAAAGGTCATAATTTGAATTTTTCCAGTCCCTGATATATTTTTGGGGAAAAGAAATACTGAGAAGTAATGTCAATTCATCTACATTACCAAGTTGCTTAAACTACATTTGAGAACATAACTTGTTATTGACAAAAGGATAATAAAGGAAAAGTTCAAATTCAGTCTTAAACATCTGCTGTGTTTAAGATAAAATTGACAACTTTTTGTTTCTGAAGTCCTTTAAATTCTTAATTACAGGGGCCATGAACTAGGGAGGGATATAATGGTAGAGATCTTATCTAAAGTACACCTCTTCAAAGCTTTTAAAAGGGAGAATTTTAATGTATGTAAAATATATGAAATATCTGAATTCATTTTCAGATTGAAGGTAATCAATAGTTTGTGCTCACTTCAGGGAAATAATGCACTTAACCTTTAATTTTTAAAAGAGACCAATTAAGACTGTGCAATGTGATTAATGCAGCCTGAAATGATTTCACACGAGTGAATCCATTTCCATAATTCTTTCCCTGTGCTGGTTTTAGCATCTTGGACTGAGGTTGGGAATGCCTGGGGTTGGGGTTGGGTTTGGGGTCGTTTGTAGGGTGGGGTGTTTGGCTCCCAGATCTGCCCTGAGCCATGGTGGAAACCCACACAATTCCAGCAGAAACTGGAGCCAGGAGTGAAATCTTATGCCACAAAACCGTCCCTGCCCGGGGCTGCACCCTGCAGGTGGCTGGAAGTGCCACCTCCACCTGCCCAATTCCCCCAACCCAGGTGTCCTCTGGTGAGGCAGGAGCAGGAACCGTGGCTCAGCGCTCCCCAAATGCCCTCAGCACTCCCAAAATCCTCTCAGCACTGGGGTGATGCCTTTTTGGGGCTACCTAAAAACAGAGGCCAGACAGAATTAAGGCAATAAAACGCAATTATACTTATTGAAGGGCCTTCAGGTGCATTTCAGGCAGATGAAGCCCCCCAGGGTCTGCACCCAAAAATGGACTGTGGGTTTTCACACTTCTATGTTTGGTCCATTTGCATATTGGGGGTTCATCTTCCAATCACAGCTTCAGGTAATGAAGTAATTTACTGCAAGTTTGCTCCCCCTCACCCATCAGCTCACTTTTGTTTCCATCTCTCAGGCCCTGAGGCAGTGAGGTGTCCTTGATTCCCAGGCCTGGAGAGGAATTGTTGTGTCAGACCAAAACGGGGAAGCAGCAGCTGACACTGTGTGTGGGGTTTGGAGTTATTCACCAAAGAACTGCAGGGTTACAAATAGAAGAAAAACATAAACCCAAAATCCTAAGGCATCAGGAGCAGCCAGGATTGTGCTGTGGAGGAGCCCAGCTCATCCAGAGCTGCTCCGGGTGCAGCCCCTCCACTCCTGAGCTCCATGGCATGGAACCCTTGGTTGTAAATGGCAACACTTCCCTTATAAATTATAGCTACTATAATCCTCACAGAAGAACTTTTCAAGGGTTTGGGTTTGTTGTTTTTTTTTTTTTTTCAAGTTTAATTTTTGCATTTCCTAATATTTGAATGCTGGATAGAAAAACCTCTTGGATCCTGGATGCACTGAGTGTTTCCATATGTGCTGAGAGTGATTGAAGCAGCCAGATTTACATTTTAATTTAACAAGTGGTGTTCCAGGAAGAAGAAATTGCAGCAATAGGTGGCACAATGCATTTTAATGGAGAAATTAATAATATCTTAATTTCTTAGGATGAGGTTGTCTTTGTCTAGCGTGATATTTCTAAAAGTTCAGGAAAATGGCAACTTAGAAAAAAATAACCACGCAACGATTTCAAGAAAAGGTTTTATAAATATGAAAGTCATGCATCTGACCTTTTTGGACTATCTCAGTCTTGATTTTCCTGCTTTTTTCTCATCACAGCCCTTTGATACAGGAACCTGTAGTTTGTACACTCACCTTTCCCAGTAACTCGTTGTTTCTGTGTTACACTTCACTTGATCCTGTTAGAGCAGACCACTTGCTCAGTGAGCTTAAGGAGCCAGCTCACCTCTCCTGTCCTTCATGTTCTGTTCTCTGGCTTATATGAAAAATAAACCAGAGGAGAATTTCCTTTTTTGGGGCTTTACTGGGAATGGCTGTGAGGAAAGTGCAAAAGAAGCCATGGGGAATGTCTCCAGAAAGATTATTTCATATTGTGGTACTTTTGCTGACACAGAATTGATTTATCCTGCTCAACAGAGTATTTTTACAGTTATTACATTTACCTTTTCATCAGCAGCTCTATTTAGAGGGTTTATGGACATCACTTACATTGACATGCTACTACTGGGTATCTCTTTATCTGAAGACTTGAAAGAAAAGCTTTAACTATTTACCTGTGCAGAGCATAAAAATATCTAGAAATGTTAGTTGGGAACTCTGCAGTTCCTGCAGCCTGGTGCTTCCTTGTCAGAGAGATTGAAATTCAAGCTCTAGGCCTGCCCTATGTACTTTTTTTTGCATGCTGCCATGCCAGAGATTTAAACATCTTAGGCATTTTAAAAAGTCTTTTTTCAAATATATGAGTGAGTGACATCCTATGGCTTTGAAATATTTTGTAATCACTTGATTTTTACCTTTTGTTGTTGTTGTACTGAATTATTGGTTTTCTGGATGGATTTTTCTTATACATTGAGTTGTAATCATATTTTATTTGTGGAGTTTAGGCTACACAGTTCTTTAGATATGATAAGATTCTTGCTTGTTTTATGTTACTTCCCATAACTATTTAATCTTGGATAAACTATATCCAGATCAAATAGCAAGACATTTAGAATTCAGAATTAAAACACAAAATACTAGTGATTTAAGATGTAGTAATGTCTTTCATCATGTAGTTGAAGCCAAAGACTTAATCTATCTTAATCTGGCACTGCACAAAAAGTAGTAATGAATAAAAATTTCTAGCTCTCATTTTGTTCAGTAACAACCATTATAAATTTGTCTGGTACCAACATGGAACAGAAACATGGAATAAAAAATGAGGAAATGTAAAGGAAAGGGAAAAGCTTTTTCAGGAGGATTTACAGACTGATGAGTCTTCTGGGATTTCTTCCTGTTTGCCTGCTTTTGTTAGTTTTATATAGTTCATATTGATAAAAATATGGATTTCTAGTTTGGGAATTGCCTTAATTGAGAATTCCTGCCAGCGACCTGACTTTTAACTGAGCTCCCCACTGATTGCTAGAGCTAATTCCTCCAAACTGCTTAAGGAAAGAGCCTCATTTAGGATCATTCAGATTTACAGAGTCAACAGGATGACACGAACAAGAGCTGCAGTGCTGTGAGTGATGTTCTTGGTAAAAAGGGAACAGGAGAAATGTGGGTGAAACTCCAGATCGACTGATCCACAGCCTTTGCTGAGTAGTTGCCAACAGAAGCCATCACCAAAGCTTTTGAATATCCCTGGGAAAAGATCAAATGCTCCCCCTTTTATTTATTTCTTGCAGCAATCTGGTTTTCCGTGTCTCTGTGAAGAGCTGTGCAAGGAATTGCTGCGGCCACCTTCTACTTTGGGAATTTGCATCTTGCAGGTGTCTAAACTCTGACTCATGAATTAGGTCATGGACTCGTAGCTGCTGAAGAAATTGGGTTGAGCAGAAATCTGATTTGTTTGGGCTTTTCACTCCAAACGCCCACACTGGATTTGGCTGTTCTTTTGATATCTGGGATTTTTAGTAAAATATGTCAGTGAAGTCGAAACAAGAATTAATGTATTTTGGCACTGGAACATCTGTAGCACTTTTTGTTTGATTCCTCTCTGTCAGCTCTTTATCCCCCCTCAGCTTTGCGAGTGTTAGCACTTGTGGGGGGAGGATGTGACCCAGGGATTCTGCCTGTCCCACACGAGTCTGGTTGATTGAGAACATTCTGCAGCTGTAGATGTGGCTCAGAAAATTTCAGGGTTTTTAGACATATTCTGGCTGGGAAGTCACTCTTCTGAGGCACCTGTGACACTGGGGTTTGATATGATGATGAACTGAATTTCATGTGCAGCCCTGTTGCGAAATGATCAGAGATACTTTTAGGGCAGGACTCATTTTGCAGAATTTTAAATGTCTGTCTTGCATGGATTTTGTCTGACAAGTTACTTCCTCTCTATTGATTAGCTCAGACAGGCTTGTTATCTCACTCTTCAGTAATTTTTTTTCCACATTTAAGACAGGGACAAATGGGGCATATCCCTGTAGTACTTGTACAAGAACTTCCTTGGCATGAGGCTTTTGTTTGATTTTGTGTGACACCAAAGTAGTTTTTTGAAGGTCAATCTGTGATTAAGACTTCCCTGTGCAGCTACAAGGTGGATAAATCCTCAGAAGCGTGGAGGAAAGAGCTTTCAGTTACATTTATTTGTTCTTGTACTTCTGCTTTTAAGACCAGTGCTTGTAGATGAGACATGGTTAATGCTGCTCCTTCCTTATTAAACTTGTTAACCTTTCTAAAATGGAAACTGTCTGGAATAAACTCACCTCAATATGCTCAGGCTCTAGTGAAGGAAATATTGATTCCCTAATGTCTTTCTTTCTGCCTAAGAATTGTTCCTTTTTCCTGGTGGTTTTGGGCTTTTTATTTGGTTTTGTTACAGTGAGAGGATTTTTCCCCCTGCAATATTTGGCAGCAAGTTAATGGTTTCTGCAAAAAAAACTGTCTGGGAAGTAGAGAACTGGAAAAGTCTCCTCTGCCCCTGCCCTCCAACCCGGGCAGAGGAGCACAAAACCTTTGGCACTTCCTGCAAAAAGGAGGAATGTGAACCCTGATCACATCAATTCTCCACCTCTAGGCAATACAATCTCTAATCTATAAAGGGTGGATGTTGTTTCTTCTCAGTGTTCTTAGTGATCCCACAGAGGTTTGCTATCACCCGAGTTATTCTGACACAGAGATCTTTGCTCTTTTGTGATTGCACAAAGAGATTTAGGAGTTTAATTGTGCTGGTTCTGCCTTTCGGTTTGAGAATAAATCATGAGGATTCTTCTAGATAGATTCACAAGGCCAAAAATACTATGTATTGTCTTTTTAGTTGGTTCTAGAAGTTTTTTTTTAAAATTTTGGCATGTATTCCAGGATGTCTGTGCTGGAAACAACACTTCTGTCGTGACTGGCTCCCATCAAACAGTGTCTCAAAAAAATAAAGCACTGTTTACATAGTCCAGTGCAGGAAATAGAAGCACTTGCCTTGAACTGGGCCAAAGCATTTCTCTTTTAAAATAAATGTAACAAATTCAGAGTCCCAGTGTCGTCAGCTCAGACACTCTGGAATGTGGAATAATTACCTCAATTAATAGGGAGGTCTGAACCTGGAGGCTTTGGAGGCTTGTGACCACTTCCAGGTCATCCCTCAGCCATGCTCCTGCAGGGATGACTGGGGGCAGGGGTTATATCTTCATCAAGGAGAAAATTAATGAGGCTAAGGAAAGATGAAGATTTTCAATAGCACAATTGAGATGCTTCTGGGTTTTGTCACTTGTATGGGAAGTTCCTCACTAACAGCATCAGTGACATATCTCGAGGTTAAATTGTTGGGAAATGTGGCAGCAAGGAGCACACACTTGGGCCTGAAAATGTGATCTATTCTCTCTGCATGACACTTTTCTTCCAGAAACTTCTCTGTGGTCAGGTCTACTTCCAGCAAGCTTCCTGAAAATGCTGTTTATTACTTCTGTGGTAATCCTACAGCTCCATGACACCTGTCAAATGTTGAGGACAAAGTTAGAATGGCTTCACTTCCTATTATTCATTTATAGGTAATGAAGGCAGAGCTATATTAAGTCATTCACTTCATATATATGAATGTCAGTTTAAGGGTGATGGTGTATCATTAAATCAAATTTTATTAGTTCAGCAGTTTTTTCGTTTGCTATTAATATTGCTTGACACATCCCCTTACAGAACCTTCTCTGCTGCTGTGAACTCTTAAAATATTGATCATCTGAGCCCAGCTTTTGTCTTGATAATACAGTTATCTTGGGAAATTGCTGCTGGAAAGATCTTGGATTTACAGGCACTGGGATTATGGGAAAGCCCCTTGCTTTAGCTGTACTAAAAATAAAATAATGAAGTTACAGTGGTGAAGCAGTTTTCCCACTAGTTTTGCTTATGGAGTAGAATTTGGGAGGCTGGTCTGTGCCTCAGATATGCATTGTTCTGAGAGGATGGTAATGTTTGCCCGGATTTGGAGGAGGACACTTCGGAGGGAAATAACAAGGGTGCTTAGGAACTTGCTGTGGATTTTTCTGTTCCGTGAGGAGTTTGTCCCTTTGTGAGTGGGATCTGTGAGTGAAGCTCCTCTTCTCTCCCTGAAGTTCCAGGGAGAGAAGAGGAGCAAGGTTGGAAGCTTCCAGCTGATGCTCTCCCAAATCTGCTTCCCAGCTGGTTACAGAGGAGGCAGAGCTGGCAAATTCTTACTCTTCACACATAGAAAATAAAAGAATAGAGGCAGCGTGGAAGGAGAAAAAAAAATGGGATATGGGGAAATGGAAATTGGCAGTGAACAAAGAGAGTTGAAGATACACAGGGCTTTTTCAGGGAAAGATCCCCAGAATTCTGTGCTAAGAGTGGGAGAGGGTTCTTGTGGCTGGCACTGTTGAGTCAGGGACAGCTGCAGGATGAGGATGGGGAGGATGAGGAACAGGGAGCCCTTGGAATGAAGGGCCAGAAGTGCAGAACTGCTCCAGCTGTTGAGAGCCCAGCTGGGTCCTGGAGCTGAGAGTGTCTGCAGAGGGCTTGGACAGGGCAGATCCCAGTGCTCCTGTGGATCCTTGCACTCACAGGAGAGCAGAATGGAGCAAGGGAAGTACCTCATGGACTGCCCAGCCTTGAGCAGTGGCCTGACACCAGCAGAAGAGTTTATGCCCCGGTGCAGTTCCACCCACTTTGCAGCTTAGAATGGAAGCCAACATTTTTGGTGTCAGTTGGTGCCTGGGAAGCATTAATTCAGAGTGCTCATCCCGCCCCAGTTCCTGTTCATGCAGATGAGGATCTGTAAATTCAAGCAGCACAAGTCTGCCTGTATTTGCATCTAAAACATCCATCTGTATCCCTGTGAATATCGGAGTGACGCAGAGGAAACTCAGCCGGGAAGCAACATTTAAACACATTCTACTTGCACAGTCAAGCATTCAAAGGTCAGATAAAGCCAGAATTGAGGGATTCTTTTTTCAGAAAATTCAGATTTTCTTTTTTTTTCTTTTTTCCCTTTTCTGTGTACACGAATTTCTGCTGTATCTTGCAATTTTAAATGCACTTCTCTTTTTTTGTGAAATTCTGTAGTCTAGCTACCATATTTCTCTAGGTCAGGTTTGTGACATGTAGGCTTCAAGATGCAAAACACTTCAATCTCTTTAAATTTCAAATATACTCTGAAGTTTAGGAAAGTTGAGGCCTGAAATGTTCCAAGCTTGGTGTTTTACGGTGTTTTCCAACATGTTCCATCTGTCTCTTTCTGAATTGTGGTGGTATGAAGATCCTTTTCTCTTTAATAGTTTTGATTTTTTCCCCCTGAAGAGCTTAAGAACAAATATCTGGTATTGGAGAGTCAGCTTAGTGTGAACATGGCTCCGAGGATTATGCCTTCACTTCTTTATTTGGACTGAATAGTTCTTAAAAAGCTTTTGAACGTCACTGGCAAAAATACCCACCTGATGATTTTCCTTGTTGCAAGTTACATAAGAATTGGAAAGGCTCCACTCTGCCTGAACCCAGGGTAATAAATCAAAGGAGTTTTGATCAAGAACACAGCTGAATTGATGTGTGCATTCAATAAAATTGCATTTAGGAAAAGGCGTGAATTCTCTCCAGTCTCTCAGTCAGCCAACCAGTCAATTTCTTCCAGATCTTTCTAGCTAACTGCTAGATATTGCTTTATATAGAAAATATCCCTTGTTCTTTAAAAAAAAACAAACTAAACCAAACTTTGCTTTCTGTAAAATATTACACTTGGACTGACCCCATGGATGCTGTTAAATGCTGGATATATTTAAGCAGATCTGCATATATAAACTGAAGGTTGTGACAGTAGCAGGAGTTCGTGCTGCCTTTTGCAATTAATCAGAAAATTTCCAGCACAGTAGTGAGGGATTTTATATTTCCTATGAGTGAAGAGCTGATTTCCTGGACTTGCAAGTCTAGAAACAACAGCACAACAACATTTAAAAATTGATATCTGTCCCTGTTTCACTTTGATCTGTTGATTTTTCACAAGTCACCATTCTGCAAGAGCAGAGATAGTGCTGTTTTACAGCTTTTATTAGTCAAATGAGGCACATTAATATGTTATTAATTTGTCCTGGCAGGCCAAACTGTAATTCTTCTGAACAAACAGATCATCCCATCAACTTTCAGATTTTGTCTTTTGGATCCAGGCCCCACAGACACTTCTACCTCAGATTCTTTATTTTGCACAAGCCTTTGTGCAACTGAGAGTTTAGTATTGTGCTGTGTTCTTTTAATTTTTAAATATGTTTTTAATCAGGAGAAACACTGAATACTTTGTCAGACCCTCAACAAGAGAGATTTTACCAGTGGGCTCTCATCTCCCTTGCAGCAGTGCTGAAGCCAGGAGTGGTCAATGCATTCCCCCCGAGCAGATTTCCTTCTTTCTCACCCTAAAACCTAAAAGCGAAGCTGCTTTTTCCTACCAGAGAGGCTGGTTTTGCATCCCCTCATATGTCAGGGTGGGTCCCTGTGGGAGCTGCTGCGTCTGTGCCAGGCAGAGCTGGCAGGGACCTGCCCTGCCTCTCCTTTTCACAGCCAGGATTTGCTGTTCCAGCTGCATTTTCCCCTGGGAATTCTCATGGAGCGGTGACAAGCCCATCGTTTGGGCAGGAATTTTTTAGGAGGGCTTACAAAACCAGCACAGTTTTCAGTAAGTTGCAAAAATCTGCTAAAATATTGGAGAGAAGGAGAAGCAAACAAGTGTGTGTAAGTGATGGAGATATCTATGAAAAGTGGGAAATTACAGATTTTGAACTCAGAAATTCCTTCTGGGATGGATCACACTTGACAGAGTTATTGCCCCTGCAATTCTCCTGTGAGAGCTGCCCTGGCTGCACCATTCCTGCATAAAAGGCAGCAACCTGGGCCTTCCCTGCATTCATTTTATGGTCATTTTTTTCAATAATGGTAATATTTTCAATATCTCTGTCCAGTGGCAGAGGGGAAGGGACAGATGTTTACATAACATGACAACACTGTGCTGTTAATGGAAACCAAACCTGCCATTTGTTGACACTGGTGGGAAGATGAATTTTAATCTCAGTGAGCCTTATTGCACAATACGTGACATCTCTTTTGTACTGTTTGCTCTGTTACTACCTGCATCTGATTTAGAGATATTTTTAAGGTTTTGCTTTCTTTTTATGTTTCAATTATTTTTTTCTCAATTACGCATTTCTAAAAATAAACATTTTTAAGCTGACTTGTTCTTCTTCTCCTGCCCTTTCTCCCTAACAATTTTCTATTTTCTGCCTCTTTTTTCCCATGTTTCCTTGACTTTGACTTTAGATGTTCTATTTGCAAAATCACAGTTTGCAGTCAATATATCAGTGTTGCTTCCTTTTTCTCTGTTATTTGAATATGGAGATAAAGTTTTCCTAATCCATGTGTATTCAATATGATTTTTTTTAAATTTAAAATTGGAAAAAGAGAATATGGTATCATAGAATTTCTTAGGCTGGAAAAGACCTTTGAGATCATGGAATCCCACCATAGAGCAGGAAAACGTCAAAGTTTTCAGGTGGATGTGGTTTATGGGATGTTTATCCTGATTTCCCTCTCCAAGGCCATTTTCTGAGCATTAGGGTTTATACAGCTTTTAATGGAGTGTTCAGCAGAGCTGCTTCCCAGCTGACTCAGTCAGCACTTGGGCTGATAGAGAACTCCTTTTTTCTTGGATTGTCCTCTCAAATAACACTGACATATTAGCAAATGCCTTCAACCTTCATTGATTTTCTGTTAAGGTGAGTTAACTCCTTGAGCCCAGCTGGGTTGGAAAAATAAAAATTCTCCAATCCCCAACTGTAGTTTTCTCATCGTGGGAATTAAGGCCTGGCTTTAAAGTAAAGTTTAAATAATTTTCTTCAATCATTTTATTGCACTCTGAAGGAGATGTTGGTTAATTACAAAATGCACACAAATAAAATAAGAATGTGCAGTAAGATAACTGCAAATTTCTGTGTTTCTTGCCTGTCAGTGATGCTGTGTTTCTTGGGAATAGTGGGTTAATTTTATTTACTTTCATCTAGAGCAGAGCTAAGGCCCCTTCCTTCTCTGTAGTTATGAATCTGGACTGCTTTCATACTTATCTGTAAACAGAAATGATGTTGGGGGAAAATGCATAAAGAGCACTAATGAGACCTGAGTGGCTTGAGGAAATAAATATTTCATTTGGTTTGGGTGAGTCAACATGAGCTCGTTCTGTACCCTTTCTAATTTCATCTTGGATATTTTCATGTGAAAACAATTGGAGCCCTGACAATAAAGAAGATGTTTCTGATGCTGAGTTCCTGCTTTGGAATGTTTCACATTTCAGTAGCTGGCTCCCAGAGAGACGGAAAGCAGAGAGCAATGAGCAAATCTCTCTTTTTTTGTGTGTATTTATTAAGTGCTGTCATTCTGTGAGACAGCCTGGCCCTTTAATGATATATTTCTATATTCTCTTGTCAACTGCCACACTGTTTGCACCAGTAAGTAAATGCCTTGTAAAGGTGCCCTGGGGAGCTATTACAGAGCAGCACAAATAATACAAATTTGATTTTTTTTGCTCTGCTGTCATACATTCTCCCTGGCACAAAGGCAGGTTTAATACGTCTGACTGCACACTTCTCACAGTGGGGCACATTCACTTGGGTTTTCCTAAATCTCTCTTAATGCTACAAATGCTTGTCGTGGCCACTGATTCTAAATTTTTTAATTCATTCGCTTTTGTTGGAAATAATTGAGTAATTGTGACTTTTTCTGTGTTTTGGGGCGATGTCCACTGAAAGTAAATCTGGGAGGTGTGGGGTTTGGAAGTTTTGCTCTAAAATGATTTCAAGAATTGTTCTTGAGCAAGCAGGAACAGAAACATGCAACAGCTTGGAGTTTAAAGTGTTAAATAATAAACAGAGAATTTGCAGTTCTCAGCCAATGGAACTGAACTATACTTATGTAAAACCATTCATGAGATCATTAAAAATAATGAACAGATGCAGAGAAGAGGTTTCTTATTTGCAGGCCATTCTGGAGTAGAGAAAAGGTTTAGGTATTAGTAACAGACTGCTGATTTGAGCTTTAAAAATCCCCCAAACTACCTCACACTTTTGAATTACACCATAAAATATGACATTTTTATCACTCTGCTAACTTTTTATGGGACATAGGTGTAAGTGGATATAAATCTGTGCATTTTACTTGGTAAATGAGCTTGTATCTATAACTTAACTTAGGACCATCAGTTTACAGAGTAAATAACTGGATCATGTTGAAAGAAGAGTTAATTAAATGAAACTGCAACGTATCCCCCGTATTTACAGACTGAGGACAAACACATTGGTTTGTTTCACTCCGCTCTCCTGTCATCACAGTCCTCTTTCAGTGACACAACTGAATTGTGTTAATTGGAGTGTAAAGTGGTGACACCCAGCACACCCTTACAAGGTGTCAGAACTCTTTTTCTCAGATGCTCTGCAGACTTGATGTCAATTTGATAATAGCTGTTTGCAGAAATTATATTTCGAAGCTCTGTCATAAACCCCCAAGTGGGTTATTTCTGTGGTTTCTGGATCTCTGTCATTTTATGGATCTTGGATTTACCTGCACCACTGTAGGGCAAATAACTGAGAGTCAGTGTTTTACTTTACTTGGTAGATGAAATTATTGAAGGTGCATTTTGTAGGTCTCTAGAAAATCACATGCACACCAGGTTTCTGTTGAACCTGACAGTTCAACCTGTTGAACCTGAACCTGAGAGACCTCATGTTGCTTTCAGTAGTAGATCCCTGCTCAACTCATTGTTCTGGATGGAAATTCAAGGCATGTGTGGTTCAGAAACAGGTTTGGAGGAAGAAAAATCTTTCAGTGTTGTTAATCAATTTCTTCTCTGGTCTGAGAAACAAAATAATCTGTTATTCTCACCCTATCAAACTTCAGGGTGAAATGGAACAAGTCTTTGTGAATGGGTAAAATTGTATTCTTGGTTGGAGGTGTTGTAACAAAACAATTTTTGTGTTGTTTGGATTCAGAAATCTGGATAAGCTGGGGTGAGAATTGGCAGTGGGGGTAGCCGAGTTAGTGTGGGTGGTTTCTGAGCCTGAAAAACTCTTCCTGATCAGGGACAGCCAAACTCTATGACCTTGAAGAGTTTGGGAAGAGTTACAAGAAGAATTTGTTCCTAATCATAAGATAAACTTATATTTAGGTCTTTGTGACATCACAAGAAGAAGGTTTTTTATAATGTCACGCTCTGTGCTGCTTTGTCCTTCCCTCATCTCTTTGAAGGTTTAGAATTACTATTAAAATGTTTAAGAACATTGAAAGTAACATCAGCAATATAAACTTCTCTCTTTAGCAGCATGTGCTGTATTATGTGAGTTTAATTATAATTTTCATTGCATGTTTTCCATAATCGCTCCAAACAAGGAAGTATGCTTGCATTCCCAAGAAGTTTCTGTATTTGTAAGCTACAGAGCTGTTTGATTGGGGTTTTCTCTGCTCTCTGAATTCTGTGCTGTTGGCTTTCCTAACCAGGCCTTGATGATTGCCTCCAACAATACATCAAAAACTTCGAGAGAGAGAAGATCAATGGGGAGCAGCTGCTGCACATCACTCACCAGGAGCTGGAGGAGCTGGGAGTGACTCGCATTGGCCACCAGGAGCTGATCCTGGAAGCAGTTGATCTGCTCTGTGCATTGGTAAGTGATTCCTTGCATCACTCACCTTGATCAGCTGATTCAGTTGTGAATTTATAAATTCACAAACTGAACTAAAAACAACGTAGAGATTCCTCTACAGCCACACAGAGGAAACCAACAGCCACGGTGGCTTTGCTTCAATAAAGGACAGACATGTCCTGGCTTCTCTCAGCTGCACAGGAACTATATTTATCCATTTAATGATTATGTGTGATGGTCTTTGATTGCTTTTCCTCTGATTTCTTGGTCATGTATTCAAATGCTGTTGACTATCACTCCTGGCATCCATATGGTTCTGTAATTACGTGCCATATGCCCTCGTATTTCACTGACATTTGCCACACTGCACTGAACCAAGTAGACCTGAGTGGTTTAACCATGCCAGCATTCAAAAGGATGGTACTACACAGCCAGAAGGTAATGCTAATTAGACTGGAAGATTGTTTAAAATGAGCTTTAAGATGAGACTGGAGTGGTAAAATTGACTTTATCTAAACTATAAACAAGTGTGTCGACCAGAAGTTGGGTCTGGGGATTTTTAGAAATCTGCAAGCATTTGGAAAGACATTATTTGTTCATATTAATAATTACTAGGTTATTAATTCAGTTAACCTCTTAACAAAGTATTTGATATCAAAAAAATTTTTTTTTCCTCTGCTACTTTATTCCTACCAGCTAATAAAAAGTGATGTATTAACTTAATACTAAAGACAAAATAACTTCTATTCATGTAGGTGAACAGGTGAAAGAATATTGAAAATACTAAAAAATTACACAGGTATATTACACATGACAATCACAGTATTTTACTTTTTCATCAGGAATTCTGCTTTTGAATAACTTGTTATCTTGTGGGTTATCTTGTGGGAATTTGATAAAGAGAAATTGTTTCCAAGAGGGAAGCTGGCACTTAGAAGTAAGGTAGAAAACAAGTGAGGTAAAAAGCACTTGTTCTGGGGGGGAAAAAGTCATTTTTAAGTACCTCTTATTATTCATCTTCATCTTTCCTGTACCTGGAATGACAAAATACCCTCGAGTGTGCCTTGAGATCTGCCCCTCCAAACTTTGTCAGAGAAGGGAAATACTTTAGGGGCAGGTGTATGCTGCAGAGTCCAACAGCCTTTTGGAAACCTCTGGATCCAGACTCTGGAGTTTTTCCCTGGAAACCTCGTGCTCCACACCGAAGGAGCCAGCACAGCCCCCAGTGTCGCACTGTGTCACCAGCGAGCTGCTCCCGCTGTGCCCGGATGCTCCTTGGGAATAGCAGCCCCCAGAAGTTTATTCTGGAACAACATCTCCCTTCAGTCAGGTGTGTCCCTGAGGAGGACCCTGCTGACTCTTTTATTGTGATTTTTTTCATCTCCTTTTTTTAATTTTTTTTTTATTTTTTTCTTTTTAGCACAGAAAATGTACCTCTTGCTGCTGGTCAATACTGCAGCTCTCGCTATGCTGTCTCATGACCTTACATTTCCTTTTGAAGCAGGATGGGGATTTTCCAGCTCCTGGTGTCATTTATTTTGCCTCCTGCCTTTCAGCCCTTTCCCTTCCTTTCTCACTCTGACTCTAAAATGCCTTTTTTTTTTTTTTCCTGCTTCTAAATGTTTCTCTCCCTGCCTGTTCCGTGTGCTTTCCGCTGAGTGAGTCTGCTGCCTGCAGCTCTGCTCCTGAGGGTATTCTCCTCCTTCTGACATTTCTCCTTGACTCTCCATACATCATCTTCTTCAACTCTTGCAGGATCACTGAAAAGTTTTACCAGACTCAGTATAGTATCAATTTTAAATCTGTACTCATTAATTAGGATTTGGATCCATGTAATCAAAACGCTTTATTAAAGAATCTCGCTTTAATTATTTTGAATAATGGCAATAATTGAATGAGAGGAGAGCTGATGCTGCCTTTATGAGCAGAAATACATTTCTAAAATATCACAATTATATTCTTACTCTGTGTTAACTCTTGAAAAATTAATAGATTGTTGCACTAAAGTCTGACTGCTGGCCAAGTGTCCAGAAAAAAATTGTGACTTGGAATTGCTCACCGATACAGATTTTTAGAACAGCTAGCCTAAAAAAACCTGAGGAAGTATTTTAAAAGTAGTTTTTAAAGGGACTATAGAGTATCTCTATTTTGTTTATGCCACTAAACAGGAGTTAAGATATAGGAAATTATTGAAATCAGAATGTCATAAGGAACACATAATTTATTGATTCACACACAATATTTAATGATTCCCTGAATTGTGCTACAAACAAATTTAATGCAGTTTATGGTCAGGTAAAATAGAGTCCCAGGCAGTCAGGAATCAATACTTCGATGCACTCTATGTGTATTGGAAGTATGGACAGGGATCACAGCACAAGCTCTGTTTGTAGATTCATAAACACAAATACTTGAACTCTATTTTCAACAGTTTTTATGGAAAAAAGAGTGGGGAAGCACCAATTCCAACAGTCTGGTCTTAAAACCCCACCTCTGGAGGGGAGAGACCACCATCGGTTTGCTCTGTCCCTCTGTCCTTCTGTCTCTCCTTCTGTCCATCCTGGTGTGTTCCCAGTACCAAGCACCTGTGATGGATCTGGATCTGGGATAGTTCTGCTCCTGTCCCTATCCACATCCATGCCCTGCTTTTGCCCTGCCTGTCAGCCCTGGCTGGGCCATGTCAATGAGCATTGATTTTTTTTTCCCTGCATGGATTCCTGGATTGATTTCTGGTTGTCAGTGGGCAGTGCCCAAGTTCCATGACCCATTTCTCCCAGGCAGCATCAGCAGGATCCGCAGTCCGTCCCAACAGGGTGGGTTGTGCTGGGAACAGGAGCAGTTCCAGGGGCTGGAGAAATTTCCCAGAAAAGCTCAGGGGTGATCAGGAGTTCCCACTGGGCAGGGTTTTACCTGCAGAACAGCTCTGCTGCTCCAGGAAACCCGGGGAAATTTGACTGAGCTCCAGCCCTTGGGATACACTGGAATATGCCTTTCCTAGGGGTCTAAGGGCCACTGGCTTTTCTGGGATGGGTAGCGGGGTTTTGGGGAGGCTTTGCTGGGGTTACACCAAGAATGGTGCCTTGGCTGCTGTTCCAGGGATGCAAGGACTGAAGAGCCCCTCCAGAACCAAATGCTGACCTGTAAAGAAGGTTCTAAGTGCAAGAGGAAACTAAAACTAAAGGAGGAAACTCCTGGTTTTTATTCCCATTCCCAAACCATCTATTAGCTAGATTCTAAATGCAAATTATTAAAGGTAGGGAGGTTTTGATGTTGTGCATCAGCCCTTGACATGATTTTTACATCCACTTTTCTTTTGAAAGCAAGCTGAATTCAGATAGGAAATTTGTATGAGGATTGTGGCTAGAAAACATTCCACACTGGAAGATGACTTAGAGTGGGAAAGAAAAAAATATAAGAAATGTGAAAAGGGAATAATAATAATAATAATAATTCAATACTCCCATGCAGTATGGTGATATAGAAGTGTATGTATTTTTCCTGAAAGTTAACTGATTTTAAATATTAAAATCTCCTTTATGAAAGCATAAAATCAGAGTGCAAAAGGTGAGAGGAACTTTCTCTGTAGGAAAGAAAGTACAGGCAGTATCTTGGGCTTGCTGAGGGGGGAATTCGTCAGCTATGAAATGCAGTCACAGGTGAGCTTTACTTTCAGCTTCAGTTCTTTGACCATTCTGGAAAGACATTTTTGAGTTGTGCTTTAATTATGAAGAGAATTGGGAATGATGGCTGTGGGGGAAAAAAATCAGTCTGGAACATCAAAGTCCTTTCTTGCTAGGGTGGTCAGAAACCACTCTGCAATTATTTATTTGAAGTGACCTAAATAACATTTAGAGACTAAAAATTGTAAGCCACTTGGATTTGGACTGTAATTTTATTAAATCTGAAATATTAATTGTTATATCTATTGGAGGATTTCTTGCAGAGAGGCTGAATCTGCAGAAGTAGCAGGGTCTGGGGAAAAGAACTTTTTGATAGAGAGTAAAGTATACTGGAAGCAAGAAAAAGGAATATTTTTCAGGTCAATGTGAGTTGCTGTTCAAATCTGCCAGTAAATTTAATTTAATTAGGATGGTATTGGAGTTAGTATATTGTTAAAGCCTGCATGAATTAAAATATAAGCAGTATAGTGGGGAGAAAGACTGATAATGAAAGGATGAAAAATGAATGGGAAATGAAAAGAATTCTCCAGTAGAGATTGTATCTCAAGTAATTAAAAGTAATGTTAATTCACAGGCATTCAACTTGTGAAATGAGGCTTTGTGCTGTGGAGAAATTTCAAGGAGAAATGGAGATTAGAAACTTTGTCTGCAGTTTCTGCCAAGCCACAATCCAGGCAGGGTGGGTTTTCCATCAGAAGGCACAATAAAGTCACCCATGATCAACATGTTTACAACAACTGCAGGAATTTAATTTCTTTTTATATTTATATTTAGGTGTTTTTTCTTGTTGTTTGTTGTTTTGTTTTGGTTTTGGTTTTTTTCAAATAATGTATGGGACACAGCTACCAAACAAATTCTCTTTTTTCCCCTATCGTTTTTCTAACTTATTTCTTTTGTAGGCATCTCCCCAAGAAAATTACAACAGCAATAGGAATTAGTTGGTCAAGTGGAAAGCAGTTTGCAGTGATTTATTTTGAAGCACAGCATGATGAAGGTGAAGTCTTTCAGAGCTGCCTCAGTATATATTGATAATATTGTTCTTCTGAATGAAAATTATTCAAGTTTTTCCTCAATTAATACTGTTTTCAAGGCCACACCTACAATGATCTCTCTTGAGAATTTTTCATTCTGCTATTACACTTCCTGATTTGTCATTTTGTGAATGTATTAGGAAGTATTTCTTCTTACTTTACCTAATTTGTAAACAAATTTCACGTTTAACAATTCATTCTATGTGTCAAATACTTCTTTTCCACCTGTATTTCAGGGGTTATTCAAAGGTAATTATTCTAGACTAAAATCTTCATTTTCTATATATATGTTGATTGTTGAGTAGATGGAAATAAATATTCTTTCTTTGGAATGGGATGGCATCCCTCCTGGTGAGAGATGAAGAGATATTCCATCTCCTCAGTAGAATGAGGAACCTGGCACATGCATTATTTCTGTTTCCACTAACATGTATGAATCCAGAGAGCTTTATTAATTTCAACTGGAAAAGAAGTTCAGCTTTTGGCAGTCCAGTGCTATTAATTATGCTGTGCCAAAACACTGAATTAATGCCATTGAATTGAGTGGGTTAATTATTCCACATATTAGAACATGTGTATCGTCTTTTGATTAGTCTAATTAGCAGCTTCATTCTTTCTTAGCCTTTCAGATCACGCAACTTGGAAAAATAACTGATTTTAAGGATTGTCTGGGTTTGTTTGTTATGGGTTTTTTGTTGGGTTTTTTTGTTTGTTTGTTGGTTTTTTTAAATTTTATTTTGTTTTATTTTAAAAGTCTGTTGACAATTTCAGTGTTTTCAGATTTCTCTTAGGGTGAGGAAGAAGGAAGGAAGATAACTAAGTTACAAATTAAGTTACAAATAATTAAGTACAAACAATTCAGAGTAGCCTAAAATTGTGAGATTTTACAGGTGTGTGCAGGACTCTTTTATCTTACTGGTGAGATGTAAAAATTCCACAGTTTTGCTAAAGTGTGCTGGAAAAGTTTGGGTGTAATTACACACTATTTGTGTTGAGTAACCACCAAAATGAAATCCTTTCTAATGTCACTACGCTAAAGGCAGCTCTGGGAGTTCATTTAAGCACAGAACAAAGTAAAGGGGAATTTTTTCTTGATGTCTTCTCTGTGTTCTCTTCAAGGACCACTGATTCCACACCAGTTGCTCCACAGCAGGAATATTTTGTGTACAGCAGTGGCAGTGCATTAGTGCAGCAAGCAAAATTTCCAGAGGCAGCCAAGCACAGGGTTGTTACAAAAGGAATTTAGGACAAAAGTGACTTTTGGATTTGTGTTTGTGTGCTAAATACATTAGAAACTTAGGTTTGGGCTCTCCAGAGAACTTTATGCTCTCTGAATTTATCATTCCTGTAGAGCAGCCGTGGTCACACCTCTGATGAAAGCACAGATCCCTCTGGTCATGGGATGTGTGTATATCCTGTAGCCAGACACAGATTGGAAATGGTCTTATTCAGGTATTCCACTGAGAATTCCATCCCTTGCCATAATACAAGGTGCATAAAGTGGAAATATGAGAAAGGAAGCTGGCTGCATTTTGATCAGAATTTGTCTCCTGCAGACAGTCCAAAGGAGAATTTCAGCTGAAATCCAGGAGACCACATCTAATTCTTGCCCACAAACAATGATATGGGGTTATCAAGCTTCAGATAAATTACTTCAGGCTATTTCTGTATTCTTCCTACTTATAGTTTTGTTTATGTTAAAAAAATTCAGGAAAAATACAAATTTGCTGTGTTGACTGCTGCTAATTCCTTGAATTTATGCACATCATTTGCCTCTGGAGCAAGACAGTGTTAACAGGCAAATGAGAGGAAAGAGACTTCTGTTTTTCCTGTCTTTTGACATAGTTGAGAGATTTCCTCTTGTCACACAGTAATTCTTTTTCACAAAAATAGGGAGAAACATGTTCTATTCAAAGTGTTAAACCTGCTCCAAAGCTTGTAATTTTCTTCTGAAAATGCATCTGTTTAAGTACCAGTGAGAATGAGGATCTTAATCCATGGCAGGCTTGGCTGATGAATGGGCTCCTACAGGAACTCTTGCATGCTTCTGAGAAGTAAATGTACTTATTTCCATTTAGAAATTTACAAAAGAATCCATTTATAATAATCCATTACTGTATTTCATGTTGGTACTGTGTCTGGGTAAGCCCAGTGGCATCCTGAACATTTCATTCCTTTTCATGTTGTGAGTTCCTGTCACTCAGGGCACAGAACAGCCCCCCATAATAACTGCAATTAAATTGTATTGGTACTTATTAGGCCGATGCAGGAGCAGAAATTTATGCAAATGAATAGGCAGGTAATGAGCTGGGGTTAAAAATCGCGTGTTCAACACTGTAGGGCAGGGCATTAGGGCTGAAATTCAACTAGTATTGGAATAAAATAATAGTATTATATTATAATTTCTGTGTATTCTTACATCCCTGGTTTAGGGGACATTAATGGAACACTAATTTCTGATGAAATTTTGATTTCTCTTGAGGTTTGGACCTGGAAGTCAGGGATTGTGTTTGTAATTTCTGCCCTTCTAAGTGTCTGGTTTCTCCAGTGGCTGGCTGATGGTAGTGATCCCAGTCACTGCCGGGGATAGAGGAATGGGTGTTTTCTCTTCTCAGGGGTAAAAGAAAAACCTCTGTAGCAGCACCCTGTTCCATTTCATGGTATTTCTGTTGACACCAGCTGCCCCAGCATGGCATGGTGCAGTGCTAAGGGACTGTTTATTGCTTCTTTTGCTTTGATTTCTCTGGGTTTCACAGGCATCCTTTCTTGCACAATAATTCAGTCTGCCGATACTTGTGGAGAGCAGAAAGCAGGAATGCCAGCTTTAATGTTTTAACCTTAATTTTAACCTAAATTTCTCTGTGTAACTCTCCCATCTCCCCAACCTCAGACTAGTCAAGATTTGGAGACTTGATTTGTCTGCAGCAACGTGGAGATCCCCCATGGTCTCCTAAGGATGCTCACCCAGCCTTTGTGGAACAATTAGAATTGACATATCCAATTCATTTATATGAATTATTGCTTTTCTAGGATCTCAATGTGAAGTGTATGAAACAGCCTTGCAGTGACACATGAACAAATTGTGCAGCAGAGCATTCACATTTTCTTTTCCATCATTTTGTTTCTACACTAAAGGAATTAGAAAGAAGTATGCTTGTAATATTTTCATCCTGTGTCTTCTCTTACTCATGATAAAATGTGTTGCTGGATTTCTACATTTCTTTTAATCAAATACATGCAAATCTTACCAAAAATTTTGTGAGTAAAGTGTAAAAATACAGATGTTGCTAAGTTTGCTTTTGGTTTCATAAAAATGCCTCTAGAACACCAATCTTTTGTGGAGGAGTTAAGCTGAGTAATTTTAAATTCTAAATTCTGGGGTGCCCAGTGGTAACTCTTTCCCTCAGATCTTTTATTGCGAACACAGAAATAAGACTTCAAGCAGGGCATAAGAGAGGAAAATATTGGTTTTCTAAAATCATGGCTTGGAGCACCAAGGGCTTTGTGCTTTCTTTCAGAAAGAAGCAGAGGGTTTGGGTCTATTGCATCATAGCAACACTTAATTGTACGCTACTGCATTAAACATTTGAATATGTAATTTAGGTCCTTTAGCCAGGTGAGGCTGATAATCTTGACTTGGCATTTTTATGAAAGGGCTTTACCAAAGCTGTGTGAATTCCCATATTTATTTGGGTGGGAGAACCATTCCAGTGGGAGTAATCCTCAAGGCAGGTGAGGTTTCCTGTGCCTGTGCTGCCCAGTCCATCCCAGTCCAGCACCTCTAAGTTTTGAGTGTTTTGTCTAATCCCAGCCAAATCCAATGAAACTGGGAGTCCATGAGGATTCCTACCAGTGGTGAGAAAGTCCCAGAGTGAAATCCTGGGATAAAATTCTCCTCATCCTCAGGGGGAGGCCAGGGCCAGTCAGAGGGGCTGTCCCTGGTCCCAGAGCTGTGCAGGTGTCCTGGGAGCCATGAAGGGAAAGAGATGTGGGGATGAAGAGGAGGCAGAGCATGGAAAATGAATCCTTTCAGTGCCCCAGCTCCCCAAAGTGTTTGTCGCACTTTCCAGAGGATGCTAAAGCAGCGTGGATGAAGATCTGTGCCTGAACCCTTGGAATGGTCCAGGCACTGAGGGACAGCCCATTGACTGCATCCAGCTAATAGAATATTGATTGAGTCCTAGGAATTATGTTAAATAGGGGGGGAATATTAGATTATAAAGGAGAGGGGAGCCTATTTTTAGAACAAAAGGGAAGAATAATACACACTAGTGCAGGAAGAGATAAACTTCTCCCCTTTAAATGGAAAAAGTGTTATTACACGAACATAAAATTTAAATTTCTTTAAGATAACCCAAGAACTTGGGGATATACAGATATTTTCTTGGTTTACTCAAGTGTTGAAAGTCTTAACAATCAAAGAAATTGTTGTTTCTAATGATCCACATGAAATACACTGATAATTCTTAGTCTTTTAATGAAAAATAATTGTGCAATTTCTTAAATGGTATTTCAAATATTTAGGTATAAACACTATCATGAATATTTAAAATCAGCTTTTAGATTTTTTTTCGAAGACTTCCACTCTTTTTCCAAGACTATGTTGCCTTTATTTATTGTGTGTTTCATTTGCAAAATCTTCTTTCCCTTGCAGAAAGCAACAGTTCCCTTTTTCCCTTTTCAAATCAATCTGATTTGAAATCCATGCCATGCAATGCATGGTAGCAATACCATGGTAGCACCATATCACGGAGAATCTCTGTGCCAAGAAAATACAGGGAGTAGCTCAGTGAAAGTTCAAAAAAAGGACATTTTCCCTACCAAAAAATCGCTTTTCTAATTTGCAAGGAGCGATTTCTTTCATGAATTCCCAGTAAGATATTTTTCATACCACTGTGTTACATTATCAGTGTCTATGAGCTGCCTGAATTCCTGAGTAATTATCTGTGATCAGTTATTGTCAGGGATAAGTTCATCTGCATGCAAATATCCAAGCATGCCCATGCATATTCATGTCACTGTTGTTGACTGAGTTGCTTGAGCAGCCTTCAGCAAATTCACAATCCAAATAGATAAATGAACTTTTTTCATACCCTCATTAATGCCCATTCAAACGAATCTTGTTACTAATTTAATTTCTATATGCTGCTCTGAATTGTTATGAATCTGCGGAACATTTCTTCAGAATTGGTGTGGGTTTTGCCTGGAACTACAACTTCTGCAGGGATCTAAGTTAAATGTCTGACCCAAGTGAAATGGTCAGTGTTGATGTAATATTTCCAGTTTATCATTTATTTCCTGAACTTTGAATAATTCACCATTGATTCAAATTCTAATTTTGTGTTACGTACTGGATCTCTTTTTCTCTGTAATCTTACATTTCTGCCTTATAATTCGTTTTCAGAGATACTTAAAAAAATGAGAAAATGGGGCTTTCTAGGATTGGATGGTTGGTTCTTACACAAAGCTGTTATGAAACAAATAGTCAAGTTTAATGCATCACAAGGTTTTAGTAATGAGTAATAAAGGTTTGTGGTTATTAAACAGTGCATTGCACATGTACAGCTCCCTTAGATACTGCAAAGAAAGGTGAATAGAGAGCACTGAAATGTACAGAAAATGCTTGAGAAGATTTATCCTTTCCAGTGGAGTTCCCTGGATTGGTAACTGGGAATGCAAAGAAGAATTTGGGTGTGATTTAGGTATTTCTGAGACAGAACATATCAAAAGTAGCTCAGTGTTCAATGGGGAGCAGCAACAGCAGGTTGCTAATGCTTCATGCAGGCAGGAATTGCTAATCATCTTTAAAAGTTAACAGATCACAGTCCAATACGGTTTTGGAGGCAATATCTCCTGTCATCCTTTGCTCTTGCTTGTTTATCACAGTATCCCCAGTCAGCAGATTGCTCAGAGCTTGTTTTCCTACACATATGGAAGAGGTCAAGCCATCCTGGCTGTCTGGCTTGCATATGTTTTGTAATTGAAGCCATATGCAGATGAGACCATCTTTAATACTGAAATTAAATAATGGGAACAATAATCCTTGGGATGTGGAAAGGAGCCACAAAGCACCCAAACCCCTTCCATCCTCCTGGGTCTCGCTTTTGTGCCCATCAGAAAGGAAATGCTGCCACAGCTTGATTTCCCCACTGGTATTTTCCTGGGAGTTGACATTGGAAATGCTAAATGTGCCCAGATGTCAGCTTGGCACAGGCCAAAGCTGAGTGGATGCTGCAATGCACCCACCACTTTATCAGCAGGCTTCTGAGAAGGTTATTATGGTCATGAGAAGGTTGTTATGAACATGAGAAGGTTTTGTTATTTCCTGGTGCTGGGATATTAAGGTTTTTCTTAAAAAAAAAAAAAAAGAGAGAGAGAGAGAAAGAAAGCATTAAATGTCTTTAGAAAGGCTTTTTTTTTTTTAAATGCAGACTCACTTCTCAGGGATTTTAAATCTAAACTCTTCGTGAAGTCAGAGCTGAGCACAAAATGTGAATTAGAAGCAGAGTGGGAGAGCAGTCAGGAGCAGGTCCAATGGATGCTGCTGAGGTGTACAGGAATAGCAGGAAAAGTGTTTTCCCAGAGGAATTAAATCTCAGATTTAGATCAATCTCTCCTGTTTCTGAATCTGATGGTTCACACCTCTGCAGAAGTAACTTGGTGGTTCAGATATGTAAATAATGATTTATTACACTTTACAACTGAAATGAGGTATGAACTCTTCTCTCTTCTCTTAAAATTTTGCGTTCTTAAGGCTTTGGTGAGAATGGGCATTAAATAGCCAAAAAGCTGGGTTGATGTTCAGATGTTTAGATTATTTACTAACAGAATAAAATTCAAGAACCTGCTGAATGAGTAATCTAAAACTGAGAAAAATATATGATGAGGCTTCAGATATTAATTAAAATTCCTTCAACGGGGAAGGACAAAAAGGAAAACAGCCAAAATATACATGGGAAAAAAATGTAATTAAGACATTCCTTGAGCATGGTCAGCAGACTGAGTGGGATGAACTTTAAAAGTACATGCACTTTCTTTATCCTTCATGCCATTATGGCAGTGAGGAGTCTACATAACTAAATAGCAGATCCCACATTTTTACAGACCTTATCCAAAAATGGTGTTGGTGACGTGTCACAAAGTCTGGATCTCATTGTGCCACCATGTAGGACAGAGAGGGAGAACTTTAAAATGCATTTAAGAATATGCACAGCCATCACACAAATATCTCTGTCAGGCTGCTCAGTAGATTAGGTTGGTTTAATTCTGTAGACATTTTAAAAGTCTATTCTGTGGGTGATGAGTTAACTTTCCTCGCACCTTTTTGGGGTTTAGGTACTTGTCCCACAGCAGTGGCTCCTCTCTCTCTCTCTCTCTCCACAGATCCCTGTGCAGCCCTCCATAACCAAACCAGGGAGATATTCCAGTTTATTCAAGCTCACCCAATTAGGGGGAGTATTTGTTTATTCCACAATTGAAATCACAGTGCTTCATTAGGATTAAGCAGACCAAGGAGGCTTTGTGCAGTTCACTCAGAGATCTGTGGCAAGAGCTGCCAGGTAAAAGCTCTTTACAAAATGTTTAGGCAGGAGATCAGGGATCCTGTTAATTCCTGTTCATCTTAATCAGTCCAAGGTAGGAACTGGTGCACTGTGCAGCTTTAGGCTGGCCTAGAGTGGGGCAAGGCTTACATAACCTGAGATCCTTGAATAATAAATCTGCATCTCCGTCTCTGACCTCAGCTGCTGCTTTGCTCTCAGCAGGAGCCCAATCATCTGACTTTTAAGTCTTAAACATAAAGCTAACAATTTATTTAAAAACCATCTTCTGAAAAAATACCTGCTTCAATGGTCGGCCTTGAAATCTTTTTGAGTCCAATTTTTAAGGAAAGACTATCAAATTCTAATTCTTATCTGAAATAAAAATCACTCTGTTAAAAATAAAAAAAGTAATTATGCTTGTTGATATACATATAGATATAGATAGATAGATATAAACCTATATCTCTATCTCAATTTCAATGCAAATGTTAAAGCTTCTTCTGAAGATAAAAAAATATAATGTAG
This sequence comes from Phylloscopus trochilus trochilus, assembly GCA_016584745.2. NCBI lineage: Eukaryota > Metazoa > Chordata > Aves > Passeriformes > Phylloscopidae > Phylloscopus > Phylloscopus trochilus. The sequence continues at coordinate 26,553,345 of WQNJ02000015.1, forward strand.
ATGTTAATTTTTTAAATAGGTTAAAATATTTAATCTTATTTCTAGATCTACTTAATTTATCTATTTACAAGATAATAGGAAGGTGTATGGAGTGCTTAGAAGCACCGTGACAAGTTCCAAATTATAGACTCAGGAGACAAAGAATTGTGACACAATTTGCTCCGGCAAGGTGGGATAATTATAATGGAAGGGAGAACAAGAGGGAGGAAAGCTGCACATGAAAAAGCATCAGGGTGTTTCAAATAATAGACTCTAATTTATATTATGATGTTGCACATTTGCATAGTATTACCATAGTTATTAATGAACTCCATACTTTTATTTTGATGAAATGTCACATTCTGTGCACATAAACTGTGCTGTGATACTGCAGTTTAATTGAAGTGATAGGCAAATGCTGTTAAAGAGAGGCAGAAGGATTGGGTTTATTATATATTTATTATATGTTATTATGCTAATTTACTGATTTAGAAGGAGAAAAGCTTTTAAAGAAAAAGCTGAACCAAATTTGGGCCATATTTTACTGGGGCCGCATTCCCCAGCCATGAATAGAAATTATTTTCCTAATACATTTATGATTTTAAAAACACCAGTGCTAGGATTTTATATATACATATAAAATACATAAATTATTGAATATGCCAGAGTATAAACTGTGTGCACTACATCCAATACATTCTCCTTAACAAAACTGATAGTTTCTTTTATTTATTTTAACTTTTTATCAAGTGGTGGCATAACTTGCATCTGATTATAATAATTGTCCCTTTTTTACCATTCAGAAAATTTTAAGTTTTAGGTTCCAGTCTCTAGACCTGAACTTGTACACTGATTCATAGGATCCCTAATGAAAATTTTATTTGGCCTTTTTCAAGCTGCTATTCAGATAAAGGATGATCAGCCTGTAAATTCTTTTTCAAGAGGAAAACCAGACACACCTGGTAGAAATGTACTGCCTCACCCACTTGGACTTTATGCCATTTCAATATTTTCAGTTTGAAGTTGTATCACGAAAATATCACCACAAAATTTTAGTGAAATCGAAGTGCTTACAGAGACAAGTCTCTCAGTTTTTCAGTTTCAAAGGCTCTTAACCTTTAAAAACATCCCTCCAGAAAGGAAATCTAGAAGAAAAAAAAAGTGTTTTGACACTTTTCATTCTACGTATGTGTCAGAAGTATTTATGCTAAAATCAGTGTGTATGATTAATTGTGACGTCTGCTTTTATTATCAAACAGGCTGTGTTTGCCTGGTTTTATTAAGAGCCAACTGGCTCCATGCTATCCCAAAAACTCTGATTCTCATGGAGCAGCAGCCAGAGCCCTGACACAGCAGGGAGGTGCAGGATCCCATCTGGCACTCTGTGTTTTCCCAGAGGAGAATCCCAGAGCTCCTCTGGGGATTTTTCCCAAGTGGTCTCAAAGCTGTGATTGAGCCCCAGGTGGGACAGGGGTGGCACCTCCAGGCCCTGGGGACCAGGGGCAGCCTGCAAGGGACCAGGGAGGGGAGCAGAGCATCTCCATGGAGCTGCTGAGGTGCTTCACATCCACAATAAATCAATTTATGGGTGATCTGAGAACAGGTCAAGAACCAGACTGAATTAGGGAAGAGGTGCCTGGAGGCAGAGCTTTTACATTCCAAATAATTCAGAGCGTTCTTAAAGCTTTTGAATGAAATATAGGAATGGGACTGCAGCTCAATATTTAGGTTGTGGTGTTTTAAATGCCTTGAATGTGGCGAATTCTACATAAGGATCTTGAATTTCAGTCAGTGTTGTTTCCTTTCACCTCCTCAGTCAGATCTCCTGCTCTGCCCTTTTATATTCAGTGAAAATTGTAATAGTCTCAAAGTATCACCTACAGGAAAAGCTGTGTATGCACCCATGTGTTTATATATTTATACATACATATATATTACACTCCCTACTCACACGACTGACAACATGAAGAAAAATTACTATAATTAAAAGAAATCTGTTTTTAAGGTAAGTAAAAGTCATTACTTATGCAATATAAACTGTTTAGCTAAAATTACATCCTGTGCCTATTAAATTTTGATGTGCATACATTATCTCTATATCTGCATGTCATATTACAGCAAAACAATTTCATTATAGCTCTACCTGTAAAAAAAAAAAATTGCCAGGGGGGTTTCCACAAAAGAAATAAACTCTTCATAAACTGTAGGTACTTCGTGCTGGGCTTTTGATCTTCAGGTGCTGGTGTTCACAAAAAACTGATGAGCACTTGGTTATTTTTCCCCATTATATTCATTATTTTTTATCTTGATGTTTGGTATTATAATTTGGCTTATTTTATTTTAGTAGCTAAAATTTCCCCATATTGCTTTATTAGCATAAAATCCTCCTTTGTGATGTTATTGCTTACCTGAAGTAAGGTATGAGAACACCTGAAGCCATAGCTGAAGATCTTTTTCATTCCACTGCTTTGAATATGTAAAAAGTTCAGATCTTACACTGTCAAATGGATACAGAATTTGCTTGAATATTTAAAAGTGGAACTTCAAACCAGAAGGCACAAAACAGCTAGAGTTTTTAGCTGGAATTGTGACACAGGCACAGGGCAGGAAGGTTCATGGTGAATGTGTGTTTAGCTTAACTATTTCTGCGTTTGGAGTTTATGACATTAAAAAGAGGAAATATCTGTTTGGAGGCAGATTTCCTATATTTCAGATTCCAAAATTCCAATTTTAACTACAGGGAGTATCCAACTACTTCCTTCTCACATTGTGTCATCTCTGCGCAGGAAAAATAAAAGTCTGCTTCTGGTTGCTCAGGAAAAAAATGTCATTTTCTCCTGCCACCTGAGTTCTACTCTTTCTGACAACAGCCACCTGTTTTCTGTACTTCAGAAAACCCGATCAAGTGTGAAAGCCCTGGGGGGATCTGTTCCCTCACCACCTCCAATAACCCCAGCCACCAGCACAGCAGCTCAAACCCAACAGGACAGGGGAACTAGGACAGAGAGCCTGGAAATGGGAAAATCAGAGGGGAAATAGCTGAATTTAGGAGCTGTGTTCTGCAGGCAGCCAGAAGAGTTATCCTTCCACCCGGATCAGCTGCACACCTCACTAAGAAGTGTCACTGCAAGCACAGCTTCATCCTGGCATTTTGCTAATGATATTCTCCCATAATGAGCTTGTCTGCCTCTGATCTCACACTTTTGTTTAATTTTTGCCTCCTGAAATCCTTCTTCCAGCTCCTGTCATGGAATGGGTGTCAGGAATTGCTGAGCTCCAGCCTGAAACATGGGATCAGTTGCTGAACAAATCAGATAATCTCTGTAGCTCTTTTGAGTATGTGCAAGTAATAATGCTGTCAGTACAGATACACAAGTTCTTACTGTTTGAGCTGTGCTTTTATATGAAATAACTTAAATATTTAACAGGTTTTTCAGTCATCTCTTTCTGTGTTCAAGGTGTGTTGTTACTTCGGCACTTCCTGCAACGTTCCTGTCCAGGTCCCTTTTCTGAACTGGAGTGTTGGTGACTTTAGGCAACTTTCTGTTCTCATTAAGCAGCTTCTTGATCCAGATATCAGGATAATTTGACAAATTATGTGGCTGTGTATTTCTAGACAGGCAACATCTGGGGTAATTTTGGCAGTCAGGATTCATTCTCTAAACTTGTATATCCATTTCCACTAACTGAGTAATTTGATGATGGAACAACCTGAAGCATCATGAAACAAAAACAGGGAATGGAGCAACTCTTTCTTGTTTATTTTTTCCCTGCCCTTGGGATGAAAAATAACCCTGCCTATGCTAATGGCACCCTCTTGTCTCTTTTAGAGGTTTTCTCTTTTATTTTTCTGTGTTTCTCTTAAAACCAGAAATTATATCTAGAATTTACAGTGCAAAAAAGAAATCACCTGAATCTCCTGCCAGGAGACAGAATTTTTGAGGCTCAGGAGCATAATTTTCATGGTGTGGCTCACAAGAGCAGCACATATTTAACACAGGGGAAGCAGAATGTGTGGCTGTGAAGGCTGAAGTCTGGCCTGGCAGCTGTGATAATGATTTAGCCTGGCAGCTCTGAGACTCTCTCAGTTACACCATGGACATGAGGTGCCTACAGGAATTAGAGATCTGGATACTTACAGTGCCATCCACAAAGCTCCTCGCCTGCTCAATCATTGCCAGAAACTACAACTCTTTGTTTTCAAATGTGTCCACTGAATTATAATTGATGCAGTTTAAATTTAGGGGGGTACCCACTTCCTGGCTCTTTTCTCTTCTGGAACAATCTCCTCCATTCCCCATCATTTTGGTTGCTGACTCTGGAAGCCCAAAAGAAGCCACAACTTCCTTCAGTCCTCTCCTAATATGCTGCCACAGTGGGATTTGGTGGCATCAGAGCATCAGGATGCAGGGATACTTTCCTTTTGAAGTTTGTTTTGTAAGCACATTTCTCCCATTTGGTAGTTGATTACAGTTGTTTGATTTAAAAATTAAAAGCTTGGATTTAGCCACGCTTAAATCTAGAACAATCCAATGCCTCTGCCTTCTACAAAGGCATTGATTTTCTGTCGCTTTCATAATAGTTTTATCTTTTCCCCTTTATTGTGCCCCTCTCAGTCTCAGGTAAGCCACTAACTTGCACCAGCACTCCAACTGTGCTGAAAAATTTCCTTTCATCTTCTGATTATCTTTATAGATATATTTTATCTACATTCTGCTGTATTTTAAATTTTGTATTGACACTAATTGAGGTTGTCACTAGATGTAAGCAATAAACTGCAAGATAAACCAAAGAATTTGTTCACTAGGTGGATTTCCTCACACACATTTCCTGCTCAGTCCTCTGTGTTTTCCAGTGACTGGAGAAGATCTCTCTGGCTGATTACACTTGCTGGGATCTAAAATACCTTCTGGTATTTATAGATTCAGTGATCAAACTGTGTCCTTCCAGCTTAACTCCTCTTAAAAGAAAAGTGACTGGTTTCCAGAGCTTTTATGCAGTAAGAAGTTATTGGGAGAGGTTTTTTCCTGCTTCTTTCCATGGGAGTAAGCAACCAGGAGGATCTAGTTTATCATCCTTGTAATGCTGAGTGTGCAGAATAAAACCTGTTCTGAGGGGAAACCAGGCCCTGCCCAGCTGGTTGAGAGCTGGAAAAGGTATCCCAGTGCATCCACTTAGTCATCATCTTGGCAGGAGTGGAAGACGAGAGGAAAATAGAGCAGGGGAGGGAATTCCTGCAGCGCTTTAATAAAAAACTAGATGCAATATTGAGCAGATGACACATTAATGTCACATACAGCTTGCTCTTTAAACCTTTCCAAAAGAGAATGACTTTCTTTGGTGATGCTGTTGCTAACTGTGCTGTATTTGTTCTGGGAAAAAAGTTGAGGGGTGTTTTTTCTCATCTGTAGCAATTTAGCCTTGAACTGGATGGTCCAGCCCCTGCCATGACTTTTAAGCTGTGATACAGGCCTAACAATGAAATTAATTCTCACCCTGGTATTTAAATCTAATTCTTTGCAGCCAGCTAAGGTAGCAAAGTGTTTAATTTCTCATAGATTTCCCTGCAAGCTGGAGGCGAGGCCTTGATTTATTTCTCAGAGTGAACTTTGAAAGGGAGAATGGCTGGCAGGGAAGGCACTGTCCCCAGTGCCAGCTGTCAGTGGTCCAAACCACTTTACCAAGTGTTTGTGCTTTGTTTGCTTTCCATACAACCCCAGTTTATACTCTTGCTATTGGTCAGTATGTTTCCCTTTTCTGGAGTTGAAAATTATTATTTTTAGTACAAATATCCATGTTAGCATCTGTCAAGAAATATATTCTTTTCATTTTTTATTCTCTGCTTTGAGGAAGATGTTTAGGCAAAAATATTAATGTCTGATATTCGTGATCAGTTGTCCTCTAATATAAGCATAGTTGAAATTAACAGAATTAATCAATTCAGACTCTGAGAGTTGATTTTGTTTAAATGCTCATTAATTGAAAGAATTGAAAGGATTCATTGAAATTCTTTCAAGTCCTGCATCCTATGGGGGCTGCAAGAAATCTGGGTTCAGATCAGCATGTTTGAGTCTTTCTGTGTGAATTTGAATTATTTAATGGATTTGAACTACCATTGTGCTTCTTATCTGGGTCTAAGTGGGGAATAGGCCTGGTGATAAAAGGACTGAGACATGGATGAAGGATAAAGGGAAAAGGGACTTGTGCTTGGAATCCTTCAGTTAGATTCAACCCTTCTTCCACCATCAGAACTAGAACAATGGACAAAAATCCACTCAGAACTCTTAAATATGAAACCTTGTGACTTGCTGGAGACCTGAGCACCTGTCTCTGAGCCACGAGCAGCTGTTCTTACATGTTCTCAAACTCTTCGCTGAGCAGCCGTGGGGAGCAGGAGCCTTTGCTCTGACCTGGTTTGATGTTCCCGTGTCCCAGTCCACGTGGGACAGCTGCTCTGCAGCAGCAGCAGGGCTCAGGAGAGGCTGTTCCTGTGAAAACCTCTCAGCAAGGCCATGCTCCATTTTATTCCTGATTCACAGGGCAGGGGAAGAGAATGTTCAGCTCAGGTGAAGGAATTCCAGGGGCTGGGGTCCAGTGCAGTGGAGTGGTGCAGACCGAGGTGACAGACACCCGTGGGCCACAGCAGAGGGGGGACACTGAACACCCTCAGCTGCACTTCCTGGGAATGGGACAGGCCTTGAGCCTCAGCACGTGGGTGTTTTATTCCTCTGGGGAACGGTTTTTCCCCCAGAAACCCCTAAACCTGTGGCTATGTAGTTTGACCCTTCTTTCCTATCTTGACCCTATTGGCTCAGGGCCAGCTATCTCTCCTGAGCAGAGAGTAGATAAAGTCCTGTTTCTTCCTTGTTCTTTCTCTCTGCCCTGGAACTCTCCAAGAATAAAGCCTTGGACTGGTCCTGGGTGAGAGTCTCTTTTGGAATCTTTTACCCTGTCCCCTGAGATATTCCTCCAAAGCCCCTGAAGGAAACTGAGCTGGCCATAGGAGGCCCAGGAGGGTGGGCGGGGGAGCATTTCACGTGGGATCCTCTTTGCCTTTCCCTCAGGGATGTGGCTGAACCCACCTGAGTTTTGTTGGACTGTGAGTGCTGATGGCAGCAGAGGCTGTGTCCCAGACTGGGTACATCCCATGTGTCCCAAATATTCCTGTTTCATCTCAACCCAAGTACCCACAGCCACCCCCTCAGCCAAGGGAATCCAGGATGTTTCTCCTCACAGTTTGGTTCATGTAGCTGACCACACACTTTACCAATATTCTTCTTTCCCTCAGAATTACGGTCTGGAGACTGAAAACCTGAGAACTCTGTCTCACAAGCTGAACGCCTCAGCCAAAAACCTTCAGAACTTTATCACGGGTAGGAGGAGGAGTGGCCATTACGATGGCAGGGCCTCCAGACGACTGCCAAATGATTTCCTTACCTCTGTAGTCGACCTGATTGGTGCTGCCAAGAACTTACTCGCCTGGCTGGACAGGTAATTAATTGTTCCTCAATCCCATGTGCATGAGAATAATTCTTTGGGGAGTTCTGTATTTGTTCTTTCTTTGCCTCTTTTATTCTAATATTAAAATGGCGGGTCTGAAAGTCTAGCTCTAAATTTTTAGAAATTTGTGAAATATTGGAAGCAAAATTTAGTACCCTTCTCTGTCAGGAGAGTGTTAAAATTTGCTCTAGATAACTTTTGAGATCCTTTCAGTTGGATTTTGTGTGAAATTAAAATTTCTGTGCTATTGTCACTGTCACAACTGGTAACATCATCAGAAATTTCAGCATGAAGGGCAAGGAAGGAAAGCTTGTGGAGTTTGAGCTGTCTTTCAGCCATCAGAAAGACATAGAAAAACTGAAGTTGAGCAAATCAGTTAAGAATGTTCAAAATAAATTATAGTACTTTCTTAGTCTGAAAATTAAGTGTTCTTATTTACCAGGAGTAGGCTGGATGTCTTAGGTACAGCTGTGATGGTTAACGCTCAACAAGCTACAAAATAAGCCACTGGTGTTTTACATTTATGAACTGAGAATTTGATTAAGTGTCTCTGTGACTGTGACAAGAGAGAAACCAAAACACAAACCAACATCTTTCTTGTTTGGAGAAAACAAACATTGGCTTGTTTTTTCTTTATAGTTATAGCAGTGAATAGCTTTATATGGGATCTGAATGCTCTGGAACGTATAAATGGCACCTTAGAAATCACAGTGAGAGTGAATCACCCTCCTTTGCAGGATTTGTATAATCCTAGTGACATCTTCCTAACCTAATGCCAGCAGTCATATTCTCTCAGGCTATGACCTTGTCAGTTCCTATAAATTCAAACGGGGTCAGATTCAGCCAGAATTTGGGAAGTCTGAAGAGAATCTGAGTGTGCAGGAAGCTGTGACTAAGTGAGCATTACTGCGCTCTCTGAATTAAGGTGCCGATTGCTGCTGAGGAGTGATGTCATACCAGAAATGCCATCTTTTTAATAAGCAGTACAAAGAAAATCTGGGCTGCTTATGCTTATTTGAAAGCTCCCATTTTTACTCTCCGTAAGAATGAGAACTTCTGGTGTTCTGGCCAAAATCCAGTTTACATCCTGCCTGCATTTTTTCTTGTTTCAAAGGTGCACATTACAAAAGTTGTGCAACTTGCCGCTGGAGAGTAAAACGATTTGGCATTTCTGTGCTGTAGAACTGATCCCTGAATTACATATATCTGCCTGTAGTGTAAATTGTGGTCCCTAATGCTGCATAAACCTGTATTTCCTCTGCCCCAGGTCTCCATTTGTCAGCGTGACAGAATATTCACTGCTGAAGAACAACATTGTTCAACTGTGCCTGGAACTAACAACCATTGTGCAACAGGTAGGAGTGGCTCTCTGCTCTGAGTCCTTTCACATCAATGCTTAAAAACAGCAATAGTAAAAATAACTACAGCTTTAACATCACCAGAAAAGTTGTTACAGCATTATCTCTCTGTTCTTTCCATACTCTCCCTTTTTAGGGAAGACAGGAAGGTTTTTGGACTTTGGATAGATCCTGGATAGATTGAAGGATGGTGTGATTTTAAAAATAATCCACTTTCCTCTTGAGTGGACAATTTCATGTCTGGTGATTTACCACCATGCAAGTATTAAACAGAAGAATAAAGCCACAGTGGGAAACAGCTTAACTGCAGCTAACAGGTTATTCCTGATTAAAACATGAATGATCCAGAACGTTTTGTGAGCAAGTTCTCAAAATACATACAAACACATCCAGAACCTACTCTGTGGTTTCTTCACTGAAAGGAGAGCCAGTAGCATGGAAGATTTTTAGGGATGAAAATGAAATATTCTTAACATTAAAACAACTAACTACAGGACAGATAGTGGTAGCAGTGTTATCATCACTGCATCATTAGTTATTTGTAATATGGTGCAGTCCTCAAGTACATAAAAGTAATTTATCTGGCCTTTAATTCAATATAATATATAGAATCACAGAATATCCTGAGTGGGAAGGGACCCACCAGAATCATCAAGTCCAACTCCTGGCCCTGCACAGACACCCCAAAAATCCCACCCTGTGCCTGAGACCATTGTCCAAACAATTCCTTGAAGTCAGGCTTGGAGCTGTGACCTTTATAACAATATAATAAAATAATAAAATAATAAAATAATAATGTAATATTATAATAATATAATATTATAATAATATAATAATTTCTCAGTGTCTTACCCTGAAGTATGACAAGAGGTGACACACAGGTACTGAAAGACTGAGGGTAAATGAGTTTGACAAATACTTACAATGAGCCACTCCCCTTGTGAGCGGACAAAATATTGCTGAGACAGAAGAGTGTTACTGGAATATGTGGAGAGGTCAGAGAACAGGCAGGGCTGTCTTGGAATAAAGAAAAGAAGAAAGATGAAAGGTTTGAAGGAGGGAAAGCAAGAAGAAAGGTTAGTCTGAGTTCCAGTTTTGTAGGGACTTTAGGCTGAGCCTGTCTCCAATGCAGAGGACTCCTCTGCCTGCCTCTGTCCTGTGCTGCCACAGATTTCCATGCACCTTCTCAACAGACTTATCACAGAATACAACTTCAAATTCTTTTTGGAGCAGTAGTGGAGCAATATTTCTGAAAAAAAATCTTTTCCCCTCTACTTCAATTTTATTTCAGTTCTTGGAGCAAAAGAACTAAGCCTGATAAATATGTCACTGTATTTTACACTATTATCCTTAATTTATAATATTCAGTTTCATTCCTCCCAGAAATCTTGTCCTTTATGCATTTTTGCAACAGAAAACAAAGACCCTTTTTCTCTTTTTTTTTAGTTTAGAAATTCCTGTGTTGGCGCTTAATTATTTATGTTTCTTTATTAAGCTTTCTCTTACAAGGTGCTTATAGCACTAAGCTATTTTTGATTTACAGACTAAGCAAAACGAACTTCTCTACAGTATAAAAAGTCCAGGTTCTGATTCTGTCCTTCAGCTGATATTGCACTTTGTTTGTGTGAGTTTGATTTTTCCCTGTGGTCCAGGTGAAAATAGAGTAATTTTGAATTGCTGTCTCCACTTCTGTCGTTCATGTCCCAGCTTTTGGCAGATGAAATTCTGTTCTCCTCTGCCAGCAATAGTTTGATCCTTTATTTTTTCCAGTTCTTCAGCTACAGTGGCAGAGCTGTCCTCCTTTTGACAACTTAAAAACAATCTTTTTAGCATGAACTCCAAGTCATTCCAAGATGAAAAATGCTTAGTTAGTTCTTCAGGTTGCAAATCAAGTTTTGTCTTTTCTTTCTCTTATTGTCAGATCTGGCTTTTTAAACTGTTATCTATTAAAATGTTTTTATGTTATATTAACCTTAGAAGCAGAAAGAGCAGATAAAACCGAATCAGTCACAGAAAGACAGCTTTGCTGTCACTAAATCTGAGGAAAATTGACCTTAATGTGTGAAAGCAGAAATGTCTCACCTAAACCAGAACTGCAGGCTCAGCTGTAGGCTGGAATATGAATTGAAAGGCATAACTAATAGAAACCTGGGTCTCAGATCCTTTCAGATACTCCTTGTTTTATGAATTATATACATTTTAAATACCTCATTTAACCAGAGTGAAAGTCATTGAGGAATGTCTTTGACATTTTGTGCAAATTCGACACGTTTTGTGTGCACAACTTGCAGCTGTCACTCCAGGTGAATTTTCTTAACAGGGGATATTACCCTGTAACCTTAGTTTAATATAGAAAGTGCTTATGGATTTTCATGCTCGAATGTCCTGTGTGATCTGAGTGACATAACCTTAGATCAAATTTATTTTAATGTATTATTATTATTTACATACAATGCAAATGCCATGATGAATAGTCACTTTTTTAACTTTAAACTGCATCTGCTCATGCTGGTTAAAAGAAAACCTCGTTCTCTAATTTTAGAGGAGTTTTACAGCTGTCCCTTTCTGTTTGGAAATGTACTTTATTCTGTTCAGTTTTCTTAACCCTTTTGATCACCTTCACTAAGGTACTGTAAAAGGATTATGTCCTGCACAGAGCTGCAGAAACACCCTGATTTTGAGGTGCAAAATATACCATCAAAATGTGTTTATAATAATATGCAAAAAAGCGTATTAGAGCAGGGTGTTGAGATGTTTGAGCTCTCTGCTGGCTTCACATTGAGCTACAGCTCAGTTTCAAGGTGCACTCACTCCTCTCCTGCCTGCTCTGAAATGGAATCCACCAGAATAACTGAACTAAAATTCGGTTTGGTCATGCTTTAGCACCAAGGCTGCCCTGAGGGAGAGACAACTGGAGGAAATGGGGAAGAATAGGTTTGGATTTTTGTTCATAAATTGCAGGCATTGTTTAATTTTTTTATTGGGTAGGAAGAGTTCCCCAGTCTTAGTGGCAGCTGAGATTCTAATTTTCCCTCATTATGTCAAAGATGTTTAAATCTGAGGTAGATGCTTTTGATACTCTCATTGACCTGCAACAAACTTTCAACAAAAAGTGTCTGTGTCTTACCAAAGGATGTCGGCACAACTCAGCCTAACTTTTTCCAACAAAAGCCAAAGGAAATTTTGCCTGTTCTCCCCTTTATTACTGCCTAATTAACCTCACTGAGATAAATTCAGACACCTTATAATGGATTTTGCCCTATTTTTTAGCCAAATACTGTGTTTAAGATGAAGCATGACTTTTCTGCTTTTTAAAAGCCATTTAGTTTGCACTGCAATTGATAGGAATAGTTTCTTAGTAACTTTTGTACCTGGTGTAAATTTTAAATTAGCCTCCCCTGAGAAGGTGGTTGGACCAGATAGCCTCCAGAGGCCCCTTCCACCAGAATTATCCTGTGATTCAGCAGCTGCCATGCAAAATCTGGGTGTTATTTTCAGTTTGAACTTTGCAGACTTCAGCTTTCAACCCCTCCATTTTATTTTGCTTGCATTTGCTAAAGAACATTTCATCAAACATCTGTTCACTCTTTTCTAAAAATACACCCTGATCAAGTCTCTACCTTCAGATCAAGTTCTTTGCATTTGCCATTGTATATTTGCCTAATTCCAGAGTGATCTCTTTCTTTTGAATATCTGAATTTCCGAAGTGCTTCATTTTATGCATGCCAGCAATGTGTTTTGAAATATCACTTTGTCATATCCACCACTCAAAGACTGCTGTAGAACTTTCCTGTGGTGTTGTGGTGGGAAATGCTCCTTTGTAGGGTCTCAGTTTCTTTTCAGTAGTTGACTTAGCTCATGCTGTTTTATAGAACTAAGTTAATGAACTAAATATTTTACATTTTCTAATGTGTTAGTTAACCGCCCTCAAGAACTTGCCATAAAACATTCTTTATGGTACCTGCTAATTTTTTGTGGTTCTTGCATTTTCTCCTTCTTTTGGAATTAGAAATTGCAGTTTTGACTAGAGTGTGGGTGAGCACAAGTCCCACTGACCTTTTTTGTTTATGAATATGCAGAGGAGCAGCTTGACTTTATCAGAGACAAAGGTGTGCTGCGCCTTTCAATTTTGGATGTTCAGGACAGTGCAGTCCTTGCCTGCTTTGCAACACTGCTGCTGTGACTGGCTTTGTAATTCCTGGGTTTTATCCTTTTACAGAGGGGAAATAGAACACAGCTACTAATTTATAGGTTATTTTAAACTTTAAGAACAAACATTTTTTATCAGGTCATCTTGCTACTGGAGAATGTAGAAAGAATGTGACTGTAACTATGATTTATTTTCTAAGAAAAAATAGATCAACATCCTATAAATGGTAGTCCTGGAAGATTATTTTTTTTAATGAGATCCCTAGTGCATGTATCAGAGAAAAATAAATCAGAAGAGTATTGTGACCTACATATCTTAATATTTTAGTATAACACTGTAAGTGCTTTTAACCTCTCAGTTAAACTAGTCTGATGTATTTTTTTAAAAAAGTCAATATGCATCTATATTGGAAGGAATCCCAAAGCCATTAACATTTTTCATGCTAATGTAATCTTGAATGTGCAACATAAGTACAGCTAACATTAATTCTGCTCTACAAAACAGTAAAATTTCAGTTTTACTATACGTAAGTCTTCTACTCTTTGACCTGAAGTAATTAAGTTTGTTCAGAGGGAGGTTCATATTGTATTTCTAGCACAGACATTAAAGGAATAATTTAGACAGGAACATTAACTCTGAAGTCAAGCTGGAAGCCCTGCTGTGATCATTTTGTTCTCTTGGTACATGGAGGGTTAAAAGGAGATGGTGGATGAGCTGTTTGAAGTGTGCAAAACTTGTAGGAAAGACTGCCTTGGGCATTGCCAACCAAACCAACTAATTGAATTCTTTTTTGTGCTCTAGAAAGTAATAGTATGAATACAGAGGAAACATCAAAGGGATACTTGACCATGAAATGCTAATATAAATTCTTCCGTGTTGCTTGGCGCTCCCAATCTTCTGATTTTGACTTCCTTATTCTGTAGCAACATTTTTTAAACTGTAGTCACTTAGAAATTAATTTCTCCAAGGGAGCAGCAATCCTCCAAAATAAATATTGACCTTCAGAGATGAGGGAGGGGCAGTTCCTTGGGCTGAGGGTTTGGAGCAGTTGCCTCAGAGGGGCCTGGGGAAAAAAAATCCTCCAAGGGACACCCAAGGGGCAGGGCTTGGGAGCTGGATGGGAACAGCCAAGGGTTTGGGCTGCTGGAAAAGGGGAGCAGAGAACTCCAGAGCCCAAATTGAGTGTTCAGGGTACAGGGAATGAGGGGGTTGGAATTGTTTTGTGGGAGATCTGAAGCAATCAACTCTTACTGCTAATGTATTAAGATCCAGTTAAAAGAGGAAATCTTGAGAACTACAGGGAATCTTAAGCTGCTTGAAGGGATATTACAGAATGTTCTGAGTTGGAAGGGACCCACATATCAAGTTCACCTCTTAAGCCCATGCAGTCTTGGTGTTGCCATCACCAGGCCCCAACCAACTGAGGGAATCTTAAGGTACTTGAAGGGACCTCTCAGGTATTATCAGTAAGTTAAATTTTACTTGAAATCTTATTCAAGGAAAAAATACTAAGTGAAGAAGGCAAGTTTTTAATTATCCCATATCTTGCTTTGTAGAAAACCTTTTCCAGTGTGGAATATCACTTGGAGAGGGAGCCTGGCCAGGGGCTGAGAGGGAACCAAGACTTGGGGAAACTCTGCTCTAATCTCACTCTGCTTGGAAGAGATATTTGCTGTATTTCCCTTTTTATTTTGTTCTAGCAGAATATAACCTGAGATTTGGAGTGGCAGAAGGAGGAGGGGCAGAGCTACAGGGGATGATGGTTCAAACCACTTTGCCATGTCTGTGTCCCAGTTTCCAGAGGGCCACGCTGAGGGAACTTTCGAACAATAAGTAATAGAAGTAGGAGATCCCTTTTAACAATTTGTATGGTTTGTTTCATAAAAGGAAAACAATATTTTAACCCCTGTAATAGCACTAAAGCAAAAAAGCAAGGTAAGGGTGATGTTGAAATTATGGAGTGTAAGATTGATTATTCTTAAAATGATAACTAAAATAGGAAAATAAGAAAAGTAACAAGTCTTAAGGTTCATCAGGAATATGTTAATAGCACAAACCCTTCTTTCATTTCTTAATAGGAATTTTAATGTGACATTAATTTAATAGGTTTTGTTCTGTTTTACCACAGGATTGTACGGTGTATGAAACAGAAAATAAAATTCTTCATGTGGTAAGTAATTCTGCTTTGACATTCTCTATTTTTACCTCACACATGGAAATGATTTTTTCAAAAAATAAGATGGCTATAGGAAAATAAAATTCCTTACTCTTTGGCATAATTTATGATGAATTATATCAGTTGCTAAAAATTAATGTTCCCCACAGTAATGCTCTCTGTTACAGCTACAGTAATTACAAATACAAAATTATTGGTTTAGGTTTAGAAGCTGCACAATATTCTGTATAGTTGATATTCCTGCCAGGATGGCTGGTCAGATCCATGGGCCTGGTGCATCACTGGTTGTCAGACCATGCATTTTGTGCCTTCAGAACTGAAAAAAAAAAATCTGATGACAAAGCAGAGTGGAAGAATCTTATTCAAGATTATTGATTAGATATTGGCCTTTAAGTTCAAATACTTTATATTTTCCTGGTATCAACACTGAAAACCTGTACTGACACTGAGAGTTAAAGCCTGTGGTGAAAGGGAACTCTCAAAGGATTTACAAGTTCAGATAAGCTTTTGACAAGCTCTGCCCAAGTGCCTGACTCTTTTTTTTCTTCTTTTTTTTAAAGCGTTTTGCACAGACTCTGCTTCCAGTGGGGATTAAAATCTGTCATAAAACATTGATGTGCTGTTAAATTTAGAAAGCGTGCAGTGACTTTCAGAGGAAAAAAAAAAAAAAGCTTACTATTGCAAACCTGGGTATGAATAGAACTTTTAAAAGCACCTGATACCTTCTGGGATTTGGGGTGTGTACACTGTACACACACACACACACACACACCACTTTTATATCTATATACACACATATATACACATACATTTACACCTTTTAGCCTACAATTCTGTGTCAGTGACACCTTCCATAGACCAGGGTAATTTGATTGAAAACTTCTTTGTTGTTTATTTTACTAAAAAAAAAAAAAAAAAAAAAAAGTAATTTCATGAGGCAACTCTAAGGTTAAAGCATTACAGTAGAAAGTAGAAAGTGTTCTCTCTGGGATTTATTCTGCATCTAATGTGGGCAAATGCTCTCAAATTTTGAGGCATAGAGAGGTTTTCAGTTGGAAATTATGGTAATATCTTGACATGCCAGTGGTTCAAAAGCTGGATAAAGAATGTACTCACACACAGATGCACCCACTACACTGGAGATTTTTTGAGTTTCTCCATCTCTGCTGGGAGAAGATGAAACCCAAATTCCACTCAGGGGTTCTGGCCCTGAGCTCAAACTGCCTGAAATATTTGTGGAAATGGTGACCTTTAGCTGCAGTCTGACACACCTCAGTGGGATGCTTTGCATCTTGCAGCTGATATGAAATCCAGATGCCACAGCCAGGGCTCCAGAGCTGTCCTTGGATTTCCAGATGAGTAACTGCACAGTGAATGGAAATACAACCTATAAATTTAGGCAGTTAACTTATTCATTGTGACAACTTTATTTGTTTAACTTCTGTGGATAGTGTCAAATGAGATATTAGAAAGCCTCATGCTTTTGCAAATGCCTGAAAGGAAACTTCCCTGAAGGGATTTCACTGGAATTTGCTATAATTAGGAAAAATGAGAGTACAGTCCCCAAAGCAAAATAGATGCACACAGCACAGCCTCGACCGGAAACCCATCCTGAAATTCTGTTAAATGAATTCTTTCACATTAAGTTCAAATATTTTCAGGCATAGACCTTTTGTAGGAGTGTGCTTTAAGCAACACACAGAAATTTGGGAATAAATCTTTCCACATGAATGTTGTCTGAGAGTTCAGCTCAACTCCTCTCTGACCTACAAACTTTGCTTTGACAGATGGGTTTAATTTGTCAGACCCACTCCTACTGTCCATGCAATGGGGCTCCTGCTTTGAAGGTGTTTCTGTGGATTTGTGTTAAGATTTTGAGATCTTTAGCTGGAAGGCAGGATAAAAAAATCATTGCATGGTTGTAGTGATGTAGAATATCAGTTAAAGGATGTGTTCAAAGATGCATAAGAATTTTACTTCAGGAAATGGGTTAACTAACACACTTCTCTGCCAGGGTAATTTTTCACAAAGGAAATTTTCCAAGTTGAAGAGCAGAATTCACCTAATTATAACAGTTGGTAGAGATGATGTCATCATTTGTAGCCAAAATAGGTTATTCAGTTGCATAAGACATTTATTTTTACCTATTTCACTCCACTTCCATTGTATTTATAATCATAAGGATAAAGTCCATTGGGTTTGTTCTTTTGTTTTAAAGTGCACATGGTTGGAGTGGAGAAGGTAGTTTAGAGATACAGATATCCCTCTACAGCAGAACTGTTCACAAATGTACGATTTCTTGATATTTATGGATATTTTCTTTCCCTTAACCACTTCCTCTTGACTTCCATACACCTGCAGTTTTTACAGCACTAAGAATTAAAATTACCTGTTTATTCTTGATTAGCTCTTAGAATAAAAACTTCTCCACTTGTACTTCTGGTTTGATATGAGGAATTCCACTGACTTCTTTTTCTTTGTAGTGTAAAACCCTGTCTGGGATTTGTGACCACATCATTTCGCTCTCATCTGACTCTCTGGTGTCCCAGTCAGCACATCTGGAGGTTGTTCACCTCACCAGCATCATGCCCAGCGAGGGGTTGGTAAGTAGCAAAGCAAGTTCAGGTTCAACTCTTAGAATGCCCAGCACAAGCCTCAGTTCTTCGGGGTGGTTTGGTTTTTTTGAATTTATCAAGGAACCAAAATGTGTTTTCATGCAATGTCTTAATTTTGTTGGTAAGCTGAATCGGATTTCTGAAGGTGGCTTAATTGACATTTATCTAAGCAAAGAGATTGTTTTGGGTTTTTTAAAATTAAAAAATTTTACCAAGGGCTTCGCGTGCAACTGCATGAATAGTTAAATCTATGATCCTTTGACAGCCAGATTGCATTTTTTGGAATGTTCTGAAATAGTCCCCAAATGCAAACACATACAAATAAAGTTAACTAATGTCAATAATGTACTTGCAAAATCGTTAGTGGAAGGTCTGTGACATTGGACTTGCATAAATGGAGTTATATGCCTCCCTAATGATCGGTTCAAATAAAACTTTCAGAAGTATCATCCCAGGAACAAAATAAATCTCTTTTATTTGTAAATTGTTGCTCACTAGTCAGCCTAGTTGGATAGCTCTGGGCATCCCAGCTACTCTGCATTACTGGTGGGTCACAGCAGTGAAATGTTCTGCAGAGACAGTTTCAGAATTATTTGGCTACAGCTTTTAAATATTAATGTACTGGTATCTTTTTTTAGACAATGGATTGTTGTGACATTTTAGTGGTTGGTGGGTAAAGATTTCTGCCTCCTCTCTGTAGTCCCTTACTTTGCAACCATTTGATACTGGTGGGTTGTAGGAACATAAGGATTGTGCTTGGGAACCCAAGATCCCAATAAAAGCTGGAATGGAGGCTGGTACTGCAGGCACTGGGATCTTCTCACTCTGGCTGTGTTTCCCAGCATAATCTCCTAGACTGCCTTCAGCTGCCTTCTCAGAATTCTTTTTATTTTTATTTTCTCCCTACAAGAAGAGTAATCCAGGAATGTTGCTTCTGGGTTGAAGGAAGCAGTTGTAGGAGGAATAAAAGGGGGAGGTGGGGAGTGAAATTGGCAGCCATGAGGCTTGTCCACAGAAAGTCTCCAAACTGACAAATCCAAATCCGTTTGAGTGCCACTCTACACCGCGTGACATGTTTCCTGTTTGTAATTCAGTGTGATTTACAGGTTTTAAATTTCTGTAATTGAGACACTTTGTATTATTCCAACATCTTCCTTTTTGTTCTGACATTGAATAGCGATGAACATCATATGCAAATACTGTCAGAGTTACAAGGGCATAATTACTCTGAGGTATGCCTATTAATCTGAGAATGACATATTTTAATAACATGAGGGAGTGTTGTGTGACTGCACAAGTTCACTTTATTCTTAGGCTGATTTAGTCAACAAAGAACATTACCACAGCATAAACCACATTTAATTTTAATTCTGTGGCATCACAGATGCTCAGCCCAGTGTGTAATCCTGAGCACAGATACAATTTCCTTGCTGTGCTGCTTCATCCTTATGGCCAAACGTGTTCCCTTTATGGCCCAGTTTCCCCTCCAGGTCTGATTTCTGGGTTAGTGCAGGGTACCCAGGAAATACAGGTCAGTACATTTGCATGAGATATGCTGTGAATGTCCCAGTGCTTTTGACTTGCATTAGGATCACTACACCCTGCAGGCCAGCACTCTGCATAGCTTTCCTTTCTGTGCAGAAGTGGGATGTATTTCTGCTGGTCTAATTAGGGGAAAGTTCATTATCACTGCTGCAGAGAAGCTGAATGAGGAGATGCGTTTTCCTCAGAGATGATGGAGCACAATAAGCAGGGCTTGGTGCTGCTGATGCTTCCCACGCTTTGGTGGCTCTGGACCTAGGACAGGGATTAGACTGGTGGAGGACAGGAGTGGAATCTGCCCCAAAACCAGCATTTCCTGAGGGAAACTGAGATTTCCTGGTGTGCAGGCGGAGGCAGGAGTCTGTCAGGAGCTCTTGGCAGGAGTTACCCATAAAGTTTTGGAGTGTCATTTAAGCTCTGGAGTGATCAAGGTGAGAGTTGTTGGCTGAGATGTTGGGGCCTTCATGTGGTTCACACTCTCGTTTTTTTCCTGGTAGAACTTGAGGCAGCCAGGACCTGTGCTGGAATGCTCCTGGCTGGATGGACTTGGGCTGGAAGAACCCCCGTGTGGTTCTCCATCCACAACGTGCCCACGAGTTAAGAGCCAACAAAGGAGCAGTGGGTGGGCACTGCTGACAGAGGACATGAGACAAATACTGCAATCAAAATTGCCTGGCAGTTTCTCTTTTTTCCCCCCCTTTTTTTCCCTTAGATGAAGTGAAATCACAGTGAATGAGTGAGTTTTCTGTGCCTAATTGTGAAGGCGCTGTAACGTGTTAGGTTGGAAAGTTCCTTGTAATCAATTTTGCTGACACTGTGTTCTGTTTAGAAGAAAATATGAAAAAAGGACTATAAATGGGAATAAAAGAAAAATCATGTGAAAAGGAAAAGAAAACATTAATCAGAATCAAATATAGAACAGAGTAATGAATTACAAATGGCTTTCTCATGATTGTATAGCGGATTTTTTTCCACAGGATATCTGCTCCATTCAAGAGAAAAATGAGCACTATTCAGTGAATGGAAAGTATTCAGAGTTCCATTTTTATCCTTATCATTCAGTATAGGGGTTGAGGCCTGATTTACCACACTTCAGCTAAGCTCTGCAGTCCCTGGAGTTTCTAATTTCATCATGAGTTGTTTTATTTATTTTTATATGGCCTTACTGAGTGCTTCACAGACACTAATTAACTCATCCTCACAACACACTTGTGAAAAGGATACTGTAATTTTAGTTTTAGAGGTAGGAAGCTAAAGCACAGCAGCTGGTGTCAAAATCACCAAAAATGTGGTTTTCAGGATTGGCTTACTGCACAAATTTTCAGAACATTTGTTACCTTTATAGAATAAATCTAAAACACAGGTTCTCTTGGTTTAAGTGTGGCTCTGATTTTCAGAGCTACTGAGAACAGGATTCATTCAGAGTTGGCACCTAGAAAACAAACACAATTATTTGCCATTGGAGAGAAGTGCATTGTAAATCACTCAGACTTATGAAAGAATTCAGTTTTCTGGAATGATATTCAGCTGACTAAATTATGAATCTTACCAAATTTTCAAAACTCCATTTGCAAATTTTTTATTACATGCCTTCTAATTTTTTTCCCCAAATGAGCCAAGGAATCCTATTGACATTGCATAAGCTCACACATAAATGGAATTAATTTCCAAGTCCAAGTCCACACAGCTGCTGCACGGAGTCAGAACTCCTGCAGGGCAATGTCTGTGTGTTTAATTGTGTAAATAAATTCTGGATCATAAAGCATTTCACAAAGGGACTCTAAGTCTTTGGAATGTGCATCTTCAGTTTCTAGCGTTTTCTAACTTTCCATCTGTGCTTTTACAAGCTTTATAGTCACCCTATTTTGTTTTTGCTCTCTAAAACACCTTCTTTTGCATTCAGCTTTATTAAAACATGGCCTTATCTCCAGCCTTCCCAGGACACGCTCTGTGCTGTGGTTTCCTGGCAGTCTGCTGGACAAAGGAATTTACATTGGGAGCACACGGTTTGGGTTCTGTTCCAAGTCCTGGGGACTCTGTTTGCATCCTGATCTCTGCAGGCATTTGTTGGCCTCCAGAATTATATTGGGCCTTTCCCTCTCTTCTTCCATTCCTTCCCCAGCTTCACTGGTAAAACTGGTTCCTTGTTTTCCCTATGTCCTGAGTTTTCAGTGGCAAATACTGAAAAACCCTCCATGTATTTTCTATTTCATTTTGAAGTAGCTTTAAGGATCGTAAAGCACTTTTTCTCCTGAACTGTAGTACTGGGTATAGTAATACCATTAATATCCAAAGTGCCCAGCATAATCAGCACGAACAAGATGTCTGGAAGGCAAAGCTTTGTTTCAAACAATCAATTTGACAAATTGCAAATAAATTCCTGCACTAAAAAAGTATTAAATTGTGAGAACCACCGTTAGCTCTGGCTGAACATGCACACATATATTTTTAGGAAATCGAATAGAATAAAATAACTTTGTGATTTAAGAAAATTGCCTTCCCACTTGAAATTTTTTGGCGTGATGGATCCACAATAAGCCCTTGAGCCAGGAGTCTGGGTTGCCGTTAGCAGCTCCTGAGCTTGCTGCCAAATCCTTGGGGATGAAGGTTGATGAAAGGCTGGGAGAACCTTGCTATGATTTACCTCCTTCTATGCCCAGAGCTTTGCAGCAGTTTTGCTGCCACATAAACAGGCAGCATTTTATTGGAGATGTTGGATACAGAGATATAGGATGGGATCTTAGAATGGTTTTTGAGGTTCAGGGCTTTTTTCCCCCCTCTTGGTCTTGGATAATTGAGGATTGTCCATAGTGAGAGATTATTACAGCCAGTATTATTTCAGATGAAACTTCTTTTTTTTAATCTTCTGAACTTGATGTCCAGCTCATCTATCCAGAGATACTTCTGTGTAACATGCAGCTTTAATCTTATGTGATGAGATTAATGATTCTTCTTAAGCAGGAGATTCTAAATGGGGAGGCAGTTGGGGTTTTATTGTTTGGGTTTGTATCTTTTGATGTCTGTGGAATGTTTTCTTCTTTCCTTCTGGAATAAAGGAGGACTTTTATCCTTCTTCCATTCACTTCTTTATTCTTCTCCTCTCTGTTGTCTGAGCTTCCCCCTGCTGTTAGAAACAGTGTAATCTGACACACTTCAATTACGATGCACACTGCTAATATCCAAAGCCTTTTTAATTTTTCTGTTGAGGGAACTTTTTCTGTTTCATTCTAAGAATTTAAGGAAAGCAAAGACTGTGGGCATAAAATTTTTTGTGAAAGCAGCTGTGTAATGTTGGAGAAACAAAAAAGCTGAACAAACAGCCAAGCTGTCAGATGAACAGAACCTCCTTTGTGAGGGATTATTATCATCTATCCAGTGTCCAGCACCTTTTCAAATAGTGCTTCTCTTTCTGTGGCATTTGTAATTTAAGGTGAAGGAAATGAATCTTTCCTATTTTCACAAGGAAGGAAATTGCAAGGAAGGCAAGAAGAAGAAGTAGAATATGAAGGCAACTTTTTTGTGGGACTATGCCTGGCCTGAAACTGTCAGGGTGTTCACCTAATTACTTAGAACTATTTTTAAAGGCTTACAGAATCTTGACAAATTTCCATCATGCTTGACATATAAAGGTTCTCATAGCCTAAAAGCCAAAACAAACCCAAATCTGCTTATACAGAAGAATAAAAGAAGTTACTATCTAAGTATTTTGAGAAGTGGAAGTTGTCTTGCAGAAAGGAAAGTAGCAGTACTTAAATTTGGGCAAATGACTGCAACATAAAAGGTACAAATTTTTTTTTTGAGAGGGACTTTTTAAAGGTATGAAATTTAAACAAAAGAAGTCCATCACCGTCTCAAAGCACTATTATGGTATTTGTTTAAATGCATCTGTGTAACTTTGTCAGTTGAAATAAGATTAGAGAACCATTTTTATGGGGCAAAAGATCAAGGGGTGCAAGGGTTCCCTGGTCATTTGTGGCAAATCTGCATCTTTGCTGTCACTGCTTCCCTGTGCTGGAATAATTGTTGACACTTAAAAACACACTGCTGTCACTATATCCTGGTTAATTAACCAGATGATTCTGCAAGAAAATTTTCAAGGAAATTCCCCTGACAACTGGATATGCTGTTTTCTGGGGGAAAGTCTCTTCAAAATGGGATTTTAAATGGCTGATGCCTTCCCATATGTTTTCAAAGGTCAGATTTTAATTAAAAACCTTTAATTCACTTTGTCTCTAGGGGACAGTGGCAGAGTTACTCAGAAACAGCCGGGTTTCTTGATTTGATGGCTGAGAAACATTTCCTTGTTCTCTAACATAGGTCAGTGTCATTCTTCAGAGTTTATGTCTGACACATCAGTTATTAAAGAGCAACTATTTATTTCTAAATGTTGGCCAGTCTGAGCCATCTTCACAGACTGAGAATCCTTGACTCTTGCCTTACCTCAAGATAATGGGTACAGCTTGTTACTCTTTTCTCTGAGATCATTGTTGACATTCAAGGATAAACCAGAGAGACTAAAGCCCCACTCTTGAAAAGAAGAAGAAGAAAAAAATTAATCATTTTGAAAAAGGACTCCAGTGGTATTTTGCTTCTAAGGGCAGGAAACGGACCAGTATAGGAACAGAAGAAAGACTGGGAGCTGTGTCACTGGGATGGACACAGCAGAATAGGTTGTGATAGGGAAGGACATGGTAGGAAAGGCCTGGTAGGGCAGAAATGGACATCCCTGAGTTTGCAGAGCAGGAGGAAGGTGGACAGAGAGCTGCAGGGAGAGGGGAGCAGTGGAAACTGGAAAGAAAGAGGTAGGAGAACCCTCTAGAGCAGGATTCACTCTGCACATGTCAGACGTAGGAGCCACTCCAGGAGGGTCTCTGCCACATTGGCCAAACCTATGCATGTCCCCGGTCACCCTAATTGAGGTGAACAAACAATTCTCTGGATATCACTGTCTAAGCTGAACCATGTGAGGTAAAAAATCAATATAAGAACTTTAATATTTTTTTACATAGAAATCTTTCCAGCTTTTCAGGTAAGAGATATGTCAAGGGGATGCTCTGCTCCTGTAATGGTCAACAAGAAACAAGCTCATTATTTCTCTTTTGGGAAAACAAGGATGAAAGCTCTGTGTAGGATAATTTGAAGGCTATGAGTCACTCACTAATTTTTTTTTTTTAAAATATATTCTTAAATTTTAATAACTAGGATGAAAGAGCAGATAGAAAAATGTAGGGTAATTCTGTGTGATTAGTCAGGTTTTATGTCTCTCTGATGGCATCTGTTAAGAGATAAAATTATAATTTGATTTTTTCCAAAAATACACAGAGATTAAAAAGAGTCTAAGAACTTTAGGAAGAAATAAGTGGTAAATTTTAGTGAAAAGTTTATCATTCTGTCCTTTTGTGGCCTTAAAGATTTTAATCTGTTGGGTTTTTTGAGGACGGAATGAATCTTGTCAAAGCAAGTGGGATGTTAGGACTGTGATATTAAATTTGACATAAATGTGTGGCTGGAAATGTGTTCCTGAAGTTCACCAAGTGCTAAAAGAGCAGAAATGTTGTGTAATGTTCTCGTGAAAAGTTCGCTGTGGAAATTCAGCATAATTCACACTAGATGGGCAGAATTTCTGCTCCAGATTTTTAACGGAGATTCACTATCCCATTGTCCAGGGAGCCTTCAGTTTTCCAGGATCCAGTGCTCCTGCTTGTGTCTTTGACTTGGCAAAGAGGACTTTTGTCTCTTTAGCTGCTGAAGGGACCACAGAGACAACAGAACAGTAACCACTGATAAAATTAAGCAGCTCTAAAGAAGGAAATTCTGCAAGGTTCACCAGCAGCTTCTTTCTTTCAACTAATCCCATTTTATGAAGCTGATTTCAAGACTGGCAAGATTGAATTTGGGTCTTTGTTTTTACAAATGAAGTCATTTACAAAGCAGACTAATTTAAAATAACAAGTGAGATGGGGAGTGAAAGCTAAAGCAGAGTTTCCTGTGCAACAGAGTTAAGCAACCAGCCAGCAATCAGGTTTGGACAAACTTTATTTTTAAGATTTCAATAAATTCAAAACTTGCTGAAATGGAATTAGCTTACATTAAGTAGAAGTTTCATTTTCTCATGAAAAGTCCAAACAGACCCTTCTAGAGTGGGTTACTGAGGGCTAATTCAGTCACAATTTGATCATCTCCAAGTCAGAAATTTCACAGCTTTGCCAGTCTGTTCCAGCATTTTATTTTCCTGATGGTAAAACTGAAAAATAATTCCTTTCCAGAGTTTCAGCTTGTCTCTTGCTTCTCGTCCTCCCACTATCATGAGGAGTTTGGCTCCATCCCTTCTTAACTGCCAGTTTAGGTACTTGTGGAGAGCAATATCACCTTAACTTCATAGGACTTTTAACTTTTGGGTTTTTCTCGAGGGGTTGGGAGGTGGTGTTTGTGTGCCCCACCTTGCCTGAAAATCTCCACTAGCATCCAGGAATCTGGAGATTGCTTTCTCTGAACAAAATGTTCTCAGTTATTGCTGGGGGCTCTAAACTTCGGGGCCGACAGCACAAGGTGATGCAGAACTACTGAAAGAATAACAAACCAGCAGCACAATGTACCAATTAGATTAATTAGATTTCAAAATGTGATGGATAACCGTGCTGCGTGCAGAGATGGGAAGCTCTGACCTGGCTCCTGAGAGGGAAGCACACAAGCCACTGAACCTCCCTGACATTTGGGGCTCTGAGTGTGTTCAGCTCCACAGATCCCTGCTCTGGTTGTCTCTCTCAATCTTGTCAGTCGCCTCCTTGAAGCAGAATTCATGATGGACTAATTACAAAGCTCCAGTTAGTTCACTAAGCTCATTTTCCCCTATAAATTAGCAATATGAGCACTGGCTCCTGTCTTTCCTGAGTTAGGCTCTGGCTTAGTTTTTACTGAATCAGGAACTGTTTGAAAATGGGGCACTTAAGTTTAAAAACTACTCCTGCTCAGGCTTTTGACTTCAATACTTCTTTTATGTCACTTGTAGTAAGAGGTCATGTTAAATATTTCAAAAACTGAATAGACACAAGTTTTTATGCAGGTGCTCGGTGTTGAACTCTGTTCACAAACTTTAGAATTAAAAAAAAATTACGTGAGAAAACTGCTATTTACAGTGGTCTTGATATAGACTTGTTAAACTTGGATTTGTAAATGTTAATTGACCAGAGCTCCTTCCAGTCTGTTCAAATGTTATGGTCCTTAGAGCAAACTTATTATTTTAATTAACATGCAAATGTCCTACATTTGTTTTCTACAAATATTAATTACCCTTTTTGCTCTTTTTTTCAGGGAATGTATATCAAATCAACATATGATGGACTACATGTAATCACAGGAACAACAGAAAATGTAAGATTCTTTCTTTCAAAACACTTTAATCATGCTTACAATTACTTTATGTGTATCTGCAGTGCACTTTGTATATGTAATCTTGCTTTAAACCAAGCCACTTTTTATTAGTATCTTTTTTTCTTTTTTATGTATATGTATCATATTACCGTTGTAAAGTCTTAGAACTTGAAAATAGACATAGAAAAGCAGCTATGTTGAAATTATTAATAACTAACGCCATAATAAAGGAAATTCTCGAACTCCTGTCCTCAGTGATTCCTCAAATGCTCCTTTCTAAAAACTTTCAAACATTTTATCTCTGGCACAAGTGGTTTCCCTTATGTTCAGTACATTATATCTTATGTTTTCAATCATTTGTAGTAAATATAGAGAAGAGATCAATTATTATTTTCATTGTAGCCCCAGAGGTACTGAGAAAATGAACCAAAATCACAGACAGCTTTGCAGCTCAAAGACCTGTGTGAGGCATCCCAGGGACACTAAAGAGTGTGACAGGAACAGCAGCACGTCTTCTAAACCTCCTCCTTGTTCCTTAACATGCAGTTCATAATTATAAATTTGAAAAAATTGAATTGACTTCAACTGCTGCCATCTAATTACTGTGACAGACTTCATAACATGACCCTTCTGGTTTTCATCTTCTCTTTTAGTCCCACTGCTCCCATTCAGGCTCAGGTCTGTTCAAAACTCAGAGCTGGGCAAGCGACAAGTTCAGATTTTATTGAGCTGATATTGAAATTATGGATTGCTGACACCCAAGGAACATAAAATGAGCTCTGTGAGATGTAAATACTGGCTGGCAAGTGCCAGTGCTCTGTTGGCCCATATGGGTGAGCTCCATGTGGGATATTTTAATTGATTTAGATACATTCAGTAGTATTTATATGGGTTTTGTCAGTGCAAACCCATGGAAAGCCAGATGATTTGTGTGTCACAATTTGGGAAGACAATTCTAATGCAAATTAAACTTGAAATTTGTTTGTTTATATTGTCACCACTGGCAGCATTTAGAAGTCTAAAAATAACTATATGTGTATCTTGGGTCCTGAAAATTATGACTGATCCATCTTGATTATGTTGGATCTATGTTCATAGATTGAATTACTCATGCTGTAATTAATCTACTTTTTTACTGTAATTCTAATTAATTTCAGAAATATAATGCAGTTCGTAGGGGAAATATTGATATATTTACAATTGAAATTCACAGGAAGAGTTACTAAATCCCCAGCCACTAGAATTTTTATTTTTTTTTTATTTTGACTATCAAAACCTTTTTGCTATGACACCACGAGAAGAAGTTGCTTTTTTGGTTTTGCTAAAAGTGTAGTCACATGTGCAGATAACCAGCTTCAAAGACCTTTAACTTCTGGTGTTTCAGCAAATTGATTTTTCATTCCTTTTGAAGGGGTAATTGACCTCAGAGCCAATGTTTAATTAGACTCATCCAAGTCAGGAAAGCAGAGAAAAAGAGAAAGAACCAGGTCTTTGCTTTTCTGAGTAACATCAGCTGAAGTTAAATATCATTAATGGTGGTGTTTCCTGCGTTTCCTTTTTACCTTTTCTGCCCCATTTAAAGCCAAAGAGGTTGTTAAAGTCACGTTGAATTCCAGGGACATCCCTGCTACATGTTTGCTCCTGGGCTGTCAGAATTCCGCAAGTTTCCACCAAAAGGAGAAAGTGGCTCTGGAGCCAGGTGGTTCTTCACATCACCCACATGAAGTGTGGGGGTAAAATCCTGTTTATTGTAGTGCAGAAGGACTAAGGAGGTGAGGTCTGACTGCTCTGCCCAGGGTTTAGCTCAAGAGTGGCCAAAGCCCTGCTAGAGATCAGGCAGGTGAGGGGCTGGAATGAGGCTGAGAAAGGCTGGGAATGAAAAACCAGCAGCGAGCAAAAAAGGTCAAAGCTGTTCTTGGAACAGCCTAATCCCACTGGGAATCAGCATGCCCAGTAGTGGCTGTTGGCCCTGTTGGCTGGCTGGGCAATAAATGCCATTTCCTGCTCTCAGAGCACTGCATGGATCTGGCAGCAGGGGCTGACCCTCGGGGGCCACTTGGCCCCTCAGAGAGGAGTCTCTCTGGCATTTAACTCAGAAATAATTGCAGTCATTTCCTAGTCCACGGCAATTTGGGGTTTTCTTGTATTGCCTCCTCTTCTCTTTGTTCCTTTTATTTGCTTACCTCGTGTTTTTCATCTCCATTCACAAAAGGAGGGAGAGGGATTTGGGGTTGAAGACAGTGCAGCTGAGGAGCTTTTGCCTGCAGTGAGGTCATGACCATAAACTTCTACACATCACTTTCAGTTCAGATAAATCCTTTCTTCCTTTGCATTTGACACGTGGCTCATGTGTTTATTGTGTTTAACAATTTATGGTTTAGGCTGGCTCCAGGAGATATCCAGGAACTCAGCTACATTTTGGTAGCAGCTGTTTCTCTGTGCAGCTCTTCAGCAGGATTAGAGGCAGGCCACTCCCTCTGGCTGCAAGTGGCTCCTTTTGTGCTTTTCCTGGGAGTCTGTTTGCTTGGCAGGGAATTTGAACTGTTTCTGAAGGATTCTTTTGCTTTAAAAGTTTCAGCACTGTTTGACAAGGGACAATCAGCCCTCTCCCTCTCTCTGACCCTCATGAGTCGAGTAAACTTCCCACCTTGTCTAAATCTCCTGGCTGAACAGCCAACTTCCACTGGGATTTATTTTCCAAGGTGATGTTAAATTCTTTGTGGTTTTCTTTCTCCTGAGTGCCAGGTTGGTGTGCTGTGTGTCAGTAGAACACTCTCCTAAGCCAGTGCACAGTGCAAAGAATTTGCCTTGACTTCTCAGCTGTCTACTCCTAAGCCTGCTGATCTCCTGATTTCTCTCATAGATCTAAGATTTCATCAAAGCATCTACAAATTAATTGTTAAATAGTAGTTGGCCATGTTTGAGTGGCTCCTCAATGGGTTTTATTCCATTTCCATGTGCACAGAACAAGCTATATTTAGGACAAAGGAGCTTTTCAGCTCCAGGATGATGAAATGTGTGTGTGACTAGTGTGTGTACATAAAGTCTCCAGAAGAGCAAGTGCCTTACATCCATTTGTAAATGACCACATTCTGTGTTCAAATGGTTCATTTAGCTCTGTCTTGGAGGTGCTGGAGCTGTATTTGGAGGTGTAAATACCCTGTGTGTGCAGAGTATCTTCAGTTCCCTTCAGCAGTAACACTGCTCCGTAGAGGACTGAGCCCTGATTTCTGTCCCACACGTGGCTGCTCCAGCCCTGTCCCGGGGTGTGTTGTAACAGATTGAATTCCACATGATGTGAATTTACCCAGGCTATTCCCAACAAGGTTATGACTGCTCAGCTAAACACAATGGAAAAGCTCAACCAACCAAAAATGGCAGTTGGAAATCTAGACTGGAATGGCAAATGGAATTCTAGATTACCCCATCAAATGTTATCAGAAAAAAAAAAAATCTGTTCCTTATGAATATGACCAGTTACCACCATATGACAGCAGCAAGACTTTTTTAGGTACAGCTTTCTTGCCTCCTTTAGCACTCATTGTTGTAATTTCTGCTCTTTCCTTCCACCTCCACGCCCTCCCTGTAAAGTAAATTTTTCTCTCTTGTCCTTAGTCTCCTGCTGACCAGTGTAAGAAAATCCATGCTGGTGATGAAGTGATCCAGGTCAACCACCAAACTGTGGTAAGTATTTTGGAAATTCTGTGCTGCAGCTTCTGCCTTTTCCCAGTGGTAAAAAGTACTCATTCTTCTTTGCCCAACTATATTATTACTATTATTGTTGTTATTTATGTCATTTTAACATCATAATCACTGCTCATTCTTAATAAGAAAAGACCCAAATTGAGTCCATAACCAGCCCAGAAGGATTAAGCCAAATTTACATTTTGCACAGCTGCTGTTCAACATCATACTCTTCTTATATAAGGAGATCCAAAATATTTCCTTGAAGTTCTTAGGCTTCTCATTATGCACTTGCCAGCTGGTTTAACTTCTCCTCTTGAACAGAATTTTGCATTCTGTTTAATGCAGGATGTAGATTAATAATGCAGAAATGCTGTAACAGCCATGTATTCTGAATGTGTTGGGGGGAAGATATAAAAATTATTAAAGGGTTGATAGAAATCTGCCAGGTTTGGGGTTTGGGCATCCTAGGATGGAGATTTATTTTTAAGATACCTGTAAGCATGTGGGTGCTGAACCTCAGTATTGCAGTATGTAATTGAAATATAATTTAAATAGCTCCAGTGTTGCTGGAGCTACAGGTGAAAGGAGCACTGGTGTTTATTATTTCTTAGGCATGGCAAGGACACTCAGTGATGAGGACAATGATAACTTCCTAAGAAACTTCTAATTTAGCTATTTCACTTTGTCCTGGAGAACCCCATCTCCAGACACTGCAGCAGCAAAATTAGGAAATCTCTTTCTGTCTGTCCACTTGTGTGAAGTGGAAATATGAAAGTCTGGCTATTAAAATCTTATGATTAGAGAGCAAATATTTTCTCTTGAAAAGAAGTATAACTTATTCATTTACACTTTAAATGTTAATGCAACACACAGCTCTTATCTGTATTAGAGAGTTGTCATAGTTACAAGCTGAAATATGCATTAGACTGGCTTTCTCCATCAAACACACTCTTCAAGTGACAGATCTGATTTAATCTTTACTCCCATAGGTGAAATCCCCCATTCAGCTTCTCAAGAATTGGCTTTTTTAGCAACTCTTTCCATGTCTGTTATTACAGCAGCTTCAAGGTGGTTGATACTTGTAATCCCTTTCCACCTGAGGGCACAGGACCAGCAGCTGAGTCAAGTGCTATAAAAGACTTTTTTTCTAAAAAATAAAACTCCCATAATATATTAATTATTCATTTTGAAGTTTCTAACAAGCCAAGGAAAGAGATAAAGAGCACTGGTTCATTTGGAAGTTTATTCTTGCTTTGAAATGTCTGGGAAAGTCTCATTATGTCTTCAGTTTGGAAATTCAGGCAGTAAGTGTTTGCGTGGTTCAGAGGTGTATGTCCAAGTCTCACCCTTCACAGATTAGAAGTTTAATATTTTAAATATCCCTTAGTTCTTCAAGTATGTCCTTTAAGTCAGTTCTGACATTCCTTGCTGCAAACCACCCTCAGCTCTGCTCCTTCGTCCCCCGAGTTATCACATTATGATGATCCATATTTTTGCTTATAATTTGCATTATTTCCATTAGTGGACTGGAATAATTCAAAGGCAACAGCTCATTACGTTTCCACATAATCAATATTCTAATATTAGCTCATAAAAACAGGTGTAACCCATTTGAAATTAATGACTGAGAGGTCAGAGAACTTGCAGATCTCTGGTGTTCCTACAGTTTTTCCAGAAAAAAAAAATCTGTTTTATCCTAACATGTTGTTTAAGGTTGATATTTCTGTAGCATTTTGGTACCAATATTTTCTATTATATCGAATATAAATCCCCCTCAACACAATGTATTTGGAAGAACTTGTCCTGAAGATGATTAGAAAATGTCATTTTGTCCTGCCACTGCTGGAAATACTTTCCTGAGCAGAGAAAGAAAGTATGGATCTCTTTTAGCAGATTCCAATCCTATATCTAACTACCAGCACCATTTAATCTGATTCTGACTGAACTAGGCCAGTGTATTTTCTAGATAAATTTATATTAATTTAATATGATCATTTGAGTTTTAAAACTTTCATTGATGTTCCCACAACCTGTAATAAATTGCTCCGGTAGTTAATTATTCTCATTGCTGGGGGGAAAAAAAGTCATTTTATTTGTAGTCTATATTTGTCTAGTACAAGCTTCCAGTCCTTTGATCTTGATGTATTTTTATCTCTTAAATTGGAGAGCAGGTTTCTCTTTTAGGTATTTTCAGGATGTAATCAAATAAGCTCATCACTTTTTTTCTTAGTAAGGTGGATAATTTGAGCACTTCCAGTTTGTCATCCTAATGCATGACCTCCCTCAGCATCCTCTTTAAATTCCCAACTGTGGCACTCTGCATTTTTCATAGGGAGTTATGGAGCTGTCCAGGGCAAGGATTCACTCATGGGTAAGGTAGAATTCTGGTGCTGAAAGAGTAAAGATGAGACTACGGAGCCCAGAGCTGTTCCAGGGGAGGGTTAGGCTGGATTTCAGGAAAATTGTCTCCCCACAGAGGGTGGTTGGGCACTGAGCAGACTCCTCAGGGAATGGTCACAACTTTTTACAGTTTTATTTGACTTTTCCAATAGCTTTTCAATGGAGTTGAGAGTTAAAAATTGTTCAGGAGGTGTCAAAGGAGAGCTGCTTCCAAATTATGTAATGCAGCAACTGAAAAAGTGAGAAATAAAAGCCTTTCCTCATGGAATCTGGTCTAACCAAGGAGCACTCTGTAATACAATTACAAAGATCAAAGAAAAAATAATAGCACTTTAAGCAAGAAATTAATTAAAGCAGGCGATTCACCACTGGCTGTTAAGATCATTTAATCATTATCCAATTTCCTTATTTGCTTTTCTGCTTGTTCTTCTTGCTTATAAGATTTTAATAAAAGACTGTAAGGAACTTTAAGAATAAGTTGCACATTCTAAATTACTGCCACCCTAACTCATTATTTTTCCCTGCAATAATAACAGGCACCAATTCTGCCAGTGCCTTGTAGATTTTTACTTCCTCTCCCATAAAATTATACAGAAGTACTAAAGATGCCACTGTAGCACTTCTTTGTTTGCAAAATTAACAATTACTCCATAGGTGGTGTATTTTCTGCTGCTTAGTTGAAATAGTAGGTTTTATAATTCTTTTTCAGCATAAAGTTATGAAAATTAAATTGTGTTAATGTTCCTTTTTGGGTAGTTTTATCAGACAATGAAAATATTGAAAATCAAATAAATACTGATTCATCTACCTGACCACCTGTAACATGTTTTGTCTGCTTCTGGATAGAGAAGTGATTTGTAAACAAGAGAAAACTGAATTTCTCTATCTTCTATACTTTTTTTTTTTTTTTCTGGTGAGGGTTAGGATTTGAAGGTTATTTCATAGAACACAGAACAACAATAAGGCTTTTAGTAATTCCTGTTGAAAGCTCGATGTTACTCAGGAGCACCTGGCAAGACTCCAGGAGTCAAAATGTTGTAATTAATCCCAAACCAACTGAGCACCTCAGAGCTGATGTGACTGAAAATGGCAAAGATGAACCTGGAATTAATCAGGAACAGGCTTCCAGGAGAAACTGAGTTTGGATACCATTGTCTTGACATTAGTAATATCTTGTCTGAAATACTGTGTGATCTTCAGGTCATTTACAGCTATCAAAGGTGTTAAGTTAGATAGGAGCATTAAAGAAATGTAAAGGGTAAAAAGGAAAATGTGTCATCTATCTCAGAGGAAGAGAAATATGTAAGGGTTTCAGTTTGGTTAACTCAGCCAGCTGGGGCTGAGACAGAATTCCTCTTTCTCCACAGACAGAGGCAATAAAGACCAGAAAGAGAAACAACTCCTTAAGGCATAAAACACTGCTATGCCAGAGCAAGAGGCCACAGAAATGTCTGTAATAAACCTGTTGTGTTACACGTTTCTTATATTCTCTTGAAACTGCTGCTGGTTTCAACTAAAGCAGTTGAATTTTCACACTCGAGGTTGTTCTTTGGAATGATGGATCCTGTGCTTTCAAGGGCACAGAAGAAAGATGGGGACAGATTTTTAGTAGAGTCTGTTGTAGAGGGGCAACAACTTAAAACTTAAAGAGGGGAGATTTGGACCAGATATAAGGCAGACTGGTTTTTTGCAATGAAATACAGACCCAGGGTGCCCAGAGAAGCTGTGGCTGCCCCGTCCCTGAAAGTGTCCAAGGCCAGGCTGGACACGATTCTGAGCAACCCACTTGAGAATGTCCCTTCTCCTGGCAGGAGGGGGGATTAGACTAAATGACCTTTAAATGTCCCTTCAAACCCCAAATATACTTTGATTGTAAATACATGATCAGCAGCCTAATGCCCTTTCATACTGTTCTTTGTCAAATTACATGCTTGAAATTAAGTGTGTCAAGAGCCTGGCACAATGAAATCATTTCAGCACTAATTTATTTGTGTGAAGACAGTCATTGAATTAATACCCTCGGTGTCTGTTTGCTGAATTGTAAATATGAGTCCTAATGAGAGCTCATTTTAGGTGGAGGTAATTCTGTAAATGTAGTGCCAGGTCACACCATCTGTGTTTCAGCACACTCTGTGTTGGGAAATGAAAGCCGGGGCGGGGAGGGTGGGGGGGAAGGACAAAAGATGTCATGAGAATTTGAACTTCTTTCCCCAAAAGGTTTCCTTCTGTTCCCAAACAAAGTGCCACATGTTACTTATTCTCCAGATTCTGCCTTTCAGAAAGGCCCAGTAAAGCCTCTTCTGGTAGCAGACCTTGCTTCGTCTTGGATTCTTGCTGTGTTTCTCTGTTAGTTAATGAAAATAACTATGTAAGACAGTGGGAGAATATTTGGTTTTCCATCATCAATTATTGTTAGGAGCAGCTCGAATATTAATGACAGTGAATCAGCTACAGGTGTTAATGACGAGCTTCCCGTTCAGTGGCAGAAAACAGTCTCATGATCTTCCAGCACATTTTTGTCTAATAATATTTTTGATTTCCATGTTAATCAAACCATCTCTCTTGATTAATTCCTTAATGAGGCAAAGTGAATTACTTAAAATGTGAAAAGATGATAGTCTGCTTCCTTTAAAAAAATTGGGTTTACACAAGCTGGGTTTTTGTTTTTTGTTTTGGGTTTTTTTTAAATGCAAATATGAGGAGAGGTCAAACTTTGCAGGTTCAAGTAAATATCCAGATGGCTTTGCTTATGTATTTGAAGAGTCATGAGGGGAAACATCTGCCCTGGTTCCTGTGAGGGGTTACTGCAGTCAGAGCAGAATTACTTGTTTTCAGGTGGTGTGCAATACAGTGGGATATAAATATTTAGAAAATATTTGGCACAACTGATTTCCAGACCAAATGCCTGACCAGGGAGCTTTTAAATTTCTGTTAGTTATTGCTCTGTGTCTCCCCATCCCAGGAAACAGCAAGGCTGGCAGGTGATCCAGTGAACAGAACAGGCACAAGTCCCCCAAGAAAATAAAGGCGTGACCTCCCTTCCTTCTGTGAGGTGCACTCAGTGGTTCTGTATTTCTTAAAACTTTTCCATTTTTCAGAGTCCTGATAGGGTTTGGTAAAGCAGTGAAGGACTGAGGAACCTCATTCCTGCCTTGTCCCCAGAATTTTCAGGGAAAACAGAGAAAGGAGCAGATGCCTCTCTCCCCTGTGTGCTCCCAGTTCCACCATCTGAGCTGAATTTTACTTCAGAATTCCTACCATAACAAATAGATATAATGTGTTTGGAGGAAATTGGCAGGGAGGGGAATAACTGCTGTGGGGGTTCAGGCCACTGGAATGTTCTGATAAACACCACCGTGTTCAACAGCTCACTTGTTTTCTTAGTTCCTTTTGGTAGACAAATATATCATGTACTTCATTCCTCTGTGGACACCTGAAAACGCACAGCTTTGTTTTTTTGGTGGTTTTTTTTTTTTTTTTTTTTTTTTGGTTTAGTTTGGTTTTTTTGGTTTTTTGTTTTGTTTTGGTTTTGGATTTTTTTTGTGTGTGTGTGTGTTTTGGGGGTTTTTTTGTGTTTTGTTTTTGTTGGGGTTTTTGTTGGGTTTTTTTTTGTTTGTTTTGTTTTTTGGCTTTTTTGTGTTTTGGGGGGTTTTTGTGGTTTGTTTTTGGTTTTGTTGGGGTTTTTGTTGGGGTTTTCGTTGGGGGTTTTTTTGTTTGTTTTGTTTTTGGTTTTTTTTTTGTTTGGGTTTTTTTTTTTGTTGTTTTTGTTTTTGGTGTTTTTTTTTTTTTTTTTTTTTTTTTGTGTTTCCTGCATCTGTAGCAAAAGGAATTTTTATATGACTTTTTCATACAGATCTGCAGTGAGTCATCCCCAGGCAGGTAGGCTTTATTTTAAAAGGGGAGAAAAGGTGCTTTTCCAGCCCAAACAGAGTCTGGATTTATAACAGTTCTGAAATCCCTACTGCTGGTAGGATGAATTCCAAACCCCATTCATGCAAATCCAGATCTTCCGAATGAGAAGGAGCAAAGTCATTATGAGGAGAGTCTAAAGAAGGTAAAAAAACCCACTACTTTACTGTTAATGAAAGAGGGTTATGTTTTTTCATGTTTTCTGAACATATTAGTTAAGGAGTCCCAGCTACAAAATCATCAGGTTTGGGTCTACCAAATTGTCTTAGCGTTGTGGAATTCCCTGATAAAGGAATTAATTATTTTAGCAATTAATATTTTTGTAACTACTATTTTTAAGGTTGCTATATTCATTTTCCACTGCATAGTTTCTATGAGAAAACTAACCAAGCCTTTAAAATAGACAGTAGTCCACAGGTTTCTTTTTACCTGGAGCTCTTCTTTCCAAACTGAGGATGTACAAACAAATAAAAGTCAATGATTATGGCAATCTTAAGTGTAAACCATGAAAATTTCAAACATGTCTGTCTATGACCATTTTGAGTGAATTCTTTTGCATTTTTCTGGGTTTCTTCCATCTATAACATCTAAATTAGCATCCATTTTCATTTATGGAGGAAAATAAAAATTATCACATTGGTCTTTTATTTCTTTGGTATTCTAATTTTAATTCAACTTTCCTTGCTGAAATAGCTTAATCCCATTTGTAGAATTTGATTTTGACTGTATGTGCTAAAAGTCTTAAAGGAGCAAAATACCTTTCTGGAGAATGTATCTTACCAGAGCTAGAAGTCAGTAATTGCTTTGAAGACTGATTCTTTAGGACTAAATGTCAAAATCTGACTCAAGGACTGGTTTTCAACCAAGATTTTTAATCCACTGTAACGACTTCTCTTTTTTTCAAAGATATTTTTAGTAATACAATTTATAATAACTTGTCCAAATTCCTGAGAGCATTTTATCATCACCCAGTAGTAATGACTGCAGCTGGTTCTCTGATAGATCTTGGTATTTAATGGTTTTGTCATTAAGGTTCTCATTGGAATAATTTATCATTAACTTAATTATTTATCATTCTTTTCTAAAAGGAGCCCATGGAACTCTAAGGATTTTGGCAATCTGAAAATTACATCAATCTATAAAAATCAAAGAGAGTTCCATTTGATTTCTATAACTGAGTAAAAGAGAAAAAAATATATGGGCTTTTATAAACACAGCCCAAACTGGAGGAGTTTTTGGGATGCAAGCTGCCATCCTTGCATTTGTTTGGATGTGAGCTATTTACAGTTACTGCTGTTTTCTATTTTCCTGTGGCCAGTGCATTTTTAGAAAGTTTTCAATAGAACAACAGCATTAAAAATAGAACAGAACTTTTTAAAGCTTTTAAAATCCTTTTTGGAATTCTGACACATCTTGCAGTTCTGTCTCAGGTGGATGTTCACAGTGGGATCCTGGCTTTGGCCCACTATGGAGGCAGCTCAGAACCTTACAGTCAGTATCTCAAATTCTCTTCAGCCCTTAGAAGAGGATTTTAGTTCAAATCTCTTGGAGGTTGTCTTCTATTATTTTCCCTTCACCTTTTTGTGTAATCAGATATCATCTTCCTCTAAGAGGAAATCATTATAAACACCACCTGATATAACAAGGGGGTGAATGCGGACTGCTCTTTGTCTGAGCACCTAAATAATTTATTTTCCTGGTTTTTAATAGCAGTGGGAATTCATGCTTTGGTCAGAAGAGAAATTATGATTAAAATGTTATTAGTGAACTCTAGGAAGTCAAACATGGCCAGTATAAAAATACCTACTGCTTGCATGTATTGGTGCTGTTCCTGTTCTGGGATTCACTAAGCTTTTCCTTCTCACAAGTTCACTTCATGGCAGATGAAGCTGCCTTGGGAGGGTTGTGTCTGGGAATTGCTCTATGGACACAGCATTCCAATTCCTGCTCAGTGGAGGTCTGCTCAGATTTCTGCCAGTCACGACATTTATGGCAGGTCTTTACCATGGCCATGTACCTCTGCTCTAAAAATCTGCTTTGACTGGGGTAGAAAAGGCAGAGGAAAGAGAAAAAACCCTACAAATAATTTTTTGCTTTTGTGTATAAATTATTTGTGGTAATTCCCATTTAAATAATTGAGATGATTAAGAACTATCTCTAAGTAGTTTTTTTCTGAGTGGCACATGTTTACAGTATCAATGATGTTCTTTTTTTATGGCTGTTTGCAATTTACAGTACCTTGGAGACTCAGCTGTGTCCAGGGGCTGCATATATAAACTGATAAATGATCATTTATCTCCAGTCAGGGTCTTACAGCTCTTACATACAGTCTACATATGTTGCTCCAGCAGAGTCTGGCTTCCTCCTCGGCACTCACTGTTGCAACTCAGAACCCAGACTGAAATGATTTCATGACTTCTAGACCTCATCTTCTGATCTAAAATATTCAATGATTTCACAAGTTATTGAAAGGATAACAGTGTTCACTTCTGCCTTATTTTGTTCAGGAACTTGGATAAAGAAAAAAAAATCCAGCTGCAGCAGCATGATTTCAGTCCCACAGAGTTTATAAAAACTGCTTATGTTTGCAAGGAGCAGGTTGTAATAGACCTTGTTGGTTAACAGAACATTTCCTTCACATTTCAAGTTAAATGGAAAGCTTTCAAACTTCTATTATTAACTTTTTCCTTAGGTTGGCTGGCAGTTAAAGAACCTAGTAAATGCACTGTGGGAAGACCCAAATGGAGTGATTTTAACCTTGAAAAAACGTCCTCAGAATACCCTGGTTTCTGCTCCTGCCCTTCTGAAGAATGTGAGGTGGAAGCCTCTGGCACTGCAGGTAAGGTGGCTACTGCAATGCTGCAGTGTCATGGTAAATCCTTTACTCAGGAGAAAACACTGCAATTTTACCTTCTAGTGAAAGGAGCAGGAGCCTGTCCCAAACTCCTCTGAAGCAGAGTGCTGAGATAAGTAAGTGTGGCAATCATCAGATTGTTTTCTCCACATTTTGGTGACTTTGGGAGCCACAGGAATTCAGACAAGGAAAGAACATTTACAGATAATTTTATGAGGAGCAAGGTTCCGTGGCTGCTCTGCCTGGCAGAGGCAGCAGTGCCTCCTTGTTTCCCTTATTTCACAGTCAGTCAAATACTTGTTTGTAATCAAGTGTGCCAGATCCATTAAGTTCCAGGAGAACTCTGCTTCTGTTGCACACCTTGTATGCAGTTGGAATTTTTTGGTAGCAGGGATAATAGAACCTCTGGTATTTTCTGTTTGCTCATTCCTTGAAAACCTGCTGATGGGGAAAAAAAAAAGGACTATTGTGAACATCACAACTGCTCCTTCCTACAGAAGGAAAAACTGGCTGAAACAATGAACTCAAAATGTCATTTTTAAAGGAAAGGTTTGCCAGTAAGTCAGTAGCTATTATGGTTGTCTTTAATGCCACTTAAAGTCCTGTAAGAAGTTGATGCACTTCCATAATGTGGAAGCTTCTCAGAGCTGTTTTGTTTGATTCACACAACATATGAATGTGTTCTTGAATGATTTTTAAATTAATGAAACAAAACCCTTCAAGCTTATCTAGGCACATTTCCTCCCGGCCTGGCATTTTCTAAATCTTTCATTTCTCAGAGTGCCTGAATCCTACACTGTGGATTCACTTAAGGAGTTTGTGTAATCCTTTCAGCCCAGGAATGCTGACAGTGGGATTTAGGGCCACCTTTCTTTCTCTGTGACTGACCCTGGGGGAGAGGAATGGGGCCCTGTGACACCCAGAGGGGATTTTTCTGTCATAATGCTGCAGGAATAACATCCTTTGCTCTGGCAAGATGCTCATGTATCTCCTTGTGAACTTCAGCCGGAGCCTCCAGGGACAGCCAAATGGAAATTGCAATTGCACAGGGCTTCCAGAGAGATCCTCTCTTTATATTTGTACATTAAAGAATCCTAATTCACAGGCAGCACTGGCTTTGGAGGCTGTGTCAGAGTGAGCAGTGTGTGCTGTACACACTGCATATACAGCACAGGATTTGCCATTAAAAATGCCAACCTTTGTCGTGGTAGTCAGAAAAGTGAAAGAGCACTGAGCTGCTTTTGTGGAATTATCAGCACTTCTGGTTTTGGGATGTCTCCTCTCCTGATGAGCCCCTGAGGAGCAAAGGGTGCTTGAAGTGTCTCCTTCCTGGGATGTATTTCTTCTCTATCAGAGAATAGTGGGGTGAGAGATTTAAATAAAAATATAAACCCCTTTAGAAAACAAAAGCAGCCCTGCCAATGTTAGCTCTTAAGAGTAGATTCTGTTACAAGGCGTGGAAAACCAATTTTAGATCTTTTATATTCCTCCTGCTCAAGTGTTCAGACCTGGATCCGTTTCAGGACGCAGGTTTTGGGTTTGCCTGTTTCCTGCAGCTCTCACCTGGATCTGGTATTATTTATCATTGTCAGTAATGACTTGGAAGCAGCCTGATTAAATTTCAAGATGCCACTAGAGCCTGTGCTTCCTGGACAGCTGACACAACAGCTTGTTGCTGCTGGAAGCAGTGAGCTCACTTCCCTCTCCTGTTGCCTGCAGTGTCCTTGCCTTTCGTTGACTTTGGCAGTTCTCAGGCTCTAGAGCAGTTCCATGTGTTGAATTGAACTGAACAGGAGAATTTCTGGGTTGGTTTGTTTGTTGTTCTGGAGTTTTCTGCTGCTCACAGATTGAACTGGCTCCCTCAGAACAGGATTTGGGGATAAGCAGAGAGCACAGCACAGGCAGGAGGGTTTCCACCAAGACAAAAGCAGGGTCGGGAATGCCCAAGCAGCAACAAGCTGTAGGAAAAATACCTCAGTGAAAGCAGATTGAGAGAGAAACAGTTCATCAAAAGTCAAACTCTCACAAAAAAGGGATAACACATAGGGGTGTGTTGTATTTCATGGTGTCTTCAAGGTCCAGATCCATACATATTTCTCTGCACGTACTATTTTCATGGTGCATCCCATATATCTATTGATGGGTCCACATGTGGAGCAATTTTTCCATTCTTATTTACTGCTGGTAAAAAACAAAACAAAACAAAACAACAACAACAACCAAAACAAAAGCAGTACATAATTAGGGAAAGCAAAAAGGAAATGGGTTTTAAGAACTTGAAATCATATTTGTTACCTCAGGTTGGTGCACAGCAGGAAGTTTTAAATAAAAGGTATCGTGTTTTTTATTGTAGCTTAAGGCATTTAGAGAGGTTATTAATATGTTTTCTACATAATTAAGTTTAAAATTATACCACATAGGTAATTTATGAATTATTGATGATACAGAATCTGGGAAGTCTTATAAAATCTATTACTTGGCCTTGTTGTAGTGTTTTTTTGCTTTAGAGGGTTTCCCTTCATGCTCAATTAACAACAGCAGTTTTCATTTGCCAGTTCTGTGTTCCATTATCTTTCAGTGAGATTTGTGACCATTTTCCCCATTCGTCTCTGGCTGACATTATGCAGTAGTAGAAGATTATTTGAATTTTTAAACTCTCGAATTATTTTCCCACTCAGGACAAATTTTTTTTTTTCATTTGTAATGGAAAATAGCGCTCTGCACACTATAAATTCATTCAAATAAAATGCAACATTTATTGTATTTTTTCTTTTTGTTTAGAGAACTTTTCAAATTGGAATGACCCTTCCTGTCACAACTAATTGATCCAGAACAACTACACCATTTATTATTTAGTTTAACAACAAGTATAGAGAACTAATAAAATTTTGATGCATTTGCAGACTGACATTCTTAAAAAAATATATAATTTTGGGCTATTTGGGACTGTTTTTACTTTTTGAACTACATAAAAATATTTCAGTGTTTATCTCTAGAGAACAGAAACCCTTTTATTTAGAAAAAGATTGGTGTTTATAACTTTCATCCAAATTTTGAGTTACTGGGGCTTCCTTCCACCTGTAGAAAATTGGTTGTATCTATTTAAGCATAATTTTTATAAATAAAAATATTTTCTATTTCTTGAGTATCAACACAGACTGAACCTTAGTTGAAAAATATTCGTTGTTTATATCTCTGTATCCTGCACAGCATATTTGGTTATCATCCTTCTAGTCCTTGCAGGCCAGTTACTTGAACTTCTCTATGACACCTGAATCAAAAAATTTTGTTCAATGTCATGTAAAAGTTTATAAAGTAAAAATCTTAAAGGATATTTATTTATTGTTTAGGTTAATTTATATTTCTTTTCTATTTACCGTAGAACACGTATTTGTATGACCATGGCTATAAAGCCAAAGGACAATGAATTCTGCTGTCTTCAAAAAATCAAGATATTCTGTCCTTGCCAGCAATAAATCTTCCACTGAAACCAACATGATCATTTCATTCAGTACAAGTATTCCAGAGTTCTGTAATTAACTTCTGTATTAATGGCATTTAATACAGTGTGTCCTTTCTCCTCAGATAATTGATTTTCTGCATTGATTAAATATCATATTTTGATTAAGTCTCAGATTTTCCCTTGAGGGGGCTTTTAAATTAATTTAATGGTCATTTATCAGTTCCTTTCATAACTAGTCTTGAAGTCTAGAGTTTCACTAGACACCTTTTTGGAATAAACTTCAGATATTCAAGAAAATGGCTAACCCAAAAAAGAGGTCAAAATTCCCAAAATGATGCACACCGATTTTGTTGTTTCTTGTAGCACAAGAAACATTAATTTATTCTTTATGTGCCTTTTGGTTTTTTACAGCCTGTGATTCCAACCAGCCCCACAAGCAGCTCCACAACCCCAACGAGTACGATGGGCATGTCCTCAAAAATGGACAACTCTGCACTCCAGGATGTTTTCATTCTCTCCCCTATGTCTGGACTTTATGGCCCCAGGTATTTATGTCCTAAGGGATTTGAGGTTTTGAAAAATAAAATTTTACACTTTGATGTCATTAGATTAATAAAACAAAATCAAAACTAACAGCCCCACCATCAAGCTAAAAAAATTAATAAAATTAAGATCTAAAATCATTATTTTAAGTGACTTAA
Organism: Phylloscopus trochilus trochilus; assembly: GCA_016584745.2. Classification (NCBI taxonomy): domain Eukaryota; kingdom Metazoa; phylum Chordata; class Aves; order Passeriformes; family Phylloscopidae; genus Phylloscopus; species Phylloscopus trochilus. Next base: position 26,597,050 of record WQNJ02000015.1, read on the forward strand.
CTTTTACTTAACTGAGCAAAACCTGGGTTTAGTCCTAAATCAACAAATTATTTAAAGAAGTATTTAAATCAATTAGTTTGATTTACTTTTATGTGTCTACCTCTATTTTTTTCTCAAGCATTTCTGCAAGGGAAAACCCTTGTCTGCTCATATTAAAACAAATTCTTATGTTCTCCTTCAGATCCTAGAAAACTCCTGAATGTTTACCTCATGATTAAAGTGGCACCTAATGATGGTTTTGGTAATTTACATTGGTTAAATTGCCTCACTTATAAAGTTCCCCTACACAGCACTTTGGTTGCAAGACTTTTAATTCGCAGTGTTTGCAGGAGGCAGTTGCATGCTGGAAGTTTACCCCAAATGGTTCATTTCTCCACCATCTTCTGTTTTTAGGGATGAAATCGGAATAATGTCTTGTGATGACATCAGCAAATTTGGAAAGCCTGGGATGAAAGGCTCTGAGTCTCCAAACTACTTCCTGGAGCACGAGAGTGGGAAATACTACACCCTGATTGAAGGGGAAGGGCACCCCGGGGGCTCTGAGTACGAGAGGAGCAGAGCCACAGGCGTGAGGCGAAGGGAAAAAACCCCCACCCATGGTAGGCTGCATTTCCTCAACCTTCTTCTAACTGGCCACATTGACAAACTGCCTTGTTAACTCTGCAACAACCCCCCCAAAAATCTGTCATGCTTTGTCACACTGTGACCTGTTGGCTCTGAGCAATAAACAGAAGCTTACTTATGATGGAATAATTAGAAAAATTGCACAGTAACATTCCTGGTCAGGAGTAAGTTATTTATACAGTTATTTTGCAGCTCATACTGGAATGTTGAATGGCAATTAAATTAATATTATTTGGATAGCCAGCACCTTGATTTACTCAATTTCCCCTCCCAAACTCTTGGAGATTATTCCACTTGCAATGTTCTGGGCTGTTAAACTTCAGTGAAGGGACTGCCTCATGGTATGAAAGTGTGTGTAAGATGGAAGGCCCTCCAAAATTCTGCACTGCATTAAATGCACAAGGAGTATCCTACAATGCACTCATTAGTGCTTGAACTGTGTTTCAAAATCTTAGGATGGGGACTGCTTATTTGATAGCATATAAAATGTTATTAAAACAATAATTAACTCTAGTTTTCTATAAAAATTTTGTGTGTATATAAATCCCTACTGAGTCTACAATCACATGTGCTTGTATATGTATCCATTTTATATGGATCCATATAAAAGGTGTTGTTGAAAATTAACTGATAAATTTCTTCTGCTTCTCTGTTTAAACTGAATTTCTTTGTGTTTAATGGATTTGAGAAAAGTACTGCTGAAATACAGCAGTGCATGGTCCATGGAGTTTCAGTGGCCTTATTTTCAAGGCAGTAGGAGTTTTGTGAAGCTTACAGATTTCAGATAGGAGATTTCTTTTGAAAATTGGAATTATGTCTGATTTTGAAAATGGCATTATTTCTGAGCCTCAGAGAAAGCAATGACCATAGTGTTCTTTTTGGGTAGCTGCTATCTTTTGGGAGATGTATACATATTCATTTATCTATGGCAAGCCACCTGTAAGTACTTTATTCACCTACTCTGAGACCCTTTTTTCTCTCATTTTGTTAAAAAGCTCCAACGACTTCCTAAGTTTTTCTCTTTGAAATTTAGGAAAGGGAAAACCTCTCAGAAGCTGAGAGCAGTAAAGGAAAATGTGTCTGTGAAGAACATAAGTACTAAAATCCTTCTGCAGTTCAGTGGAGAGAATCCCAGGAGAGGTTCTGGGGAAGATCCAACAGCAGCTGAAAGGGAGCTCAGTGGGGAGGGGGGGGAAAGGAAACTCTTAAAGCACTGCAGTCACTGATTCTGCTGCTGCTGCTTAGGCTGCTGTGGGGTTTGCTACCAGGGATGCTCTTAAATGCAGTTTCTCTGCCTCCTGTTCTTCGTATTTATCTTGTGTTTATCAGTTACACAAAACTTCCCCCCTGCTGTTCTAATTTGCTGATTGCAGCTGGATTTCTGGTAAAAATGGCAAGTAAAATGGACTTGGTGTGTATATGCACACAGAACCTTTTCAGAGTAGGAAATCTTAATAAATCTTTGTTATAGACAGAGTATTTTTAGTAACTGCTGCAGTCATCTGCTTGATGCTTGAAAGAGCTGTGACGCTGAAGAATAGGATTCCATCTTAAGACCAGTATTGTTCACTCTTTATCTCCTTGTGAAGTGACATCATTTTAAAACAAAATTAGAATGAAAGATAAAGAGAAATCTTATCTGTGATTAAAATTGGAGCCAGATGGGTCTATTTGGCCTGCTTTCATAAATTCTTGCTGCATGGTGACTTAAAATATTGGGCTGTCTGGCTGATCCCAGGAGTACACAAGATTTTTTTTTTTTTTTGTCTATGATGGACAATTCTGATTGAAATCCAGAAGGAGCTTGGTTTTAAAGTCTCTAAAATACACCTTTCTCTCAAAAATGACTGCTAAACCAGAATTTTTTTTAAACTACAGATTTAATTAATCTGTTGATTAACAGGCAAATGATGTTCTACTGTAGTGGAAGGTTTTGTACTTTCTGACTGAGAGGTGACATCAACCATCAAAGTGACAATGTGTCTTTCAGTAAAAAGACAGGATTTATGGCAGCTTCAATAAACTGATGCTGGAACCACAGAGCCATGGGCAAAGAAATGAAAATAAAACTTCTGAAGCATTTCATGGCTGAGCAGCCACTTTCGTTATTGCTTGGGCTGACACAAACTACTGCTCCAAAATTCCAGCTTTGGACTTACCAGGATTCCAGCCATTATTGGAAATAAGTTTCCTGTGCAGCTGGTAGGTGGATGGACACTCAGGCAGGTGATGTGTATGGATAGTACATGCAAAATCCAAGAAGGTAAATAAAGTTCCACTTTTTTCAACATATTTGTGAAAAACTAAGCTTGTTTTTAACAATGTTGCAGTGCATTTTTTGTTTTACCTAACATTATACTCTGATATTTTCTGACTCGAAAATGCTCTGGTCTAAAGAGTTCTTGAGGCAATGCATATCAAACCTCTTCCATTTATATGTTAGAGGCAAAACCATCATAAATATTTTTTTTTCTTTTACTTTATTCTGGTATCCTTGTACATAAAATTTTTTTGCTCTTCAGAAAAATATCCAATCTGCAATGTCAAAACAATTTATAGGTTACTTTTCATTGGGAAATGACTTGGAAGTGAAATAAGCAGTTTAGAAAATCATTCATTCATTTGCCTTGCGTGATTCCTGTCCTAAATTTCTATTTTTGATGTCTGTTGTGATGTGGTATCATTACTTGTGTATAAATCATTTCAGAGCTTCAGACCTTTCCTTTCTTTACAGAAAAACTGCTCAGTCTGGTTATGTTGATCTTCACTTGTTATGTGCCTTCCTATTTTCTTTTCTTTATTTTTAAATTTATAATCTTGTTTCTCTATCTTTTCCTATTAGTGATTTTTTTTCTTTTTAATTTATTGAGGTTTTTTTCTTAATTGATATTGTTCTTCTAAGGGTTAGGAGTTAAATCCTACATTTGTAGTTAAAGGTAGTCTCAGCTGTGAGGCAGACTGCCTCACAGTCTAAACTACCTATTTTTCCATAGGATTATTTATAAAGTAAATTTCACGGTGTGCACAAAAGTGTAATACGGGAAAATCTCAGTTCTCCAAATATCACCCCTCCCATTTTCAGGAGGTCTGGGGCTGTTTCTGGCTTGGTGTCCTGCCATCCCTGTTCTGGTGCTCAAGTAGGGAATGGCCTGGGCACATCAGGGTCTCGCTGACACAGTGCCATGAAATCCCATTGATTAAAACCCCTGTGGCTGGATCTTCTTTGGTGGTGGTTGTCACCAAACTGTGCTCCAGGTTTTCCTTCTGAGCCAGTGGAAATTAATGTTCCTTGAAATGAGATCCCCTCATTTCTCACCATATGATTTCCCAGGTCAGGGGGGTTTTGTGTTTCCCTGACAGATCTGTGTTGTTGCATCTGTAATAATTCTGTCTCTACTTTTCCTACAGCATTTTCATCTGCTTAAAACCTCTTTCTCTCTTTATTCCCAACACCTGGTTATGAGTGAGCAAGTTTTTACAGAGCAGAGTTTTCAAACACTGTACATTTATTTGTAATCTGCTTTACATTTACAAGGAATTTCACCAAAGCTGGTGGTGCTTCCCTTGAGGTTGGGGTGATGAAGAGGAGGCTCTGGGATGTTCCACTGATCCTGCAGGCGACAGCTCGAATAATGGACTGCTCTGAGGGGTTGTGTCACACCTGGAATTTATGGACATGATTGAGTCTACATTCCTAGGCTTCAAAAATTATATTGGTTTTCTTTGTCTTGTTTTCAGGAGATTTGAGGCCAGTTTCGATGCCTACTGAGTACAGCTGGATAGGGGATGCCAAAGAACAGAACATGTACAAAAGGGGAAGCAGAGGTGAGTATTTTTTTTTCTCTGCTGTTTTCCAAGATATTTTTTCATTGTTGCTTAAGGAGCATCACAGGAGAAAAAAAAATTTTTTTGAGTGTCTCAGAGGCTATAAAAGAGCCTTTTTAGTGTCTGTGCTTTTCTGTTTCTATTTATGAAAACTAAAAATTTGTGTTTGTAGGAGAAATTTAATTCTAGTATAAAGAAACATAAACATCAAGGGAAAAAGTACTTTGAAGGCTCAGATACGTGTTCAAAGCAATCAGATCTGAATCTACACAACTCTAGAAAACAGTAAGTGATGTTACAGATGTAAGGTAGCATCCTCTGAGAATGTTTTGATCAATATGAATTGAAATTTGGAACAGGAATTAGGAATTGTACTGTTAGTGTTCAGACCAGCAGTTCTAATCACATAAACTTCCATTGGTCCTAGTGGGAATTATGAACTTTGCAAGAAAGAAAAGTGATTGCACGGTTTCCTTTTTCCTTTGCTTCCTCTGGCAAAAAGAAATCATATAATTCAAAAGAACATTCTTCAAATATACAACAATATTCATTGTGACACCAATTGTTGGAGATTCTTGAATACTATTTTTTTAGAATCTTTTAGGCATGGTATGGAAGCTGGGAGGAGTTCAGCTTGACTCCTAAAAATGTGAACAAAAAATGAATTATATTCTTGAAGATCAGTACAGGATTTTAAGCTACCTTCTTCAGTAAACTTCCATTCCAAGAGAAAATAAGTTTCATTTAAGGCACAAGCCTTTTCTGATTTATTCCAAATCTGTTGATGTATGTTTAGCTCATATTTCACTGTTACAGACAGTAACAGACTTGTTGCCTGGCCAGCTCCCATTTTGAAACTGTGCCCAAGTAGGCTGCACATCTCCTTAAAACCATTTTTCCAGCTTGTCAAATTCCTTGAAATTACAATCCTAGTGTCTGGAATGGTCCCAGAGATGTTCCTTGCATGATACAATCCAGCAGCATTTTCTGTGTCAGCTCCCTTTCACCATCCATGGTGTCAGTAAATGTGGAAGAGAGTCCAGGGAGAGCCCCCACAATTCCCTGGACATTCACGCAACTTTTTACAGCTCAACAGGACCAAGTGGTGATCTCTGGCCAGCCAAAATGGTTCTCTGCTTGTTTCCTCTTCCTAATGTTTCTTTTTTGCCTTCCTTCCCCTCCAACCACTGACTCTGAGAATTCGCTGCTGCGGTACCTGAGCGACGACAAGATCCTGGTGATCCAGGAGGAGCCTCTGATGCAGAAGGACAACAAACGGGACACGGGCCGGAGGTCCAGGAAAAAGGGAAAACCCCCAGGGAATCCCAGCTACCCCATCAACCCCTCCGTGCTGGCCTCCACCATGAACGTCAGGCTGGAGCCAGGGCAGCAGGACGTGCTCAACTTCTCCCTGGCAGAGAACAACACAGTTCCACTTTACCATGTGAGTGCCTAAAAAACACCTCCCTGCATGAGCCACATGGAAAACACTCCAGTGTTCTCCTCTTAGGAGGGGCCCTGCCATTCCAATGTTCTCTTAGGACTGATCCAGGCATTCCAGTGTTCTCCTCTTAGGATTAATCCAGGCATAAAGACATTGTCTTCTGTTTCATGTTTTCATGCTGTATTTCATAGTCTGAGAAAGGTTGCTTAGTGATGGTGTCTCTTAGGATTGATCCAGGCATTCCAATGTTCTCCTCTTAGGACTGATCCAGGGATAAAGGCACAGTCTTCTACTTCATGTTTTCATGCTGTATTTCGTGGTCGGAGAAAGGTTGCTCAGGTGTCATGACAAATTTCTCATGACAGTCACTTTTTTGATGTCAGAGTCATGACAGCTTTCTCATAAAAGTTAGGACAGAACAGCAAAACACAAGGCAAGAATCATTTGCTGTCAGATGGTTTAATAAAATCCTCCTCTTAATTACTCAGTCTCACTGAGTTTAGTTTAATTTAACTGCATTATCTTTGAAGGTTCATAGGGATCCTGCACTCAGCCTTTGATAATGATTTATTATACATTAATTTATAAGCTTTTGTGTTTCCACTTTGATTACTGGGTCTTGTAAAAACAGATGAGTTAAATGTTACTGTTTATTTAAATTTATTTATTGAAATTGTGGATTTAAATCTCTCTGACAGAGATTATCATTCTCACAAAGTCAAAGCAAAGAATTTCAAACCTGGAAAGAAAATCAGCAGGCAATTTATTAGGATGAATGAGAAAATTATTATACAACCCTGCAACAAGCCCCAAAATATTTCATAACTTGGTAGATGAATCAGCTGGTTTCAGTCAGTTTTTGGCATTCTGTTGGTAATCTGTTGGCTCACCTGAATTCTGAAGAGAGGGAAATGGGTCTTTTAGGGTAAGGTGCAAATTCCACCCCTAATTTCAGGACTGAAGTTGTATTTTCTTGCATGACTTCCATGCCATCATGCAACTAATTGAACAGACGTGGTAAATTAGCAGTTTGATATTGTATGATAATAAAGTAAATATTTAAAAATACCTGAATGGCATAAAATGTCAACTCTAAAGGGTCTGAATTAAAAGCAGGAAACTGGAAAACAGGAGTTATCCTGGGAAGAGATGGAGTGGTCAGTCCACCCTAAAAGTCAGCGCAGTCCCTGTTAACAAACTCTGTTTCATGTGCAGTGATTACAGCACATTACAGGAGGTCTCAGGTAAAATGATTATTCATGGACTGACAGAGCAGTATAAATTCTTTTACCATCATAAATTTTTGGGGCAGCATTAAAAGAGACCTTTGCAGTCCTTCAGGAGATAATCACAGGAATCAGAATATCTGAGGCACTTTGTCAACTGCCTTATAAATATACAAGAGGAACTGAGTCGACAAATACAGAGAGTTGCTGACACAGATTTTGTGGGTTCTTGGCAGCACAGAATCATTCACATTAATGTCTTCCCACTTGGAATACTGAAAGAATTCTGAAAAGCCAAGCGAAAAAATGGGCATATTTATCTTGAAAGAGAGCTACCCAGAACAAAAATGTGAAATATCAAAGAACATTTCATGGCAGCTTGATAGCAAAAAGGGAAAGTAACAGAGAGTAGTGTTCTTAGATATAAATTTAAGTTTTAAGTAGGTCAGCTCATTTCCTTAATATCTAAAGGTGTTACTAGGATTTTCATAAGCATTTTGATATATAAACCTTTTTTGGATGATGAAACCAAATCATCTTAAAACAGCTTTTCCTACATTTGTATTAGAAAAGTTGACAAAACTGGTTTAGGGTTTTCTTCTTTCTTTGGCTCTGTGTTTTTCTGTGGAAGGCAAAAGTGTAGAACTGCTGGAATCACATTTCCATGAAATCCTCTCCCCTTAACACGTGCCCAGTACAGCTTCTGGATATAGATCAAAATTTCAGCCCAGATAAATGCTTTGGGAAGTGGAGATGATAAATAGGATTTTCATCATCTTCAGTGAAGGGAAGGTGATAATGTTTTGTAATCAAACAAGGATGGCTTGATGGAAGGAGGAATTGAGCATCTCTTAGCCATTGCTTAATTTTCCAAGCACTTACATAAATATGTAGCACAAAAATACAAAAAGGCACTTACTTAACAGCAGTTTAAATTACCAGACGTAAGAAGTTTTGCAAAATTGATAATTGCAGAGATTCACCACTAGATTAATGCTTTGGAAGGAATGTTGATTTGGAACCCAAAATTAAACAATTAGCCTGATTTCATAAGTTGCTGGGAGGATGCAGAGTTCCTATATAAAATGGATATTTAGGTAATGCAATATTGGCAGCATGCCCAGGATATAAAACGATGCATGAAGCCATGTTGCAGTAAAATATTCCTGTCAAGAAAAACTGCCCCCTTCCAGGATATATTTATAACTCTAATTTAATTGACATGCAACGTCACAGAACCTAAGCAAGAGTCAATTACAATTAGCAAGGCTGTTATAAATAATTTTTAATTAATAGAGTAGCTCTTGGAACATGACTTTCTATGTTTACTAATGCTTCACTTCTGAGGTGACATCACTTACCAGGCTGAGCCTAAATATGGGCTTACAAGGATAGAGTTAAAACCTGAATATGCTTTTATTTTGTATTACCAGAGCTCATTCTGCAGAAAATTAATGTATCACACAGGACTCTAGCTCAGTAGACCAGATGTACCTGGGAAAATTTTCATTTTGCATTTCTGACCATAAAACACAACAAAAAAAACCCTTGGAAAATCTTCAAGATTTTACTAAAAAGTTATAGAAAACTGTATCTATCCTGCTGCTCAGTTCCATTTTGCTCTGTGGCAACCAGATTCCATCTAAAAAGAGTCTTGAAGATCTCATTCCGGATCCAGTCTGGAAATCCACATGGTGTTCATCTTGGTGGTTTTATGGCCTCAGACTTGCATGACTTTCTGAAGCCCTGAAGTTCAATTTGCTGGTTACCACATTAAATTCTCCAATTGGCTAATGATCTCTCAGCTGGTTTTACTTGGTGATAAATGCTCTGGGCCTGTTATCTACAAAATAATTGGATATTTTGTAGTATCATACATTTAAAAACTGGAGAATAGATCTGAATTTCTAATTTTTTTTTTTTGTGAATTACAATTCAGTCTGTTGAAAAGACGTAATTTTTAATGAGTTTTAAGATCAATTCTTTCATTTCAATGTTCCCTTCACAGTAAAACAGAAATAATGGCTGCTTTAGGGTTTTCATTGAGAGTGTCAGACCAGGAGTCACTTTTTTATTTTAAAGATAATTTGAAGCATGATGGTGTTCTAGGGTCAGTCATTGTTACACAGCACTTGCTTAACTTGCTTTTTATTCCCTTCTTGCTGATCCCAGGAAGTTGGTAACTCACCCCTGTGGCACAGGGTGATGGAAATGCTCTTTAACTGTTCCTGGAGCTGCAGAGGCAGCTTGACAAACGATATAAAGTTTAATGGTACATGCCGAGAATTAAAACCTGTGCAAAACTAATGTAAATCTGGGTGTTGTGTAATGGGTGCATGCTGGGATGTGCCAGATGTTCCAGATGCTTTTTTTGGGATGACAGGCAGTCTGAGTGCTGCTCTGATAAGTAGAATAATTAAGATAGTCTGGGAGGATCAGCTCCACTGACTGAAGGAGGAGCCTTTTATTGCCAATTTTGCAGGAAATGTGCTCATGTTTTATTTATTCCTTCCTGCTCTTGCAGAAAGAAGCAAAACTCTGCTGTCAGGGATGAGCATTACTTTCTTCAGAGTTTTATTTCCTTTCTGAATTGCTGAATAAAATCTATCTTTGCTTTTTATTTAAGTATCTGTAATATGGGAAGCCTTCTTTCCCTAACTTGCAGTTATGCTGAGAAATCACTCTGAGGATGATTGTGTGGGTTCTGGCTGCTCAGAGAAGCCAATATAAGTATTTCTGGCTTCTTTAGCTTCAAGATGAGTCTGCCCAGTTGTACTGATTGTAAAATAATATTATTTTTCATTGGGACTGTGCACATGAAGGCTTGAGCTGACAAGTGTCTCCCTCACACTGGAAGATGGATCCTTGAGTAGCACAGTCCAGTAATGTATTTCTTTAGGGCTCTTTTCAGACCTGACTCTCTAAACTATACTCTTCACTAATCTATAAACAACTCAAAGGGGAAAAAGGTATTTTAAAAATATGTTTTACAGTATAAGGGAAAATAAAGGGAAATAAGATGTTAAGAAAGGGGTTTTTTTAACAATATTGTCATCAGTCTTTAGGTTGCCACATTCATTCAGTAACAGAGAACTTCATAACTGACCTGGATCAAAAAAAACAAAACAAAACAAAACAAACAAAACAAACCAAAAAAAAACCACCCAAAAAAAAACAACTAAACCAGTGTTAACTCAGAATTCAGGATGTCCTTGATTTCTGGAAGAACCAGCCCCTTGCAGAAGCTCAGGAGAGGGCCTGGGATTTTGTTTGGAACAGCCTGGTTTGGATGGATGTGCTTGCAAATTCTGCCCCAAGACAGGCTTCTCCTTCCTGCTGCTTCCAAAAGTTCAGGCTGCCTGGTTGGCCTAGAATTCCTTGTATTTGTAATTATATCAGGACACTTCGCACAAAGCAAATAGGAGGCTGCCTTTATCCAAACATATGCAGTGTTTTCAGAAGTAATTTTGCTCTATTAGAGCATATTTAAATGATGATATTCTGCAGTCTTCAAACAAACCACTACAAACTACCAAAGCAAGTCAGCAAATGAAGCATTCATTAACCTGCTGTGACTTCATGGGTAAATTGCCATTTGTAAAACATTCTGCAGTCCTCTGACTCCAGAGAACCACAACACAACTAAGTTGTACTACATTGTATTATTTTAGCAAATTAATTTATGCCTTGTTTTCATTGTTTTGCCAGGCTACCAAAAAAAAAACAAACAAACAAACAAAAAAAACACCAAAAAAACCCCAAACAAAATAAACAAACAAAAAAAACCAGTTCAGACATATATACAGTATAAAGCCAAAATATAACAGCCATTCGTTAATGAATATTAGTTACAACTGATGCTATTGCTATGATAATTGCAATATTTATTCTCCAGAAGATGCACCAAATAGAAATCTCTCCTTTATCACACAAATATCACATCTTGCTGCTGAAAGGATCAAGGCATAGGAATCCAGTTGAAACGTTTTGGGGACTCCTCTGATTTTTTCTCTTTACTCAGTGGCTCAGCCTTGCTCTGTGTCCTTTCCCCCTTCCCCAGCAGGAAAACAAGGAAGGGGTTTTGGAGGACAGGAGCATTTCACAGCAGAAAAGTGAGCCCTGGGCAGGGCAGGGCCACAGGTAACCTGTTCCCATGGGAATGGGGAAAGTGAGGAAAAGGAAGGGGAGGGAATTGCCTATTTTTCCTGACCTCTCCCTTTGCTGCCTCCCTTGTTCCCCACGGTGTGCTGACAACGCTCATCATCACCCCATAATCACAAATTCGAGTGGATCCCTTCCCTCTGCCTTCATTTCGTCTTCTCACCTGCCCTCTTGTTTTTCTTCAGCACAAATTTGAGTACCTCAAACTGTACATGAATGTAGATCACATTGGGTGATTTCCTGTCTCTGCTATCTCTCCCCTCAGCAAGGGTGAGTGGAGAGGCCGCTTTTATTTTTAGCTCAACACAATAATTTTGAAAGCAGATTCATCTGCTCTCTGAGGTAGAGAGATAAGTAAAGCTCCTTGTAACAAGGCCACTGTTTGATTGTTTCTGAACAAGCATGATGTGGAGAGATCTTCAGGATAATAAGTATATGAGTTAAAGAAGCAAAAGAAGAAATAGTTTTTTCCTTTTTTTTACTTCTATTAATAATAATTCAGTATCTGAGTATAGAAGAGTGGAAGAACAGTACAATAAAGAAGCCTGTGAATCTTTGCATCTGAATAAATTATATATGTAGATGGAATAAATATCTTGAATTTGGCCACTGAGATTAGTAACACACGTTAGAAAACTGTTCTAATTTCATTAACAACTATTCCTGCCTCCTGCTTTAGGACACAAGTAAATAATGAGCGTTGAATATTTTCACACCATCTCTGCAGCTCAGGGTTCTTCTGTTCTCAGTGGCTTATCTGATTTCTTAGGAGAAGAAATTCTGATTCAAAAGAACAGGGTTTGGTTTTTTTGTTTTAAGTTATTTATATAAGATTCAGGTAAATGGGACTTTCTACAGGATTTCCTTGGGGAGAGGAGCCTCAGATCTGCTTGTGGGACCACAGAGGCCTTTTTTGTCCTTTCATCTTCACTCGTGCAAGGCACAAGCAGATCCATGGGAATCCCTAGAGCTCCAGAAAAGTGGAGCTGACTAAAGAAGGCAGATAGGTGCCAGTGACCTGAATTTCACAGAACTTGTGCTTTATAGTCTCTGACAGCATGACAAGACTTGTGCCTCCTGAGCCTCCCACATGTCTGCTACTCATGAAAGTGGCCTTGTAGTAAGATGAAGTAAAGTTTTAGTTTGGGAACTAGGAAAAGGCTTTTTTTTTTGTTCTTCAAATGTCACAAACTGGTAAGAAGTAACTGCTCAAAAAAATTATATATAAGATTGCTGAAAATGCAGGTTGGAGCCTTCCACATGTAAGTCATTGTCAGCATTGAATCTGCATGTAATTACACAAAGAAATTAATTTTAGCTACAGGTAGACATTTATAGAAATGCCAGAGTGTGGGAGTTGCCACGAATAGAATCAGAAATTCTTTATAAATGTTGACATTTCAAGCATTGTTCTCCCAAGAGAGCTTCTATGGGGAGAAAATCAGTCAAACAAAAGATGATAAATATGTGACAAAGGTCTGTAGTAATCCTGAATGTCCACAATTAAATACTGGTAATGATGTCTGTGTTAGTGATGAGTTGGTCAGGAGCTGAGGTTTTTCTCCTAATAAATTAATTATTGATAAAAACTTCAGTAGACATAATTATGTTTTTTATATCTCAAGTACCAATAGCAACAATTTTCTCTCCCTCTGTATTTATATAGATATTCTTCTTTGCTCTTTTCTAAATTACAGCAACTAATAATCAGTTACAATAATCTATTAGTTGTTCAGTGGTTAAATCATATTTTTCTTTTTCACACTGTTATAGAGTCTTTTTAAATTTCCCTACTAGAGACTCTGCTTCAGTTAATGAGATTACATTATTCAATATCTTTGGAAATTAACTCTTGGAGATGCAGAAAAATTGATGGTGTTGAAAGACGGACCTCTAGAAAAATATGTTTTATTACCAGAAGCAATTTTCTCTCTAGTAAGTCTTTTTTCAGCCTAATATATGCAAGTTCACACTAATAATTGTTTATGAAATATATCTGATCAAAAGAAATCTGGAAGCCACAATCCAAGATGATCACGTGTGACAGAGGTGAGGTTTTTTTGCATTTTCTTGGAAGGAAATAAATAACTGAGTTCTTATAGCAGTGGAAATTTGTAATTCAGGTGCTGGAAAGACCAGCCAGAGCAGGGTGAGGGATATTTATTTCAGCTTTGTCAGGGAAGAGAGCGTGGGATGTGGAGACAGGGAATAAACCCTGATTTGGAAACACTTTGCTTTTACTTCAGGAGCATTTCCGGAAAAGGAAATTAAGAAGTAGAATGGGAAGCTCTGACTGAATTAGTAGTCCCACTTCTAGTTGCTAATAATAGAAACTTTAGAAGTCAGAGGGATAAGAGAAGGAAAGCTTTGAGCCTTCTGGTAGGAATAAATTCTATTTTTATAGCAGTAGCACGGGGAGTGCTGCTGTCAAAGTTCTTTTGCTTGCTTGGCCACACAGTATTTTCCTGGGCTGTCCCCAGTATTTCCAGGGATGCTCAGACTGGTTCCTTTGTATTTAGCAATGCATTTTCAGCACCAGAGCAACACCTCTCAAGCAGGTATTTTGCTTCAGCTATGCACCGTTAACCCTTCCAGTCTGCTTTGAGAAAATGTGGGTATTTCTACAGGGTATTTTAATTTTTTTTTAAGTTCTCTAGTCTACTTTTCAGCATACTCTGAGGGGAACTGAGGCATTTATGGCTCTCAGGAAAGCCTGTTAGGGTTTTTTTGTACTCAATCACTCAGTGGGGAGCTCCTGCCTTTGCCTGCTTTCAACAAGAAATGTCAGAGAACTCCCTGATTTAAGTGTAGGGGCACCATTTCATTATTTTTCATCAGAAAGGCCTCTTATTTGAGTGGGATCATCTTTGCTCCTCACATTTGCTGGCATATTTTAGCTGAAGCTCACTAAAAGCTGATAACTGTCTCTGTGCTGGGTTCCCCAAGGGCAAGGGAGACTTCTCGAAGGAGGAGGTGGCAAAATGTGTTCATCCAAAATGTGGCTGCACAGAGCCCTGTGGTGCCACAGCCCCAGCAAACTTCCTGTCCCTTCTGTTCCTGTGCTCTGAACTCATCCATGATTCAACATGATCTGTGATCAAACATCTGCTGCAGGCCTCAAGTAGTGGCATTAAGACACACACATTGCACTTCCTAAAATTGTCAGTTTCCTGTTTGGTTATCCAGGAAGCCAAAGATTTTGCGAGGGCAGATTTCTGCATTTGTAAACAAATACATATGAGTTTTATAAACTCTTAGAGGGGGGTGTAATTCCATTTTTTGTAAATATTAATTTTCAGCTGTGGGGAAAATCCTCCATCATAAAACTTGTTTTAAAGTAACTTAAACTGTCTGAAGATTTCATTTTTAACCCCGAATCAGTTGCTACTTACTCCACTAAGAGAGGAACATTTCCAAACCTCAGAGGAATAACCAGTGTGGTAAATCAAGTTATTTAAAGCTGGGTGAGAATGATGTCAAAGAAAGTTTGTCCTTCTGAAATTCTGTGTTCAATATTGCAATATTTGTTCTTTGTGTTTAAACTCCCCTTCCAATATTAACACTTCTGCAAGCATTCAAACAAATTTTAGCTCCCTTAATTTAAAGAGCTTTGATCACAGTTACACAGCACCTGTAGTTTATAAGTGCAGATGCAAGTTGTTTTAAGCATGATCTTCATTTTAAAATAACTCTTAGCTGGAAATGGAAATAGTTTTTCTATTTCCTCTGCTTTAGAATTGTAGAGTGATTGTGGTTTACCTCTGTCACTTGTTCCACTGTGCTCAAAGCACCAAGGAAGTCTAGTCTTTAGTCGTGCTTAATGCTCTTTATTTTTCTTCTACAGAGAGCAGGGGATACAGTCAGTGGAGATACTGAAAGGTAATTACTTCTGTTATTCTGTATTTAAATATATACACAGTTATATTTCTGAATTAAACTCCTTTCTTTACTTTTAGAAACTATGCTGCAGTATTTGAGCAATGAACTTTCAGAGTTTAAAGATATCAATGCTAGTATCATTTAGTAAACGTTTATTTGCCAACACCAAACATAAATATAAATTACAAAGGTTTAAAAAATTCTTCAGATAAAAGTTGATAAAATATTTGTAGATGGGAGAAATTATACTGTTATGTTTCCCAATTTACTTTTTGACTTTTGAAATTCAGTGTTTCAGACTCACTCTGAGGATGAAAAACAATGTGTGTCTAATATGATTTTGGTAACCAACAGGCAGGATGTTTCAATGAACATCTACATCTAATTCAGTCTGTACAAGATTACTGCTTCTATTTGTGGTTTGTAATAGATAGAGATTAAGAATGGGGTCTTCAGTTTGGTCATTAGGTCTGAATTGAATCAATTTATTCTAATGAAGAAAACAGTGATTTTCTCTTTCATTTCTTTGCTATTTATCTGATGAAGTATTTTCATATTCATGTTGCATCCAAAAGTCACAGTAAAAGAATGTTTGAAGCAACAGCTACATTGTATCATCATATATTCTAATTAAGTTTAGTTGTAATCTATTATAATTATTCTTTTTCATGTTTTTTTCATCTCATATATGGCCTAAACCTATTTAAGAAGCTGCATAATTAATTAGATTTAGAGTGCTTTGACCAATCTAAAGGATTTACAACTGCTGATGATTCCCCTCAGTGCTATTAATATCCCTGAATTACAGCTAAAAGTTTGAGGTGCAACACTACCAGCTGTTGACCACCTCATGCTTCATTTTTCAGGGCTGGCAGCATTTTTACCTCTTTATATGTATTTTAAACATCTCAATGCAGTTGAGAGGCAGCCAGAGTGGTGACCATTTGCTGCTGTTTCTCTGGGTGTGCATGGTTAAAATGGCATTTAACCAAAGGGAGCAGCACTGTTAGCAGAGATTAAAGTGAGGTACAGACAGTCCTGTCCCTCCAGTGCCAGCAGTTCATCACCTCAGCTTAGTGTGTGGGTTAGCTTTTACAGGAGGTTAAACATACTAATATTTAGATATTAATATTTTGTTCCATTTTGAAGCATCCCTCCTGTCCAGGGTTACCTGGGGGGAAATGGATTATTCTTGTTCCCTTTTGAAGTAACAACTTCATGTCACCTTTTGCCTGTACCTCTTACAGTGTTGAAAAACCTCCTGTTTTCTGTAAATCTGACTGTTTTCATTTAGTCTCCCAATCCCTTTATAGGTTCTCTTGTCCTGTTCTTCTCTCCCACTTGTTTCTCCTTATTTTCTGCCTGGCTGTGCTCTCCCTTGGGTTCTTCCTGCCTGACTTCTCTGCAGCAGAAAGAAACCCCACACATTTCCCAGAAAGAGCCATGTGTATCACCCTTATCATTTCCTTCTTTACACCCACATTTTCCTGCAGCCACAAGGAAGAGCTGCAGAGGAGTTGTTTTTTTGGGTTTGGTGGCGGTTTTTTTTTTTTGGGGGGGGGGGGGTTGGTTTTTTTTTGGTTGGTTGGTTGGTTGGTTTAGTTTGGTTTTTTTGGGTTTTTTTTGGTTTTGTTTGTTTGGTTGGGGTTTTTGTTTGGTTGTTGTTGCTGTTGTTGTTGTTGTTTGGGGGTTTTTGTTTTTGTTTGTTTGTTTGGTTGGGTTTTTGTTTGTTTGTTTGTTTGTTTTGTGTTTTTTTTTCTTCTGAGCAATTTTGCTCTTCCCAGAGCAAAGGGTGCCTGATTTTTCCCAGTGGGTTGCACATGCTCAGTTTGGCAGGGACATTGCAATCCAGATGGAACCTCCCTGGTGGACAGGACAGGGCATCTGCCAAGAAATACTTTCCAGGGACATATGACTTGATGAAATTTTGGCAAACTTTCACAGCAAAAGGCTATGCTTTTATATTCTTCTGTAGAAGAATCCTCCTCCCACACATTTTAGACTTCAGGCCCAAAACATGACCATATTATACCTTTTCAATATGTTGAAAAATATTACCAGAGGCAGAATTATATCACCTTCCTAATAACCTTATTTGAAGTCATTTAAACAGCTTAAACCAAAATAAAAACCATTTTTCAGATATTTAGCCCCTAGAATAGAGCCAAATATTTTCAGTCATAGTGTATCCATCCCAAGCCTCAAACTTCAAGACCTTGAGACTGAAAAAAAAAAAAAAAAGAAGAAAGAAAACATAGATGTTAACTTCTTGTGATGCTAGCTTTCCTAATGATCTAGATTTCCTAATGATCTAGAATTAGGCTTTGGGGACCAGGAGACCAACTATGTAGATAGATTGACATATTTGGGTGAAATACCATTATCTTCAATAACTGAAGGAGGGGGAATTTAGGTTGGATATACAGAAATTCTTCCCTGTGAGGGTGGTGAGGCCCTGGCACAGGGTGCCCAGGGGAGCTGTGGCTGCCCCAGCCCTGGAAGTGTCCAAGGCCAGACTGGATGGGGCTTGGGAAAACCTGGGATGGTGAAAGGTGTCCCTGCCCATGGTGGGGGGTGGAATTGGGATGGGGTTTAAGGTCTCTTCCAACCCAAACCATCCTGTGACTCTGTGATTTTAATTTTCAGGACCTACAGAGCTTCTGTTCTATTTATTATTATCTCCTTTGTTTTAAACAAGCTATGGAGAAGGAAGTTGTTTCTTGCATGTAGTAGAACGTCCCCCAGGCTCTAGGGAACATGTGCTGGAAACTCCAGCAGCTTTGTGAGAGCTACAAGGCTGCAGGACATCCCTGGGAGCATGGAGATTTTTTAACTCATTTGATGAGTAGAATGTAGAGCAAGCCTGGCAGCTCTGTCACAGCCTGGAGCAGAGCAGAAATGAGGGATCCCTGCCTTACAACTCTGGGTTCTTCCAAACTCTTGGCACCTGAACGCCTCACAGCTCTGTGCACAGGGCAGGATTTCCACCAGCATCCCTCAGTGCAGGGCACTGTCCATCTCTCACAGATATGCCCTGGCTGGCAGACAAATCTGAGCTCTCCTCACAGCTCCTGTGGCTGGAAGTTGTGATCTCACTCCTAAGCAGGAGTCATGATTTAGGAAGGCATGATTTGCAGCTGGAGGTGGAAGCCCTGGATGCATGGGTGCACTGAGGTTTTAGGAGGGCAGGCTGAGCTGTCTGCTCCTGAGCAGCAGCTGATTTGTTCCCCTCTTTGCCAGGAGCCTTTGCCCTGTTGGGAGCTGTTTCACAGACAAGGAGGAGGTAACAGGTGCTCAGTGAGGAATCGCTGCTGAGCTTTCCTGCAGACAAACGCCTGGCTCTGTGCTTAGCAGGGCTCTCTGTGGTCTTTGATCTTCATTTCACTTCAGAAGTTTGGGTTTTTTTCCAGTCACAGAAAGCCTCAACACCTGTGGATTCTGGCCATGGGTGTGTTGTGTAACTGTGACATCCCTGTGGAGACCTGGGTGCAGATCTCTGCTTCACTCAACAGACAGGCCTGCAAGGGGGAGAGAGGCAGAAAAACTGCATCATTCACCCGTGGCACAGCTGCTACTTGAATGAACACTTTTTCTGAATATTTGCTTAGTTTTCCTGTGAAAACGCTGCTCAAGTTCTTTCTCATAACACATTTTGTCTTTGTAAATAACACTTAAAGATTATTATAATCATGGTCACGGCAGTGTGCTTTGGAAATTAATTTTTTTTTTTTTTGGTTGTGGGTAATGCCGGAGAGATAAGAAGAGATGAACATTTTAAAAATAACTTTCAGTCTTGGTATTTTGCTGTCAAGGTTGCATGTTTGGCTGTGTTTGGCTGCACCTGTAGTGCAGAGGCTGCAGAGATTTACAGGTGCACCTGAGTTGCTTGAAGCATCAACAGCCCAGAGCAGAGACCTGAGCCAGGGATTTCAAACCTCACTACAAAATACTCAATAATTAATCTGCAGTGAGGATTTACTCATTGTAACAGGAATATATTATATAAGAGATGGAAGTTCTAGTAACCTAAATGTGAATCGAGGATCCAGATGAGGTGACTAAAAATGTATTCCTGTGACCACGCAGATAAATCCAAAACGTTACATGTGTGTATTAGTCCAGGTTCTGAAAAATGGGTAAAAGGGAGACCTTTTTATCCACACAAATTCCAATATATGCCCCACAGGTAGGCAAAGCACATCCAAAGTCTCAATAGATATTGCTCATGTCTTTCAGGTTTCTGTCAAACAGAAACAGCTCAGAAATCCATTTGAGGAAGTTGTAGGATAGAATAAGTATTTTGGAATAATCCTGTACATATAATTTAATTATTAAATTTCATTAATTACATTAATAAATAAATGCATTTTCTTCATTTATTTTCCTTAATATTTTGCATTTCTATGTGATAATATTTATGCAATGAATGTTTCTGCAGACATACTGAAATAATTGCTTGATTTGTTTTTCTTGTTTTCTGTTTGTTTCAATTTGTATAATATTTTCCTAGATCCTGAAGTTTGTTTCAAAAGCACAATTATACATGAAAACATATTTAGTAGATCAACTGTTTTAATTGATTTGAGAAATATTAGTCCAGGTGCTTATAACTTGTATCACTGCACATCTTCCCCCTTTTTTCCCCTTTTGCTCCTTTTGCTGTGAAAATGGATTTCCTGAAAAAAAAAACAAAAAAGCTGAGAAATAACTCAAGCAAATATGATCCAGAGCATTTCAACCAGAACATGCAACATACTGGGGGTTCTCTGTGTCTAAAATTGGTTCAGCCACTTTCATACAGAAAATTTACTAGTTTAGAGAGGAGAAAAGATCAGTCTTTCCTTCTTTTGTGCTCTGCACATCTGAATACTTCAGGAATAATTAGATTTGGGGAGGGATATTTGATAAACATAAAACCTTTTAACAAACAAACCTCCTGCAGACTGTTGAAAACTGTTCCCAAGTGAAAAAAAATGACACCTGTTACATGCTAGAACATCTTATCCTCACCTGACTTCCTGGCCAAGGTTTCAAAAATAGGGTGCAGGCTATTCCTATCACCAATTCCAGACTGCCTCCCTCACTACAGCATTTTTGCTGCTGAGACTCTGTGATTACTGTAAGGACACCTATTATTGTGGTTGCACAATAAAGAGGTAAATAAAACCTGAGTAAGGACTTTTGATGCCACTACAGATGCATAATTGAGATTGTATATTGGCTGAGAGACTGGGAGGATCAAAAGTGATGCTTTCCATAAGGGATTAAAAGGAACAGCCCCAAAATCAAGGGGAAGTGCCCAGAAGGATGGAATAGCATGGATGGCATTTTCAGGGACAGGCAGAAATGGGACATTAATGGCACAATCAGCAGCATTTTGGGCATCCCTCCACCCCCTCTCCAAATGTCTGAAGCTGAACTTGTTAGGTTTTCATTCTTTCCTTCAATCCATGTCACCTACAGACAGCTCAGAACATCGAAGGCCTATTAACTTTCACAAATTTAATTCCAATGTCATGTATTCCATCCCTTCACTGCAGGCTGGAAATCTTCTTTGCCTCACAACTATAGATGTTTCTAACCCACAATGAGGAAGTAGTTTCTGCTGGTAAATTTGATTTCTCCTAACAGTGGAAATTTTCAAATGAGAAAATGCTACTTCCTGCCTTGCTGACTTAAAACAATTGTTGTTATTATGGCCAACAGAATTTGGCAGTATATTAAAAATGTCCACAATGCTTTTATTCCTTTTCAATTTTTCCCCTTGTTCACTCTCCAATTTCTGCATTTTGTTTCTATTTATGTGACATATACAAAAAACATCCACAGTTTTAAGGATTCTCCTTTTCCTGACTTTTGAGAGCATGAAGGGGAATTGTGTGTTTGAGAATTTCTGTGCCAGATCAGACAAATCTGACCCTGATTCAGTGTCCTATTTCCATCATGGCCAATACTGCTAGCACTGGATGAGGAAAGGCCTCTGGTGCTGCTGCCCTGCTGTGCTCTCCAGTCTTTACAGAACTCACATATATCAGAGTTAGTACTTTTGCATTTTAAAGTGTCAGTTCTTGGTATCTGTAGCATCCTGTAGCAAAATGTTACAGAACCTCGTGCTGCAGGATGCTGTGGTTATATTTAGAAATGCACAGAGTGTATGTAAGCACTATGTAATCAGTTTGGGGTTTTTTCCCTGTGGTTATTTGACATCTTTCTTCTGTCTGTCCTAGATATGCAAGTTCTGCCATTGACCATCCAGGAAACACATCCATGAGGAAGGTAATGTTATAAATGTGCTTTAAATGAGCAAAAACCTCCTCAACTGTTCAATTCTTTGCCATATTTTTAAAAGATACTTAAGATATCTCACACTTTGACATTTGCCTATATTATGAAAGAGCTGGAAACAAAAAAAATCTATGAATAATTTCCATGTTGAGGAAACTGGCTGCTGCAACCACAGCAGGTCAGTGTGTCTGCAATACTTTTAGTTAAATTTAGGAACATAGGAATTCATTAAAATTTAGGAACCTTGGTGTGTAATCTGAAGTATGTGATGGTTTGGGGAGGAGAATCACACACCATGTTGAGCTGGAAGGCACCTCTGGAGGGTAAAGAAAAGGTAAAGAAAAGCTTTAAAACACTCAGACTATTTAAATAGTACCAATACTATGATAGGGAGATTGGGGATTCAGATTTGCAAGCACTTTTGTGGCACCAACTTCAAGGTGCTCCATTTTCAATGGAAAATAGTGAAAAAAAAAAGTTTTATTATTTAGCATTTTACAATATTTCATACAAACGACAAACAACAGAACCTTCATTTGTAGAATGTCAGCTCTTGATTCTGACTTAGGGCTTTTTACACTGATCAGGTTGTACAGGGCTTGGACCAACCTGGTCTATGGAAGGTGTCCCTGCCATGGCAGGGGCAGAGGGTGGAATGGGATGAGCTTTAAGGTCCCTCCCAACCCAAAATTTCCAGTGGCTGTGATGACTCCATTCTAAATAGCTCTCCCTAAAAACTCCTGAGGTTAAAAACAGTGGAGGTAGAAGCAACCAGTTCTGCTTTTTCTTTGAATGTTTCCATGACACACTTCTCCTACCCCCTGGTTACACTGAGATCTCCTTAATTTACCTCCATGTAGCATCCATTCAATTCTAGCACTTTTTCTCATTTCCACTGTGCTGGGTTTGCGTGGGGGTGGCAGGGTGTGCACTCTCTGACTCTGGCCCTGAGTTGTGGTTTTGAGGTAAGAACTGAATTGCTGACAGCCCCAGCGAGTTCTCCATCATCTGTCTGTCTCCCATAGCAACTCTGAGTCATTTGGAGTTGTGAGTTCTGTTTCCTCACAGTGTTTGCCACCAAGTTAATTATATTATAGTGGTTCTTTTATCTCCCAGAATGTGGAGCTTGAATTTTTTACGTTAGCAGTGCTAATTAACTACTGATCCCCAAGGTATTGCAAACCTTTCTCTAGTTTCCTTGTTTTGAATACAGTCTATGTGTGCATAAACAAAACAGGAAGAATAATTAACTAAGCTTTTTAGAAGAAAGATATTTTTTATGTCAGAAAGATATTTTTGGCTCTCCCTTGATTTTTTGTGATATTTATTTTTTTCATTACTTTTAAAACTTTTATATGAAGTGATGCATACCAGTTCCTGGTGAGTATCTCCTCCAGACGTTTCATTCGTCTTGCAGTCCTTTAAATTTAACCACATTTCATTATGGGGTTTTATTCCATCACTGCATTTCTCCAGGCTAAATTGTGGGAAAATTTGGTGAGGTGTTTTTACAGGAACACACCTGCTTTGCCCTAACACATTTCCGTGGAAAGAGGAACATTGAGCAGATTGTTTCAGCCCCAGCCACCACACAACTCCAGCTGACACAACAGGACAGATCAATATTGCTGCTGTGATTTGCAACACATCAACAAAACCCCCAGAGCTGCTGTGCACATTTGCTACCTTCTCTCGGAGTTTTGCTGTTTCATTTTCTGTATTTTGCCACGTTTCCTCCAGCACAGGAGCATCAATCTTTGTCTTCTCTTGAACATTTGCAGAGATGGAGTTAAAAAGGGGAGATGTGCTGGGTTAGTGGCACGCTGCACACTCACTCACTGAGCTTTCCCTGCCAGAATTACCACTTTTTGTGGAACATTCCTGCCCTGGGGCTGGCTGGGAGGGCAGGCTGAGGTCAGGAGAGCACAGAGAGCTGGTGCCCTCGGACACAGCTCCCTCAGGAGTCAGGAGCTGCTGGTCCCTGCAGTGCCTACAAACCCTTCCACTTGTGAAGGGCTAAATCACACCAGGGTTACAAACAGGGCTGTGGATGTCCAAACCCACCCCTCCCTCTGCTACCTTCAATTAAATAAATCTTTGTCTCTCTGGAGCTGAAGTCTTGCTTTCACTTGATTATTTTAGAGGGTTTTTAAGCATTTGTACATTGGAGGCAAATCCTTACAGTTTTTGAGAGCTGTCCCTGATTTTGGGTTTAAATAAAGCAATGCTTTTAGGGTTTGTTTGGTTGGTTGGTTGGGTTTGGTTTGGTTGTTTTCTTGTTTTTTGGGAGGTTTTTTTTAAGAATCTGTAGCAATTTTCTAATGCTGCCACAAAAGAAAAGAGGAGGTTTTTTTTCCTCCTGAGACTTACTCTGTCAACAACCAACCAAAAAAACTTGTTTCTGTGGTGGGAAGAGTGTGACTTTGCTATGTCATTGAGCACAAGGTTTTGCATATAATGTCTGTGGTGAATATTTCTTTTTGAATGATATTTTTATTATTATCACGTTGATGCAAAAAACTTTAAATACCTGTCAGTTTATCAGCTCATTCATTGGAGTTTATATCTTTAGATTTCAAACTACTGCACAGCTATTCATGCGAAGAATCCTTGATGGTTACACTGCAGTTGTAATTAATATTTTTAAAAGTGATTTTAATTTGCCTGTTTAGCAGTGTTGTTTTCTTTATGATGTTGAGGAAAGCAGTAAGAGAAAAATGACAGAAGGGAGATCCTGTGATTACTGATGCTGTGATAACCCTGGAGAGGGGAGAAAATGAAAGCTCTTATATGTTACTGCTGTTACTTGCACTGGTGTTTCATAATTTATTTATTTTTTTCCCTACAGTCATTCCATTACGCTTCCCTCAGGGTAAAAAGCAGAAAATGGTCAAAAGGTAACATCTTTCAGTTAACATTTTGAAATAGAAAAAATGAGGTTCCTTCTCTTATAAGTGATCTATATCAAAAGTTCAACTTGATCCAAATATTTCTAAATATTTGTAAGCAACAAAGGAAAACACCAAATTAAAATACCAAAATAGATAGGTACAATATTCCTTGGGCGGGTGGTAAAATTTCCTCTTCCTTAGGAAGAAAACAAGGAGCATCTATGAGCAAATGGATGAGAATTTGTTTGTGGAAGACTGCAGAGCAAAGGATGGTGGTTTATGTTCCTTGAATTTCTTCCCTGTTTCACAGCTGAAGGACAAGTGTAGTTCTTGTAGCATCATAAACTTGATTTTTCACACAAAAAAGATGTCTGATACATTAAGGAAATTTCCTACAGAGCTGTTTTTTTTTTTTTCAGGAAAATAAATTATACCATATTTATTAAAAAATTTGGGTTTATTAATATTTACAAGGGAATCTAAACATTTCAATTGGGATTCATTGAAATAACATCAAGAAAAAGAAAAACAACCTTATTCCTGCTGCTGTGCCTCTAACAGGATGCTGTAAAGTCAAAATATTGTTGTTCACTTCAGGATAAAAATCATATAAGCATGTGCACTATTATGGAAATGAACAATCTTTCTTTTTTATTGTTTATAAAAACTGGGTTTAAAAATTCCCATAATTTGACAGGGCTTCTGCTGTTAAAGGGAAGATATACAGAAAAAAAAAGTAATGTTTGCATCTGTGTACAGATTGTGTTATACTCTGAGTTCCTGACTGAGGCTAAATAAACATATTTTTATTTTGGAATGATGCTGTTCATCTTTATCAAAAAAAAAAAAAAAAAAAAATTCAACCCTTAGAGCAATGAACCCTCTAGAGATTAAATCAAGCATTGCATAAACCAGGCCCTTTTTTTTGTGTGTGTTCACGGGGAAAACCAAAATTGCAGGGCACCGTTGAATTTGGAAACGGTTCATTCCTAGTCTGGAGAGGATTTGGCTGGGAGGGTTTTGAATTAAAAACGGAAGAGTTTTCACCCTTCTCACCCCGTGGTGTTCCCAGGGAGCTCCCTCTCCAGCGTGAGCAGGAGGCGCATTTCCTGCAAGGACCTGGGGCACGGCGACTGCGAAGGCTGGCTCTGGAAGAAGAAGGATGCCAAAGGTTATTTCACCCAGAAGTGGAAAAAGTACTGGTTCATTCTGAAGGATTCCTCCTTGTACTGGTACACGAACCAGAATGTAAGTACATGCCATGCTTGGACAAAGTAAAAATGAAACCTTAAGCTTTCAATTTCTTTTAAAGTCTATTTTTTACTGCATGCTCGGATGAACTGCCACTTTAACTGCCAGGTCTGGGACACTCAGGGCTGGAAATATTTCAGTTGAAAGTCTTTTTAAAATCTCCAAGTCCTCCATGTTCAAGCCTAATAAAATAGCAGATGTTCATGGCAGTCTTTAAGAAATGAATATATCTGTAGTTAATCCTTTTCCACAGATTTATTTGGACTAACACAGTGTTCACACTCAACTCTCCCCAGTTTCAGTTGAGGGGGGAGGAATGTGTAAAGTGTAACCATTTGTGTTAGTTAAGCATTCTGTGAAGCAGATGTGAAAATTTGAATTTGTAAATCTCTTTATCTAGAAGTTATTTTTACATCGATGTTCTTCTTGCTTTTTGCTGAATTAGTCTGGAGTTTGCAGTTTCTCATGTGTAAAATGCTGTTCTTGGTGAAATTTTCCTGAAAACCAATGGGCCTATGCTGGTGCAATCTGCATAAATGTAGAGAAAATAACAGAGAGGAGAAGCCCAAAATGGTTCAGTGCTGCTCTTCCGTTTATGTGCTGCAGCCCCAGTGCTTGAGCTGAGCTCTGCAGCCTACTTTGGTTACTGATCTTTCACTCCACCCATTCACCCATTCACTCTCCCATTTTCTTCCAGAGGACAAGTTTAGCAGTGTAATTCCCTCAGTTTTTGTGGATTGATTTTGTAGCCAAGAGGCTGTTAAGGCTGTGGCTGATCAAGATATTTTGTGGTGTTTGACATTTCCTGTGCCAGGTGGGGAGCACTGGCTGTGTGCCCCCAACTCTCAGGCTGTGGCTCAAACCAAGTCAAAATTCACT
This sequence comes from Phylloscopus trochilus trochilus, assembly GCA_016584745.2. Lineage (NCBI taxonomy): Eukaryota > Metazoa > Chordata > Aves > Passeriformes > Phylloscopidae > Phylloscopus > Phylloscopus trochilus. The sequence goes on from WQNJ02000015.1 coordinate 26,623,515, forward strand.
GTGCCCTTGCTAACATCTTTCAAAAACCTGCCTGGTGTTAATATGTCTCCCTGCTTTTTCCTGATGAATTGCTTCAAAAGAAGCAAGAAGTGACAGGATACATTTCCTGGTTATTACCTGCCCGTTTAATCAGAGGTGGCCTCACCAAGGAAGCTCCTCAGGGGCCGTCAGCAGGGCAGGTGGTGTGACAAACTGTGACTTTAAAGAGAGACATCCACCAAACAGCTGCAAAATGGAGATTTATGGTGAAGAATCTCAGAGCTCTCCTATGTTTAGGTGCTTTCTGATGGGACTGAAAGATGTTCTGTGATCTTCAGCAAAAAGGGATTGGGAAGGCTGTGCCTCCTTTGAGAAATTATCAGTTTAGTTACCTCATCAAGGTTATTTACTTGATCATTTACTTATGAATCCATTTCATAATAAAAACAGAATGTGCAAAACACATTCAGTATTTCCTTTGACTGGGTACTTGTTCTTCGTATAAAACCCAAACAGCTGCTGCTCATTTCTCTCTTCTTCAATTCTGTGCTCCTTTTCTACATTTATTTTCCCTCTCATTCAATAGGATGAAAAAGCAGAAGGATTCATTAGTTTACCCGAGTTCAGGATAGACAGAGCAATTGAATGCAGACGAAAACAGTAAGTAATGTGTCAATTATGTTTGTAAAAGATTACTCTTGGAAGTTTGCTATACATAGTACTGAACACTTGCATAGTCCTGAGAAGGAAGTTACTGAGAAAAAAACTTGAAATCTGTAAATATAACATCATAGATCCACTTAAGCTTTAGTATTTCTCTTTATTATAAAAGATGCAGTGTAATGTAAATTCTATTTACTGAATTAGAATGGATTGAATAACTCTTTAGCCAGCTTGCCAGATAGTCCAGTTACAGCTTCAGAAATAAGTAAATCAAAAAGCTATGAATAATTTAGTAAAGAGATAAAGCTTTCTCAGGTTCAGTTGGGCTGCATTTTCCCATAGGAAATAGCATAACAAAGATCATAGCAGGGGATGGTGAATATAATCTTAATTTTCTCTTTTATGGAGGAAGATTTTCATACCCAATATTGTGTTGCTCCCAGCTGCTAAAATATTTAGGTTCCATATGCAAAATGAACTCTGCATTACTGCTTGTGTGCATATTGCTACTTTACATTCTGCTCCACTAAAAAAAAAAATATTACAAGCTTTCCACAATTAAGGAATATTTAATAACAGACACTCATTGGAAACTGCTTCCAAACAGTGTTGGGGTTGCAATCAACAGGTTTAACAGAACAATTCCAAAGCTTGAGAGTAGCACTTTACTGGGATCTCCTGAATTATTTGCATTCGTCTTCTGTATGCTTTCCTCCTTTTGATGAAGCATCTTGGATTTTTCCTGTGCTTTTCCAAAGACTGAGTGCAGTTTTGGTCTGAGGAAACAAGTCTTACAACTATGAGCACAATGCAGTAGAAATATTGAAGATATGAATTACAATAGACTGCTCATCAGAAAATCAAACCTCTTCAGTTTCCTGTTCTTGTCTGGGGATGTTATTACAGTGTCAGAGAAGTACAAGACAGTGCAATTTACACTTCTATTTCTCCTTTCAGCTGAGGGTATCACTATAGAAATTAAACATGAACTGAGCACTATAAATACCTCAGAGCAATGAGTAGATATTAATAATGATATTGAATAAAAATACAGGAAAAATAATACCCTTTTGTTAGAATATAAAGTACTTAACAGATTTCAGTGAATTAACCAAGATCAAACAGAAGGTCATTGTGCACAGCTAGAAATAGCTTCCAGAGCTTTCCTCAAAGCATGAGAACACAATCCCTCAGAACTCAGCTTAGAGAAGGATTTCTGTAGGGTATATGCACAGGGAAAAGTCTGGTTAACTAAAACTTTGCACATGGCTGAAAGCTGAAAACCTTTAGGCTTTGAATCCTTTCAAAAAGAGGTAGGTCCAGAGCTATAAGTATAATGAAGATGTTCATAGCATATTCCCTTTTTTCATGAACTGAATTTCCATTTGATTTCTTCCTTCATGGACTACCATTTATGTATTTCCCTCATCACAAGAATTTCCCCTTACCTTAACCACTGTTTTACCTGGAAGTGTGCAGTGAAATTCAGTATATCCAACATGTGGGAACAGGAGCCCTGGCTGTTTCCAGCCAGCTCCAACCCACAGCCCCTGTGAGCACACCTGGAAAACACTCACCTGTCCTCTCCTGTGTTCTCCCTCAAGGCCAGGAGTAAGCATCATTCCATTGCCTGCTTCCACTGAAAAGCCAAAATCACAGAGTTAGTTTTCCTTCAGCTCTCCCCAGTGCAGAACTAAGAACATTTTGGAACTCAGTTTGGATTTCCCCTCAGATCTCAGAGGGTTATTTTCAGAGCTATTGATGTGAAATGTTCAAATCCTTTTGAAACTAAAGGATTTGAAGGCTTACTGGGATAATTAATGGATTTCTCTCTCCCACTGTTCTCTGGGATGGGGAGTTCTGCTCCCCAGCCTGGCTTTTCTTGATGTCCATGACTCACAGTGATGGAATAGCCTTAAGAAAGCTTTCACAAGAATATAGATAACTGAATGCATCATTTGGTATGGTTTGATGATTTGCTTCAGTAATGCATTTAATGAAGGTACCCTGATTATTAGAGGAACCATGGCATTATCTCAGGCTGGTTCAGCTCTCCAGGCTATAGCTGGACGTGCAATGACCTTGTGAAAGGAGGCTTTTTGCACTGCCACTGAAAAACTTTCCACTGCTTTTAGGCAACACCTGCATCCTCCTGATTAAAAGTGATCACAGAGTAGGAGAAATTATAGTTATTTGAGTTTGTATGGTGCGGCATGACATGAATATCGTGCTATTTTCAAAGTTACTGGTAATTATAATGCCCTGTGATGACTCTGATCCCCAAGTATAAAGATTAATTGAGCCACAGGTATAATTAGGCCTTATCAACTGGTGCTTTATCTGAACCTTCAACAATTTCCACCCAGTGAAAATTTTCATTGCCTAGTTAATGCAAATTTGGGTGTTAAATTTATCAGGGATGTGCCACAATTTTGGCACTTGGTATTGCAAGTGTGCTGTCAGAGGTCTCTACAAATGTCATTGTAGTACAGGCAGACATGAAGGTACAGCTTAAATGTTAGTACAGTTTCATAATTTTATGACTTCTGAAAACAACTTGACAGTCTTTGCAGACAGCAAAGCCCCCTTGAGCCACCAATTGGCCCCCACAGGGAAGAAATTTCCTGGGCTGTGTTAACTGGAGTACAGCCAATGGATGAAGGGATTATTCTTTAAACTGGCACTCACTACTCCACATCTTGATTATTGCAGCCACTCTGGGGCCCTCCAAACCAAGCCAAATGTAAATACATAGACACAATTCCTCTAAATTATTCATATTTATACATCTCAAATTGTTCCCCTGGAGACACCAGATCCTAATGCTAAGAATGTATCTAAACACTGCCCTAATAATAATAATAGTGACACTGCTGGGAGATGAAGATGGATTTATTATCTTGTTTTGCAGCCCTGACACAGAACTGCAATACACTTAAATCACAAGTTTGCACAGAGCTGGGATCTCTATTTGCTAGCAATAAAGATCTCTTTTCTGCAGTCTGCAGATACCTAACAGTGCAATACATTATTGCAGCTTTAATGTTCACTATCTCAGGAAATTATCACAGTATCAGACAGAAAGATCTTAAGGAACATTCATAGAGTAACCAATTAGGTTTGCAGGGACCTGGCAGGTGGAAACTCCTTTGCAAAAGCAACCAGACCTGCAGCATTTAACTGATTTACCCTGACAAAATTCTTGCTCTTTCTGCATCTTATGACACATTCACAAGTTCTGTAACAGCTGAGCCAGGAGCCCTGCTGAGCCAGGCAGTGCCTGACCTGTTGCACACTCCTGATTTCACCTCTCTGTGCCTTAATTGAGGCAGGGTTCCTGTGAGATTGTAAAATATTCTAATAATCACAGGCTCACAGCCTCATTTGGGTTGGAAGGGACCTTGCAGACCATCCCATTCCACCTCCTACCATGGGCAGGGACACTTTCCACTAGAAAATGATCCATTAATCATAGATTTTATCACATTACAGGAGCACAGTGGAGCCAAATTAAACTCTGTTTATCACACTAACTTCCACCCATTAACATTGACTTGAAACCCCAATGCTGGCATTTGCATGCCTGCGTGTATTTAAATTTCCTGTCTAGGAAAATAATCCTATTTACAAGCAGAAACTCCATCATGTGATACTCTCTCAGGATTAGCCAAAAGGATTAGGATCTTTAGACCCACCACCTTATCCTCTCCAATCCCAGCCAATCCCACTGGGAGATGGTTGGGCAAGTGGAGCAGGAGGAGGTGCAGATGTTGTAGAGAGTTCAGACCAACAGCAGAACTGTGCAGGAGTGTTTGTTTAGTCATGACTTTTTATTTTGAACATCAAAAATGTAGTACTGTAAGGAATTTCTGTTGAAAGTACAGTACTTGCTAGTCTCTGTGTAATTAAAGATGTGCTATGTAGGGCTCTAATTCACATGTCTAAAGACACACAAAACTGTTTCACCTTTCTTACCCACAGCTGTTTCCATAGAAGCAGTTGGAGTTGCTGGTACTCAGCTGGCATATGGGGATTTAAAAATTCCACATTAAAAGCAGGAGACTAAGAATGATAAGAATTCTTGACACTAAAATTGTATCATACCAATCAGTTAAAAGAAGGCATAAATTTGATCAGAGCATACTTAAAACTGCATTTATATAATGATCAAAAGAGGGATAATTAACAAGCCTATGCCATCTAGTGGGCACCACGGATCCCTGTGTGGGATTTCACAGTCACTCACTGCTTTTATTTGCAAAGTACCAGTAGCCAGGGCAAGGAGGCTCTCCAGTGCTGTCCAGATGCCAAAACAACACTTAAATACCTCTACAGTCTTCTTTTATGGAATTTAATATTTAATGATAACCCTCTGTGCAAAGATAACTTTACCCTTTATATCCCTAATCTCATGAAAAAGGAAACTGCACAGAAATACAACTCTGCTGTAGGACTTTCATTAGGAAAGCTGTTGTTGGATGCATTTGTATTCATTATATATAGAAAAAAATCACTGTGCCCAGATGAAGCTTCTTCAGCTTTCATCTTGACTTTGTAAACTGCAGCAGGTCATAGTAATTAATAAAACACTCATTTGCATTCAAGCTATTAATAGTGGAAACATTGCATCACAGGTTGTTCATAATTCCACGTGTAATGATTCCTCCTAACCTAATTCTTACATCTGGTAATCACCATATAAATGTCAGTATTTTTACATAAATGTTATGAATTATAGTCTGGCATTTTTTTAACATTTGCCAGCTAATCAAATTAATAGCCTTTAATGCTGGGACCTTCTGGTTTCCTTGATAGAAAAACTCCTTTTCATAATACCCATGCAAAAAAAAAAAAATTGTAAAAACTGTTGATTATTGTTCTAGAGGGGGCCCAGGGATAGACCACATAAAAGCACTAATAAAAAGCATTTTATATTAATTATAATCACCCATGCCATCTGATTATTATCTGTTATTCCAGTGATTTCTAGCTCAACTTGGCAGCCCTCTGCATTTCTTTTTGTAGAACAGTCATCTAAATACATGAGGAGATGTGGGGGGCAGAGTCAAACATTTATTCCTCAAGTTGATCTTTGGAACACAACTAAGATGTACTTGAATATACTCAATAAGTCTTTCAAATTCACCTAAGATTTTTTTGGATATAGAACATCAGTGGTTATCCAAGGGATTTATACTTTTAGGTCATTCAACAGCTTTTGAAATGTTTGCAAAGTATGAGGCTCACAAATGTAGATGAAATCAGATCAGGGGGAACCCATCTACAAATTTAGGCAGCAAAATTCAGACTGAAGATGACAAATGCCTATGAAACCTGTTACATGCTGAAGAATCACAGAGCAGGACTGTCTGGTGTGTTTGTAGACAAATTGTTTGAAAGAAAAGGTATTTTTTATTCTTCGTGCTCTTTTTATAGTGCCTTCAAAGCATGTCATCCCAAAATAAAGAGCTTCTACTTCGCAACTGACTGCCTTGAAGAGATGAACAGGTGAGTTACGTGTCCTCTTCATTGTCGGGTGTTCTTTATCCTGGTGCTTCAATATTTCATCTCACACAGGAATAGACTCCTGGAGGCTGATGGAATGCTGGCTCATGGTGTTCTCAGGAATTAGCCTTCCATTAATTTCAGTAAATATTTTACATTCCGTGACTTTGCTGACATTTCCTGCCATGACCCATCTTAGTTCTGCAAAGGGAAGTTACTTGTGTTGCTCTCATCTGTGTTAATTAGAATTTTTTCTTTTGTTAATGGACTTAAGGTTCATCACCTTTGTGGTGATTTGTAGGTTAGTGGGATCAGTGTTTCTGGCATATTAAACAGTGCACCCATACCAAAGCTTGCAAGAGTACACCCAGGTGGTGGGGAGAATATCTATATATCAATACAGATACATATATTTATATACACATATGTATATATGTTCTCCTTCCAATCCCAAGAACAGCCCCCAACAACACGGGACATCAGCAGTAATTAATTTTGTGCACCACATCACTCTCCCAACACAGTGCAAAGGCAAGAAAAGTTCCATTTTTGGTGTTGCAGTAAGCTTCTAAATGTCCTTGGATGTGCTGGCAGGGCGTTCCAAACTTCTGACTGGACAAGGCACTGGGCAACCTGATCCAACATTAAAGCTGACCCTGCTGTGGGTGGATGGGGGAACAGACACCTCCTGGGAGCTCCTCTAACCCAAATTACTCCGTGCTTCTTCTTTGTGATTCAGTGGTGAAGGCAGAGGTTGGGTGAAGGTGGGAAGGGGCCTTAGATCCCAAAAGGCAGAGTCAGATGTCTTCCCTCCTCCTGTTACATCAGAAATTTGTTTATTCCCAGCTGAGGTGGAAAGCCTGGGACAAGGTCAGCACACTAGGAAGCCTTGAATCTTTCCTGCCACAGATAACTGAAACTTTGAGATGTTCTTACTTACCCTCATCCTTAATGTTTGCCAGCTTGGAAAGATAGATATGGATGGGTTTTTTCCTTTGGAATATTAAGGCCTAAAAATTAGTGTTGAATTGAACATTTGTATTCTGTGGCTTACATGGCTCCTCAGGCGCGTTGGGGCATGAGCCTGGCTGGAGTGAAATTGTTTAGCGTGTTCATCTTGCACTGATGAGGGTAATGAACTTCAGTTATCAGGAGAGGGATACTTTCAGGGTATAAGTTTTCTGAAAGATATTTTTTCAAGGTTGTAAATGTTCCATTTCTCAGTTCTGTAGTGTTTCGTTTGGACAAAACCAAAGTGAGGATGTTTTGTTGGTTTAACTCTGCTTGGTCTCCCTTGATTTCAGCTGCTGGGGTCGCTCTCATTTGTTGAAGTGCCATTGATCATATCTATAAATTATACATAAAATGTTCTCACTCAAGGAAAACCAGGAAGTCTTGACACATGTTCAATGAGCTGCTTTTACAACATCCATTGATTTTTTCCACGGGGAGTCCAGGAAGCTGCCTGTATGGCAGTGAGGCCTTGGAGCACAGAACTAGCTGGGAAGGTGCTAGCTGTTTTTTCATACCACACCATCCTTCACATCATTTACACTGGAATTTACAAGAGCCTTTTCCCTGATTTTTTGGGAAGAAGGCAAAGGGTGAACTTTCACTTGAAGTATTTTGTGCAGTATTTTCCCTTCAGCAGTTCTGTCCCTGCAGAACAATTGGAATTCACTCCCTACCCAAATGAGGGATAACTCTGCTACCTCTGTAAAATCCCTGGGCATCCCTACAGCTTTTACAGGTTTCCTGGAATTCCTTCTCCCAGAGATCCTGTGTGAAAATTGAAATAAGGAAGTAAGATTCATAGATGAAAAATGTGTTTAAAATACTGATTTCACAGATCTCTCTCTTCCTAGAAAATTGCTAACCCCATAATGTGAGGAAATAGGGCAAATGCTTTGCATGGCATCTCCCACTCCTGTTTTTAGCACAGAATTTAACTGGATTTTCCCTGCTGATGGAAGTGTGTACTCCTCATGCTGAAAAGTGAAGGAGTCCTGGCATGGAAAGGAACATTCCTCATCCACTATGAGGAGGTTTTATCCTTTCTTCAATTGCTTTTACCACAGCTTTTGTTTTAACAGCTCTTTTTAGAGTTTCTCACCTCAGATTCACTGCTGATTGTTTTTTCCCCCACTCCAGAATATTTTAATGTGCCTTTAACCCCACGTTGCAGAAGGAAGAGCTGGACCCCAGTGGGTAGGGATGGATTATTCTGTAGCAGACCGAGGCACTCAGCTGTGGCTGAGTTTTTGCCTGCTGTGTTATTCGGGTTTGCAAAATTCATGCTCGCGCTGTTTTGTCAGGTCTTACACAGCAGAGCCGTGTTCTTAGAAATGAATTAATAATGAACTTGATGAGCTCATCTCTAGCTTGGTACTCCAAGCTTGTTAAAGGCCTTATTTCCCAGAAGTGCTTCATCTCCTACCCCACCACACATAACCTGTTTATGGCTTTAATTAGCATTGAATTTAATATTCAGTTGTTTTACAATATCTACTTTATTTAAAACTTACATGCCATTGAAGTCTGCAGTGCAGTGCATTTGCAATCTCATCATGGACTCCAAATATTAAATTTTTTAAGTTTCTATTTTAGACTGAATAATTTGATCACTTTTGATTTGAATAACTGGGTTAACATTGCAATTTTAATAACTCTCATAAATCTTAGGCATTCATTCAAGAAATATAACAAATAGTTGCTACTGGAGCAGAATGATTGAATTTTAAACCATCATGTTTTCCAAGACCTGAAAAATTCTAGCACAATATTTCTCTTAAAAAATAACTGTTTGAAAGTTAAGTATTCTGAATTGATTTTCTATTGATTATAAGCAAATTTTGTGGTGTGTCCTATCTACTTTTACATATAGAATATAACTGAGTGAGTTACTCAAGATTTTCCCTAAATCATCCTGTTTATTACTAAAGTTAATTCATTCCCTTAAATTTCAGGCATGTTGGTCTCTTTGACATAGCTTGGCCAAATCAGATGGTGAGCCAGGATTAAGACATCTTTTACAGTTTCAATGCACTTTGTCTCCATTTTATATAAACTAAGACCCAAGTAAAGTTCTTGGGTGTTGGTTTATATTAAGCAAGTAAAAGTTTCAGGCCTGAGCCCCTATTAGACATTTTCCCTCTTAAACTGGACAAGTGAGCAGGAGATTGTCAAATCTGTTTGGCCTAATTTAACAGCTCTTTATCAAATGGAGTTGAGTAAGTTGTTACAGAGCTACTCTCGGCCCCTTACCTGATGAAAAGCCAGGAGATAATTCTGCAGAACATGAAAGGTACTTTTCAAACAGAAATCCCTGCAATGGAGCTTCCCAATGGTGTTGTAAATAATCATAAAGAGTAGGTTTTCCTTTCTCCCCTTTGTGTTCTCATAAACTTGTTTCAAATCCGTGCCTGAGGCCACGCCAGCACTCTAATTTATTGTTCTCACATAAAAGCTCCTAAGTGCAGCTCAAGTTAAATAATTTCCTAATCAGAATTAGCTGCAGGCCCCAAGGACTGGGTGAAGGCATGACATTCATGGGGGTGCACAGGATGCTAGTGGAGCTGCTGTGTCCTCTCGGGGCAAAATACTGCACCAGGAATTCCTAGGACTGAGCTGGAATACTCCAAATGTCCTTTTCTGGGCAAGTCACCTAGTTCCTCCTTTCTACAATTTCTGAGTGATTTACACTTGTGAAGCTCACTTCCCCCTTCATTCAGTCTGAGCCTCAGTGGCTGATGGAGTTTGCAGTGCACAATTGTGATTATCCAGCACCATCCAAACCAGCACTGGGGGGAATTGATCCCTTGTGCAGGAGGCAGATCTGCCCTGGCCTTCTGCACCAGTTTAAATTGCAAAATTAACTTAATCAAATTCTGCTGTAAATAGTACCACAATGTGAATTGATAGAGCTCTTCTGGGAGCCAAGCAGTTCAGCTGCATCTCATAGAGCAGATTTAGTGATTCCAGCCCTGCACATCTCTAAGGTGAAGGCAGTGTCACAGCCCATGTTGTGATGTTATCCTGGAAATATGGAGTTAACTCTGCCAAATCTGAAGATTTAGTAACAGAAATAAGGGATAATACAAATAAGTAATAGAAATAAGGCATTTCATCATACTGAACTAGACAGACATTTTAACACCATTATTTGGCCTATTTGAGCTGATATTTTAAAAACTATATGGAAGCAGAATTACACAATCTCACAAGTAAATCATCCCATTTCTTGAAAAAAAATTCGCCTCTAAATCCCAAAACCCACCCATACTTTAAGCCATGCTAAGCTCAGTTCTCTTGCTTGTAAAGAAAGTTTTCTTCCTCCAGAGCTTTGGGCCAATCACTTGGTGAAAGCTGGGGTAAAGGTTTGAAAAAGTGAGTAAAGAGAAGTTCCAGGTGAGTGAATTTGTGTGGCTGTTTTGGTGATTTCCCTAGAGTTTAATATTGGTTCTGGATCAAATAACAGCCTATCAGTTATTGTGTGCTTTTATTCTCTGTGATACACGACTATATTTGTACAGTAAAATGCTGGTACCAGAAGGGTAAATTATTTGCCACAAAACAGTGAATTTCATCTATTACCCACTAGGAAAAAAAAAAAAAAAAAAAAAAAAAAAAAAAAAAAAAAAAAAAAAAAAAAAAAACACCACAACCAACCACCCACACCAAACCAGACTTCTGAGTATGGAGGCATAATTGTGCATTTGTTTGACAGAGGAAAGTTTTAAAAAATTAAAAATAAGGGAAAAAATCCCATTAAGTGCATGAAGTAGATGCACATGCAGAGAGGGCACGGATTGGTTCACTTGTCAATTCTTAAGCTGTCTTGGGCTTTTTTTCTATTTTTCCAGCCTGACAAATCTAAGAAGACAATGCATGAAACAAGATCAACAGTCATGTCAAATTATCAAATCAGAGAGTACTCGGAGTTTATCCCATGAATGATTTTGCTTAACAAATCCCAGCAACTGTGACAAATCAAATAGCAGAGACAGAGGCTGCTGGGGGCTGATACACGGGGAGAGATGAGCTCATGGAGAAGGATCTGCTCTGGGTTAAATTTCACCAGGAGACGGTTCGGGGCTTCTTTTGTGTGGAATAAAATCAAGGCATCATTTCAGCCACCCCCATTACAGCATCCTTTATTCTCTTAAATGAATGTATTACCTGAATAATCATAGAAAATGATGAAAATAATGTACCTAAGGAACCCAAATGGGAAATGCATTGATTTTTCAGGTGTTCAGTAGGAAAGACTGGTCAGAGAAGTCATCATGACATGTACAAAACCAATTTTTAAATCTAGTTGTGTATTGCAAAAATTTTACTGTGAATTCTGAAATCTGATTATCACAGTGACATGTAAAAAAATATAATACAAAGCTTTTAATCAGAAATTAAATGTAAACTGCACTGAATAAATGCTAGTATGAAATAAATGGTTCAGGGGAATCTCTAATAGACTTAAGGATAACTGATTCAAGTGAAATTTAACTTCCAGTTAGTTCTAGTTTTTCCTTTTAACCAAATAATCTCAAATGTAGATGCAATCTCAAAAATTAAGAAAAACTATTTCTGCACTGAAACATTCCTAACACAAAGCTGAAGGGGTGTACAAGGGCAAGAATTAATGATTAAAAGATGCAAGGAAGATAGGAAATATATTTTATTTATTCTTTCTGTTAATGTGTCAGGATTTCATAGACTTCATTTTTAAAGGAACAGTTAACAGACAGAAATAGTGCAAGCAGCTGGACTTTTTCTTGAATTCACACATTTTCAGGACATTTTTTTTACACAGTCATTTGAATTAAATAGTTTCTTCTAAAACCAGCCACGTGGTATGTGTAATAAGTGAGGATATTAGCTAATAAGACTTTCCTGAGCCACAGAAACTCATTTCTTCCTCACTTCTTCTCCATGGGTTTATGGAACAGCTCTAACTATAACCTAAAAATTGTAACTTCCTTTTTTATAGGAAGAAAAAAAAGGTTATCCTCTTGCCCTTGGTTTTCATTCTCCTACACTACACAAAATATTTCTCTCTGAAACTAAGATTGTCCAAGTTGTTTTATTTTTTTATTTGTGCTTTTTCACTCTGCTTTTTCTTTTTCTGTTGTAGAAAGGAACAGTCAAGGGGGTGAATGTGATGCCACTATGGAAACTTTAATTGCCTTCACTCCCAGAACCTCCCACTAACCTTGGGCTGGCTCAGCCTTTGCTCAGCAGGAGTAAACTACAACAGCCAGGAAACAGAAAATTTTTAATTGGTACATTGAATTGGTACATTGAGAAGTGGCATATTCTTGTTTTCAATACAGTGTTAGGGGAGCAAAGCAATGTGCAATTGTTTCCAGCTGTTTGGCCTCTGTTAACATTTCCCAGTGTTTCTGACAGTAGGTGAATGTGCTCCTGATTCCTGACAATTCGGGGCATTTTAGGCATGATTCACTCTTCAGTGTGAGGCTTTGACTCTTGAACAGCTCCTCAGCTCCTCGCCCTGATGCCTTCACTCATCGCAGCCCAGGCCCAGGGGCAGAATCAGACTCTCAGAAACGGCCCTGGGCTGTAATCCCTGGGTAATAAGCAGAATTATCTCAGTAAATTTAGCTTAAATCCTACCAGGCAGCTCTATTTTATCCTAAAGCAATGACAAGAGTGTCTGTTTGTAACCAACAGAATTAATTACAACCAAGTCTGATTTATTTAGAATTTAATTGAGACAAAGTACAAAACTTACTTGTGCATTTTGATGACTTTACTCGAGGCTCACCTTTCCCTGCCTTTGCTCTACTGGAGTACAGGCAAAAAAACCCAATGCACTTCTTGGTCCCCTATAGGTTGTTACAACGTGCCTTGGTATGACAGTGATTAAATCTTATGGGGATTTGTACAATCCTGGAAGTAAAACGTTGTGGCAGAGGATCCGAGGGACACTTAGTGCTGTTCTGTCTCATCCCAGTTTCCATCCAGAATGCAAACCCAGTGCTCTGTTGGGTGGCCTACACTCAGTGAAACATCCTGTTTAAGTTGTTCAATTATCAACAAGAAAGAGTTGTTGGAATTGTCCAGGCAAAAATGCAGGATCTGGGGGGAGGGTGCCCTGCTTTCTGCCTGGGTCAAGGTATGGGGATGTGCAGGTGAGATCCCAAAGGTGCCCCTGGCAGGGCAGCCCAGGCCTCCTTGTGACCACGGGGAAGTCCCAGAGCTGTTGGGGCACAGCTCTAGAACCCAAATCAGCCATCCAGCCCCTGGGGTTGTGCTGGCCAGGTGCAGCACACAGAGCCCTGCAGTGCCTGACCCTCCATGGGATGTGCATCCTCCATCCCTCAGGACTCCAGCTCTGACTGGAGCTCCCACTGCCTGACTGGACCCCAGTGTTTTGCCCACAGGGCACCCAGGGCAGAGTTCAGATCCCACTGCCTGTCTCTCCAAGCTCTCCACAAAGAGCTTTTTATAGCCTTGACTGCAGTTTTCTGAAAAATGAAAGAGGTTTGCTCATCAAGGAAATTCATCAAGTTTATGCAGGGTTCCTTTTGAACTGAGTTTGCATTTCCTTGGGAAAAAAAAATATTAACTGTAAGAAAATGAGCTGTAATCTCACCACTTGTATATCTCCTGATTAACCTCAAAAACGTTCACTCATGCTTTTTTAAAAACACAAAACCTAAAATGGAGATTCTAGTTCTTTTATCAGGAGATATTTTTTCATGATAAGCCACTGAATGTCATCATATAACCCTTTATGTTGGCTTGACAAAGAGCTGACTCTGAATTGTGGTAAATGAGGTAAGAAAGTCCTTGTAACTATAGCTGGGGATGATCTTGGCCTTTGGAAGAGAAAAGCCTGAGCAGCCTTAGAGAAGGAAGATTAACTTCAGCTAATTCCAGATTTGGCCATTGAGGCCATATGCCTAAAGCTGATACTCTGGGTATCCTCAGAACCTCCCTGGCTCTGGAAGGTCAATCCTAGCACTTCGGCTGGGGTCTATATTTGCTTCCAAGGTCTGATACCCTCGAATTAACAATGAGCAACAAAAGAAATTTTGCAAGAAATTTGAGACAATATAAATTTCCATGCACTGACCACACAAATGGCTGAGTCTGTTTTAACTTGGAAAATGGTAATTAGTCCTAATTTATCGTTGGTGCTTAAGCAGAACCCCAGTTGAAGGCAGTGAGCCATCCTGCTTAATTGCCAAAGGCATATGGCAAAGTATGACTAAAACTATTTTGCTCCCGTGCTAATGAGTTTAGAAATTTGGGAACAACTGATGAAAAACGGGTGAATACAAATGCTTAATAACGAGCAGGGAATGATGTCATTGCCATTCCTGCAATAAAGGATCTGCCTTGCAAGGAAAGCAAATGCCAGGCAATCAAGGCGCCGTTTGCTGAGGGAAATGATGCTGGTGAGCACTGTGCAAAAGCTCTTCTGTAAATCTCTTAATCCATTTTAAATGTACTTCCCTCATGATAAAGATGAGTTATTGACGTGCTGATGCAAACAACGGCTGTAAGCAGTCCTAACCCTGCAGTTGGTATTTAGGGAAACTAATCATCATTTCCATTTTCATCTCCAATTTGCTCACTTCTGGCTTAATACCGAGAGGCAAAGCAATATGATTGTGCAGTACTTTATTTTCATAGTTTTGCAAATAAATTAAACCCTCTCACAACTCCCTGTAAGAAGTGAAAGTTGTTGTCCCCTTTGGCTACTTAGGAAAGTCATAAGATCCGTGGAAGGCTCTGCTGCAGGCCGTGCAGTGAGTCAGTGCTGTATCCAATATTACAGATTAAGATCATTGCTCGGAGCCTCTGCGGAGCTGCTGAGACCAGGAGATCAATACGTGCTGAACTGTGCGCTATTTTTAGTGGAGAGTTCACTCTTCCTTCGCTTTCTGCCTCCTTGCTGTGCCTCCCATCTCCCACACACTGCTCTCCTGGACAATAACAGTCACATATGTCCTTAAAAGCTTTTTTTTTCTCTCTCCTTTAGAACAAGTGGGAAAGAAGGACACCGAACCCTTTTCTTGTTTTCAGCTGCAAAACAACTTGTCCTTTTGATATTGCATGTACTCTTCACTAATGCCTGACTTGAGGCCTGTGAAAGATGTTTTTGTCATTATAATATTCATTAACCGAGAAGATAATTATTAGCAAATTTGATGTTGCAAATGTTCAAAAAGGAAAAAAAGAGCTGCTTCTAGATAAATTCTCACATCAACATTGTGGGAAATTAATGACATAATTAAGAATTTAGTCACCAAGGAAGAGAATGGTTAAAAACATCCCAGGCATTATAGATGTTACTATTAGGGCTTTTTCCTTTGGTTATATCTCCTTGTTGATGAAAATAAGATAATTCTCGACTTTCCATTTGCTGAACATTAAGAAGTGACTCTTCCCTCTGTGTGTTAATTCCTTTTTTTTCCCTAGGTTTTCAATTATACATTGTAAAAACATCCAGTAATTTTACATAAAGAAAAGTCAAAAGGTATTTTCCCCCAAATAAATGACAATATTTTCCTAATGAAGTAAAAAATCTTATTTTCTATCAAACTAAAGAAAGAACCCAGCACATCCAATGCCAAATACAAATATTGAAGTACTTGCAATTTACCAAGTCTTGTTTCAGAAACCCAAAAGCCTGTATTAAACAAATTCAGGGAAAATCATGTTGATATCACAGCTCAACAACACTAAATGTTTATATCACCAGCATTATGAAACCAGATTAGTGAATAACTAAACTGCCATAGGTGGTTTTAGCTTTCTGAGGATACAAGTTTAATATAACTTATTTCCCAACACATGTTTTCAGACAATAATTCTCATAATTCTATTTTATTTTCTACTATTTTGGCAATTCAGGCAAGTTCTTGAAACAAATAGAAGCAGCAATCAGAATAAATGTGATAAATCCTTCACTCCCATTTGTCAACCACCCAACATATCTGAATCATGGATTTAACAGCCTTTTTGCATTAGTGTTGTCTCTGACTTTTCCAGATGTTAAGGATGTGGATGCCTTCAGATTCACATGAGATATTCCTTTTAAATTCCTCTCTTCCTCATTTTTATTGTTCTATTAGATGGATGAATCGTTTGGGTCTCGCAGCAATTGGTTACACACCTGATGACAAGGATATTCACCCAGATGAAGGTAATGCTTCAGTGACTATAATTAGGAGAAGAGAGCAGACACTACAAATCTGTTCAGTATTTCAATAAAGCTGGAGAGGTCAAAACTGACTTCTTTATCAACATATGGCCATATCTTTTCAAATATCAATTTTGATGAGAATACATTTCCTTTAAGAGCTCCGTGTATTGATGCCACCACCAAAGAAAATAAAATCCTGAGCAGTAATTTTAAGAAATATTTTAAACAAGTGATAAAGAGAATGCAGGGTTCAAGGTGAGGTGTGATCTCCCAGATTCCAGCCCTCAGTGATGTTCATCCCCCTAAAATCAGTGCAGACATTTCAGACTTGGGGCAGTGTGTGCTTCATCAAAATCTGTTTGCACCTCTGAGCTCAGGTGCCAGCCTTGCCCTTTTCCCAGCACCCACACTGGAACCTGCTATCCCCACTTAAATTAAGTGTTCAGGCTCTACTTCACTTCTGCAATGAGGTTTGTGTTTGAAAGTCTGTGAGCAGAAGTTGATTTTTATGTGCAGTGGGAGTCAGGTGCCCAGGCTGCCTTCTGTAGCCCTTCCCTAAGGCCTTTGGAGGTTCCTGCACTCCCTGTGTGTTTGAGGTGCCAGACCTTTCCATCAGCCCATTCCTGAGTGGCTGCCGAGCCCTGAAGGTGACTGGGGAGAGTTTACCTTGCCGTGGAAGGCTGTTGTTAAAATGTGGGATCTGCTTGCTGGTGGAGAAGCAGGCAGGTGAAACCTGGAATTCTTTGTCAGCAGATTACTGGAGCGAAAGCGATCAGGATGACATCGACGGCTCCCTGACCCTGAAGCAGGAAGGCTCCTCCATGCTGTGTGACACCTACCACCGCACACCCTCAGTGAGTCACAGACGCTGCATGTGACCCTAGGTCACCAAAAACATCTCTGTGCCTTGACTTGCATTTCTCTTGTCCTGGGATACTTAAGCACCATAATAAAGGTGGCGGAACAAAGCCGGATGTGATTGTAAAAATGAAATTACTGCTGTTCCTCATGAGCCAAGACCTGGATTTTTCCAGAGCAAATTAGTTAGAAAGGAAGGAGAGGTAAATGTCTCCTGACACAGATCTGTCGCCAGACTGGAAATATGACCTTTTTTTGTAGGACTGGTGAAACTACACATCATAATAGGAACAGAATATTCCCATTTTACCTTTGCTGCAGAATATTAAAAGAATGCAGTGGATGGGATAGTTTGTATTAATTGAAACTGATTTTCAGTTATGAATATTGGATACTGGGTGCCAGAGATAAGATCAGCTCACATTCCACAATAATCATATTTTAGTTATTTTTTGAAGAAGAAATCTTTCTAGGAAAGGAGTTTTTTTACATTGTGTACAATACCATGGTAATGACAGTATTGCAAATTGAACATTTCTACTAGACAAAACACAGACAATTATAATAATTATTCTATGATTCTAAGCACAGATAGGACTGTTCTCTATTTTTCTTTCAGATTTTTCTTCAGCGTGAATGACACGATCCTCACACAGCCAGAACCAAAGAAAGAGTGACTGAGACAACAGCATCACATGGGTGAAGTTCAGACTGATTTTCACCCATGTGATGCTGTTTTATCAACTGGGATACAGGTTAAGACCCTCCCTTTCTGTTTTTCCACATTTTTGCCTTTCTCTTTGTTTTGAATTAAATTTATACACAGACCCAGCAGAATTCACTCAAATTGTTTCACAAGTTCAACAGTTCCCCAGTTTAAAATATTCCTGGGTGCCAAAGTTTTTTGTTTGGGTTTGTTTTTTGGGTTTGTTGGTTTTTTTTGGTTTTTTTTTCTGTTTGGCCCCTAAAAAAAGAGAAAGGAAATCCAATTACGGTTTCTTCCGGAGACTTCCACTGTCCTCAGCTGGACTGAGTGTAAGCTGGAAGGGTCTTCAGGAAACCTGCACCAGTGCTACATTTTTCTTTCCATCAGGAGTTGCTTGTGGGCAGAGAATGTGCAAAATAAGAACTGGGAGTGGTAAAAAGAGCACTTGTATAAAAGTTGTCACTGCTAATTCTCTTCTGTTTACAGTGGTTCATGTTACGACAAATCAAACCCATCAGTCCATCTGATTACTAGATATCATACAGTGTTTCACACTACAGTAACTTTCTTTGGTCTGTTCACAACCTTGTCTCATGGGCAAATGGTTTTGTATCTTTACAGGTGAATTCTTCAAGTCCATTCCCTGAAGTCAAACAAGGTCGACACTTTTCCAGCGAATCAACGTATTCCCACTCTTCTGCCGAGGACTCCCGGCAGGATGCAGCAGGCAGCACACACTCCTCGGGGTGCAGACCCCCCTACCGAGAACGGCGCTCGTGGCAGGACCTGATAGAGACTCCCCTGACCAGTTCAGGGCTCCATTTCCTCCAGACTGTCCCTCCAGAGGCCGAATACATGAGCGGCCGGCCAGGAATGTCACCAGACAGGCGGAGACAAGCCACGCTGCCCGTCCAGAGGCGCCACAATTTTGAGCAGGATGGACCTTTTCCTCTGGTGGAATGTCCCAGGGGACACAGCTCCCACGGGCGGCCCCAGAAACAGCACAGCCAAAGCCTTCCCCGGAACAGAGACGTCCGCGGGAAGGGACGCGCAAAGTCCATAGAAGGGACCGATGACGATCTGGAAGAGAAGGTTCCTATTAGAAGGCACAATAGTTTCTGCGCAGAAGGTAAGCTCTGGGAGGTGTTCTGATCCACTTTGCTGCCATCAGAATCCAGAGGAGTATTGCCACTATTCTCAGCAAGGATTTGGTGGTTGAACTGCTGGATGCTGGCAAACACACGAGTTTATACTTGGAATGCCAGGATGTAGCACTAGAAGTTGAGCTTTGGGACGATGCAAATGTTCTTGTATCATCAAAACTAACATTGCAGAACTGAGTAATGGGTTAAGATAGTATTGAAGTTGCAGTATTGCTGATTTTAGAGATTTCATCTGAATGATCAGGTTTGTCATTAGGTTTCTATCTTTCCTTTCAGAAAACATAAAAGAAATTGAAGAAATCACAGATGGTCTGCAAGAGCTCTACCGAACCCTGGAAGAAGCCAGTCTGTCAGCTTTTGGAGAGCAGCGTCCCTCCACCAAGCAGGAGTTCCGCAAGTCTTTCG
This sequence comes from Phylloscopus trochilus trochilus, assembly GCA_016584745.2. Lineage (NCBI taxonomy): Eukaryota > Metazoa > Chordata > Aves > Passeriformes > Phylloscopidae > Phylloscopus > Phylloscopus trochilus. Next base: position 26,642,971 of record WQNJ02000015.1, read on the forward strand.
TGAAGCGATGCAACGACCCGGTGATCAACGAAAAGCTGCACCATATCCGAGTCCTCAAGAGCACTTTGAAAGTAAGGCTTTATCACACATTCTGTGTGTAAGGAATATAAACTAGGAAAAGTCTAATTGTGCATCACAGAATGCTGACGGGTTGAAGGGACCCTAAAACCCATCCATTCCCACCCCCTGCCGTGGGAGGGACACCTTCCACTATCCCAGGTTCTTCCAAGCCCCATCCAACCTGGCCTTGGACATTTCCAGGGACCCAGGAGCAGCCACATCTTCTCACACTGTGCCAGGACCTCCCCACCCTCACAGCTGGGAATTCCTTCCCAATACCCCAGCTAACCCTCTGGCATTGTATGAAACCATTCCCCCTTGTCCTTAACGTCACTATATTTCCTTTATCTCTTTACATTTCTATTGTTAATGCTTATTCATAACTTTAAAATTTAATTTCAAAGAAACTAAAAATTCTTGAAAGCAAATGTGTTCCAACTTAAGGAAAAAAAAGAGATTATTTGACACTCTGTGTAGGCAAGTTATAGCATGTGCCACAAACTGAGCTGTCAAATGGTTTATGCTGTAACAGTTCTTGAATTTAAGTACATATTAAAGTTTCCGTAGTAGTTTTCATGGCAGTTGGCATTAAAGTTAAAGAAGAAATAAAGTGCTGAAATACAAAATTTCATTTTGACCTGTCCTCTGTCTTTCTGGAATTTGCCAGGCAAAGGAAGGGGATCTCACAGTTATCAACAGCCTTCTGGATGACCCCAACTTAACATCCAAGAAGTTCAAAGATTGGAAATCAAAGAACTATGAGTTTTTCCTGGACATTTGTGAGTACAGTGCTGCTGGGAAGTCTCAAAATGGAGCCTCTGAACTGGCAAGCTCAGCCCCAATGCTGACACACACACACTCCTTCATTGAGACCCACGTGTGACAGGAGCCTCAGCCTGGGTCACTGCTGGGTGCCCTGACAGATGCAGTCAGAAAAACACTGGTGAATTAATTGCTAAGGTACTCAGCAGTACTGTAAATACTTGGGGAAGAGAATAGTGCCACAGGATGCCTACTACATTGCATGATAAGACAATAATATTCTTTATAAATTTTTTTGTTTGCTATTATCAACCAATGTCCGTATCAGGCTCTGCATTAGAAAGAAGCAGTGCAGAAGTGTAACTGAAAATAATTACCAGTATATTTAAAGTACTGTACTAAACCTCAGCTTATAGTATGAGCTCCTACAATCATTTTATATATTTAGATATAAATACATATCTATGTATATAAAATGTAACATGGTAGTTGACATTTCCTTTTAAAATGCCCTAAAACTCACATTTTCACACATTTTTTTCTGGAGAAAAAATATAAAAAATGAAGACATGAATACATTGGCCACTCTTAGAGATGAACATTTATTTTTGCAACATTTCCAGGTAGTGACCATCTTTGCAAATAAAAGGACAGAGTTATCAAAATGTAAACTCAATCCCTATAGTGTGCCTTAAAATGTACACTGTACATCTAAGAAATAGATCCCAGTCTGGCCCTATGGGCACTCTGTACACGCCATTTAAATACTGTGTTTGTAATGTGCTGTGCCTGCCTTTAAACGAAGGAATATGAGCAAGCAGGTTTGGCACAGAGGTAAGATACGAGTAGAACAATATCAGTTGTTCACTAATGCTGCAAATTAAACTGGTTTTAATAGAATTTGAAGTATTTCATGGTGAAAGAAAAAAAAGAAAAACATCTGCACTGAGTAGGTACATACTGCAGGTTTTCATCGTTTCTTCACTGTGAATTTAAGTGACACATGACTGTGAGTCACAAAATTCAAAAAAAGCATGAGAATGAAGCTAAAAAAACCTCCTGAACTAATCAATTACATTCTATGATAGACTGACATCTATAGCTGAGCTAACACTTCAAGATTATGTAATGTCTGGCAATAATTTTTAACTACTAGCAGTACATTTGCAAGTGAGTAAAGTTATTCAAAACATCGTTCAAAAACCAGTTGGTATTGATTGGTTTGGGAAGACACACAGGTCGCACAGTGTAATTCCCCTCCTTGCCTGGGTGAGAACAGATTGTAAGAATCAGATTTTGGGGAAAAAACTTGTCTTCTTGGGGGTAAAAAAGATTGCTCTGAATGCTACTGAACATAGATTTCAAAGCCATTTACAGTTTGCTTTGACTCTGCTTGCTAGAATAGTTCTAAAAAGCAGAATGAAGCAGATATGAATACAGCTGATGTAATTTCACTGAAATAGGTTTCACTGAAACAAATTCACTGATAATTTTTTTCACAAGATAAACCTAATTGCCTCTCCTCCATCAAGGACTGTAAAATTAATGCAGTTCAGTATAATAGAGAAAAAAAAAGTCATCTCAGTGAGGTCCTAATATCCAGGAAGAGATTTCATTATTCCCAAACCCGGAGCAGGTGAAAGTGTCCTGGGTGTTTAGTTCTGTCTCCACAGAGCAGCTGAGGGGAGCTGACCTTGGTTGGACAGAGAAAAAAATGTCATGAGAAAGCTCCTGGGTTGAGACAAGGACAGGGAGATAACCTGCTAATGGTTATCATAAGCAAAACAAATCTGACTTGGGGAAAATTCATTTATTAGCAATTTAAAATATAATTGCACACTGAGAAACAAAGACATAAATAAAAACCTTTCTCTTGCCTCCTCCCTTCTTTCCAGTCTTAATTTCTTTCCTTCATTTTCAGTGAGCAACAGTGCAAATTATAGAATCCATTTAGAAATTTATTCATATTATACATGCAAGCAGTGATGGATGGTCACAGAAACAGTTACATAGATTGAACTATCTAAATTCCTAAAGAAATTTAAATGTGCCTGTTGTTTCAAACCCAAAAGATGATTTGTGCTTCATAATGCAAAGATCTATATTATTTCCAAATAGCTTTCCAAAATTATTTCAAATGCCGCTGCATCATCACTCGAGACATAACTGAGCATATTCAGTGAAGTTACAAATAAACAGAGAATACTACTTATAGATAGAGCTGAAAATGAGAAACATGATTGGGAAAATAGATTTCTCAGAAATAATCCAAGTAGTAGGGAAAGTAGATTATCTCTGTTCTAAGTTTAAATACAATTTCTGTAATATGAATAGATGAGATAAATAGTAGAGAGTTCATACTTTCTCTCAGCTTGTCTTTAAAAATCTTTCCATTTCATGAGATCATTGTTTCTGAAATTCTTGGAATTGTGAGCCTGCATTCTAGTCTTGCAGAGCAGCTCTCAGCAAATGTGATTTGCTCTGAATAGGCCAAATAAATTGTCCAGGAGATTCATGAGATGAAATGAGATGAGATACACTGGAGAAATTCCCTCTAATGGGTTTAAGATTAACTAAGGGAAGAGTTTGAACCACTTGTCTGGCATTGCTTGTGCCTTAGAGCAAGCAAAATCTAATTGCTAAACTAAGCAATACAAAGACTTTATTCTTTCACAAATGTCAGCTGGCATTTGGAAACCATTTCACAAGAACTTACCATCCTCCTAGTACATGTACTCAAGCCCTTCCCTCCCTGCCATGGGTTTCTTCCTTCTGGATGTAGGTGCCAATCTAAATGGACTGCAGAGAGGAATGTAGTCACCTCAGCACAATTATTTGGATTTTCACCACCTTTGAACTCACTGGAATGCTAAGTGCAATACAGATACTGTATTTAAAAATTCATGCACCAAAATCCTGTTTATGTATTAAAATATGTCCAATTCTCCTGGACCAACAGGTACTTAAACACACTGTACAAAGCAGCTGGAATTGTTGTGGTCATTTTGATGCCATATTTTTAAACAATAAAAGAACAAGGCTTGGCTGTTGAACTCATCAAGGAAAATAAGCATCACCTGTAGAATAGATTTAATAACTTACCAGTTTTTCTGCCTGAATTAGCAGGTAAACTTGGTTTTTAACATATAAGACAACATGGAAATGTTGTTTGGATGTGCTTTATTTAACTGGATCTTATTAAAGTTAGTGTCTTCATTCAGAATTCCTGCAGGTAAAATGTCTCAGCCCACGGACTTTCTCTGACATTCCACAAGCTGAGTCTTTTTGTTACTGGCTATTTTTCATTACAACTGATTTAATGCTCCCCCCGAGCTACTGATTCCCCTCCTTTTTTAATACTGGTCTGTATTCAGTGACATGTCAGATCTTTGAAAGTGTCTTAATAGCTCTCTTGGCATCACTTCCTGAGAGAATGGAGATATTTTTCTTGGTTTCATTATTTTAAGTGAAAACTGCCCTGAGCTTGCTCTAATTGACACAAACAAAAATCAAAGGAGGAGGAGAAGGAGGGGGTTGTTTTCAGTATATTCAGCTCTCAGCAGCTGCCTTTTGAGGTGGAAATGTGGTGCTCTACTAGCTTTTTCCAAGGAATAAGAAATGAGTGTTGCAGAGGCTTGTACATGGCCAGTTAAGCCTACTCTCACTCCTCTCAACAGTTAGAGAGCACTCATTCTCCAAGGTCTTGTGAAGGACAGTACAGGTACCTTTGAAGGAGTTGCTTTACAGTGGCTCTGGGAAGGGCTCAGCCTCCTCAAAAGTTGTACAGTTCTGCTGCTGATCTTTAGGAGATTTCACTTTAAATGTTAATAGGACCTCTGGGAGAAAAATGAAGAATCTGATAGAAATTGTTTAACTCAACACAAATCTGAGAACAAAGAACATTCTTGTCTTTGTCTCAAGTAATGCAAATCAGGCCAAGATTATCACATACCTTATGTGCCATATTCTTTCCTCATGGGGTCTTGCTGTCTTCTGAAGGGATAAAAGCATCCTTTCTGCAAAAAATAGCAGTATTTATGACCAAGGTGATATGGCTGGGGGCTGTTGATCCTTGAGGAGGGACAGTTCTTCCAGCAGAGCTATTTTGTATTTGATAATTCACCAACAGTTTGTTTGTACAAACCCTTCATGCAGTGGGGAACAAAGTCCTTCAAAGATTGTTTGTGTAAAATGACCCTTGGCTAAGGCACAATGCAGCACAACAAAACCAGGCCCCTCTGCAATGCCTGTCAGCTGTCCCTGAGCTAGAGGATACCACCAGCCAATTTAATTACAGTTTAAGCACTGAATTTGTCACTACAAGCAAGTCTTGTGTCTCTACATGGATTCTGACTGTCTCCAGATCAGTCCTAGGGAGATTCCTTAAGGAAGAGAGGACAAGCCTGCCTGTATTGCTGGGCCTCAGCTTGAACCCCATTCATGGCATACCCATTTAATGTCAGAGGAATAAGTGTTGGCTTGGTCTCATAAAGGATTTTATTCTCTCCTCAGTTTTCACAGTAGGAAAATGGTGCTTTAGGACAGCCAGAAGGGCACAGGTTTTCCATGGTAGATATTCCATGTAGCACACACCTTAGGCCACAACACATCACTTTTCCTGCTGCCAAATGATGTTTATTTACCACTAGGACAAAAAATGGGTAATAACAGGAAAGACTGGAGAAGCAATATTAGCTATTAATTTATATTCAGCATTAAAAAACTCTTTTTCTTCCAGAATGTTTCCTTCAGTAAAGCTGAGGCTCAGGGTAGGTTTCCCAGGCAGGATGCTGTGGGGAAAGGTTCTCCATCTCTTCTCTCAGATGAATTCACACCGTGTGGCTGAGGCTCTTGATGGGTGTTAAGTGGTCACAGATCTGAAAATCCCATCTGAAAATCACACCTGAGCCATATCAGCTGAAGTAAGTTTTATTTCCTTAGTTGATGGTTATAGTTATTTTTATTGCTCCCACTGTACCCAAGCGAATTGTGATGTTTCTGGTCAGTTCCACTGTCTAACATGTGGGCAGGGAACTTTCTACTCTGGATATAGCTAATAGATAAAGAAACATTTTCTAAAACTTATTTTCTATCTTTTACGGGTCTTGCACACCTAGGAGGTTTATAAATAATATTGTTTAAGCTCTTATCAGGTTTGAAGACAGGTGATATACTACTGGGACCTCCTCTTAACAAAAATATTTAATTAATTGAGACAGAAACTGCCTTCAGGAAAAGAACCATGTTCACTCTTAATGCAGGCCAGACAGATATATCTTTATCAAGAACATGCATGTGTTAGAAGTGACAGTTAGGGACTTTAAGCATTAATGCCACTGTATGAGCAGTATTTGAAAGACAACAATGTTGTAAAAATGATCAAATATGTCAACAACCTGCTGTTTGACCAGCTAAGCCCTGTAGTTTCTGTCCTCACATTTCTAGAATATTGCTCATCCTCAGGCATTGGTGAGGGTATCAATACAGATCTTTTTACTAACAGTAAATGCGTCTGTCTGAATGCTGCAGATAAACGAAGGATGTCACATTATACATATTAACTATCGCATTTTTTCACTAGCAACCACAGAACAAGTACGTCTTAACAAACTGTGTTTGCTGGCCAAAATACCAGTAAGACCCTGTTACCAGTTAAGACTTCAGTTTTACTGAGAAACAAGGATTTCAGCTTAAAAATCTGACAAGAAAACAGGTTAGGATATAAGAGAAATGCACTAGTATTAATAAGCGTTTTACATTCGACACATACTGTATTACAAAGACAATTATCCTTGTAAGACCATTAATTGCTGGGCCATAGGTGACTTCCATCTAGGTTACTAAATAGCTAACAAACCTTGTATAGAGCCTTTTTTAGATAACGCTTACATGTATGGAAATGTATGACACCCTTGTACTATGGCTTGCACTTTACTTGCATTAAACTGTGAAGTAGGCTGTAGTAATGTCTTTGTATATTCAGGGGTTGAAATACCAAAGCACTGGAGTATCGTACTGCTGGTGTTCAACCTGTCCAACATGCTGACAACGTGTGTTTTGCAAACCCCACCAACTTCAAATCTTTGGCAAATAATGCTGTGGGGTCTCCATGGTCTTTGTTTCTTTGTAAATATAAACATTCTTACTGTTTCTGTAGCAATAGGAGGTTATAAACCAAACTTTCACTAGGACTGTTTTCAATAACAAAAAATAAAACTTAAAAAAAAAAAAAAAATCTATAGCGCCTTGTATAAAAATGATGGGGACTCGCTGACTTGTAGGCATTTTTGTTTACAAGCAGTATGTATATATGTATTAGAGGCAGAACTGTTATTTATCACAAAGTTATATTGTGGATGATTCTTTCTTAAATAAATATATGTTTTCTGTCATTAAGAAAAGTAAGTATTCTAGAGCCATCTTGAGAAGTTTGAAGTGTCAAGCTTCAAATACGAGTGATCTCTTCCATGTTTCAGCCTTGTCTTTCTAATCAGCTGGGAGATGAACTGACAGGCAATGGAAAACCACCTGTCCATGCTGGGGAAAATGCTGGAGTTTTAAGTTTTTGAGCATTCTGCAACTTTTCTATAATGCCCATTGTGCTTAATGCTTTGACGAGCAGATGCTCCATTGGTACCGCAGTAACTCCCTCAGCTCATGGATGCTACAGAGAGAAAACCAATGGTTCTAGACTAACACAGGTCAAACAAGGTTTCAACCCCTAGATAACACAGTATTTATTCAGTTTCACAACAGTATTTTTAATTTTATACTTGTCTATGTTGAGAGACGATCCAATAGTTTCTATAGGCAATGAACATTAGGTTTCTTTTTTCCCCTCTTTCCAGATGAGTTCTGTGTGAATTACTGTAACCGGCTGCGTTTTCTATCACAGATTAATAACTTGTTAACTTTTTGTGTGTCTACAATGAAAATTTATGAATGGAAAACTTCACTGTGTGTTGCTCACTGGGCATATACCTCATGGTACATTGCACAGACGTGTAAGTTGTAAGTTGCACTGCAACATTAAAAAAAAGGAACATATTGCTCTTTTTTCAAAGATATTAACTTATTTAAGAGATATAGTCTGTACATTATTTAAAAAACAAAAACAAAAACAAACGCTGAATTTATTCTTCCTAAATTCAAACAAAGCTTTTGTTTCGGAGTGGGGATGGGGAAGTTGTAAACTTCAGCTGTAAATTTGGACTTCAATAAACGAATTATCTGCACTTATATTGCGTGTTTATGGGGGATTTTGTGTGTTCAGAGGGTGATCCAGGCTGAGTGCGATGGGGGCTGAGAGGCATCGCTGTTGATCTGAGGGAGATCCCGGCTGACGGCGCTCCCGCCCGGTCTGCGCGCGATCCTTGTCCCGGCTGAGGGGGATCCCTGCCCACCTCAGGGCGATGTCGGCTGAGACGGATCTCTGCCCGATTTAGGGTGATGCCGGCTGAGGGCAATATCGCCTCGGGCGAGAGGGGTCCGTCCCTGCTCACTTTAGGGCGATCCCGCCGCTGTTGAGAGGGATTCCTGCCTGCTTTAGGGCGATGACGGCTGACGGGAATCTTGTCCCGGCTGAGAAGGATCATCCACGCCCTCTTTGAGGCAATGCCGGCTGAGGGCGATCCCGCCCCGGCTGAGGGGGATCATCCCTGCCCACTTTGGGGCAATGCCCGGCCCGGATAACGGGAATCCTCCCTCCCCGCTTTGGGGCGATGCCCGCTAAAGCCGATCACCCCGACCCCTTCGGGGCGATCCCGCCCCGGCTGAGGGAGATCCCGCCCGGTCTGAGCGCGGTCCCGCCCCGGCCCCTCGGCCCCGCCCGGCGCGGCCCTTCCCGCGCGCCGTAGGCGGCGCTGTCCAACATGGCGGCCAAGGTGAGTGTCCGCCCGCCCTTAGGCCGGCGCTGCCCCGGCCCCGCGGCTCCGCTGCCCCTCAGGTTCCGCTCACGCTCCTCTGTGGGCTCGGGGCAGCTACGGCGGCTCCGTGCGAGCCCTCGGGAGCATCCGACCCGCCCGCAGGTTCGCCGGTGCTGGGGGGAAGGAGCCCCGGGTGCCGCGGAAGCCGGGGTCAGGTGGAGGAGTGCGGCAGTGGGAGATCTTCGTGGTGGTGTGGGGCTTGAGGGGGAAGGAGCAGGTTCGAAAGGTGGTTAAATTGTGCAACAGGGAATAAAAGCAATGTTTCTCTTCTGGTTCTTCTCCATGTACTCGCAGCCCCCGAAACACCTTCAACTCGAGGAATATCAAGATGATAGTTCGGTAGTAACATGATAAAGTGCTAGTGGTGTTGTACATCACTAAAGCGAGGCTGTTAAAATCATGCTAACAGGGTTGCAAGTATCTAAAATATCTCTAGTTGCAAGAATAATACTGTGTCTTTAAACAGAAAAAAAGTGCATGTAAAGATCTAAGCTTCCTCACAAGTATTTAGACAGGTTTTCCTGTGGTCACAGACAAATCAGTGAACAGGTTTCTCTCACATGAGTCTTCATATTGACTTCTTTAAAACATTTAAAATGTGTATGTATCTGCAAAGAAAAGGATGATGCCAACGAGGACAAGACAGGAAAATTAAAATAAAGCATTTTACTTTAGTTTGTTATGGCAAAAGAAACTGTCTTTGGCTTTGCTGTCTATTTGGGTGAGCTTGAAGTATTTTGGCTCAGTACATAAATCTGAGTGATTCAGAACCTTTAGTGAAATGACTGTGTTTCATGTGTGCTCTTTTCTATTTACTATGAAAGATTTATTAGTAAGAGTTTTATTCTTAAAATTTCACTCTCTGTGGGTCACCATCTGGCAGACCAAGATTAAAACCAAATCCGTGGAGTATCACCCAGTGAGCTGAGGTGAAGTGGAAGGATCTCTTCCACTTGTGTGGGGGATTTTGGTGGTTGTCATCAGAGATTTATAAATACATGCCTGAATTAGGATACTAGGTCTGGCCGATAAGCTTCTGGCAATCATCGTGTGTAACTTCTGGGAAAAATAAACCAAAAGGATCTGAGACAGTTTTGTGATCCACCTCAAGACATCTGAGTGGTAGGAGGAAGTCATAAACTTATGAATCTTTATTCTTTAATTAATGCTTTTTTCATGGAAAATATGATATGAGGTAGCTGCTAAATTTTAATCTTACTTTAACCTGGCCAGTGGGTTCCCATTTTGTGATAGAGAACTCATATATTTTTTAACATAAATCCATGCACCAGATTTCTGTGTATATTTCACTCCTCTGATTCCATTTGTTTTGAGGCAGTTCCTGCCTTCAGGCCAAGTTTCCTGACTCATGCTCCAGTTCTTGAAGCAAGTACACAGAATTTGCAGTTTCAGTGGGGAACAATGTCTTGGAGATTAGCATAAATTAACTATATGGTTTTATTATGGTTTATTTTGTATTCTGTGTCTTTTGAGTAGAAGATAGTGAATTCTTTGTAGTGATGTAGCTTTTTAACTTTTTTTTAATAGAATCTGTATTTTTGATCGTTGATAAGATCCCAGCACTTTGAAGCAGATTGTTTGAAATGCAAAGACTTAAAGCCAAAACTATCCAGGTACATTTGACAGTTTTATATTTTGATTGGTCTTACTCCAGTTCTACTATTAAGAGGCGTAGCTGTAGCAGTTTTCTGTTATAGAGCATATAATGCATTTCTTCAGCAAATAATTGCTGTTCAGGCTTCTCATCAAAAATATTGCCATGTCTGTTTGACTTTGGTGTGCTTTTTATGCCTGGGGAAAAACAGTCCTTCAGGTTATCAGTGTTGCAGGTCGGGAGCTTGGCAGGGTTGTTGCAGGGAATATTTTAATACTGGCTATTGACCTTTCCCTCTGGTGGTATTTAGCTCTGTGTCTGTGCAGAATTCATCTCCAGAAATGTCACCTGGCTTCATGGCTTTTGTAGCTGCAGGAATTTCCTGAATTCCTCAAAAAGAAGATTTTTATTTATTTGTAAGTTAGTTATCAGCTGATGTTCTGGAGTCATTCTGCTGGCTGAACATGTAATTCCAGGGTGTTTCACAGCTCCAGCTTGTTGCAGGTGTTTTTCTCTGTGTTCCTTTCCTAGTGGCAATATGATCCTGCCATTTTTTCTCATTAACTTCTGTAGAAGTTTTCATAGGTAAAGTACTTTTTCGTTTCTTTAGCTAAACAATATATATTTTTCCTTGTTTAATACACAATGTCTTGTAAATAACTTTTAATAAAACAATTTCCATAAATTAATACTAGAAACAACTTGGCTAATTGAGGTCTTTTTAGTGCACCTCGTGATTAGATAAGGAACAAGATAAACAGCTCCATGCAGTGAAGCCTCTTTAGTGTAGTCAAGGTGATGTTGCTTTTTCTTTCACTCTTGTTCTTTGTGATTTCAGTAGAAAACAGTGAAGCCCTCTTGGGGTAACTGTGCCAGTGTAAATGTTAGCCAGTACAGCTGTTTCCTTGGATCTTTAAACATTTATGTGTTTATCTGCAGGCACCCAAAAGTAAAGCAATTACTGTCAGTCAGGAGCTGGACCACTTTGATCATTCCCTGTGTAGCTTTCTCTTTTACGTTGAGCACGGAATCCATTGTGACTTTTAAAAATATATGTGTTTTTTTTTTAAGTGAACAATACTACTTTTTCATGCTCTGTCACTTTCAAATTCAGTTTTCCTTCTAGTGTCTACTGAAAATTGGTGTCTTGTTCTGATAACATGCTGTACAGAGAAGAGCAATCTGAATTATGATACGTTTAAAATAGTTTTTCTCTAATAATTCTTCAAAAATGGAGTTCCTGCATGCTGAGTAAATTACAACTGAATTTACCCTAACAGGTGATGGAAGCATCAGCGTGGCTTTGAGCACAAAAAGGTATTTTAGACATAAAACTGTTGTCAGGGTTCTTTAACCTTTTCTTTACCATTCTAACTTGAGAAAGTCTTTGTGGAAGTCAGAAGACATTTCTAAAAGACATAATGCTAAAAAAAGGTTTTAGAAGTGACTGTTCAGTATTTGATCAATCCCAAGAGAAATTTTAATTTCAGCATTAAGAGTCTCTTTTTTCATCTCTCTGTCCCAGGTGGCAAAGCTGGCAGCTGTTTCTTCTGGGCTGCCATTTCTGTGTATTACTGTATATGCAGCAACAGGAAAGGAATCTGAAAGTCAGCTGGTGAAGCCAGAGAAGGTATCAATCTTCCTCTTTTTTGGTCTTTAAAATAATACTAGAAAATTATGCAGAATAACAGGTCTGTCCATTGAATGATATTACCCTATTATATAATATAATGATATTTATTATAACTAAAATACATAGCAAAGTAATGTGTGATAATAAATAACTGACCACGATTGCTCAGATAGAACATGAAGTGTTACAATACTAAATTAGTGAAGTTTTTTCTCATTTTCATTATTACAGTATTTCAAAAATGAAGTCAGAAAAGGTGAAAATACAATACTTACTGATGAGTCCTTTTCTAACATCTAGTAATACACACATCCATCTTCTAACTATAATTCTGCTTCTTAGAACCTGCACAATTTTTTCAGTTTTCATTTCTAAAGAGTGAAGTCCCACCTGAGTAGAGTCAGTCTGGAACTCTGAAAGTTCATGATTCCACGTAGAGGCTTTGTTTGCCGTAATGGGAGCACTGAGGGTTTGCAGGCTTGAAAAAGCCCCCTTCGCGTGCAGCAGCTCATGAGAACAGAGAGCTCTGCCTGTGCTGCTCAGCTGTGCCTTTGTTTGCAGCTCTCCATTTACGATGCACCCCCTCCCAAGCCCAAGTACATCGAGGAGGAGCCTGGGCACCTGCAGCAGCAGCTCACGGCACTGCGAAGGAGCATCAGCAGCCATTTTGGGTGGTGCCAGGTAAGGGGTGCCTGCACCCAACTGTTCCTGCTGTTCCTCTCAGCACTACACTAAACCACTGAAAAAACAGGTTACTTCCCCCTGGAGGGGTTTTTGGTTTGGGTTTTTTTTTTTTTTTTTTTGGCAGTTCCTTGCCTTAGCATAAGATAATTTGGGATGGGAAAATGAGCCTTCCTTCTACAGCAGGGGTTATGTCAGTAAATTCTTGCTGGCGGAACTTGAGGGTGCTTTAGAGTCTGAAATTCCAGGTGCAGTCCCTGGCGAAAGAGCTGCTTGCAAAGGGCAGTACCTGACAAAAAAAAGACAGAGTGCATCCCATGTATCTGTTTCAGCAGGCTGTTCTCACAAGTCGTCAGAAACACTTCCCAGCTCTGTTACTGCGTGTTCCAGGTGGAGAGGGAGCTGTGGTGCCTGTCACTGCTTTTGGACCTGCTGGGAAACAGCAGCTTCACCCTGGCTGTTGGCAGGAGGAGACTTTGTGTTTGTGTTTTGCTTTTTGCAAAAGAATGTAGACTCTAATAGTTGAAAAAAAAATTCAAAATGTCTTCAAAATGTATTTTCTGTAAAGTGTGATTCCATTGGTCTGTGAAAGTGTTGTCAGTGACTGCATAACTGAGATACCCTTGTTAAAAATCTACCAAACTTTTTTGTACCGTTAGTCGTTGGAAGCTCCCACACTGAGTAGCAGTGACCTCTGGTGGTACAAATTCGGTGTTGCTCCTTCAGTTTTCCTGGGAAAGTCTCTAGGGAAAAGATTGTATTTTATAATTTATTTTATAATTGAATTTCCTTATACAATTGGCCTCCAGGTGTTTTCCTACTCTACAATTCCTGAGATGTCAGTTTTGAAAGTGAGCTTACATTAGAGAGATTTTTTTTTTATTAGTTGTCAATGTAAGTTTTAAAAATATAAATATGTTTGTCATGAGGGTAGATCTCTGCACAGCCTTTCCAGAAGCTCACTGATCTGGTTTGGGTTTTTTAAAGTTACACAGTATTTCTGTGTCTCATTGTGCTGAGATATATGTGAACAGCTACTTTTGCTGCGATTTTAATTTCTGGTTTTGTTTTTTCTCTCCTTGTAGAGTGCCTATGTCTTTCTTAAAAATGGAATAGTGGATTCAATTCTGTTTGGAAAAGGTAGGCAAGTCACATATCTGTCTCATTTCATCAATATAAACTATATAAACTCTCAGTAAAATCAGAATTTTCACCTTTATTTCTTGAATGGGAAATAAAGTGACCTATACTGAATTGCTCTGCTTTTTTTTTTTTGCCTTTTTTTTTTTTTTCTTTTTCTACCAATTCTTAGATGTTTATGCTTACCTGAGCAACCCGCCCCCAGAATTTTTTCCCAAAGCTGCTGTAGTTACAGTGTCAAGCCTGGCTGGTGTAGTGCTGGCAAGAAAAGGTAAAGTTTGCTTATTTTCATTATTGGTCTGTGGGGTCTGGAGCATGTAACAGTTCTAGTGGTCAGAATACTCTTCTGAAACATTGGCAATAGCCTCTGTGACTAAAATAAATCCTTCCTGGTAAAGGAAGGGACAGTATTGATTGCTGTTAGGAGCTGGCTGAGAGCTGACAGAGCAGGACTAGACAGACTAATGATACCATTCTTCTTCTTGTTCTTCATAATATTGGAAAACCTAGTTTGGGATTATTTCTCTTTCAGAATATCAATGTCTCCTGCATTTAATTGCTACAACTACTTAGTTTGCATTTCATTTTTTTTTCTAATTATTCAAAGTATTTGGCTTTGTACAGGTTCTAGATTTAAGAAAATTGCTTATCCATTGGGTCTTACTGCTGTAGGATATTCTGTTTGCTACCCAGCTCAGTCAGTGGTCATTGCTAAGGTAAGTTTCTGGTTTTATCTGTGGTCATTTCCAACATAGTGGGACAAGTTTGGATCCTTTAACCTGGTGCTCTATCTATTGTGCCAACACTGCCAGCACACTGCTAATGAGGCTTTGATTTCATTTGGAGTAGTTGGATTTAGCATGGAATTGTTTCCTGTGGATGCCTAATACCAGTTTAAACATTATTTACAATTTACTTAATATAAAGGAAATATGCACTAGATCTTGAAAAGTGGATGCCTTAGTGTGGGGTCAGGCATGTTCTCATGCAAACACGAGTAATTTTGAGTAGTTGTCTTTGTATTGTAGAAGCTGTTGTTAAATTATGTTTTTCTGAAAAAATAGGTAACAGGGAACAAGTTACTTTGTGCGAGTCATCAGACCTATGAGGCTGTGAGGTCTCTGTGGGCAGACAAGGAAACTGTCACCAAGGTAGGACTTGGGAAGTAATGATAACTCACATTGAGAGGGAGCTTAGAAAGCTGTGATGCTGTTCAGAGTTTACTGATGGTGTTAAGCAAGGCACAAACTCCAATCTGATCTTTTTGTCACTTCAGTGTTTAACTGTTTTTACACCTTTCACACCAAGTAGATATTGAGATCCCCTCTGTAGTCCCACAATGCATGCAGGGCACACAAGAGAAGAATGAGTTTCTCTCACAGCTCCTTTTTTATCTTGATATAAAGGATCCATTTTGATTCAAGCTTTGGTCTTAAGCAGCCCCTGAATTTAGAGTAAAGACTAAAGACACTCAGGATTACAGTAGATATGACTGGCTTACTCTTCTACAACCCTTGCAGGAAGTCTGATGTATTTACCCTGTGATATGAATTGTCCATTTATTTCTTCTCTTTGTCCTGTCCTCATTGCAGCCATAGTGAATAAATGGTCAGTAACCTCTCTATATTGACCAACTACATATGGAAAATTTACCAGGGTTTTTGACATTCTCTTCCCCAATATAACCTTGTCTTTCAAAGCAGGCTTTCTCTCTCTGACATAATTCTTGTTCTTGGAATTTCCTCTAGTTTCTCTTCTTTTTCTGTTTTAGGGGATTTTGTGTGTGATTTGTGTTGTTTCTGGTTTTTAAGTGCAGTGGTCAAAAGAGGACATAGTAAACAGCTGAGGCCTTGCAGCAGAGTAGAGGGCAATATGAACCTTCTGTAAATGACATATGGAATTTGGGTTAGTAATCCCTGAATTAAATGTGGGTTTTATCCAATCCAAAAGGTTGTTTGTTTTTTTTTTTACTCGAGGGGAAATTTATAAAACCTTTATGAAAGTAGCACTTCCCAAGTAAAATTGCAGCTTTACACAGTAATTTTTCATTGCTCTTTTCAAAGAAAATTTCAGTTTCTCGATTACATTAACATGTAGAAGTATTTTGCTTTAAATTTACAGTGCTCATTGGCATGCAGTCCTAACCTTTTATTTCCTCTGAGAAGCACAAATGGAATTCTGAGTTTTGAAAATGAGATTCAGATAACTGTCATTAAACTGATAGCAAAACAAGAATTGATGTGGTACAGACACTTTTATTAACTTCAGGTTTTTTTCCCCTGAGTGAAGCCTCTTCCCAAGACACAGTATTTCTCATTACTAGGGTATGACCATGATTTATCTTTCCATCTTCTGCTAACTAGGGGTAATAAGTGTTCTGTAAACACTCAGGGCTGTTTCATTTTTGTATAAGGCTAAAGGCTTCTCACCTGGAAATGGAACTTGTGAAGTTCTTGGAGGGTCAGGCAAAACCACAGCTTCAGTCCAAAGTATATACTCATGACAAATTCCCTTCTACATGAATTTATTCTATCTGATCTGTGGGGTTTCATGCATTTTTACTTTTTCCAGCTGTGTCCCTTGTGTGCAGCTGGCCAGTTGAATATCATTGTATGATGTCATATCTGAAAATAATTTCATAAAAGATAAGCCCCTAGACTTGAAAGCTTTATTTTGCAATAATGTATTAGGCATATACCCATGTGCTTTCTTTTATTAATGTTTGATTCACATCTGCAGCAAGAGTCAAAACCAATTATGCAAGAAGATAAGAAAAAGAAGGGAATTTCTTCTACCAAATCTGAGTGTGCTGTTGAGTCGAGATCATGTGCAGTAGAGTCTCGGGGTAATGAAGATCCAGTGCCTTCATCAGGTGAATTAAACATTTCAAGTGTAATCTCAGGGTAACTTGCAAATCCAATTAGTTGACTTAATTTTGCACTTACTCTTGCTCTAAGCTGGAGCAGGCTGTCAGAGCATATTATTCTTGAGAGTATATTTTACGTGCTGTCATTTAATACATATTTCAGAGCCTTGTGGAGGTGATAATTTTCTCACTGTGGACCCTGTCTTAAGTATCAGAATTATATATTTGCTGTTCTCTCTCAATAATGTCAGAGAACCAATATTAATATGAACTAGGTTATTTTGTAGGCCAAAATAAGGAGTAATCCAAATGCAAGACACACAAAAAGGTTTTAATTTGGATTATAATTAGAAGATTGAAGTCTGAAATGGATTTCATTACTTTTAGCCTCTGCTAACAATGCAGAGATGACCCATAGTGGAATGGAAGAGGAGTGTGTAATTGAGAAATGAAACATTGGATTTTATTTTGCTGGATTTTCTGCAGTGATACCTTGTGCATCTTAAGTGGTTGAGATAATCAGCTAGATCATGTAACAGCCTGTTTAACAGACAAAAATTTGGTAGTCCAATTTGTAAGAGGAAAACAGTAGAATTACCTATTAAAGGAGATTTTGTTGTTAAAACATTAGTTTTAAAATATTGTTACCTTTTTTAGGGGCAATTTCTGAATTTTATTTGTTACAAGGAAATCACTTGGAATGAAGGAATTATTAACAGAGATTTTCTTTTTTCTGGAAAGCAAGCACAACATCCTTGGATGAGGGTTTTATTATCTTTCTCTTTTATTTTCTCTGGAGTATACATTCACATTTTTGCCTTGCACCTGATTTTTTTTTTTCTGATTTAGTTTGTGGAATGCTTTGATCTGTTTTTACACTTGCTCCAGGCCAAACTGTCTTTATTGGGTTCATGTTTACAGATCTATCTTTGCTTTCATAGGGGGAGTTAGTTCGTGTCCCCAATACAGCCAAAAATATCCATGCCCTAAATGAATCTGTGTTGCCAGAGATGTTTGTTTTCTCAGTCCAAATGGGGCAAAGCTTTCAGGATAATGTAGCATCCCTTGTAGCTGGAAAAGGAGCAGACCAGAAACAGGAGACACAGCCCCAGAAAAGCTGCCTTTATATTCCCCTGGATGCTCTGGAATTGCAGTATCATTAAATATGTCAGCCTGTGCACTGTCCTCTACTGAGTGGGAGGATTCAGTGTTTTACTAAACTCAGTTCATGGGTTTTGGAAGTTGTGAAGTGAAACTAGGTAAGAGTGTTTGTCTTCATTTGGAATTCTTGCCATCTGGCAGCAGCTTCAGGGGAGATCTGGCAGGGTTGGTTTTGGGAGCCAGCTCTTCTTCTGGGAGCACTGGGGCAAGAAATGCTGGAGGTGTTTTTTCCCATGCCTCAAACTTTCCCCTCCTTTCCATGTGTTGGGCAAACATGGAAATCACAGTTTCTTCTCTCACTCTGCTGGGTTTGGAAATGGTGTCGGAGAGTGAGAAGAGGTCCTGCTCCATCCACTGCTGCACTCAGCACTCCAACATGCCCTCATCCTCCTCTATCACTTCTGAACACACTTCGAACTAGAACAGGCAGATTTTGGTCTTTGTTAAGTGTTTGGTAATTTCAACATGTATTTTGGTTTGGTAATTTCAAAATGTATTTTGGAAATTCTCAAAATGTATCACTAAGCTTTATTTCCTTACAGCTCAAGTATATGCATACGTTTTAACCATACTTCTTTACTATCTCTAACAGGAGCAGGGAAGACATCAAAATTCAAGCCTGATCCAAAACTTATGGACCATGGCCAGTCCAGCCCAGAAGATGCGGACATGTACAGCACCAGGAGCTAAGCCAAGTCTGCTCTAGGGACTGCAGAATGTTACAGATAAGGGGGAGGGAAGAGGGGATGGAGTAATCTTTACAATACGTACTCTGTGAGGTATAATTTCATCAGATATTTTCGTATCTCCAATTTGTATTATTGACTCACATGATTCTGTTTAGTGCTTATTTTGTTCCTGACGCCACATAAGCAGTGGGAATTCACTCAGTGTCATTAGTGAGACACTGAGAAAACAAGATTTGTCAGTGTCTTCTCCCAGTGAGGTTTCTCTGTGCCAAACTTGCTAATAAATGTCACTTCACAAAGGATATTACAAAATGCAAAAGTATCTCTGCTTTGGCTCAGATTTTCATTGATGTGAACGAAGAATGTGAGGGATGGGGTTGGCAGAGGCTTGTCTTTTATCTTTCAGCTCTGGAATGAAGTGCAAGTTCCTGCTGGTTTGAGTATCCATAACATCTCCATGGTTGTATCATGTGAACAGCATTGGCTTTAAAGCTTGTGTAAAAGAGTCTTTTTCTTTTCCTTACAAAATAATTTGGTACCATTTCTCTTTCACAAAGGTGAATGGAAACAACTCTTTGTCCTGCACATCTCTGCTGTGTTCAAATGTCTCTGACGTTGGGCAAAAACACAAATTGATCTCTAAACATCCTTTCTAGACTATGGATCAGCTTTCACCTACTTCTAATACTTGAAAGAACTGTGTTTAAATTGCTTAATCTGTGAAACTGTTACTGAATTCACATAAAATCCATTAGAAGTGTTTAGGAAGTTGGAAATCTGTAGTTTCAAGGTTTAAACAGACAGAAAAATGCAGAAGTCTTAGGTAGCCAACTTTTTCATCCCACAAGTTTGTACGCAATATCATTAATTTTGGTGGGATTTCTGTGAAATTCCGTTTTTCCATAAGAGTGATGCTAGAAACTAAGTTTCCTCAGATGAAACTTTCAAACACTGCTTTTATTATGGTGTATATCGCTGTACTTCTGTTCGTGCTCTGTTTCTCTTCATTCTGTTATCTTTCAGTTAATGAAAATATGGGCTTTGTTGTAAAATTGATAGGGAAGCAAGAGAAACCCTATGAACAGATAGTGTGGATGGAAGGCTAAAGGCTGAAATACTGTTGTTCTCAGCACTGGGATGTGATGGAATATTTGCTCCTGCTCTCCAGAGCAAGAAATTTCACAACCTCATTCCTTCTCCAAGGCTGCTAATGCAAAGACAAATGACAAGTGAAATACAGACAGAGTTCCTGGTGTCCCTGTGGGATCAGCAAAGTTGTGAGGAAATGCTGCAGGGTGGAGTGTGCAGAAGGCACAAATGATGAATGAGCAAAAGAAGAAAAGCTTTTAGGATGAGTCAGAAACAAATTGATATTTTAAAATCCAAAATTCAGGTGAAGTGTTGGTCTTTGTTACACAGAGTCCAGTGCAAGGTGAAGTCAGAAAATGTGAAGTTTAAAAGAAGAATTCTATTAGTTAAACTTGCCTGAGACAGCTGACAGGATTTAATGTGTTCTGTTTCTTTAATCATCTTTAATCATCTCTTAAAGGCCCAGGCAACTGTCAGAATTCAGGCAGCAATCAGAGGATATTAAATCAGTCTTCAGAGTGCTCCTGGACATGACACATTTAGTGTTTCATCACAGAGAGAGCAGTAGAAAAATTAGATGGCTGGGCTTCATATACCATTTCCAGGGAAACAGATGAAGATGTAAGTGAAAATTGTGAAGAAATTATCATTTTCAAGTGCACGACTGGATGCCAGAAATTGTATTATCTGTCTCCCCTTGATAATATTCTGGATAAAAATATAAAGGAAAAGCCATCTGCTCTACTCCTAAATTATTAAATTCTAACTTTGAGTGATGTGTTACCACAGCAAGTCAGCAGGAAAGGTAAGATGATGCAGGTTTGCTTGAATTTTGCAGGAGTTTACTGTGGTGAGATTTTTCAGGATATAATGAAAAACTCTGCCCAGGAGTTGGTGTTGTGGGAGCAGGAAGAGGAGCTGCCTTGTATTACTGTTGTGGAACCAGCACATCTGCCCTTCCCAGGAGAGCAAGCCTTGGGACACTGCCTCTTCCTGGTGCCAGAAATTGCCCTGGGACTTCCCAGGTCTTGAGGGCATATCTACTCAGATCTGGTGATACAGGTGTCTGGTCTGCAAATGTCCATTGGCTCTTTGCTTGGGCAGGTAGGAGTCAGATGTTCCATGCAAGCCCTTCCACTGCAGCCCCTGATCCTTTTCATGCTGCAATGGCTCTGGTACACAAAGCTGTCCTGGGGCTGGATTTCAGTCTCAAATTACTCCTTAGGACAACACTGGGATAGAACTAAACCTCAGAGTTAAACATCTCCTGGCACATAACTTGAGTGTTCCTGCCCACTGTGATGAGCGAACAGGATGAGGGATGCAGTTCTGTAGCTCACAGAATGCAGTCCCTGTGCTGTGTGATTTTTTGGTAGGTGAGAGGAATGAGCAGCACAGGATTTCTCCAGCTCAGGGTTTGCCAGTTGGCTGCCCCATCCCTGGAAGTGTCCAGGGCCAGGTTGGATGAGGCTTGGAACAACCTGGGCTAGTGGAAGGCTGCTCATGACAGGGATGGAAGGAAATAGGCTGTAAGGTCCCTTCCAACCCACACCAGTCGATGGTGATGCTGCTGCTGCTGCTGATGCTAATGTCACTTTCTAAATTTATTTTTTCCATCAGCTGAGATTTCTCTCTCCTCAAGGCAAGGTATTTTCTGTTTGTTTCATTTTTACCACCAGTTTTTGTTTACTATGCCCACACAGTGGGCAGTGGAGTTTAAATTAGAAGGTTTTGGTTGTGAAATAGGTACAGCTAAAGAAAACTCTTCCCTAACTGCAGCCAAAGAAAGTGGGAGAAAAATATTGAAAGTTTTGTCTTCTGGCTGGGTGTGTTCTCTGCTTTCAGTTCAGACATCTGAACCTGCAGGGGTTATATAACACTTTACAGCTGACTGCAGGAAGCTGTAGCCACATGTCTGTATTAGTAATTTCTAGTAAAGGTGCTATGCAATGACTTCTAAAAAGCAAATTCAGATCTACACGATGCCATGCTTGTAAGTCCTGGGTGACCATGTGTCTGAATTGGGCTCCTGAAGATTTCAGACTCAATAGACAAATCTGTTACAGTGAAAAATTAACATAAAACATGGGAAAAGTTTTATTGTGAGACATGGTTTTATTAATTTATAATGAAACACTTGGAAATGCCTCTCAAATGTATCCTTAAGAGTCAAGTAAGTTTATTTCACAATGCAATAATAGAGTAATGTCATAAAAGTAAGAATGTATATTGTAATTTTTATATAAGTTACATATTTGTGAAAAAAAATCAATGTCTTAAAGAAGGGGATTACATGGTATTTTATAATACAGAAATAGCTTTAATTTAATGCATGTTTTTTATTTAAGGTTGATTTGGAACTTGTTGATATTAATATTTTACTTACACAAAACTGATTGTGATACTTTATTTTGTCATATCATTGTGAAGCGCCTGGAAATAAAGGGTGATAAGATACTTTTTATTTAAAAAGTAAGTTTAATTTTCGTCTGTTGTTTTCATCTGTAGGGAAATTGTCAATTCCTTCCCCTTCAAGTACTTTTTAAGAGTTCATTTCTAATGAATGTCACACTTGGTTTATTAATGTTGGGGGAAAAACTTCACCCCTGAAGTACTGAAACACTTCTGGAAGAAATCACTGAAGTAACAGGACAGATCACTGCTTAGTGGCCTAAATTTTGAGAAGTGTTTCCATTTTCTCCTCTTGGTATTTTCTTTTTCTAAAGAATGGTGTAGTTCAGGATTTGGAAAAACTAAAGGTTTTATCTGTGCTGGAGGAGTGACACTGTTCAAGAAGGAAGCAGGTGGTAAATGTGTTTGCCTCAGTGTGACTGTGCCAGTCTTCCAGATAAAGTAATTTGCCAAACAAGGGTCACAAATTATGTAATCCAAGGTGTAACCTAAAGAGTGAATTACTCGAAAGGAGGAAGATTGTGTGAATGAGTAATGGGGCTGTTTTAATGGCATATTGTCACTGTGATTATTGAACAGCTTGGGAAATACTGGAAGGGTATTGGAGTGCAGTAGTGTTACTATCTTGTGAAAGTTTGGAGTATATGCTGAAAACGTACTTTAAATCCAAAAGGAAGTAGGGTCCTACGAAGCCAATACTTTTTAAAAAGCACAATCAGTAGGCACTGGATTTTGTGTGGTTTTTATTTTAAAGTGCAGCATTCCCAGAAGCCAGGCTCATCTATGTGCTGATGGCAAGCTGCAGCCAAGAAACACTGACTTCTGACAGCCTATCTTTCTTCCTGCCCCATATAGGCTTTTGTTGTGGACCAGAGCCAGAGAATAAACCCCAGTGAACCAACCCCTGGGTTCACTGTGGGCAAACACTCTTGTTCAAGGTGCAGTTAGGCCTTTGTCCTTTTTTTTTTACACACATAGGAGATTGATTTTGCTGCAACAACTGAAAGAAATTCCATTGCTGTGACCAGGTAGTAGGTGTAAACTGAGCCTGTCATGGTTTCAAGCCTTGGTAATCTTTTCTGGGCTCTATCTGTAGCAGTCCTGATACCAGTGTTTGGGGATTTGGCAGCTTGTGCTTGATTTGTGTCACTCTCAAGACCCCTTCAATGTTCAGGAGGAGAGACTGGCCTCCACAGCCAGTCTCTCCATCTTGAACCAGATGTGAAATGAATTAGGATTAAAGATGGTGGGCAGTTCCATCTTCCATCATTAATTTTGGTCAGTAACTTTGGTTTGCTTATATGTCTCTTTGAAGAAATTAAATGGGCCTGGATGTCATTATAGAATGCATAACTTGGCACTTGATTCTGCTGAGTTCCAGAAACACGGACAATAAGAGGAGGAAACAGGTGTGCTGTGGAATACAAAGCTCTCAGCTGTTCAGGTCTGCTGGCACTGGGTTTATTTGCTGTTACCCAAGTGGGCACTGAAAACAGAAACCAACTCACAGCCTCTGCAGCCCTTCCTGAGGCCAGGTCCAAACCCACTGCATCCAATAAATGCCAATGATGTCAACAAGTCAAGAGTTTGTGGTTTGTAACTTGCCTCATTAAAACATCTCACACAAGGAAAAGCTGCCCATTGCATTTCTGCATCCTTGAATGAAATCTGACAGCCCCAGGTAAAGGTGTTTGTTTATCAGCCAACCTGAGGCTCCCACTGAGCAGCTGGGAGCTGGCACCAGAGGGGAATTCCTTGTCAGCCATAAGAATGGAGCATCTGCAGGAACTGCTTTCTTCACACTTCTGCCTTGCATCTGAAGAAGGATCATGCAATTTCTTTCACTGAGGTGGATATTAATTTCTTTTTGTGGTCTGTTATAAAGCAGTCTTCTGGCAGGACTGAGACTCTCTTATTTACTGCTGTAATATTAAGTGCTGTTGGGCTTTAGCCAAAGCAGTACTCTTTCAAGAATTTGCTAGGCATTGATTTTTAGAGATCATTATTTATCCTTTGAAAAGCAAAGGTTAAAGTTTACCTTTTGCTGTTAATGTAACTGTGGTTGGCATGTTTACATAAGCAGCCAGCTCCTGTCAAATTAGGAAATCCATGCTGGGATTTTATCAGTTATGCATTAGTTTTGAAAGCACTGTGCTAAGAACAATGCTTGTGCTAACTTCAGCTTCAATGCAATTAAACTCCACAATGTTTGGGTGTAACCTGGGTAGTGTTTGGGGTGACCACAGAGTCAGGATCTTCTTGATGAGGATTTTTAAGGACTCTTTAAATAATAAAGAAACAAGAGGAGAGGGGGTGTGCTAAGGTGTGAGTTTCTGTCGACAATCATCTTTGCCAGATGGGTATTTTCTATTTTTTTCTCAGAAAAATGAAATGGTAATTGACAAAACTTAATGGGAGATGCATCCAATTACAGGATTCCCCCCTTCCCATCTCATTCCTCTTAGATGGCTTCAGGACCATG
Source organism: Phylloscopus trochilus trochilus (assembly GCA_016584745.2). Taxonomy (NCBI): domain Eukaryota; kingdom Metazoa; phylum Chordata; class Aves; order Passeriformes; family Phylloscopidae; genus Phylloscopus; species Phylloscopus trochilus. The sequence continues at coordinate 26,667,486 of WQNJ02000015.1, forward strand.
GCTCTGTCTTTAAAAACAATGTCTGTTCCAGGAAACTGTGAATACAGTCCAATTTCGTTACCTGTAAAAGGTAACATAAGCCTAAAAGGAGAAGAGCTTCTGACAGATACCTTAGTGTATTGAAATTTAGGTCATTAAATGAATACCTCACATCAGATTTCAAAAATTCAGAAGTAGCAAGATTAACGAGATTTTTTATGGAACTACCTGGTTTCATAAAAGAAAATATGCTGGGTAAGTTATCAGGAAGTTGTATCAGTTTTAAGTTAATTAGTAATTCTTGATAGAGAAGGATGCTGTAAAACAAGCTCAAAATCCACAATCCACAGCAGCAGAAAGTTCATTCTGCTGTTGACAAAGTCTGGAAGAAAAGGGGTTTTTCCCCCCTTGCCTTTAGGATGTCCTTTCTGGTAGTTCTGCTGTATGTCCTGGTCCTGGCCAGCCCCTTGCTGAGTGAGGCGTCACAACGTAAGATCTGCTGGAATTCTGCTTTGTGGCTTGTCAGAGCAGGGATGTGGCCATGTCCACTCCACTGGGGACTGCTGGGGGGGGCATTGCAGTCCCTCTGGGGAGGGATTGCTGCTTGGGAATTATCCTTAGGCTTTAGGCTGGGTTTGTTTTAAATAACAGCAAAACAATGCAAAAGTGAAAACCTTGGTGAGACAGCTGCTGTCCTGTGTTTGGCATCACAGGGAAGAGGTTACAGCCATATGAATTTCACCTGTTACTCAGTATCCTGGTGGGTTAGGATCATTTTGAGTCAGTCTCTGAATTTCAGAAGGGTATTTTTAAATGAGTTAAATGGTTTGGTTCTTTTTCTGTGAGGAAAAAAACCAAATCACCTGGCATATGGTTAAAAAAATCGTACACTTTTTTTATAGCACGTGTTCTTAGACTTTTTTTGTTACTAACAGGGAGAAAATCATCAATAATTAATAGCATGACAACCAGAATGCACCGATAGAAATGCTTTTTTAAGTGAGAACCCAAGTAATGGAATTGTCTCTGGTTCTGTTAGAGTAGACCATTACTGGCCTGCAATTATTTTATGGGAAAATTTCCCACATATTCTATTGATATCTTTACTTACTTTATCATCACTGTTCTGTACCTGGTAGCTACCAGTTACTTGTAATTGGATATCCCTAAGCTGACAGTGGTGTAAACCAGCTGCAGTTATTATTTTTCTAATAAAAGTTTTGGGTTGTGATCTCAGGATTATTTTTTTTGCTACTCTAGACTTTTATTTGAAAAAAAAAAAAAAATTACCGCTTGAAGGCTAACGTGGTATTTATGTAGACCACAGTATTTTGAAGGGCTCAGCAGTGAGTTCCTTTATCACATGGAATATTAGAGCATTAATAGCAAAGGGCAAACACTCCCTCTCCCAGCAGAATCACAATAGTGATTTTCTTCTGCCTTAGTATTTTTTGTATCAATACTAAAAGAATTGTAATTATGTTACTGATCAGAGGGGTAGCTAAAAACATTGCCTATCTCCTAGATGAACCATGCCAAATGCTGCGTGGGATTTTTCATTTTTGTGTATTTTATAGCCATAACACATGACCTGTAGTCAGGTATTGGAAAATGTTTCACTGCTGATGCCCTTTTGGGAGGAGAACACGTGTGTAAATGGATTGGTACAAGCCTTGGTCACCGTAATCATTTGGCTTTATCTCTGATAAGCAGCAAATGTTGGATTAGATGGACTTGGACAGTGGAAAGGAAAGAGGCTCCCGTCTTTTTTTGCAATGCAGACTGCTCCCAGCACAGTTCCTCTGGCTAATAATGCGTCATTCAGGAGTTTGTTCTTTATGGAAAGTCCCTCTTACAATGGCAATGACATTAAAGCTGCTCCAGCAGTTGCCTGCTGGGCTCAGAAGGGTCTGCTCAGAGATCTCAGCCAGTTCTGGCTCTGGCTTCATTCCAAATGTGGTTCCCCTCACTGGGAAAAATTACGCACCATTGTATTTGGCTCTGTTGGCCGTTTGGGGGCTTGTTTGTGTGTTCAGGTTGGCAGACTGGCATTGAGTCTGAGTCCTGAGCAGGAGGGGAACAGGTAGCAAAGGATGTAGGGTGAAAGTGCCAAACATGCTGGCATTTGATGGCTGATTCAGGCTGCTGAGGGAGTTATTTTTAGCCAGCCAAATACCTGTGAAATACTGTAAACACTCAGATTCTGGAACATAATTTACAGCCCAGTGTTTACACAGCAAAAGTGATAGAGAGTAACCAACACTAATGCAAATCAAGTCCTTTTGTAGGCTAAATCAAGAAATAATCCTTGACTATTATTATTTAAAAATCCTTGAATTTTTGTGTAAAACACACAAAAAGGTTCTAATTTGGATTATTACTGGAAGGTGAGAATATCTAATCAATCTCATGACTTTTAGTCTTTGCTGATCCAGAGATGATATATAGTGGAATTCAGACACAACCACACTTACAATTGTGAGACAAAAATCAAAACAGCACAAGCCATACAATTCGGAAGATGGGTACACATTGAGGGGAAAGTAATTTAGGCAGGTAAATTTTCATTTCTCAAATAATTTCAAAGTTTTCAAGGGACAAGTCACTGGAAAGTATGATTTAGTATCTACAGAGTACATATGAAATGTAAGTTTCTGGTGTAATTAGCAACACAGCCCACTGATAGTATGTTAGTATATCATTGCATTAAATACTTGTTTTGTTTTAATTCACAGCCAACTGCACTGGAGTTGCAGACTTTCAGGCCTGTCTGGGTAATACAGATGAATTCTGTCCTAAAAATATTTCTTGTCAGTGTAAAAATGGACAACCTTTTTGCAGGTAGTGTGTGGGTTTGCTTTGTTTGTTTAAGTATACACCATGTAAATGTCAAATATATTCTAAATGATGATCTAAATTTAGACCCTGCAAAGTGATCCATGAAAATAAATGTTGATCTTCATTCACAATCTGCATAAATTTATAACTCTGGTACAAAGCATCAAGTCTGGGATCTGGGCATAGCTTTTTTTTTTTTTTTAATATGTGTAGGCCATGTCATTCTTAATGTAGGTAGTCCCTGTAATCCTTAATTTTTACATGCTCCCTGTTCTCTCAACTATTTCACTTGAGAACTGAATTAGCTGTGTAATTGCAAGTTCATTTTTTTCTAAGCTGATCAAATTTTCTTCTGAGTTTAAAAAAAAAGAGAAGGTATCTTAATGTTCTTTTTTCCATTACATAGTTGGGTGGTTTGTTTCCTTTTATAAAATCAGTGTCATAATGACAGCCAGAAATGTGAGGTTTCACTTCCACTCAGCAGCTTTGCCATGCTGACAGCAAACCAAGACATCTTTGACCTAAGCCAGGCCAGACTCAGGTGCTGCACCCTATTCCCAGCAAGGCTTCTTATCTTGGACTTCTGAAATGCCAGCTTGAACTTGGTTACTCAGAGCCTGGCAAAGTGCTTTTCTATCAAATCTGGAAACAAATGGGTGTAACTAAGATAAAAAACCACCTTTAAACAAACAGGAAAAATAATGAATCTCTTGGCCCCTGCAGTGTTGAATAATAAATAGTTGTATAGCATTTTTTTTTGTATTGCTTACTTTTGAATTAAAATGCTGTTGCTAAAAGTGAATGTTTTTATTTGCAGATGTGATTACTACAGAGTGGGCTGGCAGGAATACTGGTACACAGGCCCCAAATGTAACCACCTTTGGAGCACTCTGGATTTCATTTTAGTGGCTACTCTTCCTGGAGCAGCACTGGTTATCATAGTGGTTGTAATATTTTCCGTTGTCTACTGTTTGATAACTAAAAACGTTGGGTAAGTGACTCTGGGTGCACTTATAAGGAGTTCTGTACTCAAAATGGAAGTACAGCAAAAAGAGTCTGGTATCCTGGTTAATTTTAAAACTCTGGATGTTTAAAAGGTTGCCATACTGCCAAAATACTATTTATACAATTTAAAACTAACTCAAAGCGTCTTGCCTGAGCACTCAGCACTTCCTCAGCGTTTTACCACTGCATGCAGAACTTCGCTCTCAGTCATTGCTTTTCTTTAGGGTTCACCAGAGAAGCTTTAAAGATTGATAAGTACATTTGCTACTTAAATTCAACACTACCAAACGTGTATTTCTGATTTATTTGCTCTTAAGGATTGGCTTTTTTTCCACAGGTATTAAAAAAAAAAAAAAAAAAAAAAAAAAAAAAAAAAAAAAAAAAAACTGATAACCATTGACGAGAGGCTTGGTGTTTAAACACTGTTTCTCCCACTCTTGGGTCTTAGATATTGGCAATTTGAGCTGCCTTTTGCTTTCAACACTTTTTCCCAGTGACACCTTTCTCATGTACACAGACAATATGGGTTTTTTCTTCTGTCACTGAGCCTCAGTAGTGTGTCACTGATACTTGCTCTGACATAGAAAAGCTGTAATATTACCCAGCTCTTGTACAGCCACTGCCACAGGACATCTAAAGCTCTGACATGGCTGTTGAACGAATCTGCAGCACACAAAACATCTGTCAAGACCCTCACTGTTGCTAATGCTCTAAATTCCCATTGTTCCCCCCCCCACCCAGGAAGCAGCCAAAGCCTCTATCCAGTGGAGCACAGCAGAACCCTGCATTCATTGCTGACACAGCAGCCAGCCTGGGGCACGGGCACCATCAGCCAGCCGGGGTAAGAGATGGCAGAGGGGGGGCACAGCACAGACCCCAGTCCTTGGTGGTTCAGCACTGCAGGATGGGAAGAGAGGAAAACAAACAAAAAAAAAGGGAATTTGAGTTTAAAGTCTCCCTACCATTTTATTTCCAAGATCAGCTGAATGCAAGTGAGAAGGTGAAACTCATCATCAAGCATTAAGTTAAACTAATTGGCATAGGACAAAACAAAGAACTAGGGATTATTTATACAGGATGTTCAAATATTTCCATTTTTGACCAGTTAGAAGACCTTCTTTAAAAAGACATCATACTCTGCTGTACCAGTTTTCTCCATTAGGCAAGATTTGTAGAGATCATGGTTTGAACTAGTGGGTATCAGGAGAAAAGATGGATAAATAGGATTAGAAACCAATATAAAGTATAAAGAACCACTGAAAGGAAATATTTGTTTGTGTGTGTGTTCATTTCCTCATTTGGTACTCAAGGGATTTATTTTACATATTAAGGAACACACACAGCGTGAGAAGGAGACATTGAAGGCTGTCTAGGAAAAGGGAGAAAATAATCTAGTCTACTACATTATTTTCTGCTAAATCCATCTGTAGAGTATCAATAGCTTGGCAATGCAGCAGGTCTGAGCCTGCTTTTACCAGGAGATGGTGCTGTTCAATTTTTAACTAATTCAGATTTTTTTTCTTGTTGATGCTGTTGTTCCCAAGGTGTGAATCAGACCTGCAGTTCGGTAGGGAAGAAAACCCTTGGTAAAAGGAGTCTTTTTGTGTCAGGGCTGCAGGACTTAGGGCTTTCTCACACCCCAGACTGAGAGTTGTAGCCCAGACAAGTAAAAACTGGTTTATACCTTCTAACGTACTGTACCTGGAGAGATGGTTATTCTAATTTTGTTGTCATTTTGCTCTGTGTAACCACCTGATCCCCTACACACAGGATGCCTGGGTTGGACAAATTCCAAAAGCTGTACTGAAAAGACAAGATTTTAATGCTGCCTCGATCCCAAATCAAATGCAGAATTACAGGTATGCTGCAAATTTTTGTCTTTGGTGCTCATTCTCACTTTATACCCTGGTTTGGAGATTTAGAATGACTTTGCAGCTTTGCCAGTGGCACAGCAAACAACAAAGGTCCAGTAAATGGCAGAGCTTTTGACTGGATTATTCACATACAAATCCTAAAATACTCCTTTATCCAGAGGCTTCTCTGCTTTTCCTCTAATCCCAGAGGCATTCATTTCATTACTGTTTTAGAAACAGCTCCCTGCTTGTGCTTCCTCACTTGAATCCCCCTCAGCACCCAGCCAGCTGCTGCAGCTCTTACTGCAACTTCTGCAGAGAACTTGTTTACCAGGGTGCAGCTTGGTGAGAGCACAACAGTCTCCTCACACATAGCAGGGTTCTGCTGCAGAGACAGGTGGGAGCTTGCTGATGTTTCAGTCCCTCAAGGAGATCTGGGGTTTTTTTCAATATAAGTGTCGAAAATGTTGAAGGTATAGCTATGGTGAATTTAAAACATTTTGAAAAAAATTATAGGAATATAGAAAATTAGGTTCTATGGCATTGTTTATTGTGAAAAGAAAATAAAAGCTTAAAGAGAACGTTGCTTCTATAATTTCAGTCTTCTCTGTTTGCAGGATGAGGGTGTGACAGTAAAATGAACTTAAAAGACCTTTTAGATGTTATTGTCTCAGTGCCATGCATGCAGTAGTGGGCTTTAATACTTTTGTATTTCAGCTTGAACTAACCCTTTGTGCATTTGCAGTATATTGTAAGGCTTTAATAACCTTTTTCTCTTTTGCATAGTCCCATGTATGCTCAGCCTCTAAGGACAGCAGATCCAGCATCAGATTATTTCCCTCAGTCCCGACTCCAACGGGACGAGTTTGACTATCCTAGGAAGGATTTGCCTTATCCAGTTTACCCAGAGGCGAGACAGTACCGGGTACGTATCAGTTACATCCCTCTGCATATTAATCACATGTTCTGAATATTAATTACATACTCTGCATATTAATTATATCATCCACCCTGGTACTGAATACAAATCATCACTAAATTGATAGTGTTTGTCATTAAGTAAAGATGTGAGCTAACAGAAAGCCTATAGCCACCTTTCACTGTGCAGGTGTTTTCTTCAGACCCTGCTGAAATGTTTTTAAGTATTTCCCAAGCTGTTTCAGTTTGTGTGCACACAGTGGTAATGCTTTCAGTTATTTGCATGAAAATCATCTTTCAAAGCTGTTAGTGAGTGCACACTCAGAAGCAGTACATACTAAGAGAAGAAATATATAAAAATGTAGTTTGATTATAGATTATTTTAATAGCAAGCATACTGGGGAGTATGTGTCATCCTGCTGATTTAATTCTAATCTCTTTACAGAGATACTAAGAACAAGTGCTTCCTATATCAGAAAGGTCTTGGAATGCTGTGTGATCACTGGATAATCTAGGTGCTGAGAGAGCAATGAGACCGTGATGGGACACAGAGGAAATTGCCATCCTTCTTAGAGAGCACTCACTTATTGCAAAGAGAAGGCATAGAGGATAACTGTAAAAGGAAACCTGCTATGACATGACATTAGCATCTGATTTATTTACTGTCTAATTGGTGACAGCTTTGTGTGAATCCCTGATACTGCAGTGCACAAGAGTCTGGCCCTGGCAGTGTGGTACAAACACAGCCAAGGACTTGGCCTCTCTCTGTCCCAAGATTTATCAAATACCTACAGGCCCATTCCCTTGTCCCTTGTCTTTTTTGTTTTGTCTTCCATCTATGTCAATCTCAACAGCTGGAATGGTTTGCCTTTAAAACTGATCTGGCTTGCTATGTAACTTTTTTTGTAAATGAGGAAAAAGAAATAAAGCTATGGAAGATTGACTACCTTGCCACTAAGTAACAAATTAAAAAGACTGAAGACTGGGATTTATTTCCCATTTTCCAAGAAGTCTGAAGCATGTTATGTTGTGATTTACGTGAAATGATTTTCCTTAGGTAGTGTGTGAAACTATATGACAAAACCAGAATCTTAAGGATTTTAGAAAGGGAGTTTAGGTATTTGGTTTTTCCTTACTGTAACAAAAATGCAAAGTAAAAAGGCATAGTTCACTGGATTTACTTCTACTGCTGCAAATTCTGTCAGAAATAAAAGAATTTAGTCTGGTTCCCTCTCCTATCTTCAGAAACAGAAAGAAACGATATTAGCACATCTGTTTAGAGCCCAGACTATCAGTTTAAACCATTCTGACCATAGAAATTCAGATCCAAAGGTGTCAGAGAATTGTGTCAGTGAGTTGCTTTTTTCTGTCACTTCTCAGCCTCGGGTGGTGCCACAATCTGACGAACTGTGGTGGTTGTTGACCTCAGTCCAACCCTGTTGTACCAACCTCAGAATGACCACAGAATGTGAATGTGATATTCCACCACTGCTCCAAAAAGGAGTAGGAGGAACAGATAAGGAAGTGCTGTCAATATCCATGGTGCTAGCAAGAGCAGAGCTGGCAAAACTGAGTCCTCTCTCACCAATTCCCCCAGTGTTCATTCTTTAATTGCATTGGGCAGTTTGAAATTATTTTGTCATAAGAATGTCTGTCTCTTGCTAGAGCTAGAAAAAATGACTGGAATGTCCTTCCTACTGAATTTACTTTGGTGTGGGCTGTTATGTGGCTTTACTCTTTAAAACAAACAAAACCAAAAACAAACACAAAGGCGGGGGGAGGGGGGGCGAAAGGGGGTCAAATGTATGTCTCCAGGTTCTCTGCTAAGGAGGTGGCAGTCCAGGAGGATGAATCTTTTGAGAATTAGAGAAGCTTCATGTCCCTCTTGATATGAGGAGCCCAGAACTGGACACAGCACCCCAGCTATGGTCAGTAGGGTCACCTGGGGATGCTCCATCTCAGGATGTCCACCTTGGGTTCCCCATCCTGTGTTGGCCCAACTCCCAGAACTTAGGTGGCTCTGCCCTCTTAACCCCCAGACAGGGGAACCCCTGCACTCCCTCAGGTAGCTCTGAGCAATCCCCTCTCAGCATGGGAGGGGTTTGGGTCGCTTTTCGCAGGAATCCACTTCTGCCTTTACACTTTACTTGGAAATGCGGCTCCGGCTTTGGATTCCTGTAAGGAACAGAAGACATGGAACACACACCAAGCATTGCCCAAGTCCTCTTTTGCTCAGATTTGTACAGCAGGCTCTTAATCTTGTGACAAAGAGTAATGCAGTTTCCAAAACAAGCATGCTTGTTATGAAAAGGTTCATGTCTGTATCCCAACTACTTTTACATATTTAAAAAGTGGCTCAACTTTGTATTTACTTGTCACGTTTAATCACGTAGGTCGGGTTTTCACGCTGATGAGAGACCCACAGAACTGAAACTGTTGCCCGAGTTATTTAAATGTTGCCCGCTTAATTCGCTACATAATTCCACCGTTCTCAGGGCGACGGGTGTGTGGGGGGAACTCCCTTCTTTGCCCCTCACGGTGCCCCGGGCGGGAGCGGCGGTGCCCCCGCTGTCCCCTCACGGTGCCGGGGGCGCGGGGGGGTCTGAGGGGGCGGCGGCGGCTGCGCCTGCTCGGCGCGCGGGGGCGCGCGTGACGTGCGGGGGGAGCGGAGCGGGGCCGCGCGCGCTCGCGGCCGCCGCCCGGCCCAGGCTGCGGGCGGAGCGGGCCCAGGCCCGGCCCGGCCCCGGCGCGTCCCGCGGGCCCGGCGCACCCCGGGCCTGCACAGGTGAGCCGGGGCACGGGCACGGGCACGGGCGCGGTGGAGCCGCGCAGGCCGCGCTCCGGCACCGCCGCCGCGGTCGCTGCGGGCCGCGGTCGTCCCTGGGCGGGCGGGCGGGCGAGCCCCGGCCGGGTCCGCCGGTGCCGCGCCGAGCGGGTAGTGCGGGCGGACCCGGCGGCGGAGGGGCCGCGCGGGCGGGCAGAAAATGGCGGAACACAAGATGTCGGCCAGGCCGGCGGGGCGGGGAGGCCGCGGCTCAGGGCCGTGGGACGGCGTTATCCCGGCCGGGACCGGGTTATTCCCCCTGGAACGGCGTTATCCCGGCGCTGTCCTCGCCTCCCGGCCCGCACGGCCGCGGGACACCCGCTCCTTTGTCCCCGCGTTCCCTCCGCCGCCTCCCCCCGCCCCGGCGGCACCGCGGGCGCGCCCGCGCCGGGCACGCGCGGGAGGGAGGGAGGGAAGGAGGGAGGGAAGCGCCGGGAGCAGCCGGGATGCGCCGGGAGCCGCTGGCGGCAGCGGCAGCCCTGGCCCCTGGGCACCGCCGGCCGGCTCTGCCCGTGATTTTTACCGCGGGAAGTTTTATTGGTGCAACGCGTAGATGTAATTTTTTTTTCTATTTGTTATTTTGTATAAAGGGCCTTTAGCGCGTTTCAGACAGCGAGACAAAATCTCGTTCACTGGTTTTGTCTGTGGCGTTTTACATAGATTTAGAGTGTAAGTTGTCGTGGTGTTTCCTAGGTGGACACAATAAAGGACTTTAAAATGGATATGCTGGTTTTTTTATACCCAGTCTATTCTCTGCCAAGGGTCGGTGTTAACCTGCACGTTAGTTTATTAATTGGGGGGTTCTAATTAAGATTTTTGTGCAAGCAAGACGTTTCTTCATGCGTTTCTGTAGGTTGCTGCATTAAAATTAAGGACGAAAAAAAAAGAAAACCATGTCATCAGGCGAGGATAATTTTTTGTTCTTCAGCTTGAATGTTAAGAAATTAAATGGTTACACAGCGTCTGGTTCGTATTTTTCAACGGAGTAGAAGTTTGTTTATTGTTCCATTGCTCTCTGTCTGAGCCTGGTCCTTTTGGTTTAATGCAAATCTCATATGCAGCTTGTGAATATCCAGAACATCAGCAGTGCATGATGTTGTGTTTTCCTTTGGAGCATATAAACAAGATGTAAATTATTTAGAAGAAATCCAGTATTTTAAAGGAGAGATTAGGGGCCGACCATTGCTATTAGGCTTCACGTGAAAATACACCACCTGAACCTCCTGGAATAAAGGTGTGCATAAATTGGGGAGATGCTTAACATTTGCAAGACCACACAAAATGTATTCCTAAAGCTACATAAATAAAGAGCATTTATTTAAGCTGTAATTGGCATGTTGTAATTGATGTTCTCTAGAAATGTTGTTTATGTTTTACACATTTTAAATATAGCAACAATGCCTGGAAGCCAGCACAGGGATTGGTAGTTTCCTTGTCCCCCTGGGAACACCAATGACACCCTGTTTTTCCTGGGAGGGTAGAAATGCCGAGGCATTGGTTGTTATCCCTCCTCCTTAAAATGTTCTGCTGAAGATCTTTGCATTTGGGGTGTTTTCTCAAACTGTGTCTAAAATGAAAATATTCCTGGTTATTTTGTGATACTTTCTTTAGGTAGAGTAGGCTAAGAACAGATCAATGTGTATCCTGGGAACTTCCATCAGTTTTTCAGTTGAATGTTGTTGTTGGGTGTCCTTAGGTCATTCCAAACTGCCAACCATTACCCTTGATTTTAAAAAATGCCATGTGCTGAAGTAATTTACAGTTGTAGTCTGAGAGGTCATATATCACTTCTACTCTAAAATTCCACACTTGTCTCAGCTGAGCCCCATCTAAGGAAGAGTTTTGGCATAAAGAGCTGAAATAGATTGAAATGAACCTCAGGCTCATTAGAAAGAGAACTGTTATTTTTCAGAAATGCAAAACCATTCCAGATACAGACATATTTTAAACATTTAGCCTTGAGACATTGCTCTGGGAGTCCCAGTGTAGGTTGCATGAAATACTTCATTTTGGGATGGGATGATAATGTGCTCTTTCCTGAGCCAAGATGGCATGCTGTAATTAAAAAAAAAAAATTAATGAAAAAATTAATGGAATATTGAAAAGTGAATATTTTATTGGCTGATGCTAATAAGACATTTTCACTGTCTTCAAATATCTAAAGGAGAAGGGGAATTGAGAGGAAAAACTTGAGATGTTACAAGTTAGAGGAAGAGAGGAATGGATAAGTTTGGGATTGTGACAGGGTGTGGAATTGTGGCTTTATGCCTAATTTCTCCCTTTCCAAAGCTGTGATTGGATCTGTCTGTGGTGGTGTGGGTGTGTTACACAGTGTACTACAGGAGGAAGCTGAGAAGAGCCACAATTAATCACTGCGCTGCATTTTTTTGCTGTTCGCAGTAACAAGATTTGCCTGCATATGTGACATGTGAAACTGCATCATCTGCACTGCTGCAACCTGTGAGCAGAACCGCCTGGTCTGGGGGCAGCTGTCGGCCTTACCCAGGGTTAATTCTTCCAGCAGTAGCAGGAGGGGCTTTTCCTGCTGTCACTGCGTTCCTTTAAGATCCCAAAGTTGATATAAAAAACAAATTTGTGAATGTGTGGTTGATTCGAGTCCATCCTTTGCCTACAGTGAGGGTTTGTGAGGGTTTCCAAGAACATTCTTCTTAGGGTTGGTACAGCTTCAGCAGGGTTGTTGCCTCTGTGTCATCACCTATCTCTGATTTTAGGGGAAGTTTAAGGGATTACTGGTGCCATCTCATAACTTTGGTTCTTTTTCTAGTCCTGTTAACTACCAGGAAAATTCTCTTTTAGTGGCAATTTGCTTTCCCTGAAAAAATTTAAATTCAGACTACAGTCCTACTTTGTATTAAATTTTTCTATGTGCCACAATACCTAATATAGTTGTGTATTTAATAATTTAATCTGAAAATAAGTTGCTTATTGAGAAGGAAAAAGATCGGGCATATTCTTCCTGTAATCTCAGATTGATAGAAATTAAGATTAGTTTTCATATCCATTTACTCTGAAAAAAGGATTCTCTGAATGTAAAGGTCAGGAAATGTTAGATATTGCCTTCATTCTGAAATAGTTAAATGAGCTGTTTGTGCTCTAGAGCTGCCTTATGTTTTGTACTGGCAAGAATTCATTAGTTATAGGGAGAATTTTGGATGGCTGTGGTGATAATTTGGGAGTGATGGAGCATTGCATTGAGGTTCTGGAGCTACTCTACGATTGTTACAATGCTGGAAGAATTTGGTTTTGGAGTGGAATTTAATTAGTGAAATCCTTTCTTGATCTCAAACCTCCTTGGGGTGGATTGGTGGCTTTTCCTTGCCGTTGCAGGTGTTGGGCACCTTTGCTGGAGGAGCTCAGGAGTGTGGGAGGTCCTGGTTCTTCCTGGGTCCCTTGATTCTGCCTTAGAGGTGTCTCAGATTTTGGGCACTTGTTCCTACAGCTTGGCTTGGCCTTGGCAGTGTTGGTTCCTGAGGTAGAACTCACTGTGGCGGGGGTTGTCAAGTGTGTTCAACCACAAAGTAATTGGAGTTTCCCTCGTACTTTGGATTTAGATGCAAAGATTTAACAAATTCTTGTGACGGGATACTGATGATTTCTTTTATGAGATCTAGGAGCGCAAAAACAAGGTTGGTGCTACAAGAGGAAAGCAGCATACTTTGGAGACTTTACCTTGAAAGATTTGTACTCCCTGCTCCTCTCTGCCCCACTCAGGTCATGTAGTTCTGAGCTCCGGCTCTGCATTGACTTCCCACAACTCCTAAAACTTATTTGCTCTGTGATTCTGTCACCTTTTCTGATTCTTGGATACAAGAGGGCAGGAAAGTACAAGATTTTAGTCCTGTGCAAAAAAGATTCTTTTAGGCTTGAGATCTTCCACCTGTGAAAGTCTTGAGCTCTTTCTGATCCTTGGAGTGCTTCTGTGGAGTCACTTTGTCTGCACTGAGAGCTTGTGTAAAGTCCTTTGGGTTGCAGCAGATTGTAAACCAATTCAGAATCCCTGCACTTCAGTGTTTGATAGCAATGCTGGAATGCTGATTTTATCCTTCTCTCTTGTGTTTTATGGGAACACTGTCAAATGATACATGCTTTGTCCTGCTGTGGGAGTAACTTTGTGTAGCTGTACCTTGTCAAAGAGCTTCGGCATCCACAATTAGATTTACATGTTAAAATTCATTTGAAGTATCTCATATATCCAAATTTTGAAAGAATTTGAAAAATTGATACTCCAAATACAATTCTCCACTTTCTTCATTGTAGCTCCACACATTCAGAATCACCAGTCTTGATAATTAGTTAATTAGTCTGTACAGACAGAAGCAGGGCAGAGGCTGCTTTGTGCACAATTGCTAATACTTATTGTTATGCTAATATGCTATTATTATGTTACTTTATGTCAAAAAAATATAAACCAAAATAGTAAAGTGAATTGTGTGAAGTGTTGCTTATGGTTTTCTTGACTTTTTAAATAAATACTTATCTGTGTTAGTCAGTGTAACACATCAATCCAATAAAGTTGATCAACACAAGAATACTTTAAGTTTAAATTTAAACATAAATTCTTGTTTTTGTTTTGTTGCAGTTATTTGTGAATGAATTTGGTTGAATATGGATCCCGGTGGCGGAAGTCTTGGACTGCAAACACAGGAATCCAAAATGCCTCACACTATGATCATGCAAGATTTTGGTAAACATTTTAACGATTAAAAATAATGAGTAAAACCCAGGAGATGATCTTCTCAGGTATTGGGAAGGACTATGTCAATACCAAGATATTTGCATTTGAATTACAGTGCTGAATAACGTATTTTTTTTAGAATTCTGATAAGAACCATTTTCTTGAGGGTTTTCAAGATTAAAAGTGCTGTTTGTGTGTTAAAATAGTTCATTTTTTGTGCAAAGAATGCGCATTTTTGTTATGTCTGGAAAAGTAGTCTGCAAATATGACTGGCCAGTCCAGTCTGGTAATGAAAACCAGGTTTCTACTTCCAGCCATTTCTTGTGATGTAGCAAGTTGTTGGAAATTTTACTGTAAATATTGCATAAAACTGAGCGTTTATTTTTAACAAGGCCCTTGCATTCCAAAGGATGAATCCTTTTATTGTAACAGCAATAAATGGTTTATTACCACACTTCCAGTGTCACGCAAGTATTCTGTGAAGGTTCACATTGCTGCTGCAATGGAGTGTTTTCTAACTGGGAATTAAAAGAAAAGAGACTGAATTGTAAACTGGCCTTTAGTTTTTAACAGATCCTAAGTTTGGATCACAAACTCTACATTATGTCTTGAAATGGTGTGTTTTGTTTATCTTAACTTGTACAGAACAGGCTGCTTTGGACAGTGTTTATCTGGTGAAATGCAAAACGTGGATGTGGAGAAGTAACAGATTTTTACATCTGTGTTTAACTTCTCTATGTGATAACTCCACTCCTTAGATAGACCAGTTAGTTGCTGGTGCAATAACTGTAACATTTTTCTCCTGGTTCATGGTTGCTCCCTAGTGGCTGGAATGGCTGGCACTGCTCACATCGATGGAGACCACATTGTTGTGTCAGTCCCTGAAGCCGTCCTGGTTTCTGACGTGGTCACGGATGATGGGATAACCCTCGATCATGGCTTGGCAGCTGAGGTGGTGCAGGGGCCCGACATCATCACGGAAACAGACGTTGTCACCGAGGGCGTCATCGTTCCTGACTCTGTGTTGGAGGCTGATGTTGCCATCGAGGAGGCTTTGGACACCAGTGACCACGTTTTGACTTCTGACCTGATCACAGAAACCGTGCGAGTCCCCGACCAGGTGTTTGTGGCAGACCTTGTCACGGGCCCTGAGGGACACCTGGAGCACGTGGTGCAGGACTCGGTGGCCGGGGCCGACTCACCCACCATGGTCTCGGAGGAGGTGCTGGTGACCAACTCGGATTCGGAAGCTGTCATCCAGGCGGCTGGGACTGTCCCCGGCTCCACGGTCACCATCAAAACTGAGGATGACGACGATGGCAAGAGCACATCTGAAGACTACCTGATGATATCTTGTAAGTCCACAGAGGTAGATGGAAGCAGGAGGGAGCTGAGCTGGAAGTGCTCTGGTGGGGAGAAGTTCCTATGACTGGACTCTTGGAACGCTCAGGGAATAGGCTGGTGCCCATTTAATTCCTGGTGTCTGGGTTTGGGGGTTTTGATGCAAAATCACTGGTATGACAAGAAAAAGAAGGACATTGATGCTGCTGAGTGTGAGTGGGTGTGTATGTTTGTGTTTCTGAAACTAGATATTCCAGGAAATTTAAGAAAAATGCCTTGGAAAGTTAAACATTCCATTTAATTTGAATATTCAACTTTTTTCTAAAAAACACCCACAGGTATATTACAATGCTGTGTAGATTCATGTAAAAGTAACATATTGAGATTAATCAGGAGAATCCCACTGAGAAACGGGGTTTTTTAAGTTCTCAAACTCAAAGTTTACTCAGTGTGTCCACAAAATGTGGTTTGTTTAGTGTATTAAAATTTCATTGTTTGTTGTGCTGTTCTGGGCTGAACTTGAAAATAAGGGCTCGTGCTTATTAATGGATTGGTTCATTAACACATTCCAGTTCCCACACAGCATCCAACTCTATACGGTCTTGTTGACAGGTTGCTGAAGTTGGCTGCTGGAAGAGCCTTGGGTACTTTGTGTTTCTTCAGTGCTTACTTTATACCCGAGGTACCAGTTGTTGCTGCTACACAAATTCGATAAAATATATTCTGCGTAATTTAAATTTTTTTACTCCTTCAAATCACTTATTGAAATGTGAATAGGTCAAAACAGATTTTATTTAGTCGGAAGCAATATGTTAAAAAAAAGTCAATGCCAAGTATGTCAAAGTGTCAGTCTGTTCACAACAAGCTGCATTTATTAAAAATTCTGTGGCAGAGGATACCACCGATTCATGATTATAATGATTTCCCTCTCTTAGAGCATTTATGTCCCTTATGCAAAATACATTTTGATGCTTGTTTTCATTCAGCATAGGATGAACAGCAATGAGTTTTAAAGCTTTCCATCATTACTGTGTCACTAATAGAAGTCAAAAAGAGGGTTTTTTGAAAAAGGAACGAGTCTATAAAGCAAATTAAACCTGCAACAAAAAAACCTCCATGTTTCTGTAATGAAAGCCATTTTTATAGTCAGTTGTTTCACTGAACAAATTCCTCCTTTCTAGAGTACTTAGGATGAGTTTATTCTGTAACTGGCTATTTCCCTTGTCATTTTAAGTACAGTCATCTTTGGGATTCCTTCTGAGAGAGATGAGTGATTGATGCTGATGATCCTGCACTTAGACCAGAGCATCTGAAGCTTTCAGTTACCTGACGGCCCCACGTGTGTCTGACACAGTCGTGGTTTTGTCAGGTTCTCAAGCTTGGCTTTCACAATGTTTCAAAGCCGTTTTGAGACCTAGTTTTCAGCAAATTAAAATTTTATATATGTATAATTATGATATGCCTGAACAGTCACAGTTGGAAGCTACATTATTCATCTAGGACTTTAAGTAATCATTTAGATAAATAAAGGCAGTCATAGAATCGGTTAGGTTGGGAAAGAGCTGTAGGATTACTGAGTTTAATCATTCTCTCAGCACTGCCAAGGCCACCACTGGACCATGTCCCCAAGGGCCACATGCAGATGGCTTTTGAATCCCACCAGGGATGGGGACTCTACCACTGCCCTGGGCAGCTGTGCCAGGGCTGTACAGCCCTTTCCATGAGGGAATTTTTCCCAGTATCCAACCTGAGCCTCCCCTGACACAGCTCAAGGGTGTTCCCCTGTTCCCTGGGAGCAGAGCCCGACCCCCCCAATTGTCCCCTCCTGTCAGGGAGTTGTGCAGAGCCAGAAGGTTCCCCCTGAGCCTCCTTTTCTCCAGGCTGAGCCCCTTTCCCAGCTCCCTCAGCCCCTCATGGTGCTCCAGCCCATTCCCAGCTCCGTTCCCTTCCCTGGACACGCTCCAGCCCCTCAATGTCCCTCTTGTCCTGAGGGTCCCAGAGCTGCCCCCAGCACTGGAGGTGCCCCAGCAGTGCCAGCGCAGGGCACAGCACTGCCCTGATCCCCGTGGGCACCATTCCTGATCCAAGCCAGGTGCCACTGGCCTCTTGCCCACCTGGGCACCCCTGGTGTCCAGCCATGTCACCAGCACCCCCAGGGCCTTTCCCAGCTCCCCAGCCCCTCTGCCCCAGCCTGGAGCTTTCCATGTGGTTGTTAACCCAGGGCAGGACCTGGCACTTGTGAACCCCACAGCTGGCCTCAGCCCATGGATCCAGCCTGTCCAGACTCCCAAGCAGAGCTTTCCGCCTCCAGCATCAACACTTCCCCAACTCAGTGTTGTCTGCAAAGCTATTTCCTACATCTGGATTATTGATAAACATCTTTGAGCTCTGTTGTGTTTCCTAAGTTTTGAGCCTGTGTTGTGCTGGGGATGCCAGCCTGACCCCGCAACATGTCTGCTGTTGTCTTTTTGTCAGTGGTAATGAGTCGTTCTTATGCAGTTGTTAATTTTTTTTATTGTTTAAATATTACCCTTGAATTTTTTGTTTATGGAGATAATGTGTAGATTAGACAAAGACATCAATTTATCAAGCAGGTCAAAAATTTTTATTTACTTATTTGTATTCAATTGTCAAATGTTGTCAATATTGTAGAAAGTGAATTTTACAGTATTTCATTTGGGGTGTATATAGAGGACTGTTGAACAGCTTTTGTAATGTAAATCGTACCAAAGTGATATTTCTAAAGAATATAAAAATACTTAGTGTCTTTTAATGAAATTTAGCATTTAAAAAGGGGAGACTTTACCTAAAATGCCAGATATGCCCTTAGGGAATACCACGAGTTGTTCTGTGGAACACATGGGAGCTACCAAAATGCGACATTTTAGGGTTTGGAACTGTCTGTGGAGTTTTAATTTCCCTTATGCTTGTTTGGAGTTACAGCTTAAATGACAGAACCATAGAATGGGTTGGGTTGAAAGGGACTTCACTGAAAGGTGATTTTTCTCCATTTTGAGGTGACATTCCCATGTAGATACATTATACACTTCTGGTAATCACATTTTCTGTGTAAATACCATTTGGACAATAGTAAGTTCATCTTGATATTTGTGTGACTATCTGTATATGGTTTTGTGATTGGAAATTTTCATTGGAAGATTATCACCACTCTGCAGATAAATTCAGCCTTTTCAAATCAGCTTTATAAGCATAGGACTTAAAACATCTACTTTGGATATGTTCACGACACAAATACCACAGGGTGTTGACAATTCTTTGCTTTAAACCATCAGAACACCTTGATGAAAAGGAATTGAATCCCAAACGTGGTGGTGGGCCCCTGACCCCAGCCCTTGTCAGAGTGAGATGGAGCTGGTGAGCAGCACATCCCGTGCTGCAGGGGCAGTGGGCAGTGGAGCTGAAGCCTCCCCTCTTTTGTTTTTCAGGTTTGCGATATTCAGACCCACAGCGGGTTGCCAGCCCCCGCTCCGCGTGCCGGCCCCATGCACTATTCTGGTGACCTCAAAGCCACCACTGACCCACACTGGAGCTGGCCCGGGGGTAAGGTACTGTGCCACCAACACCTCCTTTTTAGTGTCTTACACTGTTGCCTCATTTGCTAAACATTTTAGGATTCCTACTCCTCTATTTGAACCTATGGGACTTAAGTAGCTCAGACATTAGAAAAACCTGGAGAATTGTCAAAGCGTGGGACTTATCTTGCCCTCGTGTTGCTCCTCTGGTGGCTGTGGTATCACCAGCATAGTGCATGTGAGGCATCACATGGATTGGGAGCTGGCAATCCACGGTGAATCTGGACATCACACACCTGAAAACAGCCAAGACAGGTAAGTTTAACACTTGGGAGTGTGCTGAGTTTTCCTTTAAAGCTTGTTCACTCAGGAGGATTCAGCATCTATTTATGGAGGTTCTCTGTTGTGTTTTCTCAGTTTATTTTAAGGGACCAGATAATAACATGTAGTGCTTCTGGTGGGTGAGTCAGACCTGGAAGACACTTTGATATTCTGTTGACAAGAAAGGAAGCAAGCAATTCCCTGTTCCCCTGAGCTATCCCTGGAAAAAGCAGCAGGGAATTCAACACTGATGGGCTAGCAGTGATTGAAGGCATCTTAGACAACAGAATATTTTCATGAGCTGTTCTAAAAACCAATAATATTTTAGAGCCTGTCAAAGATTACTTGTTCTGCTGTGTTGTTTTTCTCTTACCTAGATCTGTTTAAAAGGTAGATGGAAGCCATGAGATGTACTTCAGATAAGACAGGACTTTAAGCAAAAGCAGTTGCCAATTTGGTGTGTTTTGTCATATTTGAAACAAAAACCAACATCTTGCAGATAACAGTCTATATTGATATCATTTTCTCATCGCAGATTATATTTTCCAAATTTTCCTATATTACACATTTGCTTTTTTAGAAAAGTGATCCCAGAGGCCCTGGATACACAAACTTCCTAATTGGTATCCATTTTTTAGCTTAAATTGTAAAGACTGAAAATTTTTGTAGAATACACAGGATGGTTAATGGTGTGAAAGTAACCACAAATGTTAAAAATACTGTTCTAACTTTGCCCCTCTAAAACAGGACTCCCTATTTTTAAAGGACATTGAAGATTTGGGGGCTTTACATGCAATATTAAAACACAGTATGTGAATGTACATGCTATATTTTCATGTTTGTTTTTGCATTCTCCTGCTGAAGACATTCTTACAAAAATGGAAAAATTCTCCATTTTTTTCCTTCATGTAATGTTTATTTCATTGCAGTTGATGTCCTGGTAACTATCTAAAACCGTGGGACTTTTTCTTACATTATTTCACCAGCCTCATAGTGGTGCACAGTCACTGTCACATAATATTAGTTAAATAGTTGGAAATTTTTCCAGAAAGAAAACTTCCTATCACACATGTGTTAACTCCCCTGTTCAGCAGGAAGTTGCTGTTGTTGAATAACTTCCCAGGACAGAAATACTTATTTCTGTTGAACTGGTAACATGTTACGTTTATAAAATATATGAGTTTAGAAAAAAATTGGTGTTGCTTGAGTTGCAGATTTGAAAAGAACTTTATTACCACTCCCAGTTCTAAATTGACAGGGTTTGTAAGCTTTGAAATACTCTTTTTGGCAGTCGTGGAGCTGGGTACATAATCCCTCCTTGTACTGGGAATTACCTCCAGTCCTTCCAACACTCACACATGCAATGGTCATTGTATTAAATTAAACTTATATTTGTCATTTTCCAGAACATGCATAAGAAACTTTTATAAACATTAAAAGCCTTGCAGGAAAAAAAAAAAGTCTTTAATAAATTCATGCTTAGTAAATGTATGGAAATAATTACTCCATGATAAGAGAATGTCAGCATCTCCACTTCTCTCTCATCTGACAACTCCATTCTAGTAGCATAAAAAATGTCAATTAGCAGGTGCAGTAACACTCCCACAGTGGATATAAAGGGGTTTAATGACCTGGTGCTGGGAAAGTCGAGTGTCAAAGGAATATTGCAGGTTCTCTGTTGTGGCTCTCTCAGTGTTTGTGCTCTGACTGTTCTGGTGTCCTGCCAGGTCACACAGACATTCAGGCAGCACATGTCAGACTCTCACTCATTAAGGTGTTGCTGTTCCTGGCATTGATTTCAGTAGAGATTTAGAAAGTTTTTTTTTAATTAAAAAAGCAGAAACTCTCTTCCTGGGGAAATTTCTTTTCCTGATCCATGTTTGATACTTTTTCAGCCATTGAATTAATCTGTTAGCTACTAGAAAACCCCCAAACGGCACCAAACAGCTAAACCAGCATTTTTTAAATGTTTCCCATAGATCTTTCAGGTTATAGAGCCTGGTGCTGATAACAAGGTTGTGGAGTCAATCCCCATATAGATCATTCACTTAAGAATTGGACTTGATAATCCTTTTGGGTCCCTTCCACTCAGAATATTAATTTTCATCAAAGCATAGACTTCACAGAAGTTCTAAACGAAACCAAGTATTTACTTACCTACATTTTATCCAGTTCTGTCCTCAGTAACTTCTGTATTCACCTGATGCAGTCCAAGATTTGTGAATAGAAATGAGATTTCCCAGTGCTGTGAGCTGGGTATATGAACAAGGAATCCTGTCCAAGAATGGGAAGAGCTTAGTTTGGGATTGCTGGGGTGGATTCCCTTTCCCCTGCTGCCAGAGAAGTGCCTTCTCCTTCCCACCTCTTGTGAGTGCTCTGAACTTTAAAGGCTTAAAGTAACTCCAGTTTAGCCCAGTCCTCCAGGGGCTTAAAGCAGCTCTTGGGAGCATCCAGTGCTCTGGGAGCAGAAAACTGGGAGGGGATTGGGAACCACTGCAGCCATCCCAGGTAAGCCAGCTTTTCCCAGGGATCAGAGCCTTGGCATCCCCGTGGTGTCAGGAAGCTCTGCTGTCACCTCAGTGTTCATTTTAAGGAGTTTTGCTTTGCTTAGTGCACACATATTTTAATGCTACGTGTGCAGTAAATGCTGTTTCCCTGGAACATATTTCATTCAGATTTTGTCTACATTTTGTGGGATTCTCCTCTATTTAGAGGACTTCAGTGGGCGTTCAGCACTGCACAGGTTTGTGTTGACCATCTGCACAGGAGCTAAATTTATCCTCAGAGAGAAGTGTGTCAGTACATGTGTCAGAGAGATGCTGAGTTCAGTGCCCTCTGTGCTGGCAATTTGAGGTGTATCTATGGTCCTCTCTCTGAATGCCTTTTTTACCAAAATATGTTGATTTTAATCTTTTGGCTTATTTTTTTTTTCTTAGGAATTAAATGAACATTTTAAATGTATAAAGCAAATAATTAGCGAATTGTGTAAAGAATGAGAGTCAATCTCTCATAGTAGTATTTGGATTTATTGTAATTTCATCTTTTAATCAGCTGTATGTCATGCATTAATATTCATTAATTTGTATGTTTTCAAGTGATAAAGTGGATAAAATCATAATTTCTTTTAGGGACAAGATACAGTCAGATTTTTGGTGCACACTTCTTTAGCTGGGAATATACTTCAAGTCATCACATTCTACGAGAGTTTCAGCCACTAAGTTTTAGTCACTATGCCTCAGACTGAAACTTTTGAGAGCTCTTTAGACTGTAACAGGCAATTCTGGGTTAATTTTAACACTTTTGTATATTTAATTTTAATTACTGATAAATATTTGCTTTCTAAGAGTAATAGTTTCAGCCATAACCAGTTACCTCATTCCCTTTGGTGACAAGCTCCCTCTTGTGTCCTTCATTCTGTAATTCCTGCTGTGTTTCCTGAGTTGCAATAAAATTCCTGAACTTCTGGAATCTCTTTTAAGTTTCTTGAGATGAGCTGCTTTTAAAGGCCTCTTACAAATACAGACCTTTCCTGTGCATGGGGAGAATAGTGGAGAAAATCCTGCTACTGATTACTTTAACTTCTAAACTTTAACTTTGAACCTCATTATAGTCTCTTCTCTTTGCAGTAGATGATGTTGGAGAGAAATTGGACCATATAGGAAGCGCTCCCTTGAAGATCAGTACTGAGGTGGCAAATGATGATGTTGCTAAAGATGATGGCTTTGGTTCAGAAGTTATCAAAGTCTACATATTTAAAGCTGAAGCTGAAGATGATGTTGAAATAGGTACCTTGAAATCCTATTTATTCTTTCAGTAGTGTGAAGTGTTTCAGGGACTTTCTTTCTGCTCTTCTTTCCACTTAATCCAGTGACTGGAATGTTTTGTAAAATGTGACATTTGTGGAGATGCAGCAAATGCTGGGTGTGGATTAGTCTCAAGTTCTTTCTTGATTAGCAGGGCTATTTTCAGGCAGCCAAAGCCCAAATGTCGAAGTGGCTGTGTCTGCAGCTGTTTTTTCAGCTGCTGCTTTTCTCTGACTTTGCAAGACACCAATAAGCACAGCAGAGTCTCTGGAGTGGATCCCTTTTGTTGGTGGGAGCCTTTGATGGCCTTTGCAGAGAGAGGGGAGGATTTCTGGGGCTGCAGGTGAACCAAGGGACTCAGAATTCTCTGCAGTTCCCTTTCCCTGTGGATAGACCAGCACTCCCTGTGCTCTGGGGGGATACACAACTCACCTGTGTCTGTTCCTGAGAAAGCAAAATCCCCCTCTTGGTTTTTCTTGGAGCTGAAACCTCTGGATCATTCCCAGACTCTGTTCCCAAAATGCACTTTGTTCCTGTGGGGATGGGCTGTCAGTCTCCAGAGACAGAAGGGAAGGACTGCTCATGCAGCAGCAGGGAGAAACAAAATCTGTGATGGCTGTGAAGTAATTCCCGGCAGGGGTGTTCTCTGAGCTGCTCTCAGGGAGGTGGTCCCAGCAAGTCAAAAAAATACTTAGATCTGAGATAATTGTTACCAGTGGCTTTGTTCACATTGACTTAATGTATGTAACTTCTTTTTGTTCAAGGTGGGACAGAAATTGTCACCGAGAGTGACTTCCACAATGGCCATTCTGTAGCTGGAGTCATTGAACAAGGAGGTGTTGGGAGAATGCAGCGAGAAAAAATGGTTTACATGGCTGTTAAGGACTCTTCTCAGGAAGATGAAGATATTAGTAAGCATAATAAGAAACGTATCTGTTTCTCATGCTGTTTGTATATAACCATCATTCTCAAGGACATCTTTAATTTTTTGTGAAGGATTTTTCAGCCTGAAGTAGTAGAAAACTAAGCTCATCTTCCCTAAAAATAAAAGCAGGCTGTAATTACTTCAAAGTGATAATGGATAATGCATTTTTGTGCATACTGTGTATAATCATTTCATTGTTTATATTAAATTTAGCATGTCCATGGATGAATTTAATGAGGTTAATCAAACTTATTATTTTTCTATTTTCCTACTATGAATTAAGCAGTTTTCTGACAAAGTGGCAAATGTCATCAGTTGCAAGTTCCTGAGTTTGTGTATTGGAAATTTTGTGGGCATTTGTTTTGGATTAGTATTTATTGATACATGTTTTCTCTCTTTAAGGAATATCTGAATAAGCAATGATCCCCTAAGTGCCAAAGGAAGAAAATCGATTTATAACAAGTATCAATCAGAAAGAGAGAAATTTAATGAAGGAAAAGTTAGGACAGGCAGAACAAAATTAAAGATTCATTCTCCTCCCTTCATCCAGGCTGTGCTGAAATAGCAGATGAAGTTTATATGGAAGTTATTGTAGGGGAAGAAGAAGCCACATCCCTTCCAGACACCCAGCTTGAGGACTCTGGCGTGAATAAAACCTTTGTCCCCGTTGCTTGGGCTGCTGCTTACGGTAGGAACCTGTGCTGCTTTCCTGAAAATCTCTGCCATTATTGCCTCTCTCATCCAGCTGCCAGCATCTCTGGGATGACCTCACCTTGTTCTTGGGGTTTGGAAACAGCTCCTGATCTCTGCCATCCAGTGATTGCTGTGTGTTGAGTTTTGTGGATTAGAAAGGAAAGCTTGTTAGGAGGTTTGATTTCCAGATCCCAGCTCAGATGTACAGAGTATGTGGGGTTTGATGCTTAATGTTGAAGACCTCAAACAAGAACATCCTTAAGTATTTTACATTAGTAAGAGGAAGGGGGAAAGACTGTAAAAAGGGAATAGTAGGAATAAATGTGTAAATATGTTCCTAATAATTTCAGTTTAAGTATATGTTTTAGTCCTTCAGGTGAGAAACAAAAAAGTGATTTGTTTTCAAGTAGTGGAAGTGTCTTAGGATATATTGTAAATTCTGTCTATTCTTTTGTATCGTTTCCTTGGATTTTGGTGTGTTAAATGTTTGTTAAGAGGGTACCAAGTTATCCATAGTCTCTGTTACAATTAATTGAGCAGGTCAGTGAAAATTCCTTGGAGTGGTAATGAGAACCTAACAGTTGGGCTGGTAATGTGCTTCAGAGCCACAGAGCTTTGGCACATAGCAGCAAATGCTTCCAGTGCAAAATGAGGAATGTGTTCCTGAGGTATTCCTTGTGCATCTCCAAAGCTCCATTGTGCTGGGAGGCTGATAAGGGCCAAGTCCTCTTATCTGCCTGCTTCTACTCCAGACAGATAACGTGCTTGCATCTCAGGAGCAAAGCGTGCATTTCAGATGACCTCTGTATTGATATCTGAGGGGATAGATGAGGTTAAAAGTTTGCAGAAACAAGCATATTAATAATGGAAAGCTGGAGAGCCAGCAGAGTATGCATGCAAACACAGATGGGGTGGATATTAACTCCTCCCAGGGATGGGATTTTATCTCCTGAGGCTCATGATTACACAACACCAAGCTGCACATCTCCACTTGGATGGTGTTAACCTGTTATTTATTAGCTAAGTTAGTTTTCTCTCATTGTCAGGCTTTCAAAAGCAGCATCTTTTAAAAAAATATTATTTTATAATGACTAAAATACCATTTTCTGCAGGAGATGAAAGAAGGCTTCCCCGAAGATACGAAGATGGTCAAGCGGCAGGTGAGAACTTTTAACAGCATTAAAACTAAAACTGTCTTTGAAAAATAGACATTTCTGTGTCAGTGCTCCTAATCAGAGACTCAAAGAATGAGCCATAAATTAGATATTGAAGGACTCCACAGTGTTTTTCTACTGTTTGGAATGACAACAGTTCTAGATGTCTGTCAGCCTTTGGAGGGGGTGGGGAAGTTGGGAGGCACTGCCAAGTTTTTAATGTAGTTTTGCAGATAGTAAAGAGATAATGCAGTTGTTAGGAAGTCAAAACAAGTTAAATATTTAGAAATTAATCAGTGTTTAAACAATCATACCCTTGACTTTTGCCAGGAAAGACAGATAGTGGTTCCTATTAGCACACTTCTTTTTAATGTATGTTGGTGGTAGAGGAATGGGCAATGCTTGTTTTTAAAAAGTAGATAATGCTGCTGTGCAATTCCAGTCGTCAGTCCCAAGAAACAAGTTGTTTAAGGTTTTTTATGGTGTCTAATTTTTGTTTCTAGGAAATAACTTGGATACACGATTAGAAAACAAAAACGGTAATGCAACACAGTACCTGCAGATTTGTGATAGCATTAGCACTAATAGAGTGCTCAAACAAAAAACCAAGAAAAGGAGGAGAGGAGAGGCCAGGCAATGGCAAACAGGTAAACACTGGATGGTTACGGTATTGTCATGGAGTGCCACTTACTCCTGTCCTATTCCTTTTCTCTTTTTTAAGCTGATGTAGAATTAAAAGCTATAAATGATGATTTACATATTTCCTGTGTCCTTCCCCCCTCCAGTTCTGTGCCTAGAAAATGTCATATTTTGCTATTCAGTCAGTACACTCAGGGCTGATGCAATTCATTGGAATGTTGCAAGCTATTAAAAAGTACCCATGGCTATATTCAGTGCACATGTGATATTCCTGATCTGTTTGAGCAGTTTCCAAAACAGAGCTATATAAGCTATAGGTGCTGTGGATTGGTTGTTTTTAAACTACTGAGCCACTCTCTCTCTGCTGCAAGTGTAAGTGCATGAATCTGAACAGCACTTGGCTGATTTAAAACTTCTTTATCAGTAAATGTGTTTCCTTCGTAACTTGTTTTTGTTTGTTCAAAAACAGCTGTTATAATAGGTCCTGATGGACAGCCCTTAACAGTTTACCCTTGTCATATTTGTGGGAAAAAATTTAAATCCAGAGGATTCTTGAAAAGGCACATGAAGAACCATCCCGATCATATGATCAAGAAGAAGTACCAGTGTACAGACTGTGACTTTACAACTAACAAAAAAGTAAGTTTCCACAATCATCTGGAAAGCCATAAACTTATAAATAAAGTTGATAAAACGCACGAGTTTACGGAGTACACGAGAAGATACAGAGAGGCGAGCCCGTTGAGTTCCAATAAACTCATCCTGAGGGACAAGGAGCCCAAGCTCCACAAGTGCAAATATTGTGACTATGAGACTGCAGAGCAGGGGCTGCTCAACAGGCACCTGCTGGCAGTCCATAGCAAGAACTTCCCTCATGTGTGCGTGGAGTGTGGGAAGGGCTTCCGCCACCCCTCGGAGCTGAAAAAGCACATGAGGACCCACACGGGGGAAAAGCCATACCAGTGTCAGCACTGTGTGTTCAGGTGTGCTGACCAGTCCAACCTGAAAACTCACATCAAAACCAAACACGGCACCGACCTGCCCTTTAAATGTGAGCACTGTCCCCAGGCCTTTGCCGACGAGAAGGAGCTGCAGCAGCACACCGAGCTCTTCCAAGGGCATAAGACTCACCAGTGTCCCCACTGTGACCACAAGAGCACCAACTCCAGTGACCTGAAGCGACACATCATTTCAGTGCACACCAAGGATTTTCCCCACAAGTGTGAGGTGTGTGAGAAAGGCTTCCACCGGCCCTCGGAGCTCAAAAAGCATAGCGAGACCCATAAAGGGAAAAAGATCCACCAGTGTAGGCACTGTGACTTCAAAACCTCCGATCCTTTTGTGCTCAGTGGGCACATCCTCTCCGTTCACACCAAGGACCTGCCTTTTAAATGCAAAAGGTGTAAAAGGGGCTTCAGGCAGCAGAACGAACTGAAGAAGCACATGAAGACCCACAGTGGCAGGAAGGTGTACCAGTGCCAGTACTGTGAGTACAGCACCACGGACGCGTCGGGCTTTAAGCGCCACGTCATCTCCATCCACACCAAAGACTACCCCCACAGGTGTGAGTACTGCAAAAAGGGCTTCCGCAGGCCCTCCGAGAAAAATCAGCACATAATGAGGCACCACAAAGAGGCCATAATGTGATAGGTGAGCTCCAGAAGGAAGCCGTGTAGGAACTGTGATATGCTAATTGGGGAAAAAAAATAAATCTCACGAACTGTTTCTCCTGGTTTCAAAGCTTGATATTAAACCATAACTTTACATTCTTTGTATTAAAAGTCTTAAAAAGTATTAGGGTTGGCAGGGGAATCTCATAGCCCTATGATTGTTGCTGATCAGAACCTAAAGAGCACTAGAGAATGCAGAGGATGGATGAATGTCTTAAATTTGCAGAAAGATGGATGAATGTCTCCAAGTGAACAGTATTTGCCATTGCTGAGTCTAGAGGACAGGGCAGAGCTGGTTGTGTGACCCATTCTGTCAGTCCCAACATGTGTCTCCATTATGGAAACAGATCCCTGGTGGGGTGAGCTACAGAGAGTTTGCAAAGGAGCCCCCTCTTCACTTCTTGTGCAGTTTGGAATGGGGAGTTTTAGTCAGACACTTCATCACAACGTTTTCAATTGTGCCTAGAAATTGAATTCCAGAACTGGCGAAATTTGGGGGGTGGTGTCCCTTGTTTGCTTTTGGTTTGATTTTTTTTAAAACATTTCATAGGGAAACTTTTTGGTTTCCTTTATTAGTTTAGGTCCAAGAAGCATTTTTTTTTACTGGTTTTCGAAGCTGCTAACCTATTTTATTGCAGGATGTGATGTTTAAAATAGAGCATTATGTTATGGTCTCAGAGGTGGTGTTCTGGTGCTAGGGTTAAAGATGTATATGTGTATAATTTCCCTTTTTTTATCTGAAACTACAGTTGAATGTTGTTCAGTATGGCACATATAACAAAATTAACTTTGAATTTGACTTTTTTTTAAGGATAAAAATGGATGCAGCTCATAGTGTTGTGACTCAACACTAATTTTTTTCTTTGCTACTTTAAAGTCTTCTCTAAAAAGAATATTAAAAACAGTTGAAAACTGTAAGGGTTTTTTAATTAAAATTCAAAGTACTTAGAGGTTCTTTAGGGCAGTGTTCTTAACAGGTATGACAGTTACTGTCCTACCTCCTAATATGAAATTTTCCATATAGACATAAAATTGCACCTTTTAATCGATTCTTTTAAAAAAAGATCTATACCATGCTATAAACACGCATTTTTAATCTGTAAGAAAGTATATATGCAGTATTTAACCAGAAAAATCTGCTGCCACTAGAGTTTGGAGGTGGATCTTGAGTTTACAGTGTATACATTTAAAATATGCATCCCTTTAAAAATGCTTTGTGTTAGCATGCTGCAAATCCAATGGCGCTTATATAACGAGCTGGTCTAGGGCTATTTAATGAAAAACCTGGTCATAAATGTTATGCATATAATGTGTATTTTTTACTTTTTTTAGTTGCTTCATGTTTGCACACAGCTGTTCACATGAGAAATTGTAACTTCATGCTATATTGTGGCTTTGTGTTCCAGATAATGTTCATATTTTGTTTTTGCACCAGATGAGAATCAGTTCCTTGAGAATAAATTTTTTTTATATTTCTAAACTTCAGAAGGTTAAAATTTGGGAAATCTCTTAGACAAATAAGTGTTCTATGTGGCTGTAAAAAATGATGTACACGCTGTAAAATAAGATTGTCACTGTTCTGTGGGATTATTATTTCTAAATGTGTTACTCATCGTAACGGGCATACAATAAAACGCATCTCTTGCACTCCAGATTTTTTGGAGTTTCCTTTTCATTTATGGCGTTCAGGGAAGTCCCATTCTCTGTAAATTTGCCTGATATTTTTAATTGCATTATTCACTAATTAATATGTAATCACATTTCAAGTAAACAGGTTACTGCAGGTTCTGTTTATCAGACTGTTGAGGAGACAACATTGGTATGGTTTAACCCTTTAGACTTACAGGTAATGTATTTGTATTTGTTTTGCTTATTTCTAAAATAATTATCAAATGTGATACTGACATTTCTTTGAATTTTTTTTTCCTTTAAGAGAACAAAAAAAATCTCACATATTTTGGGAAAACCCAGGTAGGTTTTTGCCTTTTTACTCGTGTAATAGAACAGAATGAAATGCTAAAAACACTGATATGCTAAACTACCTCTCTTTGTAGAATACTTGAATTACAACATCAGTAACAGATTAAAAAGCTGAAGAAGAACATGTGCTATGAAATGAACCCTTCATCGAGGATTTCCAATGGGCTTTGAGCCACTGAACTCATAGATTTTGCACGAAGAGCAGAAATTAAGCAGACAGGAATTAATTCATCTGGGTTTTGTTGCTACTTTTCCTTGCATGCCCAGCAGTCAGAAGGGAAAAAAATCTTGTTGATTGAAAGCTGTGGCTTTCTGACAAAGTCAGTGCTTTGTTCCTGAATGTTACGTTGAATACGTTGGACTGAAGGAGTTTCTTCATGGTCTGAAGATGATCCCTGACTCTACCCATGGATGTGCTGGCTCATTTTTCCACCCTACAGATGGACCAAATAATCAGGTAATTATTGTTCTGTATCAAGGCAGGAGGTCAGTTGCTATTCTTGACATAAGATTTTACTAGGAAGTGGTATTTTAAATCTGAAATGCAAGGATAAAATGCCACCTGAATCCTCAGCAGTTTGAGGGATGGTTCCCAAATCCTTCTTAGTGCCCTTTCCCAGTAAATATTTGAGAGCTGTGACAGGTCAGGGGTGCTTGAGCAAGCAGAGCCTCATGAAGGTGTGGGCTTGCTCTGAAATGTCAGATCTGTTTGGTGCAGCTTTTTACTGGGCTGACAGGTGCAGTTAAAAGTGATTCACATCCTGATCATCAGCTGTGTTTTCCTTTCCTCAGGTTTCAACAGCCCGCAGTTAAAGGTAATAAATGAGGGAGAAAACGCGGAAGAGCTGCAGCAGGATTTTGGAGGTAAAGATGAGGTCCTGGGTGTGGGCTGGTGGCTGCTGCAGTTGTCAGGGACTTCCCAGCCAGGGCTCTCTTTGGCTTTTATTTTACAGCTGAGGCAGAGAAACTTCAGTACTGCAGATAGGTCAGTCAAACCAAAGACAGTTTTCTCCTGAACAAGACTCTGCGTTCTGGCAGATAAAGACAGGGCAGAATGTATTTTGTTGTAATTATAGAAAGTAAATAGTGTCTGACATTTTTCTGATTTTTTTCTGGAAAAAAATGTAGAAGTCGTGGTGGACCTAGTTGAAACTGAGCTTAGGAAATGAGCTGAAGTAAAATGCTTCTACCCAAGATTGCCAGAGCTGAGTAAATGAGAAAATGAGTTTCTGTAAACTCCGGCAGAAACCACATTAGGTATATCAGTTCCAGTTCCACAGCAAAGAGGGGACAGCTGAGCCCACAGTAACAGGTACTTCATAGTGAAAAATGCTAAATTTGCTTCTTAAATACATATGGTTTGAAAACAAAACCAGCCTCTAAATAAATGGCCATATGCTTTATCTACTAGTTTATTTCAGCTTTTTGGCAACCATTCATTGCTTTGTTTTCTGTGAGTACAAAGTGTAGTTACCGCCTCTGCTCTGTAGCATTACAGGGTCTGGTGATCTTCATGTTCTTTGAGGAGTTGTCCTTACTATCCCCAGGACAGAGAGCTGGCTGGCCTGAGCAGCAACCTGGGCTTTTTCTAAGCAGGCTGCAACTTTCCTGGCTGCCCCAGGATGGTGTTTCCACTGGGATGGATTGGCTGGATTTGAAAAGAGCATTTGCCCGGTGGTGGCCTTTGCCATGGAATTGTCTCACCACCCTCCTGGTCTGAGCACTGTCCCTCCTTAAGGGAGTTCCCTGTGTGACCTGTGCTGTGCCATGGAGTGGAGGAAACACAGGTTGGTGTCACTGGGGGGCTGGTTGGGAAGTCCATGGCTGGGATGAGCCATCAGGAACTGTGGCCATTAATAACTCCCATTTCTGCTCTTTGTAGCTTTGTCCAAGCTGTGGGAAGCCCCAGGCCCTGGTGGGAGCACAAGGAGCACCTGCACCCAGACACCTGCACAGGTAACTGATGGCATTAGACAGAAATGGTGCTCTTCCTCTGTTAGTCCTATTTTGGTTAAGATCACCAAAGGTGAAAAGTCTTTTGTTGACAGTGTAACTAAAATTATTTATTGCACTGATGCTGTCCCATGGCAGGAGCACGTTAACTACTCTGTGTGTAGATGTACCTTTTATTCACTGCTCTGCAGAAAGGGGTTGCTTTAGAATCTGTTTTAGAATAATTACTGAATGCTGAGGGGCAAGGCACTCCTCATTCAAATGAGGGTATTTAACTAATTTAAAGCCCTTCTGTAAAGCCAGGCTCAAGGAGGGGACCGGGCTGGTGAAACTGCAGGCCCCATCTCAGCCTGGACACATTCAGAGAGCAGCAGCAGGAGTGGGTTTTCCTTGTGGCTCTTTGCCCAGTCCTGAAGAGCACAAGACCAGCTGGACATCCAGCTGTACCTGAGGGAGTTCTGACAGCAACAGCCAGAAAAGGGAGCCAGCCCTAATCTTCACTTGTAAAGATTCATGGAGAGGAACCAGCCTGCCCCCCTCTAATTGTACACAAGATGTTTCCAGGACAGACAGACAATGATCCAGAGAGTTAGACTTAGGTTTATTTCATGGTTACAGGTAGCCTCCAGCATTCTTTCCCCATTAAACATTGCCTAGGGTCTACATTATCTGGGAACAGAAATACATGGCTGCAGCAGGAAAGCAAAGCAAGAACCCCGCGATAGAAGAGCACCTTCGGATTGCAGCGTTGCAGACTTTCCCTCTGAGTCTCTGTGCTGTGTTGCTCAGACAACTACTGAATCACAAACACCAAATCAGTTTGAAAGAATTTCTGTGGTCCTGCAAGGAGTGGAAATTGTAAATGGCAGGTTGGTCTGATAAGGAAATTTAGTCTGTGAGTTATTTTCACGCAAAGTTCTTCTATATAAAAATATACCAAGTTCTTGAAAATTTGAAGCACAGCAAATAAATACTTACAGCTGGTTTGGGGCTGAAAATACATCACCTCTGAGGTCAGAAACATTCTCTAAAATGAGCCTTGGCCCAGCCCTTCACTGAACTGGGTCCTGCTGGCATTTGCCAGGTCAGAAGCTGGGTTTGATGTAAGTTTTGTCCTTTGTGTCCAAGATTCCTAGATAGAGGCAGTTGTAAGGTAAGGAGCAGTTCCCAGTGAGGTATTTTTGAAGTTTCCATGCAGCCCATGGCTGCACTGAGAGCAGCTGTGGAAGGGGTGGGACTGACATCAAGGTCATTGCCACTCTCAGCATGAGGAGACAGAACATGGCTGCAAGGACAAAGAGGAAAAGGTTTCAGGTATCTTCCTTTTGTCTCCTAGATTGCCTCAGGACTGGCTGAAGAACAGGAGCTAGTCAAGAACGCTGAAGTCCACAGAGGGATAGCATCCCACTCTTCCGAGGGAAAAGTGAGTCCTTAATGTTTTCCCAGCCTTCCTCACTATCAGACTGAACCTTTTTTTGGATGTAGAAGAGCAGAAAATAAAGCAGTTTTAGTGGTTGTGAACTCCTTGGAGCAGCTCTGAGGGCTCAGAGGTTTCTCTCATTCCTAAAAGAAACAAGAAGCTTGTTAGAAGAAATACACAAACCTGTTTCTGTTATGAAACAGAACTACTCCCATACAGCATCTCATTTAATTACCTACTTGTTTTCTCTTGTAGAGTGTCCAAGGGGACCAGTGAGCCTTTCCTCTGTACCAAACACTTTACTTTTTCATTTCTCTATTGATGTTTCATTGCTTGACATTTCACTAAGTTGCAATGCACCTGGGTGAGGTTTAGGAATCAGTAATAAAACTCTGCTTTGCCAGTGACCTGAGCCTTTTGCTTTCTTAATCCTGCTGCAGGCAGGGTCCCCTTGAGGAATGTGCCAGCTGTGTTACCTGCATCTGCTGAGGCTGTCACAGAACTGTCCCCTGGCTGTGCCCCCCCGTGGTTGTGTCCAGATGCTGCTGTCATTTTGTGCCTGCAGCCACCACCACCCTTGCTTGGCCACCCTGCCATTTCTCCAGCCTTTACCTTGTAACCAGACTTGGCACCACGAGCCCTGCCTGTAACAGAAATAGTTTCTGCAGCCTTGTTCTCTATTTTTACTCTGAATCACTCCTTAAAATGTCAGCACTCTTCTGCATTCCTGGGTTCGTCACTACTCTGGCTCAAGGTGAGTTTCAGGGATGTGGTGCTTTGTATGTTTTAGTAATAGCTTGGAGTCATTAATGCTCCTAATGCAGAGGAGCACAGCCCTCCCAAATCCCTCTTCAGCTGAGAGCACAGCAGGACACAGTCCCTGCCTACCTGCCCAGTACAGCAACACCCTGGGGCCAGTGTTAGAGCAACGCTGCTGCTTTTGTTCAGGGAAATTACGTGTCAGAGAAAACAACAAAAGGTTTTATTGTACCACACCCACCAATTACTGCCTGCACCCGAGACCCAGGATAGTTCCCTGGCTGCAGTCAGTCACTTAGCTTTTTGCAGTTAAATTACCTCTGAGCTCTCAGTTTGGGTAATACTTGCTTTGAAGTTAAAATGAACACTTAGGGATTGCAGAGGGAGCGGTCCACCTCCAGGTAAACTTACATGTTTCCAGATCTCTCCAGTCCTCTCAATTACAATCGTTTGTGATTTATTGACAGGTGATGTGACCTTGTAGTCATCAGACAGGAGACCCAGAATAGGATACTGATTCCTGTACCTGCACAGAGTTAAATAGGTTGTTTAACAGAGCCTAAACAAAGGAAAGCCCAAAGGAAGTGTTTCTAGGATAAATAACACGTTACTTTTTAGTGATGATGGCTGTCACCCCAGGGGACTGACTGCCAGATAACTTCTCATGCTTCAGTCTGAAGAGCTCCTGAGAAAACCAAAAGCAAACATTAATGTTAAGTAATGTTTTCTGAAGTATTAGTTCAATAGAATCACAACACAATATTTGCAGAATTTTCTCTCAAAAAACAGTCTGAAAATCTGCCCTTCCAGAGGAACAGCATTCAGTTAAAACAAATCCCAACCCCCATTCCTGAGCCAGCAAAGGACAAGGTTCCTGGTAAGGTTCCACCTACACAATATATGGAGGCTTAAACACAAAAACCCTTAGAAGAGAAATAACTTGTATTATTTTACCTCTTGCTGTTGTTTAATACAAGCCTCTTTGTCCTCCAGCAGCGATGTCAGTTCGTGCAGCCTCATTTGCAAGTCACTGTTGTTCCCCTCCCTCCTGGTTATGTCCTGCTGGAACTGGCACATCTGGGACTGCAGAACAAGGCAGAAGCTGTCAGGTGTGGGGGGCTCTGGGCAGGGCCCCTCAGGGCTCCAGGGGTGGCATTTCATTAACACCATCAACAGTGAGACCCAGGGATTTTCAGATCAGGAAGTTGAGCCACATAGTAAATTCAGAAAGTGCTAATTGGACTGAATTCTACCCAGTATTAATTTAATGATTTCATAATTCTAAAGCTAAACCAGCAGTGAAGGAGTTGAATTGGCTTCCAGGGTTGGAGACTTTTACCACTGGTTTCCATAAAGACATTTCCTACATTCCTACATACAGCTGTGACTGGGATTTATTTTTGTTTCCTGTTAAGCATCTTTTGATTAATTTCTCTAGGAAATTAATTAATTTCTTTGTGTGTTAGGACACACAAAATATCCTTTTAGACAGTCTGCTAATCAGATTGCTCCCTAATTTCTTGGTGTAAAGAACAGTTGGGTCATTTTTAAGTCACAGTTTTATATTCTACTGTAAAGGTTTCAAACCATCACCAGTGTCTATGAGTGAAGTAACTGCACAACCAGAATACACCCAAAAAGTGCCTGTGGTAGATCTCTGCTGCTGTAACTGCAGGGGCAGCTGTCCCTGCACGCAGCCAGTGCCAGCAGAGCCCCTTACCCTGAGGCTGCGGATCTCCCTGTCCTTGTCCTCCCTCAGGTTGTTGATCATCTCCACGTAGCGGCTGGAGAGCTCGTCCGTCGTGGTCTGCAGGGTTGGGCTGGAGCAGCTCTGCAGCAAAGAACCCGTTTTTATTTTACAAAGAGAGTTTTTTTCATCTTTAGTTTTCCTACACTGATTCCTCTGAGTCTGGGACTCAGCTACTGCACCCAATCAGGTGAGCCCTCACCTGCAGCTTGAGGCTCTGGATCTCCTGCTCCAGGGCCCTCTTGCTGTACTCCAGCTCCTTCAGCTGGCAGTCCTTGTCCCCCTCGCTGAGCCGCAGGGACAGGAGCTGTTCCTCCAGGGAGCGGCATTTGGCAGTGCTGTCTCTGAGCCCTTGCTGGAGAGCACAGGAGGAATGAGCACATGGAATTCCTCAGGGGAGGAATAGCATCAAACACACGCCAGGCACTCAGAGTACACAGAAGTCAGCAAACTGCCCCCATTTTGGCTGCCTGGAATGACACTGAAAATGTTTCTCAATTCACCTGCAGCTGACGATTGTTCTCCCTCAGAGAAGCCAGCATTGTTTCATATTCTTTTACTTGAGAATCCTTAAAAGCCAAATCTTTCTTCAGCAAGACATTGTCGGTTTCCAGCTTCTGCAGGACAAAAGTCAAAAGTTCACAGTCAAAAGCTGCAATTTTTCAGTAAATTCTTCCCATAAAGTGCAACACACTCAGTCATTAATAAAGGGGTGTTTTAGAACTGAGAGAATGCTCAACTTTCCTGAAAGTTTGGGGTTTAGGTATATAGCACACACTGTAGTACCTGTGGCTTTGTGCTGGGATCCTGGACACTGCCCTTTCAGTCTGTCCCAGAAGCAACTTAAATAGAAGCCAGCAAAAAAACCCAAACAAACAAAAACCATCCCAAAACTAAGCCCACTGCACAGACTCCTTGTTCTGTGCTCAAGTTCAAACTCCTTCTCCCTCAGCTTTGCATTTTCCAGGACAATGCTGTGCCATTGCCAGTGCTGCTGAGCACTTGGGCTGGTGTGGGAAACGTTGCTGCTTCCTCAACAGGAATGATCTGCTGCCTGCACTCACAGCCACAGGGCTGGGATGGCTGGAGGCCAGAGAACCTCTGGAGCCACCATAGCCACCTGTGTCCATCCAGCCCCCCCGAGGCACTGACAGAGCAGCCACTGCCACCAGCACAGCCACAGCCTGGAATGCCAGCCCTGACTCCTGCTGCCAGCTGGGAGCAGCTGGATGAGCCACGGGCAGTGAAGAACAGGACTCACCCCCAGGTCATCCTGCAAATGGCAGAGCTCCTCACGCAGGTTCTTGAATGTGGAAAGCACAAGTCTCAGGGATTTGTCTGATGTCGCTCTCATCTGGGAGGGGAGAAATTAAAAGGATAATTGGGATTAATTAGGCAGCTTTGTTTACAATATGCCTGACGAGGTAGAACAGAAACTACTTTACAGCTGACTGTAACTTCTGAAACCTTTGAAGTGCCCACAGTTTCTACAGGAAATATTTTCATTGCACTTTGTTCTGCAAATGCCAGTGTTCAGTTTCTGCCTTGTAACACAGGACAAGGTTGTTAAAAGTGGAAGGAATAACAGGGTAAGGAACTGCCTTTGTACACCAATAAAGGGGAAAATAAATGTGTTAATATTGCACTATTATTTTTTGAACTTTCAAAGCTTTGTGCTTATACTGATTTTTAAAAATTACTGCCCTTCTCGAAAAGACACAGAGGAATGAGACATGTTTGAGATCTGGAAAAGTTTGGGCTGAAGGGTGAGAGAATTTAATTAACCTTTCTGAAAATCTAAATTAAAAAAAGCTCATACACCCAACTCCTCCCTCTAAAAGGAAAAAGATCCCCAAGATGAAAGGAGGCACCTGGATGAAAGGGAAAACGAGAAGTGACCACAGCCCAGCATTGTTCTCCTTTGGAATGTTAATTTTAATACCTTGAATAGCTGTGTATTGATTCAGGTGAAAACATAAATTGTTGCATTTCATGATACATATTATAAATGTAAAGAAAAGTAGACTGAAAGGACACACAAAATAACTCCTCAAATTGTGACTCTTCTGGAAGGGCTGAATATTCTGTGCAAAAGCTGTGTTTTTTTCTTGTCTGGACAAAAGTGAAACCCTCCTGTGTGTTCCCTTAACTTGGAAGAATGAGCTCTCATGCTCTCTATCCATATTGGGATTGGCCCTTGCCCAGTCTTACATCCCCACTGGTGCCATGGTGTGACTAAGACTTCATTCCGAGTGTAACTCACCTTTTTGTTTGTTTTGTAAAAACAAATTCCCAAAGGAGAAATTTCACTTTTGCCTTATGGTTTTGATGGTTTTACTGTGTAATACACTACACAGTAGTAGGAATGAAGGAATTGAGTCAAATGGTGAAATTTAGACTGTAAAAATCTAAGTAAAACCCCATTCAGCAACTGCTTAATGCTAGAAGTTGCTAAATCTGAGAGGTACCATGTGCTTCTCCAGTGGAATTCTCTGTGTCCTTAGAGGAGCCTCTGGGCATTCCCAGCTCAGGATCCTGGGCTGTGCAAACCCTTCCCTCCCAGCTCTGTCTTGGTGGCCGAGGGCTCTGAGAGCACTCTGGGTGGATCCTGACAACACCTGGTTCCCCAAAAGTCATTTTGGCTGCATTTTATAATCACAGCTGTGAGGATGTAAAACCAGCTGGACACAGAGACAACAGGAAATTCCTGTTCAGTTTTTTCACCTGGAGCTGAACCAGGACAGTGTGCCACTGTGAGGCCATGGAATATTCGGGGGTTGATGTCCATCTTCCTTGTAAGAGAAGCACAGAATAATTCTAGTTGGAAGGGATGGGGGAGATCAGAGCAGACCAGCTGCAAACTCAGACCAGGCTGCTCCTTCTCAACTCCATCTCAATGGATTTTTTTTTTTTTAACCAGGAAGTAATTCCAAGGTGCAGCTCCCAGGTAGGATCACTCCATACTTAAGGGAGCCCAGATCAGGACACTCCTGCTGAGGCTATCCTGGATCCTGCTCTGACACACCTGCCTGGCAAAGGCAGCTCTGAGTGCTGAGCTGTGCTTTTGGCATCGAGCAACAAACAGAACCATTCCTGTTGTGGTTCAGGTGTAAAGGGTTTTGTCCTCCTGGGCTGGTTCTTCAGCTCCCTCCCCACCCCTCCCTCCCTGCTCCATGCCCAGCCACGGGGTTGGGCTGGGAGCAGGTGGGATTCAGGCTCTGCTTCTGGGTTTTTAGCAGCTCCTATTTGTGTTTGGCATTTAAAGTGCCTTAATACACAACACAGAAAGATGAAAGGCCTCTGTTCTCCTGCCAGTGGTCAAAAGCCAAGACAGTTTCCAGTGAAACTGCAGGAGAGCCCCAGTGAAGCTCCATTTAAAATACATAAGTGAACTGTGGGTCCATGTGACAGTTCCCTTAAAGTTCCGCCCCTTTCACTGTAGAAACAATGGGATGAGGGAATAGAGAGTGGAGGGTGTTATGTACCAAGTCCCTCCTGTGTGTGAGCCAGCTCCCACTGCTCCCAGTTCCTACAGCTTGCCAAGCTCCCATACCTGGAGGAGATAACGAATCTGCTGCTTTGTTGCCTCAGACAGTCCTTTGGGAATTAATTCTTCAATATCTTCAGTCTAAGCAAAGAAGAGAGGAAAGGGGAGACATCTTGATTAAGAATTTTGCCTGGTAGATAGCAATGTGGTTTCTTCATTAATTACACAGCTGTGCTATGAAAAACATCCTTAGTACAAGGCAAATAAGAACAAAAATAGATCAAAGTCTCTCCAGAAAACTTCCAAAGTCTTGTATGTGGGGCATGTACAAAGTGAGATAAAGTGATACATGAAGCATATATTCAAATCCTTAAATTTAACATTTAAAAGCAGTATTCAAACCAATCCTCTCTCAGGGATTAACACCTGATGCTACAACAACTCCCAGCAATTTATGGTGGGGCAAAACCTCGTGTTTCTGAATGGGCTGCCAGTAAAGCCCAGATGACCACCAGGAGATGCTGCCAGGATTCAGTGGCATTTGCTTCCTGCAAGTGAACCTGGACGTTGATACTGAATGCCTTCAAAGGTGCAGCACTGCTGCTCAGCAGCAGCTTCACTGGCCAGGGAGTGAAGCCTTTGCAAAAACCACATTGTAAAAATACAGGTACCTTCATTTCCCAGTTGGAACAGCAGGAGAGACTTCCAAAATTTGACTCTCATACTGGAATAATACAAATTCTTTCAGTTTCCTTTCAGTATGCAAACACTGTCCTGGCAGTAGTTTTCAGGCTCTGAATGTGTTTACCAAGCAGGAGGCATTAACTATCACAGACCAACCTCCTTAATTTCAACTTCTTTGGCTTAATTTGCTTGAACCCTCCCCCCACCGGTGTCAGGGAACAGCCTGGGCCTTACCTGGCACGTGAATTCGATGTCGTGGTTCCTGTAAAACACAAAATCCAAGAGGCTGTTAACTCAAAGCTGCTTGAGAACTTTCAGGATTCAGACCCATATTCACCACTAAAAGATTATCTGGACAACAAGAGCAAGGATGGGTCTTTATCAGCCGAAGAGTCACCACCTTCCCTCCATGAAGGAATTCCTGGGCAGACTGGAGTCCTACAGGCAGCAGGGCTTACACAGGCTGACTATCCCCAGTCCTTTGGGCAGTTATCCCAATTATGGGCAGTTAACCTAATTACTCCCTTAATTGCCTGGGTAATGGTTTGCTCACAACTGCTGAAGTGTACTGCCCTGCCCCAAGTGTTGACTGTCAGGGTTTCTGTGATGGTTAAATTCCCTTTTGCTCCTGCTACAGGACCACTTTCTTTATTCAGTGATCCTGGAAAGCACCAGACAAGATCGGGAGTGAGGGGGAAGAATGAGGGTGATTGTGGGGGAAGATTGTGCAGGACACTGCCTGCTGTGTCTCTCATCTCTTCCCACAGATGGTCTGCAGGGCTCTGCAGAAAATGTGCTTAATGTTCATTTGGATGTAGAGACTGAGCTTTAGGCCTGGTGGTGGCTGTCCTTTAATCCATGACACAACATCACAATAGGACAGAGGAAATTTGGACATTTGGGTTGTTTCTCCAGGATGTGGCAATAGAATTGTGTCATGAAATATATGTCACAGTGTGCTCCAAGTTCTTGTTTGCTCAATGTACAAACACATGTGGGAGACACAATTCTTGAGCATCAAATTCAATAAACCTCCTTGGCTTACAGCATTTCTATGTCCTCAGTTACTTGCAAATCATATAGATGTGTAAAACACCCAGTCAGTTCTCGCTGTCAGGAAGAAACAAAGAGTACAACCAATTCACAAACAACAGTGTCCCTGTCAGTTGTGCAGTGCTGGATGTCTGGGACAAGGGAATGACAGGTCCAGTGGCAATACCTTGTCCCAATCTTCTCCACGTGCTGCAGCAAGCAGCTGTACAGGTCAGTGCTCTTGCGGTGCAGCTCGGCCAGCAGCTCCCCAAAGAAGCGACAGTCCAGCTGCTCGGGGCTGTCCTGGGGGCAGCTCACCTGGCAGGAGACAGGCAGCACATCAGAACAGGATCCCTGCTTTGGGATGAAAGCTGAACATGAAAATGCTACAGGTAGGATGGATTTGGGTCTGGCTGCTCCTAGCATTTTGCATTTATTTACCATTTTCTCAGTAGTGAGTCTGCTTTGTCTGCTGGTTTTCAATAAACAATACAGAGAGGAATTGCTTCCTTTAGAACAACAAGAAAAGGGCAAAGTCCTCTTTTGGCTTCCACAGCAGTGCCCTCAGCTCTATGGGAACATCAGCCCAAGCTGAGTGTCCTGAGCTGGTTGATGGGAGTGTCAGGCTCTGGAAGGTTCTGCACAGGTCTGACACCGAGGTCCCCAGGGTGTTTGTCTTTGTCACCCAAACACTGACTGGGTGCACAGGAGGGACCTGCTGCACTCCCTCCCCAGCTGCACTAACAGGCTACAGGTACACCAGGAAGCTCCTTCTGTGCTTCCACCAAATCTATGTCAACAATTTTTGCATCAAATGGAAATATATTTGAAGCCCATGTTGATCAGCGTAGGAGGAAAGGAGCCCTGAGCCGATGTTTGCCGAGGCTATAAGGCAATGTGTGTTTCCTCCCAAAGCAGGGGCTCTGCATCCCTCTGTGTACAGACTGACAGGTGAAACCCGACTGAACTGATGGCTAAAGAGAAACAAAACCCAACAAGACAGTGAGCACAGTTAAACACCACGGGCTGATCTCGGTCAGTGCATACCTGAGCACAGGTCTGTGACAACGAGAAATACAATTCCTCAAACAGCCTTTCCCCCCCAACAGCACGTGGGAAAGCCTTGGACAGTCCCAGACAGACACACAGGCCCTGCTTAGTGACAAGGCTGTGGTGCTGAGAGCCCAACACAAACCTCTGGAGGCTGCCGAGCCATAAAACCGCTCATTCCCGGCGTTCTGTCCCAGCCTAAAGAACAAACCGCGCCCAAAGAGAACAAAGCATGGAGCCCTCACCAGCTGGGGCGGGGCCGTGCCCCTCCTGACGGGCTGTCCCCGGCACTCGTCGCTGCCCGGGCCCGGGCACAGCTCGCAGGGAGAGCCGGTCTGTGTCTGCTGGCACTGCTGCGTGACCGCCACCGGCGGGCAGGGCTCGGCCGGGCACACCGGGAACTGCCTCTCCTGCACGGGGAAGGACCTGTCAGTGCTGGGACATCAACCTCAACAGCGACCGAAATGTGTCTGTCTGCCACTGCCGGTGCTGCTGCTGGCTTCGGGTGTTTTAATAACCCGCATAAAATGGCTTTTATACCGAACTGAACGTGAGTTTGCCTCACACTTTCTTACTCCAGGGTTATAATTTACTCATTTTCCTTCCAATTTTAGTAGCTGCCAGTGAGAAGCACAGGCGAAAGACCTTTCCCAAGGTGGATGTCCCATTACACTAATATTTCCTTCAAAACTATGCTCTTGATTTGAACCTAAATATAAACATAGGCCAGGTAAGAAAAGCCAGAAGTAAAACTATGGTTTCCAGGGCTAAACGCCAATTTTTTTTATTCTGTTCATTGCACATCATCTGCAGAAAGAAAGAAGCTGTATTTATAATTACTTTTTTTTTCCCTTTTCCACTTCAGACTGTGTATCACAGAGAATTTAGCTGTCTAAAATCCAGAAAGGCATGAAAACTTCCATTAAAAAAAAAAAAAGACCTCAGGTAAATCGCTCTGAGATATGCTAAATTTCAATTTTTTTTTCCTGTTGGAAATGTTTCAGAGCAATAATATGGAGCAATATTTTGGCTATTGACAAAACAGCAATTGTGAGATGAAATTTCAGGCAGGTTTGCCAAATACATTTTTTCAAGAGTTAGTAGAAAAGAAATGGTGTTTTTAATTTTTTTCTAAAAGTGTATCTTGGTTATTCTGTTCTGAAGCTACTGCAAGAAACTAATTCACAGCCACTATTCAGATATAGACTGACAGTATTAGAGATACAACAGCAGTTTTCATTGTTAGTTAATAAAACGTTCTTAGGAAAAATGTGGCAAACAGTCCACCTTCTGCTCTCCTTAAATCTTGCTTTGTTTACTTTGAGAATGTGCCCTAGATCACAATAAGGCAGTTCTCAGGTTGGCAGCTACTCCTTACAAAAATAAAAAATAAACACAGAATCGAACCAAACCAAACCAAATCATCAATTTCCTGATACCAGCTCAATTTTCTTCTTGCAATAGATAATATAAAAACCCAACTTACTTGGAGGGGATTTAATAGCTCATATTTTCTTATTGTTTTTTCATAGATGACATTATTTCCAGGAGAGAAACTGGCCCCTCTAAGAAAAGGGGATAATGGCTCCTGTAAAACACATAAATAAAAACACCCATAAATCCTGTCAAACAGCAAACTCAGGATTAGGACAATTTTTACTAAAAATAGATAATTTACAAATATGTGAGATGTCCTTTAGGATGTGAACATGTGAGTGTGTGTCCATTTGGAAACAAAGTGGCTGTGCTTGCACAGGTGCTATGTGAAATAAATACAGCAGAAACAGTTAGTAATTAATCAAGATTAATAAAGACTTAACTGCTGAGAGGTGGGAGCCTGAGTGGCCTTTCTACAGTGTTTTCAATCCCTCATAATTCCTTCTCCCACCCTCAGAGGTGTGAGCTGTGTGGAGGAGCTGGGGATGGAGCTGAGGGAAATCCAGCAGTTTCCCTACCTGATCCGGGTTCTCGATAATGATCCTGCGAATGGTGCCCTGCAAGGAAGGAAAAAGGGTTCAGAGGGTACTGCACTTCAGCCTCCAACACCTTTTCTGGCAGAGGAATCTGATTATAGACTTTGGCTGTAAATACTTTGGGATCCACTGACCACAATCACCTGGAGGTGTTTTAAACCCAAGGCCTTCACACCACAAAGGAATTGGTCCACCTGCAGCATGGCAAGACACAATCCATCACTGCATTTTAAGAGCTGGGTTTTTCTCAATTCCCTCTTTGCAGGTTTTTTTGCAGGGAATTAGTCCATATTTTCTGTAAGTGCAGCAGCACAGGCTACAAATAAAAGCTGGATGAGGCTTCCTGGAACCCATGTGCCTGTTCCAGTCCATCTCTTTT
This sequence comes from Phylloscopus trochilus trochilus, assembly GCA_016584745.2. Classification (NCBI taxonomy): domain Eukaryota; kingdom Metazoa; phylum Chordata; class Aves; order Passeriformes; family Phylloscopidae; genus Phylloscopus; species Phylloscopus trochilus. Next base: position 26,712,142 of record WQNJ02000015.1, read on the forward strand.
ATTTTCAGTTTTTCACAGTGCACATCAAACTCAGTTGGTGTAGATGGAGATGCATAATACTTTTTTTGTTTCACCAAGACATGAAAATTCAGATTTTGCTTAAACTCAGAAGTGAACAGGTAGAGGAGCTGCCGAACAACCCACTGGGTCATATCCAATGCACACAGCTCCACAACTGCCACCAATGGGAATGATGCCCACATGGAGCATCTGCATATTCCTGAATGAAAAATGAGATGTGCCACTTTAAATTACAAAAACCTGTCCCTGGCAGCAGCTTTGTTTTCAAATAGATTTCTTCAGGTTTTGCCCCAGCACCATCTAGAAGCAACTGCAGAACTGTCCTCCACCAGTTCTAACAAATCACACCTTGCTGTAACTCTTCACATCCAGGTCTTTACCCAAACAAGCACAGTTCCCACTGAACCCAATCTAAGGACTGGGCAATTTGTCAGTTTGCAGCATACTGTTTATTCTCCCTCACAGCACAAACCTCCAATTTTCATAATGAATCATTTCTTCCCCAGAGCCAGGGGGATGTTTATGTTACTGCAGCTCAGTCTCAGACACATTATCAGCCAGGTGAGAGCAGCTCTGAAGTAGGTCAGGTTTCCTGTCAACTGTTGCATAAGTTTAGGAAGCCTGGAGCAGTTTTCCAAACCTCCCAGGAGTGAATCATAACAGCACCAGGAAAGAGAAATAAAAGTAGAAAGGAAACTGCTTTTGCAGCAGTCAGAGTAATTAAGAAATTTCAGTATTAAAACTGTTGCAGAAACTTGGGGAGCTGCTCAGTGCTGCTCCATGTGCCAGCAGGACACACAGAAGAGACAGCACGGAGAGGTGGAACATGCAGCCTAATCCTGCACCACTGACACCTGCAGACCTGGAACTAAACAGTGAAATACTCAGGAAAGGAATGGCCACTGATCCTTCCTTCAGCTGGGTTTCAGAGCAGGCACAGCCTGAGCCTGGTGTCCATGCCACAGGATTCCATGAATATTTTTGCTAGTTTTTAGGATTTTTATTTATTTATTTAAACAGAGCTGTGACACCAGAGAGCTGTGGGACAGCAGGGAGTGCTCAGCTCCAGCACAGGGACAACACACGGCCATTGTGTGACACTAAACAACAGCCTTGGAATTCGCTGACAGGTTGGGCAAATGTGCCAGGACTAACTCAAAGTCTAGAGAGGAAAACACATCCAGGGTGTCTCGGAGGAATAAACCCACAACGGAGGAGTCTGGAGCATTTTAGGTTGAAACAGACCTTTATAATATTCACAAGGACAGTCTCATTGTATATGCAACATTATACAGAAGCTGAGAATGTTTTGCCTGGATAAAATTATGCTTCTTTTTGAGATACCCAAACTCTTTCATTTTCAAAGAACTGCTTTACAAACACAGATTTGCCTGCCCTTTCTCCCATTCCAGCCAAGCAGGCTGGACTGGCACAGGCTGGGAGGGGACCAAGAGGCAGAAATGCTGTGTCTGTGCCAGCCTGGATTGCCCACACACAGCTCGGAGCTCTGCACAAGGAGGTGCCATCTCCAAGGCCTCTGGAGCTGTCCTCCAGCTGTGGGGACACAGCAATGGAAAGGGATCTTGGGCTGTTTCCATTTTCCAGCATTCCCAAGGGGCATAGCTCAGGCGGCATACCCTCTCCAAGCATTTCTAACTGGGAGAAGGAAGGGGAAGGTGGGATTCCAAAGGGAAAGCCCAGAGCTGTTGTGGGCTTCAGTGGCATGACTGAGTTTATGACAGGCTGATCAGACAGTCTGGGTCTGTTTTACAGAATCACAGGATGGTTTGAGTTGGAAGGGACTTTAAAGTCCTGCCCATTCCAAACCCCTGCCATGGGACTTATAAGGAGACTTTTAAAAGGTAAGACTAAAACTTCTATGAATATTTTTGCTAGTCTTTAGGATTGAATTTTACAATAAGCATTTGATAGATTGATCCTTACTGTATGCCAATTCTATGTAGAAGCAAGTAATCAGTCCAGTCCTTTTTTTTTTTTTTTTAATTTAATTTCAACAGGTTACCCTTGGCTTCAGCCAACCCAGAAATGAAAGTAAGAATTTTATCTATGTCAAAGGTCTTTATCCACAACACATTGTCTTTCTAATTCCAAGGAATCCAGTCATCTGCTCATAATTTATGAGTTCCAGTTGGCAGGTGAAATGGGGAAATGGCAGGCTGTGTTTGAGGCTGTTACAACACAGACCAACCCTAAAGCTGGTTAATATTACACCATTTTCATGGGAGCCCTCTGCACATCACAGAACTGAGCCTGGCCACACAAACACCTGACTCTGAAAACTTCTCACATGGACAGAGAACCTCTGCAAAGCCTGTCAGGGTTTTGTCCTCTGCAAACATTTTTTATGTGCCACTTCATAAATTATCTTTTCATGACCATGGAGAAGGGATTCATACACATAAAGCCCCACTGGAAGGGAATTTATTCCAAACAATTCTTATTTAGATCAAGCAGAGCAAAATCTGCTGTGAATTACTCCAATGACAAAACAAAGTTACACAAGAAAGAAAAAAGAACCCTGAATCCTGAACCACAAAATTACCAGCACAGGTGTTCTGTGCACACACCAATTTCAAATTCTCCCTCTCTCCAGTTTATTAGAAGTACATAAACACAAGAGCACACCCCAGCCACACGACTGAAGACTAGCACTGTGTCAACAGGGAGGTGCACGTCTGTTGGGGTTCCATTATTCACTTTATGTGGCCCTACACAGTCGGCTCAAAGGGCAAACTGATCCACTCTTTGGGAATGTCCTACACCCCTCCCATTGGCAACTCCCATTCAGCACCAAGCCTGCCACTTCTGCCTCCTCCCAGCTGACTTCCCTGTTTGTTACTGTTTTCTGCCTTAATAACTTCCTAATAATCTGTATTAGGCGCCTTCTTTCTCCACCACTGAAACTGCAGCCCACACAGAACTTGACTGAGCTGCACCCTCTTGTCTTTAAAGTCTGGTCCAGCAAAACACTTCAGCAAGAAATTAGTTTTCATCAGCAGGACATAATGGATTCAGTGACTACAGCAGATGTTGAAAATTAAACATCCTCCATAGAGCAGCGACAGCATTTGAGTCTGTAATCCTTGTTCAGGTACTTATCTCTAGGCAGAGGAAGCCTGGGACTGCAATGTTTATGCCAATTAATATTTAATTAATTAACTGCAATTCAGACTCTCATCCAGCTTAGCTGAGCAGATCACTTATCTGGGAGGTGAGAGACCTGTGTTTACACTCCTGCCCTACATCTTGCAAAAGAGGATTAACAGCTTGGATACAGAGAGAATGGCTCTGCCATTACCAACTCCTACAAAGCCATTATGATCACAGACTCATCCAGGCTGGAAAAACTCACCAAGATCATCAAGTCCACCATTCCCCAGCACTGTCAAGGACACCACTCCACCACGGCCTCAAGTGCCACATCCACACATTTTTGAACACTTCCAGGGATGGTGAGTACACCAATTCCCTGGGCATCGTGTTCCAATGTTTAACCATCCATTCCACGAAGAAATTTTTCCTAATATCCAACTTAAATCTCCCCTAGCACAACTTGAGGCTGTTTTCTCTTGTCCTTGTATTAGCACAGCTGCTCACTCACTCCCTAGGATTTACATAAACTATTTTGGAGAGGAAGGCAGCCCTCAAACTATGCAAATACTGCTTTGAAAAGAGTTTAAATCTTATATTGATCGTAATCCAGGTTCTTTTTGACAGGTGAATATAACACGGGAAAGAAAATTTTCAGTAAGAGTTCATCTTGAAACCAGCATACGTTGCCATTTGAGTATAGTATAGCAGAGCAATCCTATCGATGTTAATGGCATTCTGCTATATGAGCAAAAAATGGTTTGAGAATAAATTCCCATCTCCTTTCTGGTTTTGCAGTCAAATCTGTTCTTAAGGTATTGGTTTCTAGTTTCATTATACCAGTTGCATGTGTTCAAATGACATGAAACTCCACCGATACATCCAAGCCATGCCTTGGATACACACACAACAAACCTGCTGAACTGCATTGCGAGGGCTTTCCAAGCCCGATTCCAACACCTCAGCCTCGGACCTTACTAAGCACCATCGACTCAAAGAGAACTAATAAGCCCACAGGCTTCGTGTTCTATTTACATGAGCAGCTCAAAGTCAGCAGAGCCCCGCGGTGACATCCCGGCGTGGGAAGGAGCAGCGCGATTGCTGCTGGGCTGTGACAGAACCGGCAAAAACGCCGTTCTACACTGGGAGGGTGAAAAAGCTGACGGCGCTGGGTGACACCGCGCTGGGGCCGCTGCCAGTGACCGCATCCCTGCCCGGGGACGGCCCGGAGAGGCCGGGCCGTCGGGGACCGCCACAGCGGCTTTTCCACGGGGGAAAGTGCGCGGGGCGAGCGGAGGGGCCGGGGCTGCACCCATCCCACCCCCGGGGGAGCCCGGCCCGACCCTCAGACCCTCCGCCCCGCCGGGCGCACTCGCAGCTCCCGGGGCCGAGTTCCGGCTTCGACGGTGCCTCATCCCGAGCGGGAACCGGCTCCGGTCCGGGAGCAGCCCCGAGGGGCCCGGTCCGGGAGCAGCCCCGAGGGGCCCGGTCCGGGAGCAGCCCCGAGGGGCCCGGTCCGGGAGCAGCCCCGAGGGGCCCGGTCCGGGAGCAGCCCCGAGGGGCCCGGTCCGGGAGCAGCCCCGAGGGGCCCGGTCCGGGAGCAGCCCCGAGGGGCCGGGCGGGAGCCGGGGCCCGGTCCGGGAGCAGCCCCGAGGGGCCGGGCGGGAGCCGGGGCCCGGTCCGTGCCGCCGTACCTGTGGCGGATCGCAGCCGTGCCCGCAGTCCAGCGGCGAGGCGGCCCGGGAGGAGCAGGAGGTGCTGACCCGGCGGCAGCCCGGCCCGTAGGTGCGCACCCGGTCGTAGGCCACGGCGCCGTCCTGCTGCTGGTGCGGAGCGGGGTCCAGGCAGGGCAGCGGCCGCGGCGGCTCCGGGCACGGCGGGGGCTCGGGGCAGGGCGGCGGCTCGGGGCAGGCCCGGCGGGCGGGCAGGGTGCTGTAGTGCTGCTGCCGCCGGTAGTAGTGGTGCTGCTGCTGTTGCTGCTGGAGGTGCGGGGGCAGCGCCGGCGGCTGTAGCTGCTGCTGTACCCCGAACATCGCGGCGGGACTGCGGCAGCGGCGGCCGGGCCGCTCCGGCTTTACCTGTGCGGGCCGCGCCTTGGGCGGGGAGCCCGGCCCGACCCCGCCCCGGGCCCGGCCCCGACACCTGCCCGGAACGGGCTCCACGCCGACCGCGATCCCGGTACAGCACCGCAGCGACACATCGCCAAGCACTGGGAGAAAAGCAAAGTTCCGCGCTGTTCAGTAAAGCCCTTTGCTGTTGTTCTCTTTACAACGTGTGTAGTGGGAGTGTAAACCCTTAGTCGTCTGCTGCTCAAATGAGCTTAAATGTTCTTTCGGCGGGAGGTTAGGAACTTGGCCGCAGAGCCTTTCCCACCTACAGGAGCGGCGGTCGCCCTTGCCGGCTCGCAGGAGGCTGAGCACGTTCTGTACCCGCATCCCTGCACCCGCTCTGCAGAGCACGGGCTGCCTCCACTGACCAGCTGATCTGAGCATCCCAGGGTGGTTTGGGTTGAAAGGGACCTTAAAGTCCATCCCGTTCCACCCTGTGACATGGGCAGGGATACTTTCCATTATCCTGGGTTGCTCCAAGTCCCATCCAGCCTGACCCTGGACACTGCCAGGGATGGAAATGTCATAGTGGCTCTGGGCAACCTGTGCCAGGGCCTCACCAGCCTCAAAGGGGAGAATTTTTCCCAGTATTCCATCTAATCCCACCCTCTGTCAGTGTAAAGCCCTTGTCCTGTCATTCCCAGCCCTCATCATTATGTATGGAATACCATATGGGTCTTATCTAGAAAGGATGGAGTTTGTTTCTTATTCAAAGGCTCACTCTGCAGAGAAGAATGGAAACTCGATTTCTCAATCCAGCATATTTTGAGTTGGATTCCTCTGGCAGCGTCAGGCAAGCCTTAACTGAGAACCTAACTTTGCTCTGCAAGGTCATGTAGCAATAACATAATTGTAGAATCTTGTGTAATGAATATTCTGCCTAATGATAAACCTGAAATCCTTTATTTTGTCAGTTTGTTTCCCCTACATTCTTACTGTGGTGTAAGGCCACATAGTACAGTCAGTCACACAGAATAAAAACTAATTTCTGTAGTACCATTTTAGGGCAAAACACCTCTGAGGTGATGGAGCAATACTTTCTGCACTGTTCTGCACTGGCCACTTACTGAAAGCTCTGGCTTTGAAATTAGAAAGTGTTCACCAAATCTGCTCAACAGGCATTTGGAAAGGTATGGATTTTAGGGTGAGTGCCTACAACAATCCAGTATTTTAAGGCACTGTGGCATCTGGAGATATAAATCACATATAAAAACTTTCACTTTTCCTCCAGGCATTAAACCCAAGCAGACACCCTGCTTTGAACAGGACTGTTTATAAAATGCATTTCAGGTAAATTCTATCCCACTGGTTACAAAGGAACTAAATGTAAAGAAAATCTTGTCATAAAACCTCATTCATGCTTCACATTCATTCATGAATGTGAAGAGCTGTTAGTGGCTTCTCACAAACAATTTTAAAAAGAGCATTTCTTGGAAAGCAGTAAAATGTAATTACAACAGCCCCTGTTTTACACAGACCATAAGAAAGTGTTCTGTGTTTCAGTAGGAAACTACAGAAACTGCAGTAACACTCCTCAGGGGAAAAAAAGGTGCTGTAATATAAAATGTGGAAACACTGTTGGTTTGCCAGCTCAGGAGTGTTACCTGCATGCAGCACGTTGCCCTGCTTAATAAAGAACTTTCTACCAGGGTCAGCAGAAAGCAGGCCCCAAGTCATCCCATTGTAATGGAAATACGGAACAACTTCTGGAAGGCTTTGTAGATGTGGTAAGGATTATTGGAGTCATAAATAACAACAGTAAGTAATACATGCATGGTGATCTGTACCAGGTAATGAAAAGAGCCTCAAACAAAGCTTCTGAATTTTAATGTGACCAAAATTCCATGTACATCCAAACCTTGGGATGGTGCTGCACTGTGGTGTGCAGGGTGTTACCTGCTCTGGAATTCTAGCTGTGACAGCTGGGGCTACAAGGAACAAAACTGCTTTGATATAAAATAGAAAAGTACTCCCTTGGGAACACCACAGCCAGGAACAGTGTTTACAACATTTATACTGACATTATTTATGGAGTTGGGAAGCTCTCTGAAGGACTGAGGCACAGAGGGTTACAAAGCTTGGCAGGCAGCAGCACCCCATAAGCAACTTGATGAGGCAGATAAAAATCTGCTTTCAGCTGAAGGAAGGCTTTAGAGCAGGGAGTGAAGTCAGAACCAGCTGGTGAGCAGAGGCTTTGTTTGTGTGATCTTCCCTTTGAAGGCAGAGCCATCCTGCACCTGAGGTTTGGTGGAAGATGCCAGTCTGCAGAGACAGCCCAGTGCCCCCACTTCATCCCAAATGACCTCATCCAGATAGCCCAGTGCTCCCAGTTTGCTCCTATTAACCCTGGGCTGCCTGGGTCAGGCTGTGCTGATGGTGGGACAGCACCTGGTAGAGGGAATCAAAGCAAGGTGTCCCTCTCCTCCTTCCAAAGACTGGGACAGCCTGGCTGCAGGGCTGTCTGCTCTTGTACCAGGTGAAGCTGAGCACCAGGAATTGCCATGACAATGATGCGAGGCATTTTCAGACAAGAGAGCAGATGTCTAGGACTTGCTGTTCAAAACAGAAGTACATCACTGGCTTTTGAAAACAGCTCTGTTCAGAGGAGTGTGTTTATAGCAAAAATTATTCAGGATGGTCACAGCCCCACTTTAGACCCCACAGGTCAGGCTTTGTGGCCATGCCTGACACCAGCAGATCCTGCATTCTGGGGTTCATGCTGAGGCAGAGGGGGTTCAGGGGAGCAGCAGGAGGTGAGGTGTGGGGAAACAACAGATGAGCACTGAGCAAAGGTCTGGCTGGGGAGCACCCAACGAGTGTTGGAGTGTTGGCTCTGCAGCACCTGGAGCCCCATCTGCCACCTCTCCATAGCAATTTTGGGGAAGCAGATGCTGAGAGAAAGGATGGCAGGCTGGGTTTGGTACTGCCTGATCCTTTGCCCTTGTGGTTCATGGCTCTGCAATGACAACATGCTCTACTTCCCAGAAGAAGAAAATACAAAAACAGATGAAGTGAAATACCTTGAATTGTTTTAGGACAGCACTTGTTGGCTGTCCAGTCCCACTCTGGGCAACAAGGGGCTGCTCAGAGCCCATCATTCCCACTGTTCCATACAAGCATTTCTGTGTGCTCATCTACAATGGCTTTTTATCTGCTGTATCATTTTAAATTTCATTTAGAAATGTATTTTAACAAGGTGTCTTGCGATGCATAACTAGCAGGACTGGATCTGAAATGCTTCTTGTGTGATTTCAGAATTATAATTCTCCTTTTACATTCAGTGGTAAGAAAATTCAGTGAGCAGAAAGGGTTGAACAGAGTTTAGGTTATGGTTTAAAGACTCTCATTTACCTTGCTGGCACTAGCTCATGACCAGACCATACAGAGTGAAAGAAAGCTCTCCTACCCCATTTATATGTTCCTTACAATACATTGTGACATCAGTTGTAGATTATATGCTTCAAAAAGAAATAGAAATATCTGGAATATTAAAAACCCCCTAGATTTTAAAATTGCAGCTTGATTAGTAGCTAGGATGATTTATAATTTAAAATTGTCAAGGAACATGTAAATACACTTCTGCTTTTGCTGTGCCACCAGAGAGGAAAAATCATCTTTGTATTATAGTATAACAGTAACACATGGAAATAAACATAACAGAAATAAATGACTTTGTTTTATAAAGACACTGGGTTTGTGATGCTCTCAGTATTTTCAACTACTCAAAAGATTGTATTTCATGGTATGAAATGAAATAATACACTGCTGCACTTGCCCTGAAGCAGAAGTCACTCCTTTGTTCTAATAATTTTCCTGTTTCAATTGTTGAGGTTTTTAGCAGTCGCTTTACTTTGTTTCAGATAATTAATATTAAGGAGATTGGCAATCAAGCAAAAAAAAACTCTCATTGAACAACTTTCCTCCTATACATTAAAGATTTTACTCAGCATGCCAAGGAGTTCAGTTCAACAGAACGAAACACTGCCAGTTATCATTTACCAAATATCAATTGCAAAAAACCCCACAACACTTTAGAACATAAAATTGCATAATAAATGTAACATTTTAAAACTTAGCACAAAATAAAAAGATGATGCTAAACTTTCTTCCTGACACTGCAAAAGTCCTGTGAGCCTCAGCAGTGATATCTCTGTTATGCTGCCAGTTCTAATTTACAGCTCAGGGATGCTGGAAGGGAACTGATAAAGGAAAGGGCCTGGAGACATGTGGAACACAGGGAGCAGCTGATCTGTGAGTTAAACACTCTGCAGTTCCACACCAAGGAAAGACATTACATTCATTATGACCAAAGAGCAGGAAACCAGTTCAGTTCCAAAGCAACAATTTGCATTTCCCTCTCCGACAGACTGCCTGAGGAACAATGCTCCTTATTAAAGGAGATAAAGGAGCCGTGGTGTGTGCTTGTGGCACACTCTATTTGAGTGTTGGTACCTTGGTGTTTTTGGGGAGAAGAAGACAGGGATTTGGGGGTTTATCTTTGCTGTTACTTTACTTGACTAAAAATGTGTTTTAGAAATAGTGGCTCTGTCTTTAAAGAAAATCTGAGATCATTAAGCAAGTAAGCACAGAAAAGTGTTTAGAATATAAAACTATTAAAAGTGAGGGAGTAAGTTCTTAACATCCATTAATAAAGACTGCTATAGGTTTTAGAGACTGTTTTTCTACCCAAACCTCTCAAGATGAAAGAATGCCTTAAGATATACTTAATTTTTGATGCATCATCATTTCCATTATTCAGCTGCCATGAAATTTCTATGGCTGAGGATGAAGGATGATTGGGATTTTAAATAACGAGTGTACTGAACAGCTCTTTGGTCAATGTGTATCACAGGCACACAGAGACAAACAAAATATCTGAATATCTGAGGAATTTGGGCACAGAAATTGGAATATGCATATTTTAACCTGCTTCTACTTCTAGACCATTAGTAACTACTAGATTTTAACTACACGCTTCTACTACTGCTCTTGTAAGCAGCTGAAGGGGCTGACTGAAATGCCTTGTTGGGACCTACAGAGTTTCTCTTCTACATCATATTATTTGGCTATATATAGTATATATTATATCTTTCTGTCATGAATTTTTTTTTTGTAGTTTCTCTCTATTGGAGTGACCTAAGTTTTGATATATTCCTACAACTTACACGTGAAATTTCAGTTTTCTCTGAGTACAGAGTTTAGGCTGTTTGTCTTAATGCAACATGGAAAAGTTTTCAGGTTATGGTTGCATTTAGCAAGCTTTTGGTTTTGCCGAGGTAAAACACTGTGCAGAATTTATTTTTGAAAAAATTATTCGTTTGGAGCCCTTTCCACTTCCGAGAAAGCTTCCATTTCTGACTTGTCTATTACCAGGCAGGTGGAAAACAAGAAACCAACTTGATAATTCTGGGTTTTTGTTTTGTTGGGGTTTTTGGGTGTTTTTTTTTGTTGTTGTTGTTGTTGTTGTTTGTTTTTTGTTGGGTTTTTTTGTAGTAGTGGTGGTGGGTTTTTTGGTTTGGTTTGGTTTGGTTTGGTTTGGTTTGGTTTGGTTTGGTTTGGTTTGGTTTTTTTGTGGTTTTTTTGGTTTGGTTTGGTTTTTTTCCTATAAAAATGTGTAAGATCTATAGTTGCTTCTCTGGGATTTCAGAACCAGAGCTCCTGACAATCCTCCCACATCTGTTCCATCAGCTGATTAAAATGCAGATCTCTGAGGAGGCAACACATTTTTGGATGCTGGGCGTTCCTCTACCCAACTCATTATTAAGAGAACAACTTTATGCACCATCAGCAACTTGGCAGTGTAAACATGAAACAGTTCTTTTAAATGGGACTTGGTGTTTTGTTTATGAGAACTTCCATTTACTGGGAGGCTTTATGGCTTTTATCACCCATTTGAGCATAAAAGTTTTCGTTATCTTACAAAACTTTTTAGCACAAGAAAGAATTCAGATAGGAACCCTATGTAAAATGATGAATATCTGGTTTCCTGATTGTGTTGTATGGTTTTTGGTGGTTTGGATTTCTTTTTTTTTTTAAGCCCAGAAGCCACCTGACAAGTTCTAACTTATTCTTCCAAAAGTGAGATCCTTATGCTGATAGGGACAGCGTGTGCTGTTGCACTTAATTTTATAACTACTTTTTATTTATGCTCCAAGTTGGAAAAGAGTCAAAGTCAAAACATTCCAGTCAAATGTATATTTTGATTTTATTTTTGATTTCACAATTAGAACAGTTGCAGTTTAAACCCATAACTGCTGGATTTTTGAGGAAGGAATTTTTATTTTGACACAGCTCCACTGTCTAATCTCTGACTTGCTTTGCTCTGCCAGCATAGCAACTGTTTTGCCCCCAAACTAGAATATAAGAATTAATTCTACCCCAGTAAAGCTAACCCTGTACAACACTGCTGGCAAAACCAGTCACTTCCCTGAGCCAGCAAAATGCACCCAGTTTTAGGAAGCACAAAAGTTTTAGGAAGCAAGTTTTTTTCCATCAGTATCTCACCCTGATCAACACTTCAGGATTCATGTTGGTGCACAGTGGGGTAACACACAGCTCACCATTTTGGGGATTATTGCCACTGATTCAAAGAGCTCCTAGTTTTAAACACTCCATCAGATTACTCTTTTCTCAACTACTGTAAATTGCCTCCTGGATCAGACAGCCATATGCAGTTGGGTTGCACCCTATGCAACCCAAACACCCTATGGATATGGAGGGTTACTCGTTTGTAATGAGCAAGGTTATACTTTGCACCTTCCTCCCAGGTAGGTCTTTACACTCACAGGTCTGTATAAAGCTCCAGAGTGAGAACAAAGTCCGTGGAGCAGTGAGAGATTAAAGAGTCTTGGCTTTCACTAATTGCCTCCTGTTTCCTCATTTACAGAAGCTTAGCAAATGGGTGGTTTCCAGTCATCCCTGGGTATTGGCTGCTCTAAGCACGCAGCACTCGGAAGAGATTCCCTGTTGTGGGACTGCTGATGATTTACCCAGATTTGTGAGTCCACATGTACACAATACCAACATTCCAAGTGTTATTGCAATCCACATTAGCTGGTGCTTTTATGTTTATATCAGATTATTTACTTTTTCCTTCAACATTTTTCATTTCACTAAGATGCTACCAGACTGTGTTTTCTACATTACCTCATTCACACATTGCTAATACTTCAGCTTTCCTGCTCTGCTTTCTGCTGTCTGGTTCACATATAATTGTTCTTTTACTATTGTTGCTATATTTACTATTCTTTTACTGGTTTTATCTGTGCATTATTATATTTGTCAAGAAAAATTTTCACTTGCATGATTTGTCAGGTATACAGAGGCTAAACAGGGAGCTCACCAACACATTAAACAAGCCTCTGTTTGCCTGATGTGCTATTGCTGCATTAGCTCTGTTCTAAAGAATCTGCTTTAACACTCAGTTTCTTTTGTCCTGAAACAATAAAAAAACAAAACCCCTTCCTACTCAGGCATCAGCACTGTCTGGAGCTTGTTGGTGAAGCATCAGCTCCTTTCTGCCTGAAGCACACTTTGCAATTCAGAAAGACACATTTTCCATCTCAATGTATCTTGAGATACATTATTTTGTTATTAAGCAGGAGTTAAGCTGCTCCTCTTGAGATGTTAGACCCTTGTCCTTTCCATGCTGGTGTTTGGAGCAGTGCTGAAAGAGGTGAGGAGGTGTCCCCAGACCTGTGCATGGCCCTGACGGAAGGCAGCTGAAATTTGCAGCAATTGCTGCGAATTCGTCTGCACTGGTACTGAGTCACTTCAGTTCCTGACCCTCAAAACCAGAGAAATTCATCAACACCCACTTCCCTACCCTGTGCTGCTGCTGGGCCAGGGAACAAGTAGGATCTTCAGCCACAGACACCTCCAGGCTTTAAGACAAATTAAGAGAGGCTTAAAAACTTGCAGCTGAAGGAGCTGTTTTAAGACTGCCCTGTTTGCATAAAATGTTAAAGGCAACATGAGATATTTGGGAAGTGAGAATGGTCCTTACTTGAGACATGGCTGTAGATAATCAACTTGAAACATTTTTACTTCCTTTGCAAGGGAGGTATTGCTCTTCCATGCTTTCATACCACCTGAAAAACAAGATGTATTATTTCAAGATATGAATTTTGGGGTGTGGTGTTCTGTGGGGGTTTTTTTGTTGGTTTTTTGTTTGTTTGTTTGTTTGGTTTGGGTTTTTTTTTGTTTTGTTTTGTTTTGTTTTGGTTTTTGGTTTTGGTTTTGGGTTTGAGGATTTTTTTGGTTTTTTGTTTGTTTGATTGGGGGGTCTTTTGTGTTTTTTCCTCCCTAAATTAAACCAAGAAGGATAAATTAGAGGTGGCATGCTTCAGACACTAGGTCTGCCCTTGGAGATAGTCTTTGCCATACCTGGCACAAATTCACTTACCTTAGCTCTTAAAGCTACTAGTAAAAATCCTTTAGAATAATAATAATAATAATAATAATAATAATAATAATAATAATAATAACAACAATCCATATAACTATATCAGAAAATATATTCCGCTGTTCCCTGCAGCCCAATTTCTCTGTCTCTAAGGAAGATTATCCACAAAGCAGAATGAAAGCATTTTACACCACAGAGCATGGAGCTAAAATAAACTCAGTGTAATAGAAAGGGGCATGTGCTTTACAGTGAGAGTGAAGAGAGAGAACTCCGTTCCTCACAAGCTACTAATTCATGAACTACTGATTCTGTTTGCAGTGCAATTTAGACTATCACTTCCAGAACTCAATAACTGCCTCATTATTTTAATTGCAAGTCAGCTGCCAACCCAAGTGATCAGTCAGAAAGACACAGGAGAACCTTCTACCTGTGGCCAAAGTAGAAGGTGACACCAGGAGTCTTTCCTGAATGATCCAGCAGCCTCTCATCCATCCACCCATCAGTGCTGTTCCAGAGACATGGCTGGGCTGTGAGTATCCAGCCTGTAGCTTTAGGAGCTGGGAAGAGTTCTGGAAAATCATCATCTATCAATAATAAGTTTTTCTAATGACAGCAGCAGAAGAAAGAATATTCTTCAGGCAGAAGGACAGGTTCAAACCAGTTCTGCAGGAAGCGTCATGCACCAAAGATCAAGAAGAATGCTAATGTGCAGTCATTGAACAGAATAGGAGCCAAAACTTGATATAAGGCACGTAATGAATAATGCTATACAATCAGCTTCTCTACACCCACAGCCTCTCTAAATTTATAAGCCATACATGCCATTGGATGGAATTTAAATGCATTTCCCTTCATCGAAGGGTACCATCCAATCTGCTCTAACACAGGACCATATTGGGACTGAGCAGACCATTCTGTTTGTTAGAAACCCACCAGAATGTGCTGGTATTTATATCTCATAAAAGCTGTTCAGTAAACACAGTACAAAGACCTCTGATTTCACCGAATGCATAAACATGTGCAAAGAATTTCATTCTAGGATTCGAACACGAGAGAGCTCTCTGTCAGATGTGCTTAACCATCATTCCCTGTCCCAGGGAATTAAACACCTTTCCATTGGGAAAAACTGTCCTGGCTTCAGTGACTAGAATTTTTGAGTTGAAATTAGAAACTCTGAATTTGCCTATAATAGTTATTTCAAAGGAAAATGCAATATTAGAGACAACAGTTTGGGGTTTTTTCTGTTATTGGTTTGGGGTTGTTGTTTTTTGTTGTTGTTGTTTTGTGGGTTTTTTTGTTGTTTTGTTTTGTTTTGTTGTTTTGGTTTTTTTGGTGTGGGTTTTTTGTGTGTGTGTTTTTTGTTGTTGGGTGGTTTTTGTTTGGTTGTTGTTGTTGTTGTTGTTTTCCCAAACATCCTGATGTCTTCTCTGTTCTTTAACATTTCTGTGTGGACTTACATTTGTTGGTGTATCTTTATAGATGTGACAGCTCAAGCCTGTAAGAATGACTGCTATAATTTCATTTTTATTGTAAAGATTCTTTGTCAGTCTTAGGAAAAAGTGAAAAAAAGAACTACAAAGCCCCATGACAATCTGCCATGTACAATTGCTAAATCTGCTTCTCTGAGCCACACTGAACTGTAATAAACCAATAAAACACGAGAGTAAAAGCAAGTCAGGGTCATAACTCCTGCCTTGACAAGGAAAGGAAAGGAATCTCTCAGGCTGAAAAGGAGCAAGGCTCATTTCATTTCTGTTCCTGATTCATTCACAATGCAAGGTGGAAGGATTTTGAGGGATCAGCTACACCTAAACGCCTCTTCAAGTTTGTCAGTCCCTTTCCAGCAACAGCACAATCTCCGTAGGAAATCCACTCCATGGCTTAATTGTTGTCATCACTTTTCTTAAGATTATCTTTAAATTTCTCTTGCTGCCTCTTTAAGACCATTATTTCTAGAGCTGCTTGTGGTGAACAGAGGGCAAATGCTATTTCCTCTCACATGTTAAAGACTGTAAGATGTCACATTTAATAACCTCAAAGACATTTGCACTGAAAAAAACCAAGAGAGACTCTCTGGAAATACCTGACAGAAGGAGAAATCAGCTCTCTTGGCAGGCTCTTGCTCTCTGGGCAAACCAAACACACACAGTTAGAATTAGTCAGGGGTTGCAAAACTACTCCAAAGAATCCCCAAATCTCTTCACTTAGCCTGGAAGGTGTTTGGGTTTAGCCAAGGAGTTACAAAGTGCCCTTAGGCCAGTCAGGGTGTTTGAAAGCCAGTTGCAGGGCCAGGTGATCTGCTTCCCTGGATGTTCCCTTCCTGGAGGACAGACCTTCCTGGGCATGTTAAACCAGGAACCAGCAGGAGCCTCATCACAGCAGTGAAAACAGAGTGCTTTACTCAACTTCAGACTGCAAAATGGGACATTTCAGATTTAGGATTCAAAACCTTCACAGAATCCCAGAATGGTTTGGGTTGGAAGGAACCCTAAACCTCATCCCATTCCACCCCAGCCATAGGCAGGGACACCTTCCCGTATCCTAGGCTGCTCCAAACCCCATCCACCCTGGCCTTGGACACTTCCAGGGATCCAGAGGCAGCCACAGCTTCTCTGCAAACTAATGGCCCTCAGGGTGTCATAATTACTTTTATAATTATTTCATAAGGATTTTGTTGCAGGACACAGAGTTGATTACCTCAAATCTGTGTAATAATCTTGCACTGTAATTCAAACCCACAGCACCATTGTAATGATGGCAGATTTTACTCTGTGCAGTATTTGTAGACAAACAATAAAATGTAATGTTGAAAATCTTCAACTTTTTCCTGAATTTTCCCAATTATTAATTACTATATATGTTTTGTACCTTACTTCTCTTACAAAGATAAATTCTGTATCATAATTTCTAGAAGTTGCCTGGTTCTGGGATTCTTAAGATATGAACAACATTTGCAAAGAAATTTTTAATTTGGAGTAGCTTTGTCATTGAGCCAATGACAGAACAGAATACAATGCAAAGGGAAAGTGAGGGAGCTAACAGTAATTACCAGGAAGGTGTTTATAGAGGAATGTATAGAACATTTACAAAATAAAATAATATAATATTTCTCATAAGTGATCTGGCTACTTTTAAAAAATATTTGTATGCAATTTAGTTTAATAATTCAAATGTTGGTCTTCTGGTAAAACTAGAACAACAGAATGGACCAAGCTTTCAACTTTCTTTCTAGACTAGAGCAGAGATGCACTTCAGTATCATCTTAGCCCAGTGCATTGGGAAAGATAAGTGACAAGGCAACTTCACAGTGGCTCAGACCCAGAAAATTTTGGTTTGTTACCTTGGTGTTGTTTTGAGTTGATGGCAACAAACCTCAGTCTTGTGCAAGCATTTTAGAGAGAATTATGGGTATAACTCAGGAATAAGGTGCTTTGTAGGGTGGAGTTAAACTTCAAAGGTGGTGAAATAAAGGCCAGTCATCACTGCACCTCACAGCTGTCCTTCTATTGTAATTAAATAGGACATTAATTGCCAAGTGTTATGACATTTAATCAGCTATATAAAAATAATAATAGGAATAAGAAAGATAAGCATCATCACCAAAGTTATTATGAGAACGAGCTGAGATCCCATGCCCAGTATCTCTATAAGTTCTTCCAGACAAGTCGTACCAGGATGTCAGTACTGTCCAAAATATTTTCTCAGCTTGTATCCTGATAAATTTCATTCTTTAATGAGAATTTTTTGCAAAGAATCCACAGTTCCTACTCACCATATAAAACAACAGCTACCCTCTGCCATTGTACTGGGCGTATTTATCCCTATAAAGATGTGAAATAATTTTGTTGGGTTTTTTTTCATTTTAGTCAGGACACATTCAAGACAAATTGTCATTTTGCACCATATTACAGGGGGCAGGCCAAGTAAAGGGATGGCAAATGGCTCATTACGGGTCATCAATAATATTGCAGTTGCAGAACCCAAATAAGATTCTTGACTTTTATTCTCTGATTTTTACACCACTTTCCTCTCCCACATATGAAACTGTATCAGATATATCCATTCCTTTCTTCTGTAGCATAGGAATACATAAACTGCCCTTCAATAAACAGGTGTTTTAAACCTTATATTCCAGGCCTTTGGAGAAAACATGGAAACAATGAAAATATGACAGAAATGTCAAAAAATCAAAAACAAAAACCCCACCGGAAAAAAAATCCCCAAACCCAAGCAAACAAGAAACCCACCAAAAAACCACAAACCCACCAAAATTTAAAAAGTGCATGTTTTGAAATATTTAGGGTGAAAAATAAAGGATGAGTCAATGGATCTCAGTTCCTCCTGCAGGTTTCATACCTTTTCCTTGTGCATTCCCAGTTCCTACAGCTGCTTATTTGAAGCAAATTTCTTTTGTTGTGAGGTTTTGCCTGTTTGGTTTTGAGTGAGCCACTTCCAACAAGCACCAAAACCACCAGTGAAATCCTTGTTGCTGGTTAGGAAAACTTCCTGGGCTATTACAGAGAGTTCTTGGAAAAGAACTCAGCCCGTTATGTTCCAGCCACATTTTGTAAGGATAAAAAACAGGAGTGGAGAAGGAGAACTAGAAGGAATCATCAGTTTTGAATGCAGGGATACAATGTCAGCCAGTACCTGGATTCCTGGAGCCACCCTGCCAGGAAAAAAATTCCCTCTCAGGTTAAAGGGAAGGAATGCAGTCACAAGGAGCCACAGGTATCTCCCAGCTTGGTCCATGTAACCACCCAAAAATGCTCCTGCATGTTCTGTAAAAATTCCATCCCTCCCCTGACACATCCCCTCAGGAACAGTGCCTGGTAGCAAGGAGGAGCCTCCAGAAAAAAAGGATGCTTTTTCAATTATTTTAAAGAAGAGCCAATTAACCTCCCTTTAAATCACATATTCGTGCCAAACAGTGACAGTATGGAATTTTCTTGTGAACTTGGCCTTATCATCAAGACTACTAATTTGGCAAAAAATTACTTCCAACCACTTTCTAAGACTCCCCAATTAACTGTTTTTTTCTTGTGTTCTCATGTACATAGCAGCCAAATGGGAGTCCTACCAGCAGGAGCATTTTTACTGGATGTTATGTGCCCATTCCCACACTTTGCACTGGTGCTATATTTGTTATTTAGAACAAGCCCAGATTGTTCCTGGAACTGTGCCTATAGAAACTCCTGCTGTAATGTGTTTATATGATCTATAATTACAGGCAAGCTGTAACCTGTCCACAGCCACTGCAGAACAAGCTGCAATATCAAACACATGAGCCAGTCCCTGGATTAACTATTCCATCTGATAAGTTCCCTTTCTTCAGCAGCTTATGCCAGAGAAGCTAAAAGAACATAGGTTGCATTTTTGAGATGGACAATATATAATATTCCAATATATAATATTCCAATATGTAACATTCAAAGCCAGTTAAAGGATGTTCAAAACAACCGAATTCTCCCCAAAGTAACAGGGACGTCAGGCACCAGGCTGAAGATTAGGCCAAGATTAGTTAATGTCAGGCCTTTGCTTTTGAAAATACTTGTCAAAAACCACAAAGAAGATGTAGGAACAACCATGGTCCTCATCTGCCAACAGAGCTTCATGAAGCTAAGCCTGTGTACACAAATATAAACTGTAAAACCTGGTTATAATCCTAGTAAACAACAGGTCTTATGTGTCTTATTACAGGTCTTGATCTAAATACTGTGTCAAGACAAATAATGAGGACAGTCTTAGTACCTGTAGGGAGAAAAATCTTTATAGAAACAACATTTCAGTTAAACAGAAGAGTGGAGCTGCAAGGTTCAATTATTTGAATTATTTTGATGTAGTTCACATGTAGACCTTAACACCTTTTCACATCCAATATTTTATATTTTTCTGACACCAAGCATCTAAACAAGTATTTTCTCAATAAAAATTGTAAATGCATGCCAGTAAAACTTTGTTCTTTCATCCCGACTCAAGGCAGCAAGTTATCAAGAAGAATTTTCAAATTATCTTAATACTTACAAATACTTTTAATCCCATCTATTACATACCTCCTTCATCTGTGATGACTGAAGCAGATTTATAAAACCTTGCTTCAATACTATCTAATCTTTGCTTACATGTCATTGTCTAATCTGTTGCTCTCTGTACACCACCACAACTCAGATAAAAGGGATCCTGACGGTATTTTTGGATATTCATTCCCATTAACAGAGGAAGAAGATGACATGGAAATCACTACATCCAAAGTGCAGAGGGACAGGCAGGGCAGGGGCTGGTGGTACAGTTTGCCATTTTATATTTTTTCTTTACAAATTTTATTTTGAGTGAAATCCAAGCCTAAAAGATGGATTTTGCAGTTATGAAATGGATGTGGCCAAAGGACCACCAGCACAGCCGGTCTCACTGAAATGAGGTGCAGATGGCAGAAATCTTGCAGCAGCAATCTTACAAAATTTGATAGGAAAATTGCACAATCTGCCTTATCAACTCACCAAGGGCATTCCTGCACATGTGGAGAAACAACTTCTGCTCTCTCATATCTGACAATTCCCAGATTGTAACTCCAGCAATAGTTTTTTTACATGTGAATTGAATATTATTTTGTTGGTTTAGTGTTGCTCTATACTTACAATTGAGTGCAAGAAATAATTACGCAGTATTTTGCTATGGAGTTCCCATCATGGTTTGCATTTTCTGTTGCATCATAACATTATTAAAGATTATATAAGAAGCTACCACCCGCTGAAACCTCTGTCACAGTGGAAGAAGGAGGAAGTAAAGAAGTAAAGACCTTCCTGAGGTCACTGAGATTAAAAGGGCATTACAGACATGTCTGATATTTAATCTCCCACAGGGAAATTCCCAAAGAATTGCACTTTAATACCTCAATTCTGAGCTCTTATGACTCCAGCTCTTCCCAAATTTTTTTTTTCCTTTGAAGGAAGTCTGTCTTGTATGTAATATTAATTACATTTGAACCAATATAGGAAGTATAATGCATGTCATTTCCACTAGAGAATGTTAGTTAATTACAAATACACCCAATTATCTCTTAATAGCAGGAATTCCTGTTTACAAACATGGTTAATACTGTATATTTAATACATCTGAGTTTATTCTAAACATTATTAACACCTCAATATATGAATTATTATAAGTCATTCCTACACAAAACCCACTATCTGAATGTGCTAGACCCATCATGGTAAGACAGTGAGGATTCTCATCTGATAGGAAAATGTGTTTGAAAGGCTTTTTTCTCTCTGCTTCTATTATGAATTTTAGGTTATCCAAGGTAAATCCCTACCTCCTCCAAACCATCTCTACCTCCTGCCTGCACTGTATTGCAGAATTCCAAGTCCTTGTAGTAAACAAACCCTTCTCACGTCAGAGGCTCCAGGCAAAGCTGATCCAGCTCATCCCAGCAGCTTCAGCTGGGGGGCTTTTGATGTCCCTTTTGCTATGATGTGTAAATACCTAAATATAAATGTATGGATGTGTGAATATGGATTTATAAGATAATTAGGCAAATTATTTTTTGCAATATTCCTTTCTCCCCCTTACAACATCCAGAGCGTGATCCTCTCCCGCAGTTTTCTGAGAGTTCTCAGATCCAGGGAGGCACATTGTGACCACAGTCACAGGGCAGTAAATACAGAGTAACTGCCCTGGACTTCATGGAATTACTCCCCTCAGAAAAAAAAACAAGTGAAGAATTTTTCCCTTTTCCTGTACAGTGGCAACTGAATTTCACTGATCCAGTGAAGACAGGGAACTGTTTCTGATTAGATTTTACACCAGGAACACAAAAGCCCTGTCCTCCTGGTCTACCCACAGTCATTAACGCCAAACCAGAGTTGATAAAAGTGCTACAAGAACCAGAACCAAGCACAAATCCCACCCCTCACCTTCCTGCACCCCAGCAGCACCAAAGCTATGCTGAATTCTTGGAATAATTGTGCTGACGTGCTCAGAGGGCTCCCAGGGACAGGGACAGCGAGTGCTGGCCCTTTGTATAAAAGCACATTTAGACAGAGACAAGGTCATTGAAGAGAATTCTGCTTATGAACACAGCTGCTCCTTTGAGTCAACCAATTTTTTAATTATGTGTTACTCTTCAGGTGGAATTTTGGATGTTATTTTCTTTGATATCTTTATGACTCATGCTTCAGTTGAGCAAAGCAAGCTTCAATTTGCTAATGCAAGTGTGTACAAATTTGAAACTGGTTAGGTTGGGTGTGTCTGCCTATAGAAACACACATTTTCTTATCGTTTTCAATGAATGTTACCGGTGAAAAATTATCTGGCTACATCTTAGCTGAATTTAAGTATTTCATAGTTTGAATGTCATTCTTTCGAAGTTAATTCAACTGGGTAATTGCTGAGGTTCAGAAGAGGAAAACAGCATTAATTGTGAAAAAGCCTGTGAGTATGAAGTTTATCTTGATCAGGTCACAGGGGTTATACAATCAGTTGGCATCACCTCACATCTGCTGTGCATGCAGGGCAGCTTCTCTCACACAGCCTGCAGAAAGCAGGGGACAAATGGAACGGTTTTCATTGAGAAAATGAAAAAATCATTCTTTTTGTTTTCTTTCAGGCCATAGCCCCTTGTTTGCAAAGCTTGGAGCGAGCCTGCTCCATCTTCACCCTCTTCACCCTTCTACAAAGACAAAGGGGAGCAGAGCCTACAGCTCATTCCTGCTGTGATAGGAACAGTCCCAGCATCATCAGCAGGGATTCACAGTCCGTTTCATCATGTGAATGTCATGGTCCAAGTCAGACAAACTCAGCAGTAGGAGCAGTGGTGCCCATGGCTCTGCTCTCCCATCTGTGCTCCTGGCTTTGGAGAAGATGCTCCCACCTTGGCAGGAGGGACCTGTGCAGTGCAAGAGGAACTGCTCTGGTTCTGCTCCCAGCCAAACAAGGCACCAGCAAGCCCCAAAAGAAGAGAAGGAAAAAGCTGGTTTGATCCAAGCCCTTTGTGTAATTCTCCCACCCTCTCCTCCCAGCTGGTGCAGCTGGGAGCACCATTCCCAGCTCATTCTGCTGTGGTCAGCAGGAAAAAACTGTAACATTATTAAAAAAAAATTCAAGACTTCTTGAGGAATCTTACCAACATGCTAGGACTTTTGGAGAAAACTGCAAGAATACAGTCTGCATTTAAAGGTGCATTTAAATTTAAATGCACTCTCCCTGGTGCATTTTCTGGTAGTGTAGGAGTCCTGATTTATCACACACCTGCAGTGTGTTATAGAAGAAAAATAAGGCTTACAAATCAATGTTTCAATGTGTTAATTCACTGCTTTGCAATATAGCTTGTTTATTATTTGCAAATGTACAAATATGTGAAAATTAATTGTACCATTTGCTTTCTCAAAATAAATATGTTTTTTCATCTACCAATCCAAATGTTTCCAAAGAACTGAGTGATTAATATCATCTCTAAAACTGTGATTATGTCAATAAACATAAAGCAAGATATTGGACTAAGTATGACTCCAACTGTGAGTGATTTATAGTGATAAAAATACACAGATGCCATCTGTACCAACAGAAGAACACTCGTCAAAAATTTGTCTTCTGGTAACACTTCTCTCTCATTTATACCGACACAAGCACTATTTCTTTTCCAATGGTACTGACAGTAAAATATGGCCACTTTTCAAGTGACTAACCTACCAGCAGGAGAAATATACTGAAAACTATGAATTAAACTACTTCTTTGACTCACTCAAGACCTCCAGGATGTATCATTGAATGCTCACCAAGTATTAAACCCAGTTTGCCAGCCTAGCTCCACTAACTCCGTAGGTGCTTTCACACTGAGAGGGGTTTTGAGGGTAATACCCCTTACCTTTTGCAGAGAAAAATCAAAACAAACAACAAAAAAAATACTACAACCAAAATGGCAAAAGCTTTAGGTTCAGAAGCCAGCCTAAGTCATTAGCCTGCATGTCTGATGCTTGCCAGCATCTTTGCCTGTTCAGCATTAAGCAAGAGGGCCATGGGGTATGCACTGGGGAAACCAGGGCAGGCAGCAAGCACTCTGTGATAAATATCAGTCAACTTCAAATGCTGACAGAGACATCAAAAGAAAAGGGGAATTTAAATAGAATCTGCACACAGAGAGCTTCCAATAGCGACAGTTGCAGAAACAAAGATACGATACCCAAAGCATTATTAATTTCTAACCATGCACCAGATACCAAGAGTTTGAGAGTGGTGAGAGGTTATGTCACTATTATCATTTACTACCAGATGTAACAAACCCAGGGCAAGTTCAGGGGAAGGTCTGGCTGGGTCCCCCCTGGGGATGCACAGTTCAACCTCACATTCCCAGTCCTGCCCTGACTCTGACCGTCCCTGGATGTTGAGAGGAAGGGAGATTACAAACACCCACAGCCTTTCAGAAATATTTTTCACTAGCTGTGGCCTAAAGTGTGTCTGCCTTGGGTTCTAAAATATGGCAAGAATGTAAATTAAAGTGCAAAGTAAAGCTCTATTTATTTCTGATTTTTGATCTTCACCATGCTTCCACCCCCACTTCTGTCAGTGCTCCAACCCCGCAAAATTTCCTTTGTATTAGAAAGCTGACAGATTTAGCTCCTGAACATTTCAAGCTACTTTGCTTGCTGAAATTTAGGAAAACGGAACAGCTGTCATTCAAGCATACTTTGCAAGTAGCAAGCCTGTTCACTTTCTAGTGTTTACTCCCTAAAAATCAACACTTAAATGACAGGTTCTACTGACATCACAAACCCCACACTCCGATCTGACAGACGTGTGGAACAGACCTGTGCCAGGCCCTGGGGTTCCAGACTTCTCACACAGCTGATGTTGGGGATATGTGTAATTACTTTTTCTTTGCTGTTTTCAACTGTGCAGGGTTTTTTTGTGCTGTGGTCACTGTTGGTCAGATTACAAATTTGCCTTCTTGGAGTGAAGACCTGAGGGTAATTCCCCCTGGAGCAAATCACTGCACAGGCACAGCTATAGGAATGGATAAGGAGCAACTTGCCACAAACGGAATGGCTGAAGCTGCTTATTTCATGCAGATTTTATGGTTCTGGTGTCCTTCAGGACCATATCAGGGTGCTGCACTCAAATCTGAGATCGTTTTCTCCCTAATAAGCTGTGAGATCAAGAAGCCTTCCCTAGGCATTTGTTCATGAACTCACTCGTTCATGATTTCACATCATGGCCCTCACTAAATCTCCTAAAATGAAGTGCATTGAAAGCCACACATAATTCCATTTATCAGGGATGAGGGAAAGACACAGTTAAATCTCAGTCCTTGATAGCTTCTCCTCTAGGAAACCAACCAATTTTTAGATTCCATAGAACTATCACAGAAATGAAAAATCAATTC
Source organism: Phylloscopus trochilus trochilus (assembly GCA_016584745.2). NCBI lineage: Eukaryota > Metazoa > Chordata > Aves > Passeriformes > Phylloscopidae > Phylloscopus > Phylloscopus trochilus. The sequence goes on from WQNJ02000015.1 coordinate 26,737,163, forward strand.
ACTGACTACATACTAGACAACTCCCAGCAGTTCAGTTTCTATCATTTAAGCCTTGCTACTCATTCTAGGGGGTGGATTTTTAATTCCAACTTTGATACTGCTCTGCTCATTAGCAGATTTTCCATACCAAATACCACTTATGTGCCAGCAAGACATGCAAAAGTAGGTGATCTGAAATTATTTTCCCTAATGACATTTTCTTTCTGGATGCAAATAAAAACTGTGTCTGAACGTGTATCTGTATAATGCAATTACATGGCTTGATACAAACAGACACAATAACTACAATCCTAAATTAAATAACTGCACATGAAAATTCCATGAAAATATACTCCTGGCATTTAATATCCCTTGTTCACCTGTCAGTAACCAGCATCATGGGCATTTGTCTGCTGTTTTTTAAGACAAAATAGTGCAATGTTCATTCTAAAGCAGTAAACATTCACTCTTGGCATGACCGACTGTGGATTTTTACTAAAGTTAATGCAAAAATCCCAGGAAGCAGTAGTTACTTTTCTATTAATGTGCCTATAAATATGTACTACTAATTAAGTAAAAGTTGCATAATTTATTCTGTCCATGCAGCAAATACTTTGATCAAAACTTTTTTTCTTGAGAAAAGTGACAGAACATTTCTTCAGGTATCTGCACTTATCAATACCCCCATCCTGAGAACAACACAGTATGAGTAAATAAAAAATGTGAGAGAAGACTGGAAAAATTATGATTTTACATTGTTATAAATCTATAAACTGCATCCATATACCAGTAGTTTTCATGCTTTTACACCTCCAGATTAGTAGGAGAATATGTCCTAAATATCTTTGTGTCCAACGCCAGGTTGGATGGGGCTTGGAGCAACCTGGGTTAGTGGAAGGTATGCCTGCCCATGGCAGAGGGTGGGACTGGATGGGCTTTAAGGTTCTTTCCAGCCCAAACCACTCTGGGATTCTATGATTCCATACAGGCAAAAACAAACCCATGAAAATAAATATCACACTGTAATTTGGATATAAAATAATAACAGCAAGAATAATAAGTGAAGTTAAAAAAGAGTTTGTTTCCATCTTCCCAGGAATCAGAAGAAAGGTAATCATTTCATAACCCATAAAATCCCTTTATGGCATTCACTGTGGGTACCTAATTCTGTGCTATTGACAATTTTTTACTGCTGGGTCTCAAATTCTGTGCCCATTTTATATCACCTTATACCACTCACTTACCTCAAGGCTCATAAAGCCATCACCTTACACCCACCAGTGGACACTTCTCACGCTTCTGTTGAATATCGGACAATCTCCGGTTAGTTGAAAGAAAAATGCCTGACCAAAGGCCCGGATTTCACAGAAGCCACGGTGACATATGGCTGCCCAGCTTGGCAGCCTGAGCGCTGTGGCAGTGACTGCAGGGACAGAGACAAACAGCCCCATCAAACACCTTCAGCAGGGCCAGGTGCTTCATGAGAGGAGCCAAAGACCCGGGCTTCAAAGACCCAATTATTGAGCAACATCATCCAAAGGCAGCAGGCATTGTTTCCCAGTTTTCCAAATGGGGTTGCTGGGAGGTTGGATGAGAACCCTTCAGGAAGTGGCTGGGAAGGGATCCATGTGTTTGGTGTGACAGACCTGATTTTCACCCTCTCGCTGCCACGTGCAGATGTTGCCACCTCCACTGCCAGCCTCTGTGTGAATGTTTGGCTTATCACAAACTGTGGCAGGTTTTCTGTGAGCCTTTGGCTCAGGGGGACTTGCCTCTGTCCCTGTGGTTTTGTGGGGACTGAGACCACACTCCTCTCACGAAGGTGATGCTGTTTCCCTCAGGGTTCAATGAAAGCAAAGCTGCTGTTAGGAAATATGGCAGGGGCAGGGCAGAGAGGAACACGGAGCTGGGTATGGAAGTGGAGATGAGAGAAGATATAAAATCGAGGATCCTTGTGGGTGAGAAATGTCACAGAGGGCAGGGACAGCCTGGGTGAGAGAAAGAGACTGAGCCCTGAAACAAGGAGTGTCTAGAAGGGAAAACCACGTGCAGATGAATGCAGGGAGGCTGGAGAGAAAACAGAGTGTGGGCAAGGTGGAGGGAAATGATGTGCTGGATTGCTGGGGAAACAAAAGAAAAAGGAAGCAGAACAGGACAGTAATAAGGAGGACAAGAATTGCAGCTCAGCACATCCTGATTTGTACAAGTACACAGAAACGAGCCCTAAGAAGCTGAAAGGATGTCAGAATTTGGTATTATGTTTTAAAAATTAACCTGACCTTTCAAAGTAAATTTAAAAATAATCACAAGGATCAGGGTTTTTTTCAAGATAAGCAAAATGCATAAAACATGCTAAAATTACTTTCATTAAAATACATGTTTTAAAGTCAGTATTGGTGGGATTATTTGAATTTACAAAAGCAGAATTTCTGCCTTTAGATATACACAAAACCTCCAAATGTCTGAGTAGACACGTTCAGATTCAGTCCCGGAGCAAATGCTGAGTACCTTGGACATTTACAACACTCTTGTTTTTAGACACAAAACGTGCAGATCACTGCAGGAGCTGCTGGGGTCAGAGATTCATCAAATCCTGCGCGAAACCTGATTTCCACGGGGGCCGTCAGAATCGCCGCTGGTGGGAAAGTGAGAGAACAGCTCTCTCTGCTGGTGCTTTAATGGAAAAATAGTGCTGGAGCAGAAATAAATCCAGGATAAGAAACGATAGCCCCAGCTCCGAGCTGCCCACGGTCAGCTCCCCATTTGTTCAGCCGCAGTTCCTGCGTTCCCCCAGTTCTGCTGCTGACCAGTGTGGCTGCAGAAGAACAGGATTTGGTCAAATGCAGGTATTAAAATGCTCTCAGCTGTACGAGTGTAAGTAGGCTGGGTGTTGCTGGGATAGGCACTCCCCAAAGTACTTTAAAAACCAAGCAAAAAGAAATGGGATTTGCTCTGTGCCTTCAGGGGAGGGAGATGACTCATTAAAGAAACACCAGCAGCAGTGATAGACGCGGCTCCCGTCGGGATTTTCTGCTCCAAATAAGCAAAACTCCACCTCTGGACGACCGGGAAGATTCCTGCTTTATGTCACTTTAAAAAGTGAGTGAGAAAAGAAGGTCGGCAACTAAACTTTATCTGAATGCTGCAAGCAGCGGTTTTACAGAGTGAGGAGGTTTTTAATCCAGATGTGGTCCAGGAGAAGTCAAAAGCTAAACCCCATCCCCTGCCTGCTGGCTTTGGTTCCTTACTTTCCAAGTGCAGGATGGAGAGATTTGTTTGCCATCCTCAAGGAAGCAAAGAGGCTCTGGCATGTGAACTTCCAGTGTTTTAGGGTTCATTTGTGGATAGAGAGCACAGTGAGGAGCCAATGCAGGAGGGTTGGGCATTTCCCCATCCCTGGAAGCTAGGTTGGACGGGCTTGGAGTGGCCTGGGACAGTGCAAGGTGTCAGTGCCCACGGCAGAATGGGGCAGCTGCTTCCCTTACACAGCCTGGTCACAACTCACCACTGGAAGGGAGAAGAAGAACAGAAGACACCAGGAAAAAGCAGATAAATAGGGACCCCTTCTTAAGCTTTTGGTTTCATTGTTATAAACAAGAATAAACCCCCATGATTTCAGTAAATGTGATTATAAACCAAATAAACTCACTTTTAACAAAGCCTTGGTTCAAGCATATCACCAGATCTTGAATTATTATATCAAATGAAATTATGCCTTCACTGATTCCAGATTTTTTTCTATAGGGCTTTTATGTTTATATGAACTAAATATATTGCTTAGTAAATTTTCTTTTAATGGCAAAACAAAACTATGGCAATATTTTAACAATGTGCCCATGCAGGGATTCCTACCACAGTGTTATTTTACTTTATATGTAGCATAGAAGAAACAGAAGTAGTGCAATTTTGTGGCCCTTTTTCTACACAAAGAATGGAGTATTTATAGGATTTATTAAGGCTATAATTATCAAAAACCAAGAAGAAAGTTAAATTTTCAACTGTCATTGTGGATTGTGAGCTCACATTGCCTACAGGTAGCACACAGAGAAATGTTTATTTTGTGAAATATATAAAGAGAACACGGAGTTATTTCTAAGTGCTAACATTATACAAAATTAGCATTTCTACAAATGAAACTTTTTTATGTCATATTACTGTAAAAATCAAGACATACATTGTGAACAAGACTTTCAGACCAATTAGGCATACAATTACATGTGCAGGAGGCATGCACAATTGTGCAGCTAATTTGTGCATGAAATTACTTTGATTGCACATCCTAATTGGATAAATGTGTGTGCAAATGCCAGCAGTCATTGGTGCTGCAATTATCCAATGCACATCCATAGTCATGGCAACTGCCTGCAGATATGAGACGCAGCTTTGCATACCTAACTGGGCTTGCGATTTCAGCAGAAATCCTTTTTGTTTTCTCCTACCAGGTCCCCTGGACCTGATATTTCTGGAAATTTCATACTTATTTCCTACCCAGATGAGGCAAAGTGGTGGACATCAGCATTGCCAAGGAATCTGATTGTTCAGTGAACAAGAAGAGGAAAAGCTGGCAGTTCTTGCCTAGCAATGCAGCACCTTGAGTCTGCCTTTGATAAGGGAGAGGACTAAAAATCTCCAGCACTATAAAACACAGCAGGAACATGGAGGTTTATTTTCCTGACCCTTACCTGAATTAGCATTACAAAATGTATTACAGGTTGTAACTGTGGTGGGAATGGGAAGGGTGGAACACCTTGGCTTCAGCCCACAGAAGATTCTGGACCATCACCACTGGCTCAGTTTGAACTCTCAGTGGAGTTGTCTTCATGAACCTCCTTGACAGTAATTTATAGAATTAGTAAGTGTGAAAAATCTTCTGTCTTCTCACAGAGGTTTTCAGCAATTCCTCCAGACATGAGAACCATCCCTGTACAATTAACTTCAATGGTCACAGTATTCAATATGAAAATGAAAATAAATTCTTCCATTTGAAAGCAATGGAGTTAAAATACATACCCAGACTTACAAGTAGGGGCCCAAATCCTGAATGAATTCTTGAAAGAAACAGTTGTTTACATTATTTCTTTTGTATTTAAAGAGCTCTCTAAACATCCATAGATACAGAAAAATGCTTTTCAATAAGAATGGGCTATTCAAAGGAGTCTGATGGGATTTGAAACTTGATGGGGCAAAGGTTCCATAAAGTCCTTTACAGCCCTGGAAAATCCTCATCTAAACAGATACCAAGCAGCTCAGAAAAGGCAGAAGGGTGAGAGTGAAGTTAATGCACACTCGGTGTTATCAACCCACCAAAAGCACTAAATCAAGCACTTCCAAAGCACTCTCAGGAATTTTAAGGATTTTCCTCAGCCAGATGAGTTTATTTTGCTCACAGAAGGTATGTTATTATGAGTCTGTCTTAGAAATGAGTGAAACAGCTTCCTCCTTCAATTGTCTGTGATTCTGGTTACACTCTTTGGAAAAAAAAAGTATAGAACACACAAAAGGGCTCTGCAGAAGAGAAAAAGAAACGATCAAAGCTATGAAAAAAACAAGGATATTTTTCTTTAGTCAAGATGTGTAAGAGAAGAATGATAGATAGAATAGTGAACACTGAAGAAAGTAAATTAAGTTATTACTCTGTTTACTCTCGTAACAGAGGCAGAAAACTGAAGTACATTTAAATCTGAAAAACTCCGCTCTTCTTCTATATGCCTTCACTAAGGCATATAGAATCTGTGAAATGCATTGCCAACAGAAGGCACAAGAAAAAGGGATCCTATCAATATGGCCATGGGACTGCACATCTCTAAAAATTCCTAATATCTGCAATTGTACTAATTCACTTTTAGGAAGATTTTAGATATTTTCCTAAACTCAAAAATTCAACATCTCTTCAAGTTAATTATTTTGGTTAGAAAAGGCCCTGGTGATGCCCAGACCTGCTGCCAGCCTGATCTGTTTCTTTGGCAAGCAGAGTTCTCTCCTCAGTCTAACCTTGCAGGGAACCTGCCCCATCCTCCCTTTATTTCACTGTCTCCTTAAGCCTTCCTGGCTTTCCAAAATGCTTTGGAAAATAATATTATTCCTGAGCTGAGAGAGAAGTATACTTTGTAAACTGCAAGGCCTGTCTTAAAGAGAAACATCTTCATTTTCTATTTTTTCAAATGTTTCTCTTTTCGAGTGTTCCCCAGGCACAGCAGTGACACTGAGCTGAGAGTTTCAAAGCAGGATGACATCTCTGCCCCGATGCTCAGACCTGAGTTACAGCCACCTTCCTGAACATTCACTCAGTTTTCCCTCCCACATACAGTTTTACTCCAACAGGTTTTGCCTTACCTTGAGAACTCTTCCTTTTAGGGGTTGTTAAATCTGATTCCCAAGACATGGAAATCTCACGCGATTTTGGGCAGGTCACAGCCTCCTCCTGGAGTTTTGTTTGCCCCCAAAATAGGGTATCAGCCCTGTTCATGAGGTTTCCAAGTGTGCACCAGCTGTGCCAACAACAGCATTCCAGAAACACCATCAAACCAACAAACAAGGCAGTGTATTAAACCTCATAATGTTGGATGGAGGTGGGAGAGGACAGATTTGGGGTTTGATAGCTTTTATATCATAATAAAGATGGAAGGATAGCAGTTTTGGAACTTGTTGATATGCATGGAACTCCAGAAGCTCCTGTTCTTTCACTGCAGTGCATCTATCACAGCTATTCTCTTCCAGGACATAGAAAAATGATTCAGCAGAAATTGAAGTTCCTCATTTCTATGCTGCAAGGGCTCATATTCATTTTCAGGGCAGTTGAGAGCCTCAGAAAGATAGTTATTGTTAGCATGCAGCATCCCTGGCCCCCGAGCTGCCCTGCTGAGGACACTCCATCAAGGAAATCACAGCTCTGCTGCTTGCTGTAAGTGATGCCCTGCTGTCCTCACAGCCTATTACACTGGCCCTGGGAAATGTGTCCCTTGTCACTTGGGGAATTTGGAATTTTCAGCAGTTTCCTGCCATCAGGTGTAACACAGCTCCCCTTTGTTCTGCAGATGGCAGTGTTCTCTTCGTACAGAGGAGGAGGAGGAATCTAAAATGGGCTGCTGTTACATTTCTGCTGGGAGAAAGAGCCTTTACAAGTGTTCCAAATTCTTATACCTTTACTCCAAAACCTGTGTATTACATCTACTATCCAGCTCTGGCAGCAGTAGGAAAGAAAACTTCATTTCTCCAACACAGGTTACAAAAAACTTGTGGGTGGTTTTTTTTTGGTTTTTTTTTTTTGTTTTTTTTTTTTTTTTTTTTTTTTTTTTTTTTTTTGTTTTGGTGGTTTTTTTTTGGTGTGTGTGTTTTGTTGTTTTTTTGGTTTTTTTGGTTTTTTTTTAGTTTTAAATATTTTTAAACAGTCTTCCCATGGAAATAACGTAAAAAAAGAGATGCAGTGAAGATTTCACAGTCAGATCTTTGATTATCTATAACTAGAATTGCAATAGGGGTGTTTTTTCTTTTTGTTTGTTTGTTTTTATTTTGAACTTTAAAAGTGCTTGTACTGAAAAGCCAAACTAAGCACCTGTGGTTCCAGCATTATTTTGTCAGTCAAAAAGATCAAGAGCATGCACAATTTGAAAGGGAAATGGCATAACTAACACTGGCCAGCTGCAACCTCTAATCCCCCATTGTTTCATAGTCAGATAACTTTATATTTCTCTCTAAGTTTCAGCCTTGAGCCATAATTTTTATGTATCCAACTTCAGGTCTGACAACATTTCAGCATTTGAAGTTTTTTCTCTCTCGAAATATGTATTAAATGGTATAAAATGACAAAGGAGTCCTCAGAGCCAAAAGTCATCATCAGCAGTAGATAAAAAATTGCTAAAAATAAATGATCTAAATGCATATTTCTCATACATTCCAGTTTCAGCAGAGCTTGCTCCTTTTGGTGATCTCAGGGAAGGACAGAGGAGAGGGCTGTGTTTCAGTTTAGCTTCACTTCAGTGCCTCCTGGTTCTCATTTAACATCAAATCTCTTTCAGTGCTGCTCAGTTTGTTGCACTCTTTTATGTTCATCAGGTCTTCCCCAGTCTAAGTAAAAACAGTTTATAGGTTGTTGGAAAAGAGATTAAATCACCTCAGCAAACAGTTTGGGTATTTTCCCTTCAACCTCTCCAGTTTCTCCCAGGACTCCTCTTTTCAGGGGCTCTGTTCTTACTACTTGGCAGGGATTTAACCAATTGAAACACGGGTCTGTAATCACAGCATTAATATCCAAAAACTAACACACACTTCTAAGAGCAAAAATTCCCTTTAAATGAGCTACTCTGATTCCTACATTGTAGTCATAGGATTTTAGTATTTGACTGTAGCAGTGTGTTACTGCCTTGTCTGGACTCACCTATTCTACAGCAGGGCAAAATTCAAATTTTGAGGACTTTTTGAGAAAGAGGAGCCATCACTTTCATTGGTTGCCTTCTTCAGTTTTCAATGATGACTTTGCTGGAGGTTCTAGTCCTTGCTGTGGTTGCATTAAAGGGCCTTTTGCAAACAAACCTTGATCCAATGAAGTTACTTGTAGGCTAACAGTTTATCTTATTCACTCCTTTTTTACATGCACTGATGTTCCATTAGCCAGACTTACACTTGAAGCTCTTCTCTACATTCTCCAAGTTCTTCAGCACTGTTTACAATTTAAACACCAGAATGAAAGAGAAAACACTGCGGAATCAAAAATTAAACCTCCCTGGCTTCGGCAGGGCACAACCCAATTTTCGTATTATTATTAGATTTATCCCACATTGCGCAGCATTTGCTGGGAGGTTCTGTTGAGTCATTTAGTAATTTTCAAAGTCACTCCCTGCCTGGACTCAGTGTCCATGCTGTGGCTGGGAGTTCTTTTCCCTGGGCTGCAGCAGCATTAACACATAGCTCATTATAATGGCACTGCTCCCATTTCCAGCTGCATTACTGAGCATAATGGCCCCGTTCCTGTCAATGCTGATTAGGCCATAATCCTTTTGTCAGTGGCAAATGTGTGGAGTGGTATTGCAATATTTATGTTACATTATTGATAAGAATATCGAAGGCATTAGACTTTTCCACCCTGGCAGAAAAGCTGCGTTTCCAAGGGTGTTTCCCATTGTTGGCTCCTGTGTGAGGGCTCAGATCCATTCTACATTTTACTCTGTTCCTAATTCTCTGCTCATTTGTTATGTTATACACAACCTGCACCTAAAATACACATCTGTGCAAATATCTTTATGAACATGAATGTTGAAGAATGAGATACAATTCATCTAATGATTCCTGTCATCCATAGTACAATGCTGACTGGCAAAGGGATTGGAATTCCCTACGAAACTTTTCTTTTCTATTTTTTGTCTGGGATTCCTGAAGTTAATCAGCCTATAAGTAATTATCACAAACTCTACTATCAAATAAAAACTAAAAATTGAGTCTGGTAGAAAAAGAGCAAACACACACTTAGAAAATCCTAATCCTAATTTACAATTATGAGATTTATTATAAATGGAAACATGGTTTTTAACATTTATTTCTCTGTATCTATTAAATTTTGAACACACTGCAAAATTGAATGGATCTCACTAAAGCCAAATTCCATAGGCTGAGCTTTCATGGGAATAGCACTTAAGAAGCTAAGAATGCAACAAAAATTCTTAGAAATACTGCAGACAGGACAGATTGTGTGAAATTAAGCAAGGACAATTTGGTAAAAAGTTAGAGGAAGAATTGAGAGCTTTTTATGACTAGAACAAGCTTATTCCTAAAGAGTTGCACACATTTCAAGAAAAGCTCATTGGAAACAAAGTCACTGAGCTTGTGCTAAAACCAGAATTGTATGAAGATAAAATGGGCACTATGAGTGAGTTATAAATGGAATTACTACAGCACTTGTTTATGATATTCAAATGAATATTAACAAATTTTTAAAAAATTAAAATAATTCTTCATTTTATTCAAGGTGTACTTTTCCTCTTTGAGCAGCTTTCCATTTTATAATTATCTTGCTAAGTTAGTGCCCCCGTGTGTGATAGAGCAAACCTGGTACCTTGACTGAGAGAGAACATTTTCAGCTGGACAGAAGCCAGCAATGCATTTTAAAGGCTGAGAATTCTGTGGTATTTTCCTGAAACGCTGAAGTTTTCTTTTTCATTATGTGAATACCTACAAAATTGCTGCTGAAAACCAGAGTTACCTGAATCCCCCCTGGCTGACACGAGGCATCCGTGTGTTTTCTCCTTGCCTTTGATGAACACCAAGCAGCCAACGCAGCCATCTGGTCAGGGAGAGAGAAATTGTGTAAAAATGAGATATGCGTGTGTAAATAAAAGATTGATGAATGAAGCCCTGAAAGCTGAGATGAAAGTGAAGCAGAACAGACAGGTAAATCATTCTGATACTTATGTTAGTGCTGAAATTATGTTCCTCTACTTTTTTTTTTCTTTTTTTTTTTTTTTCTGCTGACAGCAGTGCAGGTGACAAAAAATACTTTCAATTTTGCTGCTGACACTGCTGACACAAGTACTAGAGGTTAGCAAACTGTTTGAGTTCTATTGCTGAGGATTGATGCTTTAGTCAGAAAAAGTGAGAAAGTTTTGTGGCTTCATTTTTAATTACTTAGTTCTTTAGTTATGAAGCTCCAGCTTCAATGCTACCTCCAGAGCAGCCTAGGCTGACTTGCCAAAACTGAAGCTGTGTTTAGAAAAAAATATATGTTCTGTGTATCTTCTGGCAGAGTTTTAAAGCTAGATTCCCTCCCCCACAGGTCTCTGAATTTTCAGTAAATAAAATATTAATTTTAGCAAAGTAAAATGGGAGTAAAACCCAAGCAATTCTTTACAGGCAAGCTTTGCCTAGGAGCCCATTAGACTGAAAATGCAATTAGGACGTGTTTTTTATATGAAAATTAAGTTGACATTTGAGCAATGAACAAAAAAAAAGATGGTGATACGAAAAAAACCCACTGCAACTCATTTTTCATATAACTAATCACTGTCTGACATTACAGAAAGCTTACTGAGTACACCTACACCTCCAACACTAAGGAAAAGTAACTGGTAACTCATCCATTATCTGAAATATCTGAAATACCCACTGCTTACTTGCTGGTGCATTAGGCATTTTATACATTTAAAGCTAGCAGCAGCCTCAGTTCATTCATATTTTACATAACATCTATGGAACAGACTCATTTTGTAGACCAGCAGTATCAGTCTTATTTCTGAGTTATGTAAGTTCCTTATTCAGTGCTTGATATTTAATGTAAACTATAGAACCATGCAAATCACCACATTTAAGAAGTTTGGCCTCTTGACTGACATTTTTGTATTCTGTGGCTATTGGTTCCCTGAGAGTTTAGGAGATCTACCATAAGATGTAAAAGACTTTCCCCACCAACTTTCTGCAGAGGAACATCTGGAACTGAGCAGCTCTGAGTCCACTAAAAAGGCCAGAATTTATCCAGTGTTTATCACTGCATTTGATGGAATAATTTTAGGGGTGATTTTCAAATGCAGAAGCAGGAATTTGATACTGGTCTTTTCTCTAAATCACAAGTTAAAGAGTTCATTCACATGTACAACAGGGAAAGAAATCCTGTCTCCACAAATATATACAGGCAGTTATATTTAAACAAAACAAAAACCAATCCAAACCGTTTTACACTTTGCCATTCTAGATTCCATCTAGGCATTAACATCCCTGGGAATGGGAAGTTCTTGAATCAAATATACTGCAGACTTCTTGACAGAGAAATGCTGGCAGTTCACCACAAATTTCTATAAAAATCAAAGGTATAGAGTAACTTATCTCTAATTTGAGCTGGAAGGATAAAATGGGAACAATGCTTTAATCTGTGCTCCACTGTTTATTGCGTAGGGAAATCAATTAACTTCAATTTGTTTTTGCAAGTTACAAAACAGAGATACTAAATATCAGTCATCATATCGAGCCAAAAATCAGAAGAATGTTAAAGGTGGCAAAGAAGCATAATTGTCATGAATCCCATGGAAAGAAAAGGGAATACTCTCGTGACATGAAAAAGATGATTCCCCTTGAGAAAAGGCAAGATTAAGCAGGGATAATGTGTGAGTACTAGCACATTATTTAATATAATATTTATTGGACAATGCTGAAGCAGAAAGAGACACAGTCACTACCTTGCAGGACACAGAACAACAAAAGAGCCTGACAAACTGTCCCAGGCAAACCTCAACACCTTCACCTGCCAGCCATGCTTGGGAACCCAAGGGTACATCTGGAAAAAATTTGATTTTGGTAAGCAGAATTCTACTTCAGTTGTATTAAATTCCAGACCACAGCAGCACCTCCAAGACACCAGTTCTTAATTCAATCTTTGTGCCTCCTGAGTGCGACAGTTTGAGAGCTCCTCATACAAGAGAGGATATTTCCAAGGAGGATATAGGCATAGGGCAAGGGAAGAGCCAAGTGAAGGTGACTGGAGGCAGAATGAACCTCTTGGGCTGAGGAACACTGGAAATCCTGTAGCCAGACAAGGCCTGGGCAAAGCTGATGGGATTTTTTAGGCCAGCCTGGTGCTGAGGGAAGGCAATGCCTAAAGGCAGCACAGCTCAGCACTCCCTGTGCTATGCTCAAACACACACTATAAGCAGAAATCAGTGAGGAATGAAGGTGTCCTCTTCCCTTACTGGGATTTCTCCCCTGTCTGAATCAAGGAAAATAAAAATTCCTTACCAGTCAGAACCACCACACTGTAGAAAAACTAAACACTGTCGTCTGATGCTACACAACAGCCTCAGATAAATCTGTTTTGATGACTTTGAGCAATTGCTTTCAAAACAGAACATGGTGTTGAAAAGGAAGCCATAGGAACATATTTTACATTGAAAGGCTTTGTGAAATTATATAATCTGTAAAAACTGAGAGATTTGGCCTCTGTTTGCTTTCCTTCCGCTCCTCATGGTTATTATTGCCTCATTATACAGTCGTTTGTACAATGTTTTGGCAGACATTCACTATTGCATAAATTAAAGTTGCTGAATCTAGTCATGCCTACAGGTCTTTATGAAAATACCAGCAACATTTTTATTTGAATGTCAAAGTTTGTCAACCATTAAACTGATTGATTTTTCATTATGCAATTCAATATAAGAAGCAATCTCCAGTCTGTATGCAACATTACTCAGAAAAACATGCAGCTTGGAATAATCCTTCCTGCTTAAAGTCTCTCCACAAAGGAACTGTGCTTTAAGGCTGGCTACAGACACTTTCATTAATACAGTAGCAACAGATAAGATGCTGTAATTCAATTCAGTGAAAGAGAATGAATTCATCTGTGGTAATCCAAAAATTCCAATAATCCTTTAAAAACCTTCCCAATTGGCTTTATAGGTGTGCTGTCTGTTGGTGTCAGGAACAAGAGGTTTAAGCCATGCAGTGTGAAGTAACCCACAGTCCCCACCAGAACCAGCACTGCACCTCAGCCTCCAGGGAATGAGCCTTCCTGGAGAGCCCAGTAGCAAGGCAGAGAGCAATCTCCTCACCTTGTTTAGAGTTGGTCTTCTCTGCAAAATCCCCAAGGAGGGCAGGACAGAAGTGCCCAGCAGGAACTCCAGACTCATCTTGTATTCCTCTAAACATCACAGAATTCTGACGCTTCCATCCAGAGCTGCATTTAGGAGTCCCAGAGCAGGATGAGCTGGGCTGTCCCAACAGCCCCTTCCCTTTGGCAGTGCCCAGCTGTGGTCAGAGAAAATCATCCAGAACTGCAAAGCTTCAAGCAGGAATTATTTCAGCACCTCCCAAATTTTACTCCCCCCACCATGCACTCCCTGTGTGCATGTAAAGGAGGAGGGCACCAGCAGGATTTGTCTTTACTTTCTCATCACTTTCCACTTACTACTCCAGTATTATTCTTGGCCTGGCAGCATTAAACCTCCTTAACTCAAAGATTAAAGAGTGTAAAGCACACAGTATAAAAGTCCCTTTTAATTAAACTGGGGCACAGTTTAATTACAAAGTTTACAAAATGAGGCCGACATATACGTGGAATTCAAGCTGTAAAAAGGTGAATTAAAGTAAGAAGGTGCATCATATGGTCACTCAATATAAACTGCATCTAGAAGGACTTAAGGACAACAGTGAAATATCCAAAACAGGGCTGTGCTTACTGAGTCTTGTGGCAGGTATCCAACTCACTGTTTTTATTTGAACATCTCCCTAGGAAAGATAATTTATGCAAATAATATTTTACAAATGCTTAGGGAAATGCCATAAAGAAAGAAATCCATAGAATTCATTATCCCTACTAAAGGGATTACATGGAGTACAAAATCCAGCAGTTATTTTGCTCTTTATAACCACAAATAAAGCACACATCCATATTGTGATAAGAAACTGAGAGGTGAAGTGCTGTCTAATTACTTGATTTAGAAGCAGTATCACAGAATAAAATTTGGACAAGATTCCAGTTACTTAAATTCAGTGTTCCAAATCTCAATTGTCTTCAAGGACAATATTTCAAACTTCAGATCAGTTTTCTGATATTCTTGATTAGTTTGGTCTATTTCTTTTTATTTTACCCTCAAAGAAAAGGATGACTTAGACTCAACTAAAAATATAATAAATAAAATCCCTCATGTTTAGTGCATGCAGCAGCATTTTTCAGACTCACTGGACCATGGACAATGAAACTGAAAGCTAATGTCAGGTTAGAGTAAGTTTAATTTAATAGCACAGTCAGAAACATTTCACTACAAAAAGTTACGACTTTCATGATGTCTATAAATAGGCAACCTACTGAATTATCAAATAGAATGTTAATGGCATTAGCATTAAGTCCTAATTAAACAATGAAGCAATATGAATTACAATCTGCCAGCAAAATATGCACAATCAGAAAAAGATTTCATAAAATAAGGATAATTTAGTTATTTTTATTAAGCAGTAAACAAAGAGTTTGTGCTGATTGGTGAAACCTCACTTGAGAAACTCAGGAAATGTCAGGGATAGAATGAGGGACTTGAATAACAAAACATCTGCTATCCCAGTCACGTTACAAGAGTTCCACTGGATTTTTTCCTCACATCATTTGCCCCTCTACTCAAATATTCCTGCTATCCATTTCCACAGTTATCATAACCACTGTTCATTTTCTTTGTCAAATAAATTTACTTTTATATTTCACTGACCTCCTAAAATGCTTCAGAAAATACCTGCCACTATTTTACACCTTTTTACTACAGCATTAAAGGGAAATGACTCAACCATGCTCAGTGAAGAAAGCAGTGCCAGAGCCAAAAAAATATATCTGGTTTTTTTTGAGTCCCAAGTGGATCCATAATCCACTGGTGGTGTTATTCCTTGTGTGAGTCCTGCTCTGTCACCCCTCATGACACGTGTGCAAGTGTTTTCAGACCCATGCAATGCCAAGCGATCTGTCAGCAGACAGGAATATCCTCACAATGCAACTGAGACGGCTGCTGGCTTTTACTGTGCTCATGTTTTCACTTTGGAATCAGGCTGAGTGTCTGGCAAGGAACCAAATGTTTCTTAGCCTAAAACTTTCATGGAAAGAAAATACATCATGTCACCAAAATAAGAGAGTGGCTTTTTATTTTTCATTTCACAGTGGCTTTCTTAAAACTAGATTTTTGTATATTTTTCATAAAGCCATTTTTTTTTTCTTAAAAATGTCTGATGTGATTTTTAAAATGGTGTATCCATTATTATGTTTTAGTTTAGCATCCAAATATGGAGCAGGGGAATACCCCGTGACTTAAGCTAGTAAGTTGCTGTAAGAAACCCATAGTAGATTCCCCCTGGATAATCTATGGTCTAAAAATCATTCACTGAAGGTACTTAGCTGGGGCTTACACAAATTTTTGCACAAGAAAAAAAGGCTGAATTCACTGGATAATTTATTCACAACAAAGGAATCAACCATGACTTGCAGTGACTTTCACGCTAGGGAGAAGCTCCCAGAGCAGGGAACTGTTTGGTTGCATTGGGCTGACAGCTGGTCTCTCATTGTGATTAAATGGCTTTCCCTTGGGTGAGCTCCAGAAATACGCTGGGTTTGAGGCAGAATAGATGCAAAATTCCACATCAGCTGTTACTGAGTTTCTTATGCACACAGTCTGGAGGGTTTGGATCTGGGATTTTAAAAATTCTGGTTTTTCAGAGAAGACTCTTGTATCCTTTCTCAGACTCAAATTTCCAGTGATAAAAAACTTGTTCCTCACTCTAGACATCCAGCACAGGTACAATTACCAGCTCAGCAGTAAAACTCACTGGTTTTATGGTGTGAACTGGTTTCGAGGTGCTGGTGAGCTGCAGTCTGGTCCAGCATTACCCAGATGTTTTATCACTGCTGACCTCAGCTCCAGGATCAAGCCAACAACCACTCCCAACAGAGCAGCATTTCCCAGACCAGCTTCATGCTCACTCCAAAAGGAGCGAGACAGAGCTCATGAGAGAAGCTTACTGAAGCTGGAGCAGCACAAAAGTACCTCTGAAAGCCCAAGGTGCATTTGTCTGCCACCAGCTGCTGTCAGGCCAGCAGAGAAGCCTGTGCTGTTTCAGAGGGCAGATGGAAGGTGCATAGGCTTGGCCTGCCCCACTTCCTGAAGCCTTAACCCTACAGAACGTAGGAACAGCACTAAGGCCTTCTCCAGAGACCCAAATATACCATGAATTATGGGGTGGCACTTCAGAAGGAAGTATGAGACCCTGAAAATCTCCATCTAAAAGCGTGCGTGTTCTGAGACTTTCCGAATTGTTTAGTCAAATCCATCTGGGTCTGATATACACTCAGGTTGATACTTTCCATCTCTTTTGTCAATGTATGCAAGTAGTGTAAAATAAATTGTCTACTGGAATTGTGACAGGAAGAGTATTTTCTATTAAAGTCCCCTCTGATCAGAACTCCCATGCAGTCAACAACTGCATCTTCCTGATACTTCACTGTCAACTTTCTAAATCTCAGGTGTCAGTGAGATTTACAACATTCCTGCTGGGCTCCCCAGCCAGATTTTGAAGAACCATTCACTCTTACAAACAGGAACTGGCAGCCTGTAAATAAACATAATGGTGGAATTGCTAATAAGCTCTATTTCCACCACGAGTTGTTTTGTTGCTGAAGATGAAGCTGACAGTATGAATTCCACAAGGCTGACCATTTCCTACCCCTCACCTCTGCAGCTCAAAGAATTCTTTGGCAACTCCTGATCACATTAAAAAAGTTCTTGAAATCAGACACCTGAGCTAAGATTTCCACCTGATCATTGCAGCACACATTCTATTAAATTGGGTTGCAATAAATTAATGCTTTATATCAGTGTCTCGAACTTCCAGTGTCACAATCACTTCTACATCTTACCACAGATAATTGGCATTATTGCTTACCCAAGGAATGCAGGCATTTGCTCTGCCACCACATCTCTCCCACATAATTTTGACAATTCTGGTAACATAGGTAATTCTAACTTTTGGATGTTCTATAGTGGTTGGTTTCTGCAAAAGTTTAAGGGATAATCATGAATTAATAATTTTACACCTTTTAAATTTGTCATGAATTAATAATTTTGTCATACAATACTCATTTTTACACCCATTAGAGAAAAAATTGCTAGGAACTGTAGACACACAGATCAACTGTTTCATGATGTGATCTCAGCAAATTGCTCCCCTTGTTGGAAAATCAGCAACTGCATTAATGGCAGGCACAAAATCCTCAGAAATTAAAAAGGAACACAAACAGAAGACAATCCACCAGAATCTTCAGAGCTTATTAATTAATGGCTGAAGAGAACACTCACTATGGCAGAAAAGCCAGGAGAGAACTCTGGAACAGTTCAGTTGTAGTTCCACACCAGACTTTTCACATCCAAGTCATGACTTGCTACTGATATAAAATCACCAGATAAGTAAAACCCAAGAATGCACTGCAGAGATTATGTAAAATATCTACAAAAGCAACTGAGTGAATGACACCATACACAATACAGAATGAATAAACTTATCCACAGATAAAACACATTCTCTTTTGTACTGCTAAGGTATTAAGGCACATATATGAGTGTTGAGGAAATGAATTTTATCCTTTCTCCAGAAGAGATTATGGATTGTAAGTGACCCAGTCTCTTATTGTGTGAAAACAGTGCATTAATACTTCTGACTTGTCATTAATCAATACATCACTAGGAAATTATTCTTGAAATTAAGCTGTTGCAACTCACACTGCTGAAGCAAAAAGATTGAGAGGAGAGAGAGAAGGGGGCTAAAATAAAAATGAGATCCAATCCAAGAGGCTGTGCAACCTGTTCAGTATGGAATGGGAAACTGCATTTCCCAGCTACACAAAAAGAATCACTGGGGTAACTCTGACAAGATTCAGTCTATGGAAAATATAAAATACAATGTAAAAGAGGAAATCCTGAAATCTTCCCCAGGGCATTCCAATAAAACAGCACATGCTCCAGCACATTTCCACTCAGGAGCTGGCAGTGCTTGGATGTTTCTGAATCAGCAAGTCTAACACGCAGATTTTTTGTTTCAGGGGTCAATTTTCCCATTGATGCAAGGAGGATTTACACATGCAAATCCCATTAACATTAATAGGAGTTGCCCACATAAATCCCCCTGCAATGATGGGAGAAAAGACCCCATAGTCTGCAAGGATCCAAGTTCTAATGATTACCTGTCAAATGGCCCTAAGCATCATCATCACCAGAAAAAGCAGACAAAGCAGCTTCATGGCTGAAAATGCCTCCAAAGGAGCAGTAACCTGCAATCCTACAGCTCAGGCAATGCCACAGAAGGGAAAATGGCACAAAATAGATTCTTGGAATATGAAGGGTTAATCTAATTAACCAACTTAAAAAGAAAGTACTCATTAAAAAAGGAATTCAAACATATCAAAGCACTCCTTAGGAAAAAAAAGGTGTGAATATTGTATGAGCTCCAAGGTGCTTGAAGGATAATACAGCTACTTGTTTAAAAATTCAATTAACCTTATCTTTCTTTAACTTGATTTATTAATAATCCTACAGATAAATTGCCAGTTTTTAAAAAGTCATGTTATCTTTTGAATACATCCTGTATGACAAGCCTTAAAAACTACTTCAAAGAAGCCTAACTCTCACTTTGCATGCTTACATCATTTAAAGAAAGAACAAAATGCAGTTCAGAGCATGATTTCTGTAAAATACCAACATCAACAGTCTGATCTACTGCTCCTGCAAGTGAACTATTGGGTACTCAAGTACCATAGGAAAAACATTTAATGTTTCCATTCACCCTATGAAAAAGACATGAAAACAGTTTTTAAGCAATCAATGTAGTGTAAAGTCATAGCCTCCCACGTGTACATCATTCCATCAGATCTCAAATCAAATTTGCACTATTTCCAAACCTGACTTCACATGGACACAGAGCACTCAGACATGAATTGACATAAACTTGATAACATAGGTACCCATACTGGCAATTACAGGTGTCCTTGTGCTGAAAGCAGCCAAGAGAATTCTCAAGAAATCCCAGCCAAAAATGAAATATTTTTATTAAAAAAAAATCTAAAGAAAACACAGGACAATGCACTTGCAAGCAAACCTTTAATTTTCATCAAGCGATTTCCTTGTAAACATAGATGAGAGATTCAACTATGATCCCTGTTTCTGAGAGACAAACAGGGATAGGTCCCTCCGCTTAGTTCTTTCACAGATGTGCAGATGTTAAATAAAATCACCATACACTCATGCTTCCCAATACACCGAGAAATTACAGCTAAATGAAGAGGCAGCCTGCTTATTAATATATATATGTATATGTATATAAATAGCTGCTCAATCACAAGCATCCAGAGGTTACAGTTGTTGAACACTGGCAACATTCCAGCCACGTGTTTTTCTGAAGACTTTGGGATTATACACACAGACACACACGCATCGGTACCTATCCAACAAAGGGTGCAGACATTAACCCTGAAATGCAAACTGGACAGTGGGCATGATGCAGGATAAAGAGAACAGTATCAGTTACGCTGTAAAAAAATAAATAAATTCCCCTTTCTGGCCTGGAGCCAGGTTCAGGGCAGGCACAGGCATCACAAGACTGTACAGAAGCCTGGCTGTGGCACGGCCAGGCAGAGCTCAATGTTCATGACTCAATGGCATTTTTTATTTTCTTAGAGTATTTAATCACTGCTGGAACTGGCTCTACCTTCATGAAGAAGTTTAAACCCCAACTCATCAACTCTAGAGATACTACTGACCTACTGGGTGTGCACTTCAAAGTAAAACTTTTAAGTACATGATAAGTACTTTTTATATCTGATTTCAAGCACTGTTCAGAAGTGCAAGTTTAACATGGTCATTTATAACAGCTTTCTTGTTTTGTAGTTTTTTCATACAAACTAGGTTTATAAATAGTTCAATAAATTTTATTGTATAAATGCTTCGTGATTTATCATTACAAAATGCATAGTTTACAGCTATCAAACTAATTTTAATCCTATTAGCTGGGATCAATACAAACCTTTGGAACTACCACTTGAAATTTCTCTCTACAACAAACCCCCTCAGTTGATGGTCATTTAAAACTTCTCAGACCCCAAACTTTCAAAAAGTAACTATTGGCTTCTAAAAGGCCCAAACACTGCAACAAATCCAGGGAGACTAATAACAGGAATTCTCCATTTATGACTTTGAATTTTGCTGGGAAATCTGGCATTAAGCTTAAATTCTGCCATTTTCCTGACTCTAGTAAATGAAGTCACTAGTGTCATCTCTTAGGTCTTACTAAAAAAACCAAATGTAAAATTGTTCCATGTGAAGAACACCTTCTGGATTATATTTCCTACTTGATTATAGCATCAGTTTCAAAATCATACAATAAGACCACTCCAGAACCATTCAAAAGAACACTATGAAGGACAGATGGTGAGCCTCACCTTTAGCTGTTTAATTAGCAGAGAGCCAAGGAATTGTAGTAGAAATCATCTTCCAACTGGTAAACAAACCTGCACTTTTTTCTTTTATTTAGTTTTGATTTGTTGCCTCCTTAAAAGATGGAAGATTCTTTCCAAGATGTAAAAGAAAACCACACCCTCTCAATAAATCACGAATCCTATTTTAGCACTTTCAATTCAGATGCTTCATTCTGCATTTTTTTGTTTAGCTACAAACTCCACTGGATCTGGTGGACTGTTTAAAAGTGCCTCAGCTATGAATGAAACTACTTTAAAAAGATGATCCAAGCTAAGGAAAGTAAGGCAATGGTAAATAATACATCTCTTGGGGTTTCAAACCTCCTTCTCTCACCGTTCCTCCCTTATGTCCTAGTTTGGGTCAACCTCCTCTCCTTGTAAGAGAAAACTGTTCATTCATTCATTCATTCATTCATTCATTCATTTATTCATTCATTCATTCATTCATTCTTCCTTTGTAACAGCAGCACCACCTCCACTACTGCTTTCCTCAGCTGAGGATTCAGGCTTTGTCTCTGGTGAATTATTCAATCCAGACTCTTCTGGTTCAATCTCATCTTCATCATAAATAATATCTTCTGGATTTGGTGGTGGGGGGCAAAATTCCTCTGTTGGAAACATTTCTTGGAAAATAGCCTCAGCCTATTCAGGAAAAAGAAGAATAACATAAACTTTACCTTGAAATGTACCACCCTGAGGCAATATTTTACAGATATTTAAGACTAACCTCCATTCTTTCAAATCAATAGTGATTTAGTACTTTGACAGTATTGTAAACACATGGGAAATCCATTTCTTCTTGCAGACCTCGAAAGAGTAAAAGCAATTTATCTTTTTACATTGTTCTACTAGGAAGCCACAGCATGGGGCTTTGTAAAAAATGCTGGTCATTCTATGTTGTATTGGGAACAAGAAAGAGGATTGTTTTGGAAGCCAACTGATCTTTTGTGCTATGAAACTATCCCTAGCTGCAGTCCAAGGCAAAGCATGGGCAATCTCTTGGCTCTTTCCAGAGAGTGGGATCCATTTCATGTAACAAGGAAACCCAAGGAATGCGTACAGTCCATATCATGGCTATGTGGGTTTCCTTCCTAAATTATAAAAACAGCAAAAAAATTTCTATTTCTCCCTTTCTGAACAGCTTAAACATAGCCCAGCTGAGAATTACTCTTATCCAATGGCATACTGCTATTTAAAATACCTCCCAATGCATTTGTGGTTTATTAACAACTCCTGTCTGGAATTCCAAGGCATTACATGCACAGACCTGTGTGCACACAGACCTGTATGTGTGAAAAGAACTATATTTTAGATAAAAAAGAGATTTAGTTCAAGGAGTTAATTTACAATGGCACTTGTTCTTCATGCCATGAAAGTTTAGAAACGAAATACACACAAGTTTTTTGGCCACTGCAATGGGAGGTATTAAAAAGAAACACATTCTTGGAACACCAGTGTGGTTGTTATTACAACATGGACAATACAACTAAAAAAATCTGGGAGAAAAAAGAACCAAAGGAATACAACCTTAGGATTCCAGAGAACCAGACATTTTATACAAACAAAAGAGGCCAAAAATCTTCTAAAACCCCACAAGAATGCAAGAAGCTCTATTAATTAGTGTTAAAAACTTTTACATGTACTTGTACAAATAACCCATCTGTAAGGTTATCTTATAAATAAATTCAAAATTAAAAAAGCCTGAGATGTTGGGAATTTATTTACTGAATCCACATGCCCTCCACATTTCCATTAAAGCTTCCTTTTCCAAGCCTTTAAGCTTCCAAGGCAAACCCAGACACCTGAAGCAGATCATGGGTCTGGGACGGGTTTCTAAGAAGGCAGAGGAATAATCCCTTTGCATTTGCCTGCTCAGTGACCCATCCCCAAAGGCAGCCTGTGATGAGAGCTCCCACACAGGCAGGAATGCTGTTAATCCTGATATTCCTGCTGCTCCAGGCCCTGCCCTGCCAAGCTGACCAGGCTCACTTGCAAAGGCCCATTACACCATGAGGAGTCCGGGACAAGAGGGAATTGTTTGCAGATGAATCCATTCACGAGCTTGTACCCAAGAGCTCTCTGGGATGAACTCCACTGCCCACCAGCCCTATGTTTCCATCAGCAGCACGTGGATGCAGGACTCCACTATTAACTGCTTAAATGACCTGTCTACTCTCAGTTCAATCTCATTTTTCAATCTCCTTCCTAAATTTTACTCTTCCATATTCATGCAAAATGGTTTCAAACTTTTTATACTAGTATAGGAAGAATTGGACAATTTTGTTCTCTACTTCAAAACCATGGTTTTGTCATTTGAAAGCCTTGCCTATTAAGTCTGGGTAGCAAGGGGGTACAACATCCTAAAAAGCTGGTGATGTTTAACTTTTTGAAGGCAAGAGAAAAACTTTAAATTTCAAGTCTGCACTTGTCCTTGCTACTCCAAAAATACATTTCAACTATTACTGTATTTAACAGAATACTGAGGGAAGACGTTGTATTTTGAACTAAATATATGACAAATTATATGACAAAAAGAGCAGACAAACATTTTTGTATGCAGCTCTCAACAGTTATTCAGTCCAATCAGTCAGCAAATATCCACTCCAAAGATGGTCAAACAGTTACAAGGTTGAACATGGGAAGAAATTCCCATGGGAACAACATGGGAAGAATGTTATATAGGACATCATGACACTGATTACAACTGAACAATTTAATGGTATAGAGCACTTTCAGGTCTCTCAAGTTTTTAAGTTAACCTTATCCAGCTGAAACAATACAGAATAAACAATAATAATTTAACAACTCTTTCATTATAACACTTTGCTATTTAATGTAAGTAATTAAGGTGGATACTAGTTCCTACAATATTTAGTAGTATCATATGAGAAATGTGTGTCCTGTTGAATCCAGCATTAAGACACAGGCATGTAAAGCCCTTGCATAGAAAGTCCAGTAATCTGGAGTTAAATAAAACTAAATTCTATTCTTGTTTTACTGCATCCCAATTTGTGGATAAACTGTGTGGACTTTCACAGCAACTTTTACAGGGATCACAACCAAACTAACAACACTTGATTAACTCTGAAATCCTTCCGGATATGGAAAATAAACAGGTTAAAGGACAAATATTGGCCTGACAGTTTTAGT
Organism: Phylloscopus trochilus trochilus; assembly: GCA_016584745.2. NCBI lineage: Eukaryota > Metazoa > Chordata > Aves > Passeriformes > Phylloscopidae > Phylloscopus > Phylloscopus trochilus. Next base: position 26,761,254 of record WQNJ02000015.1, read on the forward strand.
ACATCCTCTCATGACCATGAAGATGCCTCAGAAGTCTGAAATATGGGAGGGAATATATTACTTTATCTCATAATAATTCATGTCAGGTTGCAGCAGTGAAAACACAGAAAACTGGAAGCCAGATGCTTTACTGGATCCACACATAGAGAGTTTGAAGGGATCATAAATGGCATCTTCATTTCATTTAGCCTATCCTCAGGGCAAGTAAATGCAACCATTAGCATTAATTCATATCACACCAGGAATTGAACAGAGAATTATAATGAAACAAGAGGGCAGTAATTTGTATATGAGGTGTAGATGGAGAGCTGTCTCTAAGAGCTGTGGTCTTGCCTTTCCAATAATGTATCAGTAGTGCAATCACACAGCATGACAATCAGAATTTAGTAATACTGATGGTAATGAAGAAAGAAATCACAGCAAGTATCACTAAAACACTTATCCCAAAATGATTAGAGACATCAGATATAATCTTCCAAGCTATCTTCAAGACTAATATACACACTGGGTTTTTAAAGCTGTTCTGGTCCATGAGTTTGCAAATATCTCCGGTTTAGAGATTCCCATCCCATTCCTAGGAGGGTGAGTGACTTGGGAATGGAAGACACACCAACTTACAGCTGTTTCCTTCCTTCACTTGTCTACAAGGTCCCTGCATGGTGTGACTGCTGCTTCATCTTGAGCCTATTCTTCACTTTGCTCTCACACACAACTTCGAATTATAAACATGTTTACACTTAAATATTTTCCACTTTGTGACCATCTGTTTCAAAATTTAAATCAAGTTCAAAAAAATGCAGTCTCTCTCTATTTTTGTATGAAAGGCAGTAACTTAGGCTCTTGGTGGTTCCTCCTCAGAGATCTGCTTAACCTCTCTCTCACTGATGACCAACAGTTCGAACACAAAGGCTGAACTACAGCACCAAGATGTTTAAACAGGGCCTGCTCTATCCCATCATTGTTCACTGGTAAGAAGAAAAGCTCTTAGGGAAGAAAAACCCGAATGTTAGAAATGTTAGAATCAGAAATAGGTGGGTTTTAAATGTATTTCATCAGTTTTTAACATACCCTGTTTTAAACAACAGTTTGAAAAAATCAAATTCGGAAAGGAACTCATTTACAATTTAAAACTGCTACCATAATAATTGTCTTGCATTATTTTTTGTCTTTACAGCTCTTCATCCCTCTGGGAGGCAAATTATTGCCTTGTAAAGCAAAATGAAGGATAGTATTAGCCCTTAATGACACTGTTCTGACCCTGCAGTTCAGGCTATGTCAGTCTTTCACTTCAAATTCTTACTTTTAAGAGGTTTATGACTTAGTCATAAAAAATCCTGCAACTGGCTAGAAGATGGCATGCACATTGTCTGAACATGGCCATGAAAAACACAGTTTTAAAAATGCCTAGTGACACTTAATCCTCCACAGCTGTGAAGTCTTCTCCTGTCCCTGAAAGTGCCCTGACACCACAGGGGGTGCTGGGGTAGATCTGCCCAAGAATTTGTACCTTCCTTATCTAGGGGATCTCTGAAAGGAAAACTCTGTATTACAGTGACACCAAGGCAAAGAGAAGGAAAACTGAGGCAGGAGGCCTAATCTACCACATTAGGAACTGTGTTGGGTTTTTCCCAGTAAGTTTCTAGTTTGGGATTAGAAGTCCTGCAAGTATTAAACTTCTTTGGTGATCCTTCCAACCTGAACAGTAGACAGGAGTTTCTGGCTTTGGTTTGTACTGTACCTCCTACCACATGAAAGACTGTGACTATTTCCTGATCTCTCCATCTACCTAGTATTACAAGTTTGCAGAGTTATTGTGTATATTTTTGTACAGCAGAACAACCAAGACTGTATTGGACTTATTTCTTTAAAATTAAAATTCTGCAGCCAAAATCTGCTCTGCCCAACCTGTTTGACAGCACAGTCATTTCCTAAAGCAGAGTCTGGCCCAGAGCAGACATAAACGTTGGAGGGCAAGCCAGCATAGGAACTCTTCTCAACTCCTGAAGAATCTCTCATGTTGAAGTAGACTGCCCAAAGGACTCTGGGTTTCTCCAGTTCTTCGTTTTCAGTCTCTGAAAAGGAAAAGGAGTGTTTGCAGTAATCAGTAGTGTTGTGTGATGAGGTAGAACTTGTAATCTAACATACTAGAAATAAAATTTTTACTATGGAATTACTGAAATGATGTATTTTTGTTCTTCAAAAAAACAACTTAACTTTCTGAGATTCTTCTTCATCATTGTTTCCCTTTCCTTTCCAAGCACAGCTATGCAAACTCTCCTCTCTCTGCACACCCTCCACCACACCAGCAGCAGTTATCAGTACAAGCAGCCTACCAAGAAGCCTGGTTTAAATTTAACACCTCTCACATCATCTCCTTCACTGGGGATAAACTCCCAGAGCACATGACAGTCTGAGCAAGTCCTCCCTGGACTATGCCAGCTCAAAGGAATTGCATTCCCTGTGCACAGTTATTTCTGATGTGTCATTTCCTCCCCTCATTTCAGACTTTATCTTTGTATGTAGAATCTCTAATTGTGGCAGTGCTGCTGAATAAGAATAAATGACCAATTTGTATTTATCTGCATTTCCTGAGGGTTGTACTGTGCTGCAATACTCACCAAGAATACAAAATCATCACAAACTCAACGTCCTTCTCATAATCTGTCCCTCCCTGCTGTACTTTGCACATTCCTGTGATCCCCCTGCACACAGGCAGAAAAAGCTCTAGGAAGATGAAAGTCACTTTTTCACAGTGCACAGTGCAATGGAGGAATACACAACACAGATTCTGAGCTTAATAGATACTATTTGTTTGTCCCCTTTCTTGTATTTTACCCCCTCTAAAGTAAATGCAGCTTGTAAAAGACGTTGTGAGATTTACTTCTTTCCAAGGAAGAAACTTCTTGGTAACTATAGTGTTCAAAACATTATTTTAAAGCAGTTGTATTACAAGAAAATAGATAAATCTATGCTATTCCTTCAGTATCTTTTCATAACCATCAAATAGTTAAAAAAAATAGGTGCTACCCATACTGAACAGTTTGAAATATAAATTAAATTCATCAGCCTGTGAAAGTCTGAGCCTTAATACAGGGCAAGATGCTCTTTAATATATTTAAAAGTTCACATTGCTCATAAAAGTTACTTCTTCCTCATTTAGGCAGGAAAATGAATGGAGTCCTCTTCTCCAGGTGACTTTGCCTCTTTGACCTGCCATGGCCCAGTGCTCACTTTATCTGGTGATTCATTTTCAATAACTCCAACAGTATTTGTTCTGACATTTTAATTAAAATACGACCACTACCTCATCCTGATGATAAAAAGGCCTATGTGTCAGGGAAAACTGGCTTTTCAGTGCCTCAGTGCACCTGAGGACCCCTATGATCACAGAGTTCCTACAAAAGAATTTCAGTCAGCTTCTAAACAATCTATCATTTCAAAACTGGATCACTTTAAACATTAAGATTAATGCTACCCCTCCCCAAATGATTAGAAGACACTAAGCTGATCTTCTCTTCACCAGGTTTATGAAACACATAGCACTGTCTTGAAAATGAAGGTAGAAGTTAAATATTAAAAGGTGAAAATTAGCAGGCTTTAAGTTAACACATATACAAATAAGAAATGTTTGCAACTCTCCAGTCTAATAAAGTTTTCTGTTTAAAAACCCAAGTTGTTTTCTAAATATTACAAGCAAACCAATTATTAATATTATAAAGTAGTCCCACATGTTAGTAACTTGCATTTATACCAACAAAACCCCTGTCACTGGGAGCTGAGCATGGTTTTCTCTCAGAAGTGTGATTCACTGCCTTGCAGCATGGCCATGCTGTATTTAAACTGCTTTTGCCAGGCTTAGAACACAGCAGCATCTCCCATATGCACATCACGTTCTCTGTGACTATCTACCACAAATCTGGTCACATTCAAGATCTCAGGATTAAATTTCAAAAACTTGTGTGGAATTAGTGGAGGTATTGCAGGAACATTCTCCTTCTAGACAGCAACTGCTCCATCAACAGCTGCTTTCCCCTGGGGTGTGGAATTGTCCATCTCAAGACCAAAGTTTAAAAAAGCCAAGGTTTCCTTGAATTTAGGACCAAGTAGTTCATTATTGGAAATCTATTTTTGTGTTAACAATATAGAACAACTTTATGCTTCCACTGCTTACAGCAGAATCCAGAGAATTTCAATTCAAACAGCAAACAAAGAAACACTTTAAGACAAGAATGAGAATAAGAGGCAAGAACAACTCAAGCAGCCTACACAATTTCACAAATATTTTACTATTGCATCTTTCAAGGATGTGAACAGCAGATATGCTTCACAAAAAAAACAAAACATGTGAAATAAAAAGGTCCCAGACACTTACAGTCACGTCCTTGGATACTGAAGCTAAACCACAGCTGAAGAAGTCAGTAACAGCTAGTTTAGTAAACTACATTTATGCAAGATAGCATTTTTACCTTTTTCTGTATTTAGACTGAATAACTTCTGTACAACAGGCTCTAAATCTTCCCTTGCAGTTTTAGTTGATGGACAGGTTAGATGGACTAAATCTGGGAAGAAAGAACACAAATTAATTCCAATCACCAACACAGTTCTGCATAAAATCACTTTAAGCTGGGAAGTGCTGTACTATGAACACACAGTGTATGTACAGCAAACAGAGAAATTCTCTGGAAACACCTCAGAATTCTTTAAGTTACTTCTACAATGTACACCATGACCGTGCAATGCTTTGTACAACATTTTATTTATCCACTTTTTAGATGGGAGGAACTGCTGCTGAACTATTCCTTTATTTGTTCTGTTTTGCAGACTCTGCAGTTGCTGCCTCCTTGGACATGCAGCTCCAGACCCTTTTCTGTCTCACTGGCCTCTGCTCAGATACAGAACCAGCTGCTTTACCACACCTGATTTTCCTGCCATTCATTCATTTAAAAGCCTCAACTTAAAGCTTTTCATAAAACCACCTTACTGGACTCACTAGCTCCTGGAAACTTCTCACCAGAGAAGTGTCCATCAGAGGACCATGAAGGAATTTAATATTGTACAAAGTTTAAACTGATGGGGGTTTTTTCTTCACTACTGTAAATTTCTGATCCATTTAAAAGCAGTGCTCGACTCTGGGTTTATTTTAAATCTGGATGATATTTTTGTCTCTTCTCTCTGAAGCCTGGCTGTATTTGTTGTCATTATTTTCCAGTACATCACACAGATCTTGATTCCATCAGGAACAGAAATTTAACCCTTCGCGCTCCTCTGCTTTCAGGTTGCACATATACAGATTCTATTCAAACATTATTATTCATTTTCTCATTCAATCCAGACCAAATCTTCTGTCTGAAGGTATATGTACTAAAATAAGGAAAAGGGTTGTGATAATCAAAGTCCGCCCCTAACCTTAACGATCTGCTTCCAATCCCAAACATTGTAATATAATCTATTCTTTCCTCAAAACACTCAACCATAAATCACTAAAGTTCACATCATTTACTTTCTATAAAATCTTTTTTATTATCTTTAAGGTTATGGTTATGAGTCACAGTCATCAGTATATATTTTGATTATATTTGATTTACTCAGGTATAACTGCATTAGTTACAGTGGTTGCCAACATTTGTCTTCAAGTAATTCTCCCAGCAAGAAGAACGATGACTTCAGTTCCTGATTTCATCATTACAGCCTCCATTTTTAGGGCAAGTGAAGGAGTTTGGTTCCACTCAAGTGGCAATACAGATGATGTGCCTGTCATTTGTGCAGTATGATCAAAGAGTAGATGTATTTGTATACTTATCTTAAATAATTGTTCCAAGGAGAAATCAGTCAGGTTAAAATCCATTTACAGATAATGATGTAAAAGTTTTTTAAAAATGATGAAATGTGTACCGTAACTAGAACTCAGCTATGCCTAATACAGAACTTTATTATTTCAATACATGAAGACAAATTTCATTAAGGAAGGCAGTACCTTCTCTTCTGAAATGAAAGGAATTTATGGAGAAAAGTAAATAACAGAAACCTTAATATTTCAGCATCATAAAAATCCTCCTGAAACTAATACTTTAGATCTATGGAACATCAATCCTTCATTAGTTTCACTTCCTGCTGTACATTCATCATTAATAAAAATAATTCAGCTATTTAAATGATAAATATTAACAATATGCTTTATAGCACTAAGTTATTAATTAATTACAAGCTTTTATTATTTTTTACTATTATTTAGTAGGAAATATTACTTTGGATGACTTAATCATTTACTTTACTCTTCCTTCATATGCAAAGAACTTAGTTCAAGCCTATTTAACAGTAAAATAAATAGGTTATTATTACAGTTACTTCTTTCTTGTTTAAAAGAATTAGGTAAGGTAAGCTCTAATTCTATTCTAATAAATACCCAAAACGAACATTTTATTGCTCAATTATTTCAAGTTCACATAAAATACCAACAACAGAATCCTTTCAGAAGATAAAAAGCTCCCAAATACAATGTATTTCAGGTATTTCCATTTAGTAGTTCAGCTAAGGGGACCCATTTAAAAAAAAAGAAAAACAACAAATGACATTACCAGGAAGATTAATGTGCTTTGCAACATTATTTTTACCTCCTGAAGGAGGATTTATTCCTGTGTAAGTGAAAATGAGTCCATGAAGCTCCAGGATGGCAGGAAGCCACCCCTCCCTGTATTCTGTGCAGCAGAGGAACAACACACAGAGACTTTCAGTTCTGCTCCAGAGATGCCAGAGCCAAAGGGGAAAATCTCTTTTACTTACAGGTGTCCTTCATGCATGTCATGGTAGAGGAGCACAACTCGATGACACAAACTGCTGCTCTGCCCAGTTCCAGGGGAGGCACTTTCAGAATGGAAACCTGGTGAGCAGAAAGCAGACCTTGAGGGAAAGCAGAGTGTCCTGGAGGACATGGCAGCCACCACAATCCTCACTACAGCTGAAAAGCAACTGCAATTACACTATTTGATTTTCTAGTTTACTAGGACAGGACAAAAACAACACTGATTAATAACCTCTAAAATTAAGGACTGCAAAGACTGACAATACAGATCCAAACAAGCATCTTAAAGTGTACGATGAGAACTTCAAACATTCAAAGGAATGTTTAAAAAAACCAAAGGAGCTTGGAACAAAGTTTAGAAAAGATAAATACAGAATAGTAAGGGTAACAATTTATTAAAAAGTAAGCAAAATTAAAATTAAAGACAGCAGCTTAGAAACTCTACTAATTATAGTGTGAACCTAACAGGAAAATTCTAGTCATTGAACTAAACTAAACTAAAATTTTTAACAAATAAAACAAATTAAACAATTACCAGTACAGACAGCTGACTAAAAATCTTAATTCAAGCACAAACAAAACTGAATGAATGACTTAATTCCCACCAATAACTAAGTATTAACACATGAGACAAGTGATACAGAATTGGTGTGTACCTGCTGCTCTGGGTCCGTGTTCAATATAGACTGATCTGTAATGAGCACTGCCCTGGAGATCTGCCTACAATTAAATAAAAGAATGATGTAAAAATAATTATATAATAAATTTAATTATGCAAAATGGAAACAAAACTGTAAAAAATGGCAATTTAGAATCACAGTTTTGGTAATATACGGCCTATTTCACTATATAATCCTTATTACTATGATTCTTAGTGGGGTATTTTGCCTAGTGCTGAAGCAGAAACACACCTGGAACACCAGTGTAGTATTTTCAGTGACCAAAACAGGTGATGAACAAATGAGTCAGTGCAGTTGTATGAGACAATCTCCTTCTGCTTTTAAAAAAGTTATTTTGCCTATTTGATCAAGATTAGCAGCAGCACATGAAGGCCTTATGATGTTCCAGAGAGCACAGGAGCCTCAGGACGAAGGGGAAATGCAGCAGGGTGGAGCTCCCTCAACACTTGCAGTTTGTGCTCCTGCAGAGCCCAGGGTTACTCCTGCTCTGCCCCCACCACCACAGCTTTGCTGATCCCTCACCTGCTCTGATCTGAGCCAGAAGCAGGGCGTGTCCAGTGCTTCTGGCAACAACAATCAAACCACAGAAACCAATGAAGTTTAAGTACTCCTCTAAAGCTGAGCAAATTTGAAGCAAGGACAGCAACTGGGACCTTCACCTTCCAAACACATTTTAGCAAATATGAATTTCCTAACACATTTAGAGCTCTTGGATTTTTTTATATGGAAAGGGGGAATCTGATTGCAATGCTAACTGAAGAAAACCTGATTACAGAAAGTCCACAGTATATCCTCCAGTTAAAAGAAGAGAAATACTTTGCACAGAACTGCAAAAATAAAGGAGTGGACAAGAGGCTCCTCAGTTTAACCTGCAGGGTACTTTACACACCATTATTTAAAGAAATTGCATTTTGTTTTACCACATACCTGTAACACACATTTGTGCATGTGCTCTCTGAGAGGTAACTGTCTTCCACAATAAAATAGTTGGCACTTATTCTTTGTCCAAAATGATCCACAATAGCTTTGCACCTGTTTAAAAAAAAAAACAAACCGCAGTAAGAAATTTTGATGTAAAGTAACAAAAGCATGCATAAGTTGTTAAAACTGAGTTATACAGCACAGTATTTGTATCTTTCAATTAATTTAGCTATGTATTTCTTGAACATGTGAACCCCAAAACCAGTTCAACTGATCACCAAATCCTACACTGACACATTCTACCTGGTATAGGCAGTTTTTCACATGCAATGCCAATACAGATAATGATATCCTAACTTCAATAAATTGTCACTTTATACAGAAAATACAAGCTTACAACACTGCCATTTAGTTCTACATTTCTTACCTCATAATACATAAAAAAAACAGAACTGTGAATTATTTTGTAGGTACTACCGTGTTGCAGTGGGGTTTCTTCTCTTTTCTTACCAAAACCAAGTTTATTTTGACAGTAATATTTAACAAATTAAACAGCAAATTAACTTAGAACATTCAGGAAAGCTCCCTGACAAATGAGTGCATCAGACTGTTCCAGGAGTGAGTTGCTGTGTTTGTGACTAAATATATCCTTTATCTCTAAGGATAAGGGATTACAAAAGGATTAACTAAGTCCTGGTGTTCTAACAATGACACAAATGTTCTCCATAGAACACGGACACAAATACAAGTGGGACAGAAATGTAAACCACAGAAATGAACCCATTCAGTGAACTTAAAAGAGAATACAAACTTCATATTTTAACAGGGAAAATTCTCTATGAAAGAACAAACTTCACTTGTGTATGACATATGAAGCTACATTATATATATGACACAAAGAAAAAGGTGGCTGCACAGATACTAAAACAACCTCAAATGCTGATTCTACATCCATGATCTATGTTGTCTTCTACACTATCAGAACATTTACTGCATAAATAAATAAAGCAAATTAGCTGTACTGAACCTTTTCTTGGGGAATGAAAATTACTTTTTTTTAAATTAAATTTGTCTGAATGACTTTATGAGTGTTTCAACACTGATCAGTGCTTCTAACACACAAGACTTAAACCAGTGAATTTTTTCACACACACTTACACATGTGTGCATGCGCAGGGAAACATCCAAAGGAACACAAAGCTGAGCTAGAGATCATGTACAGATTTACCTGTGTTTTATCATAGTGCAACTTTACCTGTGGAACATCTGACATGCAAGTTACACCTTAGGAATGAACAACATGTCTGTAACTTAAAGCTATTTGTCAGCTTCTGTGATGGGTAATGATCTACAAACCCAAATCTAAGTAAGTAACAGCTATCGGCTCCCACCAGCTCTCATAAACCAGTTGCTCCTATAACCTGAGATGAGAACTGAAAAGGGGTGCACACACAGTCCTCATCTGTAAATGTAAGAGGTTTATGACTGTTAAACATGTTTTTGTAACGCTGACTTCTAATGCTGACCTCCCAAGCATCTGGCCCTACATATATTCCTATTTTCATATTCAACAGGTACCTTGACAACAGTACAACCACTGTTTAACATGTAACATTTTTCAGTTTCAAATCCTACCCAACGTGTGTTTCACTTGCAACTTTAACGAATTTTTCCTAACTGTTAACCCCAGTGATTTCATGCTCAAGCTCTCATTTGAATACTGCAAGTAAACAAGGCAGTAGAGCTGCTGCAGCTCATTTCTAATTATAACCTTTTTTATTGTTTATGAAATAACTTCCCCACCACCCCTTAAACATTATGGAAGGGGAAAGGTTGATTAAATGTCATGTTGCATCACTCAAAGCCAGTGAAAGCAACGGCACATTTTATTTTCCCGCTAAGTGTTGTTTCCTCTCCTTTGTTCAGGAATAGCAGCAGGTCATATGTGTGATAAGATTTTAAACTGAGAGAGAGAGAGAGAGCGCTTTTAATTTCAGTCCCACTTTACTTCAAAGGGTGATGCTGAGAAAATTTCTTTCAAGTAGTGCTTCCACACGCAGCAAACACTTCTGCACTGACATTATCAGGTCTCTGTCATCTGATCTGTGTTGCGACAATGAATCACAGCGAACCCTCCATTGACCTTCTTTCAATGTGTCTGGATAAAAGGATGAAAATTAGAATCCATCTCCTTGCAGTGCCACGAGTTATAAATGTACTTTATAGGGCTCATTATCCAAACTAATGGACTAAGGGCGACATCCTTGAAATGGACTCAGCAGCACTGACAAAGCCAGTCTGCAGTATTTCAGCAGATATGTAAATTACTGGCTGTTTGCTCTGTCTTTTTATCACAGATGTATAAATGTCCATTTATCACATCTCTTCCATTTTGAGCCAGAATTATGTAATTGGAAACATATGTGAAGTGTGATCAATTCAAAATGCCCACCATTATGATGAAATTTTACATGTATCCAAAAAAGTCATGTATAATAAACACAGAGAAAAACAACATTATCATACAGTCAATGTATTTTTTTTCTCAGACGCAGAAATATGATGTGGTTTTCATTTTCTAACAGACCATCACAGTTCTACCAAGAACTCAGGATGTTCTACAAACTTATTAAAACAGCAGATCTAGTACAATACATAAAAACCAGGTATTTTCAAGTGCATTACTAAAACCTTAAAATAGGGATGTCTAAAATTTTTCTTCTTTCACCCTGTCTTGCCTGAATTTTATTTTCAAAAGCTATAAAAAGGACTATAGAAAAAGGATAAAAATAATTGTAGACCTATGTATGAAATCTACTGTTCCCTGTAGATATGGGCATGGGGAGGAAAATGTGAAAAAGCAATGTTAGCCACGTTTAGAAAAAAGTTGGAACAAAAATTCGGTGATATTTAGAAACTCTATCCTAAAAGTTTTAGAAGGAAATCAAGGCTGTAGAAAGAAGTATGTGTTTTCCTTATGTGTACTAACTCAGGAATATTAAAAATAGAGAAAAAATCACTGCCTTAAGGCATGGATGAAGCCTGGAGGGCTGTGGAAGGAGCTATAAACTGGTAATGACCACTGCACAGTGCATTTCTGCAGTGTTGAGTGAGCCATTTGTAACCTGGGGAAGCTCCCTCTGCACGCACAGAGCCAGCTGCACTGACAACCAGATATGAATTTGCCTCTTACCAATTACTATTAATGGTCTGTTGACTCAAAAGCTCAGTAACTCATAAATAGCCTCATTAACAACTTGATAGCTGATTTTTATTAGGCAAAACACTGAAGCCCAAAGTCAAGAGGAAATACAAGCTGGTGCAGGGAGGGAATACACAGTGAGAAGATAACAGCAAGAACAAAACGTAAGACAAAGGAAATGGCTATCTTGGATGTGTCATGCCTCTTAATACTCACTATTAGATAATGGCATTACTAAAAGCTCAACATTTTGGAATAATTAAAGTCTGGTAAAATCTTCAGAAGTATTTCAACAATTCTGCTCCTCAAAAATCTATCATTCTAAAATGGCACAACTGAACACCAAAAGCAGGCTAAAGACACTTCCACTATGTTGAACCCTGTGTAACTTATAATCAAAACATAAAGGCAGGTTAATAGAGAAGCAGCACTCCAGCTCTTCTGGAACACATACAACCTTATGAAGAAAACATTGATTTCAAAGGTCTTCAGGATGTGCAGAAGAAGCTGGAAACTGGGGCAACCAGTACCACTGCACAGAGTGGGGTTTGGAAGTTGCTACCCATTATAAGCTTTGTTCCCCTGCAAGAGCAATTTAAGTATTTAAACATTATTGGAATATAAAGCTTCCTACAGTAACAGTTCAACCATCAGTGTTAAAATAAATGACAGTTTCTGAAAGAGGCAGTTTAATTTGCATATGAATCATGCATTTGGAACAACACACCTGATGAAACACAAGGTCTACATCTCAAAGTCTACAATTGTGCAGTAAACTCCAGAATCTTAGAATTTGGCAGAAAGGTAAAATCCGGAGTTTATTCAGTTTCAGGGAAAACAGCTACTACTTGACCATGTTGTGACAAATGCAGCAACAGGACTGTGCTCAAGGAATTGCAGAGTAATTTGAAAGTAAACACACCAGCTCTCACTACTTGTTCTCCTAACAAATTTCTACTACATAATTTCTAAATAAATTTTAGAATTTTTTACAAAACCTCTTCAACTTTTCAATTATAGAAACTAAGCTGCAAACAGAATTTTTAAGACAGCCAAAGTCTGCAGTTAGACTAATAGCTGATAAACTGATAAACTATATCAGCTGTGTGTAACAGAAATATGGCAATTTACAGAGGTGTGAAAAATGCCACTACGGAAAAAACTCTGGGTTGATTTTTCTTAGCTCGACTTTAAACCTGCCTACAGGCCTGATATTGTTGTAAAAGAATTTATTCTGGAATAAGAGGGCAGCATAGTTTATGACAACAATCTACCTAAAAACTCATTAAAGTCTTTTCTCTTGGAGTGACATGCATTATCAGCAAAGATTAATCTGATGAGTCTTTGGGTGAGCTCCATTTTTAAAAATGCAATAACAGAGGGCTTTGTTGTCATCTGATGAAAATCAATTAGAGTAGGTAAGGCCACAAGGAAAACTAACATCACTCATCACCAGCCCCCCGGCAGCTGAAATGATTTGTCTTCCAAGCTTGGGTGATCAGGAGCTGTAGTAATATCACAGGGAAATTAATTTAGTTTCCATATTCTAGACCCACTTCTCTTGTTCTGGAGGACCTATACACAAATTACTTTTAATCAAGGTTGATGTGTTATTAATACCAAGGAGGACCTCGGAAGAATAATTTTTTTTTAAATTGACTTAAGACATTTTTCACCTGCGTTTTGTGTATAAACAGAAGGTTCCTGATGTCAGCCTTACCGTCCTGAGGCTCTGTCCAGCACCAGGCAGCGCACGGGGTGACGGAGGCAGTAGATCCCCCCAAACACAGCACATAGCCTGCAACATGGGGGAAACAAGGGTTAATCCAGCTCTGCTAATTGCAATCAGTGTGAGTGGTCAGCAAGGCAAAGCACTGAGATGTTGGTGACTGATTTACTGACAGGATGGGCCCCCCAAAAGAAGCAAGATGCGGAGCTGTTTGGAGTCCAGAGGCGGCTACTGAGTTATCACAGGGTTGGAGCCAAGCTGGGAGAACTGGGCGTGTTCACCTGGAGACGAGAAGGCTCCAGGCAGAGCTCAGAGCCCCTTTCCAGGGCCTAAAGGGGCTCCAGGAGAGCTGGGGAGGGACTGGGGACAAGGGATGAAGGGACAGGACAAAGGAACAGCCTTAAACTGAAGGAGGGTAGGTTTAGATTGGATATATAGAAGATATCCCTCCCTGTGAGGGAGGTACATTCAAGATCCTTCCTGCCTGACACAGCAGCTGTCAGGATCTTTCAAAACAATTCAGAGGAGATTATTTCATATCTTGCATATAAGAATAGCACTATTAACTTAACTAGAGCTAGATTCCTTAGTTAAAAACATTAATTACAGTTTTCTTTTGATTTCAACCAAAGCCAGGGTGTTTTGATATATGCACTTTTTTTTTTTAGTGTGCTTTGAAAGAACTTTGCTGCTTGGCTGCACAAAAATGGGAATTACTTCTTTCCAAGAGTGGCCTGCTATCCAGTGGAGGAGGGCATGACCTGTTTTCATAGGCCAGCAGAAAACTTCTCTTTTTAAATTAAAATGGAAAGGAATTTTGATTGTGTTGCTAAACAATCACAAACGACCAAAACACCTATTAAAACAGCCTAGCATGAAAAATGACACAGTTAGGAAAAACTTGCCAAAATTATTTAAATACAGAAACTGAAATATTAAACTAAATGGCACCCCAATAATTTATGACAAAGTAAGATCACTGTGCTGGCATTACTTTCATACAATGGGCTATTCAAGATGATTTGACTGCACTTGAAGTACAAGGCAACTCTTTGATACCATTAACCCTAAATGACAGACATTTAAACTGATATTACTCTAATTAACTGGCGACTGCCTCCACCAATAATTCAAGTTTTGCTGAAAGATAGCAACAACACTGTACTCGGCTTCAACTTTGCCCCGGTGACATCAAATCATATTAAAGCTAAATTAACAGTTGTGGAAATTTTTGGCCTGGTAGCCCTCCATCATACACAGCCTTTAAATGCCATTTCAGGCCCCATCGAGGCAGAAATCAGCAGTTGCAATTTTTAATACAGCTGTGAAACAATAGGACATATTAAAAGCTGCATTTTTGACAGCATATTTGCAGTGATTTATGAGTTTGTATATAATTTGATTATTCTATTAATTTTACTGATTACTGATTCAGCTAATACAGTGAAGGTCACTTACAAAATAAATCTTCATTACATTTCACAGAAAGTAACTGCCTCCAACTAGTTGTTTTCTTTAATTAAACACTAATGTAACAAGAGAGAAAATAGGCTTCAGGGTTGCTGCATCTGTTGATACAAGAGGAGTTTACTGCTTTGATGTAATGCTCTGTGATATTAATTGAACAAAAATAGACTGTCTCTCCATTTGACATCTCAATTTCCAACACTGAGATACCACAAACACACTCAAATTACAGACTTAGCTTTAGTTCACTCTGAAAAAATTTTAAAACCATATCAAATAATGGTACACCAAAATCTAGTTTTTATTTCTAGCATGTAATTAGTCTTCTGCTTTTTAAAATGCATGTCGTGATTATTTAAAATTTGACTATTTTTTTAACTGTGCATTTCTTCTGTAATAAAAACTACTTGCTTCTCTCCTTAAAGCTGAATACTGCATGTACAGCAGTGCAAGCTTTGGAGAAAGATCAAAGAAAAACACGGCAAGTGCTGAAATAATGAATTGTCCTCTTTCAATTTATTTTTACACATGCAGCAACCTGTGACCCGGTTCTTATGTTAAATTCTGTTTCCTGAAAGGCCTCTAGAACATCAGCCTTTCCTCCAATGTTGCTGTGTTCTAAAAACATTAACAAGTAGAGTCCAGACAAATCAAAAAAATAAAATAGCTACAGCTACAAAAATTCATGGGTAATCTTCCCAACACAGGGCTTCCATGCCGAAGTCAAAATTCAGTGTGTGCATCATCTGGGTAACACCAAAATCCCCCTTCCAAAAAAACAGCACCAAAAACTAATGAAGAAAATAATCAATGTCATCCTGAACTGTCCCGGCATTTGGAGAGCTATAGAAAGGAAAATATGTGACATAAATGCTTAAGGAAGCATATGAACAGTCAAATATTTTGACTTCTTCCTGCAGGCTGTGTTCATTATTCCTGTGAAATTTAAAAAGGTCCTGTAAGATTAGAGAATCAGCCCATCGTCTAAATCCAGTCAGCAACATGACAATTCTAAACCAATCACTAAGTTCCTGCAGTTCCTGAGTACCCACCAGCACTCCGTTCACTCAGAAGGGGTATTTTGAGCCTGTAGCCCACAGTAAGATGATTTCTTTACCCAGATCCCCCCTTCCTTTTGGAAAACCAGACTGTGACTGGGAAATGCTGCAGGAAGAGAAGCTGGAATGACAGAGCTGGGGTGGCAGGGGGAGAACAAGGACTTGGGCTCATTTAAGCAGCAAACTTCTCCTGGGGAAAGACTCACCTGGCAGCAATGGTGACAACTCCAGGAAAAACCACCAGGGATGACAGAGGGGTTATGAAAACAGAGAGTAGCCCAGTTATATGTAATGTTTTAGGAAGTTTCATATTTCACAGCTTTTCTAGGGATTTAAGAACCAAATTTAACTTTAAAACTAAGAAATTGCTTCTTTTTATTATATGGAATTCAACCTGTATATATAGAAATATACATTCACATCCTGTGAAACATTCTAGTAGTGAATACAGTATCTGCCAGTAAAACAGACAAGATAAAAACTGGTGTGCTTGGTTTTGTTTAGAGCACAAAGCTCCATCTACTTATCACTGACCCTAAATAGACTCTCTGTGCACTTCTCTCCATAATTATGAAATAGGCGTAATTTAAGTCTATTTCATCAGAGTCTGGATTGGTATTTATTGTTCATGGATTCTGAATGACCACACTGCACTGAAATGCAGGAGTTTTAACATTTGAGTTCCTATCATGTGATGTACAAGTTTTGGGTTTGGGAAGGCAGCCACTGCTGCCCTTTACACACCCAAGATTCCAATTCCATTTTCCAAATTCATGTCAGAAGATGATGCAATAAAAATCTTCATTCATCATATATTTCTATGTTCCTATACTTCAGCCTTGCTGTGGGGACAGTGTAGATTTCTTAGGGTGTTTCTAAACCTGAGGAAATCCTGTTGACAGAAATAAGACCATGTTTAATATGTCCTTAATTTCAACTGTTAGTAATTTAAACAACTGCAGCACCAGCAGCTTATTCCTGATAAAAGTGCTATGTTACTGATGACTGTCACAATATAGAAGTGCTGTTTCTTAAAATTAACCACATTATCAACTAATTTTTTCAAGGATATTGCAATTAACACTGCTTCTTAGAGACTCAAGGTTAAGAATCATTCTCTGGGATTCTAAACTCAAGAAACAGACAATTTATATGAAGGTTAGGTGAGAAACCATCTGGTAATGTGTTTAAGTGGCCTAGAAATTATGGTTAAAGCATTGTGGCAACTGTAAGAAATTGCCAAAGAGCTGGAGAGGGGGAAAAAAAAAGAAGATGGAAGAGTCCAGTTGTTTCTGTGCTGCTGTGAGGGCAGGGAAGTTAGGAGGCATTCCCAAGGCCTCTTCCACCTCTGGGGAGGTGGAAGGATGGGAGCTGGCTCATAACCCCATGGACCTTGTTGGAGAAGCAACTGCTCCTCACCCAAGGTCATTCAGCTGCAATTACACAACAGCTCAGCCCTCCCAGGGAAGCTGGGGAGAGTAGGACTGCAGGGCAAGGCATAAAACCCAGGCACTAGAACTAGTCACTAAACATTAGCTCATCTATAATACCCATTTATGTGTTCTCTGCCTCCAGAAAAGACACAACAATTCCAGTTCTCTTAATCCTCAATGAAATTCAAGGGCTATTTTACCAATTCTGTCACGTTTAGGAAGCTACTTTTCTCTGTCTTCTGGTTTAATGAAGAAGGACTCTGCTAAATGCAATTTGCCTCCTCATCTCAAATTTGCTCCAGTAGTAAACAATCATGTCATTTCCGTGGGTATCTTGATAATGCTGCAAATATTCATATATCTGAATATATATAACATATATATATATATATATATATGGGTGTATATATATATATATATATATATATGTATATATACCCATATATCAAGGTCTCAGGAAGACCTTGTAAGGCACAATCTGCACATCCCCACACAACTAGTGAAGAATTTCCTTGCTAAGGGACTGGGAAGAGGTAATACCAAATAATATATTAAGATACACTTCCTTCCTATTATCACCATTATCCTAATTATTAAACCCTGAAAAAGCATCTCACAATAGCACTTGTATTCTGTGCTTTTAGTTTCCAAATATGTTTTTGAAATCAATCGAGATGATCAAGAATGAGAGTAGGATAATGTAAGTCTGACCTCTCAACAAAATTTTTTGACTGAAAACTTTTCCATGCCTATTAGGGATGTGAAATCAACACGCTTTGACAACATCCACATGAGTCAGAGCATCCCACTTGATAGATTCTAATGGCTGAAGGCCTTCACCAGGTACGAACTCCTGCAGAACACAATTTCTACACAGAAATAACAAGGAGCAGGACAGCTTTCATGTTTGCAAGTAATTTCTTAAACAAAGAATTGACAAACATTCACTGAGAAGATAAAATCTATAATGGGAAGGTATTCTCCAAGTTTCACCCACTTAATGCATTTCACAACAAAGGTTATTTCCAAATTAGAAGTCTTTTGCTGTCAAATTCTGAGAAATATTGTGGGCAAGGACACAAAAGCATTCCATAGCTGTATTAACGACAAGGCTCACTGATCTGTGAATAACCTGAAAAAAATGAAGATTATTGAGTTACTTTACCAATCTATCCATCCATCACTAGTGAACAGGTCTCAGAATGATGGATTATCTCACTTCCCTCATGTTTACCCCAAGAAAGAGTTTCTCCTTAGAGGGAAAAACAAACAACTGATCCTACAAACAATCCTGCTAACTCTGCTTGTCCATTTTGCATTAATCTGCCAACAAAGTGAGAAGAAATATAAAGTTTGTCTTTAAAGGCCAAACTACATTTGAAGTTTTATTATTTCCCTGACATGCAAGTGAAAACAATTAAGAGAAAAACAGCACTGCAGCTACTGGTACTATTCAGTATTTTAGTACAACCCAAGGAATAGTGATAAGTTGTCAGTAATTCTAATTACATTTTCTGGTGCAAAGAAATGGAATAATTATAAGTGATAAGAGATAAATAAATATGAAAATTAGGTATTTTGAAATGGAGGACTGAACTCATATCTCACCATGTTTTACATCAGCTGTGGTTGTTTCACATGTGCTGAGACTCAAATCTGTCACACCTGATTGTTACCAGGAATTAACATTGTTTGAATTTCTCATTAATTTCTCATTAATATGCTAAATCATACAATTCACACACAGAAAAGTTCTGCATGTTGCTAACATGCAGAGACATGATACTCATGTATAGACCTAGCCGAAAAACATGGTGTACCCAATTTTTAATAAATTATTGCAGTCAGATTTCCTGAAGTCCAGTCTTGATTTCAGACCACTAAAATCTTCCTAGATTGTAACAGGGATATAATTGGGAATTTTAAAGGACCTGAGACTACTCCAGAAGCTCTGACATCTGTAGCAGATAATGGTGCACATGTAAAGGTAAAACTGATTATTCATTTTTAAATATATACAGGAACCCTTGGAATCAATCACACTATCCATCTTATCTCAGCCTGGCCTCTTAATCTTCCTGTAAATATGGGCACTGAAAGAGATGGAACTGTCTTAATCAGACCTTTCTTCCATCACTAAATTACTGCTGTCACTGTCACAGAGACAAAAATTACAATTTCAGCCAGAATCTGTAGGAACTATTACAAAAGGTGACACTGCCCACAATGGGAAGATTCGAAGTCTGTTTATAGGAAATGTACATCATTAACCAAACTACCCATAAAAGTCAGGGAACCACCAATTCCTCTGGCAAAGCAGCCGAGGATATTCCAGCACCTGTTGTCACCCCAGTATCTGTCAGTTTTTGGATAACTCTTAACAAAAACACAAATGACATGATGTGTCATCTGTAGAACCTTTGTGAGATGACACACTGGACAGTCATCAATTCCCTCTAAGAGTTCATGGGAAAAAACTACTGCTTCTCAGAAAGTCAATTTCATTTGCATGTCCGTATTCGCGCGAGTCTTGAGGAAAGAATCTGAAACCAAACTGAAGAGAAACGTTGCCTGCTCTGCCCCAAATTCAGTATGTTGACAAAGCAAACACAGTAACAGATGTAACGGCTTGTGTGGGTTTTCTCAAGAATGAGATATTACTATATTCACTTTTACTTAACATCAGACTATTGCTACATCATTAGAAAGGAAGAGTCAGAACAGTTTCGTACCAAGAAGGAAGTGAAGGAAGCTGTTCAGGGCCAGTAAAGTTTTGCTGCTTGTCAGCTCAGGAGAGCAGGAGACTTCCAATGACCTTCCTTGTTCCACGACACCAATTTATGGAGACAGAAACCTCACATCTGCACCTCACCATATTGGGATGTACATTACAGTGACATAAAAGTTTAATTTTCTCTCCTAAACCATCCCTGCTTAAACCAATAAAGAGCGAAGTGCGCTTCTGCTCACTCGAGTGTCGTCAGCAGTTCTAAAAGGTTGTGGTGTTTATGCAGGATTCATTTGGGATGCAAGGATGTGACTTACAAATGTCTTTGACTCATTCCCATCAATATGCATGTGTGCCATTTATAACAGTAGCCTTGATGAGAACACACAGTGTAACTGGCTGCAAGAAACGCTTAAGAGGTTTACATTAAAGCAGAATATAGAACAGTGGTTAGAAATCACAGGCCAGGTGACACCTTCCTCTGATAAGCTGGTGATAAAAGCTGTAGGCTGTGATCTATAGGCTCTGGTGTCGCCTCTTTACTCCACAGCCCCAGCGGGATTCTTCAGATATGGCTCACTTTGAGCAAGACACAATCCTGAGAGCAGAACACCTTTAAAATTTTTGATTAATCTCAAAAAATGTTATGGTTGCCTCCTAAATTGTTCACTTAAAAACAAACAACAATTTTTTTTTTAATATTTTGTATTAGAATGTTTGTACTACAAACCTTTTTAAAGTATAATTACTTTTTGGTTTGACAGATTAATTTGCTTCAACTATTAAAATACCCTCTTTGATGTAGAATACACATTTTAGCAAAAAAACCCTAAAATGCAGCAACCAGTGATCTTAAATAGAAAGTTCAGGCCATCTGAAAAACTCCTGTCATCACAGAATGATTTTCTGATAAGAATATTTATAATACTTCTAGACACCTCTACTGCTAACTCTTTAAATATATTGCTGTTACAGATCAGAAAACTGCATGTGCTGGTTATTAAATAAAAATAATAAAGTCAAAGGGATTTCAAGAATGCAAGAAAAATTACGTGGATAAGAATCTACAGGGGAAAAAAAGCAAGCAAAATTTTAATTTTCATTATTTAATTTACTTTTTTCCCCTGGGTATTTGAAACCAAGGAAGGTTGAGCTGCCAAAACTGTACCACTTCAATGGCTCTGATAATATTCTGATTTATTCATCTGCTGGTCACATACAGATACTTGGCCTCACATGAAGTCCTATACACGAAGATATCCATAAAATCCAGAAATACAAATTTTGTTACATGACTGTATCCAGAGTAGTCACCTAACCCCAATTCTTGTTCACAAATTGTCGGTCCAATCACCTAATTACATAGGTCTGCACTTTAAATCACCATATAAATACAGCTTAAGGAGCAGATGAAAAGCTACTGACAAAGATGGTAGCAAAAAACATTTCTATTCAACGGAGCACAATTATTCCAAAATGTTTCTATCAACATATAACTACATCCATCCCATAGACAGCCAAGCAGGCTCAAGCTGCTAAGTCCATTCTTCTGGCAGTAATGTAAGTATTGCTCTGGAAAAGGGAAGCAGTATCTATCACAAACAGGAATACCCAACAACGTGCTGCAAACCACAATTTCATAGTAGTGCACATGTAAAAAGCAGAACTTGTCCAGCACCAAACAAAGCAGGTAAGACCCTGCACTGCTATTTAAAGGACTGATGTACAAATATATCGCTCAGACAAACTGGCCTCACCAGGCAAAGCTGCTTTTTTTTAAACAGAGCTAATGTTTACTTCAGACCTACAGGTTACCACATTAAACCCACATTGAGCAGATGGAAAGGCTGCTTGCCAGCAAAAGCAAAGATGAAAAAAACCCCTCAGCCTTTTAAAAGGCAGTTGAACTGTTGGAAACAACTGAAATTAAAACCGCCCACCCTCTGCACACAGATCCTTGATGGTCTCCAAAAGCATAGAGAACCATCTCCATGCCAGAACCACGGGCCCAGGGGACACCTCAGGAGCCAGGGCAAGGACTGCATGGTCACTGCCACAGTTCAAGGGGCTGAAGTGGATCTTGGTTTACATTGGAATCAACTGTGTTTTGTTGTTTCACTTGCTTTCTAAGGCTCAATGAGTGGAGAGTACATGGCTGCTGCTTGGGATGTCAGAATATAACAATGGCTCAGTGAAACAGGGCGGCATGGGTTCAGTTGAACTGCTGTTCAGTTCATAGGAGTTGGAACCTTGTAGTCTACAGAGAGCTATAAAATGATGCCAAGAGCACAAAACATGACTTCACATCAATTGTCCTGTTTGTATAAAAGTGGTGTAGAAAGGTTTCTTTTAAATCTAACTGTAAACTGGACACATGGCACCATTCTCCTCTTTCAGAACAATCCAGTTCATTATCAAATACCCATGAATGGCAGATGCACTCTCAGCATTAATTAGTAACACAAATTGACAATGCAGATTTTGCTGTATCTTCAGGGAATAATCACATACAAATACTTTCAAACTATTCAAATGCACAGTCACCCTTTTGGACAGATATCACTGAGTCTCCTCTGTCAGATTTAAAAAGGGGCAGCAACATATGGGTTAAATTATGGCTTTCTCATTTCCTAGCACTTATTAACTTCTTACAGGCAACCATCACAGCCAGCAGCTACTACAAGCTGCACTTGTAATACAGTGAAAAGTGCTGCAAAGTATTATCCTAGTGAATGACACCTTTTCCATTACCAAGAGTTTCCTGTTTGGAATATATGTCTAGATAAGTGAGGCTTACCTGCAGAAGCACTGTGGGATCTCGCCTTGCCCATACAGAGGGAACAAAAACGGGGTGTTGCCATAGCGGCCAAGGCACTGCAGGAATTTTCTTGTTGCCTGAAGACCTTGCAGAGTGCTGCTCTCAGTCTCTGACACCATTGCAATGGAGTGAAGGATGAAGTGCTGCAAGCTGGGGGTCAACTTCCGTGTCTGCAGGAACTGAGCAAATGTGCTGTTCTCATAGTCTGAGGGAAAAGCACACAAGGCACTGAGCACGTGTAATACCTGCACTGTCTCCTGTGCTTCAGCTCCAACAAGTGCTTTTGGATTTCAGTAAACTAAAGTGAGTTTTTCAACAAATACCCTGCTGAAAACGGATCATCCAAGTCAATGGAAGTTAGAAAAACTACTCACAGAAAGCGAGTCTTCTCAGAAGACAGTAATACCACTCCATTAAAATATTTCAAAATATCCCAAACCCACTTTATGGGTCTTTAATGGCATCACTGATTCACTTGGTTAGACTTTATCTAACTCCATTTCCCAATCCTGAGAGAAAAGTGAGAAACTGTGGACAAAAATCCATTGAAGTGCCTTAGGACACTGTTTCCTGTAAATTACCCAAAATGTTACCCCAAATGACGCCTCCAGAAGAGGACTGCTACATCCAGACTGCCAGTGCTAGACTGGATATTTATGCTCAGAGAAGCCCCTTACACAGTGCCACAACCTAGAGATGAGAAGGTGCAATATTTATTTTGATTTAATGACCGGCTGGCAACAAACAAATGTGGATGAGACAGAGAGCAGAAAGGGCTGCTGCTCTCTTCCCTTAAAAATAATATTATTGCTGGCACATTTTGAAATTCAAAGAAACACAAGTCTTCTGGGAGATGTTTACAGCATCTTGGCATTGATACATCTCTGAAAAACTTTAGCTATTTTCATAAATGAAACATTTTTTTGCCAGGAAAAGACTGTATTTAAACAATAGCATACTTCCATACTATTCAGAAATCTGCTCTTATTTCAGTCCTGGATAAATTCCTAACTAATTCAGAAACACTTCCATCAATGCAGAGATCAGTATTATCAAGCCATATATTCTGTTCAAAATTCAACCACTGCTTTATTACAAATGTTTCTTACTGCTCTTTGTACAGCCATGCAAAAAGTCATAAAATGACAGGGATTTTTTTTGTTTTATCATTCTAAAAAATCTCAAGTTTTCCTCACTTCAAACTTCTTATATAATTCCATATTTTACAGAAAAAAAGCTTTAAAAAATTCTTCATGCTCATGAACTCTTCCTATTAAAAGTCTGCCTTCCCACGAATGCAATGATCTCATCAAGAGCAATTTTAAATTTCTGAAGTTTTTACATTAGCCTAATCTGACTCAAAATATTCTCAATTACTTCTCAGGCTATTTTAAAACGTAGGAACAAAATCTGTTTAGCTGTCTCTGGAAGTAAAATAAATCTAATGTTATTTAGGTACATGAATCAATGGATTCATTTAAAATTGATGTGGCATCTCCTTCTTTTACTTAATAAATTTTCTAAATACCACCAATATCCTCACTCTGAGCACCTCCATTTCTTCCAGCAGCAGCAAACTGAGATCACCTGTAATCAATAAACCACTTCAGTCTAATGAGTTTTTCCCCCTTCAGGATTTTCTGGAGTTCATTACAGAATCTCCTTTTCTTAATCTTACCAGATCTTGATACTATTTTTCTCTTGCATACGTTTAACAATTTTCTCTGATGTTTGTACTCCTCTTTCCTCACTATTTCTTTTTGACAGATTTTTTCTCTTTGACTTAGTTTGCTTTTAGTCTCCAAGAACTGAGGACATAATTTCATTCTTTGTACCCTGAGGAGCACAAACCCAAAGCACCTTCCTCCTGTTAAAATGATTTCCCTCTTTGACCCAACGCTCGTTATTCTTTGCACATTATAGCTCAAATCTGTTCTGATTTCCTCTCATCTAAATAAGCCAACAGTTGATAAAAGCACTTTGAGCTTGCCCTCTATAACTAAAGAGCATTAAATTACATTTACTTTCATAGTTAAAAAATTCCATTTTCTCCATTTCTGATTTTGTGGTAACGCATTGTAAAGATTTACATAGTATCCAAAAAAACAAGACAGAAAATTCAAATACATCACGTTATTTAAAAATATACCTGGGGGAGGGGAGGAAACACTTAAAAATGACAAAAAGCATTTTGCAACCTTGCTGTAATATATAATTTTGCTGTTAAAGAAAAATGTAAATAATAAATGATGTGGGAACTAGAAGAGCAAGTGCTTAAGTAGAAGAATTTAACATTGAAGTGAAAAGGTCACAAAAAAGTCAAAGCATACTTTTTAAATGAATCTGTAAAAATAAACCACATGAAAACACAGGAATGCTCTCAGAATTGTGCCTCCCTGGAGGAACTCCTAGGAAGGGAGTGTGCCTTGTTCAGTGAGACACTACCTTGGTATTCCTCGGGGTGCTGTTCATAGTCCAAACAAAATGTCAAAAATTTCATGAGCATTCTCTTTTCCACCATAGTGAGCTGTTTGCTGTTGAAGACATCTGCTCTAGAACAAGGCACCTGAAAAATATTTTTAATGATTTCAGATACTTTCCACACTCTGAATGTAAAAGCATCAAGCAACAACAGTATGATTAAATAACAAATACTTCAAATTACTGTTTTCAATTATAGTTATTTTCTTACATATTTCTTTCCCCTATTTTCTATTGTAACTAAAGTTACCAATTTTCCACAATAAGAATATTCAAAAATCTTCCTCAGCCTCTTCCCCTTCTTATTTCCCTTCAATTTCACTTGCATCTCTGACTGCAGAGGTAATCACTAGAGTTTGTATTAACTGTGCCAATATCTCCTGTTGCCATTATCACACTGACTTATCTTGCATGTCACATAAAGACAAACCAAGTCTAAGTCAGAATCTTAAAATCTAAAATCTGTGAATCTTCAAAAATTAACTGCCAATCAATCATGGCCTAAACATTAAACCTGAGGTAAAGATGTCAATACACTGGACTGCACAATCTTACTTTAGTTTGGTTTGATTTTATTTTAATATTTATATATAACACATACAAACATCTTTTCTTCCAGAAATTAAATCAGAATCATAATTAAGGAAAAAACAGCAGCTTCTTGTCACAAAATTCTCAAAAAATTTCAAGCCTCTTGACATCAAGAAGAGGAGATGAAACACATGCAGCCCATTATTTTCTGATACCTGTTCTACTTTCCCTTCTCGGAAGGCGAGAACTCGTGTGGCGTTTTTGAACTCAGCGTATCTGCTCACGTTGGACTTAATGAGGAGGTCAATTAACAGGCCCCGGGAGTAAAGCAACTGCACAGGGAGGAGAAACAAAGTGGTGGGTGAAGAGGATCAGCCAAGTACCCAACAAAATCTGTACCAGCTGCACCCTAAATCACCTGAACCAAGAGTCACATTTGCCACAGGTAAATTCCAGAACTCCCAAGCTAAGTTTTAGTCATATATAGTTTGAT
This sequence comes from Phylloscopus trochilus trochilus, assembly GCA_016584745.2. NCBI lineage: Eukaryota > Metazoa > Chordata > Aves > Passeriformes > Phylloscopidae > Phylloscopus > Phylloscopus trochilus. Next base: position 26,787,594 of record WQNJ02000015.1, read on the forward strand.
CACCTTTCTATAAGCTATATATATGATGAAATAGAGGAGTGTCAGAAATGTAACTATGAACTGAAAATGCTTGTCAGTATCGAAAAGTCTCGTGCCTGAGGAACAGACTTTGCAAGACCACATACGAATTTTCTGGATAAAGGTTTCCTGGTACATCAACAAGGACACCACAAGGAAGCTGATGTTCCCATGCCAGGGAAACCCCAGCACAAACCCCTGGCCTTGCCCTGCTGACCACTCCGGTGTCTGAATTTCTGGAATTTGCTGTAACTAACATCATGTCCCACAGTGGGACAGCCAGAGTATAAAAAGGATACAAAATAGCATTATCTGCTTAACCACCACCCACTGCCTGGTGTTCAAGATGTCATTGCAAGGACGCTTGGGAGTGGGATCCACATTTGCAACATGAACTTAGCAATAATGCATTTTGTAGTGTCTTCACAAAGAACTGAATGAATTGTTGAAGAGAGTTTCAGTTTCTAGAGGTTTGAAAAATCTTCTTAGGTACAATATGAAAAGTGAAGCATTCGACTTTAAAAAAAACTACCTGTGCTGCAAAACACATTTTATATCTTTTTAAAAAGATAAAAAAATCTGCATGCAGATTGCTTTTTCTTGTTTAAATATAAAATTTTGTAATGGTACTATTTAAAAGGAGAGATTTTGCCAGTACTACCTAAGTGCTATATTTCAGGAAATTTACTTTTATGGCAGTATTTCTGAGCTGTGTTTTTGATCTCTTTGGTTATAAAACACTTAGGGGCACACATTAAATAGCTCATGTTTGTTTTAGGGGTAACAATTCTTACTTTTCAAGAGTGGCTATTTTGCCTCAAAGGTGCTGTCTCAATGTGAAGGGCTTTAAAACAAATGTCAGCATTTTAAGCAAAGTAAACGTACTTATACAAAAAAGTCATTCAGTTCCTACCTTAGAAACTAAATCAATATTAAACCTTCTGCCTTCTCTAACAATTTGGGAGTAGGTGACTTTCTTTGGTTCTTGGGCAGCATTTTCGGAGGGTGCAGCTTCTGTCTTTGCCGGTTCCGGAGCGGACTCGCCTGAAGCCGCGCTGGGAGCAGTTCCACTGCCAGGGGCTGCTCCTGCCCCGGCCCCTGGAGCTGCCCCGGCTGGCTCAGAGCTTGGGGCCTGCTCTGGCTCTGAGGTCTGTGGCTCCTCTCCAGGGCTCTCCACTGCTGGATTCTCCTTCTCCAGCCCTGGAGAAACCCCCTCTGCTGCTGGACTCTCCTCTGATCCCAGAGAAATCCCCTTTGCTGCTGGACTTTCCTCCGACCCTGGAGAAACCCCCTTGGCAGCAGGGGCTCCAAACACAGGCAGCTTTGGCAGTGCACCAGCTTCTTCAACACCTTCAGCTGAATCCTGACTGATTAAAAACACAGAGGGGAAAAAGGGGGGAGAAGTCTTTTTGAAGAGTCTTAAAAACTTGTTTGAAGTTTTGAATCAGTGCCAGAACAGAAACCTCAAGCATTTCTAGGAAAAGCATTATGATTTCTTTATCCTGGCCCATTCAGGTGTTCCACCCACTAACAAAGTCTGGTTCTTTGGCTGCAAAGCTGTAATTCAAGAGGACAATTTTCACTGAAGAGAAAAAAACGCCAACAAAAATTTGAGTTTTTACTTGATACATACTCAAAACACAGAAGGATCTCAAAATGAAGATCAAGGCCCTCACAGTGAAACAGTACACAGCTACATAAACAATACAAATGCAGCATTTTGAAATAAAAACAGTAACTTGATTAGGTATTCCCTATGGATTAAAAACCATGAAACTGAAATCCAAGTATGTGTTAAGGTCATTAGGCTGAGATAGTGTCCTGAAGAAAACAGACAAGCTTTACACAATCAAACTCCTCTGCAGCCATGATCTCAGCAGGGCCATTGAGAACCAGACCACTTTGACCTAAAGCTTGCATAAAACTTTCAAATTCCATGTTCAATTCTGCCCTTGCATTCTAGTTAGTTGTTCAAGCAGCAATGCTGTTATGCAAGTGCTGCAAATCCATGCACAGGGAATGAAGGCAGTCAGTCACAGGAGGGACATTCCCACACAACATTTACTCTGCACAGTTCATTTCCTTTCCACAACATTTCTTTAAAATTCCCCTTATAAAGCAGCCCTTCACTTTTAATCTCATCTACTTGTTTTATGTTAAACTTCAGTGACACCTCCCTTAGAAAGCAGGACTTTTGAACTTGGTTTAGTTTACACTACCAGCTGAGATGAATCAAGTCAGTGTCATTGTAAGTGAAAGGAGTTCAGCAATAATTCCAAACTATCTTTTTATCTTTATAACACAAGCCATTAATGCACTGAATAAACAATTTAATCTTGGCTAAAAACTAATGAACTATGATTTTAAAGGTGACTTGCAAACACAGAGTATTAACAGGATGGCTGAAATTCCCAGAACAGCAAGGAATTGCTCGGCATCAATACCAAAATGCTCCCTCACACACCTGCAGCCTTATAGATGGAAGCAGGGGTAGGATCTCTGTTGAAAAAGGAAGAGGTATCCTTTAAAAATTGCTCCTCATTTCTGAACTCATGGAATTCACATGGACTCATGAAAAGTTTGGAAGCGATCTCCCAGTTGGGCACAGTCACCAGGAAGCACTTAACTCATGACTGGGGTAAAATATTGCCCTGGGAAATGCAGGAACTGCTACAAGGAAGCACTAATGAGATAAGGCTGTTTCTGTACATTAATTATGTCTTTTTGCTTCAGATTGCCAGCATTAAGTAACTATAAAATATCAAAGTAAGATAAGTACTGTGTCAAGTTTTTTAAAAAGTAATCTCTGCTACAAATAAAAATGACAGTCAATTAAATTTTGGGGTTCTATTTGGATTATGGGGTTTTTTTTAGGATTTTGGAACATGGTGTTTGTGAAAACTGCAAAAGGTCTTGCCAGTAATTCAGTAACCAAGAATGAAGCTTTTATTTAACTCATCCTAAACCTTTAGAACACAAGACTTCAGAATAAGGTCTTCTTTCTACCTTCTCCAAATCTCAAAAAAGAGTTCATCTCATATTAAACATACTTGATTATTACTTTTTTAGATCAAAATAAACTTGGATTCATAATACACTGTATTTTTCTATATCACTCTGAAGAGCAGTGTAACAGAAATATTTACATATTTTAAACCTCTATTCACTTCCCATTAAAGAATAGGTAAATCTCCATGATTTGCAGTTCCACACTTTTTATAACGAGAGCCTAAAAACTGTATATAATCTAAATTCACGACATCCCTTCTATAGGACCAAATATCCCTGAATAATGTAAGAACTGTCTATAAAAATGACTCAAATTGAACTTCTGTACAGACAATTCTTCTCCTAACTCAGAAAAAAATAATACATCTGCAGACAAATTGTTGTGTAAATTTAGAATATTATCTTCCACCATTCATCAATTAATGGTACTAACAAAGGAATATCTTAAAATGAATGTGTCTTATTAATGCCTTGTAACAGCAACCCCTTCAGATAGGTCAAATGAAAAATTGCCAACCAGCTGGTTAATTTATTCAGCACAGGTGTTCACTATTTATTTTTCAGCCATTTGCCTTTTTTCAATCCAGCTTGTTGTAGACACAGTATTCTTTCCCTTTGATGGATGCACTTTGTTCTAAGGCCATTCATTTCAGATTTGCACTGTGTATATTATACTGCTACCCAGCTGTTTATTCTTTCAAAATAAATGTTTAATGGTTACTTCATAGGAGTTACAAAAGTTAAGCAAAAACAACAGAATCTAGGCAGAACATGTAAATTGTCAGAAACACAGTAATTGACTCTCACAGAAAGTTTGAAGTTCTTTTGGAGAACTTTTTCTTTGCCAGGTTTATTAATCTTATCCTTGCTCCTTGGGAGGATTGGGGTTTTTTTGGTGATGACCAAGACAGCACTGTACTGAGCTAAGTTGAATGCTTAAAAGCACAATTTTATCCACATATAATCTCACTTCTAAGTGTGAAATCTCAGTGCTAGGGGGCTCATTTGGGAGCCAGCTATCAGTCAAAAATTATACATGAAGTTAAAAGACTATGAAACCTTTCATTTGATTTAATCCTGGTTCCAAACAATATTTATTATGACAACAGGATAACATTTACAATATCTGAGTGCTACTGCTTTAAAATACACATTACATTTTATTTGCAATCCAATCAAGCACCGTTACTGTGCAGCACTGAACCCTGGAAAAGCCTCAGTCTATGACCTTCAGATTTTATTTATGTAATTCACACCTTTTTTCCCCTACTTATGATGTTTACAGAAAGAAATATGCATTTCTCCACGAGTACGTGTCAGCATTTCATTTAGCTACCTATGGTATTTTCTCAGGGATTCAAGGTTAAACTGACATAACTATCTCAAAGAATTTCCTCTCAGGAATTGCAGAGAGTGACCAGTGCAAAATAATAAATAAATAAATAAATAAATAAATAAATACATGGTTCAGTTAGTTAAATTTAGATTCAGTGTATTTAACTTCAATTAAGCTAAATACATTGCACAAAAAAAGGACAAAGGGTAAATATTAATTTATCATTTTAGCACAAGGAAGTATTTAAAAGTTACAGTACCACTGTCCATTTGTGTTCCTGTTCTTTTATTTGTGGTTCATTTTACATGTATTTAGGGGTTTAATTTTTGACTATGAGAACAGCAGGCTTTGGGCAACTTAAGAATGGAAAAATTTAATTAATGGCAGTGCACAACTGCCTACTACTACTACAATCCCAAACACAACAGTTCTGTTCTCTACTCAGAAGTAAATCACAAACTTACAAAGTTGGCCAACAAATTACACTGCACCCAGAGAGGTCATCTAGGAAGGATCAGGTTGTTTCAGTGATTTCAACAAAGCACAAGGACACGAGGAACGTTTCAGAGGCCAGGGTTACTTTTTGAGACAATGTGCAATATGGCAGCATGGTGAAACCCTTGAAACCAAAAGTACAATATGTTTACCCCTGGACACCCAAAATTGTTAATGAATTTCTACATTTCTACTTACTCGCCAAAACAGAAATCTTCTACATGTTGAATAGTTTTATCCTTGCTGCTAAGAGGAATTGCTTCTTCATCCTCAAGGATTAGTTTTCTCCAGTCTTCACATTCATCACTGAGATCTGTCTTTTGCTTAAAAGAACAAGTATAAAATTACATATTGTACTGTGCAAGTCGTTTTTTAACTACAAATCTCTGTAGACACAAATAATATATACCATCAATAATGGTATGCCTAATAAGAAAAAAATACCCCCTTAACTGTCCTAATGTTTTTTTTCTATTTATATTTTTTGAGTTAAAACAGAGCTTTTATTACGCTATGCAAACATTTGTACTACAGCATTGGCTCTGAAATAGTAAGTAATCTGAAATACAGTGTTAAATAAAATACGAGTTTTAGTAGAGAGTTGAATGTAACTTGGAATACAACCTCCTAAAAGACAGGTTTGTCACAACCAGTGACTGTACTGGGTAGCTCCAGTGACAAAACTCTTCAAATGGAGACCATTTGGAAGAACTGGTGAATTGGGGGATTGTATTAATCTGTGCATGCAGGAATCTCTAAATCATACAACAGAACTCACAAAATGTGAAACTCTGGCACTGAGCAAGTGCCCTGATTATGCCAGGAGGCAGCACAGTGTAAAGAACAGACTGAGCTGAGAAACTTCCATCTTCTACGGCCCAACAGGCTCCAAGCATTTCCGTAAATAACAGAGCAGCCATTTGCTAGTCTGGCCCAAGTGCTCTATCTCCTGAATAAATATCCTCCCTGGAAGATTTCTAGTGGACTGCCATGAATCAGATAAACTTTGGTCATTGAAAAATACACTATCAGCATTCATCTTTTTGTCCTGGTTACAGGACATTTCAATGGAAGGATCCAGCACCCACTTTTCTCCTCCTAAAGAAGAATCAGCTGAATACAAACAAGAAAAACAAAGGGCCTGAAACATCAGAGAGTGGAAAATTTGAATCAAAGAGGACATGGAAAAGACCAGATTATCATAAAGGAACTGAAACAATGGTGTAGTTGCTTCTCTTTAAGCTCAAGAACCCAGAACCACCAAGCTGGTCTCAATCAGATTCACAAGGCAGGCACATCAGAGCCTGAGACTGCCAGGCCAGATGGGTGAAGCTCAACCAGTAAAGCTGGAAACTACAAACCTCTTTGATCTGTCAAATAACCAAAGAGCAAAAGCAGGGAGGTAATTTGTCTTGTGATAAATCATGCAAACAACAGAGATCCAACGTTAAGGAGGCCTAAAGAAGCAATTTGGGAAATTTTTACCTGATTTTCTTTAATCCAGGACAATAATCCTGAAAAACTAAAACTGGCCCAGTTTCCACCATAGTAATTTCTCCTGTAAAGAAAAAAACAAAAGGAAGACTTGTTGGACACATAAAACAGCTTTCCCAGATTTAAAAAGAAAACAGAAACAACCGAGTCTGATACATCCAAAAACAATGTACATGGCAAGATTTTTCAGATGCAGAATAGATAAAAGTAAGTATTTTACACCTCTTAATCAAGTGCAAAATTTCCATTTTCCTCCTTGTATACATCTCTGGCCAAACACACTATAGTCCAGAATCAAATCATTTGGAGGGTAAATGGATAATGCTGAGAACAACACATGGGATGGTGTGAAGAAAAGGAAAACAGAGATAATACTGCTTTTTGGCCAAGACTGGCTCTCTTATCCATTATGTCAAATAAAGGAAAGTGCAGTTTATTGTTTATCTACTGCTTACACAACAAATGCCTATTACAGATAGTGAAGATGCTCTGGCAGAACACTTATTGAACTGCATGTACTGCAGGTGGAGCCAAAGGAACTGATTTGTACAAAGTGATCATCCCTCCCTGAGCACTTCCTAGTTTCTCTTTACCACCTTCTTGCTGGAAAAAGATTATTTACTGCTTTAAAATCACAGAAAATTAATAGTTCTGCTTTAATCAAAGATAGTCTCTGCTCTCTCTTTTTACAATTTCTCTACCAATACTTCTCTAAACATCTGTTGGGTTAGTTGGCTTTTGTTGTCATGCATAGCACATCTTAAATACTCAACAACTCTGAAAAGAAAAATAATAGAGCAATTACATTTTAAAAAGTCACCAGTTCTTGCAAAATAAAAGTTACTTCAGGATTTAACTCTGTTTTCTGGCAAAAACTGAGGCACTTCGGAAGCCTCACAGATACCAAAAATACCCTCCTGAACAGGTAGCTAATGTTATTGCATACCTAAAAAAAAAAAAAAGCAGGGAGGAAGATCGGGTTTGCATTTTAAAGAATAATGTGAAGGCTGTTAAATCAATCTTATCATAACCTCCTCCACTTTTAAATTGTAGAGATCAGTGTGATAACAATGAAAAGCTAAATTCAGGTTAGATTCTCCTGACTAGATTTACGATGGGATGCTTTTGACAGGGCTTATCTGCACTGACAAAGACTTCATTAAGAGTGTCAGCCCGCTCCAGCACCAGAGGCTGCTGCTCTGGACCACGGTGCTTACTTAGCGTATGAAGGACAGATGTCTGCTGAGCACTGCCTAATTGCTCCTGACTACAAACTGACCTAAAAAAGTCTTTCAGCTCCTGCAAGGCAATAGTGAAGAACATAAATAGGACATCTTTTGCAAACACAACAAAATCCAGCATTCACTGAAAAAAGGTGGCTCCAACAACAGATTGTGGTGTTCCAGGCCCTGAACTGGGGGGACTGAGCCCACACCCTGCAGTGTGGTCACTGAGCAGCACAGCTCCATCTGCAGATGGTTTCCAAGAAGGAATTCCAATCCTCTGTAACTGGAGTTCATCCTCACTTTGTGTGACTGACACAGTGATCTCCAGAACCTACTGCTGTTTGGTATCACACAGAACACAAAAGCAGTGAGGATTAAATTTATGAAATGCCCAATTCTGTGACATTTCAATCTGTAAGAGACCCTGACAGTTGCACTGATGATAACTTCCAGCTTTGTTTAAGCTGTCAGTGATACAGGGTAATTTTTTCATGTTTCTTTAGATTCTACAGAATAAAAATTTTAATATCCATGTATTATCTGCCATTTCTGTGATTTCCAAAATCTATGGCCATGAAGATTTATTTTTAGGGAAATATGCTGCTCTGGTTGTAAGTTTCTTGAATATGAAATACAATATATAGCTGTTGGAGCAAGCAATGCCATAATCACAGAAATCCCAGAAAATACCTGCCTAAAATTAGGAGTGGGTTTCTTTCTTTCTTATTCACCAATATTAAGCCACGCATATTTAGACTATTTAAAGTTAGAACTTCCAGTAAGAGAAATTAACATCATTTTCAAAGAAAGTTACAAAAGTTTATTTGTGAGCTGTCAGACATCTTTCATGTCTGACATTCCTCTATTCATCAGCTTGGTTTTCCTTTGAAATGACTTGTTTTACCCAGTGTTGAGGCAACTCAGTGTGTTCAACAAAGCACTGCATGACCTTGCTGTGGAGCTCCATCCATTCTGAGGAGGTGGCACACTCCTTCTCCAAAGGAAAATTAACCACAGCTGTCCCTCCTTTCCTCTGGTGTCTGAGCACCCTTTCCAAGATGTGCAATACCACCTCAAATATTCATTTTCTTCTCAAGTAGCAACTTCCAGGTTTTTTTTTAATCCTGGAATTTTAATTAGTTTCCCTGCACCACATGATGAATCAGGATTGCTTAATTTTCTCATCTGAAAACATTAGAGAGGGAAGACAGAGCAGACATGATTACTGACATAATGAACAAAGTTTATAGCAAATCTTGAAGAGGAATTCTGAGAAGAGCTGACTAATGGTTTTACAATTAGGATTCCTTTGTAACCATATATTTTTGTTATAATTGCCCTGAAGATGAACTGAGGAATTCCTTTAAGTAATGGTCAAGAACAAAGCCTAATTAAAGCTAAAATATTGTTCCAAAATCTCAAGGCCTAAGCTCCCCTCTTCTTTTGCTATATTAGCAAACTACAAAGACGGAAACTCTCTTCCTTTTTTAGGGTTATAATCCAATTATTCCCTAACTAAGAACAGGAAGCATTTTGAAGGTGTAACAGCAGAGATGGAAGATACATTTTCTACCAAGTTAGAGACAGATGTTTTCTTTCCCTACCATACATTATATCCTAAATTGTATTTGCTCAAGACTCCTCCCGAGTTACCTGCCATTCATCTGAATTACAACACTGCTCCTTTTCCTTCACATTTTTCAAATCTCTAATCTGCAGTTCAGAGCTAACAGTAGAAAAAAGTTTTGTAAACTTTTGGAAATACGGTTTTAAGCACAATTTTACCTCTGCAAATTCTTGTCTCTTCTCCTATGTTAGCTTTTCACTTTTTTTTCAGTTACCAAGACCATTTTCAAAATAATCGGCAAATTCTAATCCGGAACACTGAAATCACAAATTGTGTCTGACTGATGAACAATCTGAATGTGAACCAAGAAAATATCTGATGTGCCCTTCTGCAGACAGACTGCAATTTGAGAAACTGGACACTTCTGAAAGCAGGAGATTCACAATGAAAATGTAAGAGCAGCAAAAGTCTTTGTTGGTCTTGCCAGGGCCTTGGCACAGCCCCCATGGTGACACTCAAAGCTGCTGCTGGCTGGACAGAAGCTGCTGATGCTTCACCATTTTCCCCAAGAGCTGCCTCGATGTGTCTGTCCTGCACCTGATCTTCCAGAAAGAAGTCCTGACCCATCAGAGCAGCTGTCTTTTGCACAGGAAGTTACTGCCACATCGATTTTAAGGATCTGAACACTAAATGACTTATGTTTCAAACCCGTGAAGTTTCTTGTGCTACCTATTAGTATACAGGCAAATGTATTTAAGATTTCCATTCTGGCCCAGTGATGGTGTTTAGGAGCTGCCTGGCTTTTTCAAGAGGAGGGATTTAACCCAAACAGCTCCTGAGATCCTTCAGCCCAACAAAAGGGTGGGTGATGATGGCAGTCACTTGTGCTACATCACATTATATCCCGGGATATGAACATGACCAAAGGGAATTACCATGGCCCAGCTGAGACCATGTTTTACTCTCTAATACTTTTGCTGTGAGATTGTATCCTAAACCAAAATAAACAGAAAAAGGACTACTTAAGAAAAGCTCAGAAGATACCAGAATTACCAGTTTTTTGCCTGATTTTCCTTACTGAAATTAAATAATTTTTTTTCCAGGAAATTAAATTGACCTGCTCAGAGAAGCACCTCTTTTGCTCTCTAGCTGTTGTACTCCCACAGCTCCCTCACTTCACAGCAGTTAAAGATCCAAAAGAGGGCTGTATGAAGACACAGGGTGCACTACAACATAGATTTTACAAGTTTGGAAAAAAAGGGAAGTGACACCAATTATCTAGCAATAAGTGGAACAAAATACAAAAGCAGGGATCTTGGACTGGGGAGGTACAGGAATAAGGTCCAGCACACTTTTGGATGCTCAAATAAAAGAATTTTGTACAAAAGGAACACTCAAGTGCTCTACAGGCAAAGTATAGTCAAAAATAAGAAAGGTAACAGGTGTCAAGAAGCAAGACATGCCCAGTTTGCTTTACTTCTCATGGAAGAGAAGTTAAAATCCTCCATCTTGACTGTCCTTTGCTTTTGAATTAAATTCTATGTGGAAAGATAAGTAAGCCAACAAGGAGGGATGTAGATAATATAACTGCAGCCTACAAATGCTGTATTCCAGATATTGAATATCAAATACAAAATATAGCTAAACATGCCTCACCCCTAACTGCCCCACCCTCAGTACCCAGACTGGTGCATAACTACAGATACAGAATTAAAAGACGAAAATAAACAAAGGACCAAAACCAGAAACTTGAGCAGATGGTTAGGAGAAAGTTCTTTGCATACGCACAATTAGTACAGGAAGCATGTTCATTTCAAGTAATCCACTTTTAGTCTTGATCTACCTTTCTCCAGCAGCTTCAAATTTAAACTAAGTGCCAATCTCCACATTTTAAATTGCAAATTACTTTTCTAAATCATTTAACAAATATCCTTGAAATTTCACATGTCAACAGCTCATTAATATCTACAGTAAATGTAGCTCTCAGAGAAGAACCACAGATTTTACGTTTATTGAGACAGATAGCTGGCACAGAGAAATAGAGCTCCTTCAATTACTAGTTGGCAGAAGCTAACTTCAGTTTAAAATCAGTCTACAGCAATTTATGGCAACACTGCAGTGAAGTGACTATTTTGAATAAGATTAGCTACTGCTGATGGCAATGCTTGGACAGTGTTTATAAATCAAACTCAGAACTCAGTATTTTATAATAGGCCACTTCTAAACTATCTCCCATAATCACCTATGCAGTATATTATGATAAATGCAAACAGAGCTGGAGATTAAAAGTAATAAAACAAGGTACACAAGGTAATGAGAGCAAGTAAACTATAAACAAAGACCTTATGCATATATGTTTGCAATACCTGGTCCCTGACTTAACTTGGGCCTTTGTAGGGAACAACAGATTCAAAATAGTAGCACATCTAACACAGCTGTTTCAGTAATCCCAAATCTCATTTCTTTATACATTGATAAAAATTTGAGTTCATAATTCTGATCATTAATGAAGGGAACAACTTCCATTGCTAAAAAGGTGATATTCATCATAGCTAAAAACAGGCATGGTTAACAGAAATCGAAGTTCCAGTGGCCAATACTATTATAGACTTTGATAGCAAATGAAAACAAAACATTAAAACAACAGAAGTCATTCTCACCAAAAAGAATGGGATAATTACTGTCAGGAATAAGAATCAAGGGCACTAAACCTGTAGCCATTCCTGCCTGTAAAAAAAATGGAGTCATCACAGCATCTTTCACCACAGCACTGATGTTTCAAATCCCTGAGCTAGCTTCCAAAAACTGCCTGCTCTATTGATGGAAATAACACCTCCAAAATAAGGCAGAGACAGAAACATAATATTACTTGGTGCCAGATGAAGAGAGAGGAGTCCTGCAGCCCACACTGAGAGAGACACATAAACCCTTCCAGTAAGTTTAGCTCTTAAAAAGGGAAATTACTGCAGTAACTTACGAATCCACATGAAGAACTCTCTGGCCACTTCTGGCACACGCTGCTGCAATAATGGACTCAGGCAAACCTGAAATGACATGTGCAGTTTTTAGAACTTAGCATGCCATGATGTATTAAAAATTGCAATAATGGTAGAATTTGGTCAGAAGCAGGCAATTCAAACAAAACAAATTTTACAATGTGAGTAACTGAAATTTTTAGAAGTCTCATGCTACTAAAATAACGAACACTACTTTGTGCTCTTTACCATTTTGCTGACCCCCTTAAATACAATATTGTATTTTTTTTAGTAACTGTATGGCACATACCACTTGCAAACACTACTGAGTTAAGGCTTGGCACCAGCACCTTCTCTCCACACCCTGCTCTCATAACCAGATTAATTGCCAGCACAGTGATACCCAAAGTTTAGTGCAGTACTCTGTAACCACATCCTTGGTAATGCAGACAGGTATTACCTGAGAGCATTTCTGTGTATTTTTGTTCACTTCAAAGTGAACAAAAAGACTGTGATTGTCCTTAGAGTGGTATCCCTATCAAAATCTCCCACATTAGACAGTTACACTACCAAATCACTATGTTTTCACTATATTTGGAAAAAATATGTAGCAAAAAAGCACACCTAAAGGCTGTGATATCTCTACCAGCAAAACAAGCTTGGAATGGCACAGGATCCCAATAGAGTTCAATAAATAAACGGGGCTGTTTTGTAATGTCTGCTCCCACTCACCAGATTTCACATGCCCAGTTAAAGGCTTTGGATTCTGGAGCAGGTTCAGAAAAGCGGGACAGCTCACCAGCTAAACTCTGTGGCACTAAGTTGTCTCAAATCTCTTTTTCAATGATCTGTTGACTGTTTAAGCAAGTAATTCAGGAGCAGCAATTTAAATTCTAGAAACTGGTATTAGGAGACACTTAGGCCATGTATTCAACTAAGGGATGAGATTAAAGGAAGTGAAAAGACTGGCTGATCTGATTTCCAGAAGAACCAGAAGCAGCTGCACTGGTGCAATGGGACAGACAGAACTGGAAGGGGGAAAAGCAGCTGTGGAAGGGAACAATCTGCTCTGGCTCACTCCATAAGAAACATCATCTCCAGCAGAGTTCCAGGCCTGCACTGTCTGTCTATTCCTTAGACAGAACAGTGCCTTCACCAACAAATAAAACCTTACAGTCTAGAAAACATCCCCTGGGAGCTGGGTACACCAGACTACAGTTTCACCAAATCTTTAAACCAGCAAAGGCCAACACAATCATCAAAATAAAGAGGTGCAACCTCTGCCATCATCGTCCACCCCTCCTGACCTCCTTTCAAATCAAACAAATGGTCAGGTTTTGGGAGAGCAGTTCCATGGTGATATCCAAAAGTACAAATATTTGTATCAATACAAAGAAGGAAGTTTAAGACAGGCATGACAAATTTTCCAGGAAAACAGCTACAACTTCCCTGCAAATTTCCTGGTTTTAATGATTACTTTTTGATGGATTAAAAAAAAAATCCGTTTCTGAATTGATAAAGCAGAAAAAGTGGAAACAGTTTTGCATTGCTGACCTTCTGCAGCAAGTGAAGGTTTAACACAGAATTAACCTCCAGGGGCAGAAGGAGGGATGAACAGTTGCAGCAGTTCCTGGGATGTTTGCTTCACAGCCTAGAAAGGGCAAAAGTCTTCCAAGTTGAATTTTTGGAAACAAGAGCTCAAAACACAGACCATTGTGACCAAGGAGATAAGGAGAAAATACGTAAGTGCAGCACACACTTCAGGATTGACATGAGACCCTGGCTGCACATAGTCATTATGTGAGAGCTCCACACTCAGCTGTCCCCGTTTATATATATGGTTCATTTCGCTCCCTCTATAAACTATCTGGAATAGAATCTACAACTACTCTTTCTTTGAAATTCCCAAAAAAGCTTTTCCTTCCCTCATTGGGGCACAGAGAGTATTACTCTAGAAATGGAATTGAGAAACTTGTTTCTCTTTCTTTATTGATAAAAGCCACTGAGAAAGTGTTGTAAAACATCACCAGTGCTGCCTGGCTGACCTGGGCCGAGTTATAGCTACCAGGGCATAACTGATTGCTTTAAGCTTGATCCAATTGATACTGTGTTGGAGGTCTGTTCTTCCATTAACCTTGGATGAAATTGTTCCCTGAATTAGCTTCCTCGCTCTTGAAAGCTGGCATCAATTTTCCTCACCAATCTTGTGCTTCTAAGACACCGTGGCCCCCCACATACCCAGTGGTATGAGTGGGAATGCAGACACAAGGCAAGGCCGGCACATCCCAGGTTTTGGAGAGGCTCCCAACAACCTGCTGGAACAGGACACCCTTTGTTCTTGGGTGACAAGACCTCAGGAAAATCCAAGAAATAAGTAAGACTGTTGGATGAATTCTCTTCTCCAACAGAAACAAGGGCACAGGGAAAAGAGGCAGCTTTGTCAAATTCAAGTTATTCCTACATGTGATCTGTTTTGCATGGTGGTTTCTGAACAAAAGCCTTTTCCAAGAAAGGGTTCTGGACAATTACAACACAGTTATACATTGTCCTTCTCCGTGTAGGAAAAAAACCTGATTTGCAAAAGCCTGCTTAGAGAAATGGTAGTTCATGAAATGATGGCATGGAAAGCTGAGCTGTCTCTCAGAAGATGCTCAGAGTTGTGCAAAACAGGTCCCCTTCAAATAATTCAGTAACAGAGAAATATGTATTTTTAGAAACTATTTTACTTAAAAACAACTTTCTGTTCTGAACTTTGATTTCTTAAAAGCCCTAAAATGGATTATATTCAGATTTTGAAATGTGTTTGGATCCTTACTACAAGGCAGGGCACACTCTGGATCCTAAAATGCCTAATGAGTAAATAAACCTGGATATCTCTAGGCTGTTTTCCTCATGAAGGATGATTCTAACACTTCCTGCTACTCATCCCTCTTGGGGATCAGTCAGCTGTTGGTCTGGCCAGCTTAAAGGATTAAGAACATGTATCACTCCTGATATTTAATGTCTGTGAAGAGACAGTTGAGTAATGATTTGGATCCAGTAACATAGATCACCAAGAACACTGAAATTGAAACAATCTACATCTCCTTTTAGATTACTGTTAAAAAAATTCTAAGACTGTACTATCAAACTCAACCAATTACTGAATCATCACTGCCCTCTAGTACAATTAATACTAAGTTAGCACACATATTAGTTACTATGAGAGACACCTCCCATTTATTGTACCTGAAATATCTGAAAAGGGCCACTGCATACAGGTAAAACCTTACAAAGGGAAGGACTTGTAAAAATCATGGCTCAAGCTGCTACTTTGGCTAAGCAGAAAAGGACTGTGGGAAGTGACTCAGCTGAGGAAGAGGTAGAAAAACAAGTTACATAACTACTAGTGTACCCAGTGTGGAGTATGGTGGTTGGTTGAATGATATTTGTGATGATTTAAAGGTATGTAACTGATAAAGACCTAACTGCATAAAAGGCCTGGTTTTTACATAAAGCAGCTCTCCTTTGTACCTGCCTGGGGACTCTTGTCACTATGGAGCCTCACTTCACAGGCTACTGCAAAAGAACATTTTCTCAAGTAAGGTTCCAAATCCAAACAATTTTTAGATTTGCAATGGTATTAACAGGAAATAAAAAGTCTGAATAGGAATTGCATGATCCAATCACAAGAAAGCAGCAACAGATCCAGAGTTCTGTGTGTTATACATAAACATCTGGCAGCATAAAAGGGATTTATGAGGAAGAAATAGGAATCCATATAATTCCTAGATCAATTTAACATGCTGATTCAGAAGTTTTTTGTATTTGAGGCAGAAACAATTCAGAAATAGCACAGCTTGTTACCAAGAAGTATAAACATTTTCTCTGCTTTCTGGCCCATTAATATTCCCCCCTTAGAACAATTACATGTGAAACATTTGCATTATGTTGAATTGCCCTGCACCTCATTTCTCTTACCAGGAAAAAACAAGGACAAAGAGTTTTCCTTCCTGACGGAAAACTAGTAACAGTTGGAATCTTTATCATCATTCCTTAGAGCCATTGCCTTCTTTCTCCACTTACTAACCCTTCATTTATCAGGTGCAGTATTAAATCAGCCTCTCTGGCCTCTCAAGAAAACATGAGTCTAGAATTTAAGTGGGGTAGGATATTCCACGTGAACAAAGATATAAGTACAAAACTAGCAATTTTACTCATTAGTGATATCTGGATTGCTGGATGTTCTTCTGGGTAGAATTTCATAGGTGGAATTTCATAGGTGGTACTTGGCACCCACCAATCCAGCAGGCAATTTATTCACTGCCTGACTGGAATACTCTGCAAATTCGAAGTGAACTAGCTTGGGAGTGTTTCTAGCACTGCTGCAGGGACAATGTTATGCACACACTCATCCTCCTGCCTCTGGCTTCCTGTTGGAAAGAAACAAAGTGGCAAGCAGACTGAACTGTAACAATAATTAGCTCCAATTAAACTAATGAACATGGTAGTGTGGCCACTTCAGCGCTCAGGAGAAACTGAGGTTTGTACCAATGCTTCTTACGACACCCTGGAGAGTGTTGAGAGATACTCCAGGGCTGCCTGAGAAGCAACTGCAGACAGGAGGAGGGTGCCCAGCAGGCAGCACGGACAGCGGGCTCAGGACAGCCCAGTGATGAACAGACAGGTTTATCTGCTCAGTCCCCTCTGGCAGCACTTGCTCTCACTGCCACTGCCTGAGCACTGTCTCCATCCCAGCCTTCTTGGATACACAACAGGCAGATTCATCTCAGTAAATCTCAAAGAGGTGGATGCTGCAAGCTGACCTTGAAGTCTGCATCTGGTTGTTTCCAGTAACCTCTGATGAAGATAATCTCCATTACATGAATTTTTGGAACTTCCCTATGAACCAAATCAGCCATACTCTCATTTTTAATAACAGTGTTTTAGGAATAAAAAAGAAACAGAGGAATTAGCTACACATTATTTCGTTGTTCAAAAAAAATTTCTATTTTTAGTCCCAATACAACAAAATTGGAAGTTTGAGATAACCACTAAGGTAGAAAACTTTTTTCTTCCATTTTAGAAGCCAATTAATTTCTGAAGTCTTACAAAATAATGTATAATTTACCTCTGTGTGATCAAAAACTAATTTTAGGTTCACACATTGTGTTCCCTGCTTAGCAGCTGTACTTGCTGCTCTAGTGCTGCACTGCCTCTTGCAGTGGCTTGAAAAGTATGCTGTCACTGCCCCAAGCAATTTTTGAACTAAACAGTTTCCTATCTGTGGGAGCATCTTAGTTCCTGAACTGTTCATTGCAAACCGTTTTGCAGACATCCAGATGATAAGTTTTTACTGAATTACACAAAATCTATCTTGAAAAGGCTTAAATGTTTAATTTGCTTCACTCCATCTACTAAATAAATCAGAAGTGGCTTTTTCATAATATAAAATGCTGAAGGGAAATATATAAAAATCTTGGAACATAGACAATTTCAAAACAATCTTCTGGAGTCAAGCAGTTGACGAGCTGCAATACATTCTGTTTGCCTCCAAACTTCTAAGAAGAGAAGAGCAGCTGACTCTGGAGGAGCTCACTACAAAATATTCAAGGTTTGTTTTTGGTATGTGTGAAATTTTAAAAGCATTTCATAATTTAATTGCAAATTAAAATACTTCTTGAATATAGTATTTTCAGTTAAAAATTATTAACTAAAATTATATGCTTGTATTGCAGAGCAGTATCAGAAAATACTTCTGCACTACAGAGTAGGCATAGAATGCCAACCCACTAAGAAAAGTAAGAACAAGTTACTGGTCAAGGGAGAAGTCAGCAGTAAAAAGTTTCTTCTCCTACACTGTAATTGCATACAGTTATCTGTGTCTCATCAGAGGAATGAAATGGCAATGAAAACCATTCATCTCACAGTTGGTGTAAATGTTTTATTTAGAAAACGAACAAAAGCACTTAGGCTTGAAATAAAAATTTAACTTCTTACTAAAAATTATACTCACACCAAGCAGTGTTCTCCAGCACATATTACAGCTTTGAGTCTAATCTTTGGTTTAGAGCAATAGCAGCAGATAAAGCAATGCACTTCTATATGAAGATCTGTATAGCAAGACACATACTGAGTTTTATTTTCACTTGAGCCTTCTCATACTTTCACTTCCTTTTCTACTTCCCCGTGGGAAAAGAGCTTGCTTTCCTTGCTCCTTATACATTTTTAAACATTTCATGAAAGGATATTTAGGAAGTTTCTCCTCCTGCATTAGCAGCTCCAGGTAGTTCCCTGGGTACCAGCAGGAGTTCTCTCTCACAGGGTGCTCTGGCAGAGCCCCAGAGTGCAGCTCCTGCAGGGGGACTGAAGCTGCAGCTCTCCGGCATTCTCCAGGCAGTGCAATCACATTTCCTACTGGGATACACAAACCTGGCATTCCACTGTTCCTCACTCAGACTGGAACTTCAAAGTACCTTAGTAAGCCTTTTCCTAAAAGAGTTTTTCACCTTGATATGCAGATGACCTACTCTGTATTTTTCACAGTAGAGTCACAAGACTCCTACAGGCTCTGATTCTGTAAGATCAGCAATATAATCTGGAAAAGCTGCAGAACACAAACAGGCTGAGAAGGACAACAAAGGGTTCACAGAACAATGAGTTTTCCCACAGGAGCAGCCAGGGACATTGCATAGTGCCTGCGAAAGAAACCTGCCTAAGGTACCAGTGGGAGCCTAAACCTCCCAGGCAGCTATCACAGCACCTCTGCTACACCCCAAAATCCACACTGGAAGCCAAGCCAGAACACAACCCCTCCATTTTAGTCAGGTTAAAAAAAATCAGTGAAGAAGAAAGGGGGACACACACAGGACTGTGAGTCAGTGTTCATTTTGTTTGACATTTAAATGAACAAGCAATGACTTATCTACAAATGATTATAAAAACGTGGGTCTATTTCCTCCTTCCAGACATCAACATTACAAGTCAGTGCCACTGTGTTAGTCCACAATGACCACTGATGTCAAAAAATATCCATCTTCAGCTGGTTTTCCATCGAGCTTTCATCAACTCTACACAGTTGCTAATATAAACTGAAGACTGTGCAGTTATGTAAGATAATGTAACCAAAATATCAGCCCAAAAGATGCATTAGAAAATATTTTCATCACATTCTAAAAATATCCTGCAACAATAAAGCCATTAGGATTTTTTTTTAAGATTAATCTTCAGTGTTTATTTTAAAATTCACATCTGTAATGTTTGGGTTAGTTTTGTAAGGTATATTTTTAAAATTGTGTTAGTATCTGGAAGTGATTTTTCCTAACACACCACACTTATATAAGATAAACATAAAGTACTTACACCACTCCCAGCATATCGAACAATAAATAATAGATTCTCCTGACAGGACTTTGATGACCTGGCAAAGCCCGAGTGCTTTCAGCCAAAATCATATGAAACCATAAATCACTCTTTATTTTATAGAATATTTCAAAATGGAATCCTGCTTTCTACCTTGAAAGTCATTTCATGTGTTATTTATAACCACTGAAAACCAGAATGGAAAGAAAATTGCATAGAACTAGAATATTTACTGTGACTGCTTTTATAAAGAATAACTCCTTTTTAGAAAAAAATTAGAATTACTGGCAGACAAACTTGTGAATACAACACCTTTCAAAGAGCCATATCCTTTATAACTTTCCTGCGGTTAACACAGGTCTGGGGAGTGTCAGAGACAAGAAGTCAAGACTGAATACAATCCAATTCTCTGAAGAAAATCCAAGGTAAACATGACCCTGCACCTGTATCCACACCACTCTGCACAGCCACAAAGTTGTGAATCTTGGCACTTACTGGGGTTTCTGCCCTAAACACAACACTGCTGAATGCTTTGCCTATGATTTTCCTATTTGACAACTGCCTGAAGACAAAAGGTGTGCCAGTGACCCCCAGTTCTGCTTTTAGACCAATAAAAATCACTTCACAGAGAACAGACCCTCCCAAATAGCAGACGTGCTCTGAGGACTGATGATCCTGGGTAATATCTGCTTTGGCCAAGAACCATCTAACAAACCCACTCCTGCCTGGTTGATGGAAAACTCGTGCACAGCACTGTGCTCAAAAAGCAGGAAAGCAGGGATATGAGAGACTGCAGGAGACAGGGAGGAGTGAGTGACTTCAAGGCTGCAACTGAAAAGGAAGTAGAGCAAAGTGACGCCATAACAGCTTTCTCATATTGTGTTGGCCACGAAAAACCTCAAGATATGCTCACCAGTTTCATGTAATGAGATAATCCAGTTTTCTTTAGAACTGTGGATGTAAAATCATGATAATGGCAAAACTTCAGCTGCTGTACCCACCAGACGAATATTTTTGTACCCACATCCAGAAACTTGCTCATACAAGAAAATACCTGAGTTAAGGAAAGGGAATTTCTTCTAAAAGAATATTTTCTTTTTCCACAGCAATACCGATGAATTAATTGAACCTAGACATTAACTGAAGCACTGACGACTAAAATTTAGTTGAGGTTCCATTTGCACTAAGCTTACTACAGGGAAACAGTTAAATGAGCCTGAAATAGAAACAAATTCAAATCTTAGGTTACCACTCAGTCTAATTACTAAATTTAATAGATGCACAAATTATAAAACCAGGGGAAGGCCACACATGCAGAAGTTAATACAATTACTACTGTGCATTAAAATACCATTAAACACAAACATTCTAGTTATTATGGTATGCCAGTTAGATATTCATAGGTACACTCAGCACTGGTGACAGCACTAGAAACCAGAGAGCTGAAGACTAGGCTAAAATATTCCCTCAGGAATCACTTCTCAATGGGAAGACAGAAAATTCTACTCGGAACCATCCTCCATACTGAGAAATCTAATACAGATTAAAAAAACCCTCAGTCAGTCGCCAGTGTTAATCACCACTGACGTATGTTCTTAGTAAAAAGGAATGCAAAGACAAAACAACTCCTGAAGTGCAAAATGCTGAGAATCTTGGAACTAGTTATAGCAGTATTCTTTACAGGTGGGCAAAAAGGCATCCTTGAATATAAACCAACACCCGCAAATACAGCAGTATTTCAGAGAATTTAGTTCACAGAATTTAGCTCAGAGAATTTAGCTCAGAGATTCCCTCCTACAACATCAAAGCTGCAATATCACACCTCAGTCCAAAGCAGGGAAGATTGGGTTTGATGGACACACATGACCTGCTCTCTCTACCACAGGCAGTCCTTACTCCCTTTACGGCTACAATAGTAGATAGCTTAACATTAATATAATTTTCATGAACCTCTGAGTTTCTGTGCTGTCTACATGAACACTGTTTACCTCGTGGCAGTAAGGAATGGATCATCCCCCCAAATCACAGGAGATACATAATGTTTAATATTTCAATCTTACATTCTTCAGCTTCTCATTATTAACCAACCTTCTCACACACTCAAAATGTTCTCAAATCTGAGCACACATCAAAGTGTCAGATTCACTACTGCATACCACTCCACAGAACAGGGTTAAGAAACAGAAGACATCTCTTAATTTGCTCAAGAACTTAAGTTTTCCATTTTTAGAAGAGTTTTGGTGAAAACAACAGGGGCAGTATGGTTTTATAATTACTCAAAACCTCCAGATATAAATCAGAAATCTTTCAAACAATTATACAAACACTGTATGGGCATTGCTTTTTTCTGCTGAACACTGAAATCAGCAATTTCTTTAAGAAACTAATTCATTCTATTCCAAATTGCTAGGAATCTTAAATCCCATGGGCATAATTTGACAGATCAGTGAACTCCAAAAACAGCTACTAATTTCACATGGAAAACAGTAACATTTACAAATGCCTTCCCATTTATGCTCCAAGCAACACCCTGAGCTCTTTACAAAGCCTAACAAAATCTGACTGTAAATCTGGGACCTATAAACAGTGATGCATTTTGAGACTAGAGCTCAATGCTGAATTTAAGGTGGGGGACTTTTCAAGACCAATCTGAACCATGTCGCTGTCACTGGGTTCTACAAACAGAAACCTATTCCAAGACTTCAAAATTATTATGATACACAAACAGCAAGATTCTTAGTTCTGACGGAGTATTTAAAATTTTCTCTTGCGGTTACATTGTGGTAAGTTACTGTGAGACACTTCAGGTCTCCATCATTATTCACCTGAACAGGATACAGAAATTGCAGAAAGATTAGAATTAGGTGCCTGGTATAAGAAATCATTCATAGACAGAGAAATGTGCTTTAATGAGAAAGACTCGAAAAGTTTTATAAAGCAGGCAGAGAGATTAGAAGAACGACTTTGAAGATTTAAAACTACTTGTATTCCAGGATATATTAATATAGCCTGGAATTTATTATTAAAAAAGTATATTATCAGCCTATAGTACAAATACTGCAAGGAGATAGAAGTTCAGCTCTTCAGAGCTATCTTCCTTGCACAAAAGCAAACCTGACCAGCAGAATGGTATTTGGGGAATAAGGGCTGGCAAGGGAGTCAGTCAGTCGGACAAGGCTTTTCGAAGCACCAAAGGAGTCCTCGATCTCAGTGTGCGGGCAGGTTTGTGGCCGGTCCCGGCAAATATCTCTCAGGGCCAGCCCCACACGGCCCTCCGTGACAACTCCATTTCCAAGCAAACCTGGCCATTTAAGTGTGAGCAGCAGCCCTACAGCGGGCTGAGTGCCCGGGACGCTGAGGGGAATGTCCCCGCCAGTGTCACGGAGACGTCCCCGCAGGCACCTCAGCAGCCATTCGCACACCCTGCCCACCCTCTCCAGAGGCCGCTGCCGCCGCTCAGCCGGGGGCCCGCGTCCCCCCGCCGCCCCTTCGAGCTTCCGCCCCTGCCAGGGCCGGCGCTGCCCCCCGTGCCCGTCCCGCCCCGTACCGGTGCCCACCACCACCACATCGAACTCTGTGGGCAGGTTGTCCGCCATCTTGGAAGGCGCCGTCACGCGCGCGCCGCCGGCGGAAAGGGCGGGAGCGGCTGTGGGGGTTCCGGCGGGCGCGGAGTTGGTGGGAGGCGGCCCCGCCTGAGGGAGCCCAGTGCTTGGGCAGAGCCCGGCCGTGTCATGGGTGTTCACTGGGAACCCGCTAGCCCCTGGGTCTCATCATACCTCACCGACCTTCGCCATCCTTCACCAACGCTCAGCGTCCTTCTCCATCCCTCACCATCCCTCACCCTCTGCCCCGCCTGAGGGAGCGGAGTGCTCGGGGAGAGCCCGGCGGTGTCGCGGGTCAGTCCCTTGGTAACCCGCCAGTCCCTCACCTGACCATCCCTCACCCCTCTGCTGTCCTGCTCATCCACAGAATGAGCCCTCACCTGCCATGCGGGAATGTAGCAGGGAACATATATACATATACAAGCATCTACATCCATCAGTGAGCTTCTTAACTACGATTACGTGGCGGCATACCACCTAGTGAGCCAAACGCATATCACTTCAATGCAAGCATGCATGTTTTTGTGTAAATTATGGGTCGATTTGAGGAAGAAATTATTAAATCCTTCCCTGTGAGGGTGGCAGGGTCCTGGCACAGGGTGCCCAGAGAAGCTGTGGCTGCCCCTGGATCCCTGGAAGTGTCCAAGGCCAGGTTGCACGGGGCTTGGAGAAATCTGGGATAGTGGAAGGTGTCCCTGCCCACGACAGGGGTATTACAATGTTGCAAGTTTAACGATGAGACCGTAAATCCAAAGATGTTAAAAAGGAATGGCCAATTGTTTATTGTTGTAAAACCGGCTACAGGAACAGGAGGCTGGGCTAGTCCCAGCCTCTAACGGCAAGTCAGAGAAACGTGCGCACGGGCCACGCCTCAGCACAGTCCAATTCCTGAGAGTGAAGCCCGCATGGGGGGGGGGGGGGGGGGGGGGGGGTGTCAGTCCCTTTTAAAGCCTCAGTCCCCTCAGGGATTGGTTGGTTTTGGATCCTTTCCCTGATTGGTGTATTCTTTGGGCTCTCATTGGCTGTTAGCCACACCAATTCCTTCCCGCCTTGTTTTGATTGGGTGGCCGTGTCCTCCAATGAAGGCGCTGGGTGGTGCTCTCAGTTTTGAGTTGTCTGGGGAAGGGCAGAGGATCCCCCTGTGCTTTGGTGTTGTCCCTTGAGCTAGATTCGGGGAGACAGCCGCACAAAACTCTTACAAACACTCGTAACTAAACACTGCAACACTATCTAACAACTAGAACAACATTACAGCAGTAAGTATTTGTAACAACTCAGAACTAGTTGGAAAATAAACACACTTACAAACAGAAATCGAAACATACAGCTAGTATAGAAGCAACCACTAAAAAGTTTCAACTTTGTTTTTGTATCTATAACAGGGTGACACTGGACGAGCTCTGAGGTTCCTTCCAACACAAGTCGTCTTGTGGTTCTGTGAACTTCCACTGAAGTTTCCTGGACGATCATTTCCTCAAAAATAACAAATTTCACTTTGTTATTTCCCCTGCACATTCACTGTTTCCAAAACAATTTCTGTTGTTTTTCTGATCTTGTTGCTCACTGTTCCTTCCTAATATATCCAAGGCAATATTTTCATCACTATTTTTAAAAAGTTCCCTTACCCCAAATTGCCATTTTTTTTCCTTTAGCCAGCATGTTGAACACAGATTTTTAAAAAAAAGTTATTAGTGTTAGAAAGTTTATCAGCCATTAATTTTATGTCCTTTCTTAATTAACAGATTGACGTTTGACTGTATTACATTCTCTGTATGCAAAACTATTTCCATTTTTCTCAAGTCATTCATTAACTTTTTCTTTCCCTCTGAAGCCCAAAACCACACTTTAGGCTTGCTCAGCCTCTTCTTTCACATTACAAAGAAAAGAAAGTGGAATCAGGGAAAAAATTCAGAATCTCCTACTTCAGAGTTGCCCCTCCCATAACACCTGAGTCTGAGTGTAAGAGCAGCAGGACAAAAACTACAGATTTGAAAAAGCCACACCCTGCAATGTAGGCAAAATAACCCAGCAGAGAACACCTGTGCCAGAATATGCTGGAATTTTCTGGAAACTTTTTATTTTATTTTGCATTTAATGGCTTATATGGCTTTAAACTAATCTCTTAATATTATTCATTGTGTATGATTATATTAAAGTCTTAGCACCTTAAATCAATAATAACAATAAACCACCTAGCAGCTTGTTAACACCTTATTACAAGCTCCTTGTTCACATAGCAAAAGAATCGTGAAAATAGAAAAAGTGACTAATGGAAACCAGAGGCCACATTACCCCTGTGGTAGTGGCAGACGTGCTGGAGCGGAGTGCAGCTCAGGAAACAGTCTAGCAGGAAACATACAGCCATGCAAGAACAAAAAATAGAGATTTAAACATCAGTACTTGTTTACTGCGCTGATAAATATGTGACAGAGAAAATTAGGAGTGATGAATTTAGATGGAAAAGGACTAAGATCAAGTCTTAAGTTGCTTATATTTATGTTTCCAACTGTTCCATAGAGATTTTGATTAAAACTTCCATTGTGCAGCTCCTATGCAATTCCATGCACGGAGCTGTCATTTCTACTTTTTAACATGTAAAAGAAGTATAGCTGCAGAATTCTCACAATGCTGGATCATCCCTGACCTAAATGTCTTGTGCTGAGGAACAAAGCATCGCTATATTGGTTAGATGAAATAAGACAAACTCCCCTTGCACATCCTTTCCTACTGAGGGAAGGCACACTCAGGAAAGTCTAACATCATCACGAAAACCCTTTTGTTACTGTTCAATATAAATTCTAGGACTGCACTGGAGCAGAGCTATTTCACTGTCAATGTCTTACTGTTTCTCAAGTGCTTAAGTATTTATTCCACCACAAAATGCTGTTGTTTGGTGCTGTGAGTTCCTGTTAGCTTCATTCATAAGATGCAATCAGTGCAATCCTATTTCGTGATGACAGTCATTATCCACTGGACCAGAAGTCCTTCTTAGTACTTTTTATTTGGCAAAAAATGATTATTCAGGATCTTTAACTGCAAGGTTTGTCAGTCCCACACAACACCAAAATATTTCTCTTGTAGTTTGCAGTTAGAAGTGAAATACGTAAGTATGAATAATTTTTATGAGAATCTCATGGACCTTGAGAAAATGTCTTGCCATGTTTTTCTCTTTAGCTATTTAATTGCAATGTCATATTAACAGAAAGCAGCATACCCAATTCTGCATGGATGAATAAGCACATTCAATAAAGAAGATTTAACAGAGTAAATCAAACACTGGATTAAACATTTTCTGCATAACAGACCACAAAATGGGCATTCATTTTACCAATAGATCCTCTACATTAGAAACAAATAGAAATGCACACCAACATAATTAAACTGCACATCCTGTGCCCTGATTACTGAATTTCCCTATATTTTGTTAAACTAGGTCTCGTCTCATCAATTAGGATTGCCAAAATGCATTCCAAAATGCATACAAAAAACCTGAATGTAATTTTTTTAAACATTTGGATTAAGTACATTTTTCCCTACGTTTTACAAAGTAGTTCCTACATATGTAATCCTACATATTGCAGAAGATTTTTACAGAATTTTTAGCAATAGCAGTTCAGAAAGGCACACAAAGATAATTTTAAGATCACACTTCTAGCAGTTCTAAATACTTTTTCTGTGAGCAACTTTTCCAACTTCGATCTCAACCAAACTATCTCTCATAAAAACATGGTGTTTTACTTTATGACTTTTATTTGGGGTTTTCACATGTCCATAGAACTACCCTTGTTATTTTAAAGTTTGTGTGGTTCATACCTAACTATATCAAAATGCTTTTCAGAAGTACAGTAAACTGAGCAAAATCTCATAAGCTCTGGAAGTGTTTTTATTTTCCAGGTATGAAAGGAAAATTAGGAAAAATCAGGATTAGAATTATGGAGTTTCTAGTTATCTCGAGACCTGGAATCCCACCATTTGATCAAATGCTTCTTCCTCTAAAAACAAACAGCAAATGCTTCATATTCACTATGATGAACTTTAATTTTCTTGAGTTATGTATTCTCTTTATCCTGCAGTGATTTCACATGTGAAATCTCATTATTCATTTTATTGTTCCCTCAATGGATACAGAATTTAATTCTCCTTGAGTACCAGTTTGAATAAGGATCAGCAGCAGGATCGGGCCTATTAGCTGCTTGAAACATCCAGTGAATAACCTGATTTATCCCAACGAAATGGCTCATTAGTTCAGGCAGCAGGGCAGTGTTTTTGTGGTGCTGCAGTTGTGCGTGGTTTTTTTCCTCTGGAGTTTTGCAGTTCCACAACTGGCATCCCCTCACGCATGCACCACCCTGATTGTTCATTAACCACAGGAACAGCCTCACCACAGTCAGGCATGTTTGGGAAAAAATTATTTGTTTCCAAATTTATTCTAAACTCTCAGACAACCTTTATTCCAACTTCCTCTTTTTTACCATTAAGCGAGTTTGTCTTCTTGTTACAGCTTGCAGTGGTCAGCCTCAGTCATGCCCATATAACTTGTGTGCTATTTGTGGCAGTAGATCCTATACTGCAAATCCTCAGTTGGATGCAGACACTCAGTTCCCATGGATGGTATGAATATTGTGATATAGGCCTTGGTAGATCAGTGACCTGAATATGTTTTAAAAACTCTGAATAATTAAACCCACATTCTCCACCTAAGGAGCACTGAAACTCATTTTGAAGTTGCCCTTTTGATTACTAAGATGTCTGTAAATTAAACGATTGCTTAGAGAGACTGGAAAGAGAAATACATCTCACTTGACTTCTGTAACCATGCAAGGCAAAGAGTTTACTTTTTCAATCTTGAATTAATGACAATCTACAAAAATTCTGTAGGTCTCTCATGGCAGTCAAAATTATCTTGCACAAAATGAGCACCAAGGAGAAAAAAACGCAGGATCATAGTTTTCACAAGGCTGCTCTGCCCAGTGCAACTGGCAGAGTACAGAAAGAAAGTTCCACTATAGCTCATTAAGGACTACCTATTAAGTTTTATGGGTTTCCTAAAACTACAGGTGTCCAGGAAGAAGGAGAAAGTCTTTGCAGCAGCCCAAATATTCAGGTTGGTTTAAAATCCAGGATGCCACAAAGCAGAGTTTAATGCTTTCTGTCCTGGCAGTTCCACTATTTGTCTATTCCAGCATCTAAAAGTCTTGGTCAATTATGATACTTCAGAAAGTGTCAGCAAAAAGAAACGAATTGGATATATAAGACTTCTGTATGAAGTTGTGTAATAAATGAAGATTCTTTAGAATTACGATTTATTAAGATTTAAGGAGGATTAAGCAAAGATGGACAAGTGTGTCTAATGACATTCAGTTACTTGCCTTACTTCACTTGAAATATTACTTGAAGCAGTTTTATTGCATAGTAAGGATTTCAGACTTGTGTTCCCCGAGTTTAGGAAAACTTTACCTTTTCCAGCACATCTGGAGACTGTAGCTTATGTAAGAAATTAATATCTTTTCTCTGGAAAAATTCCACTTCTTTTATATATTGTATTTCTTTTATTCATCTCTTTTGACTTGTTGCCAGTGTATGAAAACAGATCCTTCAGCCATTAGTGCATATTCCTACTTCATTACAGTCAGACAAGTTTTACCATACAAAGTTTAGCCTCAACATCTTGGTCTTTTCTGTTTGATTAACAAACCACAATTACAGCTGAAGCTGAAATGTGTATTGCCTTAGACAGGAGATAGGAGTAGTTATTTTATTTCACTTAATTTATATATATGTATTTAAAAATGTGCCCATGCAAATACTGAAAAAAACAGGAATTAGTCTGGGAGGTGGATGATACAGCAAATGAAACAAAAGCAGGCAGCCACAGATTGGAAGTTTTGCATTTCCCTTTTTGAGGAGAATGACAAGTACAAGATTATTGACTGTTTTTTAAGCAGCAGTGTTCTTCAGTCTTGAAAATCATAACTGGCACCTGGCTGAAATGAAAAGAGAGGATAAACCAAGACTTTAAGTTCTGAAACTGATAAAGGTCCCTTAGGAAACTCCCCATAAATATTGTCATATAATTAAAAGGGTTTAAAGTAGTCCATAAAGTAAAGGAATTGATGTGTCTCATATGCAGTATTTTTGCTTAGACTTCACCAGAGAAACCATAAACAAAAGACTATAAAGGCCTCAGCTGAAATGAATTTTTGCCAGCTGGGATTCTTGTGAAGACACATGTGTCACCAAGGACTCCAACACCAAACTGTAGCCAAGAGACATCTGAAAGTTAGGAGTGAGTAACAGCCAGGGGCTGACTTTCAGGTAAATCAGGCTATTTGAGATAACACAACAATCAAATTAATACAACAACTACATTTGGAATTAGAGAAGTGGGTAACTAAAAATAATAAAGCAAACACTGCTCCTACTTTGAGAAAATCTCTGTTGGAGGCTGATTTGCCTTAGTTCCAATGCTGGGTCTGTCAGGGCTCTGCTTGGAGCTCTTGGTAAGAGCAGAGATTTAATTTGGGCTTTGCTGCTGCAATGGTGGAAATTTAACATTATCTGAGGGTACACGCAGCCAGGGAGGGGTGACCAGACCCTCTTCCTCTGTTTCCTCTGAAAGGGCATGTATGAAAATATCTGTCAGCTGCAGCAGGGTGATTTGGGGACAAATTTAAGTTGTGAAAGGGCTGTGGCTAAAAAAGAAAGTTATCAGCTTATAAATCAAGAGTATGTGTAATCACCTCTCTAATAAGTGAATTTACTAAACTCATATACAGCAAAGGTCTCCTTATTGAGCATTTCCCTCTCAACATTACAGTTCAAGCAAGTTTTATGTTTACAATACTCTCTTTCGGATTTTAAAGCCAGAAGGTAAGCAACAGTGGTGCACTTAAAGGCATTTGAAATGAAATTATACTCAGCTTGCTCCCAGAAATGAGAATAGCTCTTGTTTTTCTCTCAGAAGTTGTAGACTGGTGCCAGACTGCATGTGTGTGTGACACTTTTGAGAATTGAGGATGGACACTCAGGGTTTAACATCCATTTTTTATTAATCCAAATATGGTATGCTTCATTTAAATGCTGCCTTTTCTTCTGTGGAAGATATCCATATTGCACTTACTAAACTTTAATTAAACTATATGTCTAGGAAAAGAATGTTACTACTGTAAACAATATGTGTTTAATAATATAAGATGTTTGCATTTTAATCTGTTTGGGGGAAGCAATATCTGCAACCTGAATTTCAACCCCATTGCCTTGATAACAGGGTTTTTTCTAGGCTGTGTGTTGTTAGAGTAATAATACATAAAAATGAAAACAATAAAAGGTCAGATCTTGTAGTCTGAATAAGAACTTTAGGTTTGAATATAATAAATCATAATGCACAGTAATCATTAGAGAGTTGTTTGTTTGTTTAGTAATAGCATCATCTTTTTCAGGGTAAGATGTTGGCTTAGCAGATCCCAGATCTATGCAGTACTCCCAGTACAGCTCTTCGTTAAGGTAACTTCTCCTGGAACACAGCAGTTATTCCTAGAACTCCAACCACCTCCCTTCAGGCATTCTGCACCACAGAATCTCTGAGGGGAGCAAGGAAACTTTGAGCCATTATCTTCACTTCAGCTCTGTGCCTGAAATTACTCAGAAACCAAAGAACAGAACTAATGGGAGCAGAGTGTGCTCCCCTTTTTGTACCTCCTTAGCACCTGAGGAGCAGCACTTCCTCCTCTGTTTGATAGAGTAAGTAAAGGAATAGGCTGTAGCTCCTCACACTGGGAATATTAATTCTAAATAAAGACTCTAATTTCGGCCCTTCCATTAAGCCAGAAGAGACAGAATTCCACCCCCCCCCCACCCCCACTTCAGAAGAATGCTGTGCTGTTGTCAATGTTGAGGCAGATTATTAGGAAGATTTGCAAGAATAACTACTTAAAATGGTCACATTCATTTTAAAGAAAAGAAATATAATTGGTATTTGCATAGAAGAAAATGGATGAATTTAAATTTTAGTTGATTATAATTATTGTCATCATAATCATCATCATTATCTTTGTATGTCTAAATGACTGATTCAAAGAAGAATTTTTAACACATTTCACATGTCAGTGCAATTCTTTTCTGTTTTGTGCTTTAGTGCTTGGGGTTTTTCATTTGCTTTTTTCAGTCTGAACTTTTCATGAAAGCTATTGTAATTTTCTTAAAAGGTGGAAAAATGTTTCAAAAGAAGTCAGATCTAGAAGTACTACATACATCCTTTTTTCCCCCAATAAAATGTAATCAAATTGTACAGAAAAACAGGTACATAAATATTGTGGGATGGTACTTTGAAATGCGCCTAAGAAAGAGATTTTAAATAGAGAGGTGCTACCTAATTGCACACAAATTATAGGTGAACTAATTGAAGTGGTAGTGCATCAAGATGAGGGTATCATTCAAAAAGTCCACTAATGAAGTGGAACTGTATGTAGACACTGAGCTCCTAAAGATTTTTGAAGTTCCTAATAATTGTTTATATTTCAGCACAATGGGTACTGATCCAGCTGGCATTTAATTCTGTATTCCCTGGTAATGTTAATTCCCTGCTACAGTAAACTCTGTGTATTCAACTAGTAAATCTATATTGTGTGAGTTTATCAGTATTGGCAGTTATGAACAGTTCAGATCCACAATATTTGTTGGTGAAAGCAGTTTCCTTCTTCCTGAGTTTATATCACATCAAACCAGAGACGAGCAATCAAAACTACAAAGGCTGTATACTGTGCATAGCAAAATAAAAGTTTCATAATTCCCATTTCCCTGATGACTTTGAAATGACTATGAAAAGCATTTTGCAACAGAGGGATCATCAGAGCTGGTATGATAGCTGCAATTCCTGATACCTGGCATCTGTGCAAAACAGGGCTTGATCTTCCAGAAGTTAACCTTTCGTGTTACTTCATTTTATTTTGTTCCTTTACTCTTCCATGAGGGCTAGTGAGCCAAGTGCTAAAATCCCGTTTCTGACCAGGGTTACTGTGACTTGTGGAAACAGTTGTTCCCTGCAGCCTTGCAGATGGCAGTTTCCTGATAGCTTCTTTTAAGATGGTTTCCTGCATGACCAGGGGTTCCCTAAATAGGAATTGGGAAGATGGATTCTATGGGAAGCCTTACTTATCTTTGTTCAATATAGTTATGGTGTTTTTCCTGGTTGGAATGATACCTTAAAAAAACACACTTGGAGCTGTAAAAATGCACAGATGAGCTGCCTCTGCCCAAGAGATGGACTGAAGAGAGCCTTTTGGAAGGATTTCCCTGAGTGGCTGCTTTTAGGCAGAGGAATTGTCAGATGGACTGGTGATTGATGAGCTGCAGCACAGCTATGGAAAATCTCTGGCCAAAATACAGACTTTAAAGTTTCCTCACTATGTCCAGGAATCAGAGTTCTTAACATGTATTTTGTATGGAAAAGGATTGCACAGAAAGATGCTAGATTCAAATAAGTTTTAATTAATGGAAAATATCAACAAACCCAGGATTCCTGGCTAATTTCATGCACTGAAGTGACCACAGTGTGTTCAATCAACATTCATTATTAAAATAACAAAGAAGATTGGTGTCTGAAGTCCTACCACTCTAAGCAAAACCATTTTTTTTATTTTCAGTTTTCTTCTATTCTATTGATCATATAAAATAGACAACTATCTAAAATAGAACACTCAGTTCAATTTTCTTTTTAAATTTAAACTGTATCATACATTTAAAGTTTAGGGAAAAAATATTTACATTGTAAAATCTCTATTAAACTTTGCTTTATTCTATATTCATGGACCTTGTGGGAAAAAATAGGGAAGATCTTGTCATATTTAAAATCATAATGGAATCAAATTGTAAGACATTCCTTTAGAAAAAAAATTGGAAGAAATACTTTCAGGTTACAGTGCTTCTCAATGCAAAGTACTCTAAAATTCATACACTAATGAAAGGTATTAGTGATGGTTTCCCAGAGCACTGACAGGTTTTAACATTATAAATATAGGCAAGGAGAATTTTTAAAAACTCAAACTACAGAATGGTTATGCATTAAATAATTATGATCACAGGTGTTCCAGCCTGTACTTTCAATTCATGGCCCGATCATCCTTATGCCTCTGCAAGTCACTGGTAATTCCATCAGAAAGTCAATGAAGTTAAAGTAAAACCAGGTTTATACAAGATTACATATTTTTTCTGAGTTATCAAGACATCAAGTTTGTCACATCAACCTTGATGTGAGAGTCAGAAAGAGGAAGAAAAGGTAGATAAAGCCAACAATGTCTTCTGAAGATGAGGAAAGACATCTTCTTTCATATGACTTTATCCAAAAGCTCAGAGAACATACTGAGACATAGAGATTGGTCAAGTTAAAAACAAAACCTGGTCTTAAATATTTGATTCTCATCTCACTCTGGGCTGCTTTGACTAAGATTCAGACAGACTCAATTCTACTGTGGATTCAGCCTCACCAGCTTGGGCTTTTTGACAGGGGTAAAATAGCAGAATGCGTCCCCAGTGAGACCTTTCCCTCCACTTCCTATAAAGAACTATGGAGTGTCCTGGAGCTAATTTCATTAAATACTTACTTTTATTAAAAAAAATATAGGCTTATTATATTTTCTTCAGCCTCCATCAGAGCTGTGAAAAGAGTGACCCATGAGTTGGCAGAGTGGCAGGAAGGCCTGAGGATCAGGCTCATTCCTCGGGGAGTTGAAAAATAGATGAGAATTCTGGAGGAGAGACTTTTCCAAGGCCTGCGTGAACTCAGGAGTCAGCAGTTGTGTAGATCACTGGCCTGAACTTTTCTACACCTGTCTTCTGTTCTCTCCAGACTGTCTTCCTAATTCCCTGTATATCTCAGATCTCTTATTTAGGTGGAATTTTTATTCCTCTAAGGGAGCATGAGGTAGAACATCCTGGACTTCGTCAACTGCAAACAGTATCCCAAATGAAAGTACCTCTTTTTAAATTTGCATTCTAAGTGAAATTTAAACCTTTCCAGGCACATAGTTCAGGGATCAAAGGGTCAAAATGGCATTTACTGCCTCAACCAGTTTGGACCAGTTCCATTGATTTTTACTCAGAACTCCAGACTGATTTCAGTAGGAACTGGCAGCACAGATTGATATTACCTTATGGATTTCAGAAGAAATGTAGTGTTTGAAAAGACAGTATCATAAAATCGATGTTCAATGCAAAATACCCATTGATCCTCATTTGTGTCAATAACATTTCTATAATTTGAAGATACTAAGACACTGAAATGTCTAGTAGTATCCAAGGTAAAAATACACTCACTTCCATGGAAACAGAAGCAGGCCCACATTATGAACACTAAAATATTATCTGTGCAATGAAGTATTTAAGGCTTTATTATTTCATTACTGGCTTAGATAGCAAAAGAATCAAAGTATCTATAGCATTTTAAAATACAGTAATTTCTTAATATTTACTCTCATGCTTATAAAAGATCTGGTCTCCTGAACGATGTAAATCAATTATCCCTGTGTGTGTGAAATGCTGTAACAAGATCAATGAGACCTGAACACAAGGAGGCATCTTAGGATAACAGCTGCAGATGCACACATTCTGTGGTAAAAACCAACCAAATGAACACACACTGCTCACCCTGATGGTTCTCCCTCCCCCTCAGAAAATCCCTGCCATTACCCTGCCCAACTGTAAATGCATGAAAGGAAAACCAAGAAAGAGCAGGTAGCAGTCAGGATATCAGCACGGGCAAAGTACAATAAATGGTCACTCTTAGAGGTAAAAGGAATGCTCTGCATTCAGCATGGGAATTTATTTTAGATGGGACTTAATGGTCAGACTCTGCTTACAACCAAAAGCTGTACAGTTAATGGCTCTGTGGAAAACTGCAAGGACGCATCTTTACTGACTAAAATACATATTGGTTTTAAAGATGAGCTCAATATGATTACTTTCACAATATTAATAATTCTGCCAATGGTATTTCCATAAAGTAGATTCAATAAAATACTGGAAATATTTAGTCAATAAATCAATTACACTTCCACTGAGTCTGGATGGCATAAACTGTTTCCTCATTGATAAAATTCTCTTTATGAAAACCTATTTTCAAGGAAACTACTCATAAGATTTCTATTGAAAAATGCTTTGCAGTTGAAACAGAAATGAGAATTAATGGAAGGACCACATAAGTCTTTTATGTATAAATTAAAAAAAAATCCCAGAAACCTTTTTGTTTTGCTACTTGAAGCAGAATGTGATTCCCATGTTTAAGAATACCAAAAAAATGTAAAGAAAATTAAATACCTTCTTATCCCACTAGATGGTGGTGCCTTCAGATTAGGGCTGAGATGCTCAGACAGTGCAGGAAAACTTCTGCTTTCTTTAACTGATCTAAAAAAGTGGAGAGATGAGGTTAATCCTGTTCCTCTGGGAATAGTTACAAGCATTTGGGTCTGATGACTTACTGAATATATTGAAGTACATGGAATTGTATCTACAGTGCTTTGCTATGAAATGTGTTTTAACCTCAAAACACATCTAAGAGCATTAAGCTTTCTTCCTGAAGAAGAAAAGATGCAAACAATATTGAACATTAATGAGGATTGTATCTCATGTAAAACAGACTTGTTCCACCGAGATCCTGGTCCTTTTGCTGCCCTCTCTCCTCAAGCAAAATCCAGATTAACATGGGGGATCACTAGCAATGGCTGCATCTTGTATTCATGGATTTAATTGTAACCAGCTTAAAAGTACCACTCACATTTTTGTATGACAAACGTGCTGCTGGCTTTCAGAAAAGGTATTTACACATCTGTTAGACAGAAAGTGATAGTGCCAAACGTGGCAGGTCACATCTCTCCAGTGATAACACAAGTGACGTTTTGATGAATAGGAAAAGTGGATGGGACCTTGTTTGAGGGAGTATGTTTGTACTTTAGTTATCTCAGGCTCTATAGTAAATGGTGACATCCTTCATGCCTCACATAAAGCTTGAGCTGGGAGCTTGGGGCAGGTTCTGTGAGCTGCAGAACTTCTCTCAAGGGCTGTGTCTGCCGAGGGCTGGCCCAAGAGAAGGCCCCAAGTCACGCTCAGTGCATGGAGAGAGCCTTGAGGCACTGTCTCACCAGGGCTGGAGCTAGGTTGGAGCTCACAGAGTAATAAAATGTGCAGCTCTGCCAGTGAGCAGCCACCAGTCCTGACCACACAGACTCTCCCAAAACAGCCACAGCTCCCTGGGTCTGGGACAAGCCATGGGGCCAAACTGCTGGGTGTACATGGTTGGCCCAAAGACCAGCTGCCCAAATCTGTGCAAAGTAGTCAGTGATCAGTCAGAAAATGTGTGAGACTTGTGTTGAAAAGAATAAAATAAGTCTGAACTGTTTTCATTTTGCTTAAATACCATTATTATGGTATTATGGTATTATTATGAATGATTTAAGATCAAAATTAAAACTGCTTTGTGGATGAAGAACTCTAGTCAGGTAAGCTCTAAGATTAGGTTTTCCAATTTTCTTCTTAAAGATGGTGTGAAGTACAGAAAAGTTAAGGATGACCATGTGTGTCTTTGAAAAGACAGCATTAATCAAGAACTCCAGACTTCTTTTGTCATCTGTAACTGTTGTTGCTCAGTAGGTTTTACTCATATCACCCATTTATAATACCTAGAGTCATTTAGGAACGAGCCCTCCTTCTGGCACAGTTTGCTTCATGCTTATTTGCTATATATTCCCTTCCATTTATTCTGTTCCTCCTATTCTACTCCTTCACTTTTTGATTCCCTTCACTTTTTGATTTGCAACATCTCCTCAATTTCCTATTTCTGTTGCAGGTAACATAATGAAGAGCAGCACAAAGCTATGTCACATTAGTGTGACTTCCAAGAAAGATAACAGACCCAGTAGTCCAGATGCTTCCATGTAACAACATCACAGCCAAAAAAGGCTTAATCTGAGACTTTTTAATGAGTGCCTAGCAGGGAATTCCTTTGTATAAACAGAGGACTGAGGCAGAAAAATGGATACAGAAATGGATGTGGAGGCCTGGTTCTTCTGTAGAGCTTTAATTGTTTTGCATGTTAGAATCTTCCCAACTGTATTAGGGAGAAGGGAACTGTTCTTACTTTCTCTAGAAAGGTAGGCAGGATTTTCTGAAATCCTAAAGAAGCAAAATTCAATCCAATCATTGTTACTTGCTGCCATTAAGGGTTGAAATGCAGCATTTGCCAAGAGTGCAAGTTCCTTTATTTGATCCTTTTGACTGTACCAGTATAACTGCCAATCACAGGAAATACCTCCAATAACTCTTCCTTTTACTTAATAAGGAATACCACATCTTTAAAACATTAGAAACAGATGTCACTGCATTACTTCACTGCTGATGTATGTAATAGAAATGACACACTAATTAATTTAATGCAGTATAAATGTACTGATTATTTATCATGGCTGACAATAAAATTATGAAAACATTCAATTACAATCAGTGGTAATTCATTATTTATTGATTCTGCGTTATGCACACATTAATACAATACATTTAATCACCTAAGAGAAAGGATCATTTTTCTATTGATACTTAAGACATTTAGATTCATCAGTTTTATGTAAAATTCTTGATGTTTAGGTGGGAAGTTTTAATCCACAATTCCAAAAAAACCTCAGCTGAAATGTCAGAACTAAACTGAATACAAGTGTCAAGTACGAGTGCGTCTAGAAATATGTGGGCACAAAGAATGACACACTAATTTCAGTCTCTTCTTTTTCTCACGTCAGTGGCCTACATTTGATAATATAATTGTGGGTACTCTTTCTCAAGGAATCCAAAGCATTAAACACAAAAGCAGCAGAAAGCTAATACTGTTTTTTCTTCCTTTTCAAGCTGTTACTGAGAAGTAGCACCATTGAGGCTTTGCATGCTCAGGACATAAACCCAGACCTCACTAGGGCAGGTTACCAGCCTTTCACTGGGCCCTGAGGAATTTCATTGTTAAACATGAGGAGAAGGGTTTGTCACTCGGGCTCCAGTTGGGTTGGAATTCAGGAAAAAAGAGGTGTTTCATTTCGTTATGATTAGGGTGCATTGCAAATGCATCTTCAGTTATCTTTCATCTTGGACTCGCAGTTACCTCTGACCCTTGTAAGTCTACAGTGTTCGCTCCCACTTATTTTAGGGACAATCCAAGTTCTTTACTAAAATGCAGCATTTTTTTCCTATAATCTACTCATATTGGACATACCGCTATGAAGTCCATAGAAAAAAATTTATGTTAAAAAATCACATTGTGATATCTATGGAATTCTTATTTTTTATTGTCCTTCCTCATGTTTGGCTATTGAGAAAAACTGAGATGAAGCACAAATAGCACTACTGAACTTTCCAGTTTTCTCTAAACAAAATTATTATTTTTAGTTCATACCCTACTGCTTCACTTAGCTGGCATCAGTTTTCCTCAGTGTCTCCCCCTCGTCAGGTGTGTCACCCATCATTTTCTCCCTGGATCCCATGGAGAGCAGGAAGCACGTTCCTACCTTCTGATAATAGAGATTTCCAGAGATAAAAATAAGAGATTGCCAGAATGCTGTTGACTGGGGGCTTTCCTCTCTCCTCCTGCGTCAGGGAAGACTCTCCCATTTCACTCCAGTGGGGCATATGCAAGGATGATAAAAACAAAAACAAACAAATGTAACCTTTACTTGACATCTTGCCATACAAACACAGCCAATTTTTGTATAGGATTAATACACAATACACCAATATTTCTATGGCTGCCAGTGTAAGAAAACAGATTATTTTGCACACCAGTCAAAAAAGAAGAAAAATATTGAAACCTTACTTTTAAAGTAATAGTCTGAAATACTTATTTCAGCTATATGGAGGCTTAGTAGTTTGTACACATTCAGATTACGTACTGCTGGACTCCATTCAAATAAACCATCTGGATACTTTATAACTGACAAGATATTACTGGATGATTGTTAGGCTTTAGTAACGTTGCCTTGTCTTTAACAAAATTATGGAGAAATAATAATATTCATGGATATAGTTGATTTGTATATGCTTAGTTGAACTGGACAGCTGCCTGGCATTAATTCTCAAACCTTGAGCATTTTCTAAGTTTCAGAGCAGTTCTTCTCTCCATGGACAGTCACCTCTCAAGGGCACTGCTTTTACTACAGCCTTTATGATTTTATATTGCTTCATGCCACTCCAACTCGCTGGGTGTTGATGTGCAAGGCTTCCTCTGGCCTTGCGAAAATTCAGTCTTATTTAGAAATATGTTTAGCTTATGGAAGGCATTAAAGTCAAAAAGGAAAAAGAATTCTCACGGTGGATTTTGATTGTCACATTAATCTCAAAGGGGAAAAAAAAGTCTTTAAGAGGGCAGTGTTGGAATCTGATTTATTAAATCTCTTAATAGCAATCATGTTCAGAAAATTAACGCCCAAAGTTTCTATCTGGAGTCAGCTATTTGCTATTTCTATACTTTCCAGTATATAAACATCTCAGATGATTTCAGGGCTTGATTGTACTGAACACTTTGCCAAAGTAAGTAGCCCCTGCCCCACAGAGCTTCCAGTCTAAGGTTTGAGCCTAAAAAGATGCATGACCTAGTTCAGAAAATACAAGAATTATTGAAAGGTATTAATTTAAGCTAAGTAATGTGCAAATTCTGCCTTAGTTTTAGGCAGTGAGGTTAGAGACCTAAAACTGGTGGCCAAGCTTCTTAGATAAAATCAATGGGGAGAAGGGGAGGTTCTTCCAGAGTGTAATTTAAGATCAGTTATATTCACAAATATAGCAATTTAGTTAGCATACAGTCATCTTCTCTCATCTAAAATGGGATTACTCATAATGCAAAAAACATTAAACTTTGTAGAGAAGATGCCTAAATAAGCAAGCCTAACAAAAGGAAAGAGAAGATGGCACACACGGGCAATGGAAATAGCTGAAATGCTCTGTTGGTATTGCTTGCTTAGCATCAACTTGAAAAGTTTAGTTTATTCTTTTTTGCTTGCTTTGTTTATTGAATGGCTTAGGCAAAAACAAAAACAACAAAAAACACAAACAAACAAACAAACAAGAAACCCAAAAAAGAAGAGAGGAGAGAAAAAGTTAAAGGACTAGGAAAGAAGGAAAGATAAAGAATGATAACCAGTGGCAACAAACAGGAAAGAAGGATGTTGAAACACAGGAAAAACGGGAAGAGGGTGGGAAAAGAGTTGTGATATAACACTGGGAGAGGGTGAGAAGCAAATAGCCAATGTAGTCAGCATGCCCTGGGTGTGTTGGATGTCTGATCGTCCTTCGGCTCCTCTTGTTCAGGGAGAAGGGACGCAGGAGCTTGGCAGTTCTTGTGTCAGCCGCTCCTCCACTCCTCCGGGTGGAGGAGGCGCAGATGTGCCGGCCCCAGGGCTGCCGGGCTGTCCGCAGGCCGAGGTACCACAAGGTGCTTTGGGAGCCTGCGTGAGGAGAGGGCCGAGCCGCTTGAAGCTAAACCACAACCGATGCCGCATCGGGGCTGGCATTTTCGAGCAACTGCGTGCCAGACCTCCCGAGAACGGACTTTGCCTGGTGTGAGCCACCACAAACTTGCACATCTTCACACCTCCCGCTGTCCTGCTTGTGCCCGTCTCCGGAGGCTCGCGGCTTGCTTTAGGCCTGACTCAGTGGCCGTGGAACCCACACCCCTGCGCTGGGCCGGTGCCTCCGCGCTTGGTGCGTTCCCAGTCCAAGTTTGTCCCCCGTACCAACCGGAGCCTCGCACCGCCGTCCCTCTTCCCAGTCTCCTCAGCTCTGGCGGGGCACAGGTGTTTTAACACTTACACACGGGTAGGGCGCAGGGACCGCTCCAGCTCCCTGGGGAAGGGATGCGGACGGCCCCAGCGGCGTGTCCCCTCCGCTCCCTTCCCTCTGAGCGCGGGGGAGCGGCCGCGGGACCCCCACCCTCTCCGGGGACCGAGATCCGATCACAGCCTAGGGAGCCCCGCGGCATCCCATCACAGCCCGGGGAACGGGACGTGCTCCCAGCCCGCGGAGCGGGAGCCCCTCGGCGGCCCCAGAATCCATCCCCCAAAACTTTGCCCCGAGTTGCTGGGGCGCGCCGTCCCCGCTCCCTCACGCCCCCCGCCCCAGGTGCGCGGCCGGCGCTGCCCCGCCCCGCCCGCGCCCGCAGCCACTCGCGGCGGCGGCGCTGGCGGCGGGCGGGGCGCATTGGCTGGAGGGCGCCGTCACTCTCCCCCGGCGGCGCTGGGGAGGGGTCTGGGCGCTCTGCGTGCGGGCGGCGGGAGCGCGGCGGTCCGGCGGCACCGCACGGAGCTCAGCGCGCGGCTGAGGCAGCCGCGGGGAGCCGCGCCGGCCATGGCGGTGTCCGCGCCGCCCGTCATCGCCGCAACTTCCAGCGGCGGCGGCGCGGGGGGCTCGGCGGGTTTGTTCCGGGCGGACCCGCTGTACTCCAGCCCCGCCGAGTCCCCGCGCCTCACCAACAGCCTCGTCAACACTTTCCTCTCGGCCGGCGGCGGCGGGGCCGGCGCGGGCGGCGGCGGCGGCGGCAACGAGTGTAAGATGGTCGACCTGCACGGGGTGAAGGTGGCCTCGTTCCTCGTGGAGGGGCAGGAGCTGATCTGCCTGCCGCAGGTCTTTGATCTGTTCCTCAAGCACCTGGTGGGAGGGCTGCACACGGTCTACACCAAGCTGAAGCGGCTGGATATATCTCCCGTGGTGTGCACGGTGGAGCAGGTCCGCATCCTGCGCGGGCTAGGGGCCATCCAGCCCGGCGTCAACCGCTGCAAGCTCATCACCAGGAAGGACTTCGAAACTTTGTACAACGACTGCACCAACGCGAGGTGAGTGCAGGCTCCGCTCTTGGCCCCGGCTGGCCCGCGGGGAGCGCGTCCGGGGGCGGGGGTCCCGGGGGAGGTGGGCGTGGGGGGCACCGAGGGGCTGGGGTGCGGCGGTGCCGACATGGAAAACTTTCTCTGCTTCCCTCAGCCCCCGCCGGGCAGCGGAGCGGCTCCGCGCGCCGGGCTCCAAACTTTTCTCCGAACAGGGAAAGACGATAGTTCCCGGGAACACTCCTTAAAAAAATCCCCGAACCCAAATCCTCAAAAGTTTTCTCCGTTATTTTTGTCCCGCTGGAACCCGCGGCTGTGCTCCGGCGCTCCCGCGGGCGGTGCCAGCCGGGTGCCCGGGCAGGGGCTGCGGGTCCCGGTGCCCCCGGAGCGGCTCCGCTCCCGCACTTGCAGCTCTGGAGCGGCCGCAGCCCTGCCCTGCCCGGCTTCGGTCACCGAGCCCCCGGATCCCTGCTGGGTCCTGCATACTCGGTTATAATCCTGGTTTGTGACCTCATGGCTGCTGCCTTTAGAAATGATAATGATCTAAATAAACACAAAACCCTCTCGGGGCTCCGCAGGAACATTGGTGCCGTGGGGCAGGGTGTAAGGCAGGGACTTTGGAGATGCCATTCCCTGCTTCAGCAGTTGGTGAGGGACGTCTCCAGAAACATTTCCATGTCAGCGTGCTGCTGCTTTCTGTGGCAGCAAACTTTCTTAGCAGCCGCTTTCAGCGAGCTCTGAGTGCGATATCCGACCTGCAGCGTGCCAGTGTTCAGTAGCTGTGGGCTTTGTGTCACTGGTTCGACCTGCTTTGCTTTGACTGAGGGTTTTATTTTTAATAACTTAATTTCGTGCCAGTGCGGGGCCTGATCCTGCACTCGCTGCTGAAGCAGGAGCAGACCGGGCGTCATTCTTGAATGCAGTATTTACTTTGCTTCAAATCACTTTATATTACAGGTGGCAGTTTAGAGATGCACTTAATTCCCAGATCTTTGTAACATACTAACTAAATTCCTAGATCTGTTAATGTGAACTATGTGCTTCTTTCCTTGCTCTCGTTCTGCCTCTGTAAGCCCTTCTCCCGCTGCCTGTTTCAATGTCAGGCACCTCGATGACATCACACCCACTGCTTTATTAAAGTGATGGGTTTGGAAGCAAGGTCGGAGGCTTCTATTAATTTTATTCAAATACATTAGATTACAGAGGGGCACATTTAACACGTAAATGCTTCTATGAAATGTTTCTGAGACTCTACTAGCATGAAAGTTGATGGTTAAAGAAATACATCTCGTTAATTTCTGTGACCGTGCCAAACTTTTCCATTAGGGAAATACAGGATCTGATTTGATGATGCAGCGTGCAGATGCAGTCTAATGATTTCTGATCTCTTACATCCAGCGATTTAAAATCTCGAAATGCTGGAGTGTTAGATATTTAAAACTTGTATTTCTCAACTTTTTTTTCTTTTTCCTTTTCTCTTTGACAGACTTATGGGCGTGATAGGACGAGGGAATGGGTAACGCAGGGAGCAGTGGGAAGGGGAGCTGTAGGTGAGGAGCTAAGTGATGCTCCAGGAGGGGCTGAAAGGAGCAGTGAGTGGAACGGAGCCCTGGGGAAGGGCTGGGATAAGGCAGGGCAGTATCAGGGGGCTCCTTCAGGGCAGAGCTCTCAGCTCAGACTCACACGTGTTGAATGTGCTTAAACTCTCCCCACCCTGCTCTGAAAAACTTGTATTTTTACGTGTTCAAGAATAGTAAATCCCTTTACATTTCACTTCTTTATGCCTCATGAAGATGCCACTGGTTGGAAGAAGCTGCTCACATCAAGGTGTTTGGCATTCATGGTTTCAGGTGTAAGGCATGAGGAATGTTATCAGCACACCTGAAACTTTGCTCAAGGATTGCAACTTAATTGTATTCTGTCATGCTAATTGAATGCTTAATGCCTCATTTTATTTACAGGTTATTATTTCCCTTGAACAGTCCTTCCTGGAGAGAATGTTGGGTAAAAATAGTTAACTACATGAGTGATCTTAATTATTTTTGTTTGCTGTGAAGTGACCTGAGAAGCACTGCAGTGCACGTTATCAAACAAATTAAATGCAGTAGAATGGTTAAAAGACGTGCTCACAGTTTTAGTTCCGTACTCGCAAAGTAAAGGCTTGAAAATATGTGATCTTTTAGAAATACTGCTCTCAACTGTGAATTGAATAATAATCCACAGAATACTGTGGATTATTCTCTAGTTAATTTTTTTTAATTGATGGATATTTATGTATTTATTTGAATACTGTAGAAATTTTGGAATAAACTCCAGAGCTGCCAGAAAAAGCATTAAGA
This sequence comes from Phylloscopus trochilus trochilus, assembly GCA_016584745.2. Classification (NCBI taxonomy): domain Eukaryota; kingdom Metazoa; phylum Chordata; class Aves; order Passeriformes; family Phylloscopidae; genus Phylloscopus; species Phylloscopus trochilus. The sequence goes on from WQNJ02000015.1 coordinate 26,831,832, forward strand.
AATGCTGGTTGTTTTCACTGGTAATTGACTTGTAAAAGTCGGCATCTCTTATGCTAGCTTGCACTTTTAGATATTTTTTTAATTGGAATGTAAATCCATCAATTATATATAACTGAAAAAAAGATGAATTCTATTTCTTCTGCTTACTCTATTGCAATTTTGTCTACAGAGTTTGTCTACAGAGCTTGAAAGAGCTACAGAGAAACACACCCATGGGCGAAAGTTTTTTTGGTGTTTGTGTTCTGTAGCAGGAGTTACTCTGTCCAGCAGCTTTGACCTGTGTATTTCCATAGTACGTTCAGGTGCACTGTTTAAATTTTCATTCACATGTTTACAGAATGTTCCTAAAATACTTGTTGTGAGCCAGCACCGCGCACTCTAATTTTTGCAAGCAAGGTCTGTGAAATGAAACTAACTGCTCATTTCTTTGCAGGTCCCACCTTCAAGTGAGTAAAACATACTGACAAAATCTAGCTCCTGATGGGCAATACTGTAGAAGATTACTTAAATTATGGAGGATTGCTTAAAATTAGTAGTAAAGTCTAACATTTACTTAATTAAAAAAAAAAAACAAACAAACCCAAACTATAACGAGGACTTATTTTTTAAAGGAAGTTTAAAACTGTAATAAGAGCTTGTTTATGATAGTACATATGTCAGTCCTGAAAAACAGGATTATATGAATATGATCACAACCTCTTCCACGTGGTTCTGTATTTGATGGATGCTACTGGCCACGGAAAAAGCATAGTGTTGGTCTGGATTATTCAGTGAATAATACTTTAGAGAGAAGAGCATTTCAGTATATGGCACATTTTTCATGATTTAAAGCAACCAGTTAAGCTAATATTTTGCATTACTTTGGCTATTCACAAACAATAAAAGGCTTTAGAAATGAATTTAAGCAGTAAATGCAGACATTTAATTTTATGAGATAATGAGGGTCTAGTCATGTTGACTATTAAAAGCTACCCTATAGTCAGCAGTACTCTGTCTTTTATTAGGAGACTGATGTCAAGATTATAATTAAAGCAATCCAGCCATGTAGCACTGCACATAGCTTCCCCTATATTGATAGGAAATGTGGACATCTGATTGTCCATAAACTTCCTTCTCTGAGTGGACATTTAGCCTGCATTCAGACTTAGCCAAATTTATGAATTTTGGAGTTGTTAGCATTTTTAAATAAAGATCAGTTTTCCAATTTCCTTCTCTTCCTTAGAGAGGGGGCTCACTTCAAACACTCTGGAGAGAGATCACTAGCAAAGTGGATTCTGCTTGAGATGGAGAAAGGAATTCTCCCACTTTCTGAGCAGTGTAGTTATGCTTTTGGAAAAATCCTGCTTTCTTTTTGGATATCTTCAAAGTCTGAGCCTGTTCAAAACTCCTAAAATACTTGAATATTTTCATCAGATGCATATCTAATCTGTAGAACCCTTGATTAAAATTCCCTTCTTTCTTCATAGCACTAGAGCTCCCCATTTGAAGTCTAACATGCTTTTTCTCTAAAATGGAGTATTTGTATGATTCCTGCATGTGTATATGCATAATACATATGTAATTTTCTACTGAGACTTCTACAACTGAAAAATACTGTGTTTTTGTAGCAAAGACAAAAAAGCTAAACAATTAGGTATTAATGATATTCTTGTTGCATATTCAAAAGGTCTTTGCAAGCATTTCTTCTCCTTTTTTTCTTTTCACCATTTCAACCTGCAGAACTCTTCACTGTCACTTCAAATCACACAATTCTACAAAGATAAAACAACATTTAAACTCATTTGCTTTGGGAGGAAAATTGAGCATTTGCACCCAATAAGCCTGATTGTGGAACTGCATGCAAATTGTGTTTTGATTTATCTCTTTTGCACTTTTTTCCATTTGAATTGATCTTGCATTAATTTCGCCAAGCGGCTCTGTGAGGCTGCAGATGTTGCCCTGTGTTTAATAAATCAATGAGACAGATCTGAATGAATCACTTCAGATGGATTCTCTGCTCGGTTTGATGTCTAGATGTTATTCTTAGCTTGTTATCATGACAGATGCATTAATGTTCCCATACACTGCCAGCAATGTCAAAGAGATTGAAGCTTTTAAAGTGGCGGTATCCCCTTTTCCCCCTTCTGTTGGAATAACTAAATTGCCTTTAGGAATAGGTCAAAATATAAATTTAATCTTGGCATTATTGTGGGGGAAGATGCTAAACTTCTGATAGTATTATAGCACGGGCAAATGCAGATTCTTACAGAATGATTAATTATTCTCAAATAGTGGAGATCAATATTAAAATCTAAACATAGGATAGCTCCTTAATAGAGTAACCACTTTCTCAGCATTAATATTTCATTGTAATAGGAATGATACGAATAAATAATATAAGACTAGAACATGTTAAAAGTATTGCTATAAATAGAATATCATTGTGTCCAAATTGATTACAGGCTGAAGTAAGGCTTTTCTCTCTTTTTTTTTTTCTTTTTTTTACCTCATTAAGAATTTTCTTTTAAGTATGTCTGGATTCAACATCTGTTAGGTTTAAAATACTTGTTTATTATGTTTCTGCTACTACTCCCCATGTAGGGCCAGTTATGTTGGAGAAGTTGTTGATCAGCTTTAATTTCGGGTGAGTTTAGTCTGGTATCCATTATCTTGGACAGAACCTGTGGAACACAAACCATAAAAGGCTGGAACATGTCTTTGTGGAAGGGTTTTAAATTCTGAAAAACAGATAGCACAAAGTGCAAAGTACTCTGCCATGAATAATGAAGATCTGTTTCCCACGTAGGCTTTTATTCCTTAGTGTTTACTAAACTACTCGTGGTCATCTTTGTTTTTCTTTAGAGGTTAAAATAGTATTTTGTGCAGTCATTTTGATAAACCTGATTTCTGTTTGTGACGCTTTTATTTTCGTTTTAAAAATTATCAGAACTGTTCCTTTTCCTAATCTTTCCTCGACACAGAAGAACTTTGACTTTTTGTCTTTAAGGCTTCTGAGAATAAATTGGAGAAACTGGCTGTAACGGATCTAGATTTATGTTGGCATTCTTGGTATTCTTGCTCCAGTAGTTCCAATTTGATAAAGGAAACAATATATGTTATAGAAATTCACAGTTTATTCAAATGAGTTTAAGCTTTAGCATTGTTATATTTGCCTTTCTCTCACCAATATATCAATGTGTGGCAATAGCATTATACTCAGAAAGCCTCCAGAAGGGACCAGCTCTGTAGATGGGGAATTATTCTCACGCTGGGGCTGTGGCTGCACACGCAGCCTCTGTCTGTGTGCTGGTTTGAAAGGCAGGGAAAATCAACTTTGGTGGGACTGAGGAGGACAGCTAAACCCCCTGAATTAAAGAATCTCGTTTTATTGTATGGCAGTGGCCTTAGAGTGAGAGGCTTAGTAATTTTGCAGTAAATATTTCAAATCAGCCTCATGAGATGTTTTAAAGAATTGTCTTTATATATGTAAATTCCAGAGTGGAATTGGTGTTTTGTAAGGGGTGTTTGTCAGCATTAGTATTAAAGGAGTGTTGAAATCTGGACTGTAAAGTCTCTGCTTCGACTTTGCTGAGGTGAACGTCCCTTTCATGCCAGGGGGCGTTTGCCAGAAAAAGGGCAAAGAATTTAAAAATGTTTCTAGGATCTGAGCCCTTCTCATCAAAGGTGGGACATATTTACTGAGCTCTGCTTTTGAGAGAATTACGTGTTCTTAGGTTTTTGGGTCTAATCTTGTACTTGCTGAATGTAGGAGCTTGAATCTCTTTTGTGCCTTTCCAGAGGTGGTAATTACGAATTTTCTGAAGTTATAAAGTTATCCAAATCCTTACTTTAAAATACATGGAAAGTTCCCAGCTGGTTGCTTTTGTAAGTTCTTTGTGTGATTATCAGTGTAATAAAACCTGAAGGTGTAATGGAAATGCATGATTTTAATGATTATTTACATACACAGTACTAATATCAAACCCAAACATAATGAGGCTACTTCAGAGTTCCTGCTGTCTGGGATGTGTTCCGTTGGTGTAAGCCAAGGCAAGATTTTTATATGTTCTGATTAAACCTGCATTCCCAAGCACAAGTATGTTAGTTAGTAATGATTCTTAGTGATTTAGATTTATCCTGCTTGATATTAGAACTGTCCCTCGGGGCTACAAGCTTTTGATCTTTTTTCCCTCTTGGTAAAACAGGGTTATCCAAAGTGACTTGGTAATAGGGTTTCCCCTCTCCCTCCGTTCTTCAACCTGTAAGAAACACTGATACCTATTAACTAATGTACTTTGATACCTGCCCCAGAAGGTTTCAATATCCGAATCCTGTAAAGCAGAAATTTCTTTTCTTGCCTTTAATTTTTGGTAGCGCAGCCGTGTTGTTGCTTTGTGTGTGTGTGTGTAAAATTTATTGTCACGAGCCGGCATGGGGAGATTATTTTCCCTTTTCAGTACATCTTGACCCGCTGAGCCCATTTTGCTCATTAAAATAGATTATGTCAGAGCATTTTGTGACTCACTCACAAATATCACTTCTCCAGAAAGTAAGAACCAAACCCAATTAATGTGCTCCCTTTATAACTGTGCAGTGGTTTAAAGTGTGATGTTTAGCAGTGTATATTGTTCCTACGATAAGGTATAAAATGTTCGATTGCAATCGTGCCTGATGTTATCAGGTTTCTGGAAATTGATATCTGGTACCGGCATTTAACCTACATCCACTCTGTCTGCTATCTATGGGATGGGTTAAAAAGAAAAAAGTACTATTGATCTGTAGCTGGATTAAAGTTTGAAATCGGCAGCAGCATGAGCACAAAAGGCTTTTTTATGATTTCTCAGCTTGCCATTGATCTACCAGTTTTATTGCATTCATTATTTATTAAAAGAATTTGCAAGCTAAACATAACGTTAAGCTAGTTTGCACACAGGGACTGCACTTAGGAAATTGAATGGAAATTGCATTAGAGATGAACATCTGTGCTATTTTTCCACTCATGTGTTTATGGGTTTGTGTAAAAGGTGTATTGGATTAACAGTTATAACCATTATAGCTTGCAGCAATATGTTAGAACCCCAAGCATTTAGTAGTTATTTAAGAAGGAGACTCTTTTTTCTTACACTAAAAAGTATGGTAATGCTGTGACAAACAGAGCTTTTATTAGATTATTCTTTATTAATGGGCTTTTTACAACTAATGTGTAAGACTTGAGGTATCTTGCTATATTATGCATGTGCACTATTATCTATGCTACATAAAGCTCCATTAATATTGTCATTAATTGAAGGTTTTCAGTGACAGTATTAGCTAAGGATTTGGCATATAGTCACTGAAGTATTGAAATGTGTTTCATAGGAGTGTAAGTATTGGAAAGATCCTTAATATACATTCCTTCAGATTTTTCTGAGCAAGTCAACTAGCTTACTCTTCTCCTTGAGCTGGATGCCTTTTTGAGGTATCGTATCAGTGAATCAGGTGAAGTCTTAAATATTTTGAAATATTTTTTCATTTTAGTTAAATTATTCAGTTGCTCTTAACACTGGCTGTAGTTGCACGTAACGTACAAAGTGTAGGGTAGATCTAGAGTCTTGAGGTCATCTCCCGGAATGATTTTAGAGTTTCTTTCCTGCTTGTGCTCCTTCTGTAAAACAGAGGAAAAATTACTTCAGGAGGTTTGGGTGAAAAATATGTTTAATAGTCAAGATGTTACCTATTTATTTGGTCTAAAAGTAAGTCCAATCCGTTTATGACTAAAATGTACTGAAATATGTCATGTTGTGCATCACCAGTGCACTTCCAGTTATTCTGTTCAAGACTCAACCTGATACAGCTTGCAAGACTTGAGGGTTTCCTGTGCTCAGACACAGAAATCAGCTTCATGCCAGGAGGTTGTGCTGCCTCCTTTGAATGCCACCCCCGCATCCTCTCTGTCTCTGGTAGGACGACAGTATTTTGAGCAGAGGTAGCTCTGATTTTTCTTTGAAAGAATCTCAGGGCTGTTTTTTCAGCAGCATTTTGCTTTTACTGTTCTTAGTCTTTGTCACTCTTGTTCCCAGCCATAGGCTCCTGTGATCAGAGTTTTCATGTTCTATCAGATAACACATTTCAGCTACCCTGTAAATTAAAGCAGGAGTTATATTTAATATAGGATTTATGCAATTAAGATGTACACATACTCATCGGTAAGATGTTTACTTACACACAAATTTATGTATGATGCAATTTAAACTAAATTTCTGGATTTTTCCAAAGCGCTCTCAACCATGGAAATCAGCCTTGATTTTTGGAGAAGGGGACTTCAGAATAAATCAGAAATTTAGTTTAAATGTGCATTTGCTATGGGCATAAACTAAAACTGCTAAATGAACTTACAGGGCTGTGTGGGTTATCTTGGAATCCTTAGTTGAAGTCTAGGGTTTTTTATGTTTGTCATAGCCATGACAAGTAAGTGAGTGTGTAACGTTCTCAGCATGTAATTCAGTTTTGTCCAGTCCATGGCAAGAGAACTTTTAGCCTGGGATGCCCTTGTGGTATTTTAAATCAGCAAAACACCAAGACTTTTTTTCTTTCCTGCTTTCAAGCCTGAATAGACAGTGGAATTAAAACAGAACACTTTTTATTTTAAAAAGTTCATCAGTTACTTCATGCTGTGTATACAGTTCCAAATCCAACATATTTTGCAGAATCACAGAATTGTGGAGGTTAACTCTTGAGGTCACATTTGTGCATTTTGAGATGATGGCTATCCCTGTCTCTAAACTGGAGCGATGTGGACTGGATGGATGGACCATGGATGAGGAATTGGCTGGATGGTCATGCTCAGAGCTGCAATCAGCTGCTGGATGTCCAGGTGGTGCCCAGTGGGCAGTGGTGTTCCAGGGTTGGGATTGGTGCTGTTGCTGTTTAACACCAGTGTCAGGGACAGGGACAGTGGGTGGAGCCATTGGTGACAGGGACAGGGGAGCCACTGGTTACAGGGACAGGGGGATGGAGCCACTGGTTACAGGGACAGTGGAATGGAGCCATTGGTGTTGGAGACAGGGTGACAGATCCATTGGTTACAGGGACAGGAGCCATTGGTTACAGGGACAGGAGCCATTGGTGACAGGGACAGTGGGATGGAGCCCTCAGCAGCAGCCCCAGGCTGGGTGGGGTGGTCACACACTGGAGGGAAGGGATGGATCCACAGGGACCTGGACAGGATGCAGAGGTGTGACTGGGCAAACCTTCTGGAGCTGGAGAAGGCCAAGTTCAGGGTGCTGGCTACCCAGAGAAGCAGTGGCTGCCCCTGGATCCCTGGAAGTGTCCAAGGCCAGGTTGGATGGGGCTTGGAGCAACCTGGGACACTAGAAGATGACCCTGCCCATGGCAAGGGGTGGGATGAGCTTTAAAGTCCCTTCCAGCCCAAACCACTCTGAGATTCTGTGGTCTAGACCAGTTCCTCTGTCTTAGTGGGGTCAGCTGGAGTTGGTTGTCCTGAGCTGTCTCCAGTTAGATTTTGAACATTTGCATGGATTGAGACAGTCTTTCTGGGCAACTTATTTGCAGAAATAACTGTGCTGTGGAGTAACAATTTTATTGGGATGCCAGGATTCCGTGGGAGTTGGGAGTAGATGTTACTGGCGCAGCTACTGCTGTGGTCACTGCTCTGCTGAGGAGTCACTCAGGTCAGCACAGACACTCTGCTGGTGTGTGTGTCCTTCCTGGGAATCAACTGTGTCATCTTCTGCCATCCCTGTCTCACAAACAATTTTCTAAAACCCTGTGCGTGTGCTGAGGAGCTGACTTGTCCTGTTCCCCACTACCCCTAGAGAGTAGTATCTGTATATTTGTAATTAAAAAAGTAAAGGTGACTGTAAAGAAATCTCCTGGCACAAGAAGTTGTGCCAGTAGGGGGATTTAGTTACTTGTGTGTTACAGTAACTTAAGAGTTGCTAATTAAGAAGATAAAGCTAGTTGAAAGAAAAAGTATTTTGAGCTTCATTTAGAACCTCTAATCAGCATGCTTTAAATATTTTGCATTATGCTTTTTCTTACGTATGTAGCGGTTGTTTTTGCCTAGTGCAAGTTTTCCATTCTAGCTAATAGACTGTTTTGGTAACAGTTAATCAGAGAATGTCCTGTGTCTGTGAAATGTTATCCCTGTTGTTTCTGTAAGGCTGATGAAGGCATCTCTTCAGGGCTGCAGGTGTCTGCAGCTGCCTCCTCTCCTCCTTGTACTTTTAAATGTTGTTGTGTGCTGAAGGACGGCAATTTTCTAAACAGATGCTGAGATAATACTGAAAAATAGAAGCAGGAAAAATATCAAGTCTTTCCAATGAGACTTAAAATACTTGTCTAAACAAGAAAAACTGAAACTCCTCCCCCAAACACACAAAAACTCCCAAAACCAACAATAAAAAAACCAGAGCAGAGCAAGGTGATAAAATGCTGGCAGTTAGACAAGAACAGAATATGGATACTGAAACAGGACCCAAGGTAATGAGCTCAGTGTTCTGTTCCTCTGTTGTATGAGCTTGTTGCTGAAGGATGTATTCGTAGGTTTGGGGAGTCTTTTGTCTTGTAAGGCTTTATTTGTTGAGGTTTTTTTACATGGCAATTCATGTATCTCATAGGTAACTTAACAGAATTCCTTGAGTTCAGCATCCTGCCATCACAAAACCATTTTTATGTTCTCCCAGGCTTGTCTGACTGTTTGCAGAGAGCTCAGTACAGGCTGTCTGCACCTTTTGCTCTCTTGCTGCATTCCAGATGGGCCATTCGTGTGTGCCCAGGCTGATATGTTGCTCTCAACAGCCACAGTGCCCATTGCAGGAGCCCTCAGCAGGGGTTTGGCCAGAATTGTTGCTGTAACACACTGCAAACCTCACTTGTTCTCATGGTCAGCAGTGCTGAAGAGCATTAATTGATCCTGCTGTTCCATGAACTAAGATCTCTTCTCTCAGAACCAGAATTGCTGTCACTTCTTTCTGCTCTGTTTTTATGAATTGCATTACTTGCTACACAACTGACTTCTGGTTCAAACAAATCTCTTCTCGCTGGAACACACAAACATTTCTGTCTTTAAATTTTATGAATGACTTTTCTCTTGGATGTTAAGCTAGAGGGTTTCTGGTCATCCACTTAACTTGCTCTTCTTAAATATGCTTCCTTCAAAATTTTAGTTTGCATGTCCATCTCCCACCCCACAGTCACAGCCCTCTAATAAACTGCTCCATCTTAGTTATTTGTCCTTAAAGGAGAGGATCTCTTCATGTTGGTGTGGAAGCAAAACAAAAAGTACTGGTGAGATATTTATTGTAGCCATCTTTCCTGGGTATTGCAGAGAGTGCAGTAGAGTAGTTCAGATAATGGCATTAGACTTTTAAAAGCCATTTTTAAGAAATTGTGTTTGCTGAATGAAAGTCACTTGAATCACTGAGTTCTTAACACTGGTATATTCTGATCTGGGTAGAAACTCTTCATAGGGACTTTTTTTTTATTCATTCATGTGAAGTTTCAGATAGTATAAATGCTGTATTTATGTTGGGTTTTTTAAGTTTAGCTATTAACAAGAAGTAAAATTCATGGCAGGGATGAGCACCTCTGCTGCTCAGTCTCACATATAAGCCAGCTACGTAAGTGGCTTATTCTACCTGGACTGTATTTCATTTAAGTAGTGTGTTCTGTTAGGGTCTGAATGTGCCTATTCTGTGATGATCACTTTCCCCCATCCTTGGCTGTCACAGAATTTCTCTTTGACATCTTCAGGTTCTTGTGGCCACACAGCTTCATCTTTCTGCCTCATCTAGATTGACCTGTCATTCACAAAAACAACACAATAACTCAGTACACAAACAGCAGACGCCCCTCCCAGGCTTCATTTGCTGTGTTGGACACTGAGTTGTCTTTAAAATTTTGAAAGTGTCTTTTAAGCTCAAAAAGTGTAAGATTTTCTTGACCATATTTTGTTATTGGTGTTTGTTTGTAGAGGTTTTTGATGCTGCTGTTGTTGCTTTTGCTTTTTAGTTAGAAGCTCTTTTTAGTGTCTTATGCACATGAAGTAGTTTATCTGATGATGTCAGATTGTTTCCAGAATAATCCCCTAGCGTCTAGTGCTATGAGAATTTGAGTGAAAGTAAACAAGTTTACAGACAGTAGGTGGTCAAGGAGTATTTTTAAGTGTTTAGGTTGATTGCTTAGTGTGGTTGTATGACTGTGGGCAAAATTTGAAAGCTCCTTTTTTTTGCTGTTGGTTTTTCATAATGTCCTGATCCAGCCAGTGCTTTCTGTGTAAGACTGCAGAGGAACTGAATGAACACGAAGGCTTTGGATCTCTCATGGAGCAGGAGATTGCTTTGCTTTGTCTTTTTGACTCATTGCAGGTGAAATTCCACAATGGAACCATTGCAGAACCGGAGTCTTCCAACTGATTTCAGTGATTTTTGGATCACCAGCATAGAAACCAAAGGTAGATCATAACCACAGAGCCAAACCTCAGCGCATAGCCATGAATTAATCTGTAAGTTACATAGGGCCACATCAGGAAACATTTCATGCAAATTTGGAAGTGGAATAATGAAACAGTCCTTGGGGCATCACTTGTATCCCTTATGTATTTAGTGAATCTTGTATTTGGATGTTTTTTTATTAATTAAGTCCATATATTTTTAGAGAAATAAACATAGAAAAAGTGTATAGTGGAATCCCAAACCTTTCCAGTAGAGATACATGTGTCTGCATTTTTGTGATGAAAGGTACTACATGTCCAGGAGTATTGAGAGTCAATAGATGTTTATTTGCATTGCCTGGTAAACACTTGTCAAGAATCAGGGATTACAGGGTGAATAGAAATATTCACTTTTTCCTTTGAGGGAAGTGTTTACCAGTGTTGATAAATACAAACCATTTTAGTATAGGGAATACTATAAGCTTGTTGCTGTGCATATATTGTACACTGCTGATATTCAGGAATCCTTACTTGGAGCATAATCATATTTCATGTATTTGAGTCTATCTTGACTGTTTTTAATTGGGGAGTGGATTTTAATATTCTAAATGGAAGTGACTGTGTGTAAAGAATAGTGAAAAATAATTGTATGTACCTTAACAGTTTAAAAAGTAGTAAACTGAGAATTATTATGTATTTCATTAGCACATAGATTTCATAAAGGTTATAGCATCATGGATAGCATCCTGGCTACTTACCCAAATCTTGATTTATTCTTGCAGAATTCACAAAAGACTGTAGACATGATGAAGGGCAAACCATCAAGCCCCTATATTTGTGTAAATACTGTACAGGCCCAAACAGTGATTGGTGATTACTACTTCACACATACACCTGGCTTTTCTGGGAGATCCTTTGCACACTCTGAAGGGGAATGGCCATTGGTGGGCTATTTATGACTCTGGTTTTGGTGGAAAATTCGGCCTTGTGTGTCATTTAGACTTTGTGACACGTGTAGCCTCCCAGGGCCTAATGACTTGTCTGCAGATGGGCTGTTATTTATTACAGTCATGTAGAATAAAATTGATTGTCTTCTAAAATTAATTTTTCATTTGCCTCCAGCTCTGCTTTAATAGAGGACACACAGTTGCCTGTTTGCAGAAATACTGTTTAATCACATTAATATCTCAGCCCCCCAGGCTGGTGAAGATAATTGTACAAACGAACAGCAAAATCTGTATCTTTAACTTCTTTTTATGATTAAATTATGCAAATGACTTATCTCCTGCCCTTCCAAGCACTAATCATCTAATTAGGAATGATGTGTTAAAGGGATGATTTTGAATCAGGAGAAGGGGAGAACGGAAGAAGCAGAAAATGGGACCTGACAATGAAACTGCTGAAAGTACTATAGCAGTACAAGATAAATTTGTGTACGTGTTCAAAAAGCAATAATAAAGGCTTGCTGTGCTATTTCTAGTCCTGTTTTAGTGCTGTTTTCATAAGAGGATTTCTGTCTGATCTTTGCCCATGATTTTCCATATTAACTTTAAATTCTATATTATTGTTGTTATTATTAACTTAGTACTTTCTCTTCCAGTTCTCATAAACAATGAGCGCAAGTGTCTCTGCATTTGGCTTTAGTAACAGAATGGTTTGAAAGACAGAGTATGTTTATTTGTAGTTTGTTTTTCATCAAAGTGCTTGTCATTGTACTGGTAAATGTCCTGAGCCTGTTAAATATTCACATATCACAGTCTCTCTTTTTTGAATACTTAACTGCTGGTTAAAGAAACTCCCAGCTTTGAGTTTTAATATAAAAATACAAGTGTCGAAGGTAAGGAGGGTGCTCATCTCTTCCGTGTCCTGTGCCTAGTTTGCGGAGCTTCCTTTTGAGTGAAAGACTTTAAACTTAGACATTTAAGCAATCATAAATTTGTATTTTACACATATTTGTATGAAATAACAATGCCTTGACATCTCTAAGAGCTTACAGCCCAGCTTGCTGTGCTTCTTTCTCCTATTCCATAAGCAAATTCTGTTTCTTGTAAGATATGCCTTTATAAGCAGATCCTCCTCCTTAAGGCACATTCCCACATTGGGCCCAAACTATCAGTTTGTAAAATATACAGCAAAACAACTCATACCAGGTGATACCCCTGAGAGGTTGGTAATGTATTTGTCCTTGTTTTCCCTTTACTCAGCTACTGTACTTTCTCTACATGATTAAAGGGCAGTTGACCAATAAGATAAGAATATTCTATAGACTAACTGAAATTTCAGGTATTCCTCTATGAGAATGAATTAATTCCTTTATAGATGTGTGAAAGTATTCATGCATGAGGGTATATGGATTCATAGGACGCTGTATGTAGATCACTGGTAACTTTCACAGTCCCTAAAACATCTTCCAACATCTGCCTCATTCTTTAAGGAACTGTAGCTTCCCTGCCTGTGTGTCAGGCTTGTGCCCCTATGTCGATCAGACACAGGTTTACTGATACAATCTGAGGAGCTTAACTTCCCCAGGAGGGTGTGAAACACTTTTACAAAGGTAGGTATTTCCCCAAGAGAAGCCAAAGGCAAAGATGTCAAAATATTCTTTTTGTTAGTGCTTAGGTGTATGTCTCAGGGATTTAAGAAGGATGAAAAACCTCACACAAATGAGTTTTAAAAAGTTAAAATGCTGACTGGGGCAGATAATCTGGCTTTTCTGTGTTGTTTTTGGATGGTTTAGCATTAAGGATGCAAGTTCTGACACCGCTTCCATTTGTCTGACACAGACGTAAATTGCTGGTGGAATGTTTTAATAAAACTTCATGGATGGGGAGGCTGCATTTCTTCCTGTATCTTCCAGCAATAAGAATGAATTAAATCAGTTCACATCTATCTTTGTGTGTATTTCCATCATAATCCCCTCAAAGTCTTCTGAAAAGGAAAGTTGAGACCACGTGGTTGAAGAAAACTTGCACCAAGTCTTTGTGCCAGAGTATTTGTGTAAGTAATTTCAGTATACAAGATCTAAATGTATTTTGGCAGATTTATAGGAGACTCAGAAATAACATGGGATTTCTTGTTGTATTAAAAGGTTCTGGGGTCCATCAGGGATTTAAATTGCAGTGAGAGCTTTGAGCAGAACTGTTCTTCTTTGGGTAGGAGTTCTATGCTAATTAAGGAGCAAACAATCCTAGACTACTTTCTTCTGTTTCTTTTAGAATGTCTGGATCCAGATACCACAAGAAGAGATAAAAATAGAGGCTTTGTACTTAGGCTGATAGTGTGTGATAAGTCAGTGGAGAGCGTGCTGGACAGCATCCAGCTGCCATTCTTTTTGTGGCTGAATTTCCTAAGCCTGATGGCTTTTGGCTGAGATGGTTCAGCCTGTAGGACAGTGGTACTGAGGTCAGGATTTCTGAAATGGGCACCTGCTGAGAGACCATTTGTAGATGATTTTAGCATGAGCAAGGAATCTGAAAACTCTTGTAATCTGTAGCCTGCATTTCCCAACTCTTAGGCAGAGGCAGATTGGAAGAAGGTGATCTGCAGTAAGGACTTCAATATCTTTTTCTTCTCTGTGTCTCCACATGCTCAGGGCTTTATCTTGCCCAGCTGCTCATTCAGATGTTTTTCTTATCTCTCCACTGGGCAGTTTGCACTGAGTAATGGTATGTGGCAACAGATGGTTGATAGTGAATTGTTTTATGAATTAAGTTGGTCTTGCAAGAAGTTGAACAGGAAATAATTCTTTTAAGACTTCCCAATTAATAGGTACAGTAGTGGTGCCATGTCATTATTTCTCTCGGTGTTCAGAAAGTGTTGAGTCATTTAACTTTACTCCCATAAGTGCTACCTCTTGGTGGCTGGAGTGCTGGGCTTACCTAGAGTGACCCATTCTCTGTGCTGACATAAATGGTGGTTGCTAAAAAATCCAGCAGCCTTTCTTAATATGGTCAAATTGTGAAGTCTTTTAAATATAAGATAATTCAAGCCAGTCTTGACTTCTCTTATTATTGCCCATGCAGGGCATGGTGAGAGAAGTGGAGATGAGTGTTTTGATTACTCTTAATGCCTTACTTTCAATTACTCTTATGTCTTGTACTTTGTGAAGGAAATGATTATACCCAAGTAAACAGCAGGAAAGTTAATACCTACTACTTTTTTCCTTCTTTTGAGTTTTCTTTCTCTTACAGTTATTCAAGGCCAAGGCTATTTCAGTATTGATCAAGTTACATATTAAATGAAATAATTATTGCACAGAACACTAAACTGTTAGGCCCTTCCTTTAGCATGATCTTACAGGAAATCCTCTATCAGTGGTAAGGTCTAGGCCAATTGTGACATTTAAGAGCAATGAGAGTTCTTAGAGAGGAGTGGTCATAGTTACTGATTTGTCTGCTAATTTCAGCTTGATTCAGTCTAGAAATCCAAATTAATTCCTTTCTGTGGTCTTATTGTGGGTTGGGGTAATTGAATATTTTTGAAGAAACACATAAGCACTGTCATTGGGCTGAGGTTTTGGCAAATATTGAGAAGTACTAGAGCATTTAAATATTCAAGGATCCAGGCATCAGTGTACATTATATGATGCACAGTTTTTGGAATTATGGGTAATACAGAATTGTTGGTGTTGGTCAAGTTTCCTTGACTTCCCAAGAATAATGTGATGCTCTTTCTTCACCCATAAGGTTGAAAGTCCAGTTTGATAAACAGAAAACAATAGTCTCTGCTTTCTGTGGCAGTAGGGTGCCCACTGCTTCATCTCTTTTTCAGGGCCTCGTGGTGTATGAGCATGAAATGATGCCCTGAGCATATTTGTGTGGTTAGTTTAATATATTCCCAAAACTCTGCTATTTCTTAAAAGTTACAATCTTTGATCTTGGTTTTTCAGAAATTGCTGAACTTGTACATTTGATGACTCAGAGATGTTAGAGAGACCAACTTTCTTCATGGACCTGTGATTAGCTGTCCATGACTCAGTGTTATTCAAGCTGGAATATGCAATGGTTTCCAAATTGCAGCTCTATGAAAGTGTTGTGGGGAAGTATGTGGAAAAAACACTGGCAATACTGGGAGGATGCACATCCCCCTTTAAATTGGAGGCTGTACATAAGTTACCCTTGGAGTGTATATTCTGCCAAAGTAACCTCTCTTGATCATGTTCTGCATATTTTAAGAGTCAGGAGAAATAAGCAGCCATTTAATTAGTGATGCATAAGAAGGTGAAGTTGGGATTTCAAGGCTGTACAGACACATGAGTTAATACTTCTGTAGGAATTGATCTGGGTTTCTGCAGTCTCTGGTGTTGACAAATCCTTGTTGTCAGCCATGTATCCTGGAAAGCAGGACTGGGGAAGCGTTAACCTTGTATTTTTCAAGTGAATTCTTTGGCCAGTTTTGCAGTTGGTATGCTTCTGTATGTACAGGAGGTAATTAGCATTGTTATTAATATCACAGGATGTTAATGTCTGATTTTGGCAGTGGACAGAGCAATAGTTTGAGGGTAGTGAGGTGCCTAAACTGTACCCCCTTTGTGAAGCGTGCTGGTACACGTGTCTTCTGTTTACTTGGCTGCTAAGCTTCAACCCTCTGCCAGCAAATAGCGTGAAATAGTAACGGGGCACATCAATTCTGCATCCATTCAAATATAAACAGATTGCCTGAGGGCTCTTCATGTTGTTACTTTTACTCAGAAAATCCTAAGATGTATCACAACTGGATCTTGTCTCTTTACATTTGAGATCAGACTGGTGTCTCTGTGTCTCTAAACCTGTACAGGCAGTCTGCTAGTGGAATTGAGTAGTTAGCAAGGAGCGACATAATTCCTAACAAGGCGTTGTTGGAAATTGTTTGGCAAAGTCTGTGGGACAGACAGAAAGCAATGATATGGGACTCTAGATTCAAGAGGCACTTTCATCTTGGAAAGTGTCTGGGGAAAAGTGAAGGAATGAGAGCAAAGGTATCCAGGAAGATTGACCATGTGAATTTTTTTTTTAACCTCCCGACACTGAAAAATTCTTATTTAATGGCATAATATATTCACCTTGGGTAAGCAATTAAAGTTAATTAAAAAAAACCAAACCAAACCATCACCCTGTGTGAATGCATAATATGAAATACACATGTAATAATGTAGAAAAGTAAGGTATGTATTCCATAGTGCAGTTATTTTGGGCTGGAAGGTTGCTCTGATCCCATGTTAGATGTTAAAAATGAATTTTTAGGAAGGGAATAATTTTTTAATGCGACGAAATAAAAACTTCAAAGGGAAGAACCTTTCCCTATAACATGTTTTTTAATGTATTTCTTCTAACTTATTTTCCTGAAGACAGTTGGAGAGAATAAGTCATGAGTATAGGTAGTACAAAAAAAAAAAAAATTCTAAAACTCCTTTGCATTCAGCAGCTTCCCCAGAAGACCCTGGGAATCATTTATATAGACTGAACAGCCTTGGATTGTTCCACAGCTGGTCAGGAAGGAGCTGGTTCCATTCCTGGTCGGAGCCCTTGAACACAAGTCTGTGCCTAGCAGGAGGAATTGGTTTGGTTTTCTTTGAATCCATCTCACTTGATGCTATGGATTTGTAGAACTGAGGTTGCATTTGATTCTGGAAATCACAGCATTTTTTAACAGGTAAAAATTCCCAGAAACATATTATGCCTGGACAAAATGATGTGGTACAGATTTTTGCATGAGAAATTACTAATTTTTTATTTTATTTTTCTATATGTGTGCTCTGTTTGTACTGTATATGTGTAACTCATAAACTAAATTTTCAAAAAGAATGTTTATTAATCATAACCGAGTTGTATTTGCATTTCTATGGCACTTAGTGTTGTGGTACTCTCAGGAATTCCCCAAGGTGTTAA
The DNA here is from genome assembly GCA_016584745.2 of Phylloscopus trochilus trochilus. Classification (NCBI taxonomy): domain Eukaryota; kingdom Metazoa; phylum Chordata; class Aves; order Passeriformes; family Phylloscopidae; genus Phylloscopus; species Phylloscopus trochilus. Next base: position 26,849,109 of record WQNJ02000015.1, read on the forward strand.
TTCTCCCTGGGCACTAGATGTTAAACTGCTCCACTTAGTTTATGAATCTCAGATCTTGATTTTCTGGTAATTGACAAAAAGCATAAAGAGCAGCTATATCCCCAGGGCCTCCTGAAATTCCCTTGGTTATGGGGCAAGATGAGTATTTCAGTGGCTGGTTTGGAAAACTTCAGCCAGAGTCACTCAAGGTCAAAGGAAAGTTGGGCACATCAGAGAAACAAAATCTAGAGAGGCAATTCTTCCCTGTACCCTGAAAATACAGCAGCTTAGAAGGTGCAGCTTTACAGAGCTCTGTAATAGTAACTCTGTTTTATCATGGGATGAAGGTGAAAAATACTTTCCAGATTTTCCCATTTATGTTTTCATCATAACAGCAGCCTTAAATTTTGCTATAGGAAAAAAAAGAGGTTTTTTATCTCTTTATTCTCCTACTACCAACAGTCTAGAGCTGGGGATTGCTTATTTTTCAACTCTTGTTACACATAAGAATCAAAGTGTGAAGAGTGAGAGATTGATAAATTCAGTCTCTAGATCTGTGTCCTAAATTAATTTATCTTTTCAAACAGTCATATGTAGACTCAATTGGAATTAAGATTTAAAAATCCAAATGAATTGAGCTTGTCACATCTGTGGTTACATAAAAATAGGGCTTTGCTTCATGATATTAAAACAACAAATTACTGGTTTATTCCTAGGACAGGCAGATCATCTTTCTCAGTATAGCCTGATTTTATCGTTCATTGTTCTGTGAATATCCCATATAATTCGCACTTTGCAGATAGTGTGGACTTTTGAAGATCTTCATCATGGAATTTGTATTTTGTTTTTTGTGGTAAGAAACATAGCAATAGGGAACAACCCGCTCATCATTTATGTATCCTGACCCAGCATCTCGGAGCCTTGGGCTATTATTTCAAAATCCAATATATTCAAACTTTGGCCTCAGAGAGCAGTAGGATCAGTACACAAGAACAATAGAGTGATAAATATAGATTTTTCATTAAGGAAAAGACTATATCCTGTCATTTTTGAATCAGTGTTGGAAGGAGGATCTGAGAATTCATAGCCTCCTATAGGCTTGGACATTGTTTTTTGTTCCAAAAAAAGGACTTTTCCCAGCCTTTTCACGTTGCAGTGAGCAAGGCGCCGCTGCCACACAGAAATAAAATTTTAATATATGCTGAAGGAGGGATCCACTAACACTGTGATATTAATTTAATGCAAGTCAGTTTTGAGCTGTGCATAATGAGCGGGGAGATGCGGAGCCCCGCTCATTGCCAGGGCCGGATCGTGCGGAGTGACACGGATCCAGGTGCAGGGCCTTGGCTCGGGGTAAGCAGGCAGCCTCTCCTCCCTGCACCAGAAACTCTGTTTTAGTCAGATTACACACAGGATCATTCTTTGGAGCACAGAACCCCCGGATTTCTAGGATGAAATGGGGCTCCTGGATGGATGGCATATGCTTTTAGGCATCTCCTGGATGAATGTCCATATGTATGTGGAAGCACACCACCCCCACGGAGGAGGGGATCTGCTTCACTTCTAGAAATTGCTGAACTCCTCAGAGCTGTTAACACATGTGATATTCTGGGAGACTTTCTGATTCTAGGAATGCTTTTTCTTTTGTTTAAACAGATTCTCACTCAATTTCCCTAAATAGAGCAGCTGTGATAGTGTACAAACAGTTAGAATTTGTGCTGAAAAGTAGTTCTTGTGCTGTTTGTTTCATTCTCAAGGAAACAATTTATGTTCTCATTTTGAACCCAGCAGTCTGTTGCTTGTTACTGGAGAATGCACCAAACAGTGAAAAGTTCTGGTTTGTGCAGTAAATTTAAGAAACCTGTGATTTTTTTGCTGGGCTCAGATGCCACAAAAGCATGTTTGGCCTCATCTATCAATATGTGTGTACCTACTTAACCACACGTACTTCAGATTTGAATGTAAACAACAATGCTGGGGAGGGCTTGGGATGGACTTTGTACGAATGTGGTGATTATATATTACTGTTGTACCTTTTGGAGGTTTACAGAGGAGACCTGTGTTTGATTTGGTGGGAGGGAGCGTGGAGGTGGAATGATAAATTATGGCCTTGCTTTCCAAGTCCTGACAGGGAGATGCTTTATTCTGTATTGTTATCAATGAGAAAATAAAATTACAAAAATAATATTATTTCAGAAGTTTTCTGCTTGCTTTTAGCTGACAGGTCTCAAAGTGGATATAGCTTTTTCCACCTGCAATCAAATGTAATAAACCATCTTCACTGCAGAAGTCAAATTCCTGGAAAAAAAGAAGTTGGAAGCTCACACTTACACCATAAAACCTTGTTTATTGCACCCATCAGTCTTGGAAGATATGCCCCACAATGGGGTTTGGTAAAGCCATTACAAGGTGCCGTATGAGTTCCATTTGCCTACAGTAAATAGAATGTCAGATGTGTCAGGGGGAAATAAATATCGGGCTGGTTAAAAGGGAGCAGAGATGGCTCAAAGCATCATTGAGAGGATTGATTTATCTGGCATGCTGTAATGACTGCAGATGTGGATCTGTTATTCTAGATGAGCAATGAATTTGATGAGCTGATAACACAGGGCCAGAGAGGCCTGGTTTTAATTACTGATGAGGAATTTATTTGTGAAGCACTGTGATTTACTGAGGGTTTGTTCTGTTATTGACAGGTGACCTTGGGGCTTTTCTCTTTTGATGAATAAAAAAAGCGGCATTTTTTTAAAGGAAAACTGTTTTATCAGTGCTGTGAATACAGCGAGGTCATTTTAGATAGAGTATTGTCTTTCAAACCATCTTTATATATAATTATTTTTTGCAGCAGTTGTTAATTGCCTCTCTCATTGAGATTGTTGTGTATGCTACACTTGCTACTTGAGAGACAGTAATTCTGGTGCAGATTGTTGCTAGCAAGAATATGTTGAGCAGAACTTTGTGGTAGAGATCTTAAAGCAAATAACACAAAGTCAAATTAACCAAGTGTGTATTACTGGATTGTTCAGCATTTCAGCTGCATATTTTATCTTGTGTGTTAATTTTACTGTTCTGATTTTCCTTACAGATTAGCAAGGGTGAAAAAATATAAAGAATTTATACAATTATTTAACAAAGCTTTTTGTTTGTTTATCTGTTTGCTTGGGTTTGGTTTTTTCTAGTAAACACATTGTTTTAATTATTTTAAGCAGCAGTATTTTTGGTGTTGTGTCCATCAGGCTACACTCTTTTGTTAGGCAGAAAGTTACTGACATTCCTGTTATTTTTACACACTTATTTTACTCCATTTTCTCCCGCAGAATATAGTTTTCTTTTTGATCTGTACATAAAATGGGAATTTTAGTTTTGACTTCTGTGCTTATGCTCTTAGTTCTGTGCTGCACTTGCAAAATAACCTCAGAATAAATCAAAGTGATTTTGTCTGAACCGTGTGCAGGTACCATAGATGTTTTCCAGTTTGTAGATACTCTTTGCTCTTAATTAAGTTTTTTTTTTTAAACAAAGTAGGAATTCATTTGGATGCAGCATTTTGTAGATGATGTGGTGGAGGTACCTCTGCTTTTGGACATGGAGGAAGGGTGAGAAGAATTAGGAAGAAGTTCCTTCATTTTCTACATAAAGGCATAACTTCTGGAGATGCTAGAGAAGAGAAAGGAATAAAGATCACTTGATTAAATGCAGAATGACAAAATCCAAACCAAACCCACCAAAACCCCCACTAAAGCAAACACCTCCCCTTTCCCTCTGCCCTATAGTGCAGTTTTGTTCCCTTGCTTTTTCTGTGGGGTTTTCCATGGAAAGGGAGCAGTTAGCTAATCATGAAAAACATGTATCTTATTATGTGCACTTGGTGTTTAGCTCTAGGGATAGTATTTCAATTAAATGCATCTGACAATTTTAGATCTGCACATGACTTAAATATTGCAATTAAGCAAACTGCAGTTAATGAGAGTATTAAACAATGTTCTGTTTTACAGATTTACTGGTTTTAGGTCTTTTTTTTTTTTTTTTTTTGTAAAACCAATGTGTTTTTTAAACCAATTAAGAACATTTCACTCATAAAGAAGAATATTTTAAGCAACAACAACAAAAACCTGTCTCCATCTTTTTTGTGGGACTCAGTTCAGAATATTATGTGGAGCTTCCTGGTACTAATAAAGTGAAGAGAGACCTATTGGATGCATTTCCAGCAAGGATTTGGGTATTTCTGTGCAATAATTGCCAGCCCAAATTTTGGTCTGGTGGGTGACCTGCAGCTGCTGAGGTTGGTTGATTTTTGTCATTGATTACAGCAGGAGATGGCTGCAGGTCACAATTCAAAGCAATTGCAGTGCTATTGATAAAATTTGGGGTTTTTAAAATCACTTCTTACATCTTATCATGCACAGTTAACAGAATTAACAGACTTGTAAGTTTTTATAGCTTCTGTGGAGCTGGGCTGGACTTGGAAACAATGCTCCAGAAGACACATTCCTCATTGCTGCTTTCCCAAGAGCCAGTCTGTGTTTTGTGTCACTCTAAGTAGCAAGGATAGAAGGGACAAACAAGCTGTTGTATGGGAACTCTGCTTGTTTAGAACAGGGTTTACTTTTTTCCTCCTTCATGGGTAATTAATGTAGTTCTTATTTTAACGTTACAGTCTGGTGCTGAATTGCTTCTTGCTGTTATGGGAAGGTTCTGTGATAGTTGCGTGCGTGAAAATAATTTCTTGTACAAAGTTTGCATTATAAATTAGCTGTGATTTTTCCCAATTTCATGCCCTTCTGTGACAGCCATTTTACTCTGTGTATCCTGTGATTCCAAGCTGTTGGTATGAGCGAGTTGGTGCCTTCACTTCCCTTTCATCCCTGCGTGGCCACTTTGTGATTAGTGTTTAATGCCTCCAGCTTCATTGTCTGGATTTACTGGTGCTGTCAGGGAGGAGTGAAACTTGTGAATTCCAGCCCGCTACAGAGAGCTGTCTTTGCAAGAGGAAAATGCAGCCTTGGGTGTGACCTGGAGTGGGTGTTTAAGGAGTGCTGTGTTTTAATTTCTGTGTGTGCTGGTGTGACGCTGAGATGACTCCACGCTGCTGCAGCTTGTCACTAAAATCTAGTGGCAGTCCTGTGCTGCTCTGGGCTCCAGAAAGGGACTCTGTACCTGTGTATTTGGAGCTGTAGGGATAGAGGGGTGTCTGTCTAGTGAGTGCTGTCTTTCTGGGCTGTGTAGGGATGTGCAGCAGTAGCCAAATTTACCTACTTGGATTGCCTCTGCTGTCACTGCATGGCGACGTGCAGCATGCAGCAGATGCGGCAGAGGGCCTGTGAGGCAGATGATCAAAGTTATTTGGAATATGAATGTCTCTGTTAGCAGTGTCTTACTTCAGGAAAGTCTGTAAATAGGCATCAAGGCTCTATTATGAATGACAATTTTTTTTTTTTTTTCAAAAATAGTTTGCTGTTATTTGAGCATGTATAACATTGTGTTTTGTTAGATGATTTTTCTAATGCTTTTATGCAATCATATATATGTGTATACATATAAATACCTCCTAAAAGCAGTCCAGAGATGTAAAAGATTTTTCACTTTTTGAATGTTTAGCTCACAAACACTGAGGTTTTGCCCAGGGCAAGGTGGATCATGGAGCTGTCTGTGCCTCAGCACTTCCATGCAGTGGAGTGAGTTACTGCATCTCTCCTCATTAATGCAGAAGCCTCAGAACAGGAATTAAGACATGTCAGGTGTATTGAAGCTGGAGATGTTAAAAGGTGTGTAACTGTTGCTACCTGGCAGGTTGCATAGTGCTGCTGAAATGTAAACAGCCAGTCTGTTCCAGGGTGAGTTCTTCCTGGCCATGCCTTCATCCTGTGGGATAGAACACTATTGCAATTTAACAGTTCTCAGCAGTTGTATGAAAACTGTGAAGCTGGAAGCAAATTATATTTTCTCCTGTTGAGAGTGGTGAGAGTTAAGGTAGTTGGAATGAAAAGTACTGATGCAGCTTAATTGAGAGAGCAAATGATGTCCTACAGAGCAGGGTGGCACAAAGGTGAAAAGTGCACATCTAAATAAATGTCAGGGAAAGGATTAAGTGTTCATTTGAAGATGTGTATAGCAGTACTTCCTTTAAAGAGTCTTAATTAATCTCACAGGGTGAACTTTTTGACCATATGACAGCGTAATAAGGCACAAACATTCTAATTCAGGGTGGTGCCATGTGCTCCAGAATGAGGAGCTGAAGTGTTCTGTCATGTAAAGCTGATTCTGGACTGGCTCTGAAGTTACTGGTGTCTTACCAAATCCACAGTTGTGTAGAACAGAACAAGTATGGCTCACGTCTGTGGAGTTTTACTAATACAGGAAAACTTGTCTTCTGTTTCTGTCAAGATTTTTGGTGACTTCTGTGAGTGGTGTAACTGGAAAAGGGTGCAGGAATGCTTCTTGCTTTCCAGCAGTACCTGATGTCCTGTTGTGTTTTACTACTCTGTAGGTAGTTTTGTAGAAATTCACAAATATCTTTATTTGCACAGTTACTAAGATAAGATAAATTCTGCATTCAGGCTGGAGCTCCTTTCTTGTTTAGTACTTTCTTGACTAGAAATCCTGCTCAAGTTCTTGCATGAGACCTCTGTTTTTAAATGTTACAGAGCTCTGTACCTTCCACAGAGGTGCAGATCTGCAGTTGGTGTTTTTTTGGTGTTTGTATTGATAACTGATGTTGTTAGAAGCTGTGTGAGATCACTTACTGCTTCCAGTTCTGTGTTTAAAACAAAAAGAAAAACCATGTGTTGGTGGCAGTAACTTAGTGTTGAGGGGACATAAATGAACATTCTAGAAAGTGCTGGATGTCTTTGTGTTTGCCATTCTGCCATTTCTCCCTGTGAAGTTTGTGTTTCTAAATTTTTATAAATTTGTCAGGTGAAAATTAATTGTAATTGTATTAGGATTTATTTAGTGGGCTATTTTCCAAGCATACCTCCAGCAAGGTATAGTATAATACGGTGTTCATTTACATAATTTGGACGTGAGTAGCAAAACATGCAGCTTTGCAGAGTTCATCTTCAAACTCAGATTATTGGCATCACTAATAACAGCTCAGATGGGATAAAGCAGCTCTGTTTATAGACACTCTCACACTCAACATAATCTCACGTTCCAAGTTTTTTGTCACTACATAAAAAGTAATTTTTGGCTTTTATCTTTACTTAGAATTACTTTCAAGTAATTTTTTTCCTACGGTATAATGAAAGAAATACCAGTTGATTAGTTAGTCTTTGTTTTTTCTTGGGAGAGGAAAAAATGTCTAAATTTTAAGAGCAGTTTTGATATCTGCCTAGAAAAGAAAACACAGAAATCCATTCCTTTGTTTTCCGAGCTTGCGGTGTTAATGTTTGAGCAGATACTGGATATTTGTGGAAATATCTGTAGTCTTGAAGGTTTCACAACTTCTATCACAAAACCGTGTTACTATGGAAAAGTGGCGTTCACTCTTTTGACAAGTGTGACACTTAACGAGGAATAAAAATAATACAAACCCCATAATACACAAACTGAGGAGGGAGTTGTCTGCGCAGACAGTTTGTTGACACTTTGTTGGAAGAGATCTCTCTGATCTGTTTGTTGGGAAGGATCAAAAATACATTGGAATTGGACAGGGTTGTGAACGTTTTGTGGGGATGTTGCTACATATACATACGTTCTAAATTGGGGCAGAGCTGTTATGGGCTCGGGGCCTTCATGTTGAACAGAGAGACTGTCCAGGGCTGGGGAAATGCCACCAAGCTTGTTAGAAAAAAAAAGGCAAAATCCAGCACTTGAGCACTATTTCAGAATGAAGATCGTTCTTCACAGCTTTCTGTGAAGATGCTAAATGTAAGGTGTGCAGCTCTTTACAAATTGGAAAAAATAGAACGTGTCTTTATATTCTTTTTTCTTGTTAGGATTGTTTTCTAAACATGGATGCAGTGAGACAAAAATGTGCAGCTTTTTCTTGGCGTAGGCTGTCAGAAATGACACTCATGAAGGTTTATATCTTCAAAATATAAAAGTGTGCACATATAATTGGTGCACTTTTTTTTTAAACCATGTTTGGAGTTGGCTGTAGTGGAGTTGAGCATTTGGTGCTTTCCCTCCACCCTTTGCTAAAGGTTTGGGGGCAGAGCATCAGTGTGTGTGGTGTGAGGTGGGCTCTGGTGCACCTTGTGCACGGAATAGCCCACGAGATCCATCCTTTCTTTCCATCCTTTCCATCCTTTCCATCCTTTGTTGTCCCTTCCCTGCTCATCGTCCAGGCTGAGGACTCCGAGCCAGCCCAGCTCACTGTGGATGTTGTTCTGGAGTCTTTTCAATGTGGATGTGAAGCAGTTTGTCTGTCCTTTGCTTCGCAAGAATTCTCTTTTTCAAAAACAAAGCTGTGGCTATGAAGTAGCCTATTTGTCCTAAAACTTATGAAAAGGAGGGGGAGGGAGTGCTGGGACCCATCTTTATAACAACAATCAGCCTTTGTAAGGTTTCATTCCAGGCTAATGGCTGGTGAAATTGTTCTGGGTAGTTAAAATGAAATGAAATGAATTAAAGAACATGAAGGAGAGCAAGCAGAATGGTTTATTGCTTTTCTTTGAAGGCACAATAGCTATACTCTGTCTCTTTTTGTTACTCATATCTGTGTGGCGGATATTTAAAGTCAGGGGTTTGAATAGCATGATGGCTAAATGAGGGCTATAAATCGAGGGCTATGGTGCAAAATTCTAGTGCCAGCAAGTACTAAAACACAATACCAAAGAGGCTGGGGTCTAAAATTGTTTTAGACTGATGAATATGCAGACATAAAAACAACAGAATACAGATATTCCCTACCAAGAACCTCCAGAAAAAACTAATGATCAGTTGTTTTAAAAAGGAAAACAAATGTTTTAAACACATTAATGCTTTCAATTTATCCAGGAATGTTACTGGTATTTCCTTCAAAGTCTGCCAATCCATACTTAATTTTAATTAAGAATGTGAAAAACATGAAGTAGTCAAATATTTTTGTTAATGGTAAGATGTGAAAATGTCAAGAAGTTGGTGTACAGTATGTAATTTATAAGCCTACAAATATCAGCAATTTTTTTTAAGGTGTTACCTTACTGATAGCAACACAAAAGTTTCCCAAAATGGGATAATGAAGCTTAGAGAGCACCTGGTTTAAGACTGTTGTTACACAGCTGAAAAAATAAAGTGTCATATCAGGTTGGGGTCACGTTTGTCTAAGAAAAACTAACAGGAGGATTTCTATTGTCAACACAGGAGATGAGCAGTGCGATAACAGCAAATTATACTCTCTGATCCACCCCCTGTTATAGAAGTGACTTGAGATTAAAGCCTCAGCCAGGAATTTCATTACTCTCATACATTTTTCACAAAGGCAGTGTTTGCAAAAACAGTGGTAAAGAAGGGTCAGAAATTTTTGTGATATCATGAGACGATATTTGGCTCTGTGTTGTGTGGGCATACATATATATGTGTGTGCAGCACTACAAGCATGTTTAGAACCCCAGAAGATACGTAAATGTATGTAAAGTTAATATGCCTAGGCCTTGGGCTCAGAATGAGAGTGGATGTTGGCTTGTATTTAGTTCATAATATGTTAAAGGTCTGGGTTTTTTTTTTTTTTTTTTTTTTTTTTTTTTTTTTTTTTTTTTTTTTTTTTTTTTAAAGCTTCAGCATAAAAATATAAACTAAAGTTGAAGATAATTTAGAATATTATTAGTTAATAAAAAGTAAAATGCTTTTTAGGAGGTGAAGAGTACAGAACGTTGTTACTTTTCAAACAACAAAAGAAGTTCTTATTTTATTATCATTCAGTTGAGCAAAGCCCAGCATCTGGGGCTATCAGTTTTCCGGCTTTTAGTGAACAGTGGCTACTCCAGTTTTGTAATTAAGTCTTCATGAGCAGTTGCACAGCCGAGCCTGGCACTGTCCGTCAGCGTCGCTGTCATTTTCCCCACTTTTCTTCTTGCACTAAAAATCAAGGCTTCTTTCATGCCTTGAGGGAGGGGACAGGTGTGGGTGTTGGCACAGGGTAGTGGGTTCCTTTGTGGGGTTGTGCTCCTGGGTTTTACTGTCCAGTCCCAGCAGTGCTGGGTGAATTGTCTTGTGCGACTGGGATGGGTGGCACCAGAGAGGGATTTTTCACCTCCAGAGTGTGCCGGTGCATCCCTGCTGGGTGGAGAGCCAGCCAGCCCCAAACCCATTGCTGTGTCTTTTGCTGAAGGAAGATCAAACTCTTGAGTCAAACTTGGGGCCCACAGAAGTAGAGGAGGTGTGGAACATGGGACCAGATGAGAGCTGAGGTGTGTTCCCCTGGATGTCCCTCAGTTGCTGTTCAACTGGTTTTAGCTGCTCAGTTAGAGTCAAAGGCTGCTTGAGGATGACCTGTCCAGTTCGTTCAGCAGCAGGTACAACAAGCCTTGGAGCTTCAGCAAAAGAGGAATTTGGGGTGTATGAGCAGGAATCTGACTTGTAACTTGAGCATTCCACAAGCATGAAGCTGCTGCACAACTTCTAGTAGAAAGCAGCACTCATCTTTTTATTGTGTGTTAAGGAAGTTCATCCATCAGATTCAGGGGATGGATCAGCTCCAGCCCTGTGACTTGCTGTGAAATTGCTATTTGGCATTGCCCATCTATTGTTGCAGAGCACTTAGTGCTGCACGTGGCTTTGTTTGTAGTTGTTCCCTTTTTTAATAAGTCAGTGTGAAAGGTATTTCTTTGCAGTTGCTTTGCTGTCCATAGGGAGGATCAGAATGTGACTCCATAACAAGGGATGGGCTTTGTGCTCAGTTGGGAAGAAGCCCGCAGAAAAGCTCCCTACCTTATTACCTTGTTCTTGTTTCCTATTGGAATGCTTTTTGAGTGTCTGAAATGTGGTAGGTGACTGACATCTGCTTAGGCAGACACCAGGAAAAGCTTCTTGATAGTTATGCATTTAAAACTTTGAAAGAACAGTAGATAGATGTCTGTGGAAATATTTATTACATCCATATGAAATGGCCCATTTTTTAGTGGCTGCCGGTGTATTTCCGTAACGAGCATGTTCCACTGGGATTGTGTTTACTTTAATAAAATTTTTCACTGCTTCGCTCTGATCGTATCTGTTCCTGGATAAGAATAGTTTGCAGGGCAAAATGAATGAGTGGCTTTATGCATAATACAGGACTATCAAATTAATCAAAATGTAAGGTGCTTTCTGCTTTTTAATACTGACTAAATGTTTTTCTTGCAGAAGTTAGTTGAGTTGACTGCAAAATAGATTGTTATATTAAAATGTCTTGTTTTTTATGACCTTTAAAAAAGGTTTGACTTTTCCTTTATAGAAAGGTCCTTTTCCCACAGTGCATGAGAGAGGTACTCTAAGAACTGGCTATGGGAAGAAGGAAGTAGTAGAGTTTGTGTTTTAAGAGGCTTAACTATGGCTTTGGGAAGTTGTGACAAATACTGAGGAATCCTGAAAGTCAGAACAATAGCTCATGGGTTGGATTGCTTGGGTTTCCACCTGCTTTTTCCTAAGTGAACGATATTGAGCCAGATTGTTGTCTTGCAGTTTTTATTGTCATGGCTGATGTTCTGAGCTGCTTGCGGTGGAAGACTGGAGCCATTTCATATTTGGGTACTTCTAAAAAAAAAAAGTAGATAAAAGCTTTCTGCATACTTAGCAAGCCCCTGGCATTGCTGCACACCCCAGTCAGTGGTACCAGCCTGTGATGTGGCACCCTACAACTGGCACTTTGATTTTGAGTAAGTAAAATGCTTGGGGGAAAAAGGCAAATAGTGCAGGGATTAGGGTCTCCACCTCTTTCTCCTTTTCCCACCATATACTTTGGATCCTTGTACATTTGTTCTTTGTTCAGAAGCAGCCTGGGGTGCTGCTATCCCTGCTTCCCTAAAGCTGCTCACAGTATCTCTGGTACAGCTGTTGTCTGCTCATAAGCAGCAACTTTGAGGTGAGAGCTTTGTCTTTGTTCTCACTGCCCTGAGCCTTTTTAACTGTTTTGGTGTGTAATTTTGCAGAACAGTTTTGCCAAAATAATTTTCTGATTTTTTTTATGGTTGATCTGCTCGTTTTGCAGGAATCTGATAGTTCCCAAGTAAGGGATGTGCTGTTTAGCATTAACAGTTTTGGACTATGCTTAAAGCCACTGATAAATTCTGTAAAACTGCAAATTTCCTACATGAATTTAACATGGAATAAGAAACTAATAATACTGATCTTTCTGGGTTATTCCATTTGCTTTTAAAGGTAGATGAAGCATTAACACCTGAAACTGTGGCATTGATCATGGCAGTGTCACTGTAAAAGCCTGACAACTGTCACTTTACTTCAGAGATAATAAAAAGAGCAGCCCACCTTTGAATCAGGTGATTAACTTCCTTCTCCATGCCAGTCTGAAAGAGTTCTTCCACTGAGTTTCAACAGAGGGCAGATTCACAAATTCTGTTCTGCCCAGACAATGGGAGTTTGCAGTGATGGTGCTGTGAATTTTCCAGTTGCTGAGCATTTCTCATGAAGTGTTCTGGCTTTTTCTTAGTTGTTGAGTTGGAAACCAATATTCAGAATATGAGTTTGAGATATGTTGGAGTAAAGATATTTCCAGATCTTCTTTTTGGAAATATTTGTGGTGTTTTTTTCTGTGGAAAATAACCTTGGAAGTATGACGTGTTGCCATGAATCCCTTTTGTTAAGGAAAAGAACAGTTGATTGTGATTTTGGGGTATCCAGTTGGGCACCCCTAGAATGAAAAGTGCTGAGAAGAGATTTTTGAAAAGGTAAAGAGCCTGTTTTCAGTGTTGCAAGTTTATTTTAATGGAAAAAAATATCTTTTTTTGCAAATGGAAACCTTTGTTTTAGCTTAATTATATGTTTCTAATTCTGCAATTACTATTTCAGTTGTGATAGCCTCAATACTCTATTCAGTACTACTTTCAGAAGTTTTATTAATTAATTTACCAGGAGCAGCTTGTATGTGTCCTTTGTCGATTCCTGTATTTTTGAAAAAATACAAAAATTTCTGGAAGCCTTTCATAGCAGTTTGAGATTTAAATTTAAAATAAAAGTAGTAATTTTCTCTAGTCTTCTAGCAGAGTTTTAAAGTGGTTTTGTCAAAAGAAGTAAATATTAAATGTGTTAAGTGTCCAGGAATGCAAAGAGGCTGTGTATTAATGTATGATTCTCTAAAGGCATCTCCCACTCTCTTCTGCTATGTTTTTTTTTCCTCCCTGCACTGTGTTTGCCTTTTTTGATAAGTAAATACATAATGAATTTAGGGAGTGCTGGAGACAGGAAATTAAAGGAGTAGACATTTAATACTGGTAATAATATATATTTTGGGCATCAAGCCTTGAATTAAGATGCAAAAATTGAAGTACATCACTGGAAGAAGTTTGTGTGATACAGGATTTAAAACTGCTAATGAGTAAATGCTGCCAAGGGTTCTGGATTTCCCCTCCTTTTTCCTGTTCCTTCAGAGCCCAGAGGGTATCTGACAGCCTTTAATACAGAGTTTTGATTTTTGAATGTAACAACATAGTGAAAGTCTAATAAAGTAAAACAGGTTGCATGGTTTCAATTTCTAGGGGTGGGGTAGGTTTTTTTGGGGTTTTTTTTTTTTTGGTTTTAAGCAGTTTAGCAGAAAGCAATTAAGAGAAGAGAGCTCATTCTAGTGGCTAATCAAAATCATAAACCAAAACACAAAATAAAGGCAAAGTATAAATTAGTGCTACTGAAAAGATGTTCCCAAACCAGCTGTGCTTACATACATCAAGTTTACATTATTAGCTGCACCATTTCTCCCCCAATATGTTGTCAGCACAGTGGAATGAAGCCTTCATCTTTACCCATTATTTCCTTTCATAAAAACTAAAATAACTCCATCATAAAATAAGGCGGAAAATAAAGTCACATAAGACGCAGAGTTGGAAATGTGCCTTTTCATTCAAACATTTTGTTTAAAAAAAAAAAAAAAGCGGTGAAGCTGCACGTGAAGAGTTGAAGAGGGGCTGCAGAGCTGGCTGTGATAAAGATGACAGATGGGTGAGGGGGCTGGCGGGGCCCAGAGCCCCCCTGTTGGGGCTGACAGATCCGTCCAGCAGTGGCACCGGGGCAGGGAGGCATCAGCTCCAGTAATGGAGAGATGTCTGCTGGAAAGATTGCTCTATCACCGTGATGGGCTCCTCGCACGTTATAAATCTGAGATTGTTCTGGGCTGCCGCGGAAACGAGCAGCTCCTTCTCCCTCCCAGAATGAAATGTTGGGCAGGGAAAGGAGGGACACAAATGAAAAGCAAAAGTGAGGAAAGTTATCTTTTTAACGTTCATCTCTTGTGGAAACAATATCGAAGCCATTAGTGGTTTGAAAAACAGCACTGTGGCAATCTTGGCCCTATGCAGGGCAGAAAGAAGCTGCTTTATGGCCTCTCCCTCCCCTCCCTGGTGCCTTTAATCTGGCTGCTGGAGTGATGGGCTGCTCTAAATTTCCGTGTATGAAGTGAGGTCCGAAGTGGTGACAGCTCATCCCTGGAGCTGTCCAAGGAATGCACTCAGTGCTTTGGGCTGGGTGACAAGGTGGGCACTGCTCACAGGTTGGACCTGATGATCTCAGAGGCCTTCTGCAGCCTGATTGGTTCTGTGGTTCTTTCATTGCCTTTGGATTGATACAGAGCAAGAATGGTGTGGTTATCCAGGCCCTCCTGCCCCAGAAGGGAAGCTGAGAGTTTCCAAAGAGGTCTGAACTACAGTAAAAAAAGATTGTGGGTCTTGCCTGGGATTTGGGTGTCTGAGAACTTTGAGGATCAGCACTGCTTGTGGAAGCTGGCCATGAATGCAGCTGTGTTCCCCCTGCGCTTGCTGCCATTTATTGCTGCATCCTGTGTGCAGCTTAGGTTTATCTTGTGTCTGATATGAAGAAGCTCTGCTTCAGGGCTTACTTGAAATCCTTCTTCCCTTGTTCAGAATGCTTTGGGAGTCCTGAGCTGCTGTAGGGTTTGGTTGCCCTGGTCAGCAAATACTGTGGATCCTTCTTATGCCCCAGTAAAGACAGCTATGTGAACATAACTTAATTTACCTTGCCAAGTTTATATGAGCTTTTATTAAATTTAGGTAGCTTATCAATCTAGATTTCATAGTAGGAAATGTGGAAAATTTAGAGGTAATAATTCATCTAATTTGCAAAGGAGAACTTGAAACACACTTTGTTATTAAATATAATTCAAACCAGGCAGAAAAGTGGCTAGTTAGACACAATGTCCTATGATTTTCCATGGGTGGATTGTGCAAAGTTGATTCAATAGCTGGGTTTTCTACGACTGCTGATTTTTCTAGATGTGGGAAAGGCTGCCATTGCTGTCTGGACTTCTGTAGAGCATGTAGTTAAGGAAATTCCTGGGCAGGTTGGCAAAAAATGGGGATAACAGCCTAAGGATGTTCAATGTAATTTGAATTTATCAGGCTTAAGAAAGGTTACTTGATTGAGTTTTCAAGGATTTTTTTGTGTCTGATCTTATTCAATATTTTTAATGATAACCCAGACACAGAGTGGATGTGTAGTAATACAGATTGCTGATGACAGATGTAAGAAAATATTGTCAATATATAGAAGAATAAAGATGACAGTTTCGTAACTTGAGGGATTTCAGTAATGGAAATGGGATGGGAATTTGTAAATTATAGGGCCAATAATTCACTTAAGATGACTGCTAAATCGGAAACATTAGGCCAGACAAAATAATGGAGTTGATTAAAAGAGACTCTGAAAGACACTAAGAAGGAATGGTGTAGACAAGTAAGGGAAAGCTCTGGTTCCTTTTAGAACTCAGATCATTAAAGCTACTCCAGGAAGGGCCTTGCCTGTCCTGAAGGCATCAATACTTGAGTCTTTGCAAGAAGCTCCAGTCTTGTCTAGATAATTTGTGTTCCCTGGAATTAGATGTGGATCCGTGCTCTGCTGTTGGGAACTTGCTGTCAGTGCAGTTGGGAGCTGAGAGGCTGCTCTTCCAGGAAGGGTCTGCTAAGATGGTCCTAACCTTCACCTTAACTACCTTTGCTCAGTGCTTGCAGACATGTATTATTTTTTATTTTTTTTCTCCACTACTTCAAAGATTTCCTGCCCTCCATGCACTGTCTCCACAATCTCTTCTGCTTCAGTCTCTTCAACAGCTACTGTTTGTCTCACCAGAGATCTCAGATTCACATAAACATCCCATTTGTTTCTCCACAGATGTTTGCTTATTTGTGTTTGCTATACGTATTTGTTTGTTATATGTACTTTACATTGTACCTTGCCTTTTTGTTTGTCTAGTCTGTACGTTCTGACTCTATTATGAGTAATCATTTGAATCCCTCCTGTGCCCAGTAGGATGTTGAGTTATTTGTTGCACATACGCAGTCTGCTGCTTCCACACTGAACCTCACAGTCTGCAGTGACGTTTGGTTTGTGAGGTTGTTTTTTCAAGGGGAGGGGGGAATTTTTCTCTTTTTTCTCATTAGAAGATGAGAACAAGCTGAGCTTAATGGATGTTAGACTATTAGCATTCTGTTGTTCATCTTTCGTTCTCCTTTCTACTGCACAAGAGAGGAAGCAGCATTTCAGGTTAGAGTGAAATAAAGGACAATTTCATTCAAAACAGGCAGCATTGCAGGAGGGGAGGCTGTGCTTCAGCAAAGTAACAGGCCTCATTTTAAAGTTTCTGGAGAGTGAACTGAAAAAGTTTGGTTAAAGCCATCCGGCAGATGAGCTGAGTGATAGGGAATGGAAAAAAAGAGTTACAGAAAGGATGGTGTTGGAAAGGACTTCTGGAGTTCATCCTGTCCAAACTCCTGCTCAAGCAGGGTGCCCAGAACCATGTGCAGACAGTGTTTGGAGAGATTCATTACAATTATCAATTTATTATTGCTCAATTTCCTGTATTTATTTATTTGACACTATAGTTAAAACACTTAAACATGGGAGAACAGCCCATGAAGAGAGTAACTCTTCTCTCTTGATTTATTTTTTCATGTATTCAAGGACTTACTACACTGAAATATGTATTTTGCATTTTGTAGTGGATTATATGATCTGTGCAATTTTTTTCTCAGTAAATTGTCAAAACTTCTTGTAAGAATGATTTGCAGTTTGGTGACTGTTGTTTTCCTGCAGCTCTTTGTATTCTGTATTCTGTTTCATGCAATGAAATTATCTACTGTGAAAAGAAATTAATATTTTATTTAATTTATTTTAAAACTTTGGAAAATTTGTACACAGTTGCAGCAATTTATTCATCATTTAGGAAAAATCCCATAGCTTGTTCAAACTCTGCTCCTAAGCCATCTATGTAATGGCCACTGGTCCTTTTAGCCCTAGAATATGGGGCACAGGCTGTTATTTCTCTTCTCCCTGTCCCTGAAACTGCTCAAAATTGTGGAAAATAGATGGATAAATGGATAAGAAATAGCAAATAGTAAACAGCAGTTTCCATATTTTGTCTTTATAGACAATTGCTTTCCAGTGTAGCTTCTAATATTTTCTCAGCAGCTTTGGAAGTTTTTCTTGCTCTTCCTCCCAAGTTCTCAGGTCTGTAATGAAGTGTTGTCCTCCCATAAAAATGTCATAATCCTCGAGTGATTTAGAGTGCTTCTGGAGCCGAGATTGATGACACAAGGAATAGTTTGCTGTAATACACTTAAAGACATCATGGTCTAGTTGCCAGAACCTGGAGTTGGGGAACTTAGGTCTCATTGCTGGCCCTGGAAATGATTCGTGTGGTGACCTTGGACAAATCACCTCATCTCTTCGTGGCTCTGCTGTGCAGGCTGTGGGATGGGGGATCCTAATGCCCAGGTAGCCTCATCAGGCACAGCGCGAGGAATGCTGTGGGCAGGATGAATTTGCTATAGGGGACAGTTTAAGTCTATAAATTCCATATGAAGTAAAATTTATCTGCTCTATCTGAGCTGATCTTTACTAAAAGCCTGGAAACAAGTGCATAAAATTCTGTGTGGGTTTTCTCATCAGTCTTGGCTATTTCAGGATCTCACCCTTTTTGCTGGAGTCAAACACGTCCCTAGCAGGGTGCATTTTCCGTTTGAATCCACTGGAATTTACTTGGGATGTTTTTCAAATTTATAGTGCCTGTTAAGAAAGGAGGCTTGCCCAGTGGGCCAGTTGCTGTGTTTTAAAGTACATATTTATTATATAATCGATTTCACTCTGCTGTTCTAATATTCAGCAAGGATTCATTTTTCCACGGTTATGAACCTGCCTTGTGCTCACACACTGCTTGGGAATTGCACATGTAGGGTACCTGTATTGAGGGTAAAAAAGCAAAGAGGGGAGGTGGCGTATGGCCAGTCTGATTTCATAGACAGGTATAGTTTCTTCTATTTTCTGTTGATTCCTACTATATTTGCATAGTTTCAACAGCTGAGGATTTTAAGAAAAAAGGGTTAATATTAGGAATTCCACAATGAAGTTTGTGTTTGGCAGCAGTGGGTACTCCTGATGAACATCACTTACCTTGTGCCATGGGATCAGTCTTGGCTGCCTGAAGGGAGAACATCCCTTTTGTTTCAGTACCTGAGTGACTGTTGGGAAGCTACAGACACATTTGTGCAGGTGCTTTCATATAACATCTGTTTTTATTTATGTCTTAAATACATTGCAATTCTTGAACAAAATCAGGCTTAGGAAGGTTCTCTGTGTTGGTGCATGCAGCTGGGGACCTTCCATGATCATCCAATGGGAGGTGCCTTTCATCAGAAAGCACTGGGAATACGTAGAAATTAAATTAGATATGGTATCTTAGGGCTTGTGTTCAGTTCTTTATGTATCAAAGAAATAAATAACAGAATTTAACCTAATGAAAAATAATTTTTCTGGTCCTTTGAGGGCATTTTGTGTTCAGTGTAGGAAGATTTCATTACCATTTAACCTTACTGTTTTCTTCTTCATGTTTCCTCTTAAGAGACATATTAAAAGGAACATACCAGACTGAGAATGGACATGACATTCAGGTTTAAAAACGGTGTGTTTAATGGAATCATGAATAAATGGAAACAGATTTGTCTGTCAAAAATTAAATAGGAGTATTCTTTGATTAATATCAAAATCTAATCTAAAATAGTTTTAGCCATTTCATACAGGTGACATCTGTGCTTAAATATAATTTCCTCTCCCTGTTCTGGCATGACTGTTAATTACTTACTCAATGTAGTTCAACATTTAGTTAATAAATATGTCAAGCTTTTACCATGGTGTTCTTTTTGCAGAGTTGTGAATTTGCAATTAGTTTTAGATTTACTACATGGTGACAGACAGTGCTGTATAAATAGAGGTTAAACACACAATTTACATATTAATTTCATGATTCATTTATTCAATGATTTATGTGGATATAGATTGTATTTAATCTCCGTGCTGTAGTTGTTTCAGGCATGACGAACAGAATCACTACACTGGTGGAGAAGTAATGATGTCTGTATTGAGCCACAGCAGCAAAGAGGAACAATGAGAGATTTGGAAACCCAATTATTCATTAATCTCAATACTTTTTGAGAGGCTGGTGAAAAGCAGTAATAGGTTTGTAAAGCATGTATTTACAGATGTACATGTGTACACATACACATACACGCTGGGGAATTGGATACTCCATCTTGTCTCTGTAATAACTCACATTATCATTAGATTGTGCTCTGTGCCCAGTTCTGTTAACCCTGGAGGCCAGGTTAGTCACCACCTTCCCATTCTGGTCCTGCATGTGTCATGGCACTGTTTTCTGGACTTAATGTGCATGTGTGCTTCATTTAAGTGTTTGCTTGTTATTGTATTCCAGAATCTCCATCTCTGCTACTTCTGGTCAGGTCATTTGCATTTGCTCCCTCATAATTTATTACTATTTTTATAAGAAGCGTAATGAGTATTCTTTTTTGTCTGTAAAAACACTTCATCTATTCTTTTAATCCGTAAGTTTTAATTTTGTTTTATTGAGGAGAGGAGCAAAGTATTCATAGGTGAGATGAGAACTTGAGAAAATACATGCTCTGGTTTATATATGCCTATTATGCATACATGGATATAAAAGTAGTTAGAGGAAGTCTTTCATAAATACAGTTAGGGTTATAACTAAAGCTCATGCACATGTATTTGGTATGATGAATGTACTAACTCAAAGCATATTTTTGGTTTAGTGCAATTTTCCTTCCTGCCAGTTGTGAATATAAAGGTCTCTGAAGTGCAGATAGATCTTTGACCTAATTTAGCAGATTATGGCGTTTCAAAGGACTTGATACACTTCAGACAGTGTTGAATTAAAGTATATTTCTGATTTTGCTGGATTCCTGTTCCCTTGCAGTATTGTGTGTGTGAATCCTGCATGCCTCTTATTCCAAGTCTTTCCTGAGGAAAGGGGAAGGCTCCACCTTCAGTGTGTCCTCTGAATTCCTCCAGACAAGCACTGAGTTAGCACAAAAAAAACCCCCAAAAAACCCACATCACTGAAGCAAATAAACCAGGGTAGTTGAAAACAGATTAATAAACTGAAACAAAATACATAATTATAATAATTACACCTTTAATTCATTAAGGTAAGTGGCTCGTGGTCACTGCCTTTTGGAACGACAGGAAGGGACCTTTTCTCAGGGAATGTTCTGGGTACATCCCTGGCTGTGCTGTGCCATTGTTTGACATGTACAGTTTGTGTGCATTTCAGGAGAGCATTCTTGGAAGAATGCTCTGATTTTTAAAGGACTGGAAGAGGCACTGATTAGGTGAAAATACTGTATGAATGATCCTTTTGAGATAAAGTGCTTTGAACTGAGTAGTCGTTATCACCAGGTTAACTCCACAACTGGGAGAGGGGGAAATCCTGTTTTGCTGTAAGGAGTTGCAGCAGTGTGAGTTGAGCTTAGTTGTTGAATGGCCAGGTTTTGGTAGTGGGAGGTGGTGAGGCAGCTGCCCCTGAAGCCCCTGGAGGAACCTGAAGGAGGCTGTGAGCCCATGGGAAGCCCACACTAGAGCTGGAGCCTGGCAGGACTTGTGATCCTGCAGGGGACCCACGCTGGAGCAGCCTGATTCTGAAGGACTGCACCCCGTGGAAAGGGATCCATGCTGGAGCAGCTCGTGAAGAGCTGCAGCCTGTGGGAAGGACTAATGTTGGAGAAATCCGTGGAAGAGTGTCTCCCATGGATGGATCCCACACCTGGGGCAGGGGAAGGAGCAGCAGAAACAATATGTGATGAGCTGAGCACAGCCAGCAACACACCACAGCCATATGGAGAGTATCCAGGGGGGAAGATCCCACAGAACTCCTGGGATACCTTCTCTCCTAGACATGAAAGGATGAAAAGTAATCCAAAATATTTTATTTTTTCTTGTATTTAGTGTCATGGAAGCTGCATGGAGACAAGCTGAAAACTTCAGCCTCTTCCTTATGTCCTCCTTTGGCTCACACATTTGCTCTGGGGTTTTCCTGGGTCTCTGAGCACATAGGCTGTGTGCAGCACATGCGTTCTGGTGGTGCTTCCCTTTATTTACCTCGGAAGAATTGCCAAGTGTGTCTTGAAGCTGCCATTTCTACTTCTTAAATCAAGTCCCTGAAATATGTTAGTAGATCTGGAACCTCACTCCAAACCCCTTGAAAGTGCTCTGTGCTGAGTAGCTGACTGCAGGGAGCAGGTGTCAAACAATATTTAAATGACATTCTCAACAAAATAAATATTGAGCTGCCCTGTCACTTTGGTGGGAGAATAATCTGCTCAAAAAAAAAATCCCATTCATTGTAAACTGCCTCTGACATTTGTTCTTCAGGAATTATTTGCAGTTTATCTTCTGAGCTAGAGCCTTTATCAGCACAGCAGTTGAACTGCAGTGCAAAAAAAAAGGTAATTGAGTATTTTATCAAACACTTCCAACAAAACGGACTTTGCAAGTCGTAAATGAAGATTAAAACCATTGTTGGCAGGGATGAACAAATTGGAATGATTTATTATCCAAAACATCAATATGTCACTGCTCAGAAATAAAATAAAAAGAAACAAACAACTGCCCCCCTCCCTGCAAAATGTGCACTTAGTCTCAGCCAAGCAATGGAAGGTAAATACATGTTTTAATTATTTGTGCTAGAGAGGCTGTTTAAAAAAAGAAAAAGAAGAGAAAGCATCATCATAATGGCACAGCTGCTGTGGGACATTATGTGAGGAAAAGAGACAGTAATAAGAGAACTGTGTCAAAGGAAAGCAACTCTGAATGTGTACTTCAGCTCTCCTGATTACAGAAGGAAGATTAAATATTATAAATGGGGCAATTTGACAGAGTGGATTTACTACTTGTGTTTAACACCTTAACAGCCAGGGTTTTTAAAAGGAACCTTATCTCACTCGCGAAATATCTTCAAAAACAAATTGAGAGGAAAACATATTGCAATATTGTCCTACTTACAGTATATAAAAAATGGAGTTGTCAGGAACAAAAGTTAATCTGTTAGGGGCTCTGGATCAGTTTCAGATTAGAAAACAGAAGGCATGAGGAGTCTTACAAGGACTGTGGGATTTAGAAATTGTATGTTCTGTATTTGTTCATAAACCAGGAAGCCTTATAGGCTTGTTCTAGGGACTTATTGACCTGATTCAGCAGAAGTCACTCCCTGTGACAGTGCAGTTGCTCTCCCTACTGTGAGAGCCCGAAGGCAGCAGTAGTTTTCAGAGACAACAGCAACGCCCTTCTTTGTGTAGGCATGGAATCTTTAATGTTGGAAGATCATCAGGTCCAACCTTTGGGCATTCTATCCATGTTTCTTGAGCACTTCAGGGATGGTGACTCCGCTGCTTCCCTGGGCAGTCTGTTCCAATGCATGACCACTCTTTCAGTGGAGAATTTCTCCCTAATATCCAACCTGAACCTCCCCTGGCACAACACCGGGCCATTTCCCCTTGTCCTGTTGCCAGTTTTCTGGGAGCAGAGACCTGAACCCAAGAGCTGGCAGGTACAGACACGTTGCAGTGTTTCCAACCATTTCATTCCTGTTTTTCACATCAGGCAGGATCAAAGGGTTCTGCTTGGATTCTTTATTTATAAAAAGATCAGAGTGACTGGGGAAAACTTTCCTGGTAGCTCACCAGCTGCTGTTTCCATTTCTGAGTTAAGGTAATCACGGATTTGAAACTTTTCTGTAAGATGATGCGAAGCTGCACTTTTAACATCCCCACATCTTTTCATTTTCTTGCTCTTCTGTCTCAGTAATGTGCTTTGGTCTTGAACACCAGGTGGAGGAAAGAAGTGAAAGGTTCTGTTCTGAGAACAGATTTTGCCCATTGCTGCTGTATTTGTAGCATTTAAGCAAGAGAGAAAGACTTGTCTGTTAATGCTCTACATGTTTTTTTTTTTCCCATTGAATAAAGAAGGCAATTTAAAAACAAAACAAAGCCAAAACAAAAAAGCAGGTACAGAAGACCAAAACAGGAGGTAAAGCCTTCTCTCATCCTGGAGAGCCAGCTACAGCAAAATCATTCTTGGTGTTGTCAGCCTTTGTGCTTTGCTAATATTTTCAAGAAATGACTGAGTAGTAGAGAATTAGCTGAAAGAAATACTTGTCTAAGCTTTTAGCAGTTCAGAAACAAGAAAACCCAAGATTGACTTGTGAAACCTTTCTGTTCTTTCTTGCAGTACAAACGTTGCTGTTCTGTTATCAAAGTTTGTGTGTGTTTTTCCTTTGTGTGTTCAAGAAGCAGACTTGTGTCTGTTCACCATGACTGTTCACCCTGTTTTGGCTATTTTCAAAGTATTTTGTAATTGAAACAGATATGGAAATTGATTGAGGAGATACAGAGCTTGTTTCTACTCAAAAAATTTGGATTCCCTAGAGTTTGGTACAATATTAATGTATCTTCTGGTCATTGTTTTCACTGAAAAACTGAAGAGATTTGTTAGAAATTTCCTGCTGTTCCTGTACATTGCTGGGGATATGGTAAGAAAATAATTTTTTTGAAACAAAAAAAGATTTTTCCGTTCCACAAGGGAGCTTACAGCTCATTACTGGTTTGATTATTGTAAATCCTCACTGTTAACTCTGCCAAATAACTGTGAGTTGTTCTGTCGTCTGTGTTGCTTCTGAGTAAACCTCCAGCATCGTGTAGAGTTCCAGGTACCTTTCAGCAGTGTGCAGTGAAGGTGTTGCCTGGGATTTCTGTGCTGAATGCCTCCTTAGTGTATGCTGTACATCATTTTGTTTGTTGTAATAAAGATGGAGAGGCTTTGTGCCATCTGTATAGTATTGGTTGGAAGTTTGTATAAAACATTATGTTCCAAACCGATTTGCAGTTCAGCACAGATAATATTCCATCCTCCCCAATTAAAAAAAAAAAAAATAGCTTCAGTAACGTAGTATTGAGGTTGGAAAGTAAAGCTCTTAGTAATTGGGCAAATGCCAAATCTGGAAAATAGGGCTCTTTCCATACACTGGTTACATAACTGCTTGATCCTTTTTTCAATGAAGCTGCTCTTCCATGGATTTCTGACTTTTCCATGGATTTCTGAGTTACAAGTAGTATGTTTAGGGAAACCATGCGTGTTGAACTTGTGCTGCAGGAGAGCTGACTTCAGGCTGTGTCCTGTACAGCCCGGGAGAGAGGGAGGGAGGTCTGTCCTTGGGAACCAGCCCAGGGATAGGGATAGACTGAGAGTGACCAACTCCATTCGTAGTTGGTCCTGGACCCCCTCAGAACTCACGAACCCCTTAGCAACCATCCTGAAAGTAATTCTTGTGGCATAAATCATAACAAGGTCTTTGCTGGCTCATATTCTGTCCTGCTTCGTTTTTTGGTTAAAGAAACATCTCTGAATGTTGGTGAAGACTTGCTGAGTAAGGAACATTCTGTGTCTAAGCCAGTAAATTTCACTTATTGGAGCCATTTTTGCATAATAAATTCATGTTGTGGGGTTAGAGGAGTTTGACAGGCCTGTATATGCTGATTAATCTTCAGTGTCACCTTTGTTCATAAATTTAGTGCTACATAGTACCTACGTTGGCAGAGCTTTAATTGTTATCCTTGAAAAATTAAAGTGTAATTCCTACCCCACCTATCCCAGTTTGCTGTACTGCTGCCTTAAAATATATAGGGAGAATAACATTATCAGATTTACAAGGCTAGGGGTATTCATTGAATACTATTAAAATATGTTATCCTGAATATAACATATTCATATTATATTTAGCTCCTCCGAGTTAACATTTTGCATCAGATTTTAATATAATACGTAATAGAGGAAATGTAGTTACAGTGAATTGTTTATGTACTTGGTTTTTTTCAGTCAGCAGGTTTTTGTCTTGGCCCCTGATGTGCCAGAGACCTTGAATTTTGAACAATTAAGTAATAGTACCCATTAAACTTCATTATCTTCTGCTGTTCCCCAAGCTGAAACACTACAGGACAAAACTGAGATATTCTGCAGGCTAAATGAAATAAGGGAGTTGTTCACAGTTTTTAAGAGACCTTCCTTATGTGTAAAATATACAATAATTAGACCACACTTGGAAAAAAAAAAATTATGTCCTGGCTTAATCAACACTGGTCATTTGAGACTGTGCAGGTTGATTTAGAGGAGGTTAATTTGATGATTTTGAGGTGACATCAAGAAATTATATTTGTCTTTTCAGAAAAGACAGATACTCAGGATTTCTCTGCATGGTCTGGGCAGCAGTGATTCCTAACCTGGAGGAAAAAGCTCCATTTGTCCCTAATGGAGTGCTGCCTGTAGTGCTGTGTGAGCTGTCCCTTGGTTTGTGTTCGGAGCCTGCCTGCAGCAGCCCTGGGGTAGGTCTGCTGCTCCTGGGGTGGCTTTGGAGCAGCTGGACAGACGCTGTCAGCTCTGGGGGCCCTGTGCTCCCCGCCCTGCTGATCTCCCTGGCATCCTGCAGAGTCAGGCCAGCAGGGATTCTGTGCCAGGAGCAGCTCCCTCCAGGCTATCCAGGAGGATTATCCCTCTCTGCAGCACTGCTTGCATGGGCCTTTCTCTGGATTTCGGCGCTATGTGGTCTCCTGGAGGCAGAATTTATGATTATGCTGTTGGGCAGAAGGTGTCCAAAGCTCTCGGACTTCATTTTACCAAGCAGTGCTCAGACAGGAGTGCCTCATGCGCTGACAGGTTTGATACTGAATTGGTTACCAAGAGATGAAGTTCTTGTATCCCCAGCTGAGCCTTGTTTTTCCAAACCCAGCAGATTTCTTTATTAAAAAAACCCACTTCTGCTGAAGCCTTAATCCAGTGGACATCATGGAAGAGAGTTAGTATAACCGTAAATTTTATTATGCAGTATATGGATGAGATAAAACTCCATGTACCACGTTGAACTGCACTGTATAGGAGCAGGCTTTAGCTTTTTGTTCCTCTTTTAAGGTAGCCCTTTAATGGCTGCAGTAGGAAAAGCAATAACTGCTTGAGGGATCAAATTTTCATGCAAAAACTCCTGTATCCCAATGGGAAATGCGTAAATAAATCCAAAACACAACCGCATCTGGGATAATACCATGCAAAATAAAATGGTACTGGCTCTCCTGAGCCCAAATAAAAATGCACTGAACAGAAAATCTCTTACAGAATTGCTGTTAGATGCTCTCTGTAATGGTGGTGTCTGTGTCCATTCTACCTCAGTGTTCAAATGGAGTTTTGGTGGGTGATCTTCAATTACAGAACAGCTCACTGCTTGTGCTGCATGTTTTAACTCGACCAAAAATATTTTTCACAAGTTGGATGTAGCTACAAAAAGACTCTACTGCTATTTTGCAGCCCTTTTTTAACCCACTTTGCATCCTGGCAGCTGCAAGTGGTGGGAACGTGTTTAAAAAATACCCCAGGTTCTGAATTGGAGGAGTTGGAGCATGAGTTTCCTTCTCCCTCTCCAACAAGAGCTTATCAGGTCAGTTAGAAAGCATAATGCTGATTCTGTTGATTCAGGCTTTTAGAAAATAGAAAATTCCAGACAGCCAGAAAGCTGACAGTTACAAAATCTGTGGTGGGGTTGGAAAATAATTTGTAAGATGTGGGCATGTTTATTTTATGCATTTGGTAGCTGACTCAGGCTACATTTGCACTTGAAAATAAGTTACTCCTTGTTAACAAAGTGTGCAAGTGAGGTGGTTTTCTTCAAGTAGTTATTGAGTCTTCTGAAGTGAGAGGAACAATGCAAAGGGAGGAAGAAAACAAACTCTTCCTTGGTCACTGTTTTTGGGTGTTCTTGTGCACTGATGTCTCAGATGCTGCTGATCAGTGTTGTGGTAATGCCCTGGCTCTACAGAAAAGAGAATGGAGAAGTCTAAGTGATGAGTAGTTGATATAAAATCTAGCAGACTGCCCTTACTGCGAGTTTGTAAATGGTAATTCTTTCAATTAAAGCCCATAAATAGCTGAGATGGGGTCATTGGTGGACAAGTGTGTAGCTGCAGTTTGAATTTGAAGGATTTTTGTGTTGGTTTTGGAATGTTCTGAAGAGAACTCAAACAGCCAACTTTGGGTCTGGTTTTCTTTGGGGGATTTTTTTCATATAATTTTACATATGGAGTATGGTGATTTTAAGGCTGGATGTGAAACACTGATAGTATAGCTCGTGCTAAAAGCCTCCTTCTGATGAATCTCATCTTTACTCACACCACCTCAGAAGAGAATTTTGGTTTCTTCAGAAAAATTATCTCCGAAAGTCTGCTTGAAAAGACTTTCCAGCTGCCCTGCCAAGTATTAGGTATTGGAAAAATAGAGGCCTCAGGAGGGTTCATTTTATGGTACCTGTAGTACCTTAATATTTTTATTTAATGTAATGTAATTGGTCCTGGCTGCTGTTTGAATCTCAAATTTGAGAGAAAATTCTGCATGAAATGTGAGGGAACAAGTAACTGGGGCATCACATGAAACCAACCATTTTATTTATTGTAATTTTCTGTCTGCAGCAAAAAAGCCCAAGGCCCAGGGTTCAGACATTGTGCTCTTGCTGTTCTGCAGAGCAGGTTGAAGATGAAGATGATTTCAATTTATGGGTCTGTCAGTCAGACTTTAAATTAATTATAAATAGGCAAAGATTTCACAATGAAACAAACAAGGTCTTTGACATAAATGATATCCTATCATTAAAATATTTAGAAATGTGTAATTATGGTATTTAGCGATGTTATTCAAATTATAATTAATAGGAGCCTCAATAATATTACCACATCTTAAGTGACTTCACATTTTGAAATGCTTCCTTTTATCTTTATGTGCATTTTGGATTTAGATATCCTATTTAGGTATTTTTATACTCTTCCTTCAGGGATCATTATTCTGGTGCATCGTGTGCGGAAGTTTCAAGGTCAGCATTACTTGAACAGTTGTAATAGTCCCAACAGAAAGATAAATATATATTGACTAAGGCTGGAGCTTCAATTCTTTCAGTTGCTGAAGGTCAACAGCCCCTCTGAGGTGCTCTCCAACCTTCAAATGTCTATAGGTTAAATCACTGATGAATTACTGCACTTTCCTAAATGAAGGAAACACATTCTAGACAGAGGCAGCTCATGGTGTTGTGCCTGTTGACTGACACAGTCTGGAGGAACTGGCAGGAAATGCTGTTCTCAGACTTGTGGAAATGTGTAAAAAACCCAGACATCTGAATTTGGTGTGTCAGAGCTGGAGGGGGGAACAGAACTCCCACTCTTTTCTCTGTGGAAGTCCTGCCCCTGGCACACCCCTCCACTGAAACACAGTTATGATAAAATAATTTTCACTAACTTTGAGCCAATTGGTAGCAGTTGCTGGAAGCAACCATGAGGGTGTCTGTGAGGCCACAGTGACAGAATTCCAAAGAGAATGTCCCTGGCACACTGTTCCTCTCAGGAGAGTACACAGCCATGCCTCTCTCTAAGCAGTGCTGAATCTTCTCCTTCCCAAAACATTTTGCAGGCTGGAAATAATCTTCTTAGAGAGCACTTCCAACCTGCTCAGGAGGGCAGGAGCAGACCAGCTGAGGTACTTGGCTGGGTAGATGTTCCTGCAGTACTCCAGAGAATACTGTCTGCAGAGGTCCGCTTGAGATTGCCAGGGGGACGGAATGGAGAACCTTGTGTTCTAGCTCTGTGCTTTACAGCTTAGCCTTCCAAATAAGCAAAGACTGCAACATCCTCTGCAAGCTTAAGGGGCTTCAGAATATATCTTCATTTAACGTTACCTTAAAATGTCTTTTGCAAAATCACATACTCTTAAAAACATTATTTGAGTATGTTGTTCAAGGTGAATTATCTAGATACTGTCAGTATTTTTAGTTTCAGTTTGATGTGTAGAATATGTGTACAGTGAAGCATTCTTACATAAAATGTAAATTAAAATGTTACCTTTCAAAAGATCTGTTTTACTGTGATTTCTGAAGTTTGCATTGTCCACACAGGTTGTCTGCTCATTTGATATATCCTGTATCAGGAGGTTCAGATAAAGGGTCTAGAATAAATAGTTTTATCTTTCACATATATAGCTGTATTTATATATGTGTGTGTATGTTACAATTTTTAATTAAAAAAACAAACAACAAACCAACCTTTATATTGGGAACTTTTTTGTATAATTTTGATACCAAACTTCTTTGTTCCTATCCACAAATGAAAAAGCTGATCTGCTTATCAGCAGTGTAAATATATGACCAAGTATAGACTGATTCAACTAAGTCTTGTGGCCAAAATTAGGGAAAACATTAAGCAGTATAATTTCTGTGGTACTGTGCACTCCCCTAACTTGTCTGGTGTCTGATTTTCAAAGGAACTAGTAATTAATAGCAAAAAATTTACAACTACCATGTTTGATAAGTAGCAATTTCCCTTGTGCAAATATAGCTATTTAATGTAATTTCTGCAAGAACAGATATTTGTAAAGGAAATCACTTTAAATAAAAATTTAAAAGTACAAAATACATTTCAGGAAATCAAGTTGTCCTGATACAGCTGAAATTCAACTCAAAATACTGTTAAGTGTAGCTGTTGTCTTGGAGAGTTCAGAGAAATTACGTGCACAGTATTAAACTTCAGCAGTTTATTCCACATAAATGTCTGTAAACATGCTGGGCAGCATTTTTGTGATTTCAGATTTTCATCCCAACTTTTCCTTGTGCTGTTTATTAAATGCCTTTAATATCTGAATAAAGCTCTTGGGGTCCAACAGTCTGCAGGAAGATGTGTTGCTGAAATGAAGAAATGTGAGAGAAAGGAAAGTGAAAAAAATTGGGTATCAGCAAATAAATTAACACAGTTTTAACGCATAAATTTTGTAAAAAATTAAGATTTTATTTGCTTTTAGCCTTCTGCTTTTTTCTTTTTCTTCGAATGAAAGCTGGTTCCCCATACATGTACGTGACTCTTAGAGCTGAGAACTCTTAGAGAACATTAGTTCTCTAAGTATGAAATCTATGAAAAAACTGCACATTGGTAACGTAAGTCTTTGATAAGATTTGGATTTCAACAGTACACCCCTGGGGGAAATGGAGAAATACCAAAACCAGAGAGTGCATCAGCAGATAAGGGCAACCTTCTCCTTGTGCTTGTGACCGTGTGTTGTTGTGTCAACGTGTGACTCACTGGATTCTTCCTGAAAGGTTAAACCACAGGCCTGGCAGTTTAAGTGACAATGACGCGCGAGTAATTGCTGCTGTGTCCCGGGAAATAATTTGATATTAATTGTAGCATAAATGGGAAAGGAATTTTGTCATTCTCAGCTGTGTTGAAGACACGCCTCAGGTGTACCAAACCTTTGTGACCTTTACATTGTGCGGGAAAGCCCTTGCTTTATTTTATTATCATCAGAATTCACTATTGGTACAATTTTTTGCATTTCAAAGGACTTCAGGTTTTATTGAGATTGTATTTGATGTAGGATGTGTTTGATGTCAGAATTTGTTTGGGAAAGGTGCTGTTCATCCTTTTTTCATGTTGAACTTTGTCTGGTTGGGGATGGCATCCCATTCAAAGGGAGGAGAAATTGATCTGGGCAGCTCCAATCCTCACTTTGCTTCCTTTGTCCTTCTGAGCTTCAGCAAAGGCTGCCAGGGCAGAGAGGGACCAGTTTGGGTGTACAGATTGATGGGAGGGCATGGATGTGGGTGACAGGGGTGGCCAGGGATGTCCCTCACAAGGGACAAGTGCATCCTTCCATGGGGGATTGTCAGCAGAAGGTGGTTACACCCTTCCTCCTTCAGAAAAGGCTTCTCTTTGGAGGGGACACCAGCGTTGCTGTGTCATGTCTCACTTCTCATCTTGGGATCTTTTTGGGATCTCTTTGGCACTGATGCTCCTCCAGCCTCAGTTCCAGTGGGGGATCTGCTGTGGCCAAAAATTCTGTTCGAGAGCATGGATGATCCAATAGAGGATAGTTTATGTTGCTTGTTCTTTTAAACCCGTATGAAATGAGTTTCTGTTGTGTTCTGTGAGTCTTCTAAATGGTCCAAATAATCAGAAATCAGCCTTTATGAATATAAAGGTTTATGAAATGTCCTAAAACATTCTTACTGATGTGATCTCGTAGGTATCAGTATTGACTCTAAGCATTGTTACTGTCTTAAAAACAAGTGTGAAAGGGGAGAAAATGTAAAATCGAAACAATTTATTTCTTTAAGGACCTAAATGCTAATAAAGAAAAGCATAAACTCCTTTAATCAATCAAAGTTGTCACTGAAATTCTGTAGCTTGGGGAGAGGATAATGCAATTTGGTGGAATTTTCACTGTCTTATACGTACCAAATATAGATTAATATATAGTTCAAAACACTTTAATTTTTAAACTCTTGTCTTTCTTCTTCACTGCTGAAAAATTATTCTTGAAAAATAAAGAAACTGCCCTGTGGTCAAAGATAGTCTTAACTACCTGTCAATCAAAAGGAGAAGTTTGTTGAGACATTTAATTACAAGATAATGTAGTCATCAAAATCTCGTTGTGGTAACTGACAGCTCATTTTGGACTGAAAGCGTACAGCTACCTCCCCTGAGGTCAGAGATGTTCCGAGGTTAACGTAGTAATGACAAGTCCTTTATTATCACATTATGACATTGAAAAAAATTGCAATTATACTAATAAATTAATAACAGTAATAAAATGACAGTCATAATTGCATAATATACATGTTGTCAACGGCATTTTTGTTACATGGCTGGAATTCATATTTTATCTGCGTATCTTACACGGTATTAAATTTTCCCAATTCAGTCCAGGCATGCAGTGGCTCCTGAAATTTCTGAAAGCTTGGGCAGTTAAAGTAACTGCTAGAAATGAGACTTGGAGGCATTAGTTGTTTTATACATTTATAAATTAAAAAAAATAAATAGTGAAATTGAAGAATTTCTTGCTCAACTGTAATTAAATATCAGAATTTGTCTTTTAGCCATATAATAATGGATAAAACCCAGGAACTCTTATAGCTGTCCAACAGACAAAGAATGTTCATTTTCCCCTCTAAACAGGGAATTTCATGGTGTTTTTTTACAGCTTTGCCTTAGAGTGAGGTAAATTTTGTGTAGTCGGGACCAAGGGAAGAGGATGGGCTCAAGACAGTACTGCTCTTATTTTGTTGCTGAATTGCCACAACACTGATGGAAATCAGAAGTCTTCCATTCTGGTATTCACCCATACATTTAGTTTACATAGACCTTCCTAGGTACAAAATTAGGGGTCAGCACATAGTTCCACCCATTTATTTATCCAGCAGTAGGTTTCCTTCTGGTGCTAATGGAGCTTTTTCTGCCTTGGTTCTGACAGTTCTGTCAGCTTAAAATGAATAAATGTCCTGTACCTGTGCCATGGGGACAGGTGCACTTGGTCCTCTGTTTCACTTGTAGCTCTGGCGTTGGGAAAGGTTCAAGCTCCCCCCTGAGCTCTGGGTTCACTTGGGAGTTTCCCATGTTTCCAGCCTGACTCCAGGAGCAGCTGGCAGGGATGTGCAGGTTAAGGCCTCTCACCTCCTCCCAAATACTTGCCCAGAGAGTTGTCCTGATGTGCAGTATTCCATTTAAAGTGTTCTAAGTTCCAGCTTCTGCTTTTTTGTGTGGATTGAACTCTGTGGAACTTTAATCTCCAGACTCTTGTCTTGTTTTATTTTCATTTTTCAGCAGAGTGTGAAGACACCATCAGTTTTTATGACCTGTTCTTTGATTAATTTGAGTTAATTCTTGCTTCAATTCCACCTTCCCTTCTTGCTTCTGCATCTTAGCCGGGTTTGATTTCTTCCCCAACACAACATCATCAGTTCTGTTAGGGAACCGTAAGTAAAAGTTTAGGGTACAGTCACAGTGAGGCACAGTTATCCTGAGAGAAGTCCTAAATACTTTCTGTTTTCCTATAATTTGAGTTCCTTTAGATATCGGCGGCAGGAAGTGGTGCTACTGCCGGCACTGTCTGCTCCTGTACTCCAGGCTGGTTGCTCTACAGGACTTCCTCAAAAAAGAACGTAATTTGGTTGGGCTTTTTAAAATTTTATTTAAAATTCTGTTACCTAACAAGGAATACGCAAAAGGTTTTCTTTGTGTCACAAAGGGATCACATAGAAAATCACATAGAAATTTTGGATAATTTAGATACTGCATAATTAACATTTATTACATAAGGTTTACACAAAGGTTTAAAGAAGTAGTTTGTGACCAGGAGGAGTTGACATATTTTCATATTTTCTATGGAGTGAGTTTTCTGGAGGAGTCCAACCCTTACTTCAGTGTGTGGAGGTGCTAAAGTTTTGCAAGAATAGAGGGGTATTTTATTAATAAAGGAGCAGCAACCTGCTTTTCTATGTTTCCGTCACAAACTTAAGATGGAAGCAGATACCAGGTGTGGAAAATGTCAGTTTAAATCATTAATAATTTGCAGGAATGCAAAATACTGACTGATTTTGCTGTTTCTGTAAAAGCAGTTGCGAACAGGGTTGTAATAACATCATTATCACATCTATGTTACACCAACACTGCTCTTGGGCAAGAAGTGCTAACAGAGAAGCTGTGCAATGCATGTGTAGCCTGTGTGGAAACAAATTCTGCTCTTGACACAGAATTTTAGTTTCTTCCTTTTTTTTTAATGTTATTGAAAGTGATTTTTGAATTAGATAACATC
Organism: Phylloscopus trochilus trochilus; assembly: GCA_016584745.2. Taxonomy (NCBI): domain Eukaryota; kingdom Metazoa; phylum Chordata; class Aves; order Passeriformes; family Phylloscopidae; genus Phylloscopus; species Phylloscopus trochilus. Next base: position 26,883,186 of record WQNJ02000015.1, read on the forward strand.
AAGAAACAAAAGAATTTAATGTTGAATACTTACATTTGTTGTAGGTACTATTCCAGCTGATAAATTCCATAATATTTAGCTCACCAAAATTACAGAATGCAAAGAAAGAAAAAAAGTCGCAACTAATATTTCATTAATTTAATAATCTGCATGAGTCACATATTTCAACAATTCAGCTAGAGTCTGCTCAGTGCAATTATTTTACTGTTCATGTGCATGTCAGTTATTCTCTGGAGATAGTGATGAATATCAAATAATTAATACAGCTGAGAAAGTTTCTCTGTAGCAATGGGTAATTTGTGAGATTGAGGGGAAAGGTTTTTTTAATTTATTTTTAATTATCCCATATTCCTAAATTTGCTTTGTATCAGTGGCAGTTTCCTATTCCCACAAAAGTTAAATGTGAAAGGTCCTTTTTTTCAAAGGTGATTTGGGTTCAAAAGAAATGGAACAGTGCGGTTGTATTTACAAATGTAAACACAGAAGTGTCAGTAGAGTTTTGCAGGTAAAGAAGTTATTTATTAATAAATATTTAATATTTATTTCTGTTTGAAGGGACCGTTTTGTCAAAACTTGCCTGTTTCTGTCACATGCTATGTTCAGGAGTCAGCTTTAGATGAGGCAGAATTTCAGTTGTTACTACAGATCTAGTGGTTTACTTGCGCCTGATTTTATCCTTGTTACTTACATTCCTTTCCAACTGACCCTAATCTTCCAGGATCCCCTTTCATTTTGCTTTCTTCTTTTCTCCCTGTCCGGTTTGATCCAGGTAGCCCTTTGTTTGGTGGGCAAGTTTTGATGAGAGTTTGAAAATCTGATCCTTGGAGTACACTGAGGGTGCAGAACTTCTCAGCAGGATGCTCTGCACATCATGTCACCGTCTTTCTCATAACTCTCCCGGCTAATGTGAATATTTTTCTTTCTGGAAGGAAGAAGACACTCAGAAAAAAAAAAAGAAACCAGAATGTCAAATAAATCCATTTGTTCCCCCAAATCCACACTGCTCCCTGCCCCACCCCCCTTCCCTTTTCCCTCAGACATCTGCTTTTGTGGGTTGTAATGCTGTCTCCAGTCAGTTTCCATTTGAGTTTAGGGAGGAGGGTGTTCAATTCACCTCTAATTTCTGAACTGCAATTAGAAATAAACTTTTTTCTTGCCCCTACTTTTTGCATCCTAGGGTAGCAATTAAGAGGAGCCAGGTGAATAGGTTACCATTTTATCCAACTCTATTAGTCTGACTGATGGAGCTATTAGATAAAGACAAACTGTAATTCTTTATTACCTGCCTGGCTCATTTCTGCACTTTGCCCTGGAGAAGAGCTGCATAAAAGATCAGAGTGTTATTGAAAACTCCTGTGCAAATATTGAGCAACTTGCTTGGTCACTCAGGTAATGACAGAATTCCAGGGAAATGCAGCATGCACATATGAGTGCTTGGGTAAATATGTGGTGAGAAACTGCTGGATGGTAGAGCTGCAGTAGGATGGCTTTGGGAAAGAAGAGCTGGGAACACTTTGTATATGATAAATACGCTTATAATTAGTGAGATCATTAGCATGGACACCATGTACTTAAGTATTCACAAAGAAGTCTTTAAGCTAAGCAGTTAGCTTCACAATGAAGGAAAGAGACAAAATGAATTATATACAGCTGAATAAGCTTTTCAGAATCTCCAAGGAGGTGACTTGTCTGTTGATGGCCAGTGGGGGTCGAAGAGTGAAATAATTACTTAACAGCATGTAAACAATGTGAGATGTGAAGTGTGCATTTTTTTCCTTTTCTTTTTCTTTTCCTTTTTTTTTTTTTCATTGAGAGAGTTTCTTGTTGCGATGGCTCCACTGGGACAAGCAGCAGAGAAATTTGATTAAATGGATGCCTGGGGTCACGACCCTGTCTAAACATGCTGCAGCTCTCAGCATTAATCAAAGAATGTTAAAAAAAAATTTCTGACCTTGCTGCATATGAGTATTGGTGAGCTGTGAATGCAGGCGTGGATGGATCGAGGCTGTGTGAGCGCCCTGCTCACAAAGGGGATGGAGGAGGAGGCAGGTTTCAAGGACAATGGGAACCCATCATGTTGTTTCAGTTCTTGTTCCGGGACTTTCATGTGCTGATAGCTCAGCAGCAGCACTGGAGTTGGGAAGATCCCATTAGGATGCAGTTGGGAATGCAGCTTTTTGTTATGGGCTGCTGCTGCTTGAGCCCTGAGCGTGGAAAATATTTATAGCTTGGTGCTACATGGGAGATCCGTGGGTTCAGAAGGATTCTTGGCTGCCTCCCCTCAGTTTAATGGATCTGGAAGTACAGAGGAAGCAGCTCTCCTCTGTAGGAGTAGCCAGGATTAGTATCACACTTGTTGTTTAAGTGTGTATTCTTAGAGTTCTGGTAGTAGCAGGGTGAAAGGTCTTGAGTTTTACTGAGCGAATTATCGTGTAATAGAGCTTACGATAAATCAGAAAGTGAGATGTAGCCAGAAGTCCACAAGTGGTGTTTTAATATTTGCAGTAGTCTGGATTGCTCCGTGAAACTCCTACTCCATTTGATTTAGCCCTCAGTACCAGCAGTTCTCATTGCAGGCAAGAATATTTTGGGTAGACAGAATTTTATCAGGGTAATCAAGTGTCATTGATGTCCAATTTTAAAAACAGTCCAAGACAAAGATAGATCTTTCACTTATTTTTATGTTATTTGACTGGGAATTGAAGCAGTGTAAATATGGGGCAGACTGATGTCTTACCTGTATATTTGAAGAATGTGAGAGAAAAGGGAGATGGTCAGTGCAATATTAGAGGAGTTATTTTGGTCTTTCTCTCTGTTGTTCTCCCTAAAGAATCACTATTACAGAAGATTCCTCATTATTGGAAGCAGCTCCATACATTTACATGTTGGATTTCGGTCAACAAATTAACAAACTAGAAATTACTAAATTGTAAACAAATATAAATAGTGGAAATGTAGAGAATCTGTCTAAAGGAGATATCCCAAAGTTTGGAAACACCTGAAATAACTAGGTAGGGAAGAGAGGTAGTGGAGATCTCTCTGCTTCAGCAAGAACAACATATCCCCCCACTGTAAGGTGTAGAAACCTTCAGGGGGAATTTTAAGTGTATTTCCAGGTGTACTGGTTCATCATGGAGTTCATGAAGGAGCATGGACCTGCATTCACTGCTTTGAGAGTCATAACTTTGCATGAACAGCCCAGCAAGCTGGTTCTCAGTAGAGCTGTACTCTGCATATCCCGTGATAGAAAAACCTTAAAAAGCAAGCCAAACACTCCAGTATTATGAACTAATAATACATGAAAATCAGTTTAAAAGGTCTTAAATGACACCTCAGGCAGATTGGCTCTTGTGAGAGCTGCAGGAACCCTCAGTTTTAGAAAGGTTTGGAGTTACAGAGTAAATCATTGATGGTAAAACCCAGACCTGGAGTAGCTGTTCCTGGCTCCTGCCTGGCCGTGTCCAAGGGGGATCAGTAACACAGGGCTGATTGTTAACAGTATTTTTGTTACTCTTCTTGGTCTTCCTGGTTTTCCCTCCTGCCTTCTTTGAAATTCCTTCCTGAAGAACAAAATAACATTATCTTAGGTCTGCACCTTCTCCCAGGCAGTAATGCCTTTTGGAAATTCTCTGATTGAAAGAAATGTAATCTTTAAAAAACAACCATCAGTGCTAGTGAGTTGGTTTTCTTTGAAGAGGAACTTGGAGAAGCAGAGGTGCAATTTTTGACTGGGATCTTTGCTTGTTGATGCAGAATTGAGTCAGAAATCACCCCAGAGAGCCTTGATTTTCCGAAGAAAACCCATCTACTTCCATAGAAACCAGAGGCAGTAGTTATGTGACATTGTTCTGTTTTGTCTTCATAAAGAAAAGAGTTAATCCAACAGCAGGTGCTTTTCAAAAACCCACCTCAGTTTCCCACCTCCTGAGCTTCTGAGCTTTTTTGAACTCCTTGAAGGTATTTGGCCAAATTAGGAAGATAAAGGCAAGCTCTTTTGGGTGTGCCTTGATGGGCTCCAGTACTTACTCTGTGACAGAGAATAATTAGAATAATTAATTTCAGAAGTTTCTCTTATACTTTTATATCTTGAAATTCATTGCATCTGCCAAATGCACAATTGCCTACAATATCCTGAGGATCCTTAGGTCTGAGCCTTTCAGCTGAGCATAGTGTTAAGGTTGTTCAGGTACTTTAACTGCACTTCAGTTAAATCAGTATGCTGATTTAGGTGCAGACAATCCTGAATTTCATAAATGGCAGTGCTTCTAGGGTAAATCTTTTGTAATTGTTAGCTTTTGAAAAGTTTTAGGTTTTTTGATAAAACATTTCTGATTTTTAGCTGTATTTTGTTCTGGGTTTTGGCTGGATTTTGGCTGATACCATGTATTTTTGTAATTGCATTTATCTTTGAGAAATGACGCAGAGAGTGGCTGCTGTTTGGACTGAAAGTGATCCAGGTCATTGTGCTCATGCCAGCCTGTTTGTATTTTTATAATTGCAGTGCAGAAGTGTTGTTTTGTTCATATCAGAGCACATTATTAATATATAGATTCTTTTCTGTGAATGTTTCTGAAATAGAATTTAAAAAATCACTGTCAGTGTCCTTTTGCCTTCACCCTGTGACAATCGTAACATGATGTCATAACTAACCCTTTCCGGCTTTTCCACTAAGGATGTTTGTATTCTAGTACAGACTTAGATGATTAAAAAAAAAAAAATTTTCAACACCTTTTTCATTCACTTTGGAAGCAGCATTTCATGGTGTAAAATCTAAACGGCCGTTGATTTTTAAATATCTTTATTCAGCTGTGCTAAACATAACTTGTGTTACTGAAGTTGAAAGTTCCATTATCTTAACACAGTATTTTTTGGCACAAACACAAAAGTGATTATTTTTGTCTAGTAAAAGCAGGAGAGCAGAAGATGACCAGGTCTCAACTTACGCACATACTTTAGGATTAATTGAATGTGGGGCTTTTTTAGCCAAATGAACAGCTTGAGTTACCTGGAGTTACCTGGTTAAGAAAAATATATTTATAGAAGTGTTTGTTGTAGGTTAAGAAGAAATATAATAGTGATCAGTAAAATGCTGTAGATAATTGTTTCAGAGGCTCGTCTTGTGTGTTCAGTGTTCCACTGGGCTTTGAAGCTTTGTTGTAAACCTGAGTTTTCTGTAAAAGGTGTTGTGGAAGTGGAGTTGGCACATCTGTAGTCTGCAATTCCCAGCTTCTGCAAGACATCCCTAAATAGGTATTTTTATCCATACTCCAGATGCACTGTGAGCCATTCCAGGAGTAATGATGATCTTTTCCTCTCCTGCCTCTGCAATGCCTGATCTCTGGTGGGTTTGTCAAACTCTGCTGGTCATGGCTGCAGGACTCTTGGGTGGTTGGTCTGTCCACTCTGGGCTGGACTGACAGCCTCTGCTGGTTTTTCACTGCACACCAAACCTCTTTCAGATGGTACATTTTTATGTTACAGCTGACACTGACTGAAATGGTCTCATGTTCTTTGCTGTTGATTTTATCATAATCTTCCCCTCCCTTTTACATATTCCCTGCTATTTCCCTTGATCTTCCAGTAAATAATCTGAGTGTCAGATGGGAATGTGTTTTGAATATACAAATAAAGTAGATTGAGCACAACTATCTCAGTTTTTTTTTTCCTAGAGGTTTTGAAGGTTTTGACTGGTGCTCATCAAAGCCAAGACATTGTGTAACTGTCATTAGAAGAGGATAGCAACTTACAGGTTGCAGAATTTGATTAAAATAAAACTGATTCCTGTAAAATTCAGTTTTGTGTTACAAACAAGACTCACATCTGTGTGTCATTGTAATGACACACAATCTCTGTGCACATCTGCAAATATAGAGCCTGGTTCATGGTTCTTATGAGTGATGTGTTTATTCAGATATTAAAAGGAACTTCATGAAAAGCATACTTTTAACAAAATATTTTGTTAAAAAGAGTTAAATTTATTCATCATTCTCACTAAAAACAATTCTACAGTAAATATTTTAAGTAAGTTTCTTAGGGAACACAATGGGCCATCTAGACTCAAGTCACACTGACAGCACTAAAAAGCATTGCTCGATTTATGAGAGCTCTCTGTTTACCCAAGAATGTAGAAATTTCCCTTTCTAAATGGGACAGCCTTATCTTTATTATTCCAGTGCCTTTTAGTTTACAGTTCTGCTGTAAGCAATGTTTCAGGAGTCTACTGCAGGATTCCTAAATAAATGAATAGACAAAATTAATGCTCACTGCTAGCAATCTACATTTCATATATTGTGTGATTGAAAGTAAGCCTTGCTGAGCAGCAGAAAAGAAAAATGATGGTGGCACTTTATTGATACAGAATTTATGTGATAACAGAAGGTAAATTGAGCTTCTGAAAATAAACCTTGTTTACAAATCCTGGGATTTTTTTAAAAAAACGGAAGCAAACCGTGACGGCAATGAAAATCCAGTTCCAGGCACATCCAAGAAGCCAGGTCTCTACTTTTCATCAAGTATGTGTCAGAATGGAAATAATCATGCATCGTACTTGCTCACTGCATGCAGACCAGCCCTAGAGCGCTGCACACGGTGTGGCTGGCTTGTGGCGGTCACGGGAGTGGAAATAAAGCCAGATTTTTATTTGCAAAAAGCAGATTCCAGTGCATAAAACAATGCTGATTGCGTGGTCTGTATCCGGATGTCCCCAGGAAGTGTCACTTCCATGCATTAATATGGACCAGGGGCTTTGTGTGCACAAGAAAATTTTCAATATGTTGTGTCCAGAGAAACTACAAAACCAGCTGATGGAGTTCCAGCTCAGAGCTCTGTTTTCTCCCCAAGATAAAATCCTACCAAATGTAGCAGTTGATGGGAGCTGAAGGGACGTGTGCTGTTTCCATCTTCAGATAAAAATCTGATAAAGAAAACAGCTGATGTAAGTTAAAACACAGTGTACTATTTATATGCTAAAAATAACATTTGGAATGCTTTTGTGTTGAGTTATCTTGGCTGTCTTGAGCCGCAATTAATAATTTATTCTGCCTATCTTAATCTGCTTTTCTGTCTGTTTATCAATGGACCTTCACTGAAAAAAACACAGTGACAAGTCAGTAAGAACCCAGGATTTGACAGGCTTCTGTCTTTAACTGTGAGGTGGCTCTGTTTTCTAAGCACACTGGTACTGCAGCTGAGATTTTACTTAATGTGCTTTTCTCAGTTCTGTTTTGTTTACTCTTGCGTGTGACTACTTCCCTCTCCCACCCCCTTGTTCATCAAATAACCCATCATTCTCCAGGGTGAATCTTAAAAAAAACCACTGCAACCCCTCCTACCCCCTCCAAGAAAAACCCCTAATGCTTGCTGAACTAAAGTGATGGTTTCTGTTAATATAGGGGAAGATTTTGGCTGTGGAATAAGTTATTAAACCAAAAACTATCTGTCATTTTTTATGTATAAGGTCCCTGGGTTAAGTTTTTGTTAAAATTGTTTAAATAAAACGAATTTGCTTTGTAAAATTGATTTTATTTTTACCTCCTCAGTAATGTTTATTTTTCCTCTGCATTTTTGCTTGAAGTCTTGTCATGTTATTGTAGAAATTTAATATTGTTTTAAGGTTGATGAGAGGCCCATAGTTTAAAAAACTCTAATCTGAGCGTAGTTTGGAGAACAAAAAGCAGTGATAACCAGTTGCTGCTCTTGGGAGGCTGAGATTTAACATTAATTTATATCCTTAGCCATACTTAATAGTGATTGAATACAGAAAAGCATTCACGCAACATTTTAATTCGGTAATTTTGCACATTTTCATGAATTTTAGGCTGTACAGCAACTGCAGAAAATCAGTGAAGCATTCTGTATGATTGCCTTTGATGCTTGTGCTGAATTTTGGCTCTTCCAAAAAGGAGCCTGGGGGCCCTGGAGCTGGCGGGGTCCGTGCGTTTGTGGCCGTCCGTCCATCCTGCATGGGCTCCCTCCTTCCAGCCCCGCTTCAGATGTTTGTCTTTCCCTAATTAGATCCACGTAATCCATTCAGCCAGGCTGTGACGTCCCGCTCCCTTGTCCTGGCTGGCTTGGGCCAGACAATGAGCACAAAGATACAGTCGGACTCGTTTTCTCATTATTGATTTCACGCACCAGCTGGCAGCTGTTGGGGCTTGTTCGTTTTTATAACCCTCTGGGCAACTTTTTAAAAGTACTTTTCTTTGACCATCTGCTAAATGCAATTGGTTTAATAATTAAAGACTTGCCATCCCTTTTTGGAGGAACACAAATGCTGTTTCTGCAGCTGAGAGTTGGCTGGGTTTGTTTTAAGCATAGGTGGGATGATTCCTGTCAGCGCTGTAGCCGCAGCTCCTGCGAGGGTCCCATCGCTGATGTTAATAAGGGGATGAAGAAAGGGAGCTTTTCTGTGGGTTTGTTCCACACCAGCTGAGTGCAGCATGTGGGGAGGGAAGGTTGTGTCCAAGCTCTGCCTGCTCTTAAGTGCTGACAATTCCCGGTTCTTGTGTTTGCAGGAGATCAGGGAAAGCTTTTCGCTGGGTTGTAAGCAGTGTATTCCAGCCTGAATTGTGCATCAGGGGAGTGAGGATGAGAAGATTTGGATGTGTTTATCAGTGCAGGCTGTGGCTGCACTGATAACAGCAGGCTTTGGGACCACCATCTGCCTGTGCCCTGCCTGGGGTCAGGGTGGCATAGAACCCTTGGCACAAACTGGAAACCAAACTCCTGGAAACCATAAGAACTTCTGTTGTGTTCTGTTACTTTCAACTTTTCTTTCTTTCTTTCTTTCTTTCTTTCTTTCTGTCTGTCTGTCTGTCTGTCTGTCTGTCTGTCTCTTTCTGTCTTTCTGTCTTTCTGTCTGTCTTTTTGTCTGTCTTTCTGTCTTTTCCTTTGCTGAAGTGATGGCAAGTGAGATACCAGTGGCTGTCTTACTGGGACTAATTTGAGATACAAGATTATAAGTAGCATATACAAGTTCTTCCTAAGAAAACCAAAGTACTTGCTAAAAATAAAAGCAGAGACAGTAGGTCACTGGTATGAATGGGTCCCTTGGAGCCCCTGGATTTTCCATGCAGTGTGTTTCATAGGCAGGATGTGTAAAAAAGATCCAACCTTAGTTTGAACTCATCTTTATGCTGTGATTAGATCTAAACTTTCCCATGATTCCTTCAAAAAAGGCTGCTGAAAAATCCTTCTGTTTACCAAACAGTTTACCATTTGTTTCAGATGTACCTCAAAGCTGACCTGGAGGATTACTCTCATGAGAGGTGAAAAAGGGTAATTCATTTTTTATGTTCCTTTAATCTTGGAATTCTTTCAAGAGCTCGCTGTGCAGGAATTGGTGTATTTTATTTTCCTATGGCATCATTTATTCCCCAAACATTCTTTGCTGTACAGTGTATGCTTACAGAATTGGTTAGAAATTTGTGTGGAATAGGGAAGCCTGTCAGAATTTGTCAGGGTTTTTTAATACAATTGAATAAGACTCTTTTGTAGAGAATGAAAAAGGAAATAGTCAAGTGTTTTCTTAATAAGATGAAAGATATCTGTGTTTGCTTTGAGATTTTTATGTTTGTTTGTTTTAAAAGTATTCCCATCTTTAATATTTTTGTACTTTACAAACATAATCTTGTTCCAGACAGCTGTGATCTCTGGTCCCCTCTAATTCCTAAAGTAGACAAGAGCAAGTCAAATTTTCCAGAGTATTTGGCTAAATATCCCCTGAAATATAATTGAACTGAATGTGAATGCTTACAGTAAAAGTTCAGATTAGAGTGCAAAGTTTGCATGAGAAATTCCTTTCTTGAACTTAATCCTGTGGTGGTTTTCATATGGAGCATTCTCATAATAGACTTCATGGTTGTATTATTTTTTTAGATAGCAACAAGTCTGCCCTAAGCTGTGTAAGCCTGTGCTTTGCGTAGGTATTTCTCTTTCAAACAAACCTCCTCACTTTTTTTTTTTTTTTTTTTTTCTGCTGCTTAATTTCAGGAGCTGACTCTCTCTGAGGCTGTTGATTACGAGCCTGTTGAACTCTGTGTAAATGGGAAACGGGCAGAGGAGATAAATACAATTTCTAGTATTTGTTGAGCCAGCCCAGTTGACAAAACCGGTGACAGCTGCACAAAGCGTGTTTGGGTCAGTGATGTTTCTCCCTAGGAGAATGGAATGATTCTTCCTTGAATGCTCCAAACCTCTTGGAGTGTTTCACAATACTCACTAAAGTTGCTTTGAAGTGCCCTTTTCCTGTGCTAAGTTTAGTTCTAAGTGAGCTGCAGACAGATGAATGGCCAATAGGCCACGGCAGGGAATTCAGCTCAGGATCAGGCCAGGAGTTGCAGTGCAGGCTCTGGTGGGCATAGCTCTGCTGGGGGTAGAAATCCAGTCAAATCCTGGATTGCAGGAACCATTGTGTTTGATTTTATTGAAATACTGTAATTGCTCCTTGATTTGCTCCTGGATAGTGCTGTCATTTGCTTGGGTGTGTGGGAGAAGCTCCTTGTCCTCTTCCTCTCAGCCCTGGTCTGTGCGGACAGCCCAGTGCTTCATTGTTTCTGGAGTCTGTGGAGAGGTTAGGAATGAGAGCTCCCAGAAACATCTATCTCCTTACCCTGTTGACCTTTCCCTTTATTTGAGCTGCATCCCCTTCCCAGAGAAAGGAGGGTAGAAGCCTTGGAAGAGGTTTTGGTTGCAGCGCTCTGTAGAGCTGAACCTCATGAACAAGTGGATTTCTTTGGTAATCTGTTAGATTTTACACCTGACTTTTTTCCCTGTACAGAAGACAGAATCCTTCACCAGGAATAATAGAGGCCAGAAATAAGCTCAGGGTCTATAAAAGGAAGTCGTCATAAAATGCATTCATGTGTTTGCAATCCTCAGGATAAATATTTTTGTTTGTGCTAAGTAATGATCTGACATTGGTACAAATTCTGAAAGCAAGAAATGGTATTTCTTAAGTTATTTTTTCTCGGGCTTTTTTTTTCCTTTTTCATTCTGACAAAAACTTTACCCAAAGTTTTTTCCTCTGAAGTGGCTTTTGCGGTCGCTGGGCTTTGGGGGGTGTGTGACAGGCGGATTTCTCTGGGATGTGGCTACGGACAGCTGTCTCCTTTTGGAAATGGACTTCTGGCTTCCACAGGGGGGTTTGAAATGGATGCTGACATGTGGGAATTAATCCAGTTTGTCACATACGTTGGAGTGTGGCAGAGAGTGGGTTTTCCCCCCCCCCTTCAGGCTGTCCCCATGTAATAAAAATACAGGCAGAGTTTTTCTTGTGCTACAGCTACAGTCGTCATGTTGTTCCTTAACTGGCCCCCTCTGGAGATGCCTCACATTCTGCTGCAGGGCTTTCCATCGTGGTTCCAAAGAAAAAGGTGAAAGGATTCATTCTCCCTTAAAATGTGAGGGTTTTGTCTCATGCCATTGATTACTTTCAGATGGTAACCGGAGAGGATTTGTGTCTCACCACACATCTCTGTAAAGGTTGTCAGTAAAAATGGGCTCTGCCTTCGAAATTTCAAGTCCTGAGCAATTCCTGGGCTGTTAGAGCTGGAATACAGACTTTTCAGTGGAGCAAACCAGACAGTGCTGTAGGCAAATACACCAAAATTTTGGTATATTTCATTTTGTCTGTAATCTAATAATAACAGGAGTGCTTGGAATGTTTAATTTATGGTATCAAAGGAATTTCACTCATTAAGTGATGGTCTGAAACAGGTCTGATTTTGCCAGCTTTGCTCCTTTATCCATGAGAGAGCAGGACAGTGTCTGTCCTGTTTGCAGTTGCATGGAGTGACTGATGCCCTCACCTGTATATAAAAGCAGTCCAAGATTTTTTGCAGCTCTAATGAGCTGGATTTTTCAGATCTCATCTCTGGCTTGTTGCATTTGTGCAAACAATTTGTGCTGGTCTCTATGAGGTTTAATTGTGCAAATAATTCCAGTAGGACAGAAAAGGAAAATAAACAGTTTGAACAGGACAGGAGAAAATAAAGGTGGTGCTCAGTGCTTTTGTTTTGCCATCTTTTATTACAGATAATATAAAATAAATATTGAGGAATTTTCTCGGGAATGTTAACACTGCTTTTTCATATTACTTTTTATTGCTTGCTATGTAAAATGTTACCTGCAGTTAAAGGTGTTTGCAGAGGGGGACTCAACTCAAGCTAAGAACCCATTGCTCAAAGTAGTTCCATGGAAAGGTTTTGTGATACTTATATCAAAGCATGAAAGGTGCTTTTTTCTAAACATTGTAAATTTTGATGTATTATTTCAAACAGTTTTATGCAGGATCAGTTCAACTAATATGTACTAAGTTCTGAAGACCCTTTGAAAAAACTTAGGAGCATAAGCACTGCTGGGAAGAAGTATAAATAAACCATTCCATAATCTTTTGGATTAGAATGAACAGCTTATTTGTAGATCCATCATCCAAGTTCTCTAAAACTAAGAGACAAAACAAAAACTGTAAAACAATTTAAAGTAATTTATTTGTTTTGTTGCTGCTTCCAAGTGAATGAAGTGCATAATGATCATGTCTAGATAGTCATTGTTTGTCTTTTTTTACATACTTTATAATTGAGCAAAAGAGTTTCCTGAAGATTATTTGTTTGCAAGTTCTGTCAAATCCAGCAAGATGAATAGGTGCCATTAAAAATCCATATTGATTCCCCACAGTCAGCTGGGAGTTTACTTGAAAAGTCAATCATTAGTTGAATGAGTGTCTAAAGCATGTTCCAATATCTACTGGTAGCTTAAGTTTTTCAGCAAAAATGACTATTTTAAAAAGAGATGTTGTACGTTCTGGGGTTTACTATGTGAAGATTGGTGTTTTTCACCAGTGCTCCTGTGCCGTGCTGGGCTCTTCTGCCCCGAGTTTGCCCCTCTGATCCTTCACATTTTAATTTATTTGGATTCAGTATTCAGGCTGTCCTGGTGTGCAGTCCCTTCCCTTCTGAGCCTGTGGATAGTGATGATGGTGTGTGGTTGGATTTGGGAGACTGAAGGAGCTAAAGCTTTGCAGTGTTCTTTGCCTCCTGGGGAAGGATCCTTCAGCTGCTCCTTGGGCACTTGCCATGTCCTGAAGCTGAGCAGGATTTTGGCTTTTCCCCCTCTTTCATTCCTGTTTCTTCTCTCCTTTCTTATGCTCCAGAGGAGAGAGTTTTGAGAGAGGAGTTGGCAGCACCTCCACAGGTCGAGAGGAATGGTTATAATTAATGGATGATACATTCTCTTTACACTTACTTTCATGGACAGCTTATGGGATATCTGTGCTAATGGATTGATCCTATTTAATGTATATTAGTAATTAAAGAAAATGCATTTTTAAGAGGCAGGGATATATTTAATTTTAATAACTATCTTTCCCTGAATCAGGGAGTCTTTGCACAGAACTCTAATGGGTAACATTAGTCAAATGTGTGATAGATCAAATTGTTAAGTATGAAGGGTGTTGTTAATGTAACACAGAAGAGAAATCTTGTGAGGTAACTCTGAATAACACCCAGGAAGAGTGCATTCATCATGGTATGCTGACAAAACATCTGAGTAATGATGGCCATTAAATCTTTTGTCATGGTTAAGATATGAAAAAAGAAAACAAGTTAAAGTGTGAGCCATTTAGGAAAATTGCCATTTGACATGTAAACCTTTCTGCCTCTGTGTGTTCATTTTTATATTGTGGAATGAATTTGCATTTTAGGAGGAAATTTGATTTGCCTAGCGATTGTGGGGGGAAATGGTGAATTTCAATCTCTAGTTAGTCAAACATTTAAATGGAAAGAGCAGACTTGCTTTTTTTCCTTTCTCCCCTCCCCTTGGAAGGGAAAAATCCCCAAATCACAGCAAAACAACCAACTCACGAGATTGAAAAAGGTTTGAGTTATTGATATATTTATTTTTGGAGAAGGTGTCTGACCATCTATATTGTCTTTGCATGACCCTGCGTGTCCGTAGATGTTAACTGGGCTGCCCTAAACCGTGGAGAAAGGAGCGATGCCCAAACACTCAGCACTGCTTATGTTCCCTGTGCAGTGAATTTGCTGAATTCTGTGTGGTCAAACATGGCAATAAACCCATGGATTTACATGGTGAGGTCACTGGATTGCAGTTTATAAGAGACTTGAAATTAATGTAACAGAGAGAAGAGACACTGGAGAGGTGCAGTAAGAGAAGTAGAACTCTGAGAGTCCTTGGTTGTTCTGATGAGGCTGAAAAACCAGCTGCCAGTTTTTTTAAATGGAGTAGACTTGGAAAAAAATTGGTTACCAGTTTCAGGGCTTTGATGGAAATGGCATTTTTTAGCCACAATACTGGCTAAATACTGGTTAATACTGGTTTCAGTATCACATTTTTGTAAGAAGATAAATAAGAAGAAAATGGTGATGTTGCGATCAACCAAAAGTTTGTGGTGAGACCTTTTGGAGTTGCTGGAAAGGTCTCTGAGGTCACTGGAGTATATCCACACAGCAACATTCTGTTGTTATATTAGGAGGAAATGAGGCAAATTACAATAAAAACTACATTTAGCCACAAAAGAATTTGTAGCAAAATTGTCCAGATGGTTTATCTTAACCCTGACAGCAAAATATGTTAACCAGATTAGTAATTTAGACACCAGTGATGTAAGAGGGACTGTTTGGAGCAATAATGGTTTTGGTTTTATTGAGTTGATTTCTTGATTGAATTTCTTTAAATGAATGGTCATAGTGGTTTTAGTGGTTCAGGTTGTATCTTAATAAACTTGATTCTTCAAAAAAACTGAATTTGATGTATACAACTGGGAAATAAAGGCAAATAAAACTCACACAAGTTTATTGAGTTTGTTTTAGTGTAATTCTTTCTAAAAGTAAACTTCAGATAGCTTTGAACCATCAAACAGTGATATTTCATCAACAGCATGTATGGGGTAAGGAAAGGGCCTGGAAATTCTTCTGCAATTTGTTACAGCAAAGTAGCAGCCCCAAAAGAACTGAAGGGGATTGGATCTACTTACAATTTTAAACTATGGAGATATGAGTAAAATATCTGAAAACACACATGAGACATGGAGAGAGGAAGGAAGGAGAAGGAGAAGGGATACAACAGCCAGTAATGGAATAAGAATGCAAGGAATATCTGTAAAGGTTAGGAAATCTTCTGACCTCACTTAGGATATTGTTTTTGTTCTGGTTACCATATTCTTTAAAGATGTAACATTTGAAAAGGGGAATTTGATTGACCTTATGACTAAAGATAGGAAGTCTGAGGAGAGGGTAAAATCATGAATTTCTATAACCTTTAAAGAGCAAAGGTTGAAAGGCATTTAATTGGAAAATATAAA
This sequence comes from Phylloscopus trochilus trochilus, assembly GCA_016584745.2. Taxonomy (NCBI): domain Eukaryota; kingdom Metazoa; phylum Chordata; class Aves; order Passeriformes; family Phylloscopidae; genus Phylloscopus; species Phylloscopus trochilus. The sequence continues at coordinate 26,898,505 of WQNJ02000015.1, forward strand.
ATCTCCTGAATTATATATCGATATATAACTCTATTTCTTTTATATCAGAAATGATTATAAAAGGAAGGGTATCTGTCAGTTGAGGGGCAATTTGTGCACTTTTTGCTGTTCTCTTCTGAGCACAAAGAAACCAGGCTTCCCTTCCACTTCAAACATTACCTGAGCTGAGAAAATACAGAAACATGTGAAGCGCATCTGGAAAAGTTAGAAAATACTCTCAGATACTCAGTCTTACCAGTCATTGCTTGAGGGGGTCATGTTCACAAATGAACATGGACAGAGGCCTTGGACAGAGGCTGTGGTGTAACTTCTCAGGAGACCTTGCAGGATTTGATTTTTCCAAGTTCCTGAGGCAGAGAGAGGTTGTCTTGGTTTGGAAAGACAGGTATCTGACAGGGAAAGCTGGAGTTTCCCTTAGAATGGAGAATGTAAATCCCTCACACCCACCAAATTACAATTTTGCAATTTAGGGCTTTCAGGCAAAGATATAGGAATAGGAATAGCAATTCTTTACTAGGAATATTAACAATACAAATGTAGTAGAAAACAAAATCACCCAACCAAACAAGCAAACAAACAAACAACAATTTTGGAGAACCCTGACAGAGTCAGAGCTACAACCTGACACCCTGTTGGTCAGGGTGTTGGAAGCAGTCCAAAAGTGAGTCCTCCTGGAGTGGCAGATGTGGTTCTGTTGAAGTAGAGATGATCCTGTAACAAAAGGGTCCAGTGATGGTGAGAAGGGTCCAGTGGGTGAGAAGGGTCCAGTCTTCCTCCAGGAATCGGGTGAAGCCAGATACCTTGTGTTCCTGTGTCTCAGTTTTATCCAGGTAGGAATGGTTGTCTCCTCTCACTGGGTGGAGCATCTCACAATAGGATGATGGAATATGGATGTACTGCTTTGGGGATGTGTTAATTTGGGGAGGTGTTAATGGCCCCTTAGCAGAAAATATCCCCTTGGAGGGAGGACAGGCATGAAAGAGATAAGAAACACTGCCCCACCTGGTTTGAACAGCTGGCCCCTTATCAGAAGGCACCTGCCCCACCCTTCTCCCAGAGTTACAAGAGATAAAGAAAAAAAAAAATCTCCCCAACTGCTTTCAACAGATGAAATAGAACACATTTTTGGTTCCATAACCGAAGACAGAGGTTCCCCACCCTCTGGATATCCAGATCCCACTGTTCTCTTCTCTGGAGAGATCCTGCACTCCGTGCACCATGACTGGATCTGTGTGCTGGCAGAACTTCCCCTCTGAAATAGGAATGGGAAGTGAACCAAACGTGGGGGCAGCTGTGCAGCACAATTATTGCCTAAAACTGCTCTGGAATGGCCAAAATACAGTATTTAATTTAAAACTCCTTACAGGCATAAACAGGCTTTAAGATTGTTTTTATGATTAGTTTTTAAAATTACCCTATTCAATAAATGTCTTGTCTAAATTTGTAATATTTTAGCTTTATTTAGTCACTGCAGAGATCAGAAAACAGTTTTTGTAGTAAAATACCCAGGTCACTCTGCATCTGTCTGTGACAGCTCATCCTAGAACCATGTTTTAATTAGTTTAAGTAGTAGAAAGAAGCAGCTGAGAAAAAAGGAGGTGAGCAGCAGCAGCAGTGTTGCTTCTCATGTGGGTTGGTTTGCTTTGCTCAGACAGTGACACAAAAAAAGGAGCGGATCTACTTTTAACAATGCTGTTAATTTGTAGAAATTGAGTCACTTTTCTAGGAGGTGAAATGGATAGATAGATTTGGTATTTCCCTTTATCTCTGATAAGTGTTGTTTTTTGTACTGTAGGTCTAATGTCTATTGACATCACTGTTCAGCAATAATAATTTAAATGTGTTAACTGAGTTCAAATCAGGCAACTCCAAATGCACTTCTGATGTGATCCAGGGCTGCAGTCCCTTTATTTGCCTCTTTCAATATTCAGTCGCATCATTTAAACTTTCCATACCAAGAACATTAGGATGTTTTTATAGTTTTGAATTTATAAATAATTGCCTTTTTGAGAAAGATACCTGGTCACTCGAACTCGTGCATTGATTAAATCTTACTTTTGAGCAGGATCCATGAGAATACTGAACGTCCCATTAGAAAATACCCAGCTTGATTTATACTTGATGAGAGCAACATTGATCACGTTCACATACTGAAACAATTATTGATGGAATCTATGATGAACAAGTCATTCCAGTTGTGATGAACATTGGCTTCTAGCAGACATTTGACACTGAACCATGAGATTCTTTGTTGTTGCAGCACATCTGAGAAAATCATTAAGCTTTTTGAAGCCTTTACAGGCTGGGCCTGAAAGTATTATTTGCATTAAGTTCCTTACACATCAGTTTTGGTTTTTTTGTACTAATAATACATTAGCAAATTTGGGATTATCAGTAGCCATAGCAGGTATTACAGGCAGAAGTATAAGTGTAGCTCACCTAATTATCAGCATGTACGTGCGCCAAAGGACCTTTGAGTAAAAGCAGAATTATGTTTAAGCTGTTAATACAGCTTGGTAAAGGTAAACTGCAGGAATTCTGAAGAACTGGAAGAGTTTGCAGTTCAAAATTTTTTAGTTCTTATATTGTTCTTGAGGAAAGAAAGGTTGAACATCAGAAATGAAATGCCTTCATGGTTAGCTTCAGTCAAACGTATATGAGTGGGAGGAGTGTGTGGCACCAGTTGAAGAAACCACATTTTTGAGTACTTTTCATGCTCGAAGTTGAAGGATTTAGTTGGGAATTTTGAGAGTGCAGCTAGTTTTCCAAAACTGTTACAGTTTTTACACCTGAATTGAAGCAGTCTGCCTGTTCAGATGTGCAGGACAGTCAGGGAAGCACCCTCCTTGCTGGTCAGACTTCTGAAATGGTTGTACAGAGTTCTGTACATGAGAGCAGGCTGCTTATGAGCAGTTCCTGACAGCCCATTTCATGTCATGGAACATGCAAGGGGGGAAATTGTGTGCTTGGGTTCATGGCCAGTTTGTTCCTCTGTCCATATTATCACTTACGCTTGGGGCCATGAAATCTGCTTCCAGAAAAACAGGAAGAAATCTGTGATTCCCCCTGCAGACTGCTTGGAAACAAAGCCAGGGAATACAACAACACCTGGTCCAGCAGGATCATACTCTGCCTGCCTGAAGATCCCAACTGATTTGTGTAACAGCCTGAATAATTAATGTGGATTTTTAGTTGGGCCTCTTGAGCGAATGGGGCCGTTCCACTCCCTGTGATCACTTACTTTCAGCTTGTGGTCTTTAAGTTGAATTCACTCAGTGTAATCTTATGTTCAGGAAGAAGGTAAAAATTAAATCGTTTTAAGAATACAAGATTTTTAATTGTCTTTTTTGAAAGGTATTGGTAGTTACTCTAATGTTACATGGTGGAGAATAACTTGCAAGATTTTACTGTCATTTTAGTATTTAAATCTTTGCAGCTCTCTGACCCAGTGTTCCCTGATCTGCAGGTTTACTGTCAATCCTCTTGACCTTCTTGCACTTGCTATTTTCTTTGGATTTTTTATAGTAGACTGGTGTTACTTATAATGAGATAGATATATTAAAGTTAATACTCCATTCTTTCCAAGCAGAGTCACTTGATATTTTGCTCCTAAAGTGCATTTGAGAGTCTCCATACAGGCAAAAGGGGATCATACTTTGTATTCTTTGTGCTCCTCAAAGGATGGTGGACAAGCACAAACCCACTGTCCTGTATCTTCCAACTCACACACATAGAGATCCTCTTTTACTAATAGTTTTGAAGACCAGAAATTGGAAAGCCTTGAAAAAGAGTTTAACAGTCTTAACAGTAGAAGGTTTTGCATTGGCCTACATCAGAAATGCATGGGGTGAAAAACGTTAAAAAGCATTATTCTAACCCACCAAACTTTTCCATTAAAGCCAATGTGTCCAGCAGTGATTTCTGCTCAGCATCACTTTCATTAGGTGACCTCTGGGAATGTTCTACATGTAGAAGAATCAGGCAGACGGAGCTGACTCGCACTTGGACTTGCACAGATGCATTTGCAGGATGTGGTCCCTGAATAATTTAGAAAGCAATAGTCCAGAGGAGCTGCAGCTCAGTGTTAGAGCATGCTGAGAAAGCTGGTTTGTAAATTATTATTTTTATTTTAAAACTGGACCACTCCAAACTTAAATGTTTTTCTGTTTTCTTTCCACTTTCTGTTCTCTTAGAACGGACGCTCTTCAGAGGAAGAAAAAAAAAAAAGTGGGATATTAATACTTAAAGGCAGAAAAAGAGTAGTCAAGGAATAAAATACCCATTTTCCTTCAAATTCGCTTTCAAATAGTGTTTAAATGAGTATGTTTTGCAAAGCTAGTTTAGAAAAATGTATTATTTAAAAAGAATACCAATCCTGTGTTTTCAAAATACTTGGGGAGTACCTGCAATACTCAGTTACCTCACAGGGAATTTGGACACACGTGGAGATGGTGTTGTGTGCCTCCCACAGGGGATAACAAATCCATCTCTTGGTGGGGAGCAGCTTCTTGTGCTCATCTTGGATTATGTGAGGTTTTCCTGCTAAGTGCTCAAATTTACCCCTTTCCCCTAGATGTTTGGGAATAACTGATGTGAAATTCTCAAGGGAAGGTGCTCTGGTGAGGTGTGGGATACTTGCTAAATGCATCTCAGTCCATACAGAATGCCTGCTAAAAGACAGGATAAAAGCAAAGTGGTATTTCCAAGCTATTTGGGAAGAGGCAGCTTTTCACACATGGTCACTCAACATTAAAGGAAGGTGGAATTCTGATTATATTCTCACAAGATAAAACTTGTGGGTTATAATCACATTGCAGGAGAATGGATCTCTGTTAGAGCTTCCTGCACCCAGAGACTAGACTTTGCACTGGGCAACACTTGGCAATTAAAAAGTGAGCTTGGATTTATTAGAATACATTTTTTTTGTTGTGAGAATTGCCTCAGGTGAGTGTTGCATTAAGACATTATGAAGCATATGTGCAAACAAAATAAATGGAGTGCTGTTGCTGACATATCTGTAGTAAAGTTAGTAAGAAAATTACGTAAAAAATGAGGAGTGGTATTGGCGATTCTCCTCATATATTAAGCATTGTTTACTTGCTGCCACATGAGCTCTCTCTTAGTGCAGTTTGTTTATTTATTCCCCCCTCAAATGGTGAGAGCACACTTCATTCCTTCTAGATGCAGGACATCTCCTTCCTAATTACTTAAACTCTTCTTTTTCCCTCCTTGCATTCCAGATGCTCCAGATAGCATAACAGATGAGAGTTCTGTTATGCTATCAGGAATATTTGTTAATAAGAAAGTAACTTAAGTAGTTAACATAACAGGAGTTGATTTGACCTGCTGATATGCATTTTTACAGAATAAACAAAGCCTGTTATCTGAGATTTTATTTATAAGGATCTGCTCAAGTGATCTGAGATCGCCCTTGTTTGCCTGTCCTGCCCTAGACCTCGGCACATAATCTCACTGTACTGCTGCCCTTTTGACATCTGATTGCCCTTTCCATCAGCATCCATCCAAAAGCATATTTGTCTTAAAAGGAAACAATTAAATTCCAATCTCATACAGAAAACCTTTACTTTTCAAAGAAAACATACTGTAGAAGTCACAAAGTCGTACATGATGGGGAACCCTCACTAAATCAGAACCAGAAGTCATTAGGGCAAATTCAGCTCCTGCCAAAATAGACACCAAACCACTGATCTTGATGATATTTTGCCTGTTTATATTAGTAATATTATATGCACTTACTTTTTATTTGTTTTTCCATTAAATCCTGTAGTAAGACTTAAGTTATAATGTATGTGACAAGTATCATTGACATGCAAGATAAATAACCAGTGTGATTGGGGAGTACTGAAATATTTCAAATATGAAATGATCTTGTTTTAACCACCTGTGACAGTGGGCCGAAATGGCTGAATGCTGGGAAATTCAGTTTAAATGATGTTACTCTGTTCTCATATGTGGATGTCCTGTTGCAGAGGGATCTAAGAGTTGAATTACTTTGTTTTTTTCAGGGATAGCAATGAGTTACTGTAGTGCACAGAGCAGATCTACTGCTCTTAATGTTTGCACATCCTTTTCTGTTTGCACGTCTGCAGATGATCCCACTTGGGAAACCCTTTTTGCCTTCACTCTGAGCATCATTCCCTGACTTTGTCCATAGTCACAGGTACACAGTTTTGGATTACAAGTTTGAGCTGTGTTTGACATCTGTGCCTGCAAACAACTGTGAAACAGCTAAAAATAATTCATGCTGTATAATCAGTGGTATAATTGAGTTATACTCTGAATTTAGGTCTGATAGGGAAGCAGACTATGTCATCAAAGCCTTTCATTCTGAACAATTTACTAGAGGGAGTTTTGTCAGTGATGTCTCATTGTAACTTTCTCCAGGAGCAACCAGGTAAATGAACACTCAATGTGGTGTTTTCAGGGTGGAATGCTGTGGGGGTATCCTGGTTAACAGCTGCAAAGAAAAAAGATAAGAGACATATTTCTGTGTCTTACACATGGAGTAGAAAGTGGTCTAAAGGGAAGAAGACTTCTTTGTGTATTGTTTTACTTTAACTGTTAGTATTTATCTGTCACATGTATGTCATGCTTGGTCATACACTGGAGATGAAAGGTTGATTATATCAGATTATATTGTAATTTGAGTTTTGGAAGAAGAGTGCAGCCATCAAGCTCACTATGAACTTTGGTGTTCATACCCAGCCTGGTGGTTCTGGAGGTAGGACATGATAAGTGAGCTGGGAGCAGGCTCCTGGCTCTTCCTGACAGCCACAACCATCCCTGTCTCTAGCAAGGGGAGAGCTGGAGTGGGCAGATCTCATTCCTGTAGCTTTTTGGCAAAGGCCTGTTTTTATCACTGAATTTCCAAATGTAATTCCTATCTGAGAGAACTTGAAACAGTGTAGTTTTGCCATTAATTAAATTTGCCACAGTTTCTGTTCTAGATAGAAATGGCTGAAATTATAGTTCCAAGGATCTTAAATGTCAGTGACAAATCCCTGAGTACCACTTCTCTGTAGGTGGAATTCCCAGGAATTATTAAAGCCTCACTACTGATAAATCCCAACTCATCCTGATTTTGTTATGTCTCCAACTATGTAGGCTTGGATGCTTATGGATTTATACTGTTTGAACAGCTTTGGAAATGCTAACAAGGTGGGTTTTTTTTTTCCATTCAGTGAGTTTTATGGTACAGGAAAGCGGTGGGCTGCTGGTTCCAAACTTGCAGAGCTTATGGATTTGTAAGATGTTACAAATTTGTGCTAATTTGAGGAGTGCGGTTTGCTCACCTGTGCAGTCCTTTTGTTCAGTTTGGGATCAAACTAAATCTTGGGTGGTTGAGAATTAGACAAGTGTGTGTGTGTGTATACACTGAAACACGTCTGTGTACTTGGAGTTTACTGTGTACTTGTTTGGGTGAAAGAAATTCAGCTGCAGGTTTGTCTGTTCAACAATCAAAATCACAAAAAAGACATTAAATGCTTTCCTATTTGATATTCAAAGGTAAAGCAAGTCCAGCTAAGTGAATTAAAAGAATTGTTCTTAACAATGAGGTTAATATTTTTCCCAGCTCTCTGACTGACAGTTTAATGGAGGTTTTATTGTGTTATGTTAATTATGTCCGTGGAATATATATTTCTTTGTTTGCATCTGTCACTTATAGAGTTAATTAATATTCTGCTGGTTCCATACAGCGTTTTGTTCAAAATCAGTCCTCTTTTACTCTGTGCATTTCTTTGGCAGACCAGTCCTTACAAAAGGAGAACTTTGCAGAGTCCTGAGCAGCTAAGTGTCCCTACACACAGAGCTGCAGTTTGCCACTGATACCTTCTGCAAACCAGGACTAAAATACCACTGTAGTACATAAGCCTTTTACCACCCTTGAAAACCCAGCTTGAACCTTGAGCGAGTCATTTACATGATGTTTCCTTGGGATTACCTACATTCTTGTCCACTTTGACCTTGTAATTTTGCTCACAGTTGGAAATGTAATGCAGAGTGACTAAGATAATGTTGTTTACACAGACTTTAAGTGGAGTGACATTATAGTCAAGCAAGTGTCACATCACCCAAAGTGAAGGAAGACTTAATTACCATAATCCTGTGAATACTAAAATTCCTTAGCCATGTGCAGCATAATAATGTAATGTTCTGCATGTTCCATTTAATAACCCGAAGGTGCTGCATTAACTCTTGGGGAACTTTTAGTTATCCTAAAGTGAAAGCAAACAGATTTAGAGCGGGCTGGGAGAGATTCTGTGCTCAGTGGAGATCTTTGGTGTGTTACATTGCTGCCAGCACGTCCCATCTTCCTTTGATTTTATACTTTGGCAGGTGAAACAAAACTGAAGTGACTGCACCAGCATCTCTGTTGATCCAGTGGATGTAGTCTGGGTCAGGGATTTCTGCAGGTGATGAAGGCTTAAATTCAGCTAATAACAGGATTGAGAAAGTCATAAAACATAGTTTGTCATGGCAAACACACCAGTAAGTGGAGAGGAGTGTTAAATCCTTCAGCACTGGCACAATCTGTTCCTTAGATGTTCAAGCCTTTCTGCTGATAGTCAGTGCTGCACCAGCCTTAAGGACTCAGTGAGTAAATAGATCTTGAATGAGGATATAATCATGAAAAGGCAAATCATGAGCAATTACGGTGCTTCACAAAGAGCTGAAGTATTTGTCATGTTCTCTTCTGAGCAGTGTGTAACCGTTTTATAGAGATGGAGTGATTATTCTTAATATGTTTTCTTTGAGAAACACTGAGTAGTAGTGCACGGCCTCCTGCATGCCTTAAACACAGTTACAGTCTGACTTAAACAATAAACAGACTATTTAGCAGCTGCAAGAATGCAGTGTAGATAAAACAGAGTGCAGGGAATAGCTCTCTTCGTTTCTTACTTCAGAGCCCAGAACTCCAGATCCTGCCTGGCCCACAGTCCTCCTGTCTGGGCTTTGTGCTGCTGTGGTCAGTGGCCAGCAGGGATAGATGGATTTGAAAGCACAAATGGATAATTCAGTGTGATATGTTTGAAATACAGATTTGAGGCTTGCATCTTTCTGAGAGCAGCAGATACAGCGGTTAATCTTGGGAGGGGTTGTGCTTTCATTTGGAACTGGTTTTTGATAACTGCATGTGGTGTGTAGCTGTATGCTAATACTAACTGTGTGTCAGTATGTAGTTCAAGTTTAGGGTGTAAAGCTTGGTTCTCTGAGGACTGGAAAATGTAAGTTTACAAGGCAATGTTAGAAGGGCAAACACTAAAAAGCGTATGCTGCTGGTGCATGATGTGGGTGTACCAACAGGCAGAAGCACTGGAGCAGTGAGTCAATAGCTGGTGTTGGTTTGTGCTGGCACAAAAAAGCTTTTCTGTCTACTTACACCGGTGTGATGCAATTGATGCAATTGCCTTTAATGAAATTGAGCTTATTTGTAGGGAGGAGATGGGAAAGGAGGGTTTCTGTGTGTCAGCAAGGATTTTAAAGAATGGATATTGGCCCTGAGGATACTCTCCATTGCATGGCCTATGCTTTACTGTATTACAGGAGTTTTTGAAAGGTGTTTCTCAAAAGTGGTGCTTTTCCCTGGGAATTGGGCCTGAGCAGAAGACAGGAGGATACTCTGCTGTCATCTCCAAATCATCTCAAAATTTTGAAGAACGAAATTGATATAACAAGCAAACAGTTTGTGCTCATCTTGTCAGAGGGTTGTTCCTAGTTGTATACATACACATTGCTAATACAGAAAAATTTTCAAGGTAGCTCTTTTTTTTTCTGTGGAGTTTCTAGCCATTTTGTGTGTTTAAAATAAATGCTAAATCTCTTATCAGGACAAAGAACGTAGACTCCTGTTTCTTGGGTTGTTTTTGTAGAATTAAGCCCTGCTTAATGTTGCTGATTACCAGAGGTTTGGCCTTGCCCTGTATTATTCACTAAGGCTATTATGGGCTAAATAATAGAAGACAAAACAAATGCAAATGACAGAGAATGTAGATCATACATGAGAAAAGTTTTGTTGTTACAGATTTATTTATTTATTTATAGAAACAAACTTCCACTCTTAGCAGCAGTGCTGCGTTCTCATTCATGCATCCCTGCACCCCCTGCGGTGGAACAGGAGGATTTGGGGTGCCCTTGAATCTGTGGAAGGGGCCAGAGCTCTGTGCAAAGCCAAAGCAGCATTTGCTCAAAGCCCAGCTTTGTGCTCCCCGTTAAGCCCGAGCACGGCCGGGCAGGCTCCGCTTGTGGCTCTCATGCCCAGATCGCTTCTCACTGCTCCGGGCTGCCCGTGTTCCCTTGGAAATGGGGCATGGGGCCGTGCCCTGGGCGTGGGGAAGCAGAGAAATCCAGGCTGGTGGTGCGAGCTGGAGCACCTGTGAGCGCAGGCTGGGCTGGCTGTGCCGCCGCAGCTGCTGCTGGGAGCGCTGCCTCGCCAGGCCCCCCGAGACCCTCTGAAGGGTTTGCACTTTCTGTGGATGTATAATTTTTGTTGATTAACAGGAGTTCTGGGAAGGAGCCCTTTTGTAAAACTGATGACAGGGAGGAGCTGCCTGGGGCAGAGGCTGTCAAATGATCTCCTTTGTGACTGCAACAGTGCAAATATTACCGAGGAACCAAAATCCCTTCCCTCATCCAGGGCTCCCTGGGGGCGGCAGTGCTCAAACACAGAACTCTTCCCGTGCCCAGAGATGAATCTTACAGGTTCCAGCTTTTTTTTTATTTTTTAATTTCAAATTACAGAGTAGCTTTGGAACATGCAGATTTTATAACATGATTCTTGAGAGCAGAAAGGTTAGAGACTTTTCCAAGATATTAGGACACCAGAGTTTGACTTTCATCATTGCTGGCTTCCTTAAGTAAGTTTATTTTCCTAGATGTCTAAGTAATTACTGTTGTCGTGGCTGAGAGCATTTTGGGTCCAGCACATTTTAGTTTTCCTTGTAGAGATTTCACACTCTTCTATGTTGTTCTGGAATGCTGAGGGTGGGAAAGGGTTTTCCAAGACACAAGTGCTGGTTATGAAGATGTGGAAGAACATTCTGAGCGGCCTGAGTTTGGGAAGTGATAAACACTGTATTGAAATGCACATTGGAAGTTCGGTTTGCATAAAATCTGGTCACAATTCTTAAAAGAAGCAGTAGAAATTTAGCTGGAAGGACAGTCAGTGACCAAATAGTGTCCAGTGTCAGGGTAAATACTGCAGCATTTTCATCTCAAACTTCGCAGAGGGCAATATGAACTATTCTACTATGAGACTAAACCAGGTTTCCCATAATTTTTTTCCCATAACCATAAAAAGTCTCCCAGCCACTTGAAACACGACTGAAAATAAGAGGAATGTAAATATATGATGTGTTGATTGTGGGGGTCATGGGTGGCAGAGCCTGAAGCTGTCATGGGGAGGGTGACCCTGCCTCTCCATCTGACCATTCCCTGCCCACTCCCTGCCCCTTCCTTGCCCATTCCTTGCCCATTCCTTGCCTGTGCCCGGCATTCCGGGCTCCCTCGGATTCCTGCAACTGCAAAACTAATTAGTGAAATTAAGTTGAAAACGCTGTAAACAAGTGAAGTTGTTATTCATTCCGTAGGCACTACAAATGTGGGAGGACATGTTAAATGATAAATTAGGCATGAACTGCTTTAATCTGGAAGCTGAACATGCCAGCGAAGGGCCTGCATTTGTAATTAGCATCGGGGGCCACAGGAGAGTGGTGCCTCTTTTAAAACAGTGACAGGGAATTGATCAGTTTAGGTTGCCGTGGCAACCAGGAGCCCTCCATCACTTTCCCTCGTCCTCCTATTATGCCATCCCCACGTTCAGAAATACATTTATGAACTGTAAAGATAAACTACTCAATAATGCAAAAGAGGCTCCAATGCTCAAATGCCAAAGTGATGAGGGCCAAGCGGCTGCCTGACTACCCGATAACAAGCTTAAGTGTTCTCTGGTTGTCATGACATTTCTTTTACAAAGCAAATGATGTCTGCAGGAAAAAAAAAAAATCTTAAAATTAGCCGAGAATGCAAATCTCTTTATGAGGCTGTCACCTTCATAATAACAGACAATAACTGATGATTTATGAGATGCCACCATAGCAACCAACTCCTTTGGCACCCCCTGGTTCCTCTCGCACAATAGCTTGGGCTCCTGTGGAAAAGTTTCCAGAGCAAAGCTCAGGAGGTCTTGGAGTGTCTTACTTCATAAAATGGCCAAACATTGCAGGGATTTTTGCAGTTGTCCTACATGTAAAGAGACTGAAGTCCCTTGGAAGTGAAAGCAGTGTAAGGCATTATCAAGATAGAGTGACTTCAGTCTGAGAAAACAGATAATTTTTATTTGCTGTTCACATTGCAGCAGGAGCTGAGACACCCAGATCTCTGTTGTGCACTTGGCTTTTCTGAGTCTGTCATCTAATTACTTGTATTTAAAAATGTTGGTTGTGTAAATCAGCTCTTCTTATGCCTTCTGGTATGTAAGTTAACCTGACTGGCCTGGAATAAGTGATTGATTTGGGTTAGAACTTAAATGACTGCAAAAGAAAGACTTTTATTTGCAAATGGTTCATTACATGATGAATGGTTTTTTAAAAATAGTTTTTTAGATGACTGTCTTTTCTAACTAATAAAATTGACTTCAGGAGAATTAGGATCTCTAATCTTGGTTAAAGGTCATACAGCACTAGGAGTTACCAGGTGAAGTAGTGTTTATGTCTTCATGCCCAAAGACCGTATTATTTGCTCTTCTGAACAGGAGAAGCGGGCATGGAAACACTCATACCCCAGTCCTGCATCACTTTGTAAAACTCAAGTCCCTGAATTTGGTGCTTAGAAAGGCCAGTTTAATGTTGAGGGAGGTGAACTGTCAGGAGCAGCTTAAGGTGGTGTCATTCTCCTCCCCTCCCCACCCCCCCAATTCCTTCCATTCTTCCTGCCATTAATTAATGGAGGTTCTAAATGTGCCCTTTTATTGCAGTTCCCTTTTTAAAAAAGTACTGTAGTAGTAAGAAAAATCCACTGATTAGAAAAAGCATTCTGAGAGTAATATGTTAATTCTTAGCCCTTATCTTAAGATCCATGCTCAGACAATGATTCCAAAAAAAGTAATAGAAACTTGTTTGAATTAAGAATTCATGATCTTTCCCATTCTTTTTTGCTTCGTCAAATATGACAGGTAGAGCTGTCAGTTCCAGAGAGTGATTTCTGGTAGAATAGTTATCTTTCAGTCACCCTGCCTAGCATAGAGAGGAAAGAAGAATAAATAGATGGAAACCCTTTATGTTGTTCCTGGTTATAGCCAGGCATTTATTTTTCTATTCTCATTTTGATTTCTTTTTTTTTTTTTTTTTTAAACTCAATCTAACTCATTTTGTGACTTCTTCAGGAATAGTTTTTATAGGATTAATTATGCAGTTATGAAGAAAATAGAGATGTCTTCAAGTGTTTAGGATGAAAACAAGCTTGGTGGTTTTCTCCTCCATGGCTGTGTCTTTTTTCCATCTTCACCTCTGACTTCGGCAGTACTTGCTGCTTTCTCTGCCATTGGCTGTTATAAAACCACAGACAAAAAAAAAACCAAAGAGGCAACCCCAAACCCCATAGCATCTCCTGCCTTTTTCTGGATAACCAGGTTTGAATACTGTAAAAAACACACACAGGAAGAAGAGAGAGGAGTAGAGGCTGTTGGTGGTGATGGGCTGTACAAAGTGGGTGTGATTTCTTGGAATCCCCCTTGGAAACCCCCTCCTATTCTGTGTTCTCCTTCTCTCCCAGTGCTGCCTGGTTTCCGGGGTATGGAGGACATTCCCTGGCTCCCTCTGGAGCTGGGCTGGATGTGAAGCTGTTCTCATCAGCATTTTACAGGCTCTGTGTGCAGCCAATGCAGAAAAGGCAGTAAAAGTTTTCGCAGTGTATTGACCTGAAGTCCATTTGAAGTTGATAAATACCAGCTGTTTAAACAGAAAATTAAATAAAAGCAAGTCAAAACTTACTCTGAAGTAAACAGGTGAACAGTATGTAAGACAAAGCAGTTGCCCAAAGGCATTTTTAGTACATGGTCATTATTTAACTCCTGACTGAAAATAAACAATGCTGACAGAGTGTGTGTTGGGGGGCTGTGATATATGAACAGTGTCAGTTCTGTAGGCTGATAACCTATAGCTTGACATCCTTATCTATAAACTTTGACAGATACATCAGTTTGTTATTGTCACTTTATTAACTTGCTTCTATGATAGCAGAAGATAATCTTTCTCAAAGCCTAACTTAGCTAATACTTTATTAGGTAAAACAGTTGGAAAAATGTCAAGAGATTTTGTTTGCCCCGCTAAGGAAAATCCTTTACAGTTCTTTACATGTTCAGCCAGTATTTCTCAATATGGAGCAGCATTGTTTGCCTATCAGCAGCAAACAATAAACTGTTTTGTCACATTAAATTATTTATGCCAGAGACGTCCCGACAGCCTCTCTTAAAAAAAAATAATATATTGCTGAGAGTTGTAGTTGTGGCTGTGTGAACTGAACGCTTGCCTAATAAATTAATATTTTGGTCTTGTGATTTTTAATTGGAAAATAACAGCTGTTCCTAGTTCGAACTGTCTCTACTTTGTCTTGTGGTGGTTTCAGCAGAGCTGCAGCACAGCTCTCACCAGCACTTGCTCCACCCCATCCCAAGTCTGCCGGTGCCACGGGGCTGAAGGGGCATCACAGAATCTCCAAACCCAGGGCTGACTTCTTCTAAACTTCTCTCAATCTTACTCTGGAATGCTGGTATGAATTATGCTTCCAAATGAGTATTTTTTTGCATCCTCAGAAACACAGTTCTTGAAGGTTTGTTTGGATCTTAAACTTTATCCAACTTCTGTTGCACCATTTTGTGCCAGCCTCTGTCCCTGTAACTCAGTGCCCTGTCTGTCTTAGGTTTAATGACCCATCCTGTATTCCAGGCTGTGTGTTCTTGTGTGTGACCGACAGAGGAGCTGGGAAATGATCCTTTAAATGCTCACAAATGCTTATTTTTGTGCAGAGTGGTGAGGTGAGGCCAGGCTGCTCTCCAGCTGCCCGAGCCCAGAGGTTACCCTGGGTGTCCATCCTAGAGGTGTCCTTTGGGATGGCTGGGAAGGGCAGTAGTTGGGCTATGACAGGACTGCAGAACTCAAGCTGCACAAGCAGCCTCAATTCTGAAATTACATAATTTTGGGTGCTTGGTTGTCTCCATGGTGGTGTTCAGCCTTAGGAGGGGAGGAGATTCAAGCAGCAATTTAAGCCAGTTTTTGAGCAAAGGCCTCAGTTGGCTTCACTGTACAAATTTAAAGGGAGTTGACAGTTCTAATTATCACATGTGTAATCCTAGGAGTGGGAAAGGATGTTAATAAAAGGACAGGTTTATGGCATCCAAATTAAATTTGAGAAAATCTGAATTTCCAAAATTTTGACAGCTTTTCAAAAAAGGGATATTGTGAGGGTGCCCCAGATCCAAATCTATTTCTGTTGCTAAAAGTCAGTGTTGTGAAACATGGGAGTGTTAAAGGATTATATGTGAAGAAAACTGTCATTGTAATAGCAAATGACAGTATTCTTCTCTTGCTGTTTTTCCAGAATAATCTAGTGAGGTCTTATCAACAGTTTGTGTTTGTATGATTTCCAGAAGAGACACTGCAACTGAGCTTGGAGCTCAATGTATCATTGGAGCTTACAAATAATTATTGTTTGGTTTAGTTAGAGTAACAGTATTATGTGTTACAGCATTATTACTTCACAAATGAAATAATTTTTGTCTCAAACCAAAGGTCTATGGATAAAAAAATACTGGCTTTCTAGGCAGTCCTGCTTTTCAGTGGAATTTATTGATGCATGCTGACACATTTTTGAAAA
Source organism: Phylloscopus trochilus trochilus (assembly GCA_016584745.2). Lineage (NCBI taxonomy): Eukaryota > Metazoa > Chordata > Aves > Passeriformes > Phylloscopidae > Phylloscopus > Phylloscopus trochilus. The sequence continues at coordinate 26,914,396 of WQNJ02000015.1, forward strand.
GATCATGCAGAATAAACTCAATTTTAAGGAGATATATGTGGCATCAGAGAAGAATCTCGCGGCATAACATTTGGTCTCTTTATTCTGTTCTTTACTTAAATAAAAGTAATGTTCCTAATTTAACTGCACACAAGTTTTGCATGGCCTAAAAAAGTAAATCATTAGAGAAGAGAAGCTCAGCACCCCGGCTGAATGGCTGTAACGAAACACAGCTCGGGGAAGACAAACTCCTAATTCCTGTTAAATAGAATTCAGCAGGAGTGTGGAAGCTAAACAAAATGCTCATAAACAGAGTAAGAAATACTTAGTAGGAAAAATAAAGTGTTGTAGAATTGCTGTTGTTCTCCTGCTGGATTGGGATCAGGGTGTCTCACACCCAGTGCTGCAGCAGTGCCAATGTAGTCTGCATTGCAGACAAGTTCCTCTCATTTTTGGTGGACCCTTGCTGACTTTGACTACTCCATCCCAGTGGCAGCTTCGGGACAACAGCAGTGCTCCTGGATCAATAAATATTGTATCATGTAATTTTGTGCTGAGAGAGGAGCTGCACAGAATTTCCAGATGTGCTGCTTTGGAAATGTGTGTCTGGAGCTGAGAATGGGCTGGGAGCAGCCTGGAGAGGGTCATGGAGATGGAGAGGGGAGGGTGAGGGAAGTGAGTGTGCAGGGAAGTAAAGAGGCTTTGAGTGGCAGGATGAGAAGGGTGACTCTGCATTTACATCGTGGGTTACATCACTGCATTCAGAGACTTACACAAACTCTGGCTAAGGTTGGTGTACCTTTGAGCCCACAGGATTTTGCTGCATTTCCCAGCTGGAGTAGGACTGTGCACAGGCTGTGCATTTATTTCTGCAAGAAACAGGGTGGTTATACCTCCATCAGTGGATCAGGTAGTACTCTGCTGATGGTGTGATTTAGGAACTACTTGTTTGTTCTGCTGGTTTCTTCCTCGTCTAACCTGTTCTGACTGAGTGGAAGTGTTAACACCAGAGGGAAGTAAACGTGTTCATTGGAATGCTCAATCTGAGAAAGTTGCTGTGTATGTTTACGTATGAACTTGCTAATTAAGCACAAAGATTCTAGATTAGAGCTAGAGTGGGATGGCAAAAAACAGAGATATGAGGTTATTGTTAATGTTTTTAGAGTGGGTACAAGAAGCAGGGTGGTGAATTGGCTCCAGATCAACTTACAGTTGGGTTGTAATCTCAGTAGGACCAGGAAATAAACAGGAAAAGCAGCAAAGAAATCAGTATATGATCATAATTTATGTTGTTATGTAAGAGAGTTGATTAGATAATTCACAAAGCTGGAATGTTATTGTAAAGGATGTGGCTTGTTTGGGAAGCAAAAACAACTAAAGAAGAGATGTTGCCTTTAGAACAGGGCTTGTGCACTTGTTTGAAGGTGCAGCTGTGGAGGGATGTGATGTGGGAGAAGGGCAGTAGATGTGATGGGGGCTCCTCTGGAAGGCCACCAAAGCAGATTGGTTTGGGATTCCTGTAGATTCAGGAAGAATCATCTAAAGCACAGGATTTTGTGGTAATGTGAATTTTTTTCCATCATGTACTAGAATGCTTTATATAACCACCTGCGCCTGCCCCCCCCCCCCCCCCCAAATTACGTGTGTGTGTGTGTATATATATATATATATATATATATATATATACATACACATATATAAGATAAGGAAGCTTTAAAGTAAAGTTTATGGTAAAAAGCTAGTTGAGAATGTCAAAGTGTAATAGAAATAGGGTAAGAGGGTTAACAAGAATTAACAAGCCATATGACAAGTGGAAGAAGAAATAAATAAAGTGCCTTAAAATAATACAGACTGGTGTATTAGGATGAAAAAGTTACAACTCCATGGCGGTAGAAGGGTAAAATTTTCAAGAAACCTTGCAGTTCCTTAAAAGAAAAATAATGTGAGCATAAATACAAATTAGTCTTTTGCAGAGTAAAAATAGCAGCTGTGGAAAGAGGTTGGGTTGGGTGAGTTAGAATCTCTCTCTGGCAGTCTCGGGCACAGTGTGGCGATGAAGGAGCTCAGGGAAGGCGTTTGGGATGGAACAGAATGGCCCGAGCACAGGGGACAGGATGGGAAAGGGCAAAGAACAGCAGGAGATGCAATCAGAGGGGCCTTCCAGAACCAGAAGGAATCATTCCACGTGTCCCATCCCGGGAAGACAAGGTTGATGTGCTGCAGTGAGAAGGGAAGGGCAGCAACAGATGGTACCGGGAAGATGGAAGAGTTTCATGGCTGCAGGTCACCTGCGATGAGATGTCTGACACAATTAACAGCAGTGACAGAAGTGCAGGAGCTAAACTCGAGTGAGAAAACAAGTGTGACAGAAAGCTTATTTAGGGTAGATGTTCTCAAATCAGCTGGGTCTGGTGCTTTGCAGTTAAGGGATGGTGGATGAGGTGTCGGAGTGATTAATGGCTAGCTTGGGAAAGTCATGGAGGGATGAGTGAGGTACCAGCAAAGAGGAGGGGAGAAAGGAGGAGGAAAAGCTTGGAAATTATAGACCACTCAACTAGAAATATGCTGTGATTAGTAAACAGTTTGTGAGTGTCCAGGAGATAACAGACAATACAGAATCGTCAGGGGCGAATTATGTCAAACTAATCCAGTTTTCTCTTCCAAAAGAGGGGCAGTGCAGGGAGGACAGAGGTGAAGCAGTCAGTGTCTCACATGTCCTCACTGTAGGAAGGTTTATGATGGTGTCTCACAGAGAGTGGAAAATGCAGTTGAGGTGAGGCTTGTAAAACACAAAACAGGTTTGGGTTTGTACTCGAATACTGCTATTTGCATAGAGAGGGCAAAAATGAGTTCTTAATGAATTTGATTTGAGAAAAGCAGGGTATTCTGTCACAATTAATAGAAATTTGTCTGGGCTTTTGCTGCCTCCTGTGCAAATTATGTCAGTTACGTAGGATTAAGTTCTGCACATTTTTTTCCTGTCCTCTTTTCTTCCAAATTACAGCTTTTTTTTTTTTTTTTGTCTTAAAATGTTGTGTTGCCCTGGACAACACCTTAGACCATTTCAGGTAATTTTTTAAAGTAGTTACATTCTGTATTTAAGGTGTGATCTGTGGAAGAAGTAAAAAAAAATGCTTATTTTTCTTTTTTATTCCAAGGGTAGTTGTAGAGGAGGGTACTTGTTAACCAAAAAAAAAAAAAAAAAAAAAGAGTGATTTTAAGGGCTGCAAATCAGTCTGTAGGATGGGATTTGAATCACATCAGTGGAAGGAAAGTGTGTTTATAATAACTGAAATCCCACGTACTCCTAATTGACAAAATTAGAGGCTATATGCACAATTTCCCTGTAGAGAAGGAAGATAATGATTTCAAAACCTTGTTTGTTCAGGCTTTTTAATAAACTTTTATTAAAAAGGAAAAGGAAATCTGGTATTTGCAGCGGTCTAAACTCTTACTCATGTGGGAACTTCAGATAAAATCATGGCTTCCTTTACATGATTTGTACATCATTACAAATCATCAGGCTGCATTCTGTGGCACAAGGGCTGGTTGGAAATCATGGCATTTTGTCAGGATGTATTTGGATGGTCTCTTGATTTATCTCCCAAAAATGAAGTTGGCATTGCTTGGAAGCACTTTATTTTTGCCAGGAATGCATGTTCTAAATGTAATTTTATTGACTTCTATGTTTTTCCCGTAAGTTTACAAATCTAATCTAAGAGAGCATGATTTTCTCAATATTTAGCATAGGAAACCCAATGTTTTCTAAAAAGTAACCTGTCAATAACTATTACATTTTTATGTTCTCTGAAGAGATGTGCCTTGGCACTTGCTGCCCAGTCCTAGGAAAATTTTAATTTTCTAGACTTTTATATCCTGCTGTTGAAAGCTCTAAAGGAAATCATGCCATCCCAGTGCCAAAATGTTGGTTGCAGTGTTTGTATGAAATGGCCATTCTGCAGTTACCAGGCCACAGAGAGGCCAAGAAAGGGTAGCACAGAGGTGGTGAAATAATGCATTTTTTATGTTTTCAAGTTTCTTCTGCAACACTCAACTCCACTAGGAGTTGATTCAGTAGGAACCACGAACATTTCAATTTGCTCTCTCCAAATGGTGGTTTTTGTAATAAAAAGTGAATTTTAATGACCAGGGAAAGCTCATTTGAAACAAAGAGAGCCGTCTGTTGGTTTTATTTTGATTGACAAGCATGCCAGGGATAAACTGTTGGAACATGCCTCATCAGAGCAGTCTACAATGTCCCCAAAGTCAGCTGAAAATGTTAAATAACATAGAGCATCAGGATCTTGGAACGGCTTGAGCGACAGGAAACAAACTGTTTTTTGTTTTTCATTTGGTTTGTTTGTAGGTACAAAAAGGAATCTGGTGAGTGTTTACATCTTCCCATGACATTTTGCACTAATACTGTTGCAAACAGATTACAGAGTAGAATATTAAATAAATACCACAAAAGGAACTCCTGGTTTTCAGTTTCCCCCAGTGCTGAATGACAGTAATCCTCTCTGACAAAGGAGGGTTATTGCCATTAGTTAATCCTGTTATGTAGTTCCCTCAGCAGCCTGTAACGCTCGTTGATAAAGACTGGGAAAATCTAGAATGTCAAACTGAGAGGCCACTGATCATCTTGACCATGAGGCTGTAGGATGCCCAGAGCTGCATCCCTGCATCAGCAGAGGATTTGGCTGCTAAAATGATGCTCTTGGGCTGAAAGGTTGGCAGTGGCATTCCCTGTTTGCCTAGCAAAGGGTCGGGTCAGTGAGCATCAGTTTGGACACAGGTAGGTGAAACAGGCAGGATTTCAACCTGTTTGTATCATTTTTGATACAAACCCTGACAGAGCCTGTGTAGTGAAATCTGCAATATACAGACAGTTTAGCCAAATCCTTGCTGTTACAGGAGTGGTTTTGAGAACTGTGCAGTTCTGGAGTCTTTGTTAAGTCCTCCCAGAAACACCGAAGTTGTATAAGCCAGAGGTTTATTTTAAGGAGGTGTAATCCAAGGTGTCCCTGGAGAGTCAGGCTGTCAAAGCTGGGGCTTGTGGTGAAACAGTTAAATAATATTTGGTTAACTTGGAATTATGAAAGGAGGATTTCTGTGTGTTAGGGTGGAAGGTCTGTCTGGGAAGTCGTGCCTTGTCTTTTCCCAGCAGCAGAGACTGTGGAGTCAAAGCAGTCAATGACTATTAACTGTCTTTGTTACCATAATGAGGAGGAGCCAGTTGCTTTCTTGCTCAAATTCTGCTTCACACCAACAATTCTGTATTAAATCACTTGGCACGAGGGTGGTTTAAAGCACATCCTGTGTGTCTGTTTCAGAGACTGACGTGTTAATTCTGTGCCGGGAGGTTGAGGATGCTCCTCCGCTTCTCTTGCAACTTTGAACTTCATTAGAATGTGGGTGATTTGTGTGATTTCCTGTTTCAGAGCATGTGACAGTTTAAAAGTTGTTGCAGATCTGAAGGAAACTTCAGCAGAACAGTTCACAAGTCTGTTGTCATGGCGAGAGACTTCTTTCTTTTTCTGTTGGAGCTTTTCACTGGTTGCAGAACAATTAGAAATGTTGGGCCCTCATGTCAAATATTAGCTAAAATATTAGCTAATAATTTATATAATAATGATATTTTCATAATGTAATTTTCATTAGTCATAAGTGTGATTTGAGTAATCTATACACAATAATAATAATGATTATTATAATAATAATAGTTTTATATCTATTTATAATAAATTACATAATTTAGTACCTCACCCAGTAAGCAATCATTAGTATATGACCTAAACAATTTAAAATGCATCCAGTTCTGGCATGTTTGAATGCCTGTAACTTATTTCCAAGATATTTGAAAACACTTGGAATACTCATTTCAGCATGAAATGCATATTTGGACCTCAAGTGTTGAACCACCACCCACCACCTGGGTCTCTCTGGGATATTCCATTGGAATATATCCCTGGGTTAGGGTGCTAGTTTTCCTGAAGACTACATGGTGTGGTAAAATAGAGACAATTTTGTTTTAGTTATCCAATCCCATAACAAACTGATATTTTTTCAGAATATATAGGAATTACTCTAATTACTCTGCTTTTCCTTTAACTAAGCCTCCACTGAAAGCCTGTAGCTCACAGTGCTGCTGCTCAGAGAATGGCTCCCATTTATTTCTAGTCATAGCAATTGAAATCCAATATTTATTCATTTACCACTCAGTAATATATTTGACAGATGTATTGAATAACCGAGTAAATTGCTGCCTTCAAACTCCTAGCCTTTTTTTATTTGAATTCACCGTGTCTGGGAACACTGCTGGTAATGTAGTAGTTACAATATCTACAAATTAATGTAGTTGAGTTCCCACTTACTGTTGTGATTTGGCTGCAGATCGGATTTGTGGGTTTTTTTGAAAACACCGACTCAGGTTCCCTCTGAATAAGTGACTGCTGAGAGCAAAGTCAGTTCAACAAATTCTGCAGGAGGCAGATCCATGGTGTTCCCTGCACAGAGAGCAGCTCTGGGTGTTTGGAACCTGCCAGAGGTTTTAGCTCTGGCTGATGGGGCTCTGTGACACAGAACAGATAGAGTGCATGTGTCTTCCTTGTTTCTCTATGAAAAGTGAATGGATGCAACCCAAATATCAAGGTGCTTTCCCCCTAAAGGCTGCAGAGATGAACTCAGAGTTTGTTTGAGACACCAAAAGGAGCTGTGCCCTGGCAGTGATGCAGTGGGGAATGGAGGAGTTACTGGGCTGGAGGGGTGGTGTGAGGATGTTGGCTTGTGTGAGGTCAGCCCTAAGATGCCAGGAGAACAAAGCAGTTTCACTTTTTTGTTGTGAGATAGATATTGAAGATACCTGTGTGAAGGTCTTGGATCCTCAGATTGTAAGATAATGATAATGTAAGCAGAATGCACTCTTAGTGTCCAGACAGATCTGAACTTAAACCATGAATTTTGTATTTATGGTAATGATGCAGAAATTATTAGGTGGAGGAAAACAGTGAGGAAGAAAACCTTCAAAGTAACTGTGTAATGTTAAGAAAAGGACTCTAACAGACTCATGGAAGATGTGGAAGTGCCAGGGCTGAGTGCATTACACCTGCAACCTTTTTTGATCACAGATACTTTGTAGTGAATCCAGTATAATTTAAGACTGGATTTCTCCACTGTTGACCTCTCATGTGACACTTTTGGGGTGAGATAACTGCATGAAGGGAACAGGTTGTGACAGGGCTAGGTCATGAGGCATCACACACGAAAGTGCAGCAGTTCTTGAGGAATGTTTCATGTTGTCCCATTGATTGCAAAAATTAATGGTCTTTAAGAGAAGGGAAAGATTCCTTGGTGGGTGTTTTTATTTTTTTTTTATTTTTATTTTTTTTTTTTTGTTGTTGTTGTTGCGGGGTTTCTTTCTTTCTTTCTTTCTTTCTTTCTTTCTTTCTTTCTTTCTTTCTTTCTTTCTTTCTTTGTTTTTGGTTTTTTCCTGCAAGTGTTAATTCGTCACTTGAAATTTTTCAAGCCTAAATGGTGGAGAAGTCTTTCCACATTGTATTCCTGACTGGTGTTCCATAACAAGTGGAGCTGCTGTGGAGGAGCAGAGCTGACTCTGCAGGTAACTGGAAGATGGAACAAATAATTGCTTTTGTATCTGGATCACTCAGGGGTGGAAAACTGCTGAAAAGTTTGGTCAAACTTTGATTCTTCTTGGTGAATGAAATATGATTAAAAATCCTCCCCAGCAGTGAGAACATTGTTCCCTGCTCTCAAATATTAAATTGGTATCAGACAGTAAAGTCTGAAAATTTTAAATGCATCTTAATGAGCCAGTCTGGCCACATTTATCTGAAGAAGGGTGTTGAATGAAAGTGTGCTGCTTGTCTGCAGTCCCTATTTTGAGAGGGAATTTGGGAATATCAGTTTACTGTCAGTAGAGATTGTAATCTGAAGTGGAGTTTTGGTGGGGTGGTTTGTTTGTTTGTTTTTTTGTTGTTTGTTCGGTTGGTTGGTTGGTTGGTTTTGTTTGGTTTTTTTTTAATCTGGTGGCAGATTTTGCTCAAATAATGTGATAAGGTCATTAATGGCTTCTGCCAAGCAATAGGAGAGACAACCAGAGCACACAGAGTGGGGTGAGGTTGCTTTTCCCTCCAGGTGCTCTGTTCTCCCAGTGTTTTGTAGAAGCACAAAGATGCAAATAAGCAGTGCTGATGAAAGAGTGCATTTTATTTTCTCACTTCATCTCCTGCCAGAAAAGCTTAATGGTATTTTAGGGCTGATATTACACCTCAGAAAAGGGGTAATGCATCTTTAAAAGCTAAACTACATCTTCTTTACTTTTATCAAATTCTCTATAAATCTTTCATGACAGTTTATTTAACAAAGTGTCATTGAAACTGTATAGATGATTGATGTGACCCATGTAAGATCAACATGAAATGTTTGTAAATGTCAGCAAAATGTGACCATCTAGAAGCAAGTAAGGATGGTGTTGCTGTGAAAGTGAAAAACAAACAGAAAATGTTTATCTTATTCTTTACTTTCTGGGATGAAATTACAAATTCATAGAAGTAGTATTAAATGATTTTTCTTGGACATCCTACCCTGAAGCAGGGAGGAAGATCAAAATTTATTTTGATATACTGGGCTTTTATTATTTGCTTCTTTTGCAGTGGATAGTAGTTTCTCACCTATTAAAAAATTCTAATTTCACTTCTGAGAAGAATAATTTTAATTTGGATTAAAAAAATACTAGAAAATCAATCAGATTCTGAATAAAGTAACTTTTTTCAAGCGGCTCCTGTCATCAGAGGAGCTGGAAGCAGGTTGAAATTCTCTTAATTTACCACTTCTGTGAAGAATGCTGATCTTAGGAACACACATCTGTTTTTTACCTGCTCCTTGTCACCATCTTGTTTAAAATGTTGACCTGGTAACTCCATATCAGTTCCATAGTTCTGGCCTCAGTACAGTTCAATAGAAAAATTCTGCCAGAATCCTTCTGATAAACTAATTTTTGGGATCATCCTTTTGATCATCTTCATTGCTGACTTACAGTTTGCCAAGATCAAGGAAAACAGTGACTTTTGGGGGTCTTTAGAGTCCTTGGGGTATTACATAGTAGCATATGGGGCTCACCAGCCTTTAATGGCTCATCTTTCATCCTGAAAAAAAAAATTGCAATAGGGAGCATCATATGCCCTGCAATTTATAGTCCTTTGTGCTGGTGGGTGTCCAGACACAGATAATACTCTGGTTCTGTGATGGTTGCAAGAGTAAGTTTCTGGCTTGTTATTTGCAGCAGCTGCCCTGTTCTCTGTGTTCTTCATGCAGGTATGATCAGGCACCAGGTTTTAAAAGGGGGAAAAAATAAATCTTGAATTAGTGGTTGGTGTGTGTGTGTGTGTGTTTGCACGTGGTTCCTGGTTTGCTTCTCATCCCAGTTCAGTGCCAAGCAGCTCTTCTATGGCTCAGGGCCCAGGCAGGGTCCCCCTCTTCATTCATAACCACACAAAGCAGCTGCAGTTCTTGTGACCAAAACACCAAAGGAAGTTTGTGAGAGCTGGAGATAAAAACATTTTTGGTCAGCAGCCAAAGACCGTCTGAGCCTGAGCTTGATGGTTTCTGTAGTATTGCAAAACTTCTCACTTTGCCAGGACCTTCCCTCAGTGCCCAGACATGAGGTACAGAAGCTCATAAACAGACTGAGAAAGGGAAAAGAACCTGAAGGTGAAAATAAATCCTTTCTGGTATCAACTGGGACAAAAGCCTTTGCAAATTACTCTAATGAGGTGATAAGATACTGTGGTGATAAAAATCTTGTGAATTAGACATGTTTGTATTGCTTTTAAATTAAACTAAGACAACATCAAAAGAAGATGATTGAAAAATTTAATATCTGAAGTGGGAGACACAAAACAAAACTGAAGGAGAGAACAACAATCAAATCCTGTGGGCCAGTGCATTTCCAGATGTGATGGGATGAGCTGAGCATAGCACAGAGGTTGTAGTTTGGATTAGCCACTTCCCTGGAGCCGATTTTGCCATTCCTGGCCTTTTTTTTTTTATTCCCTATGAGACACTAGAAATTTTCCGATCCCTAAATACAAATATCCCATAGTTTGTATGTATTTATTACTGGAGATGAAGTATTAGCTATTTACAGTGTAGTGCAACAGTATCTCAGTGATGTGATATGATCTGGGAAATGGAGAATCTTTGACATTTCTGTGGGAATACAGGACTTTGTGCTTTGATTACAATAACACTGGCATCAGAACCTCAGGAGTAGCCTTATGCAGGAACCAGGATGCACTGGGGTTATTCTGATATCTTTAATAACCACAGTGTCCTGATTTAAAAAGTATGTCTTCAAATACACTTAGGAGATTTTAAAAGATACTTGATTGTTTTTGGAAAAAGCAGTGAGTAGTTCTGGACCAGAATTTGGTTCTTTATTAAGGGATGTGTGTGTGTCTGCATAAACTTTAGTATCAAATCCTGAGTGCAGGTATGTGCAGGAAATGCTGAGTGAACTGTGAGAAAAGTTACAGATCTGAGTTATTTGTAAACTGCCTTCATTTCAAAGTAACCTACATTCGGGAGTTTATTTTTTAATCATAATTAAATAATAATCCAGCATATGGTTATCATAAAAAATACAGGAAGTAGATGGAAGTTAAAAAGTAGAGAGTTTGTGAGTTCGCACTTGCTGGTATTAACCGGTTGCCAGTGACAAAAAAAGGCATAAAAAAAGCAATAATCAAAGGAGATGAGGTTATATAACAAATAATTCATAGGTAAATATGAATTGCATGTTTTCTGGGAAGTGTGCACAGGCAGTCAGAGGAGCTGTGGTGTTGCAGAGTTGGTTATAATTCCTTGGCTCCCCTCAGTTTTCCCCCAATCCCGGCCTGCCAGACAAACGCCCCTCTGCATCCCCCTTGCACAACGAGAGCACCACTATTCCTATAACCATGGCAATGAATATGCAAATATCATTACATTAATTGGCAGTTACAGTTATTTGTGCTCTTGCAGCACAGAGGATTCTGAGCTGTTAATAGAAAAGCAAAGAAACTGTGGCCCGTAGGCGACCAATGTAAAATTATACTTTATTTTCCCTTCCTTCCTTCCCTGGTTAAGCAGTTCCTGGGTATGTGTTGCACGTCATTACATTCTTCTGTGAAACTCTAAGGCCCTCTCTTAGCTCAAATTCACTTTTGACACAGAAGTTCAAATCAAAATCCTTCAGCAAATCAACCCCTCTGTGTGCTGCTGGTCTGCAGTAAAGGAATGATGGAAGCAGAAAGGGAAAATCAAAAACATTTTCTGTTTGCAGATGCCCTCAGCATATGGATGATTCTGCTTCTTCCATGGCTCCTCGTATTTTAATGTGAAGTATTTGTTCAGAGATTTAAGGAAGATTTTTCCTTCTTTCTTGGCTAATTTGGGAAAAAGATAAAGTGTGCTGTGCAGTGCTGGAGCAGTGTTACTTTTTGGTGTTTGACCATACATATTTCTAGTGCCTAGACCACAGATAAATTGTGGGAATTCCTTTTTATCATGGATGTCCCTGGTCCTGAAAGCCCAACATTTTTTAAGGAAAAAAGGGACATTGTTCTCTAAAATCCCACCTGAGCAGTGGTCTCCTACTGCACTTAATTTCTGTAATAATATAAAGCAAGTAATTTTTCAAAGATTATAAAGATGAGTTTCTTCAGTTTTCTCAGGTATAAAATGAACGTACAGTTCTGAGTGATATTTAGTTCTACTGTATCTTCTGGTCACTTTCTGCGTTACATCCTTTATGTACATCAAACATTAAAAATTTAGAAATTGTTCTAAAAATTACTGTATAGGGTTTTTTCCTCAGCAGACAGGAGCAGTGATGGCTTGAACTGGCAGCTGACCAGTCCAGAATCTCAGTGGTAATCTATAGCTGGCTTAGACTTTAGTCTTGATCAAAAAATGAAAACTAAAATCTAAAATTTTTTTTAAATGTAGAGAAAATTGGAATACCTACAGATGTACTTCCTTGTCACAATTGTACAGGGAAAATGACACATATCTGCAAATTGCTGTTTTAAGAGACACACATAGTTTAGTGACAAGCATCTTGGACATCTGAGGTGGCAGACTTACTTTGAAGGGTACCCATGAGGGTTGACCATTAGTTCATATTTTTTCCTGAGGGAGAAATATTGAAGGTGAAACCCAGCAAGGCTTTTCCTGACAGAACTCCAGGGTGAAGTACTTGAGGAACCAGAGGAGCTGTCTTCTGACAGGAAGTTATGGGTCGAACCATCTGTCTGTTCCAGCTATCAGAGGGAAATTGTAGATGTGGTTTAACACTATTTAAATTTTTAAAACTTCAGTTTAATGTGTATACAGTAAAAATCCGAGGTGCATTAACGTATGGAAGGCTATTAATTTAGAACAGTTTTCATTTTCTGTTTTGAAGCCAGATGTTTGTGGGTGTCACCTTTCAGTCTAATGATGGTTTAAATGACTTTTCTCCCCCCTCTTTTACCAAGGCACATCTTCATGTGAAGAAAGATCAATTCCCAGAGGCCTTTCTGGATGAAGGAGATGTTGTCAGTGCCATTTGTTCATCGTGCAGCTTCTTGCAAGGATTTAGGACAAACAGGTGTTGTTAACAAACAGGGGGATAGAGGTGGTAGTGAAACACCGAACTGAACCGTCTTCAGGGACTGGACAGGGCAGCCAACCAGAGTTAGTGAATGAGGGGGTGTTTCCCACAAACCCATTATGTTTGGTTAGGAGAAGGGAAGAGGCACTCTGGAGAAATGGCAGAGAAACTGTTTTGTGGTGCCGTAAGTCAGATCTACAGGCAGAGTGTGGTCCAGGCCCTTGGGAGTGCTGTGGTCAGGGCTGGTGGTCACAGCTGGCCATGTCCAGTGGGCACGAGGATGAGCCTGCAGAGCTCAATGTCCTGCCAAAGGCTGCTGGTGTCTGCCCAGGGAGTGGAGGGGTGGTGGGCAGTGACCTTTCCTCCATGATTTTCATCTTGAGTATCACTTGAGAGTCCCAGATTTTCAGTTTTTTCCTGTGGAGCTGTAGGCACAATCCGAGTCCAGTCATTCATTCTGTGTGAGGTGAGTGGAGCTCTCTGCCAACTTCCCATGCATGCCAGAGGGTGCCAGCTCTAGAAACTATGTCAGACTTTAAACTAATTATTTAGCAGCTAGTGTGGGACAGATGTTCTCAAGTCTTTTTGCAGCGAACTGTACATGACAGGAAAACTTTCAGGGCAGTCAATATTAATAATTCAATTAATGCATGAAGTCATGTACCTTTTACTGCTGGTTTTGCCGCTGGTATATTTGTCATCTCTGTACATTGATCATCTCACAGATTTCATTTTAGGACATGTTTTGTCTCCTTACATGCAGTGTGTACAATTACATTTGAATAGTTACACACAGAAATAATACCATTAGGTTAGAAAATTCCCAGATTCTGGAGTTTTTCTGCACAGTACAGCTATTCCATGCACTGTTTCTAGCAGTACAGCTGTTCTGAGAGCTGCTTGGGAACCTCTCATGTGAGGTGGAGCTCCGGGAAGGGTTGGGAGTGTGCCTGTGCCGCTCCTGTGTTGTGACAAGGCGTCACAGAGAAGTGCCCAGCCCCCAGCGAAATGCCGTCATTACACAGCATGTTTATAAAACAGCAGCAAGGAAAACGTGTCAGTCACTCCAGGAAGTGGTGACAGAACCTCTGGGATGAAGGGGCTGGGAGGATGGGATGCGAGCAGCTGAGCGCATCCTGGAGGCACTCGGGTGCTGATGGGATTCCAAAGCTCTGGTGTGTCACCAGTGACAGATGACATGGCTTGGTAGTAGTTGAGTATGGACATTTCGTATTTCATGGACTGTTAATGCTATAGAAATCTTTGGTTTGTTGTTTATTTTTTTCCTGAGGTATAATCTTGAAGTGGTGACTTGATGTTGAAATAATTCCCTTCCCTTCCCTTCCCTTCCCTTCCCTTCCCTTCCCTTCCCTTCCCTTCCCTTCCCTTCCCTTCCCTTCCCTTCCCTTCCCTTCCCTTCCCTTCCCTTCCCTTCCCTTCCCTTCCCTTCCCTTCCCTTCCCTTCCCTTCCCTTCCCTTCCCTTCCCTTCCCTTCCCTTCCCTTCCCTTCCCTTCCCTTCCCTTCCCTTCCCTTCCCTTCCCTTCCCTTCCCTTCCCTTCCCTTCCCTTCCCTTCCCTTCCCTTCCCTTCCCTTCCCTTCCCTTCCCTTCCCTTCCCTTCCCTTCCCTTCCCTTCCCTCTCTTTCTCTTCAATTCAAGTTAAAAGAGAATTAAGACAAAAAGTTAAATAGATACCTAAAAGTTTGAACTCAACTCTTCCCCAACCAATCGTCTCATTGTTGCTTTCCTGGGATTTTTAAAAATCCCAGTAATCTTAAGTTGTCAAAAATTTTCTTGGAGAGGCAGTTGAGTGTACGAAGAAAGTACATAACCCGTGTCTGGTTGTCCTTTGAAACAGACAAATCTCTCAATCCACAGAGTGTATGAATTTCTAAGAGGGATGTCTTTGCATTGTAATAGTGGATTTAATGCTTGTGAAAATGCTGGAAGCACAGTGAAGTGTTCTGTCATTAAAGGGAGATTAGTAAATGGACAACATTGTGTTCCATGGTTGCTTCAGTAGGTCTTTACTTCTCAGCAGATCACCTCCCATCATTTAGAGAGTCACTGAGAAGTTGGTGCTGACATCAGCTGTGGTATCTATTCTTTATTCCGTAACTCAATTAATTCCATTAGGTTATGCAGACTTACCAAAAATCATAAGATATCCGCAAATTGTTCATTTGTATTTATGCCATGGCTTTAATAGCAGCTCATTGCTAAGTGGAAACAAATCTTCTAAAATAATTTCTTGAAACATTTGGTGGAAGAACAGAAATACTACGGTAGTTTTAATCATATAATAGAAAGCATACAATAAATGGAGCAAAATCTCAGTGAGATTTTGTGAGCATTAGCTTAGTAAGAAGACTGTAACAAGTGGTTATTGCTTTAGCCTTTCCCCTTTGGAGATGTGAATTTGAGACCTGCTTGAGGCTGCAGTTGTTGAAGTTGAGTGGTTTCATGTGTTCTGCTTGGTGCAGTTATCAGAATTGGCCCTAAAATGTCTCGGGCTGGGCTGACAGATGTGTGGCAGGTCCATGCTGGGGTGGAAGAGCTGTGAGAGGGAAACACCACCTTTAGTTGGTATTTCTGTCCCTTGGTACATTTATAATCAGTGTGCTAGTGGAATATTCAAAAAAAAAAAAAACAGCCAAAGAGGAACATGACATTTGCTGCTGCTCTTCTGTGAAGGATTGCTGTGGTTGTTGGATGAGCAGGAAATCACCACCACTGACACGGACCTTTGTTCCAGAGACTCCATGGTCTAAAATAGCAGCGCAAGATGAGCTGAGTGAGCAAAGAAAATGCACAATGAAGGTTTTACTGAGACTCCCACATCATTGTGACAAGCTGTTGGAAAAACTAATCTAATTACAGATACACAGATTTGTTTCACGGATTAATTTTCAGGTCATAAGCTACCTTGTGTTCCCAGTGTTAGATGCTTAAAGATGATTGTCAAAGCCCCAAAAAAGATCATAAAGCAGGATGTAGAAGCAGGATATGTGAATCAGTGTTGAGTTTGATACTTTTCCCATATAGTTTCTGAGCCTGTTGGCATGTTGGTTTTGTTCTTGTGGTTTCTTGAGTTCTTTGCTGAATCACCGCTGTCCTGTCATCGAACCACTGCAGATGTGGGAGCAAGGAAGATGATACTGGGCTATGGATGTATAGACATCAATGAGACAGCTGTAGGGATGGGGGACCATGGTTCAGATAGGCAATGCCAGATGTTTGTTTGGGCACTTGGATGTGCCAGCTTTGTTCTGCTGCTGGAGCAGCTCACATAAATTTTGGCGTATAAGCAATTATGGATATATTCTTCTTCAGGTGAGGATGCTCTTAAAAGGAAATGTTCTTCACATGTATATGAGATGTGCTTATCTAAGTTTGTTTAAAAGTGCTAGAAAATTACTGGGAAAATTTCCTAGGTCAGAATACATTCAAAAATATATAAACTTGGATAAATATCTTTGAACACTTAAAGGAAATATTTTATTCTAATTTAGCATGGTCCTTAATGGTGCGAAGAGTCTTGTGAGCAGAGAAGGAGGCAGAAATGCCTCCTGGCAGTATTTATTACTTATTAGTAATCAGCAAGCAGAAGCCATCCCTGGAGGGGTTTAAAAGCTGTGTGGATGTGGCACTCGGGGACATGGGTTAGTGGTGTTGGTGTAGCCTTGGGAAGGCTGACCTGAAACAGAGACTGGACAGAGCTAGAGAATAAAGTAGGTGTTTATTGAAAAGCTTCTAGGATGCACCTTGGGCAGGACAGGGCCTGGCCGGGGCTAGACCCAAGGTGGACCCAAAATGGTCACAAAATGGAGAAATGGTCACGAGGTCTCCACTTTGATCAGTTTTGGTCCATTTGCATTTTGGGGTTTAATTGTCCAATTGCAGCTTTGGGTTGTTAGGTCTCATTGTTCCTCCCTCCAGCCACCCTTGTTTGTGCTTTTGGGCTGAAAGTTGTCCTTGGTGTGCAGCAGGAACAGGATTTGTTTTGTGTCCCTGCTCTGTGCAGAGCTGAGTGACCCTGAATGTGAGGCTGAGAGCTGCACCCTTGGGCAGCACAGAGTTTGAAAAACATGAAAGCTCAAACTTAAGGCATCAGTGGCCATGGCAGTGCTCGTGGAACTGTTGGACTTGATGGATCTAAATAAATGTGATTGTGTGGTTCTATGATTCTGTTTGAGAGAACCCAGGAGAGAGGTGCCTCCAGCAGAATCAGGAGGCTTAGGAGCGTTCCATGACACAAGGAACATCGGCTCTGGTTGGGTTGCTCCAGGACTCCCCAGACGTTGGTCTCCAGCTGACAGATCGAGCCGAGCTCAGTCCCACTGAGGGGAGGTGTCTGAGGGGCTGGAGGCAGCGTGTGAGGCAGAGGAGGATCAGCCATATGGAAGTGGCTGTCCCTGGGCCCGTGGGCGCCGCTGGAGCGTCACCGAGCGCCTGTTGGCAGCGGCGCTCCCCGGGAACGGCGCTGCCTTCAAACACCAGTAATTGATGAATTGTATGCAATATGCAAATGGGAATGCATAAATCTCCTGAATGACAGCTTAATTTATGTGAACCCTTAAGAATGTGGGATTAGATTTTAATTAAATATCTTCAAAGGCACCCTGACTTACTCAGTTTTTTGGCTGATGAGATCCTTATGAGAGTTTAGGAGGGGACAAAATCCAAATTTTAAATATATTGTGTACTGTATTTTGTAATAAATTATCATTGGACAAAAGTCTCATATATATATCTTGCGTTTGTATATTTCAGGGACTATTAGATAAATCTTATGATAATAATAATAAAATCAAAGTACCATGACACTTGTTTGAGCTTAAATAATTAGTGCCACTGATTCACTTGTTCCTTTATGTTTAAAGTGGGTAAGGATCCAAGTTAAAGCTGCTGTAAATGTTTAATGTTTCACATTAAAGAAATACCTTAAACTTCTGAAAATAAGTTTATGGTTTTAATGGTTTTAATTTTAATGGTTACTGTTGCTGTAGTTGTTACCCCAAATATGATGAGTTGATTGTTTCTGCTAGGGCAGTGAGAGCTAAATCCAGCTTGGCTGCCTGAGTCAGTCTGTGGCAGCTGCAGGAGATTATCTGCATGGGCAGAGCACTTAGAGGTACCAGAGTATAAATAGTGGGTGTCTAATTCTCTGGCTTCTGCAAGTAAGCCTTGGGAAGGCTAACCTGAAACAGAGACTGGACAGAGCTGAAGATTAAAGTAGGTATTTATTGAAAGGCCTTAAAGGTACAGGTTGGGCAGCACAAGAGCCTGACCAGGGTTACACCCAAGGTGGATTTGAATGGTCACAAAAATGGGCCAGCAGTCATGAGGTCTCACATTTTTTTAAATTTTGGTCCATTTGTATACTGGGGTTTAATTGTCCAATTACAGCTTCAGGTTGTGTGGTCCCATCCTTCTTGTTCCTTCAGCCACCCTTGTTTGTGCTTTTGTGGTGAAAGTTGTCCTTGGTGTGCAGCAGGAACAGGATTTGTTTTGTGTCCCTGCTCTGTGCAGAGCTGAGTGACCCTGAATGTGAGGCTGAGAGCTGCACCCCTGGGCAGCACAGAACCTGAAAAACAGGAAAGATGAAACTTAAGGCATCAGAAGGAGCAGGTTATCCTGCCCTGGAACCAGCAGATGACAGGAGCAGTGGTTGAAGATGGAACAAGCTGGGTCAGCAGAACCATGGGGAGTATTAGCCAAGTGCGTATTTTAGTGTTTTGGTGGACAGGGCTTATCAGTCTGGAAGGAGCCAAACCGATGTGATGGGAAGAGGAGGTAAGAAGACAACAAGATACTTGTGCTTGGAATTTAAGTATATGTAAAATTACGGTTAGACCTGGATCGGGTCATAGTCTTAAAATAATTCTTTTTACAAAGATGCAGTTAAGCTTAGTAAAATACTTTCTCCAGCTCAATCAGATAATGGTGGCCTTGGCAGCGCTGGGTGAACACTTGGACTTGATGATCTTCAAGGTCTTTTCCATCAAAATTATTCTACAATTCTATACAGGGAAAAAAACACAGA
This sequence comes from Phylloscopus trochilus trochilus, assembly GCA_016584745.2. Classification (NCBI taxonomy): domain Eukaryota; kingdom Metazoa; phylum Chordata; class Aves; order Passeriformes; family Phylloscopidae; genus Phylloscopus; species Phylloscopus trochilus. Next base: position 26,933,072 of record WQNJ02000015.1, read on the forward strand.
ACTTCATGATATCCTTTCATTTAAATGAGGAAGTTGTTAATGAGGGTGACGAAACACTGGCACAGAGTGCCCAGAGAGCTGATAGATGCCACATTCCTGAGAACATTCAAGGCCAGTTTGGATGGGGCTTGGAGTAACCTGATCAAGTGGAAGGTGTCCCTGCTCACTGCAGAGGGTTGGACTGGATGGTCCCTTCCAACCCAAACCATTCTAGGATACCCTTTCTGTATTATATCAGTAGTATTTCCATTTTTATTTCTCCCCCTTCTCACACCCACTGACCTGGACCCCTGCAGTGAAGTTCCAGCTCTCTTTTTTGGGTGTTTGAATTGTCACCTGCCCCACCCTCTGTGCAGGTCCTTGCTCCTTTTTCAGGGGCAGAGCAAAGATCTCCCATTTTTCATCAGCTCCCATCTGGGAGAACCTTTGGGATGGTGTGGAGGTGTCCGAGCTGACTCTTTCTATCCAGGGAGAAGCAGTGAGAGGAAGGGTCAGGAGCTTCATTTGCTCCTATGTTCTGGGTCATTCTTTTCTTTCTTTATGTATTTGATACCACAATACCGGCCCAGGTAGAGCAGCAGGGATGAGAAATTTCCCAATAGTGGGAGAACAGACTTGAGGTTGTAGGATAGATTTGGTGGATGTGAGGCCAAGAGCAGAGACTTTGGGAGATATTCTAGCGGCAAATCATTGGGAAATATTGAGCAGTTGGGGTAGATGTTGGTTAAAAATGTAAATGTGGAAGGAAATGGATTTTGAACCTTGTATTTCACAGCTTTTTGATTGCAAGCAATTTAATTTTTAATCTATCCTAATTTAAATGTTTGCGCCTAACGTAATACAGTTGCAAAATAGGTCACTCTGGTGAGCACAACACACAAATTAGGCTGCCTTTTTCAGGTTGTTTTTTTTTTTGGTGCAAGTCTTTAACCACAGCCCTGGTGAGCTGTTCCTGCCAGGTTCCTGTGCCTGTGCCGGCGGTTGGGAGGGTGGTTGGTTATCAGGATTGGACCTCCCCGTTCAAAGTATTGGCTGTTGCATAAACCATGATAGCACATGAAGGAACAAACTTACAGTTGCTGTAATGGCAGTATTTTTCAAAGCAAGAAAGTAAATAAAACCTCAAGATACGGTGCTTTGTTTTTGTGGAGAGTAAGGAGTAAGAATTTCTTGAAGTGGGGTTGTAGGGGGGGATACTTAAGGGGGAGATTCTGAGGTATTGTTTCAGCAAGGAAACACTATTGGGTCAAAAAGCAATTAAAAAAATGCAGAGGAAAACATATCACCTGAATAGGGGACCAGAAGTGCCCTGAGAGTTTGAGAAATATTCTCATTGAGTGGGGCAACGTCTAAGTCTTTTTTAATATATTTTCACTGGGGGTTTTTTTGTAGGCAGAACTTTTCTATAGATGGGCCTTTTATATTTCACAGTAGCTTCCTGCCATGGGCAGATCTGTGGGAATACGTGAAGGCAGAGTTGTTTCTGTACATTTTTAAAATCTTCATTTGGGCACTGGTGGATAATGTTTGCTAAATATCTTATTACTGCCTTTTTTAATTATGTTGACCCATTGCTGTTAAATGAATGTTTCCTGTCATTATGACTGCATTTAAAACTGCAGCCTTTAAAACTTTAAAATTCCAATAAAAATTGGTGTATAGATAAAAGCATGGCAGTGAACGCCATTTATTTCTGAGCATTTTTTATTTTATGTTGCTCGTGATCAGGAGCTGCTTTAAATTATGAGATTGAAAAAGTCAAATTAAAAATAACTCTAAAACACTTAAAGGTTGCTGATGGGAAATTTAAATATACAAATATAGAATGGTTAAATATCAAGGTAAAATTCAAATGTAGAAAATAGAACAGGCCAGTGCATTTTTTTCTGAACAGCTCCATGTTGATTCTCTTCTTTTTAATTTTGCCCAGTTTTAAGTTTGGAAGCAGTTGGGGAAGGGAATCCTGCTTTGGGGAGATTTGCAATTGAATCCAGACAGTTAATAACAAATTTTAGACTCTAGGGAAGTGTGACAGATCTGAAGGTCTTTACTGAAAATACAAATGCTAATAATAGATGGCAGAGGTTTTCTGGACTTTAGTGTGCACATAAGTCATTGACTGCATTTTTTGGCTAGAAAGTTAGAATTGATATCCAAGGATCCACAGGGATAGTAGAAAATTGTCCCTAACAGGAGGGAAATGCTCTTTGAAGTGTGTGGCTGCACCCAACCTGTTTTGAACTGACTTGGAAATACACAGTTACTGGGAAATTTAAATTTGAGTGATTTCAAATCATTTTTACACTGTGCAGAATTGCTGTTATCACTGTTAGAAAGTTAAAAACGAGCATTGCATTATTAAACAGGAAATCCATTTTGCTTGATTAGGAAAGCATTTTTAAGAAATCAAAATTGGAAAAAAAATTAAAGCTTCGTTATTTTATTTTTGTTTTTCCCAGGAAATGTCTACATCCAACAATAATAAAAAGTCATTGAGTAAATAAACAGTGAGAACATACTTACCAGGCACCAAACTTTGAAATTTCATGGAAAAAAAATTGGGCTTACAAGGAATTACTGAAAAAATGTTCTTGTACGTTTTCCTTTGAGATTTCAGCACTGCAGCCTAAGCAGAATTTCAACCCAGACAGATTTTGTTTCTTTGAAAAGAAATGTCTTCTGTTGTATTTGAAAAAGAATCAAGTTATGTACTTTGCACTTCTTCTAATGTCAATTAGTCATAGTAGAATAATGCTTTGGAATAACTGGGCTCTTTTAAGTATCACTGGAAAATAGCCTTTCCAGTTAGCTAAGGAATTTGTTCTGCCATTAATATTTGCTTAAGGAGAAGCTGTGTAATTAAAGCTGGGAAGCAGCAGTGAGCAGTGCTGGAGGAGAAAACTGAAAGTGCTTCAGCATCGCTGTGCTCAGAAGGGAACCAAGGTGTCACACCAAATGATGTTCCTGCACAAAGCTCTATCCTGTGCCTGAAATCTGAAGTACCTCTCTGGGTGTTGGAAAATAATCCCAAGTACTAACGTGTGGAGTGGGGACATCTCTGCAAAGGCTGGTGGGTTTCATAGCTGTCTAATCCGAGCAGTGGATTTTTAAGTGGTTATTTTGCTGTCCCAGCTCTGCCCCACAGGTAATCCACAGGGACTGAGGAATTCTGTGCCTGTTTACCATTTCACGTGTAAAAGTAGTTGATCTCTACGGTGACATTTCAGTGAAAAAGTTGTGCTGGTTTTGCTGTACAGGCAAAGATCTGCTTAGATGTGTTCTATGTTGAGCATTTCGTTCACATCTGCTATTTGCCACGCAGAACACAGTGATGTAGATCTTAATATTTCATTTGAAATCAGCCCATTCTTACAGCTTAATCATTCTGACTGCAGTGCTTTCAATTCCCTCTAGCTTAGGAATATCTTCCTTGTTATTAGGTGGTTTTGGAATCCATGTGCAGTTCCAGGTACAGCCATGCAGGAGCAGATGAGTTTGGGCAATATCTGCCTTTCCTGACATGATGCTTCCATTCTGCAGCCCAGCAAAAAGTTGGATATTTTCCTTGTTTTATCACATCTGCCTAATTTGCATTCTTTTATAACACCTAAATGTCTCTCAGCATATTAACATTGCAGATGTTGCCTCTCTTTTGGAGGGCTAAATTTTCGTTGTTGTTCACACTTCATTAATTTTGCTTTTTGAAAAAATTGAATTAATTTTTAAGCTGCTTTTATTCACTCAGATCTCATTGAAGGGTTTTGTAATCTTTCCCCTCTCCTGTCAATGCAGTCTCTTCTTTGAGCTGCTTTAAACTTCCCTGCTTTCTTTTCTGAATGTTTATGAAGATACTAGAGTTAGAGCCAAACCACTTTATTGCTGATTTTTCAAGGTAGCTCCTCTCCATACCATAATTTGCTGTTTCAGTCCATAAGTGCTCACATTCATACTCATCTTCTATTAGACCAAGGCACTCTGTTAGTTGATTTTTCCCATTAAATTAGGGTCTAAATGTACTGCATCTTCAATTTCTCCCATATATCAATTAAATCTGCAACTCCCTTTCTAGAAGGATTTTATTCTGCCTAATGGCAACACCACCCTGTGCTGCCGTCAGCCTGAGATCATTCTTCTTATGGTTGTTTAAGTATTTATCAGAAGCAGAAGTTGTTTCTCCAGGTCAGTAATTACTGGACCTAACCTAGACTGGAAATGAACACAGAACAGATTTTCATGCTTCCTTATCTTTGCTCCTTCAAAGTGGTTTTGTTGGTTTTTTTTCACTGAAAGCTATTTTTAAAATTAAGGCAAAACAAGTCATTGACCTGGAAGCTAACTGCACTGCTTGAATTCAGGTTTTGATTTTTGTTTGTTTTTAATAAAAAGGAAAATTATTAGTTAAAAATACTCCTTAGAAACAATTGCTTGAGCAGCTGGAAATTCTGCACTGAGGTAATGAGACTATTCTAATGTATTGTTGATACAGAGCTGAAGCTGCTCCCTCATTTCAGTGCACTGCAGGGTGAAGTTTTCTGGTTGTAGTTATTTAAGTGTCTTTGCTTTGGGCTTTAAAGATAACTCAAATAATGCTGAGCAATAAATTCTGTAGGATTATTGTGCCAGGAAATGATAACAGCCCCCCTAGAAGTGTGGGGGACCCACAGGTTGTGACTGTGCTCCAGACTCTGCCCTACAGAAATTCCCTGTATTCCAGCATGCTCTGCTGTATGATGTGGCACATGGAGTACAGTTAAAGGCTTTGTTGCATTTTATTTGTTTGTATTTATCTGTCTTTATCTATCTCTTGAAATAGTGCAAGTCTGATTTTGTGTTCCATATCTCTGATAATGCTGAAATACTTGTTTCTTCTAAAACGACTGAGGAAATTCCTCTCCTGAATTAAAAAAAACAAGCAAACCCAACAACAACAAAAAACAACCACCAACACTCTGAAACTCTTAAATTTCAAGGAAAGAAATGTTTATCTAAAATCATAGAAATTAATAGTGGGAAACATTGAATTATCTGAACAAGAGCAGGCCAGATGTCCATCACTGTAGAATTAAGTTAAGCAGTTGAATTTATTGTCAAATGACTCAGTTTACTGTGTGATGTATTTGATAATTCTCCTAAGTTAATTAGTTCCAAGCAGATATTTTACGGCACTATGGCCTGGCTGTAAAATAATGCAGCTGGCTTGTTTTCAAATGGGAGAGTCTTCTTCTGCCACTTCGCTACAGCTTTGAAAAATATCTGAGTGTTATCTGGAATAAGGCTATGCTGGAATTTCTGTCACCCATTTAGTCCAAGGTGATTATTCCAACTTGAGAATGTCAGCAATTACCCAGTACTCATGTTTAATTAGCAAAAGGGAAGCACCTGTATTTTTAGAGGAAAAGACTTCAGGATTAGAGTGTACAAATTCAAGTTGTAACAAAAGACAAAAATAAGCATATTATTCATCCTTGGGGAAAATCAGTCACTGGATGGGCTCCGTTCACGGAAAAAAATGCAACAAATAATTATTTTTGCCTCTGGTCCCTGTGCTTTTGTACTGATGCATATCAGTAATGATGTTTACAATTGCTTGGTCTGTCCAGCAGCAAAACAAAAGAATTAAAAGCACTTCTGGTTATTAGACAGACCTGTAGCACTGTGGCTTTAATATCTCAGATTTTACACTTGACATATCATTGCCGACTGAAAAATGTGACTTTTTATTTATTTTCTTTAAATTGCTTTCTTTAAACCACCATCTGGCTGAGGCATTAAAACAGGCAATATTGCTCTAAGAGTTTTCTTAAGACCTTTCTTTGGCTGTTAATTGCACATTCATAATTATGTTCTTAGAAAAAGATAAAAGAGTTTTGAAGGATTATTCTTGGCAACAGACTTAAGGTGAAAACCTGCTGGTTTAATGTGTAAATTATAATGTGTGCAGTTGTGAAGAGTGGTTTTGTGAAATGCTCAAGTAAGCTCAAGAATCTAAGAGTGCTGTCAGAGAGTTTGCACTCGTAAGGGGCTAATATTCATTGCAAAACAACTCATAATATGCTGTGCCTGAAGGCTAAACGAGAGTTTAACTTAAACACAATCACCAGCTTTCTGGAAGACAGATAAAGGAAACAATTGTTCCTCCAGTAAACTCAGAGAAATGAAAAAAACAGCCTCACTTTGATGCCTGTTTAAAATCATTAATTTTCCTGTAAGTTAATGTAAATTTAGGATTAAACAGAAACTGTTACCATCTGACCCTTATAAACTAAACTTCTGTGTGGCTCATCTATTTGAAGTCAAATCTATCCATACATCTAAACAGGAAACTGAATGAAAACATTTTTTCTTTTCATTTCCTATATCCTGCAAACTTTTTCAAAGCCTATTTCCTTTTAAAAGTTAGACTGCGTGCTTATAAAGCTTTTTTTTTCTCCTGTGGTCATAAACGGAACCACCAGTTACTAAGCAGAGGATGAGGAGAGGGTGATCTCTGGACATTGAAGTTTGTCCATCTGAAAATGTTTCTAAAGTCCATCTTTGCAGATGGTTTTGGACTGTGTGAACGATCCAAGCTCTGGGATAGGGTACAAATACTGTAATTACAATCAGTTTGATTTCATGGCTAAGTGGCAAATGCTGGGGATTCAGGATTGTGATGTCTCCCTAAAGCTCAGGGTGATTTCCATCTTGTAAGATCTGTATTTCCCTGTCTACAGTGACATTGATCTCTAGGAAATACTTTGCACTCTAGGGATGAAATTTCTGTGTATATTATCAGTATTAGTATTATCAGTATTATTATTAGTATTATTAGTATTATGTTCTTTATTTACTGCAAGGATAAATGACACAGTTCTGGTGCTCTCCGCTGAGGTCTGAAGATAGCTGATGTTGAAAAAGGTGGTAAATGCCAATCAGGGATGGTTATCAACCCTTATGTTTCAGGGATCCAGAGCACATGGTGATAGGAAGCTCTTCCTCCAGTGGGTGGGTTTGGGTTTTTGTGTATCTGTGCTTGACAAAAAACTCATCTTAATGAACTGACCTGTTTCATTATCAGATGTTCCCATAACAAAACAGCATCATTTTGTCCCTGGTCAGGTAAGCCTTACCCAGCACAGTGAGTTTGAAGTCAGGTCCTTCAGTCAGACAGTGGGACTGGAAAGGGCAGACACTGACAGGGGAGGATTCACAGCCATGACCCTTCCTCTTCGCTGTGGCCCTCTCCTGCCTTCCTGGCCTGGGAGCAGGATTGGGTCCCAGTATGAGTTGTTTTTTTTCCTAGAGAACAGATAGGCAGCAGCTTCTGGTGCTGCACTGTCCTGTATTGAGTTTCCAGAGCTGGTGCTTGTTTCCTGCAATTCTGAATTACCTGCAGAGCTGACACCAAATGCTGGATGCAAACAGATGAGAGGTGTGCAGAGTTCCCAGGTGTGCAGAGTGCCCAGGTGTGTGGGAGCGTGCAGGTCATTGCTTTGCACCTTTCAGGTGTTTATCATTGTTTTTCTCCCCTCTTCACGTGGCTGTAGCCTAAAACAAAAGTTCTGAGTGGTTTTGATCTGTCACGAAATCAGTTTGAGATGATGCCTGCCCCCTCCCAAAGGATCTTTAGCTGTCCTGGTACTTGTCTTTCTGCTGATTTGGATAAGAAATATGACCTCCTACATCTCTGATTTAAGTGTATCAAAGAATCCTGGATCTGCTGGTTGGATACATTTTCCTTCATGAAAACATTCCTCCCTAAACAGAATAATGTATTCAATATGGGAGGTGTTTTGTAATTTTTACCTCAATACCTGGATCAAGAACATGAATCCTGTTTTCTTTTGGAAATAGTTCCCATGCCTGAGCAGTAGTAGGCAAGGTTTTTCATTAAAGGCATGGTGGTGAGGAAGATGATGCAGAACAGCGAATTCCTGCCATTCAACGAGGGTCTGTTATAGCACATATAGAAAGAAAATGTAGAGGGGCTTCTGTAATAGTAATCTGCACTTGATAATATGCTTTTAGCAAGAAATAGGACAAAAATTCTGACTTAATATATAATATAACATTACTAACATAACATAGTGTACTACCATACAGAGTTTCTATCGGCTTCCCTACTCTTTCTTCCTTGCAGTTCTCTCAGGTTAGTTAATAAAGACGTTGGAAGACTGAGGGAGCAGAGAAGCCACAGAACTCTGGAATTTGCCCTTGTCAAGCAAACAGCGTCCAAACAAGATGCTGCACATGCCACAGGTGTTACCTTCTGCAAAAACTCTGTTTCCCTTGGTTTTGCAGTGGATTGAATAGTAGTTGTATTCCTTGTTTAAAATCTGAGTGTCTTGGACTGGTCTGATGGGAGAGGACAGTAAACTTTGTCGTGTTAGAGCATGAGCCCACTTGCATCAAGAGAAAAAAAGGATTCTTCTAGCAACTTTCAGGGTAGCAGTATAGGACTTGAATGAATTTGGCTCTGGACCAGATAATCCTCTTTTGTTGATGTTAAACCACTGGCCACAGCAGTGATTACAACATAAAGAGTACAAAAGAGGCTTTATTTATACGACACTTTTTCTTTCATGTTTCCAATCATAAAAATAAATAAATCTTATTAGAAAAGAAGCATTTTACTTATTTACTTGTTTGCGTGCTGGGAGGCATTAAGATACTTCCTTTTTATTTTTAGGGGAAGTGTGTCACTTGCATTTAACTCAGATGAAAATAAAGGAAAATAAAACTAATTTAATTTTAGAATTATTTTTTTTTATTTGTTGAACAACTGTTTTAAAATGGATAGCCTGCTGTGAAAGAAACAAAGCACTTCAACAAAGCAGGAAATCAATAACCACAAGAAAGCCTAAAAAAATGAATGCATACAGTGAGCAAGTGACATAGAAATTATTTTCTGGTGTAAGAATGGTAATAATAGAATGCATATGGAAAGGATGAATAACATGATAGAAATATACATAGAAAAGGCATGTTCTCTATTTCTAGTTATAAATAATTATCTCTGTTACAGTATTTAAAAACTTTGAAGGGTCTAGATGGCGGTTTTTGCCCTTATTTCCCCACCTCCCAGTCCTAGGTAAATATTTATGCTTGCAAAATTTAGTAGGCTGGCTGCCATGGAATCGTATGTCTTTCATTTATCTCCAGGAAATCTGGTTACAAACACTCTTTTACTTGAATTCTTTCGGTCTTTTTCAGCAGCTTTTAGAACAACCTCTTGAGTGAGGAGCGGTTGTGTATGTGAGGTGTGAGTGGGATTTTGTGGCAGTCCATGCATGGCAGGGCTGTGTTTGTCCAGAAGTAGGTGATGCTAGGAGGTTACACCACGGAGTTTTTGGGAGAGTCAAACCCTTGGGTCTGAAGGGAAGTCTTTTAAAAAGACATCAACAGCAGGTATGACTTGTCTGCTCAACTGTTGTATCTACTCCAGGACGTACTTGAGTTCAGGAAATCCCTGAACTTGGGAATAACTCATGCTGCTTTTCAGTTGTCTGAGCTGCTTTTTCTGTAGTTGGCTTCTTCCAGTTTTTCCTAATAGTATATGGGAGAGACATCTGTAAAATGACATCATGTTTCTCAGTGGGAAATGATCTCTGTGGTGAGAAGGGTTCCTTGGTGTAGCTCTTGACAAAAAAGTAGACAAGACTTTTTGGTCAGAAAAGTATAGAAAAACAAGTGTTTGAGGCTTATTATGAGAATAATTATTCCCTGTATCTGTTACCCCACCTTGGGGGGAAAAAGTAAACCTGACTGGTGGAGCAGAGGGAATATTACCAAGAAGGGAAAGAGTGATGCTGTAATCTCTTAGGGGAGGGAGTGAAACCCAGTGGGGAGAAGAATGAGATACCATAAACTGGGATCTTTATGATCCCAGGGTTTTGGTACTCAGCTGAGATTCAGAGTTACAGGTCCGTGCTGAAGCGCCTCTCACTGTCAGCGCTGAGGTTGGCCACATTCAGAATCACAATTCAGTGGGGTCTGCTTTCACAGTCATTCCAATTATCTGCTATTATGGAGTTCCCATCAGGTCCCTGATTTTCTCTGTGCATGCATACATGTCCGAAAAATAGGGAAAATTTCTACATTCCTGTAGGTTAAATCTCACTTATAATAATGCTTACATGGTTTTATATATTCATATTAGCATCTTTTCAAAACATGAAGATTTTGTAGACAAAATTTAATGTGAATTTTGCCCAAAATTTCTTTCTGCCCTTTTATTTTTTCATGGTCGTAAAGGTTTGTGCTTTGTTTGAAAATCCTTCTCCTACTGTACATTGGCAGTAGAAGTAACAGCCTTGTCTGTCTCTGGAGCTAACAAGTGAAATACCAAGAGTCACAAAATCTGGAAAGCTAAAGAAGCAGTGGAGCTGCCTCCCTAGATTACTGCCTGTCCAATTTCATAGTGGTCCAGGACCACCAGCAAACTCTGTAGTGTGGAGTTCAGCCCTCAGATGTTTACTCCTGGACAGAATCACCTAATCATAGAGGCTCCTCTGGATTGCTGGGAACAGTTCCTCCTTTCAGCATGGGCATAGGTGCAGAGGAGTGCTTCTATGTCTTTCATTTATTATTCCTTGAAAGATGAATTTCTGTTTTCTGCCTTTGAGGGGCCTTTGCCAAGATTGTGAAAACACCAAAACTTGTAATGCAGAGATTAAAGAACAGTTAAGGCAAGAGCAGTTTCCCATTGCATCAGCCTGCAAATTGCTCTGACAGCACTGTACCACCACAGCACAATGCACCCCTGTTAGAGAATTAATATCAGCTCCCCTGGGTTATGTGATACTCAAGGCTGTAAATACGTCAGGTCTTGCTCTTGGATTTCTTTCCATAGATAATAGGCTTAAACAGTCACATTTTTTACAACTTCCATTGAGTTGTGACTTACTGACATACAGCTTAGGGGAAACCAGCAGTATTTCAAAAACTTTTTATTGTAATACATTCCTCTAAATTGGTGTTGAATTCAGATACAGGTCAAAAATAAAGCTTGGAAGGGTCTGATACAATTCAGACACATGACGTGGGTGTTTGTAATAGATGGTGATTCCCTGCTTGGAAAGTTTCCAAATATTTGTGCAAATATTTGTGGATGTACGTGTGAAAATAAAGTAATTCTAAAAAAAAAAAAAGAGCATGAAAGATTTATAGCTCCTCAGTGTCCTGGGATATTTTTGCATAGGGTTGGAGTGTGTACTGTGGTTCTGTCTGTGCCTTGGCCAGCTCAGCTGTTGGGATGGAGCTGTGCTGTTCCCGTGCTGATCCCAGTGCCTGCCTTGTCATCTGCTCACATCAGTGCTGAGCTTTCACACACAGGTGGAAAAATCCTAAAAACCTCTTCAGTGGTTTTGTTCTACCATATGAGTAGTCAGATACTTCGGGAGTTTAAAAAAAACACCAGAACAACAACAACAACAACAAACAAACAAGCAAACAAAACCAAACCAAACAAACAAAAAACCCCCCAAACCACAAAAAACCAGTCAGAATGCAAATTGCATAATATTGGCTATAATCTGCAGTGGTTCCCAGCTCTGGCTGGATCCAGAATCCAAGCAGAGCCATCCAAGCTGCTGGGCTGAAGTTTGCAAGGTTCAGAATGAACCTGGCCGTGTCTCTGGCACTTCCACATTTGGTTTAGCTGGACATCGTGGGGGAGCATTGTTTTCACAACAAATCTGTAATTTGAATTTGTGGTCTGGGTGTGTCGTTAGTGGCATGATTCCAGCCTGGACATGGCCCTCTCCTGCAAGGTTTGGTCTAGGCAGAGTGAAACAATGGGAATGAAGACACAGCAAATTGGTCCCACTGGCTGTGATCCATAGCTAAATGCGCTGTGTTTTATCTGTGCCAGTGCACCTCCACTGCCACGGTTACTGACTTCATGCAATTATTAAATTTCTGTTTGTATCCCTGCATCTGCTGGAGTCACACTTCCAATTTCCTCACTGCCACACCCTTAAATTGGGCTGGGGCCCTGTGGAACATGTATCGGCCTACAGCTTTTCTACAGCCGTGAATCTCCCTAATACGGAAATTTGATGAGTTATCCCTGTTTTTCCTGTGGTCATATTTGACAGGAAAAAAGTAAAAACAGGAATGTGAGGTGCTGATGCATCTGCAGGCACACTCTTAAGTAATTAAGGAGTTCTTTAAAGTTTTAAATCTCAATCAAAAAAAAAAAGCCTTTTTAGGTTTTGGACTTATTTTGTAATGCCTGATTTCAGAAATAAGCAATTAAACTTTGTTGAGTAAAAACCACTATAGTGACAATTGAATACAAAGAATTCAGGTAATTTTTCTGATTGTAGACCCAAGTCAAATTTTAAGAATAATTATTGGATTTTCGCTAATTGAGATTTTTTTAGGGTGAACACAGTGATAATGTCCATTCTTTAAGGTAAAGTTATAAACTTGTAATACTCCACTGGAGTCCCAGCTCTGAGCAATTCAGTGCTGTTAAGGAGTGTTTTTTTTCTAGCAGTAACACCAATCACAACAACAGAGAAAGTTCAGATTTGTGATGCTGTAGAGCAAACTCCCACTGACGTTTTCTCTTGAGGACATTCCTGGCTGAAATTCCTCGGAGAATTGGGTGGGGAGATGGTATTTTGGAGTGTCAGAGCCTTTTTTCTGCACATGTCCTGTGTCCTCTGGCAGGTGATCTGTGCCTGGGCTCTGCCGGTGCTGGCGCGGGCACTGCCCCGAGTGTTGCCATAGGCACCAGGTTCTCCTGATCCAACAACTTCATGTATGATTAATGTTAATTGCCCCTTTTGCACGGATGACTTTTTCCCTGCTGCTGAATTGGCTCCTGTTGCCTTTGATGTGGCTGGTGATCCAATGTCCTGCCATGGCCAGACAAGTGATCAGTTTGCCAGTGCCGAGAGGAGACAGAATCAGGTTGCTGCAGGGTCAGGGTTTGCTTCTCTCCTTAAACACTGAAAGGTCAAGCAGAGTTTAACTACCACTGGCATCTCTGAAACCTTGTAATAAATGCCAAAGCAAGGAGATTATTTTAACTCCCTGCTACAACTAAAAGTCTGAAGGTAACAGCGAAGAATTTTAACTCATCGGGTTGTTACATTTATTGGTAAATACTTCAAAAAGTACCTTTCACAATCACTAGGGGGTATTTCATGATCTTTGAAGAGATGAAACCTTTTAATTTCTGGTTCCTGTGCCAGTTTCAGGAAAGTAACTATGATTGAGGGTGTATGTGTGTTTTATTTAGCTTTTTAAAGTTTTTTTTTTTGTTGTGTTTTTCTTTTTTTATTTATGCCTGAGCATTTGCACCACTTACTGCCACTATTAGCAGGGCAATTTACACAGCATGTCATACAGTACTTCAGTATTTCTCCTTTAAGCCTAATAAAATATGTTGCTATTGAAGAAATCTGTGATACATATGAGAGCTTCCTAAATCACAGGTCTAGCATATTTTTGTACCAAATAGCTCCAGCCTCATGAAATCAATAATTAATTTATTAACTGGATCTCTTTTGAAAAAAAACCCAAAATCAGCAGTCCTGGCGAGGCTGCCTCCTGCCAATTCATAAATAGTTGATGACAAAAATGAAGAAGTGTAGAAGTAAAATTCAAATCTTAACGATCAAAGTATTGGGTACCTCATCTATCACAGCTTGGAATAAACATATCACAGAAAGTGTCATATCTCATTGACACTGCAAAACATAATGCTTTCCCTTGTTATCTAGCGAGCTGCCAAGGCTACAGAGTTTATAGGCTGCTAAGATAATGTGCTGCTGGTAATCCACTTCACTTGCAGAAATATGAAGTACTGTTGAAATATATTTCTACTTGGTTTATTCTTTGCTCTCCAGAGGGTAGGGATGCTATTTCAGTTCCTCTAAAGAAGCTCACAGAATGAAAAGCAAAACATCAGGATAAATTATGCTAAATGGTGGACTAGACCCCAGAGGAAATCATGCTTCTGTGGTACAGTATTCCTCCATTTATCTTACAAATGTTACATCTAATGTTAATTTTGTAAAGGGAAAGCATTCAAAGGTTCATCTGATCCTTTAAATAATAGTTTTAGTGCTATAGTGTTATTTGTCAAGCTCCTGCCATCATAACTAACTTTCCTAGTTTTGGCAGACCATTCATACAGAAAATATTTTGGGCTATTAATACATAACATTTTATTTCACAAAACACAAATAACCTAGTAATTACACTCCAAAACTTAACAAATAATTGCCAGCAAGCAATTACCATTCAATTAAAGAGTAATTACATGGTTATTTGTGCCCTGTAAAATAAGGCATTACTGAAATCAGTAGCGCAATCAATATTTTAGCAGAAACAGGATGCTGCAGTGATGGACCTTTCAACCTGTGCTGATTAAATTGTCATCCAAATAACAGTTTCCTAGTTAAATCACCACATGTTTATTTGTCTTGATTAATATGCAAATGCTCTTCTGATTCTTGTAAATCTGCTATATTTAAAAGCACAAAAGTAGAGCACTATCATACATCAGCAGTGATGTGCTGCATGTTTCCACTGATTAATTACATTTTACAAAGCATTGATGAATTTGTGGACTTTATGAAATATGGTTGTCTGCAGTGAGCATAAAATAGAGTTACAAAAGATGGAGCTAATCAGTAACTTTAGGAAAATCACAAAAATAAAACCTTATTTTGTGTATTGATTCAAATTAAAAATCCTTGTGATACCAAGGGAATATATAAAACTTTGAGGAAAAAAAAATAATAGAATTAGCTCTCAACAGCAGTGGAAAATAAAGAAGAGATGTTAATGAACAATTTCTCACCATTTTACTGTATAAACTTCAACTGTCAAATATACTGCTCAAAATGTAATTTATTTTCTGACAAATTTAATTTCGACTAAAATTTAAAAAATGAACAACATTCAGATTAGTTAATTTTTCTCTTTCAAGAGTTAGTGATTTTATGGGGGTGGGGTGGAGAGGTGACAAGAATGAATTTATAATCATAGTGCAAATACAGGTAAATCTCAAAACCTCCAGTCATCCTCACTTTCAAGTAACTGATGATGCAAGGAGTTTTTGGGTTTGAGAAATGTCAATAGAATGTATATATAAATATATATGTATGTGTATATATTAATAAAGTAGAGATTTATTTAGTAAAAAGAGTAAGATTCCTGAGGGTATACATGGGAAACTATATTGTACTTCTGTTTTAGCCTCCATGGTCTTCACTTGGGACCGTAATTTTTGTTTTTTAAAATGTATTTTAAAAATACCCATAAACTAGAAGTTTCCGACTGAATTAATATCTAATTTAGATTTGAGTAGTTTTCCATTTACAAAGATCTATTGGTGGCCAGTAAAAATTTTGTGTAGAGATTTTAGACTCTCAAAGAAATGCATTTAAAATTGTTTGAAGGTGATTGTTCCTGTTTATGCCTCCTTTGTTACCAGTGAGGAGAAGATTTTTCTACACTTTCTGAATATGTAACTTTCTTGAATGAGAGGAAGGAAAACGTGAAAAAAAGTACACTAAAAGGGCAGAGTGACAAAAGATGAGCAATAATATTAAATAAAGTTAATATTTATATGCTAATGCTATTAGCATTTATATGCTAATTCCTCCATAATCACAAATTACGTCTTACTTTCCCCAAATGATAATTCTGCTGCCTTGGGTTTAGTGTTCAGTGCTTTTATTAGCAATTTTGGCTGAATGGTGGAGGTTGCATAAGTTTTAAATAGTAAATGTGAAATCTGGTGGATTTTTAGACCATGTGGGACAATGAGGGAGGATATTGGGGAGAATGTTGAGATACAGAGCAGTGATATTCCATGGCTTGGTGGTGCCAGCAGCACATTCACAACAGAAAGTAAATCCTGTAAAAACCTTAAGTCTGCTTTGTGCATGTCTTACTAAAAACCCCAAGACTTTGAGCAAAGTTTTATCCTCTCTCTGTGAAATTCCTGGTTTCATGTTTAAAGAGAAATGCCAGAAAATCTGTTTCTGGCCCAGACTGGAAGTGTTTGGACTCAGATACCTCACTTTCTGTGAGTTCTAGTGTCCTCCCAAGCTAATGGTGTCGATTCCTGATGGGTGACATGTCTCTGGGAATATCCAGGGAATGCCAGCTGGAATTTTGAGGGGTCTCCCGCAGTGCTGGGGGCTCTGGGATTTCTGTCCTTGGCTGGGAAGCAGACACAGGGCACTGAGAACTGCAGAGCTCAGCGTTACAGACCCAAACGGGTCCTTGCAGGTGTGTCACAGTCAGCTGTGAGCAGCATCCAGTTTTTCATTTAAAAGCTGAGATTAAATTAGAGACAAAGGATTTAGGTTTTATTTGAACAGATTCAGCTGGGAACAATTCCCTTCAAATTATCACAGCTACAGCTGTGTAAGTCAGCCCCAAATCTGGGCTCTGGGAGTTACTAATTTATAGGAATGCTCACTAAAAGGGCTTTCAGTAGGTTAGAAGACACTTGCTTTTCTTCAGTCCCTCAGACTCTTTCCCCAAAAGGACCTCAATGCCAGGACACCACGTGCGGTGTTTTACCAGTGGAACTTCCCTTGCCTGTGTAAGGGAGGATATAAATACAGCCAGCAGGGCCCTGGAAGGGAATGGAGTAAGTTTTTGATGTGAACTTCTCTTCCTTCATCTCTTGGGCTTTCCATGCGGGTCAGTGCTCAGGCACAGGTGTCACATCTGCTTGTGGGAGCACCTGAAGCTGTGCTCTGCTCAACCTGTGGGCCACGGGTTGTGCTCAGAGCCATCAATGACAGCTTCTGTCTGGGCAAAAACTGCAGAACCAGGGCTGAAACTCCACAGCTTTCTCATCCTCTGGAAACACAAATCACAACTAAAAAGTCTCTTCGTAAAATCTTTTAAAGCCATTCGTTGCATTTTGAAAATGCTTTTCTCAGATTCATACCAACATACGGAGTTTTCTACAAAAGATTTGTTAGTATTTGAGCTCAGGAAGAAAATGTTTTGTTGTTTTGTTGACTGAGCTCTTCCACTGGAGAAAGCTGCTAATTTTAGCTGGTTTGTAGGGTTTTTTCAGAGACAGTAAGTGCCAGCTAAGCACTTAGACATGCCTGTGGATTACAGGCTCCTGTAATTCAAAAGAACAATGATTCCTGTTTGTTCAAAACCCCCACGTATCAACCTTACGCTGTCTGTTAGACAATTTTGTTGTGCACAGGATGATTTCAGCAGGTGATTTTAATAGAGAATGCATGTGTGCATCAAACTTCCCCTGGAAACCAAATGCTCTTATTTTAGGTTTGCTTTATTATAGCCCAGTGGTTCTTGTAGCAAGCTTTACTGCACAGCCATCATAGTATGATAAACAACGGAAAGCATCAAAAAGAAAAATGGAAAAAATACTGAATAAAATGAAATTCAAAATGGACAAACCTGAAGCTAAAACGAGGGGGGAATGGTTTTGTAGAGATAAAATAATAAACCAAAAAAAAAGATTTTGTGCTACTTTGATGTACAGTAAAACAAAATAACACTAGCATGGTGTGAAAAATGAACAGGTTAATGGTGCCTCTGTGGAGTGCTGCTGGAAGTTGTCTTCATTTAAATGCAGAGTTTGTCCTGCCTTGATGGAGGGCTTTGCCACTGTAACTTGATAGAGTGAAGTTTAACTTAAATTTCTTTGTGAACTAGTAGTCATTTTGGAAATGCTTTCTATTCAAACCTCATTCATTGTTGCAGCTTAGTTATTTCATACAGTGTTTCACTCTATGTTGTCAAAAGCTCTATTATTCAAGGGAGTAAAATCTATTATGACCGAAGAGAAGCAGCAATACTTTTCCAAACACGAGGAGGTTGCATTTTTATTAGATGGCTTGAGGAAGAGTCAGTTCAAATGGTTTTTTGGCCTGTAAATCTGTGTTACGATGGCAGTGGAGGATGGGGACACGTACACACATAAGGGGTAATAGTTGAGAAAAAGAGTTCAGTGGAACCAGTATGTGGAGAGACCTCTGACATTTTGGATTAAAATCTGCAGCCATAATTCATAAACTGGTGAGTTTTTTGCAGGTTAGGCTAACCCTTGGTTTGATCCATAGTAGTTAAACTCACCAGTCAGTCTGTGGAGGTAAGTGGTGAGCATTGCAAAGCTCAGGGTTAAGTTAATGCTGCCCTTCAGAAGGAGGCAGGTACCTGCCATGGTCCAGAGCAAGGTTTGAGGTGATGCTGTGTTCAGGGTTTCAACTCCTCATCTACAGGCATCACAGCCTGTAATTTTCTGTGTTTCAGGTGCATAGCAGAGACTTTGGAGTAGTCACTGCTATAACCCCTCTCCACCAAGCACCTGTGAGGTCGTGGAAGCCTTGGATAATGGAAAACCTTATTGCTGGCTCATGTGAAACCTATGCAGTTCTTCCGTGTTTAATCCAAGTGATTTTTCCTTTATTTTGTTTTTTTTTTCCCTAGGCAAGAACTTCTAATATTTATTTTTGCTTATCACTGATGGTTCGTGTACTTTATACAAATCGATAGCATGTAGTAAGCAGATGTTTCACAAAGAAAACATTGTTTTCATTTCTGCTCTTGTCCCACCAGCTCCCGCCCAGGAAGACCCCCCAAGCGCTCCCTGGGAGTGGCGATCCAGGAAAATGCACGGCTGCTGCCCCACGGTGTTCCAGGCCTCTTATCACCAGGGCTTATCTCTCCGACAGGTAATAAAATCCATCAGATGATCAGCCTCGTCTCTTCATACTGCACAGCAGTTAAAATAAACTAATATTGATCTAAGTGCCTTGTCCTTCAGGGCTATTGCAGGCTTTACCAGAGGTTACATTATTGGATTTTTTTTTTTTTTTTTGAGCGTTCATGAAAACTCTGTTTTGCTGCTGCAGTGACTGAAATCTAATGGATTTGTAATTTAGTTCTTTATTAATTGTAATTTCCTTACAGGAAATTCCATTAAATGTGTTATTTTAGTAAAAGCAAGGGGAAAAAAAAACAAAACCTGAGAAGCTGAACTATTGTCTGGGAGGCCTGTAAGAGGCATTTCTTCCTTTGAAATGCATGTGTGTTTTAGTTCTCGTGGGATCTGAGCAGCGTGGCTAATGCCTGATGTATTGTAACCCCATTAATGTGTGCTGGGGAGAGACAGAGATGCTTGTAGGAATTACAGAAGAAACACTTGAAAAGCAGATAAGTCCACATTGCCACAGTGCATTATGCTTTAATAATCTGCTTTCAATATCATGAAGTGAAAAATCTAGCATGAAAATACGTGGAATTATAAACATAATTTAATGTGTAGTATTTAATTTCACTTCATTAATTTATTAATGGAGTTTAAATTAAATCTTCTGCTGTCCTGATGAGTGTTTTAATTTTTTATTAATTGCTGTATGCTAAAGGTAAGTTGATTTTCATAATAAAGCTTTCTTCACAGGCTATATTCATAAAAGTAGTTGCTTAAATATTCAACAGGCTTAGCAGTTTTAGGATTGCTGTCGAAGTCCAGTCTAAATAAACTGTAACTCCCTAATAACCAAACATAGTGAAGTGTTTAGGAGAATATAGTCGTAGAATATGTAACAGGAAAAGCAGAATTAAAAAAGATCCTTGCTGGGAGTAGAGTGCCGTCTCTCCTGATCTCACAGATCACTCTGCTTGCAGAACCTGTGCACTGCAACCGAGTGGCACAATGAGAGCTTTAATTTCCCTGCAGCTCCAGGTGTCCCAGGGATGTCACAGGGAACCAAAATCTTCCCTGTGGAAGGGGTGAAAGAACATTCCTAAACAATATTTACAGCAGCCTTAGCTGGAGCACTTAACAAAGTATGAAAGCACTTGGCCAGAGCCATGTGCCACAGTTGGGCTGCTGCAGCTTCATGCGCTGCTCATGTTTGTGACAGGGATCCAGAACTGTGATTTCCCTCCTATAGTTTATAAATGAGGGTTTTTTTAGTGTCTCTGTTGTGTTTTCAGCTCAGGAATTTCATGGATTCTTGCTTCTGGTACTACTGATAGACAGGAAAGCACAAGAGCCTCTTGGATTGATAAGTTCTTCTTTGAAATCCAGAATATTCCACATTACTTTTCCATTCTGTGTGTTTGCAAATAGGACACCAAATCACACAGACTGCCATGTTGCTTCAAACTGGGAAATATTTTAGGATGTGTTGGGGATGCACAGTGAAGTACCACAGACACATTCTGTGTCTCACGGATATTTTGAGTAGCACGCAGTTTGAGTAGAAGATTATTAACTTGAATTTCCAGTCTGCTGGGAGTTGTCTGGAGCCTGAAGTGTGAGTGGGCTCCATTCCCTGTATTTGGCACACGGTGGGAGGGGTGTCTCGGGGGTGTCTGTCAGGGCAGCCACCTCCCTGACCTCGGGGAAAACCTTGGGGAGTCCCAGACAATGTGCCTGGAGTAGCTGACAGGGGTTTGGGAGCAGCTTGGAGGGGGGAAATGCCCATTTCAGAGCATGGTGGTGTCACCAGGAGCTGCAGACAAGGAGGATCCCCATGGGTGAGGTGGCCCCAATACCAGGAGGAGCAGGGCAGCTCCTGAGCCCTGTCACTCAGGGCTACAGCTCCACAGGGGCTCGTGGGGCTTACCTTGTTCCTAGGGAAAGGACAGGGTAGGAGTTGGGGGAATTGCTGAGCAAGCAAAGGTGGCAGAAGAGCCTCTTGTAAACTCCGTGGGGATCTGAGCTGTTCTGGCTCTGGATGGAGCACCCCAGACATGAAGCCCCCATTGGCTTCATTTCTACCTCCTTACGCTCAAACTGCTGATTGCTTTACTCTGGGTGCCTGCAGTACTTTGGGATTGCATTCTTCCCTTTGGCTGAAATAAGAACACACTTGTCACAGAACAGAGGTTTTTCTTCCAGATATCCAAGTGGTGGGCATTAGACTGGAATAAAAGCTGCTCCCAACTCCCATGTGGATGTTAGGATGGCTGCAGGAGGGGAGCAGGACCAGGACTGAGGAGATTTTGCAGGATGGGAGGGTTGGATTCATCACTCTCAGAAGAGCAGAGGCTGATAGGGAGGCAAGATGGAGTTTTTACATCTTGGAGACTTCTTTGGTTACCTGTCCCTTCTAACTGCAGTGTAATTGCCTGAAGCATTTCTTCTGAATGTCTTCTTGTCCTTGGTAATCCTTGTGTCAGATCTTGCTCATCCTCCAACATCACAGGTATGCAGATGCTAATGTCAGTCTGCCTACATTATTCTAAATAACAAACAAAGAAAAAAAAAGACTCTTCCCTCATTTGGTATGTCCAGCATAGCGTCTGAGTTCTTTTCTTCATTTTAGTATCAGTCTCCACATCAGCAAATGCAGTATGATTCATCCAGCATTGCATTTTTTCATTTTTACCTCCTCTTCAGTCTACTTGTCAAGTTAAAGTGGAGGCAGTGGCATCCAGGCTGGCACTTGGTTAGATGGATGGGTCTGGAGAAGTCGCAGTTGTGGCTGCAGAGCTGGCAGATCTGTCTGGAGGGGGTATTACAGAGTGATGATTAGTAACTTCCTGCAGACTCAGACGAGCCATCTGTGTTTCCACTCCTTTTAGTGTGCTGTTATTTTCATCACCCATTTGGTTTGTGTCAGCTCGGTTTACATGGTCATTTTCACATAATAAACAGGTAGTTAAATTAGGCACACTGCGTTTCCCAGTGTGGAGGGTATTTTTTTGACCTCTTGGCACAGCGAGCTCCATCTACTATTAGACCTAAATAACGTGTGAAGGAGCTGCTAGTGAAGCCTTGACCTTTTAAAATGTTTGTAGGTACTCTTTACCTTGGGGGAATGGGAGTATTTGGGTTACATCTGAGTTACTGCTGTGGCTGAGAAAGATGAGGTGGTGTCTGTGGGATGCAGACCCCTGGGAAGGGCTCTGGAGACAGCACAGGAGCTGTGCCCTGACTGCATCTTTCAGGAGCTGATGTTAAGCATTTCATGTTAACTTAGGAGAAAGTGTTTTCTTTTTTATATTGGTGTAGGAAATGTGGGAATCAGCGTGGTGCCCCTGCCTGCTGTGAGGGCAAAGCTAAAAACCTGCATGTCACAGAGGGGTGGTCATCAAAGGCTCAGTCCTTACAACAGTGCCGTGGGATGAAGTGACATGAACAATGAGAGAGGCTTTATCTCCATTAATGTACAAATCTTTATCATCAGTGTATCTTAACAAGACTGCTGGGACTTATCCATGGAATAGATTCTCAGGGAAATTTTGGGGTCTGAAGTACTAGTTTGCTGTGTGGAGAAAAGCTGAAATCTGTTACATGAGTGAAGCCAATGGTTCAGCAAACTGTTCATATGGAACGAAGCTGAAACAGTAGTTGGATCTTTTGATAGTTATCTGTGCAACTCCAGTCCTCCTACCCTTCCTCTACATTGTCCTCAGAAAAAGTTAGGAAATCACTCTGCCTTCATTGCAATTTTTTTCTGTTCAGTCTGTAGAATGGCTGCTATTATTTCAGTAAAAACATTTTGGGGGTTGCTTTGTTTTGTCTTCAAGGTACAGGTGAGGGTGGCTCATTGAGAAAATCATCCTGGCATTAGAACTTTGTGAGATGGTGGTGCAGGGCACACGGCAGCTGCATGGGACAGTTTTGGAGGCAGTAGGATGGGATCTCTGTGAGTGCCCATGGGCTGGGTCCTGCAGCTGGAGCTGGCAGTCCTGGGGAGGATGGGTGTCAAGGTTTTGAAACATCCCTGCTGTCATTTTCTGGGCTGTGCTGCCTGGAGCTGTGGCAGCCTGTCAGGGCTGGCAGGGGACAGCTGGGAGGTCAGCATAGGGATCACAGTGAGGATTTAGGGCTGGGAGCTGCTGAGGGCTCAGCACAGGGATGGCAGGAAGCCTGGCTGGTGGGGGAATGTGTGAGAAGAGGAAAAAAAGGCATTTTCAAGTGGGTATTCAGACAGAAGCAAACCACCTGCATTGCCAGCGTGTAAGATAAACTGCTATTTTCATTATCAGCTATGTTAGTTTCACCCCTCTTGAAATGATTCTTTTATTTCATAAGCAGTTAAAATAGACGCTTTGTCTAGAGTTTTTAAGAGTGCAGTGTTTAAAATATTGACTCGTTTGTACAGATACAAATACTTTTTTCAGAACAGTTTTGTCTTATTAATAGTTAAAAGAATCTGTTGTGAACTTAATAGTTTCAGGTAATTAATAATTCAGTGGAGTTAATATTTTAATAGCAGCACCAAGTCACATCATTGTGGGACTCAAATAGAGCAGCTCACAGGATATGGAAACTTCATGTGTTCCTTCAGTTCGGCAGCGACAGCAGCAGCCACTTAGTCTTTATTCAGAAAAGGGAGGAAAAAACAGGATTTACTGCAGTCTTTGGGCATTTTGGTGTGATAACCTCCCTGTTAGAGGAGTGAAGGAGATTGGAGGCTTTTGGGGTCTCTGGTGCCCAGTTGTGTTTATCAAGGTGGGTGTACATCAGCCAACAAAGCCTGTGGCAGCTCCTGCTGCCAGTGATCCTGCAGACCCTCTCCTCACTTCCAGCATTTAACTGAACATTTCTGTATGTTTACATCCCATTTCTGTGGCTCATTTTGCTGTTACAATTACCTTTTTTTTAATTTTTTTTTCTTTTTTCCCAGTTGTCTTAGGTGACATTTGAAAGTTCCATTTATAATGAGAAACATATGCAGGACTTTGTCGTTGTTGGCATTACCTGGCTTGGTAGAAATTATTTTTTTTAATCAAAGGCAAACACACTGATTAAGGATGCCACAACACTCCTCTGCCTATGGGGAATGTTAACAGTTTATAAATTGTTCTTGGTGACAATTCAGTAGTGAATTACTTTGATATATATGGCTAATAAATTAATATGATTAAGTTAATGAGTAGTACAAGTGTTGCCAAACTCCACTCGTCGGGCTTTTAATGCTGCTCCACATTTGCAGCTCGAGCTTCCCCCTGTGGTGAGAGGATCAGTGCTACCTACGCACTGTCATTGTGATAAATGGCATATCCCACAGTGCCCTGCACTCCATCTGCTGTGTCCCCAAAATGAGAAGTATTTTATACAAATCACACACTCAGAAGCTCAAAGGACTGTGGAAAGATCTATTTTTTCAAACAATAATAAAAATGCATACGTCTCTTTAGCAACTCTTCATTTTTACTGTCATAATGAATGCAGATAGATTTGGGAAATGAAAGCTCGTGTGAGTAACATAGGAAAGTTATCCACTACACAGTAAAGCTGACAAATAAGTTACATGTGTGCTCTTTCATTTTATCATGAAATGTTCTTAGATTAAAAAATGATGTTAGAACATCTATTTAACTGGATTTTAAAATTAAAGACCATGTGTGCAGCATGATTGAGTACCACCCATCTCATGCCAGCAGATTTCTGTGCTGAAGGGAGCCTGAATTGGAGTGAATGAGGAGTGCAGGATCATATCATTACTCTTTTAATACAGCCATTCAGTAGAGTTCTGATAATCTGAGAACTATACTTGGTGACTGCGAGTCACTCAGCTCCTCTCTTTCCTTTTCTCTTTTAATATTATCTTTCTTTAAGGATTCTTTTTCAGTGTCTGCTCTGTCGGGTGGGACATTACATTTTTGACAAATGAATAGCTGAAGCTGTGGAGATTTTGCTGAATCGTTAACCTTGTTGTAAATTTAATTTACACTTAGCCTCAGCTACTAATTACTGTCCAAGAAGTGTAAAACTCAGCAATATACTTCGATTTTTATGCATTTGTAATTTTTTTTTTTTAAATTTTGATCTTACTGAGTTCCTACATCATTAGAGAAAACAAACCAGGGTGGTCACACTGAGAGAATTAAGACTGTATCATCCTACCACTCAGGGTAGGGCTGCACTGAGTTTGCCTTGATTTGCAGGTGGAAAGAAAGCATTTTTAAGAGCTGGCTGAAGTGTCATAGAATTAGCAAAACCATTAAGTTTTTGTCCTGTGCTTTTAGTATCCATGGTGTTCTTTTCTATCAGCTTTTCTTTTAGTCCCCTGTCTTGTGGGTGGCACTGAGGTCTGTAGTGATCATAAGACCTGTCTGCTTCTCTTTCTCTCTCTACCTTCAGCTGACTTAAACCTTTTTTAGCTCTTCAAAGTTGTTGTTAAGAAGTGCCTTAAAGTTATAAATAGCATCAGGAGTGTGAAGGATTTGCCTTCAGCAATCCCTGTTTTCTGGAGGACTGTTTTGGCAATAACACTATTGTAATTGAATAGGTTTTGTTAGGTTTTATTTTCCTTTACAGTAACTTTGATAAAGTTGAACAAATAGTTCAACAACAAATATCAGTATCACAAACACGTGGAGTTAAATACATCTCATGTTTCTGTAAAATTCTCACACTGACTGCATTTTGTGTATCCAGCAGTACTTCAAAGACTTGTTCATCTCAAGTTATCTACACACACTTAAATTCTTACTTCTGTGACCTAAAACTAAATAGGTGCCATTTTAACTGGAAGGATAATAAATGTCTGGTTGCAGAAAAATGCTGATCCATCATCTTCTTGCATCTAAAGACTGCTATATTTACATAAATAATATTCTCTTGAAATGCAGCATTCAGATCTGCCTTAGAGTGGAGTAGTGTGGTTTCCTACAGGAAAGCTTAAGCTGTATTTTGGCAAAATTCTTGGTATAACAACACTGGTGAAGTTACGCAGGAGAAAGGAGAGAAAAAAATCTCACTGGATTAAAAAATAAGCATGAAGTGTACTTAAATCCAGGTGGTTCCATAGTTCTGGTCAGGTATTGAGTGTTTTCACTGTCATTTTAGATTTGTTTGTTCTCTGCTCCTTGTCCTATAGTCCTGGAGTCCTGCATCAGGAAAATGTTTCAGTGTGGTTTAAGATCAGCAAACAAATAATTCCACTGATTTGGCTTGGACTACTTGGTGTCTTAAACACAAGTGTTTTCTTACTCCCCATAGAGTTTTGGAGAACGAGTTCTGTAAGTATTCTTTGCAAAATTGCAGATGTGATCAGTGCCTGATAGCAGAATCACCCCTTGGCTGGGGCGGTGTCTCCTCCTGCACAGGAACAAGGTGCTCTTCTCTCAGCCCTTCCCAAGCCATAAAATGTGATGCTAAGGGCTGGCAAAAAAATCAGAATTTGTGATGAACAGGAAGCATCTCTTTCTGGGTGGTCTGAAGAGGTGCACATTTTTATTTGGAAGCAAGAATAACTGAAATAGATGGATTGCCTGATCACTCTGATTAAGTGAGGTTGTAGTGGGATTTCAGTGGAAATATATTTGTGTTTTATAAACTATTTTAGTTGTACAGTTTTATACAGGTTTATAGTTGTATAGTTAAGTTGTATAAACTGTTTTATCACAGTGAACATTAATTGGTGTCAAGCAAAACAAGCAGACTTTAAGAGTGTAGTATTGTGCACCATCCTCTGCTGAACAGAGAGGCCTCTTGGTTTGCTGGTGGCAGCTGGTGTTGCTGATCCTGGCTTGTACCTCTCTGATAGATAAATGTAGGGCTGCAGTTCTGGAGAATTCAATCTAGAAACCAAATTCATGCTGAAAATACTTTGTAAAAAAAATAGAAATTACTCCAGCTACCAACCTCCTGTGACTTGAATATGAAAAGCAGTACTTCAAGAAAGAGAAGCATTTTATATAATACATGTCTGAATATAAATGACAGACATTTTATTAGGAAAGGAAAGCCTTTATTAAAATATAATGATCTACATTGTTTTTATGTAATTTAATGAATTACAGTAAAAGCCTGAGAAATGAGCTGGAAAAGGTAGAGTACTCTCCCATGAAAGCAAGCTATGATAACCTTTTTGTAATTCTTTAACATGTTGAAAGAGTATTTCTACACAGACTTATTAAATTAAGCAAGGTCACCTTTTCATTTTATTAACAGAATTAGTTTGCCAGATCGTGGACTTTGATTCTGAAAAATGTAGATGAATCATGCACTAACATATGTCAAGTAGAAAATTGGTTGTAAAATGTTAAATCATTTTGATGCACAGTACATATTTGTTTTTGCTGTTGAACAATTGTAAAAAATAAAATGCTTAATTACTGGCTTTTTTTTTTTTTTTGCATTTGCATATTGATTGGATGTGCTTTAATGATAATAATAATTTTTCTACATGGATTATCTCTCCTGACTGGGGCAGTCTCAATCTAATATTTGCATAAAAGAAAGAACATACTCTCTTCAATAGCAGTATAACATTTTGTTCCTTTGACATGCAGTATACAGTCATTACCCTGAAAGGTTATCTGTAAATAATAACCAGTAAAACTGGGCATATGCCTAAAGATGAGCACATATATTACATTTACCAGTCTGACCCCAGTTCAGCAAAGCAGGAATAAAACTGACGTCATGTCATGCAGGTTGTTTAGATGTGTTCCCAAATCTCTGCCTGTGTGTTACAGTCTTTTTATATAAGATGTGTGAGAAGGAAAATTATATTTAACGGATGTTTCATAATTTTAATGTAAAATCTGCTGTAATTGTTTTTAAAAAATTTCATAATCATTCCTAATTAAGAAAAAAATGTCATATATATTTCTAGTCCCATGGAATGGCTTTACATTTTCTGTCTTGCCTTTGTCACCTCCTTTGTTAAAAAAGAAGCAAAGCGCAGGGACTTTGTTGGGATATGTAGCAGAACTAAGAGAGCATCCCAGCAGTAGCCCCAAGCTCTCTGTAAAGAGGGGAGTGAATGGAACAGGTAATTTTCATGGTGCTTGTATGGTTTCACATGGAAAAGGCACATGTGCAGCTGTAGCTGGCTCTTATACAAGCAAGAAACCTGGTCCTGTTCCTGGTGCTGCACTTGGTTTGGCCCTGGCAGTCACAGAGCAGGTGACTTCATTACACTGAAATCAGGCAGAAAATGTCCTTTTCTGGCCACTCGAGTGAATCAGTCAAATTATCGAGTGGCAAAACTAATTCTATGCCTTGGGCCATCAGAGCTGCCACTTCCTATAAGTCAAGCCTTTCCTTAGTGTGAAATTGTTTTTTATTTTATTCTCTTTCATTTATTATGCTTATTTCAGCTAATCCAGTTGGTGAATGTGAATTACCCAGCACACCAAAGCTGTTTCAGATGTGCAGCCTTCTCATGCCTTGCTGGTGAAACAGAATTGGTTTCTTTTTAAGGAACTCCTGATCTGTTATGATCGATACATTAAAAGTAATAGTTCACTTCTTCAGATCAGGACCCAAAGAGGAGAAGAGTTTGAATATGATTTTAAATTAACTACAAGTTCATATGGCTGAGCTCTTGTTTTAAAAGCACTTAAAATTCAGATGGGTCACATTTTTAAGAACTAGAATTATATCTACAGTGAATTGTAGGCCATTAAGTACTAGGTAATTTGAATGACTTTGACAGAAAAAATACTCCTTTGGAAAGTGCTGAATATTGTTTTCCAGCAGTAAAATACTGCCTTCAGTTCTGTCAGAAACAGAGCTGAGATCTGCTGAAAGCACTCATACAGGTGATACACCCTAGGCAGTAATTGGGTGTATAATTCTGTCCAAATGGCAATCCCTCATCTGACTGTGCCCTCTGGTACACAGCATTAACATCTTCCAATAAAAGAAGAGCAAAACATATGGAGGCTTTTATTTCAAGCAAAGAAAAATCAAAAAGAGTAATGAGGATAAAAAGTAAAGTGCCTGTGGTGATGGGCAAGGCAAGTTACAGGGGAGTTTCTACAGCAGAGTGCTTCAGAATAGCAAAGCAAAAACAGCCTGAGGGCACCTCCCATAGGCATCCAAATATAGGCTTCCTATATGTGCAGGACAAAAACTGGGAGATGTACATGTCTCAGATGCTAAAACAAAGAGGCATCATGCAGGAGAGACCAGGGAGATTGCTTTAACTCCTGGTTACATACAGAGCATGGAGTTGATGGGTGGGAGGAGGGAAAAAGAAAGGGAAGTTGAAAGGCTCATACTGTGATTAAGATGGATGTGTTGCTGACAGTGTCAGAGCAACAGCTGCTAAATCTAGGAGGCACATGAAAGAGCCTCTCCATTTTGTTAGGTATGGAAGTCAATAGGTTATTTGGGCTAAGAACACCCTATTATTCAAATTCAGCTGCCCCAGAAAATGTTGCCATCTCGCAGTGGCAATTCGGAGGGCTCTACCCAGGGGGGGGTTTAGTACTTCCCTTGTCCTATGGAGTCCTGTGTAGTATAGTATATGGATATATTGATCTCAAGTTTTTTGTGGTGGTTTTTTTTTTTTTTTTTTTCTTTTTTTTCTTTTTTTCCTAAAATTCATTAGATTGGTCAGTGTAAATCTTCAGAAGGCTGTTTTGTGTTTGTAGCAGGTTAGATTGCTGAAAACTGGTCAGCAGAATCTTATTCAAACCTATTAAACGTCGAGGAAGCGCACCATGAATTGTTTTGGTATTCATGTTTTGGAACTGGTTCATGACAAATTTTAATTACAGATAATATTTCTTCAGAGAGGCTTATCAGTCTACATTAGCTGAGCATGGGTCCTAATCCTGTTGAGAATTTGTGTTCATTTTTGGGAAGTTTTCACTGTAGATTGCACTCAGGAAAATATCCCGAGAAGAGTTACTTTGCCCGTTGATATGGACAAATCCTTCCCTTTCTGTTGTGTCTCTCCTGATCTCCATTTTTCCTTGCATCATATGACTCTGTCTTTCCTATTTTATATTTTTGCCCTTGACTTTTATGTCTGCAGCACAATTTGTGTTGACCTTGAGGTTGCCCTCAATTAGCTGAGCCATTCCTATATACCATGGCCCACTTCAAAATCCTCTGCACCCAGCTCCTGATTGGAAAAGCAGAGCCATCCTAGAAGCTGCTCCATGACAATTTTTTTTTTCCTTTCAAGGTAGTGTTTATTTCCAGGCAATGAAGAGAAGGAGTGATACAAAAGAGATAGAAGGAGGAAGCAGTAAATCCTGGGGTTGCTTTGGGTGGGTTTCCTGTACTCAGGCCAGCCCTTGTCTGTGCCACCTGCTAAAAGAGGGATGAGAGAGAAAGTTCAACAAAGTTCTTGAGATCTGAAGGTTGTCTTCCAGGGATCAGGATTTGAGGAGGAATGGTCAGAGATTGGTTCAGGTTCTGATCTCTGGAGCAGCACTGGCCCTTAGCTGTATTTGTGTGATACCCCTGTAGAATCTCTATGCTGATACAGTGAAAATGATACTCAGATCAAAATAATTTAGGAGACAGTAAAATATGGCTTAGCTCTGGGATTTGCTACCTGCATATTTTTCAAGGCTAAGGTGATTAGGCACTGTGTTAATTGAGGAGCTAGCTGGTCTTGGTAGTGAGCTAATTTTCTGTTTCCATGTGCCATAACTCAAGAAAAAAGCATACTGGTCTCCAAATAATGGGTGAACTATGACATCTAACATGAGTATGTATATATATACACTCATAAATTTTTGCTAGGTGATAGCCAGTAACACAACTGCAAAACTTGTGTACTCTGCATCATCAAAATCTGGTCTTACACATCTGTGAATTTATTAATGGAAATTTTGCAATGGATTTTCTGGGATGCCATTCAGCTGTGGTTGGGGGAACAGTTAAATATTGTGGTGAAATGATTTTTCAGAAATACAAAGCATTCATAACTATCCCTTTTAAAATGTGTTCAAGAAACTTTGAACTATTTCAGCCTCACCTTTAATTTTATTTCAACTTCACGTAGGTTTATCTCACAACATAAAATAAATTTGGTTTGTGTTAAAGGAGTTATCCTGTGTCTGAAAGGAGTTATCAAGATTCATTTCATCAAGCCGTTGAGATAAAATATAACTTTCTCTTAGTTTTTATATTAAATCTCAGATTAAAAATGAAGCTTATTCTGGAATGCAGAATGTCTGCAGTGTTGGTTGATCTTGGTTTAACTGTGACTCTGAAGATTCGTGAGTTAAATTGTTGAGATGGAGTAGGTTGACATTGATCTTCCCAGTTCAGGCTTGTAACCATGTCAGTATTCACTTCAGGTGGAGCAGTCTGTGTTTGCCCATTTTTGCACATTTACAAGAAATACCAGGAGCTGCTGATGCTTTCCTACTGGTTAGGTCATTTTCTGGTAGAGGGTGTGAATTTGTGGTGTGGCTAAATGTTCCCTCAGTGTCTCCCACATTCACATGAAAGTACACTGGAGTGTCTTGTTTTCTCTATTTCTCTTTCATTCTTTGCTGAGAATTTCACTGGAGACAATTAGCTGTACAATGTATGTATTAATCAGAATAACTCCTGATTTTTCCTTTAGATAGGAATGTCTTGGTTTCTCAGTTTGAGACATTCATTGTGTTCCATGATGAACAACGTCTTTAAGTGAAAGGGAATTGAAGTATTTTCTCCGGGTTAGTTTTAATTTTACTTAATGGATGAAGAAAGATGAAAGGCAGCCTCTTCCCCAGGGTTAGTTAACATTGGAACTTGAACCTAATTAAGGGATTTGAGATCTATTTTTTTTTTTTAAGTAGTTTCAAAAAGTGAGAATGTTTAAGGCACTCCCAGGTGCCTGGCTCCTGGTGCAGGGACAGTCTGGGGACTCACTTGGCATCTTCTGGTGCCATTTCTGTTTGTCTGGGTTCTGACTGGCAGCTGTCTGTCATCCTGCTTCCACTCCTCCAAAATGATGCCAGCAGTTGGATTATGCCACGTGGGGACTGACGAGGTTGATTAGTCAATAGATATGAAATATTTAGATGGTGGAAAAAATGTGTGTAGTACAATGAGGCCATGATTATTAGTCATGTCTTTAAAAAATCTTGCACTTGCAATTTCAGGGCATTCCGCCCACAGGAGAAGAGTGAGAGCAGATTTTTTTCAGTGAAATTGCAGAGAACTGTGGTAGATAATTTGAAGTTGCAGTTCCCTCAACATTTGTATTCTATTTGGGATGTCATTTCCAGTAAGCTTTTTAGAAATATCGTGGTGCAAATGGAAAAGTTTCAGCAAATATTAAATGTAACAATGAAGACTTTTGTTCTTCATTAAACCATTTCTTGATGTTTCCCGATAGATTTTCATCGAAACACTTGCTAATCCCGGAGCTCTGTCAGGCAAGGCCTGCTGAATTAGGCCAACTTCTGCTACAAATAGCTGCTGCACATGAAACAGTAATCATTGCTTTCCAGTCTATTATTAGATTGACTTCATAGGGATTGCTTTTTTCTCCTGTGAGTTGATGCATAAATGACATGCTTTACCCTCCAATAAATCTAACAGCAGAGTGGCTCTGACATGATGTTCATACCCCTTAGTCCCATGACAGATTATTTTTGATGGCTGCAGAAGTCTACAGCAGCTTGAAACCATTAGAATTTAAAGGCATCATTGAAATTTTACAGCGTACCTGCCTCAGACACAACAGGGCCGGGGCTGCGGCGCGCCGCTGTCACCGCCTGTCATGGGAGCCCTTCCTCCCTCTGCTGATCCCCAGCTGTCCTGGAGAGGGGGAAACTCTCCTTCAGCTCCTCAGAGAACGTGTCCTTCCATGCATCCTCTCCCTGTGCACGAAACTCCACCTGGGGACAGTCCTAAAACACGAGCAGAGCGTGTGGCACAGACAGGACTTGCATGGATGTGCTGAGAGCATTTGAACCTTTCTTGTTACCTTCTTTAAACTTTTTTATATTGTTAGTGGTCCTTTTATTCCCAGCTTCTCAATATTGCTGAATTTGGTTTTAGTAGCAATATGTGCTTTTAATAGAGCTTTTTTTTTATCCAGATTTAAGAACTTTGGGGTTTTTTTTTGTGATGAAACACAAATGAAGTTTGCAAAGCTCAGGACTCCTCAAATCCAAGGTGTTCACTGCTGTTTGTATCTCATGTGAATGAGTGGTTGGCTTTAGCTCTGGTTCTAAGCTGTGGTTAGCTTTTGTTTCATACATCTGTCTAAAATTTGCTGCTTTTAGACATAAGAACCACAACTATAAAATTGCTGTCTAACTACAAAATTGCTGTGTGACTTAGTAGAAAGATCTGTGCTGATTTCCATTGATTTGTGTTTGTGTTTGTGCATACCTTGAGCTCTATAGATTCCCATAAATCTCTCAATAGGTTTCTCTGCTATGAAGTTTCCAAGGAAAGGAATGAAACCTTTTCCATCTAACAGCTCTGGTTTTGTATTCTGGATGGAGTGATTGAACCTGCTCATGTTCTTAACTTCTGTCCTGTAATAGCTGTGTCAGGCAGATTGGTGTGGAATAGAGAGCTAATCTTAACACAGATCTCCTGTAGCCTGACAGGTTTGTATTTGACAAATATCCTTTCTTGGGAATGCCATCATGGAGTATAAGATACAAAGATACTACAATTGCTACATATTGCTGAGAGATAAATAGGAAATTCTCCAAAGAAATCTTTCACGTATTTGCTTTAATTAGGTTACTCTCTTTTCTTAAAAAAATCAACAAAAGAGATGTTTAAAAGTTACATGGATTTAATTCCTTAGTAAGGTGGGTTTGGAAATGGGTTCTACTTCTGCTCTATTGTGGTCACAGGGTCCCTTTTTCTGAGCATTCTTTACCATAAGTGCCCTTTCTTGTTTGAGAACGTAGAATATGAACTGACAAAAAGATTACCTTGTGGAAATCTTAAGCCCTATGGATTTATATATCAGTGTGCTTATATTACAGTCTGTCTGGAAATAAAACTGATTTTTTTAGGGTAAAATACTTACATCTTAAGAGGAGGACAATTAAAAAAAGGTATTGAGAAAGTATTTGGAGCTTCCAAACATGGGCTTTAGCTATGGAACCTTGAGCATTAACAGCTGTGGTCATAAGATCAGGGAAGAGAATGAACACTATGAACTCAAGTAGGTATTAAATTTAGTCATATTAGAACACCTTGAAATTTGATTTCAGATGTTTAAAGCATTCTTGAGCAGGATTTGAGTCTCCTCTCTATGACATTGTTCACTTTGAATTGCCTGAGCTGCCTGAGCTTAGTGTCATGGTTGGTCGCTTTTGGGAGAGTCCTTCAGGAGAGGCTGTGTGGGTTTTATGGGGCTGGGCTCATTCATGTCTGCAGCAGTGACCTCTGTTCCTTCTCTCAGTGTGGATATTCCTACATATTTTGTGATCTTTAGTGTTATAAATGATGATGAAATGGTGATCAGTTGGTCTCTGTCTCACAGAACCTTCTGCAGATGAAATAAAAGCTGTTGACAACACAGGGAACCGTACAATTTCAGAATTAGGCCATTTTTCTTCTGACTGGGAGAGTCAGAAGTGAAGGGACCCAAGGATTAATCCATTGTTTATATCCATACGTAACCTCACAACATATGGATTAAATCTTCCCTGCACCTGTAGTATAACATTTTCCTCATGCTGTGGAGTAATACCTTAACTAAAACCACCTCAGCTTTCTGGTGGCTTCAAAGACATGAAAAACCACAGTCAGGATGAAAGCACTTTATTGTTTGTAATTTTTAGCATAGTGCATATTAAATGTAATAACCGATGAGTTTAGGAGGATAATCTATTACCATATGCAAGAACCATGCTCCATAAGTTATACACATCTTTAGGAACTGTTAACTTTTATAGAATTTGCTGCAACAAATCATCCTGGGAATGCTGTGTACTTGTGTTTTCAATTGAGGCTCTAACATTTGGTTGAAGTATCTTCTGTACTTCTATCATCTCATAATTTCCTTCAGAGCAATGAGAGAACAATCTACATGTTGGGTGGGAGGATGAGGGAATGCTAATTGAAACCATGTAATAAAAAGGTAATTTAGCAAAACTATTAGGTTTTGGTTTTTTACTATTTTAAACCTATTATTTTTAAAATTACATCTGTATTAAAAAAGCTGTAAAACTCCACTCCATGTCAGCACATTGCATCTTAATTCTCATTTTCCTTTGCATGAATAGTAAAATCTTGATAAATTGAGAACCAAAATTAATTGAATAAACTTTAGCTGAACATTTTTATGTTAATGTTGGGATTAAAAAAAGGCATATTACAGACTTCTTGAAGAGTATTGAATGGTTTCTAACATTGACCACACCTCAAACACAGTAGGGGAAAAAGGTGCTGATGGAGGGAAACAAACCCCAAGAACAAATGTTAATTGGGTTGTGTATTTATGGCTGTTTTTAGCATGTGATGGAGTTGCTTACACCCATATCTGTTGCTAGATCATGCTTTTCCAGCCACAGCCATGATCAGAAAATGCTCTTTTTAGCCTGGCAGCTAGTGGGTTGCACAGTTCAGCACCTGGAGGTGGGGCTGTGGGTTGACAAAGGTAACTTTCTTTTCCAGGTCACTTTTGAGCTGAATTGTGTCTTCCGTGTCTAGTTTCTACAAATCCTTCATGAGAAGGGAATTTCTCCCCTGCTGAGACTGAGCAGGGGAACAGAGAGCTCAGAGGCCACCTGGCCCTTTTCTGAAAGTGCTGAGCCCTTGTGATTGTGTTTTGTGTGTGTTTGTGTGAATTTGAGTGTGTGTTTGTGTGCACCCCTAGGGTCAAGGCAGTGTTGACCCAGCTTTTCCCTTTGCTCTCACTCATAAATGCTGGATTACCTGGGCGATTGTTTCCTCAGAATGCCATAATGTAATCTCAAACCTAATACTCCCAACAACCATGCACTAATTAAAACTGCAATTATATTTTTGCTCAAACAAAACGACTTAATAAACATTATCACAAACTGTTTACCCTTCCCAAAAACAATTTATGCTCACTAATACAATTTCCCATTAAAACTGCTGCCAGGTAAATTAAAAACTCTTGAAATAGTAAGTAAGTGGGAAATTAATTCAACAGTTTAATCTAGAGCTAATAACAGTTGCAAGCTCAGAAAAAGATTGCTACAGCAGGGAGTTAATTAACAGCTTATTCCCCATTTGATAAAAGTAATCCACTCTAATTCCAGTGTAATTTACCTCAATGTAATATAAAACCACAAGCTGCTTCTGGTGCTGGTAATTATTAGCCTTGTCCTGTGGCCACACTGACAATAAAATTCAGCAGTATCTTAATAATAAGAGGCAGTCTGCTAAATGCCCACAATTAAAGATGTAACATGGAATCTTGAAGCTGCAAAGTCATCTGTAAAGCTAAAAGGACTGAAGGTACAGTTGTGACAACATCCAGTTGCTGTTTCTTCTCCTCCTCCCCAAGGTGTGCCTTTCCTAGCCCAGGTTGTTTTCCTCCACAAAGTTCTGGCTCATAAATGCACCAAGGTACAGGGAGCAAAGAGGGCTTCTGACATTTCCAAGTGGAGCACAAAATTTGGAACTCTTGACCTGGAATACACAGGGATCATAAATGCAGTGTGGCTCTTTTGACTTCTGGTATAATTAAATCTGTTTTCCTTCCATTTCTCTTTTTGTGAGGTTCAAACCAAAGATCAGATTTAAAAAAAATATGTGTATGCATATATATATGCATACAGAAATGTATATGCAAATATTAGTCTGTAAAAATACATGAGAAATAAGTTTTATTACAAATATTCTTGTTTGACCCTAGTATTTTCTGATACTAATTTTGATTTTCTCTTGAGCGATTGTGGCCGTCTGTCAGCAAACTCAGACTTGATATTTGAGTATTGCCAGGTTTGCTTAGTTTGGTTTCTGACTGTTGGGCAGCCTCTCTGGTTCATTTGTATGATGTGTTGTTAGCACTTTTCCATTCTCACTGATTTAGGGATGTCATAGTAAGGATGGCAACAAGTTAGTGCACTATAATCAGGATTCAACTTAAGCACTTGAAATTAAGTGAAGTATTTTGTCCTGTAAATCCTCATACTTGAAAGGAAAAAAAAAGAGAAAAAAGAAAAAAAAAAGTGGTGTTATTTTAACCCAGTGGTTATTATCAAAGGGTGAGTTTTATTTTCTGCTGTCACCTAAAACATTTGTTTACCTTACTTATGTACTTGACAAACTTCCTTCTGGGAAAGGAAAATAAATGCCTGGGACATGTTCACTGGATAGAAATTACAAAACAAATACATCTGAAGTTATAATTGTAGGGATTTTTAATTGTAGGTAATTTTTTTAATCCTAAACAGAGGAGGGATTAAGTTTGAAGGTTGACTTTGAGAAGACTGGGACTGTGCTCCTGTCATGGAACAGTGTCAGAGCTGGTGGCAAAGATGAAGACAGTGACTGCAGTGGTGGCTCAGTTACAGGGATGGTGTTCTTTCCTACGTGTTCCACAAGAGATCTGCATTTTCTTGGTGTAGTGCAGAGGCAGACAGATGTTTAGAATTGAATTAGTGCTTTTAGCACAGGTGAGG
Organism: Phylloscopus trochilus trochilus; assembly: GCA_016584745.2. Taxonomy (NCBI): domain Eukaryota; kingdom Metazoa; phylum Chordata; class Aves; order Passeriformes; family Phylloscopidae; genus Phylloscopus; species Phylloscopus trochilus. The sequence continues at coordinate 26,970,308 of WQNJ02000015.1, forward strand.
TTTGGTAGAACACTCTCCATACTCTTGTTTTTCTGTTAGTGCTCATTAGTGAAACCAGTGTGCTTTTTTCTGCATAAATGTAGCTCTTTCTTATTTATGAGTAGTTTTGCCTGCTTTCAATGCTGATTTTTAGTTTGACTGGGTAATCAGCCCTAGGGCAAGGTAGTGTTTTCCCAAGGAGAGCTGGGCAGCACCAGAGCTGCAGCTGGCTGGGAGGGATGGGTGACCACTGGAGCTCACAGTGGGCTGAAATCCCCATCCTTGCAGATCCCCAGGCTCACCTGGACACTGTCCTGGGAAATCTGCTGCAGGTGACTCTTTCTCAAAGGGGAGAGTTGGGCTTACCTGATCTCCAGAGGTCCTGTCTAACCTCCGCTGTTCAGTGGATTTCTTGTGGTGCAGTAATTTTTCCTTAATCTAATGATAATTTATCATTTTAAGGTTTCTCTTTCAGGCTTTTTCCATCAGACAAGGTAAGAGCTGTTTACTGAAAGAAACAGGAGAGAGGAGTAGACTGAACATGTGAAATGGGAGTTTTTTATTTCTGAATAAAAAAGAATTCATAGGAGGAACTGTTGGTGTCTGACTATATTTAAACTCTGCTACCCATTCCCACATCAGTTATTTATGGATTTAACAACAATCAGTTCTACCAACTTTAAGCTTAATTTACAGTTGAGTTGGGAAGGATTTTTTTAATTATATTTGTTGTTAAACAAATATTCAGTACAATAAATAATCTTGACTCTAAAGGACTTTCTTTCCTGCTGACTTAGAAGTCATCCATAATCCGTATTTTGTCTATATACAAAATCTCTAATATGAGTGAAATGATGCTTAAAATCCTGTAGGTCAAGGATTGAGACCCAATCATCTCCAAGTAGATCTCCCTAGAAATGAATCAGCACAGCTCATCAGCTGCTCACAGCCTGGCTAATGCCATCCTCGGCCAGCACTGCCATCCCTGTGGCCATGCTCCCGGAGCCACAGCAGGGCTGGGGCAGGCTCAGAGCACCTCTGGCACAGCAGATTCAGCTGAATTAACACCCAAATTTTGCAGATTGAGAATCTGCTCTGCAGTGTAGCTTGGGCTGAGGTGTTCTAACAGCCAGAGAAAGTCTTAGATTTAAATACAATTTCACAGTTGAATAATATGTATTTTTTTTTATTTCATTGTGCTTGACAATTGAAGGAAAAACATTCAAGCAATATTTGAAAACAGCTCAGTTTGTTATTGTCATTGCCTGTTCTTCAAATACATCTGCAAGGTTATTGTTATGAAAAGTTATATATAAATCAATGCAATATTCTCAATCAGTATAATACAGTTCTCTAGAAACAGAACTAATTCTTTTTTAGTATTTAGCATTTCACCTGGAGTGTGTGGGGTGTGACTGTGGGGGGCTGAGCCTTGTGTGTCTCAGGATGGAGCACTGGATGAGGAGCTTTCTCCCACTCCCTGTGGAGATGGCCTGGACAAGTTCTGTGTCCTCAGCAGTGCCAGAGTTCACAGATTGGTGGAGGGCAGTGGGCTGGCACCAGAAAGTTGCTGTGGTCATGAGGCACAGTTTAATTTCGTAATACATTTTATATAAACCAGCCATTAGGGTGCAGGTTTAAACCTTCGTGCCTGCTCTAAATTTTCTAGAAAAGTATGTATGTGGGGCACATGTGGGGGACCATTAGAATAATTTTTCTTAAAAACTTTGTATTTCACCAAAATAACTATCTGCGTACATAATAATTGAGGCAAACAGTCTGTTTCTACCCATGGTACACCAGTTATGCCATATTCTAAGGAATGATTCTGACTCTCCCACAAGGAGTTTTACACTCCATGGGGTTAATTTGCAGTGCAAGGGGCAGCATGTGTACCTGGATTGCTCCTGGGCTGCACACTTGAGCAGACAGAAATGTGTTGGAGGACCATGCTGACCATGTGTAAAACCCTCCCGTGTCACCAGGGCTGTGGAATTTCACCTGGGAGAAGCCTGTACTTCCTGCTGAGCTCCATCAGTACCCGAGGAGCACATCCAGGCCCAGCTCAGAGGTTCAGCTGATGGGCAATTCCATCCCACGCCCAGCAGATTGTCCCAGCGTTTGTTTATTTATTCGTGCTGTTAAAAAATGACCTTCTCGTTTTCCCGTTTACATTAAACTTTCTGCCTACTGCTGCAAATCCTTTGAACTTTATTTCTGTGGTCAAGCACTTGCCATTTTTCTTTCACCTGTTACCTTTTTTCCCTCCCTTGACCCTGAGTGCCCTGAGCTAGGAGCAGCTGGACCCGGTGACCAGGAACGTGCAGGTTCCTGACACAGGGACAGAAGTGACATCAGTGATGTTGGTAGCAGCAAAACCTGCTGTGGAGTCACTCTGCAGGCAGCAGGGCAGGGCTTGGTATGTGGGGAGGAGGTTTGCAAGGCTCAGGGAGAGCTGGGTGATGCAGTCCATGACTTACGTATAATTTGAGTTCATTTTTGCAGTTGTGTGACTTGTGAGCACATTTGTTAGCACAAGTCATTTATTTTCTTATCCTGGTTTTGCCTGGCCTTTCAGACAATTTCCATTATGCTAATGTAATTAATAGGCATTCTAAAAAGTAGGATTAGGGCAGTTGTCTGCTTTTTTCATTTCCTTTCCCATGCTGCCACTGCACGTTTTAGCACTAATGCTAAAAGAACCTGCTTTTCTGCAATTCTTTCTGGCATGGAAGGGCTTCCCTGTATTTCTCTGCCTCATTGACTCTCCATCTCATTTAAAAATCTTTGCTGAAGATACATCTTTTTCCCCTTGCATGACCCTCATAATTTTTATTTCTCTCTGCTGTTATTTTAGTATGTAATTTTACTTTTAAACTAGCTGATGGCCCTTTGTTGGAGAAGGGGTAATCAATAAATTATGTGCTGATTGTCTATATTCTTCATCATATTCTTGTATTTCATTGTCCAGACCATAACGGTTGATACGTGTTTTTGTTGTGCTTTTTCACCTTCTTTTGGGTATTGTTATTCTTGACTTTTAATAATTGAAAGCAAATTTGGTGTTTTTCCATCAAGAAAAAGAAAGAACTAAAGAATGAATCTCTACCTGCTAAGTATCGTTTATACCAGTCAATGGCCTTGTTGAGGAAACACAAGCTTGAACAAACTCAAGATGAGTTGAGCAAAGAAAGTGAATGATTTTCCTGAATAATTTTCAGTTCATGTTACTAAATCATCAACCAACATCTTTTAGAGATTATAAATTTCTAGGAAAAACTCACCTAGAGCTTTTGAAATACTTCTTTTTGTGACAGCAAACTGTATGGCAGGGGGGGTATGGAATTTTTGTAAGGACTTTAATGGGAGAAATTTTTGAGGCTCAGCTTCATCCTTCTCACAGGATGTCAAGAGGAACTGTGCAACTTTTTCTACAAGTAGTTATTAGTGCGAGTTTGCAGGAATGAGGTTTAGAGAAAGAAGATCCCACCTGTGGTAAATATGGTCAGTTCTGGCAATGCAGAGGTGTGGGTATGGGTGCAGGTAATTAAGCAGAAATAATGTTGCCCTTTGCTCTCAGATATAGACAAGTATTTCTTGTAGTGGTCTCATTACAGGCTAATTAAGAAAAAGGAAAAAAAATAGGACTGAGCAACTTCTGGAAATTTAGGGTTTTTCTGTCCATGACGCTCCATCTTCAGCTTTTTTGGCAGCAGCCGTGTTGCTTCAAAATGATTATTGGAACACTTGTGATTAGAAAAGTCTTGTCTTACTGCTGTTTTATGGGATGTAAAAATGTAGTTTAATACTAAGTTGCTCTGCAAAGTAGCACCACCCATATGTGAGCTACTTTCTGAGTTTTCAGGAATGATTGGTGCTGTCCCTTCATGCTGTTACTGGATAACTGAATTATAATATGTAAAGAAGCAGTAACATATTTTTAGGTCATCTCAAAGCATGAATCCAATCTCATAAAGATTTTCATTGTGGTTTTTTGGGTGGGATGTGCATCTTACTCATTTGCTCACACAGACCCTTGCTGCTGACCCATGCATTAAATGCACCAGCCCAGGCCAACAGGAGTGATCTCTCCCAGACAGATAAGGAGCAGAAATCTCAAATGAAAGGCATTGTTCTTTGTAGCAGTTCACCTCATCTGCCATCACCTGTAATTGAGATTATCCAGCTTCTCATCTGCCCCTGTACCAAGGTGCTGTGTGGGGTAAAGAGGGGTAAAGAGGAGCCATAGAGTTTATAAAACAAAATTAGGGGAATTCCATGTCCTGAGTTAAGATGGTGCAGGAATATTATTTAGAAGCCTTTCAGCTATTTCAGTTTAATAATTGTTGAAGAAAAGAGCAAGCAATAACACATTGTTGGCAAGAGAACGTCAGCCAGCCAAAAACAAAGAGAAACTACCTTGCACTCTGAAAATGCTGATTGCTCTTTCTGTGAAGCCAACAGCAAAAATATGCTTGTTTTATTTCTTACTTTTGGTAAACAACTTAATTAATTAATCTCTCATTGGCTAATGCTGTGCCCGCAGTGCTGCAGATGAATGTTCAACTATCACAGCTCCCAAAACTTGGAAGCTGACACTCAATTTTGTAAATGTAACCCAGCAAGAAGTTATGATGCCTTTTCAAACTCCTTAGCAAATTAAAAGGGTAGTTCTTAGAACAGTAAACATTATTTACTGATACTTAAATATCCTCAGTAGTGAATTGTTTCATGAAATGTGTCAGAGTCTCTCCAGCAGCACCAATAACCTGTGTCACTCTGCTTGGACCAGGAGTCTTTGACATGAAGGGCTCCTGCTTCAAAGATTACATTCCTGGTGAAACAGTAAGGATCTTGTTACAGCTTGGAAATAGAGTTGATCCCTCTCTGGAATTCCAGTAGAATTTGGAGAGGAATATCTCTGAGTGAGTTGGGTACAGAGCTGGGTACTGCCTGGTACAGATCAGGTTGTAGGAGATGTGCACAATTCCTGAGCTCTGCTTCATAGTGGTTGTTTACTCAGTTACTGGTTTCAAGATGACAACTTTTATTGCTTGTTTCTTTTTTAAAAGTATTGACATGAGAAATCCTGATAAAGTGGATTTCTTTTCTCTCTAGGAGACATGGTTAAGCCAGGAAAGGGAACGAAGTTGCTGTTACTGCAGCAGTGCTGCTCTCAGGATTTAGTTTGAACTATCCCACAGTGTCTTCAGCTTTGTAATAATACAGTTTTGCAAACTCCTAAAAGTGGATAGCCAAAAATATTTATTCTAATGGGTATTTTTATTAAACTAGACAGTATTATTACTGCCACAGATTAAAGACCTATAATGTGACTTTAATACTGTTATTAGATGTTAATGTCTTAGGAAAGCACTTTGAAGATGAAATAGTTATCATTTACTTTTCCCCATAATTAATCCTAATGTGTCAGGGGACAGCAGATCTTTGCATCTTTGCCTCCTGTTTGGTTTGGCCAAATAGAAAAGACAAGAATGTAAAAGAATTATGCACCTCGAGTAACTGCAACTGGAAGTTGTGAGTAAATCCAGTTGAAATCCATTTATACAGATCTTCCTCTTAATTTTCTGTTTTCGCTGCATAACACAAGAACTGGCAGTAGGTTGTCCAGTTTCCAGGATTTCTGGTGGGAATTATTCATAATAGATTTGTTATTGCGACAGCTTAAAACAACATTTCATCCCATCACTGGTGATGTTATGCTCATCATATTACGAGTTCTTTCAGGAAGGGAAGAATAACACATTTCCTGCTGGGAGTTTGTTTTCTGCACTTACAACTGGAGACTAAATATTTTTGCTCAAGGACAAAAATATTTAATCATCTGGACAAAAGTAAAATAACGGTGTCTTCAGTAAGTGTGGCTGCTCTTGCCTCCATCTGCAGGGTCTGGTGGGGTGGGAACCCAGAGCCTCCTGTGCCCCTCCAGGGCTGGGCTTTACTCCTGCTGCACCTTCCTGTGCTCCTGTTTTTCACTGGAAAATTTCCATAGTTAAAAACAAAACAAAAGAAAACCTCACCGTGATCATTTTCAGTCTCTGGCTGTTATTTTTTAAAAGGTGCAGTTATTGATGTCTCTGTACCAGATGGTGTGATCCCATGATGCCTCTTATAAAATGTGATATATAAGCATATACCTCAATAGTTCAGGGTTTGTAATATAAATCAGTCTTATGATATCCTCCACAGGCTGGTCCTTTTATATTCTTACTAAGGACCAAATTAATCAAGCACTATTTTTGCTCTGATTTTTGCTTTATAGTCTTCTGGTTTGTATTTGGTAGAAATTAATTTTTATCCAGAAATACGCTCATGTTTTTTAATAAATTCCCTTTCTTGCACAGAACCAGACACAAAAGATTATGAAGAATTTATTCATTCCATTGTTTAAGAAGCTCAATATTTTGAAACTTGAGCCTACCAGCAGAACAGTTGGAAGACTGAAGATATAATTTCATTTACCATACATCTAAGTAACTTGTATAGCATTCTACTAATTGGTTTACTTACAGGCTTTTTTCTGTCATTCAGCACATTTCTAATATACCATATAAAAATTTCTAATTCTTGAGCTTCTTTATTTGGAAGTGCCAGTAACCACAAATTCCACAGTTTAATCTTTAGATAGATAAACTTAATTTTCTTTGGGAAATGTGTAAAAAGCAAGATTTGTACTGCTGGACAGTGAAATGGATGAGACTCAGACCTGTTGTGGTGATGCCAAATGTGCTGTATAATTAATGTTATAGGTTTTGTGTCCTTCAAGGGTTATGAAGAATAGCAAATGTTCAGCTGCTAAAACAAAGGAAGTTTGTATTGAACTTTCATGGGCTTCATGTCTTAAGGGTAGAGAAGTGACAATATTCCTGGCTTCAAGAAGAACCAAAAATTTTCAATGCCTGGAGAAATACAACTGAGGAGAAACAGGAATTCCACATTGGGTGTTGATAAACAAGCTGTTAAGAATGGAAGTGTATATTTACTTACTTTTATACATATGTATATATAAAACAAACCCCTCCATGTGGGGTTGATAGCAGCCTATCAATATTAAATTTACACCTAAGCTAATATCCAGCTTGCTTCCATGGCTTCCCTTGTTTTCTATCCTTGAAAACAAGGTGTTTTGACATGGATGAACAGCTTTTCTGTGTTGGTGTAATGTTGAGTTGTCTTCTTAGATTTGTATTATTTTTCTGTCAATTACTAATCCTTCTGGTTTGAGGCAGGGATTTTTAAGCACCAGGTTTGCAGTGATGTGGGTCAGTGCTGGCTGGCACTTGAGGCTGGGTGGGATTTGAAGCATGGTATAATTTTTTTTTGGTGACAGTGAGTTCAGGTGCTATTTGTGATGCGTGGCGAAGTCCTGCAGGTGGGTTTAGTGAATAAAGGGAGGTGCATATTTGTAATATCTGGGAGTGACATAGCTAAAATATTGCAGGGTGCAGGTGTTCTGTGCCTGGGAGGGTCAGGGCTCAGCTGAGTGGGGTTTCTGGCCTGCAGAGATCTCAGTTGTCCAGGTGGGCTCAGCAAATCACTTCTTGCCTCAGCAGCAGAAATACAGTACGGAAAGTAATAAATAACAGCAAAAGGTGTAATAGGCCATGTCCTTCTAAAACAAAAGAGGAGAAAGTTTGAGATGTTTTCCCTTTTTAAGAAATAAGGAGTATAAAGAAAGGAAGAACCTTGGTGTGGTTGAATTTGTGGCTGGAGGTTGGAGAGCAAATGACCGAAGTGCCTTTGGGGTGGGTTTTAAGTGGCCTGGGAGAAAAGTACTGAGAGAAGTGTGTGGGGAATCATCTCTTCCTTCCTTACTTTACTTTTAGGGCTTGTGGTCAGGTGTGTCTCCTTTAATTATGATAAATACCTGACTTTGTGCCTTGGGAAATATCTCAGCTTTTTTATCAGCTCCTTGTCAATGCTGTAATATGGTGATAGAATAATTTGAAAGTAAGAGCAGGAAGTTCATCCCTTTATATAATTTCTGTAGAGTTTCGGAGGACCAATGTTTGTATAACTTAGATGCAGTAATTTTTATTGTAATATAGTTCGTGGTATAAGTCATTAATTTTCATCAAAACCCTAAAAAGGCAGTTTTGAGCCCTGGGGTTGGGGTATTTCCTGCCATCACTGATTTTTATCATGGCTCATGGAACTCCTTTGGAAAGTTTGACTCCGTAGCCTACCAAGTAGTTTAGAGGTTTCTGCAGTTCTTCTGGTGGCTAATGATAATTAATTTTTTTGTAGTAATAGTAATGATTTAAGCATATTGCTTTAATGAGTGTTATCTCATCTTTTTCCTTAATTAAGCAAGTTGTCTTCAGTTAGCAAACACCATTATTGCTGACAGATTTGAAAGTAATAGTTTGTAGATTGTAATCCGTTCCACCCTTACTCCTATTTAGATTACAAATGTGGGTGTCCCAAGAACTGTGAAATAATTTGGGAACAGGATCCAATCTGCCCCCTTGGTTAGGGACACAGTTGTTTGTTTTAATTGGGTATTCCAATACTTTTCTCAGTGCTCTGCACTTTACCCTGAAATTTCTTGCCAGAAGTACCAGTGGTCCTGATTTTACAGCACTAGTGGATAGTAACTCTTAAATCGGCCTATGATTAGGAAAATATATTCTTAAAATTGTTCATATACATATAGCTTTAACAACAGTGTTTTTTACTGGAATTACTGATGTCATTCCAGTTAAAAAAAAAAAAAAAATCTGGCCAAATAGTTGGTACATGTTAAAGTCTTACCAAACTATTGAAACCTTCAGCCAATTTATTTTAGTCAGATATGGCCTAAAGTTGAAGTATTTTATAAAAGCTAAACAATGCCAAATGCATTTGGCTGAGATCAAAACCCAAATCTATTTGTTCTCTTTCATCTTCAGTGTTCCATTTCCTAGGAGTGTGACCTTAGTCAAACATCTATTAAAGTTAGCTTTTGATCTTACTCCCTTTAGAAAAAAAAAAAAAGGAAAAAAGTCAATCTTTAGAATTTTCTTCCAGAGACAATCCCAGTATTGTGTTTTAATGTTCCAGTAGCATGTGAGTAAATAGGATTCTCTGATGTATGTGATAGAGCAGTGGCTAAATGGGACAATCATTTTTGTGTCAGAGACAAGAATCAAAAGGCAGCATTCTTCAGAAGCTGTTAACTGGAAAAATCCCCCCAGGTCAGTGGAAACATGTTAACTGGTCAATGTGCTGCATTTTTGGGTCCTTTGATGAAAATGCCTTGTAATTTGATAACAGGTAGCTGTTCATTTGTAATACAATTTTCTCTTCACCAGTCAAAGCTGCCTAGTGATTAATCAGTAAAGAGGTTAATTTTCTTCTCAAGTATGAGCCGTTTGGTGGCTTTTTGAAAGAAATAAGGACAAATTATTTATTTCCTGAAGAGAATATAAATAAGTTTTTTGGTCATCTGTAAATTCCTTCACATTAGGGGAGTCTGTGTCACATCCATCATCAGCCCAGGGGAAGTGAGTAGGTTTTCTTGAATACATACCAGTTCCTAAAAATATGCAGGGGAATAAAAATTACAGTTAGGATTTCTATTTAACAGCCTGAGCTGCTCAGATACTAATTGATGAATGTCTGTTAGGTCCATTCTTATCAATGTAGTGCAACTGTTATGGAAATGTCAATTAAAGGATCTAGGAGATAAATACGGAAAAGATTTACTTAAAAGAAATATCCATAGAAGAAGTAGAATTTGTCTTTTTAATAAACTTCATAATTGACAGATGTTTTGCATGTTAAGCTTCTAAAACCAGAGTTAAATGCTTAGTGGGAATACATTGGAATATTACCTACATAACTTTATAATAATGATTTTAGCGATGTGGGAAAGGCCTTAAAGTAGGTTTAAACCTCCCAGCTCTAAAAAGATAGCTGAAAAAGTACACTCTTAATCTTGAGAAACGGTTTAGGACTGCAGAGTAAAATAATTGTAAAAGGAATGTTTGTAAGGAGTTACTTATATAATGTAGAGTTCTGGAAAAGTACCTGCAGTATTTTTCTGAATTGAATAAAAATATCTCAGTACATCATGGACATCATTTACATTAAATGCAGTTTTATTTTTAAAGTAAATTTATTTAATTTCAATTTTAAAAATCCTGAGAATCTATTTTAAAATCTGAACATAATTTGACTACTGAAATAGTTGCACAAAACCTGAGCTAAAAATGTTTGTTGCCATAGTTCTAGAAGAAATGAAATTGCTATACTGGTGCAAACTCAGGAGTAAAGACCAGTAGAGTTTGTATGTAAAGATTTGCAAGGGCAAAGAGTATATTTGCATAATTTTAGATTACTCAATGTTTCAATTCAATAACTAAATTATTCCTCTCCTCCTCAAGCCTGCATTTAGCTTGGAGGCTGGAAGTTAATTCAGCTTGACCAATGAGTAGAGACACATCCTTTAAGATTTTAAAAATGGTGTAGTTCATCTTGTACGTGTTATTTTTATTCACCACCTGGAACAAGAAAATAAGCTTCCAGTCAGTGTCTCAGCTTTGAAAAATGTTCTTTACCTTGCACAGCGTAAAATGGAAATAGCTATTCTGGCATAACTTCATAAACAAAGGTGATATTAACCTATTGGGACTAAATTACTTGTCTCCTGTGTTATTTGGGCAAGTAAACGTGCATGAATAAGCTTCAGCAAAGCTGTAGGAAAGTAACTTAAAAACAGAGAGATCAGAATGATCAGAAGTAAAAAAATGCTTAAGAAAAGAAAATAAAGGTACCCATTCCTCTATAATGACATTCTTCACACTCTGGCTGTGGGATCAATAGTCATTCCTTTATTCCCCAAAGGAAAACAAGGCTCTTTTGTTTCTTTACTGAACACTCCCTGAAGTTAAACCTGGTTTCTTGCAGCCTGTGGGCAGCCTCCTCATTTTCCTGTGCAGTTTGGGACTGCACATATCCATCACCCACTCACTGAGGTGCCCAGAGCACCAGCTCAGCCCTGGGAGTTGTCTGGGCAGCTCCTGCCACAGGAATTTGCTGTGCAAGTTGGAGCATTCCATGGAAGCTTGTCCTTCCTCAGGTGCAGCTCTTTGGATTGTCCAGACCCTGCTGGAACTGGAAGGAACTCATCCAGAATAGCTCATTTCCTTCTTCCAGAGGAGAACCAGATGGTTCACACCCTGAGTGTCAGGGTACCACAGGGTCCTTCCTGCCACAACCATTCTGATGGAAGAGGATTTGGTGACAAAAGCTGCACTCCTGAGCGTTGTGTGAAGATCAGGCTGTGTCTGCTCTGGGTGAATGTGGTTTTCCACTCCCTGAAATGGGAAACAAACCAGGAACACAACAGGTTTTGTTAAGCCAGAAGTGTATACAGAGATCATAATGTGGCAGTAGGTAGAGTCCCTATTTGAAGAGGTAGAGGTCCCTGCTCTCCCAAATGTTATTTTATTTACATTGAGCAATTAATGGAGTATTCACTTGGGAATTGGCTATTCCAGGAAAATTACATTTGTGCACTACAGTCTACATATTTTGTCTGATTGCAGTAACTAAATATGATAGGTTCTGCTTGAAGCTGGAGATCCCCTAATGCCATCCCCAAATATTTTTTCACTGTGAATAAGTTGTGGGTTTTCAGATGATCTCAAAGCACAAATATTTTGCTTTAATGCAACAGCCAGAATTGCAAAGTGGTTATAGGTCTCAGAAGAACATTCTGGGAATTTCTGTTCCTAAGTGATGCTGCTTTCAAACTTGAATCTTTTGAGGTTGTGTTAATTAAATGCCATTTGGAGAGGAGTGTCTGGGCTCTCTCTTTTCATTGCTTAGATTATTGTGCTTCAAATAAACATAATGTTTTTGTAGGTTTTGTGAACTAGCCACAGATTTCTCAGCTTTAGGTAACCAAGAGCTGTGTGTGATCAGAGCATTCTGTTTCTGTTCTGGCAGAGTCGTGAAAATGGCTTATGTGGAAGCAGCAGCATGTAGGGGATATTTCTACAAATTTGCAAACCACACTTTAAGAATCCAGTCTTTACCAGCAGTGCTGATCCTGGCAGTGTGTTGAGGTTTTTTTTTTTTTTTTTTTTTTTTTTTTTTTTTTTTTGTTAAATCTTGTAGCATGATGAATTTATGGAACTCACGATTCACATAAAATCCTTGAAATGCACCATTTTAAAAGCGTGGATTGAGACAGCTGGGATGTAGCTGCTGTGTGTTATCTGATACAAAACAAATATTTATATGGTGTTTTCCTGTCACAAGTAGGAAGTAGCTTGAAATCACTCACAAAGATACCCTTATTCTCAGAAGACCTTCCAGCCCAATTAATTTTACAAACTCGAGAGATTTGTGCCAGCTCCAGATAAGCTTTCAGACTTTCTGGTACTTAGCTGAAAGGACTTCCAAAAACTTCTGCCATTTCCCTTCTGTCATTACTGCTTATGGGCAGGTGCTTGAAGTCCACAGAAACTGATGTAATGGGAAAGGAATAAATGTGCAGAAAGAAGAGACAACAGCAAATTCTGATTCCTGATGGCAGCCCGTGCACTATGGCAGACTTCTGTGATTAAATAGAAGTAACAGAATGTGCATAGTCAGTAGGAGGACTGTGAGGTTTCATATATTGATACCACAACTTTAAGTCCCAGGACCCCAAGAATATTCTAAAATTGGTAAAAAGTGCCCCAGTCAGAAGTAAAGGCTGATGGTAACCACCACTTCTTTCCTGTATCTTCTGAATCAGCACCTTGGAGTTAATATTTTTTTGCTGTAAATGGAATTTATTTTGTGTTGCTCTCAGGGAGGTAATTTAACACATTTCTGGTTTCATTTTTAATTTTTCAAGTCCTTATCTCATAGCTCTGCAATCTTTAGTCTGTGACAGCTTTATGAAAGCATAAGCAGATAGTTTGAGAGTTTGGGTGATTATGAGCATTAATTTAACTTAGTGAAATCAGAATCCTTATGCATAAATTTGTCAGTCTCTTGATGTTTGAGAATACTGCTTAAATACACCCGATATTGTTAGTTTCCATTTTGTGTTGAAAAGTTTCAATGACGTGACTAAAACTATATCAGATCTGCACTGAAGAATGTGAAAGTTATTAAGGAGTTGTGATTTCAGTGATAATTCAATGACTGCTATGTCTGGCATGTGCTTCCTTCCATCTTCTGAGATCTGTACATCCAAAGTGGGGTGGTCAGTCAATCAAATATACAGAAGAAGGTAAAGGTCACAGTAGTGCAGAATACTAAAAGTATTATGCATTACAGCCTTGACAAATCATTCTCATGACATAGATTGTAAAAAAGAGCAGAAAATGTCACAAAATGAATCAATTCTCATGAGACCCACTGTAAGAATTGTGGAAAAAAAAGGCAGTGTAACCCCCTCAGTGCTTTTTGAAGTTCTGACTTTCCTGTTTCTCTCCAACAGGGGAAGCTGCAGTTCAGTTTCACGTGAGGTTCAGGTGCCTTTTTGGATAGGAAGTTAGCTGTACAACTGCGTTTGCTTTGCATCAACTTGAACAGGAGTGCTCATCTTACAGATCTGGGCACAAATTCGGGATTAAAATTTGTGTATGCTTCTAACTGAGCCCCTCGGGTCCAGATAGGAAATCTGACAACTCTTGGGTCATCATCTCCTCATGTGGATGGAGGATAGGAAATATCCCAGATACTTGATGGAAAATGTTCACATTAAAAATGATCCCCATCTTTCAGATGGATGTCAGGGAGGATGAGATCAGGACAGAGGTTATGAGTAGGGTGAGAAGCTTAAATAATAGAGACAGACATGGGGTGAAAGCATCTGGAACTCTCCCCATGTTTAAAGCATAGCCCCAGATTTGTAAGAATCAGGGCTCTTGCTACTGTCTAAATGTGTGTGAAATTAGACAGTGACAACCTGTTGCTTCTGTGAATTGTTCCACAGAGTGGCAGGGATGTTTTGATGTTTGGGGGTTTTAATCTTGTTTATGCTCATGTGAACTTCTGCATGAAATTGTATTTTAAAGTAAGGTGAGCAAGCACACACAGAAATTACCAGGATTGCAAAATTAAGCTGTCAGAAGCTCAGAAGCATTTGTACAACACTGATTCTGATTCCTTGAGCTTTTGGCAAAAAACATTATCAGTGTTTTCCCCCAGCATCAGTGCCTGGGTGATGATGGAGCATCCAATGACCTGTGTGGTTTGAAGAGACCTGTCTGTGGGTCTGTCCCCATCCAGCAGCTGCAGAAGGGGAAGTTACCTGGGGAGTATTTAGGGACTGAACAAAAGCAGGTAATCAAGTGCCTCAAGAAAAGACTGTGACATTTTCAGGATGACTGGAGCTTCTCTGTGAAAGATTAATTTCTCACAATTCCTGACAAATATGAGTAATATTTGTTTGGATTTTTTTTTCCCCTCAGTAGGATTCTTTTGCCATAGTATAATGTTTTTGACATTTTGAAGTAGTGGTATTTAAAAATGTTAGGCCACTCAAAAATTTTTGAGTATTGTCTGAAATGTTTTGAAAAGGATCATCTTCAGTAGTTCCTCAGCTTTCATTAACTGAGTGTGGTTAGAGAATCCAAGAATCCCAGATTCGTTTGGCTTGGAAGAGACCTTAAAGGTCATCTCATTCTACCCCCTACCATGGACAGGGACACCTTTCACTAGACTAGGTTGCTCCAAGCCCTTTTAAAGATAAATCAAGGAGTCTTCATTTCCTCTTTTACCTTGATCATGCAGCATGATAAATAGAGAATTTCAAATGTTCTCCTCAAAAAATCAGTTCTTGCTGTCATTTGGGGTGTTTCCCTGTTGCAAAACGGGAAAGAACATATTTTTGAAATATGGTTGTAATATCAGAACAACTGGCTGCAGGTGTAAGAACAGATGAAAGAAGCTGCAATGTTGTGATGCATTTTTTGACTATTGGCTGCATTTCAGCTGGGCAGTGTCAGATGGATGTCCTGGGTTTCAGCCTGGGCCCCAAGTGCCCTCCTGGGTTTGGGGTGATGTTCCCACAGCCCAGCCCATAACAGAGCTCTCTGAAATCCATGCCCAGCCTGCAGTGCCCAGTTACTCACCAGTTACTCCCTGAGTTCCATCCTTGGGTCTCTCAGATGATCCACATTGGAGGATTCTTGTGACCATTCCCAAGTGGTAGCCAGGCTATCTTCACAGACCACTGAAAACGTGACGTGCACTAGAGCTAAACCTTCCTGTTGTTTCTGTTTGAGTCTGTTCACAAACATGAAAAACATCTGCAGCAACAAAAACCTAGGAGTTTGGACCCACCTTCAAACTGCTTTAAGACTTAGGGCATTTCACTGTTCTTATCCAAGAATTCAGTTTCACTGTCCTTTGTGTAGTGCTGGGTTTTGCCTCCCTATTGATCACTAAGCATGGATGATTAATTTCAGCTACAGAGAAGCCTTCCCTTCCCAGTGTGATTTTTTTAAATTAATTAATTAGTAAAATTTTGCAGGCATTCTGAAAATGTAAAGTATGTATTATATGTATTCACTTACTAATTTTAATTAAAAGTGAGCGTTCCTTTTCAGTCTTGGAAAGCCTCATTTGTTGGAGGTTTCAAGATTGTTTTCACTGTTGGCAATATGGTCTCTCATACTGACATTTCATAGTACCAGATATTTCATCATTGCTGTTTTAGCACAGCATGTTTGACCCATAGCAGCTTTGAATGCAAATAATAAACAAGCCAATGCACAATGCTTGACTGTTACACACTGAAATAATATGGCACAGCTAAACTGGGTTTCATTTTTCCTTTTGAATATTATTAATTGCAATGTGTTGACTGTTAATTTAATTAAATGTTTTGTTTTAATAGAAAACCATTTTTCAGTTCACTGACTCACCATTTCATTTAATTAATTGCAAACCTCAGGATTTGATTACTCATAGTTCTCCTTTAGTTAATTTACTTGTTCACAGTTTTGACAGAAAAGCTTTCAAACTAATATGAAGGAGAGGCACAGTCTGACTAATCGGGAAACTGGAAAAAAATAGCTGTAGCTGGAGTATGAGATTAGCAGACACTCAGGGTCACCTGAAAAGCTCAGAGCCCTTGTATTCACCATCAAAATCCAATTTTCAGTGACTGGGCATTGGTTAAATGTGCAGGAGTCACTTGCCCCCAAGACGCCAGTGGAATGTAGTTGAGTTTTGGATTCTTATCCAAACACCAGAAAGTATTTGTCAAGGGATAAATTGTGATGTTACTGGAGGGAAGAGACAATGTCCCCTTGTCCCCTGGTGCTCGGGGTGGCTCAGCACTGCCCTGTGATGGGAGACAGCAAACAACCTGGGGCTGTGATCTTTGGGCCATGCAGTGAAAATGCTGCTTCTTTTGAAATAACTCCTGAAACTTCACTAAGGAATAACCTTAGTAGTCTTTTTTGTCTGTGACAGGGCTGTGTGAGTAAACAATTAACCACTGACCTAATGGGGTGCAGGCAGGGTGTGGAGGAGCCTCTCACAGGCTCTGAGGTCCCATGACTGCAGGAGCAGAGGGTGTGCTCAGGATGTGCAGGAGCAGTCAAGGCTCCCAGCACGTGGAGCTCTGTTCCGTCTCCAGCACCCCAAACTGGTGTTCTCCCCAGCTGGGCAATGCACTGCTGAGCCAGCTGAGAGCAGCCCTAATTTGGATCCAGACTCTTCATTTGAAAATAGTTTGGTTCTTAGACCTGGTCTGTCTGTCCAGAATACAGCTGCAGAAGTTTGCTTCAGTGCAACCTGTGCATGAAGTGTGTGGTTTGTGTGTCCTTATTTTGGTTTTTTCAGTAAATATTTGGTTATTTATTATATCAATCCCTGTGCTGTGCAGTGGAATTCTGCAGCCTCCTCAGAGGGAGGGTGCAGAGTGTCCTGACTTAACTGGGCTCACAGAAAGCAGATCACAGAAGGCAGCTGCTTGTTCTGCCTTGCACGCCGTGAGTTCCTGGGCAGTTGGGATGGGATCCCTGTGCACAGAACACGACTCCCAGATTCCGTGTCTCTCTCTGAGATCCCATCAGGAGCTGCTCCCTGCCAGCCCAGGAAACTGGGGATACTGGAGTAGCACCAGCCCCACCGTGGGGCTGTGGGCAGCCTTGCTAGGAAACCATCCTGACCATGCCCAGACTCCTCCTGTGCTGTGGTGTTGGGAAGGATATCCCTGTTTGACAACAAACGTACACAGTTTATTTCCTGGGTGTTCCCTGACGGATCACAGCTGGCAGAAGATAGCTGAAGAAAGGAAAATTTAAAGTGTAAATGGACAGGAGAAACCAGAAGCTTTGAAGTATGTAATCCAGCACGTGGGTTTTCCTAGCAATCCTTTTTATTTATTTATTTAATTTTTAGGGGAACATAGAGGGATAGACATATACATTACAGCAGTTCCCAGGACATTTTTCAAAGTGAGGTCCTCTAAGTGAGATTCTACTGCTGATAATGACTCATCCAAGAGGATGGAAATGATTCTTCAGTTCTTTGCAGGTCCTTAGAAAGTCAGTTGAAGAATAGCCCTCTTCTCCACAGCTAGCCCAAGCTGAGTCAGTTATAGAAAGGAGTTTTATTAATAGTAAATTAAGTAATAGCTCCAGTAACATTAACCATGGCAGTACCTAATTGAAGATTGTACCAATGCTGCCTGTTTTCTGCCATCATTTCAATCAGCAGCACCCCCTTACTGCTGAACCCCTTTGCTTAAGCCTCAATTTTATTATCCCTCAAAGATGCTGAAGGATTTGTACATTGCTTTTAAAGTGCCTCAGACAGATTCTGTAACTTTTAGTTCAACTTAGAAATTATGTAGACATGGGGAGTAAGTGAGTGAGAGAATAAAGACTTTGCAGATGCTGAGTTTAGGGATAATCTCAGCTCTGTCTTCCAGCTTGTGCCTGGCTGTGCAGAACCTTGGTGCTTTCTGCACTAGGGCTGTGTTTTCCTCTTGAAACTTTTGCTGCTGGAGTGACTTTGGTGTGGCAGATGGCACAGCACAGTTTTCTGATCCATCACTGTTTCTTGGCTGGTGTCCTTATGGCAGCTGTGTCTGGTTAGGGAGCTCGGAAATGCCTGACAATAATTACCTTTAATTTCTGCAGGCGGCATTGTGGTGATTTGGGGTGTGTATTATATTCTGTTTGTTCCGTGGTACCTTTCTGCCTTCATTACGCTTCTGATTCAACTGTTCAGTAGAAGGTTTTGGGGGATTTTTCTTGTTTTTTTTTTTTTTTTTTTTTTTTTTTTTTTTTTTTTTTTTTTTAAATACAGTGTCCTGGATAATTTTTCTCTTGTCTTTTCTCTGAACATTTTGCCGAAGATCTGAACTTATTTTCCATTCTCTATTTACCTCCTTATAAATAGTTTCTTTACGGTTTTGAGTATTTAACTAAATTTCATGACTTCCAGTCTGTATAAAGAACCTGTATAAATACTGACCCTGATGAAAACACTGGAATATTGGTTTATCTGTGCATCCCTGGGTACATACAAATTATAAAACATTAGAAGAAAAAACTCCATGATCCAACATTATATTTTTGTAGCCATTAAGATATATGTGAATTATTTGCAAATGGATTAAAAATAGAAAGTGAAAAGGTACCTAGAAATCTTGAAAACAGTCAGTTGCTCAAAACTATGATGAATGCTTAGTTTTTTTTACTTCCTGAAAATAATGTAAAATTCACTCAAAGAGCACTCCCACTTCCTTTCCCTAAGAAGAAAAAAAATGAAGAAGTTTTGCAGACTATTTCACCTTCTCCAGAAAGTGTGTGGAGAATTTTATCATTGAAGATGTATTCTGTGATGGATTAAGTGAGAGTGTGTGAGATAAAAACAGGAGTTTAAACATCAGGATTTTATATCTGCTTGATAATAAACCTGTAGCATTTGTAAAAGAACTTCGAAGGATGTTGAAAAAGAAATTACAGTGTAATGTGAAGTGAGGGCTGCATTAAATAATCTAAAAGATTTATTTATCAAAATTATTGGTGATGATCAGAATATATTTGCTGAACTTGATCAGAATATCTTTGCTGTATCCATGTGTGATAAAAGATCTCCCTCTTCATGCAGTCCTGGATTGTTTCCTTTTTGAAGTCCTACTGAAACAGTGAGAACTTTGTGAAGCCCATTAGAGGAACAGCAGAGCTAATCTGAATGTCAAATTAGTAGCAGCTTTTAGGAGAGTGTTGTAATTTATAGATAGGGTGTGAAAATTATTAGTTTCCTGTAATCTGTATCTGAATCTCTGAGTAAGCAATACTTTCCAGGAGCAGATTATATAATTCTGGTTTGATGTATGATACCTTAGTGGGTTGCTAGAACAGGCACCACCACCAAAAAAATCATGGGTTTTATTAAATGCAATTCAGTGATTCTGTGGAACTAGGTAGCAAATAATAAAAGCAAGTTCTGCTGTACTGAGGGGAAGAATAAACCCATTTAATCCATAAATGACTGAATAAACAGTGCTACCTGTAGAGTTATTTTTGTGTTTGTGCCCGTGTCTCTTGGATTTTCCTCCTAGAACTTCAGATTATTTTCAGTCATATCTTGCCCAGAGTAAAAGTAATTTGGTACTGTGTGGAAGAAAATCTGATTCTTTATTTAGTGACCTAGTCAAAATGTTAAAACTTAAAAACTTCACCCTTATGAAAAAAAGATACTGGGAATCTAAATAATAATAAAAAATCATTATAATTGTGGTAGCCTGTAGCCTGATGTTACTCTGCTGCTTCTCTTTTACTACTGAAAATTAATTGGGTTTCAGTAATTTGAAAACCTTCTACCAATGCCCACCTTAATTCTGTGAATTTCTGCTTGTCTTAATGGTCTCTTAAAAGTGGGATTGATTCTGTAATAATTCATATTGTTCACGTTCCCAAAGTAATATTTTCCAGTTACAATAATATTAATCCAAACCAACAGATTTCCAGGAGGACAAAACAATATTTGGATGCACAATAGAACAATGAATGCTGTACTAAACAGTTAACTGGCTTTGAACTGTTGAAATTAAGGAATACTGTATCTTACTCAGCATGTAGAAATTTTGTTGCAGCTTAATAAGTCATGCAGAAAGTGATCAAAGTGACAAGGTGATCAAAGTGACGGGAAATTATATTTAAAAGTATAATCAAAAGGGATACCATTAAATAAATATTTCTTTGTGCTATACATGTTAAAAAGAAAAATAAACATGAAACTTATTTTTTAGTTCTTAGAATGGTGTATTGAAGTAACTTGACTTCAAAACAAAGATGGGGTTTGGGGATAGCATTACTTAACTGGACTAAGAATGACAATTGAATTTATGTGACTTTTTGTTACTGGAAAGGACTCTTCTGATCAAACTCACAGTGCCACATTGTACAATGTAACACTGCATATTATTTATTTACATTTTCCCAGGTCTGACAGCAGCTGCCATGGCGGAGGCTATGAAGCTACAGAAGATGAAACTTATGGCCATGAACAGCCTTCATGGAAGTGGGAGTCAGAATGGAACCGAGTCAGAAAATGAAGAGCTCAATTCTAATGCAGGTAAGTGATGCTGTGCCCCTGAGCTGCCCTGGAGCCCTCAACATCTGAGTCTCAAATTCTTGGGCTCTTGTATTTTGTAAGCTTTGCTCTAGCAAAGCTAAATAAAAATTAGTACCCTTATTCCTCCATATTCCTACAGTTTTCCTCCTAACAACCCCCTTCACTAATTGTTTGAAAAATACTGGTGAAGGATCATCTTCATTAGGGTTGGATACAGACCTTTTAAAGTGCCCCAAAATACATCTGGAGTAACAAAAGATTTCTGAATTGGCAAGTAACACTGGAGTTTTCCAGTAAATGATGGAAAGTTTCCAAAAGGTCAGGTTGTGGGAACTCCTGAGTTCCACAGGTCACTGGAGAAGGGTAAGTTGGGGAATGCTCCACCACCAAGTTTATGGCTTTTCTGCATTTTGTTCTTTCCTTGAGTGGATATTTGCAAAGCACATCTGTGAAGGGGAGTTGTGATAATCCTTGGCTGTGGCTGGAGTCACCTCAGACAGGAGGCCCTGGCACAGAACACGTTCATGTGCTTATAAACATCAATATGAATTTGATCTAAGCTCCCCAAGTCCCAGCTCCCCAGGAATAAGGTTCAAAGGTGAAGTCAAAACAGATCCTTTGGAGAGGAAATCTTTGTTTATTCTGATGTCCTTCCAGGAGAACAGAAGAGATTTTGGAGTGTGTAAAGCACCTGTAACGAGACAGATCCATTTTGTCTCTGATACCTGTTACAGTGAGGGTAGTTTCCCTTGGCCTCACTTTTTACTGCATCCTACGCTTTTGCCACTTGGGGAATGTATTTTGTTTGTTTCCATTACCAATTCAAGAGGAGAGGCAGAGTGTGATCCCCGTGGCATCCCGCTCTCCCATCGGCATTCCCGCAGCTCCGAAGGCAAAGCCTGGCTGCTGTGTGCTGCATATGCATCCTACCATCAAAATGGTAATTTATTAGACCACTAAAGCAGCAGCTGGGAGGTCTTACACTCATTTTCTAAAGGAATAACTTTGAATTCGTGACAAATTATGCACAAAGCAGTCTTTCCAAAAGCGGTATTGGCTTTTGCTAATTTTGTGTACTCATCTGTATTTGAAGAAATCTGGCTTCTAACTCATGCATTAAACCTTTCCCCAGCTTCCTGTTCTGTAGGATGTGTGTTTCTTATTCACCTCTCAGACCCTAACCAATTAGTGCACATTGAATTCAGGAAAAAAGCACTGAAAAAGCCTATTTGATGGTTGTAACTAAAATAGTTTGTATGTAGTTCAGAATGAATTCTGAAGGTTCACTGAATTCTAAGAAAAAGGACTGAAGATAGAATTACTCCAGAAGAGTAAGCAAACTTCATACAGAAAAGATGTAGAGTTGGTATGGGGGTTTTAAAAGCTGCTGTACAAAACTTTGAGTGCTCATGGTTTTGTGTGTTACCTGGTAGGGCAAAATTCGTGTACCTCACGTGGGGAGAATCGTGCATTAATGTGATTATGTTAGATACCTCATGGAACAAGAAGTTTTTTAGGGGACTGTCATACCAGCCTTTGGACAGTGCTTTACAGGCAAGTTCTCTGTGTTTTAGCAATTGAGTTCTACAACCAACTCAATACCAATTTAAATATTTGGAAAAATTCCCTCTGACTTTAGTTACAGAATAAGAATAAGAGTGTGGTGGCAGTTCCATACAGATCTTTTCTCAATTCTTTCCCCTTTTCATTGCCTAATACAGTATAATTGCCAAGACCAAATTTTCTGGCACCAGTGCCAGTGTTGCTTGCAGACAGAGCAGTAAGTCCTTATCAGAAAGAACTAATACTAATCCTATTAAAAATCACAATTTCCCCTCTTTCCAATATGAGCAACATGAGCATTGAAATAATTTTTGTGACTTGTGGATTCTTCCTTTATTGGTTGGTCACACAGATTACAAATATGCACATTGAGCAGGATGCATCAAAGTGGAAAATCTCCATGAAAGGAGTGTAAACGTTGGCTGTACATTTCACCAAATAAAATAACTGAAGAATTATCAAACACTCAATACAGAAAACTCCTTTGTGTGGCAAGAAGAGAGTGGGAATTTTGTTTAGAAGTTAATACACAGGTTGTAACTTTGATCTGCTGTGAAGGAAACACCAGGATAATTCTGTGTGCATGAAACCTTCACCAACTGTTTGCTTTGCTCTAGACTTACAGTTTAAATGACTATTAAAAATAAAATGGGGATGTGAAATGAGGAAGAAAATGAATTTTGAATTTTTTTTTTACTTAGAAGAGGTGGAAAGGAACAGAGCAAAGGAGTCAGAAGCCTCGTAAGTGAGAAAAACATTTTATTTTAGGAGAGAGACCTACAGTTTCTTTGATTTGAGGTTGTGTTTAATGGCTTCTGTAATGGCTGCAACATGACTCTGCATCTAGATTTCAGCATGAATAACAACCTGTTCGTGTTTCATTTAGCTCCAAATGAGAAATTCTGTGTTTTATTGTTTTAGGAAATTAGTCTGTGTACTATTGCTCCTGGAACTTTATAATTAATCACTAAAGGTTATGGCTGTGGAGAGTTTGTGGGAAATAGATGTCTGAATGATTATAATTGTACCTGTCAAATCAGAAATATAGTTGTACAGAGCCAAGGACCTTTTGCTTCCTTTGATTTTTTTTTTCTTTTTACAGTAACAAAGACTTTAAAGAGTTGCAGTTTTACTTAAAACAATAAAATTTGGCTTTTACCTCAGTGTTACACACTGACTTCCTACAATGCCACTAAATATTTCACTTTTGGATATGTGCCTTCCTGCCCATCCCACAGTCTGATAGATGAGTGGAATACCCTCTTTTTGCCGTTGGTTATTTCAAATCAAAAATGTAATTGAGCAGTAATAAGTTCTGAAGCTTTATTGCCAGATTTCTTTTTGCAAGTGTGTCATTATATACAGGCCATTAGTATAATAAAAAAAAAGCGTTGAGGATGTCTTGGCATATTCATCTCAATCTCCATCTGTATCTGGTGAAGTACGAAATAATTTTGGGTTTGCTTCTTATTGATGCCTAGTCTGTCACTTCTCCAGTTTCTTCCTCTGTGCATCATGATGATGATGGAAACTTTTAAGAATTCTCTGTCTGAAGCCAGAATTTGTCCTGTCAGTTTAAAATCTGAACTCTTAACTCAATTTAACATGATCAGTGACTAATTCCTCAGATACTATATTGTTCTCTAGCAAATTGCAGGTGTGGAATTGAGTCTTACAAATGTGTCTAAGGAAGTGGGAAGTAAATGTGCCACTTCTTTTCTTTATTCTAATCTAGCTGGTGTGTTTTTGCCATCAGGTCCTTCCTACCTCCTTTTTATGATACAATAATCTCAGTAGTGGTGCAGTTTGGTACTGGAATATTCTAAATAACTTACTGAAAACAAATACTACAAGAGTTAATACTGAAAATACAGGGGAAGAAATTCTCCAAGAAGTTCAATTTGCAGGTATTTTTTAATTGAAGCAATGCTTTAGTTCACAGTGCTGTGAAGAATGCTGTTATACATTTGAACATTGATGTCCTCCTTCCACTCTCTTCTGCAGAAGAGAAAGAGATTTTTTTGCACCTTCCTACTCATCATATGAAGTGTTGAAGCAAAACTTCTCTGACAGTTGAAAATCTTCTCTTCAATCTGGCACTGGAGGTTCTTCGGCCCCACAGTCCAGCCGACCTGGGCTGGCTGTTCCTTGTGGCTTAGTGTCCCTCTCCATCCCTGGTAGGATTGGGGCAGGAAGGTTGAGCTTGGAGAACAAAGTAGTTTGGGACAAAAGTGTCTGGATATGAGGGAAACCCATCCCTCTGGAATCTCAAACTCCTAGTAGTCATAAATCTTCTGTGATCTCTTCCTCCTCCTTTAGCTCCTCCAAGTGGGTCCTTGGAGATGACACTTCGCTGGTGGCACCAGAGGGTTGCCAGGAGTGATTGTGGCTTTTCCTGCTCCACTTGGGAAGTGAGGAAGGGCTGGAGTGAGCAGCTGGAGCTGACTCCTGCTCACTCTCAGCCCAGCCACGTGGCCAGATTTGTTGTTCTGCAGAAGTAAGACAAATAGAACAAAAGCTCTCTGGTTGCACAGAAGTGTTGACAAAGAATGAGCTCCTTCATCCTCGTGCAGTGCTAAAAACAGATGAAGTGTGTTCTGGAAATTAGCATGTCATTGTTTAGGGGGATATGGAATTGATTTGAAATCTGAGCTTTTATTTTTGATGGCATGGCAGCAGGTGCTTTGTACAAGTGTTAGATAGGATAGACTGTAGAACAGACACTGGGTGATGTCACCTGGATATCCTTCAAGCTGCCTGAGCAAGGGAGGATCAGTGCATGGCAGTCGTGACAGGAGCTGTGTGTGCAGAACCTCAGAGCAAAGAATAAAGCAGGTATTTCCTTCTGGTGGCTTTTGGAGTTAGCATGCATGATTTAAGAAATGTGTTTTGCTTTCCCAGGAGAGATATCAAACAGTACTAAGTGTTTCAGTGGTATTTCCTTAGGAAGTCAAAATGTTATTCTGTACGTAGAGTCTTGTTGCTTAATTTCCAGACAAGGAGCTAAGTTAGGCAGAAAAGAAAGGAAAAACACCCGAGCTTTTGGCATATGAGGATCAGAGAAAAAGCTCTCTCATAGAAAAAAAAAAGTGTTATCTTTTTATCCTTCTTTCCCTTCAGTACCTGCCATGCAGTTTTCTCACAAATGCAAACATCCTTCACAATCTGTTTAAAAAACCACAAATACATCACTCGGAGGAATATTTAAGGAACCATCAGGAGGGAAAAAACTCATTGGTTTAATGGAATGCTGTCAAGGAAAATCAGCATCACAAACGACACAGGGCCAGAATTGATACTTTTGCACTGACATGTTAAAAGAAAATCCCATGCATTATTTAGAAAACCCAGAAATCTGTCAGCTGTATGATTGCCGAGTTAGCAGAAGCAGGAGGATGCTGCTCAAGTTGAAAAGAAACGCGTAGGCACAGATCCATATTGTAACCTTTCATGTTCTCCACCCACCATGAATACCCAGCTATTACACGGTCAGCATTTTTAAGTTTTTCTCTTTTAAGATTTTTCAAGCGCTTGAAAAGTCAAAAGAGGTAGGTCTTTTCTTCTAAAAAGCAGGATGCCAAGGCTGTTATTTTATTGTAAGAATGTAAAAGTGACAGGACCAGAGAACGGGTTTTTTTAATCCTTGAGTACCATGTAGATTTCATGAAGTCATTTTTCCTGTTGTTCAAGCAAGTATTTTTGTGTTACTTGAGCAGAGAGTTATGAATTTTCTGAAATAGTTACAAATTTTCTTAAATTTTCCTTTGGCCAGGAGGGATATGTGCAGCCTTGAAGCAAGAGAGAATTTAACATGTTTTTGGTTTTATGCTATCTCATCCAAAAACTAGAGTTGACTCCATCCCGAGCAGACACGTTAAAACATTTTATCCTAAAAACTAAAACCTCTGTGCTATTTTTGTAGGCAGTAGCTGTGCTGGTGAGGGTGGAGGTGGGAAGGTGAGGGGATGTTTGGTCCCTGTTGTGGGGACAGGATCTGCACAGGGGAGGTTCACCCAGGGACATAACACCCAAAGGAGTGGTGACACTTGGTGGATTTCAGGATGTGCTTCCATCCTTAGCCTTAGAGTTGTGATTTCATGGAACTTCGTTGAACCCGTATGGAAGGGATGGTGAAATTTATTTAACCTGTTTTCAGTGAAAGTAGAGTGAAGGAGCTCAAACATTCTCATAACATGGGGGCTTTAAAAAGCCTTCCCTGCTGCTGCTTGTCAGGAAACATCCTTGACTGGGGAATGACATGAGCAGAGAATTCCCTATGGATGAGGTAAGTGATGCCTCCCTGGGGCCAGGCACTGATAATCCTGGAGGAGGAGGTGGACATGCTGCTGTATTTTAAAGATCCAATCCTCAGGCATTAACCAGGAAGTGAAATGCTGTTTGTTTGGGTCAGCTGTATGTACCCCGTTTGCACTGTGCGTTTTTCTCTCCTGTTCCTTCCTAATGGGATACTTCCAAGGGCCCTCTCAGTTAGTCCAAGAACCCAGTCTCCATGTGGGAAGCTTGGAAATAAGATGTAGATATCTATTTCTTCGGCAAATTGTGGTTTTTTGGAGATTGAGTGTCAGTGGATATTTTGTGCTGGGTTACCGCAGCACTGGGCAGGGTTTAATACCAAGAATTTTAGGAGGCTTTCGTGAACTTCAGTTTCAGTGGAGTGCAAAAATGAATTTTTTATCTGCAGACTTACTTTAAGGTCCCATTTTAGATACATTCTTAAGCAGTTACCTGTTGAATGCATGTGAATAGTTTAACTGTATTTTTTAAAGTATTCATTTAAATTTGGAATAAATACTTTATAGTAAATGCAGATAATGATTCACACACAATTGTTGACACATCAGCTAATATTTACATATTTGAATTGATTGACTCCCAACTCTGAGAAATGTGAAGTAGCTCTGGCTTTAGTTTTAAAACTAATAAAGGAAATATAACTCCAGAATAATTTTGAAAATGAAATTCTCTGTCCTCTTCTCTGTAACTGAGGCATCTTCTTCTGTAAGAGGAATTCTCTTTCAGGTTTTTGATGTTTATCTTGCACATGATGAAATTAACTGTGTTTATATAAAATCCTGGCTTGAAGATCAAGCAAATTTAGGTCTTTCCTTATACTGGCTTCTTTTTAGAAAAGTTGATGCTCATTCTTGAAGCTCTGGGTTATGTGAATGCTTTTTGATTGGGTAATTCCCAAGGGTATATTCTAAATGGATTCATGGCAATTAGATATTAGATACTGCTAAGTGTTTACAAATGGATAGTATATATACTTGTAAGTTTATATTTCAGCAGTTAAACATCTCACACAATCTGTTTCCTCGGTATGTTTTGGTTGTTATCTTATTTGAAGTCAAAGAACTGTTCCTTTTTTCCCCCAGAATATTTTTTTTTGTCTTTAATAAGGACAGAATTCCTTACAATGATTTCTAACTTTTGCTGGAACAAATTTAATACAGAAAATAAAGATTCATATCTATTAAGAAACCCTGCCTAATGCCAAATCAAATACCCCTGGGTGCACGTGGCGTGATCGTAAACAACCTCTCCAGATTCTTGCCATATCTGCTATCAGAACTAAGTGCAGCAAAAGATAAACTAATGACAAAATGCAAATGGTATGGCTAAACGGAGGAGAATTGAGAGCTTTCACATGTCTGTCACCTTTCAGATCCTTTACAAATTTATAGTCTCAGAGTGCAGAGGTCTAAATCTTCAAAGCTTGAAAAACAGAGGTGCAGCATGAACTAATCTTCATTTTTTCCCCTATCTTGTTACAGCAGCACTAATGGAAATGTATTTTGTTTAATGACTCTGAAATCCTGTTTGTAATTAGATGTGGGAATTGGTCTTACTTTGTAACAGATGATACTGGAATAATAATATGAGAGATGCTACGCTGAGACCACTATCCTCCTAAATCTATATCATTTTTCATTTTATTGACAGTAAATGTGTTCCTGGAACAAAGAGATTGATTTTAAAGAGTGGAAAAATAATGTCTAGTAAAAACTTGAATGAAAACATTTTAGCATTACTTTAAGTGTATCACAGGAGTATATTAACCCTTCAGCTGTATTTTTAATTTTAGTAAACAATCTTCTTACAGTTGTTGCTTTGTCACTGATACAATCTTTGAATGAATGCACCAAAAGGTAAAGAACTTTAATTAATGGCAGGGTGCACACAATTAAAATGTGTATCATATTTCAGAAGGATTATTCAAAATAATTAATTTTGTCCATTAAAACACTTTTCCAGTCTTAACTTAAGTAATTAGGAGTGGGCATAGAAGATGTGAGTGAGGGCTGAGCTCACAGAGTCCCTTCAGAGTATTACTCTCTTTACCAGATCTTGATGTCATAAATCATTTTGGCCTCTCTAGAGCCAAGGCTACATTTTTTCCTTGGTTATAATTCTCATTTTTGTTGGTAGTAGCTGAAATCTGTGGCCCCTACCAATGTGCTGAAGGAAGGCAGGTGGCTCCAAAGTGTCCTCATTAAGGCAAGGTCTCACGTTCATCTGCAAGGCACAGGGACTCCACAGCACCGTGGGGAGTGATGCTGATCAGAAACACCCCAAATCTGGGACTTTCTGTAGGAAATTTTATCGAGACGGAGGCAGATTGAGTGCCCCACTCCTTAAAAGTTCAGATGTTTTAGTAGAGTCCTGTGGCTGCTGAAGGACACAGTGTGGAAAGGGTTGTCCCTGCAGTCACAAGGTGAGGAGGCACCACTGCCTTCCTGCCTGGGGTCAGAAAGGCAAGGAAGGGGAGAAGCATAATCCATGTCTAGCACTGTGAAATGCATCTTGAATTTTATGTTAAATCATCCGTGGGAAAAGCAAAAGCAGACCCAGGAGCAGGCAGCATCCACTGGTGACCAGCAGAGCTGTGGCAGTGTGGGGGGCCAGGAGTGCTCAGGGATTTGCAGGCTTTCCACAGTGCAAGGATAGGGAAATACCAAATGTCACATACATATTTTTTTTTCTTTTTTTTTTTTTCCCACCCAGGTCCTTGTATGTCCTCTTGTTTCCACAAAATCTCATCTGCTGATCTTTGTGCACAAAGTAAAATGTTCAAGCTCTGTTGGTTCAATTTCCCATTGCAGGGTGTAAGGATGTGAGTAAAACTGTAAAGAATTCCAGTAAAAGTGTGTATAAGTGATAGTGGCCTTTGTTAACAGTCGTGAGTCCACTTCAGTCTCACATTAATGGTAGTTTAACAGTAGAAAGTACTTCAATATTTTAATTACATTGTAAAGTCTGGAACATTCTTGTTCTTGTTAAGGCACATATAACTTAGGATGAAAACTGGCATATTACCTTTGATGTGGGCCACATGCTGAGAGTCCCCCCAAGGATGTCATTGATAGTGATACAGCTGCCAACAGCAGGAGTCTCATGAATTACAATTTTAATCAGGTTTTTAAAAAAAGTCCCCTAACATACAGTTAATTTATGTTTGAGGCAAGAAATATTTGTGGTGTGATTATCTGGAATACTTTCTTCACTTAAAGGAGTTGCATTAATCTCCCCCCCAGTTTTAATACCGTGGGTTTTTAGTTAAGGATTCAGCACTAGATTTGTGCGGTGTGCCCTGAGCTGACATTTCTGCAGCTGAGATTCAGTAGCAGTTTTCCTTGCAACAGTTGGTGCTGTTGAAATGTCTGGCTGATCTGTGAATTTGATGAGACAGAAGTCACTGTGGTCTCCAGTAATTCTGCCTCTCCTTGCACCCACAGAGTACAAGGCATCCCTTAGTTGTGGAGCAGGGGCTATGTGGGTGAGCAGGACACACATAGATCAGAACCCTACTACTTTTTATAGAATACCTTGGCTGTCTTGAGAACTTAGCTTCAAGTTTTATTTTCCTTTAATGAAGTTTTGATCCATGAAAAAGTCAGGATTATGCATTTATTTCTGTGATTTTAAAGTAAGCATCTGAGAGTTTTGCATAATCGGTTATGCTTTCTGCTCCATATTCTGTTTAAAAAAAGCTGGAATCCAAAGTGTGAGTGACATTTTGGTAGAATTTTAGCAAGTACAGTCATTACCAAATTAAAAATAGATACAGGTGGGTAGTCTGTGTTTTTAACTCCTTTTAAAAAAACCCAGCCCTTGACTGTATACAAGAGCAGCAGTTTATCAGATCATTATAGTTACCATTAGAGAGACCAGCAGTGTTGTCTCAGACCAAGAGTAAATTTACCTTTATCCACCAGAGGCTTTAATTTCCATGGCTGCGACATCTTTTCCTCAAATGAAATTCTTATTCTTAATTTGTTGGAAGGTTAATTCAAATTAATAAGATCACTGAAGAGTATTAAAATGTGGTCCATTTAGTCATGGAGAAGAAAATGTTGTTGGCACTGTATAATTGAAACTACTAATTTGTCCATAATCTAAAGGAAAAACATGTGGATTTTTAATACAAGCTTCAAGTGCGTTATTATTTTGGAAAGCCAACCAATATTATGCTACCTGGTACCTAAATAATATGTATTTCTTGGCCAGTTGTGTGTTAGAGGAAGGTTCCACAGTGCAGGACAGTGCTCCTGTTGTGGGTGGGCACTGCAGGCTGTACCTGCAGGCTGCTGGGTCACGTTGATCACACCTGGCTCAGGTAGAAGGGTGAGTTCAGGACAGTTCCTGCAGGATGGCTCTGTCTCTGGGTCTGGTCTCTGCTGCAGTTTGTGGTGTTCAGGATCATCAAAAGCAGCACTTTCAGGCTTGTTTCCTTATCATACTCCAACTCTGCCAGCCTCGTGTCTGACTGACAGTTGCCCGGCTTAGTTTCAGAAATTTCATAGGCCTTTTGATCAAGGCCATTTTTCCCTAATGCTTTCCCTTAGTCTTCCTTGTTAAAAGTCTTTCCTTGCTGCATCTTGTCCTGTACACTATGGCTACAGAGAACAATTTATTCCTTTTTATGACTGAACATGTTCTTTATCTAATGAAGACAATTATTGAGCTCCTGCCTGTTGTCCCTTCCTTCCACTGAACCACCTGCTCTTCTGAAGGACTCACTGAGCATTTCCTCCCTCCCTGTGCTTCCCTGGCCTCTCTCCAGGTGATTCAGATCCTCCTGGTCCCTGCCCAGGGCAGTGCCTTGGTCAAGGCCAGTGCTCCAGGCAGGAGTGTGGAATGGGATGGAGACAGAGAATTCCTCCCATTGTGCACACACTGATCTCCTATAAACGTGTGCAACTCATTCCCCTGGTATGTCCTGGCAGCAGGATTCTGCTGACCTGTGTTCACCTGCAGTCAACTACAAGCTCTAGATACTTTTATTTTTTAATTTATGCAGGCAGTCAAACCCCATTCTGAGTTGAGGGTGGCAATTCCAGCCTTTCCCCTGTCCTCACCAGATTTTCACATTGTATCTCCCTTAAATCTTCACAATAGTTTTGACAACTTTTAATACAGATCCAGAACTTTGGATAATTCTGCTGTGTATGCATAGGATATAGACTGACATCTGCCCTTGAATGGGGAGCATTTAGTTCAGTTAAGTTTGGCTATTTTATGATTCATTCTCTCTGTACATGTTGGCTTGAAGGTATGGTGTGAAGGTAAATTAAAATTGATAGTTGAAACTGAAAATCAGCATTTCCTTTCTCGATGCTGTGCATTTTTTAAGCTGTACACAGCCATCTGCAATTAATGCTCTTTGTTGTATATCTTCTGTATTTACAATATATTTGACAATAAAACCTTTTTTGACATTTAATCAGTAGCAGAGTTGTTCCACTCTCATTATATATTCATGAACTTTATCACCAAGACAAGACATAAATGTTGAGCTTCCCTTTAAGATCAGACAAGCATTGGTATTTAAAATGTTGAAAACTATTGGGGGGTGGTACTGTTTTATATTTGTACAATATAAGAATTAGAATAGGTTCCTCTTTTTAAGAAGATGCTCAGGCTGTTTTAAGGACAGAGACAACAAAACTGGGAGACTAGTGAAACTGTAAGAGCTGTGTATTCAGTTAATAATGTCATGGGCCATCAGAAGCTGCTTTTACCCCCTTTTCCTTTAAAGCTTATAATATCAATTGAATTGTGATTCATTTTCTCATATTTCAGATGGAAGTTGGAAAGGCAGTAGGAAGAAGTGTCTTGCAAGTTCCTGTGGATCTGTTTGTTGATTGACTATCTGTAAGAATTTGATGTGAGGGGGATTTTGGCATTTTATCCTTGAGAAATATTCTCCCTCATTTGAAGCACCTCTTCTGTTTTTCTGGATTTTGACAAAGTAGATATTTTTTGGAAGCTGAGTCCAACCTTATTCCTTTTCTCTGTAAAATCTTACATCTAGCATAAGTCATTTAGGAAAAAACAGAATAGCATGAGTAAGATCTTGAATTTCACTTTTTAAACACCAAGCATATCTGCATATATCCTGTATGTGAAACGGCATTTCTGTGTCAATGATAAATTGAAGTTAAATACAAAAATACTACTGAAACAGAAGGGAATTTGCATGAAACTTGGAGGTATCTTATATTTGGGAGGGTAATCTTTAATGAGCCTCTCTGAATTTAAACTCAGTGATACTGTCTGTAGAAGAAATATTTGCATTCTCCTATTGCTCACAGCTGATACAGATTTTCTCTCCAACTAACTAACAGCTCTTCTTTCTGCCTCAAGTAATTACCCAGCCCAAACTTTGCCATTGTACTATGTAACTGGAAGATCTCCAAGTCATCAGGATAGCAGTGTATCTTCAGTTTGGATTTAAAAGAAGTATTTTATTTATTAGATGCAGTTATGGCACTAAAATAAATAGTTGATGCAGTTAGGCAACATCTCAGCTTCAAAATTTAATCATCTACAAATGCAATTTATTTTTCATAAGCTCCTTGCTTTTTTAATATGATTCACTGGATTTTTTTCCTGTTGTTTATTCATCTGTTTTGAATGGAGACCCCAGGCATTTGTTTTTCCTGTTCCTTAACACTTGGTATGGTTGAAGTAAAAATATTTTTAAATAATGTTCATATTATTTAAATAATTTCATATTTAAAACTTTGAAGCTGCCCAGAGAATTCCCCATCCCTGGAAGTACCCAAGGCCAGGTTGCACGGGGCTGGGAACAACCTGGGACAGCGGAAGGTGTCCCTGCCCCATGGCAGGGGGTGGGACTGGATGGGTTTTAAAGTTCCTTCCAACCCAAACCAGTCTGGGATTCTATATTTCTATATTATTTGAATGAGGTATGTGACAAGACTGTGGTCACAGCTCCCCCATTTTTAGTTATCTTAATTATATACATGCAATAACTTCTAATTCAATTAAGACCAGCAATATTCCACATTAGCCTGTGTGTCAAAATCCATGCAGTATCCTATAAAAAAGTCATTAGTTTGGTAATATCAATTTAACAAGTTTTAGCTCATTAACCTTGACACCAGCAGTGCTGGAGAGAGGAACCTTTTGATATTGTTGTTCTCAGCATATAGCAGGGAGCTCTGGAAATGTGCTGAAATCTGTGACTATTATCCCTGATCATCAGTTACGGCTGTGTGCTGGCTCTTCTGGGCAAACACCACAAATTACAGCTCTTCAAGTCAACTTAATAGATGGTTGGTGCAGTTACATGACTTCTCACCTTCAAAATTTAATCATCTGCAAATTGCAGAAATACTCCTTCAGTTAGTTCATATTCTGTTCTGGCTTTGTGTTTGAGAAATTACAGTTACCTTTGTAGTAATGTTCTTGGTTTAGCTTATAAATATTATTTAATAATGGTGCGGGTACCATTACCAAATGGGAAGATGAGCAATCATTTAAAAGCAGGGGACAAAGAAATCAAGAAGAAACTCTAGCAGTGTAAAAGTGTGGCGTAGTGTATATTTTCTCTTACACTTCCAGACTCAAAAAAACCATCAATGTTGAAAAAGACCTCCAAGGTCATCGAGTCCAAATTGGTATTGTCTGATATGATGCCTCAAATTTGGTGTATCTGATTTTCATAACTGAGTAGAGACAGAGCAGAACTCATATTTAACCCCATTGCTAATCACAGAGGTATTTGAATAGCAGTGGGAAGGGGTTCTGTAAAAATGCAAGGTATTTTCTTCGGGACAGCTTCCCCTAATCCCTTCCAGTCATTGTGAGTCTGTCACTTTTTATGATTTGAGGATAGCATTTGGATGTAGAGAGAATGAGCACCCACCTGTGAGGAAGGGCTTTGTGAAAGCACAGGAGAGGAAGAGGGAGTTAGAGCATTGTCTTAATGTAGAAGTGGAAAAAAAAGCAAGATGAACATGGAAAACAGAATATTTTGTTGTCAGCTTTTTGTCCTGTTCCTGCCAGTGTCAAATTTTCATGGATTTATTTCCCTTCCCTTCCCTTCCCTTCCCTTCCCTTCCCTTCCCTTCCCTTCCCTTCCCTTCCCTTCCCTTCCCTTCCCTTCCCTTCCCTTCCCTTCCCTTCCCTTCCCTTCCCTTCCCTTCCCTTCCCTTCCCTTCCCTTCCCTTCCCTTCCCTTCCCTTCCCTTCCCTTCCCTTCCCTTCCCTTCCCTTCCCTTCCCTTCCCTTCCCTTCCCTTCCCTTCCCTTCCCTTCCCTTCCCTTCCCTTCCCTTCCCTTCCCTTCCAATTTCCTTCCCTAATTTCCAGCCACACTAAAGCAAAAGCAAGGTCAATTTAAATAAACTTAGGTGTATATATATTTTTTTTCCTCCTGGCATGTTTATCTCATAAAAAGCAAGTTTTTTTAAAAAATTATTTTTGACTTTTTTAGAAATCTAATCCAAAATGAAAAAGTACATTAGAGTAAAATTGAAGTGTTGGTTGTTCTCCAGGTAGTGGGGAAGAGCATGGTGTTGAGACTGAGTGAGGTTTTTCATGTGCAAAAAAATCACTTACATTTTGTAGGAGCTCTGTGGGTTTGAAAAGAGATAATTTCAAGTGATTTTAGCTTTGAGAATTTACAAAAAACCCTGTACTCTTTGTATTTTACAGTAAAAAGCAGCTAAGTTGAAAATTCATTACAAAATAAATCTACTAAATTGTTACTCTTTTAAGATACATAACATTTATCTTCTAAAATCTCTTTGGTGCCTTGAAACTGGGCTTTTGTCTTTATCTAAGGAGCCTTTTTTGAGTAATCCAAAAAAGACTTTTTTAAAATAACTGAAGACTGTATGGATGCAGAAAAAAGTCCAGTTTTATGAAGTCTTTCATCTAAGACCTAATTCAGATAGAATCACCTGAAGTCAGAAAATTAACATGTGCTGGGTAGTTGGGCAAACATGTCTGTTAGACAAAGCTGCCTCTGCAAATATTGGATTTCTTTCTAAAAGTGACCTTGCATTATTTGACATTTATGAAAAACTGTTTGAGTTTTATGTGAAACATGTAGTGGCATTTCTTGTGGCAAATGTATGTTATTTTACATTTATGTTAAACCCCATGTGGGGGCATTTCTACATGTATATGTATGAACGTATCTGAGTATATTTGAAATGAGAACTGCAAATCAGACTACAGATTTGTGTCCTCTAATTTGGAGGTTTGTAGTCTGACCATGTTCACTTGAGATTTAAATATCTTTCAAGATATTCAGACTTGATTACTTGGCCTCACCTGAATAATGTAGCTTAGAACTACAGCTTTTATCTGGGTAGCTGTCTTTTTATTATGACTAAAAATTCATACCACTTCCAAGATGTTTTGTAGAGTAAAATGTTCATTTTAGAAGTTACAAAGGTTTTTTGACCAGTAGTTTTAAAAGCTGGCATAATTTATAAAGTGGAGGTTCAGCTGCAAACTGTGGGGCTTGGCTTTAGGAGAAATCATGGTTTGAGGATGTTGCTTGACCAGTGACGTGGATAGAGGATATTTGCAGCATAGAGGTACCAAAGACATCTGGAGCTATGCAATGACCAAGGCTGTCTGTGGCACTGAGGGAACAAAATCCTTCACCCCTGGGCTTTGGACACTGGGAATGCCGGGCTGGAACCACTGAGGTTCTGAGGTACTGAGCCATAGATGTGCTGGGACAAAGTGCATCTCTTTAAAAACCTCTGCAGAGAGTGCAATCCTCTGTCCTTTTTTGTTTTTACACAGAACCTCAGAAGTGAAAAACAGATCTTCAAGCTTCGCAAACTAAAGAGCTTTGGGAAGAGTGTATTTGTCATTATGTTTAATTTGCACATACCTCACCAAAGAAAAGGCCAGGGGAGCCAGGCCGAGAACACAGCTGTACAGGCAGCTCAACTAATTGCCTCTCCATCCTCAACCTCATTTATCTTCATTTCTTCCCAATTATACCAAATTATCAATAGTCTCTGTTGCATCAGAGTCTTAATCCCCTTTATTCAGGCAGCATTAGATAGTGGCAGATGAATTCTTGGAGGGAGTCAGGGTAAACAGCCATGAAATGCCACCTCTGGCAGATGGCATTGCTCACAAGAAATGTGACAAAACATTTGGAATTTGTTACCAGGCATTGGTATGAGAAGGCAAGCTGTCAATATTTTTTTAAATGATAATCAAGGTGGTGCATACTTATACCACTAGCAGAAATGAATCCTGTCCAAAACCTCAAGCTTAGTTAAGTTCAGCTTGGCACTGTGCTATTCTGTTTTGTTGCAGAAGTCTCTCATTTTCCTTTCTTAAATAGTTTCGCTTTATCTGGTATTGATACCAACATTTTAATAATGTTTGTTCTGATGGTAGTTATTTATTGCTTTATTTATTCATTGTTATTTGTATAGCTCAGAAAAGAAATTCTAGCTTGAAGATGTAGAGTATCCTTTACTTAGTAACAAGTTTAGGAATGGTTTGTTTTACATTGTTGGTCAGTTCTAGGGGTTTGGTCCTGCTCCTTAGAGAAGCTAATGCTAAACTCCCCCTGGTATTCCTGGAGGAGAATTATTCTAGAGGTGATGGGAATACCCAGTAGCTAAGCTTGCAAAATGAGAAAAATGTCCTGAAAAGCAAAGATGTATTGAATGTGTGATATACCCAAGTGCTGTGGTAGGAATTTATTCAGATATTACTGTGAGCACAAATGAAAGTGGTTGTGAAAGGAAGTACAGAGTTGGCTGCTAATGTAGTTCCAGAGGTTTTTGTGTGTTATTTTTAGGCTGGCATTAAGTGAAACACAGTAGATGTCCCTGCTGACCTTTTATGTGAATTGAGTTTTCTCATGGGCTCTCCTGGTTTTGGCAGCACTCTCAATTTTTTGGAAGTCAGTAGTATTTAGTGCAAGGGATCAACTGTCAGATGTAAGAAACAGAGCACCTTCAGAGTGAATGTGTGCCTGGCCTGAGTTCCCATCCTGACACACATTGGTGGAACTGTGCAAGGGGCTGCAGTCACTGATCCTTTGTGGAAACTGTAGCACTAAATCTCACTAGAGACTTTCTTTTGTATAAAAGTGTGTTGGGCATCCCTTAGCAGCCTCTCATTCTCTGGTAACATCTCCACTGAATTTGGTGCAGATTCTGGAGTTTTGGAAGACTGTCCAGGTGTACATTAAGGCCACAGATTTTATTTAATTCTTTCAAGCTGTAGTTTGTATTATAAGAGTGTTCTCTTAATATTGAGAGATCTTGGAAAGATCATAAATACGTGATGCATTTATGTCACTGCAGACTAACTCAGCAGATTGCCATCTGTAACTTGAACTGTTCTTAATAATTATTTCAAAGAAATAGTAAATGATGAATGGTTGAAGCTCAAATAACCTGATTTTGTAGTTGCCTGTTTGCCCTGGATGTCAAGATATTCTCAAAGCCCCTCAGAATGAAACTAAACTATCTGCCTAGTTAGAGTCATGGTAAAAGCACGCAGTACCTGTGTCTCAGTGGCTCTTTCAGTAAATTGTTAAATATGGGGAAATATTAAATAATTTTAAAAAGGCAGAAAATTGTAAATTCTGGTGAGTGAGGGTATGGGTGATTATCATCAGTGGAATACAAATCCTGGTTCCCTGCTTGCTGGTGGCTGCAGAAGTGGAGATCAGAAGGATGTGTGTTTTATCCTTTCTGGCAGGCAGCCCTGCAAACTGTATTCAAGATCTGAAAGTTAAGCTGTTTTATTTCTGGCTTGTGCATCATCAACAGTAATAAAAACATGACAGACCAGAATTTTGACCTTCTTTCTCGCTGTGAAGTGAATGTGTTTCTGGAGGCAGGCTGTGGTCCTGCTGTAGAAAACAAGTTTTTTGTTGACGGTCCTAAACTGGAATAGATGCTATGTTCTAGTACATCATTCTTATCTTTGTATAGAAAAATAAATAGCAGTAAAGTCACGCAGTTGTTACTAAAATTGTTAGCAATAAATGTATTTCACGTTCTATGGAAGAAATCGAATAGAGTCCTATAACTTAATATTTAATCCCCTTCAGGAACTGGGAGATGTCAGAGGAAGACAAGAAATGGCCAAGTTAACTCTCCCAAAACACACCTTCAAATAACACAAGGTGGTTTTTCATACAGGGCAGGCACAGGTATGTAACTCTGAGAGGTGCTTGAGACCACCAGTGCACTTTAGTGACAATTGTTATAAGAGTTCATGTCTAAATTACTGTAAATCTGATATTTCATCTTGTTAAATATAGCTGTTACAGGGTGCTGTGGTTGTGGAAGTTGAATCACTGAGGTGTGTTTGGTGCTTTGGAGTTCAGCTGTGGGTACTGAAGGTGATACTGAAGTTTAGTTAATGCAGCTGATGTTCATCTGCACTGGTCACAGAAAGGACTAGAAAACACTTGGTTGTATTTTAGAAGCATTTTTATGGATACAGTTTGCAGGGATGGATGGCTCTGTCTGGTGTGAGAGAGGGAAGAGGTTTCCTGCTGTTCAGAGCTTGGACACCGAGCACCTGGCTGTAATGGTGGGATTTTGTTTTGGCTGGAAAGGCCCAGGGAAGGACAGTCACACCTGCCAAGGTACCTGGCACTGAGGAGACTTGGCTGGGGCTGTGCTTCATCCATCAGCACGTGGGAACCTCAGAACACATTTCATTTACCACCTTGTTTTTAGTTCCCTTTAAAGGAAGCAGTTGATGGTTTAGGAGGGATGATTAGGTTCCTAGATAAATATTGCAACTCTGCTTTTATCTTCTTAAAAAGTATCTTCCTGGAATTAATTGTTTTAAATTAAATTGGCATCAAATATTCTGACATATTCCCAGTTACCGTCAATGTCCTGTTTGCTGTGAAATAAACTTTGATTTTGCTGTCATCAAGACTTTTCAAAAAGTTTAGAAATTATATTCAGATTTCAGATGCCTTCTTATTGTGTAATTATCAACAGATTACTTCACCTAAGTCCTGACAGACATATTTTTTAAATATGACTGACTGATGGACAGATTGGGAATTGCTGAATTAATGGGCACATTTCAAAGCCTTGGCAGGGCTAAGCAGTAATTACATCTGCTGAACCACTTGATAAGTTTTTGGAAGTAGCCCAGTAAAGCCATCATTGGATTTCTTGAGTTTTAATATTTTACCCTACACACTTTCATGGCTTTCTCGTAGGGTACACTCCAAAAGTTGATACAGCCGAATACACAAAGCCAGACAAATCCATGGATTAAAGCTTGAAATGCATTTCAGATCTGCCATTTAGATTTTCAGATGGCTGTAATGATTCTGGGGGCAGATTAAAAAATTTTGTTCCCATTTTTAGAGTTAAGAATTTCATTTGGGAGCAATAACGGACCACAGAAAGTGCCCACACTTGCGTGGCCTCTGTAAATAAGATGATCTACTGCCAGTACAAGAAACAGAATTTGGGGTTAAATGGGTCATAGTCCTGACCCAGAGCAGTTTTATGGTTTTCTGACAGGAAAGTGACAGTTGACCAGGAATGAGACCTGGGTTGTCTCTTCCTGACCTTCCTGCTGTGAGATTATCAGTTTATCAAATCTGTCAAAAATTGTTTTCAACCTGATCCCTGGGACACTCAAAGGTTGATGCCATGAAAACGTTGACGGAAATTTGTAGGGTGAATTTTTTTTGCAGAAGATATTCTGTGTAGGCAAAAAAAGTGACCATTTTTCCCAATATCAGGGTGAGATTGGGATATTGGTAAAATAGTCTGGAACACCTGAAGACACAGGGATCAGGAGAGCTGGCAAAAAGGCCTGTATTGTTTTGGGAGACATGGAGTTCTGTGTGATCCAAAAATTTTCAAGGGCCCTGCATGTGCTCTGCACTCACAAGAAGTTAGAGGTGAGAAATACTTTGGAATTACCAGTGCTGAAATAGCAATGCACTGAATACTTTTTTCTTTGCAGCTGTTGTTATGCTTAATATGCCCAACAGCACGAAAAATGTGTTTAAAAATAATTTGAGAATAAAATTGGCCAGTGAAGATGGTATTGTTTTTTACAACTGGAGTTCAATTTTTCAGGAATGTATCACAAGGAAAAGTAAAATGACAGACATAGATTGAAACAGTGTGGTTGTGGAATTTGAAGGTAGCTCTGACATAGAGGATTTCATTTAGCTCAACCAGACAGATTTAAGGCTGATAAAATGAATTTGAAACCAAATGAAAAGAAACTGTCACCGAATTGAACTGTGATTGCTTTCTGGAGATCTTTCAATACCTAAAACCGACACTGATTTAATCACAACAGATATGTCTTCACCAAAAAAAAAACAACCAAAAAACCCCAAAGAAACAACAAACAACAGATTTTGGGGTTTTGTTCTGAAGAATACAAATGCACAGAGAGGCTTATTGCTAGAAAACTTTCGGCTTTAAGAGTGGCTTTAAAAGAAATCCCTAAAGTTAATGATGGCTGAGTAGCAGTATTTTCAGAAAAAACGAAGCTGAGCTTATTGCTTGCATTTCCTTCAAATAAATGAACCTTTACAGAAATTTAAACAGACACACTTTGCTTACAGACCTGTATGTGATGGTAAATCACCTTCCTTTTGGGCTGTGGGGGGTCTATCACTGTCAGCAGGTGAATGTATTGCTCGGGCTGATTCTCCGTGTTTGTTCATGGTGCCTGTAATTTAACTCCTAAGTTCACCTGATTTCTGCTTCTGCTTATTTGATTAGTGTAATTCATGTACTGCCAAACAACTTCTCTCTAATAACCTGCTCAGACTGGTAAATACCAGATTTCATTTATTACACAGTAAATAACTGCCCAAATCCACATGGAGTCCATCTTGATCTGTGCCCTCTGTTTCCCTGGACACTCAGGCCTTTCTTTAATGCATATTGTGCTTTTAGCTGCACCTCTGAAAGCAGAGCTTGCTCCACACCTCTGCTGTGTGCTCTGAACTGGGTGGGTGAGGCAGCCCAGGCTTCTTTTCCCCCTTTCTCCTGGCTGTGGTCAGGAATCCACCAGCTCTGTGCCTGCACCTGCCAAACATCGGCTCTGGGGGCTGCAGGTCCTTTCTGTCTTTCCCTTTTCTAATGCTGAGTGCATTCTGGTCTGGGACAAGATCGGCCTGAATGCAAACAAGATAAGGAAAAATTATCTTTCTGTCCTTCAGTTTTCTCTTTTGGAGGGAAGGTCATGTGGGTAGTGGGTAAGAGTGTCAAACGTAAAGGTTTTGGTAAAGAGTATAAATGATGTATTGGCATTTTGACAAATAATTTCTGGTTGGTCTAATAATATTCCTATAACACTCATATATCAAGTTACTCATAATTTAAACTGAAATACTCTTTCTCATATAAAATAAAGTTGTATTTTCCTTCATATAAAAGAGGTGGGTCCCCTTGGCTGTTTCTGTTGTCTCATTTTTCTTGGGAGTGTATGTTTTCTTTCTTTTTTTCATATATGTTTCCCTTATGTTTTATATACCTGAAAGAAATTACTTAAAATACATCTCTGTATATACTGTAAGCCCAGCATAAAAAGACAGGATTGGAAAAAAAGATTAAAATTAAAATGTGAAAACTTTGCCTTATGGATGGCACCTGTTTGGACAAAAACTGGCGATGAATAGAAATCTGAAAAATTGTGGTTAAACATGAATTTGAAGCATTAAGAAGGATTCAGTGTATTCACTTCTAATTGTTATGGCAACAAAGAATTTGAAAATTCACTTGATATGTTGCATGTCAGATACGTATTTGCTCATCAAACATGGTGACAACTGTGTTACCAAATAAGAAAATTGTATGCTCAAAAATAAAGAGCCTTTTTTTAACTTTGCGTGGCATTTAAAGAACTGAGTGTATCTGCACAGGTTTGCATGTCACATACTTGATTTTTACTGTGAATCTGCTTGTGGCTTGCTGGAAATTTGTATGTAATCTTTTTCTTACCCTATGGGCACAGATTCTCCAGGGGAGAATGCAAATTTTCTTTTAAAATAGTTATTTTTTAGCTATGCAGAGGGACTGTGGGGAGGATGAATCAAAGGTGTCTGTGGTGTAGAGCACAAGAGTAGGACCATGAGCCCTTACTTGTTTCCAGGTCAGTTTCCTCACTGTACTATAACAGGAGCTTCCTAATTCTACCCCTCAGCTTTCCCACCTGGAGCTAACCACACTGCCCTTATAAAACACTTCACACCAGAGCAGTTCTAGGTAAGAACTGTTCTAATGATTATTTTATTTTTAAGAGAGTTCCTACTTCATAGGAAATGCAGTCCAGGTGGAGAGATGGAGCTGTTATCTGTGGGATACTGCAGGCTAAGGATGCATTTCATTTAACATCCACTTTTATTATACGTCGTACACTCAGCTGTATTTTTTTCTTTCTCTGAGGAGAAGTGATAGGGAATGGGAGAATACGGGAATGGTCTGTAGAGATAAGTGTATTGCAATTTATTCTTGTATTGCTGGCACTGAATGCTGGAGCAGATTTACAAGTGGAATTTGCAGAGGGAAAAAGTTATTATTGTCCCCATCTGTAAGGAGACCTGGTCCAGTGATTTGGACTGTGTGGCATGATTTAAATTCGGTTTCCCCTTCCATTGCAGATTTTTTGGGTTTCCTTAAGCAAGTCACTTTTCTTCACAGGGCAATTTTCCATCTGTAAATTGGGAATAATGGGGTTTTCCTCCGGAACGTGCAGAAGTTGTAGAGCTGGGCTCAGAGACCTGGTGGGGCTCTGCTGCTGCAGCCTCAGGGCCATGATGATCTGAAAGGCAAGAGAAACTTCCAGAATTAAATAAATGAGCTGAGTTTACACCATCTGTACCTAGGGCTGGAGCTACCCAGGGCAGAGGAAAACTTTCAGATGAAGACTCAGTTTTTTCTTTTCATTCAGAATTCCCAAAAAACTGTCTTTGGTCCAATTTTTGTGGCCAGTGCCCTGATATGTGAAATTACAGCTATAAAATGTGTTCCTAAGCAAAAAATTCGTGGAAAAGTATGTGTGTATTTTGAGGACAAATAGAGTGTAAATGTTAAGTTTGTTGAAAAAACATACGGAGAAAATTAAAACTCACTTTTAAAAATCAAATGCTCAACATTTCCCCCGGGAGTCCTTCATAAATCACACATGAACTTCTGAAACACACCAAATAATACCACCCCAGATTCACAATAGTCAAAGGGAGCCACTTCCACACTAAACAGCAGTCAAATGTTATTTGAAAGAGCTGATATACAGTATATTAAATAACAAAGATGCTCACAGCCTCAACTGTAGTAGTTCTAATTACTGCCCTA
The DNA here is from genome assembly GCA_016584745.2 of Phylloscopus trochilus trochilus. Classification (NCBI taxonomy): domain Eukaryota; kingdom Metazoa; phylum Chordata; class Aves; order Passeriformes; family Phylloscopidae; genus Phylloscopus; species Phylloscopus trochilus. The sequence continues at coordinate 27,014,032 of WQNJ02000015.1, forward strand.
CGCCATGCTATATTATATCACATGGCATAATTTAGTGTATCTTTCTTTGTCAGTGTATTACTCATCATTTTACAAATTATAACTCTCTTATAGGAGGGTAATTCATACTTGGACATAGTGCTAAAATGATGGAGTGTTTTCCTTTTTTCTCAATCACTGATCTTTCAAACTTTTGCATTTAGCAGTATTAATCATGTTTATTAGCCAAGTATTGTCATAAAGAATGGAATTTCTCTGTTACTTTCATACTCAATTAAAATGTGTTTTTGCTTGCTGCCTCTATCTGCTGCACTCCAGTAATCTGTTTACTTATTCTGATTGAGATCCCTGTTCATAAATTCAAAACAAAATCAATACAGCAGTTACATGTTTTTCTAACAATCTATAATCTAAGTGACAGTGTGGGGTGTACCTGAGATGGGGATGGTCTTAAAATACCTTTTAACTCTGGAAATGTTCAGTCTAACTTGTTTTTTAGGTGTTCTATTTAGCGGACCAGATGTATTTTGGAGTTCGCTAACATGATCTACTTAACATTCTGTTGGAAAGGAATTTGTTATTCATGCATGTAATACTAAAAAAACTACAGCTTTTTAGTTTGTTGCAGAAGACCAGAGAGAGATTCGGGACACCAAGTGCTCAGTTTTCTAGACTTTGTGTTTGTTGTAGACAGTAATTACAATGCATGGTAGATGTCTGGACTCCTAAGTTGAAATCCTGTGCCTGGCTAATTTAACCCTCCAAATGAAGGATTTCCCATGGGTCATCCCCAGGGCCAGGCCCAGCAGTGGAGGGGAAGGTACTGAACCTCAAATATAACCAAGCTCAAGGATAAACTGTAGTAAGCTCTTCAGGGGTGAATTCCAGCTGGAATGTGGTGACACTGGAGGGAGGGAATGGCCAAGTGCCTCCAGGATTGACCGTGCAGAGGCCTGAAGAGCACAAAGGTGGACTTGGATGAGTGTCTGGCAGGGACTGGTGGCTTCATGTCCAGTGACAGCAGGAGGTGTTGACTCAGCCTCTCAGATATTCCCATTCTGATAATTCACTTAATCATGACTGATGATTTCATTCTCAGACATTTAGCCTTTCCTGTTTCCACAAACCAGTGTTTTGAAAGTAGGTGATGCTGAAAGCATCTAAAAAAATTTTTTTTGCCTGATTCTTATTTATTAATTTATTTTTTGAAAAATTCAGGTGCAGGTTCCAGGTGCTGTGCCTGTGCCAGGTGCTCAGCTGCGGTAGAGTGTTGGCTCTTTGCTAACCAAGCAAAATATCTCCAGATAAAGGTATATGCCACTCAAGGTTTGCTGTGCCCTGTTTTGCAGGTGGGAGTGAATCCTCTTGGGACAAGGATAAGCTCCAGTCTCCCATCACAACGGGATCCCAGCACAGCATTGGTCACCCCACGCTGTCGGGGCAGTCGAGCCTTGGGAGTGCGCACCCACTCAGCCCTCTCCAGCAGAACCACCTGCTCACCAACAGTACGTACTGGGATCCTGCTGGGAAAAAAAGATTGCCTGGAGCCCTGCTGGGAGCTGGGCTTGCCTTCCTTCCCAGCCTTGGGGAGGGGGGAAATGATGGGAGACACTTGAGTGACAGGACTGCCAGCTGGGCTTGTGTCTCATGTCCAAGCCACCCTCTGTGATCAGTCTAAGTCCAAGTGACTATTCCCTTTTGGAATAGTCAGTCACTCACTGCTGGGTTTGGGACTTTCAGCCTTTAATTGACATTTCCTTAGCATAGATTGAAAGGAAAAATAATCATAAAGGTACTTAAAATTTTAGCTATGTGAGAAAATTCTCTTCCAGATGAAAATGCTGACCTGCCAAATAAAACAGGAGAGCAAGGAATAAATGCAAAATCTCCAGGTAAAAGGTCATCCACTGATCCCAGCTATCCAAAACTACCGGAATAAAATGACACAGGTTGGATTTGGAACTTACAGCTTCCCAAAAAACCATCTCTTTTCTTTCCCTTAGGAAGGGAGCAGGTGGGAAGCCATCAGTTCCACTTCTTTGCGCCCGAAGAGGGAAGGAAGGGAAGGGAAAGGTTTTCAAGAAAAATGTTTGGGATTAATATTTTCAAAATTAGTGAAGAATAAATTTATTCCTATAGCTGATGATGGATGAAGAATGAAAAGCTCATTATTTATGAACTCTTGTTGCTTAAGTTCTTCATCCTCCAAGTTCTGAAAGTTGATTTTTGGTGTTAGTTTCAGTGGGTGAGAGACATTTCTGGCTCCTTACATGATTTTTGGAGTAGTCAGTTCATTGCTACCTCTGTCAGGCCCAAGACAAGAGCACATCAGAGCTGTTGAAATGACTCCTACAAAATGAGTCTGCTTTATTTGTGGGAAGGTGTGGACCTGCCTGAGCATTTTGGATTAAGTGTCAGTAGTTAAAAATCACCAAGCCGTAGGACTCAAATTCTCAGTAGTTTGTCCTTTCATTTTATATTCTTGTATAGTTCAAAACCTGGATTTCTTTTACATACAGACATTTTGTGTTCTTGGCTCTTAAGGATGTTTTCCAGTGGATTTTGTAGTAGGTGAATGTCTATAGGCTGTTAAAGGGTTTACTGGATGTCAGACATTATGCCCAATCATTTGCAAGTGCAGGATACATCTTCCTCATAGTCCTCTGAAATGTTTGACGGATTGTGTCTTAAAACTGGTGATATGCTGTTAAATTCTGTTTGTAGTTTGCATTTAGTTTGCATGTCAATTGGACTTTAAGTAGACATACAATTCAATGTGGCCAGATGGTGTCTGGGAGTTTTGGAACTCTATAGAGGATGAGGAAAGATTATTGGGCTGTTAAGGGAGATCTGCAAGGGAACAAAGGCTTGTGGATGCAGGCACTGGAGGGGATTGTCAGTGTGGTTTGAAGTGAAGGGAGATGTATGTGGGCCTTAGTTATTGCCTATCATAATTAATATTGGTGTAGATCATCATATAAAATAGAGAGTGAGTCATTAGACATCACAGTTGTTGATCATGATATGCTCATGTTAAACAGGAATAGTGTGGGAGCTGGGAATATTCAATTCTGTCTTTCCTGGTGGGCACTGTGGTGTTTTTATATCACTGGAGTCAAATTCTGTAGGAATAACATGAGATATGTCAGTCAGTGGTGTTTTTGTGTTTAGTTCTGCCATACACCAAAGTAGCGACTGGCCTTCTCCTTTGAAATAGTTAAGATAAATCCAAAAGTTAAAGACTTTTTTACAATAAACAATCTCAATGGCATGTGGTAATGACTAGCTATATGTTTGTGTTATTTAATACTTGCACCTGATTTTTTTAATGAGGATTTCTAATCTAAATGTCATTTAGAAAAATGATAAGAAGTTTTTGTCTGGCAGAATAAGTCCTGTTTTTCTTTTCTGAAAAACTAATTTTGGATGCCCTGTAGTAGCTGTCTTCAAGTGGTCCCTCTAAAGAACTCCTGAATGCACAATAACCTGAAATTTTTTTTTCGTGAATTGGTGTCTGGTCTTGCTTTTCCAGTGCAGTCATTACTAAATACAAGAAGTAATACACATGCTGAAATGAATATTAATGAAGTATGAGAATCCGATTCTTGCTAGCAGTAACTTCACCTTTTTGGCAATGTCAAGATCTGTAAGTTGGTCCAAACAAATTTCATACCTTCTTAAATTGGTTTATATCCATAGCAGAAGACAATTTAAAGTGACATTTTGAAAATTAAAACCTCTGGCGACAGTTTTAACCTCTCATTATGTGTTGCAGTTGACAGACCTTCTGTAAAATCGCTCACTGGAGTCTGTAGTCCAAGCCACAGCCTCCTGGATTCAAGAAATAGTCAGAGTATAAGAATTCAGTATGACATTGTTGAGAAGTGGTAATAGGAAGAAGTCTTGCTAGGAGTATATGATCAGATAAAGTTAATAAATATTCATCTGATAAGTTGGAAAACATGCAAATTATATGCATGTTCTGTGTGGTTTTTCTCTTCTTTATTTCTCTTAACTAACGAGATGGCTGAACTGGCGCAGTCATATATTCATTTCATGTCACTCCCCAGCTGTGTGTTCCTCTCTCCAGCACAAACCAGCCTTTCCTGAGCTGCACAGACAATTTATCCCCTGTGGAAGCCCAGAACTGCTAAGATTTGTTGGGTTTGAGTGGTGGATGTTGCAGTGGGATGTGGCAGCCCTGCAGGGTGTCCCAGGGATGTAGTGGATGTTGCAGTGGGCTGTGGGCGCTCCGGGTGCCTCCGGGTGTGACTTGTCCGTGCTCTCCGCAGGGATAGATCTGCCCTTCATGATGATGCCGCACCCCCTGCTCCCCGTCAGCCTCCCCCCGGCCTCGGTGGCCATGGCCATGAACCAGATGAACCATCTCAACACCATCGCCAACATGGCAGCGGCGGCGCAGATGCACAGCCCCCTCTCCAGGGCAGGGGCCTCCGTCATCAAGGTAAGGCATCCTCCTGCCCCACAGAGCGTTTGCAGTGACACCCTCAGGGAGGAGAGGGACCAGGCAGGGAGTTCACACTGCTCCAGCTCACTCTGCCTGCTCCCCACCCTGAGCAGCGCCCACCACTGCAGCCAAGTTTGGCTGCTCTGATCTGTCAGGACATCTGTAATGTAATTAAAAATGGACACCAGCACTCACTGCAGGCTGGACTAAGATCTGTGAAAGCTTAAGAACTCCTAAAATGCAGTTTAAAGTCAAACTTCAGAGAAAATGCTGTAGGATGTGGCAAGAATTCTAGTGCACTGCAAATCCAGAACAGATAAATACCTGAGAAAATTATTACAAGTACTTTAGTGAGTAGAGTCTCTGGCAGCCAAACTTGAACTTCCTTCTTGTTGGTTGTTTGTATTTTGAAAGGCTTGGCGTAGTCTCTGCCAGGTAGGCTGCTCAGAGAGGTTCTTGCCTGTGTGGAGAGCTGCTGTCCTGCCACACACTCAAAAATGCATTAAAACAAGAAATTTTCAAAATAGAAGTTTGTAGGATCCATGCATGTGAAGGATTGGTGTGATGAGATTCTCTAGAAGTGTGTCCACTTTTTACTGAGCAAAAATTAAAGGTGTTATCAGTCTGACTTGTGTGTGTGTTTGCATGCACATGTGGGTTTCTTGTTGACAAAGTAAAATGTTGTCAGCTTTGAAAGTTCCATTATTTTAGTCCATTTTTCTTTGGGTTTAAATACATGAGTTTACAGAGCTATCTGTTCTGGAAAGTAAATGTCTTCAATATTTGTGGTCATTTACACTCATGTATCCCTGTCACTCTAGAATCTGACTTCTGAGTTGCTTTATTCTTAAAACTCTCACTGATGTTCTGAACTTAACCTCTCATATCTGTATGATATCTCATATTTTTTAAAATGTGTCATTATTTTATTATTGAGAAAGTCACTATTTCCAACATTACAGTCCAGTTGTGAGAACACATTAGTGAGAGTTGTGTTGTACTTCCTTTTGTCACAGGCTGGTGCTTCAGGAGATTTTGTTTCTAAATCAAGCAGGGAGAGAAACTAGCAGTACCCAGGCTAGTTTATTGTTCCCACCCATGTGTTCTGATAGCATCATCCTCTCAAGGGGGACAGCAAGTATCTCTTGTCACATCACTGCAGTAAAATACTACATCCCTCTGTTGTTGAGGTTCTGGAGGGGGTTGTTTTCCTTGTGATTTTCTTTCTACCCCTAAGCATCTCCAAAATTGCCTCAGGTTGTTTCTCTTTATTACTGAGACCTCACTTCCAGATTAGGGCAAATTTTGTCCTGAATGCTTTGGTTTTGTTGACTTTTTTTTTTTTTCCTTGGATTCTAGGGAGGCTAGGGCAATATTTCCCATTAGGATCCCTACTTAGGATTAAGATACATAAAAAAACTTCTCTTAATCATCAGTGTACCTGCACAGCTGTTGGCTGGGTGAGGAAAACATCTCTCTCTGATGTCCTGTAGTATATTAATTAATGCAAGTCATTAAATTATTAGAAAATAGTTGAGATTCCATTAATTTCAAACCATAACCTTTTCTTTACCTGTTCAGAGAAGTCTTGACAAAACCCTAATTTAAACACCGCAGTGGAATGTTTGTAGCAGCAAGTAAACTTGCAGAAGCTTTGATTGTATTCTAAACCTTACCAGTACGTCAACAAGAAGATTAAATACATATTTGTAAACAATGCTAGTTCTTTGTAATTTAAACTGCAGTTTTTGCAGGCAGTTGGGTTTCAGGGTGTTATTTAGCAGGCCCTTGCTGACGTGAGTTACTCATTTACAGCAATTTTTTCCCCAACACCTGCACTAGAGGAGACACAAAATCTCCACAGCAACACAAGGTCTGGCCAGCACTCTGGTGGGAATTATTTCCTCTCATGTTGCAGAGGAAAATGCACCAGTAGCCAACGTGACAGAGGCAGAGTGGAGATCCTTTGCTGTGTTACTCTCTCCTGTCAAGTGGTGCTGCATCTTTCTCTAGTTTGTTTTGAGTGCTGAAACTGTAGATGAATTTTATTACAGTGTGAGGCTCCTTTTGTCCTTTCCTTCCCTTATGTACAGTCATCCAGCAGAGAATGATGACCAGTTAACATTAAATTCTTGTACTAAATGAAACATGTAAAAGAAAAGCATTGCTGTTCCTGCTGTCAGTAATACTTTTACTATAGGACATTATTTAAGTGCATTTAATAAGTATAAAACATAGCTAGTTTTCAATAGAATGCAATCCCAGCATCATGTTTTTACTTAAAATGGGAGAAATGAATCAAATATATTGAGTGTGTGTCTTGTTTCCATAGTCTGATGACTAAAATACCACCTGGCCTGTTTTCTATAGGTGTGAGAATCAGCTGCTTTATAAAGTTTTGAATGAAGTCATTATGCTTTTTATATCACGTTTGCCATTTAGAAATAAGCTGTTCCACCAAGATATGCATGATCAGCAAAGTTAACATTTAGTGCTCCAGAAAGAAATGTCATAACTATGAAACTTGATTTCTCCCTGACAGGAACACCATAAATTAGGGAGGCACAATGGCCAGGCTCACAAAACCTTCTTAGCCATCTCTAACATGATGTGATGTGATTATAGCAGCACCAGCATCACTGTGGCTGCAGTTCTGGCAGTGCTCCTGTGATAAATCCAGCCTTACAGGGATTTACTGCACATCTGAAGAAGCTTGCTGGGTTTGAAACTAGACTCAAATGGCTCAGAAGAATATCTGTTATTGAGGGTCTCATATGGCAAAAGCAACATTTGACAGCGACACTGACTTCATCACCCTCTCTCTTCTCCCACTTGCATCCAGTTCTTGTTAGTTCTTTTTTTTTTTTTCCCCAGAGCTGTTCTTCAGCTGAACCTGCTCTGCAATTCAGGAATGTCCTGGGTGTCAAATGAGGATCAGTCTCGGATAGAATTTGGCTAAGTACACTTGAGTCATGGTTTGGGTTAGGAAGAGCAGTGAATGCACAAGGCCAGGTTAGTTGGAGCACCCTGGTCTTGTGGAATGTGTCCCTACCCATGACAGGTGTGGAATGAGGTGACCTTTAAGGTTCTTCCATCCCAAACCCATTTGTGATTCTATGAATAAATGTAGCAGTTTACTGTCACACAATAATTTTGTTTCTGAAATTCAGAAAAATCTACTTAGTGACAGTATTTTCAGAAGGAAAGTTGGGATGAGCCCTTTACAGAAAAGTTGAGAGGCTTTTTCACTGAAGTTTGTGAAACACTCAGCTCCAGAGAGCAGTAGCTACATAATGTGAAGATTTTTATTTTACAGTGCACCCGTAACAAACATGACCTTACATGACTAAAACCATAGTGGTTTACACAGTTCAAGCCAAAAAGCAGGGAGAGATGACAGGGGAGAGGTTTGGGGTTAGGAGGGTAAAGGGAAGGCTGGCAAGAGCCAAGTCTGGAGCTGTGACTGTGGTAATCTTGGACTGTTTACTGAAAGGCCACTTTCTCAGATGTCCTTGGAAACAGGCTGGTGGGAAATACTGTGGCTAGGCTGAGTTTGAAATTCTGGGAACCAGACCCAAACCAGGGGCCTTAAGCTGCTCCTTTTGTGTTAGATATGCAAAGAGTACTGAGAGGATTGAGGCAACACTTCATGCCATAGATCTAAGACTTACTTTCTCCCAAATTTTCCCTGCTTCTCATTTTACTTACCTGACATATTTTGCACCCTCCTTCGTCCTCCTGCATATGTCTCACCCTCTTCTTCCTCGTGCTCCCTCCCTTTCCTCCTGTCAAACAGCCTCTTTGGAGCTGCTGAGGGATGTGCTTCTCCTGAGTAGGAGTAGTTCTGAAAATTGGTTTCCTGCTGTCCATTTTTCTTCTCTTGTCATCCCCTCATGCTTACTGTATTCCTGCTTTTCTCTCACTCTTTCTTGCTCTCATCGAGGTCCCAGTTATGAATAAATGGTGCTTGTACTGAGTGCAAATGGGAAACACAGAAAAAGCAAAAAAGTAATTAAAATGCTTTAAAGAAAAATAAAGCATTTTTATTTTCGTATTTCAGAATTCCTTGAGAATTTCACCCCAATGCACTTTAGAAACTAACCTGATAAATAGAGCAAAGGATTATTTTTACAGTGGGATCTAGAAATTCAGTAGAGTCTCCTTCTCTTTGAGTTTTGTTTTTCTCGTGATTTTGTGGGATTGTTAAGGCATTTGTAAAGGATGTATATGACATGATTTTAAATTCCCTGAAGAGAGTACAGATGGGCTGTGTAATTATTGCTGAGAGGTGCTATTTTCTGTGTGCTCTACAACTCACATTCATAATGTTTACCTGACAGCCAGAAAAATGTGGCCATCTCAGAATGCTCTGAAACACTTCTTCTCACAATAGAAACATTTCCCATTACAGAATTTCTAACATCAGTAATTTCATATCTCTCTGTTCATTCAATCCATTATGAATTGTTTTCAGAACATTGCAACATTTATAAAATAAAACTTCTCTACAATGAATGTGATATTTCATAATATTAGATTTATTCTGTCCTTTTCCATAGCAGGCAGCTGATGGCTGGAACTGGGGTATGTTGGGGTAGTGACATGTGAGACACAGGAGTTTGCTTCTTATAATTAATTTTTGCTTCTTTTAGTTAATTTTTGTGGCTGTATTTGAGGCAAAGGAGGAATGAGTGTGCAGGTTTGTATCTCTTTATTCACTGATTCAGAGAAATTACTCTGCTAGGAGATGTTCAGATCCTTTCAAATTGCATTAAATACCCTTCTCATCTCCTCCTTTGGAGGTAGGCTCTCCCTGTCCCTGCAGTACCAAGAACGCCTGGCTCCTTACCACCCTCATTGAGAGGTTTGAGGCATTGAAATCTTATTTTAGACTTCCAAGTGGAAAAAAAATCCAATCAGAAGCATCTCTTTTTGCAGAGCTTGCAAAGGAAAATTGTTAGGCCAAGCACATCTAAGCTCTTAGTTCTGGCTCAGATCTTTTTAGTATTAGCTTGGTCATTTGCATTTATCCTTAATAACTGATATGGCTCTAATGTAGATGAGGTAGAGCATTATCATCATTAGCCCTGGGAGTGCCTTTCCTCCCTTCCATGGGTGCACTGGGTGAAGCAATTCAGGAGAGGGGCACAAGTACCAAGTTTCCACTGTGAGATCCTTTCCAGTTCCAGGCACTGTTCTGCTCTCAGATTCAAAGTAAAACATCAAGATCTTTCCAGGAGTAAAGGTTTCCATGGCTGTCCCAGTGCCTGCTAATTTAAGAATTGGGGAAGAAGGCAGCTCCTGTTTGGCTGTTTCCCAACACCATCTGATTAGCTGCACTTCTCTGTTTGGCTGAGCATCTGGCAATTAATGGATTGATAGGAAGTAGTCACGAGGTAATGGAATTAGTGAGTGAACATCTGGTATTAAAATCAGTAAATGTAGGAGTTTTTATGATTTCTTAAATTCTGTGAGAAAATAATTGCCAGTTGACTACAACTGAAACAACTATATGTACACAGTGGAAAAAAATGCTGCATTTTAAACAGCAAAGTACATATTTTAGGCAAATGACTTCCCAGTACACTGCAAAAGATGAATAGGATCCAGCTGGCTTTCAGACAGACAGATCCTATCTTGGTTTTTAGACCAGCTGTTTACCTTGTTCATCTGCAGTACCTACAGCAGTCACAGGTACTGTAAGTAGCTCAGAAGACCAACAAGTCACTCCTGGTCTTCGTGTGTGCTCATTTCCAGGATGGAATGACTCAAAATCCAAACCAAACTGCTCTTCTCTAGCCCAGAATTGGCTGTGACCATCCTAGTCCTTGCTGGCATCAGTTTAGGTGTAGCACAGCTCCTGCTTCCTTGTGACAGGGATGTTTTTTCCCTTGGAAAAGCCTAAATTGAGTCGTCCATCGGTTAAGGACTGTAAACTTTAGAACACTACTGAAAATGTGCTGGTTTTTAGGATTCAAAGAGCTTTCATATCAATGAAGGTCAACTGGAAAGAAATGCATCTTAGTATTAACTAAAAAAAGGAAATTCAGGTCTTTCCTGACTGGAACTGTGAATTGTGTTTACTTTTCTTGTTCTTCTCACTTGCTGAGGATGGCATTCAGCCAGGGACGGGGGAGCAGAGGTAGCTCAGCAGGGCATTAGGGCTGGAGATGGAGGAGGTTGCAGGCAGACTCTGCCTTCCCTCTCCTGGCTTCACAGACCCCTCCAGAGGAGTCAGGCTCTGGTTTCTAGATTTTTTTTTTTATTTCTGTGTAGTCCCTTTTTGAGAATATGAATGGATCTTGCAACCACTGGGAGGTTGAGGTGTGACATTATGAACATCCCAGTGTGCAAAAATTAATGCTGGGATTTTTTTCTGCCAGACTCCGTGAACTCTTGTTTTTCCAACATGGTCAACATCAGCTTGAAATATTTCTTACAACTCTTGAAAGCTCTAATCTGGGCCTAAGCCCAGCAGAATCTCCCTTTTTCCTTCCTTTCCATTTCATTAGAGAGGGTGAATTCCAGCCAGTGCAGAGACCTGTAGAGTAGAGTAGCAGCACCTCAATTAAATATGAAATATCAAGATAAATGTCTGAATGAAACATCCAAGACTCAATCTTCCAAAACCTGCTTGTCAGCAGTGAAATGCCACTAAATCTGCTAGGCACTCATTAATAGATTAACATTTGGAAAAGTAATTACAACTACATTACGACTAAGAATAAAGAAAAATAAAAAGGAAAATCCAGCAGCATAATTTCTTTGAACTCTTGGCATAAAAGAAAGATCAATACTATAAAAAAATCAGAGGTAAGGAATTAAGGTCAAGATGATTATGTCAAAAATAGATAAGCTGTTCATATATATTTCAAATAAAACTAGTGTGGATGCAACTACCTTGTAATATTTCCTGTTGTTGGTGTGGAATACTCCCTCACAGGGGAGGAAGAGGGATATTGAGCTGAAATCAAGGATCTGTCTGGGAACTGGGTGAGTTCATGACTTCAGTGCCGTTAAGCTAAATCACACCTAAAATTAACAATGTCGGGCTTTGTAGCTACGTTTTCTGAGGCAGAGAAGGACACTGATTTTTAGTGAGACAAATATTTTACCCTTCAAGAGGATTAAATACTGTAAAAGTCATTTTTGAGAATTTATGTTACAGCTCTGTAAAGAAAGGAAAAAAGATGAGATAAAGTAGGTACTATAGGTAGAAAAATAGGTGTGATCTTGAGAAATGTTTTCATTTTTCATAAAATTCTCACCATCTGTAGAATTCTTATGTATAATTCATTCAATTATAACCTGGAATATTAATCTTGCAATTTTTTTGAATAGGAAGAAATATAAATGGGGAAAAGATTACTTTATTTAGGAACGTTTCTTCATTACTATGACTTTACCTTGTGTGGGACCAGGCTGCCCTGCAGGGTGTAGAGGGAATGAAGTCATTTTCAAGGAAAAAAAAAATGAAAAGTAACGAGGTTGTAAAATACATAGATGACAAATAAAATGAAGTCATCAATGTGTAAAACAAAATGTTAAGATTTTAGATTTGCAATTTTCCTATTTAAATGTCCTCATTGATTTGTTACAAATACTGTTAACCCTGTGTTTGGAAAATAGTGAGGACATTATCACTTGTGTTCTCATTTGTAATAAAATAGATTAACTTGCTGTGAAATTTTAACTAGGCTGAGACACAACAGTAGCTACCTAATGAACCAGAGCACATTGCTGTTAAGTAGCTAAATAGATGCATACTGATTACAGGACTGAAAAATGGATCTGTTTACGAGCAAAAGAAGAGCCTGCTCATAGCATTATTCATTATCGTAGGGGAAATTCAGAACATTTCCACATAAAAATGTAGAAATTGACAATTTCTTGATCCATACGCAGCCTGGCATGGTGATACTCCATCCTCATTTGGAGCACATATGATACTGAGGGAATCTCAGCTCCTTTGCTGCTTATAGAGAAAACTCTGCCTTCTCTGTAGCTGGAAATTGGTGTAACTGGTAAGACATTAGATGACATAATCAGCTAATTCTCTTTGGAAGTGATTCACTGTCTGATTAAGAAGGACATTACTATTTGACACTTTTACTTCTGCCTGAAGATTTCAAACCAAGACCCTGGGTTTGGAGGCAAATTACTGCAAGCAGAGATTATTTCATAGTGAGAGACAATGGGAAATGCAGTTACCAGAAGGAGCTGAGATACTTTGCTTTTCCAAATCATCAGCTTTTGAATTACACAAATAACTCCCTTTTAAGATGACATATATGGCTGTTTGTGTGATATCTAAGTGTTAATTCCTAGTCATATTTGTTCATAGGGTTTTTTTTTGCAGAACAGTTGGCATGTCCTCTCCTTGGCTATTCATCTTCATGGTTGCAGTAGACAATGAAATTTACTTAAACTATGCACTCTTCTGTAAAATTAATCATTTCAGAATGATATCTTAATTGTAAATTGAGTGCTCTTTGTGGCTAAAAGAGACGAAATAGTTCCAAGGAGGACTGTTAAAACTGAAATCCAGGCAAATGAAATTGCAGTCAGAGTTGTAACCTGTTAGCAGGAACCTGTTTGGAAGCTATTATTTGCACAGAGGTAAAAAACAAAAAAGATATATCCATTCTGGATTGTGTATGGTTCATTGTTATTTAGGACAGTACTTTTTAGGGTAAGAATGTGACTTCTAAAAGCAGCTCAGTAAGCAGCACATCCACAAATCCCAACTCCATTTTACTCATCTGTGCATCTCAGCAGCCTCCAAACCCCCTCTTTGCGGGGCCAAAAGGAAGAAAACACAGGAGATCTTAAGCTCAATGACTTGGGATTTTTTTTTCTCCCACACAATTTGAAAACTAATTTGTATAAAACCATTCAGTTTTCTAAATTAAAAAACTTGTGACTCAACATAATAGACTCCTATCTGTTAAATATTAGCATTAAAAGTCTCCCTTTCAGATCTGTTACTTATTATATGTTCAATAAATAACACATAATTAGTGAAACTGATCCTTTGAGGATTAACAGCTATGTAATAGATACACATCTGTTACATGGTTTTGAGGCTGGGTTGTTACTTAATGTACAATAAGGATCCTATTAAAACCACATCCAGTGCCACGTTCTCAGCTGGTGTGGTTGAAATAGGGAAATGCTATCCCGTGCTCTGAGGAGGATCCAATCTCATGTTCCCTTTGCATAACTCTCAGAAGTATCTGTAAATACAAAGATGGGGTGTGGCTTAGGGGGATGGTTTTAATGGGTAACAGAATATCCTTGTTGATCTTGCTGCTGGTCTAATTAATGAATTGCCCTGACACAGCCAGATAGCAGCTTTTAGATCAGGTATTTATAATGGAAAAACTTGTAGGAACCACCATGTTCTTCCCAAAGCTACAGTATTGATTCAGGCTTCTACCTAGAAAACTGCATAAAAACTTCAGATGCTACTGAGGTTTATTTTCCAGAGCACACAGTAAATTGCTACCAAGGAGCCAGATTGAATATTCCTAATGAAACTACTTCAGAGTAGGTTAGAAAGGAGGAAAGACTGTAAAGTTGGCCTTTGAGACAACTTTCCCAGAACAACTGTAACTGGGATTTTTAGTGAGGTGGAGGCAAGAGAATCTCTTTTTTTAAAAAAAAGAGAAAGTTAGATTTCAGTTCTGGGTTTGCACAGGAAGCAGCTGATTGCCAGGGATGAGGATGAGGAACCAGAGGTTCCATTTCTGGAGTTCTAGAAATTCATTCCATTTTTCTTCATTAGTGTCTCTCCCTTGGAATTACAACTTCAAAGACTTGGACAGAGGTTTTAAAACATAAAAAGCATTTTAAGAGAAAAATACCTGTAGTAACTGAGGCCCTGATTGTCCCTTTCAGAAGATTCTCATTTTGGTTGAAGAAGAATCTCGTGTTGGTTCTGGGAACAGGAATGAGGGACACTAAAAATTTTAATTGAAAGGATGCTTGTGGAAATGCTGGGTTGGAAGGATCTCACGTGGTCTCACAGTCTTGTCTTCAGGGTGGATTTTTACTTACGCTTTGCTTGTCTGACATGTTCCTAAAGATTTTTTACTGATGAAAATTCCATCACCTCTTCAGGCAATTTGCAAGTATAGATACACAGAAATGCAGAGTTTCATTTTGCCTTTTTTAAAAATTTATTTTCTACCCTTTCCCCCCCACTCCTCCATTACCTCAAGTGCTGTATATATTTAAGTTAGAGGTTAATATCAAAGTTTCATGTGCAAATATAAATGTAAGAATTTGCAAGCAGACTCTTTGGTTAGCCAGTGGTGCTTTTCATGCAAAAGGGAAGTTCTTACCAGCTACAGCTTTTGTCATGTTTGTCCATGTGCTGCCCTGAGAAGATACTGATGTCATTTATTCAGGGGCAGTTTCTAGTTATAAATTCACAAATACAGATTCTAATTACAAATTTGACTGCATTTAGTGACAGTTCAGTCCAACTGTGAATGGTTTATTTGAAATGTGACTCGTATGCAGCAACCTTACTACCTGTAGATTAAAAGTAGTTTGCAAAAGCAACTTGAAAGAATATTCTGTATGTTCCTAGGTGTGAAAAACTTAGAACATAGAAAGCTGCCAACAAGAAAAAGGTGGCAAATGATAAGCTAAGCTCAGACACATTGCTTGTAGAAACCTGTGTTGGTTTTGGCTATACATGATTATACTGCCCTTAAGACGTGAGTTCTGTTCCCTGTTCACCTCAGAACCACCATTTGTCACCACTACCTTGAAGCCAACCTCCCTTTCTTTGTCTGAACCTCGGTGAAGCCTGTGGATGTAAGGGCCCAGCCTTGCTTTGGCTTTGTTTGCAGGAGAGGATCCAGGACAGCCCTTCCCCGGCGCCATCCCTGGAGGACAGCCAGCGTCCTGGCAGCCACGCCTCTTCACACCCCAGCAGCAGCGTCTCCAGCTCTCCATCC
Source organism: Phylloscopus trochilus trochilus (assembly GCA_016584745.2). Taxonomy (NCBI): domain Eukaryota; kingdom Metazoa; phylum Chordata; class Aves; order Passeriformes; family Phylloscopidae; genus Phylloscopus; species Phylloscopus trochilus. The sequence continues at coordinate 27,029,449 of WQNJ02000015.1, forward strand.
CAGCTGGACAACACTCCCGACAGGATCGGTCAGTGCTGCAGCCTCCCCTTTCCCTCCTCAGCCACTCGGGAAGTTTGTTGAGGGTGATGTTTATTTGCTGGGGGACTTGCAAATAACCCAGAAATACCCAGGAGTTTCATCCCTATGTTTTTTTAATTGAGTTTGTTGCTCAGTGCTGGATCTAATCGCCAGTAACGGGATGGGGCAACTGAGAGGTGTTCCATGAGTTTTTTTATTTCATTATCAGCCTCAGTGAAGAGAATCTTTTGTGTCTCAGGGTAGGGACATAAAAGATGGTAAAACTCAGGCCATAACAAGATAAGCCAAAAGTTCCCTGTTTCAAGGCCTTAGAAGTTTTTTAGCCAATGGCTGATGCTAAAAGCTTACAGGTGTTTTCTTAAGCCAATTACTAAACATTGCACCTACACTTTAGAGCTTACAATAGTTGCCTTTTCTATATTTTTTGCAGCTCAGAAACTTTCTATGCTCCAAATATTTGAAGGCCTAAAATTCAGCTGTTTCAAACCTGTATCTAAGCTTATTGGAACTCTGGGAAAGTCCTCTGCTTTTTCAGTTCCCGCAATTCCCCCTCCTGGTACAGCAGTACCCCCTGCACAGGGCAATCACCCTTGCATCCTTTCCTGGTCCAACCAGCTCCTTTGGTGTGCTTGGGTAGGGAAGTGCTGCTCAAGGCACCTGCAGTTGAAAAAGAGCAAGGTGTCTTTTTCTTCACGTGTGTGAGGAAAGTCATGGATTAAAAGATGACTTTTTTATTCCAGAAACCTCCTTGTGCCCAGACATTTCTTCATCACCCAGAGGCTGAGACCTTTCTGGCTTTTTTGGTCTCTCCCACAGCTTTCACAGCCTATGCACTATTGATTAAAATGTTAATTCCGTCTAGAGGAGGTTTAGATCCTATTGGTGCTTCCAAGAAGGATCTAGGGCAAGTCAATTAACATCTCTTCACGTCAGTATGTGTCAACTCTGCTGTCTCCTCATGGCCTGGAGCCCATGCAGGCATTGCTGAGCCAGATTTAAACCACAAAAGCCATGCACTCTGGGTGAGTCACTGGAGAATCCCCTCCCATCCACAACCTACTCGGCTGCTTCCTGGGATTTTACAGTTCTGACCCTGGTCCTTGCAGCAGCACCATGGCACTGCCCAGCACACTGGATAGAACCTGAATTCTTTGCCTAAATCTGTGCACACACAGGACAGAGACTGGAGCAGATTCCCTTCATCTTTTTCCTGTGTAAAATAAAGCAGGAAATACACAGGACAAGATTTTTTTAGCTTCTGTAGCAGCAGTGAAGAGACTGTTGATTTCTCTATGTAGAGTTCTAGTGCTTACTGTTGTAAAGATATGGATAAATATTTTTCATTGACAGAAATACAGTGTTTTTACTTTTGCAATTACAAAAAATAGAAAAAGCTCTCCCTAAAATAGAGTGATGAAGTTTGTAGCAAATGTCCTCCCTGGAGTAACTGTAAAGTCTGTAATTGGTGGATGGCAGGGAAGGAAATGTTTTAATCAAATAAGAACAAAGAAAAGAGGCATCCTGAAGTCATAAACTGCACAGCTCTCGCAGAGCTTGCAGGTGTTAAGTAAAGAATTCCCTTCAACACTAAAATGTTGGTGGGGGGGATTGCTGTCACAAATCAATTTGGGCTATGATTTGGCAGTCTGTGCTTTTTATTAAGCTTACTGCTTTATAGGTAATTACTAGTACTTAAATCCTTAAATGTATTTTTCCCCAAAATGGTTTTTGTGAAGTACTTTCCTATTAACTATTTGATTTGAACAATTAATAAGAAATTATGTTCATCTGAGTAGTAATTCGTGTTCTATCTTGGTGTCCTTGTCTAATAACTTGAGTAGATTAGCTTTTACTGCATATTTTACTTAGCTCTAAGAGTTAAAATAACAGAATATTGACCAAGAGGAAAAAAAAAAAGTATTTTTTTAATCTTAACATTTTCTTTACTGACAGTGTTATATAACTCTACCCTTTGATTCTTTTAGCCATGCTGACCAACAGCAGGGAAGGAGAACTCATTGACCAAGAAACTGGGACCAGCCTAAAAAAAATGCAAAAGGAGAAAGGTAAAATCACAGGCTGTTTTCCATCTCAGACATTTAATTCCACTTATTATGTGTTTTATTCCTTTTTCTCATGTTCTGCATATGCAATGACATTATATTATTAATTTAAGAGAACTAAGTGCCTAATTGCAATGAATAATGTATCCAGTGAACTCACATGGAAGTGTAAGTAATGAGAACTTTGCTTCTCTCTGTTTATATAGCATGAGGGTAATATTTTGCAGGTCTTCTGGCTCAATTATTTATGAAGTTCTGAGCAAATATTTGATCAGTCACATGGTATTGTTTGTTTGCGTTCAAGGGGATGTGTGTGCAGACTGCTCTGATGCTCTGGGTGAGCAATATAATTTTATATTGTGGCACCAGTGAGGGGCAGCAAGGGAAGAGGTGATGTTTGGCCTGGAGGGATTCTCTTGTAGGCAGGAAAGTGTTTCCTCTCCTGGGTTCTCCTTGCAGAGATTCTTGGGTGCTGGAGAAGGTGAATACTCAGGGATTTATTCTGGGAAAATACTGCAAAGGGAAGCTGAGGGGGGATAGTGAGGTTTTAGAGTGAAAAAGATGTGAAAGAAAAGAAACAGAAGGAAGAGGCAACATAAGCTACGTGTACATGTAAGTCTACTGAGAACATTCATATTTTTCATCATAAATGAAAACACAGACTGATTTATATTTGGTTGAGGTGATTGTCATGTATTTTCAGAGAAAACTGAAAGGCATAGACAATTTTATGGGCTACTCAGAAGAGAATTTGGAGGCCCTCCATGCCCTGTGGTTCCAGAGTTATATAAAATTATTTGAGCAGTATCATGGTTTTGTACAATCAGCTCTATTCCTTGGAGGTCTGTGACTGGTCCAGTCGTGGGTAGGAAGAGCCTGAAGCTTCCTCTTTATATTTTGTATTTTCATACTCAACTCTCCTTGAAGACAGAAGCTGTTTTCTATTCACTGGTTTTTCTGGGCATTTAAGCACTTTCCTCATGAACCCCAAAAGAGCCATTCTGAGATAATTTCTGTCTGGATCATCCTGCTTAAATCCTTCCCTCTTGACTCCTGTTGACATTTACAAAAAGTTACCAGCCATAACTTCACTCCTAAGATTTAAAAATTATATTTATGTAGTAATTGCGTAGTGAGTATTTAATCTAAGCCTGAAAGTGGAGTTGATTTAATTCTGTTGAACTGTGCATGGTTTCTTGCCACATGTTCAGTCATTTTTCAGCGAAACAATTCAGTATCCTGTGGGGTTCAAAGATGCAAATCATGTACTTCTTGGTAGTAGCAGTTCTGTCACTCAGGATGGATGAAGGAAAGTACAGTTTAAGAATTTGAAAAAATAATTTGGAAGTCCCTAAAGTGAAAATAATTGAACCTCCACCACCTGTGAACCCAATTCCCAGGCTCCTATGATCATTCCTTTTAACGTGGATGAAATCACAAAGATCTGATGCTAACAGTTTGTATGCCATAATTCTCCTTAAGATTAAAGTTGTGTAGGTTTATTCATTTTCTAGTCTACATTTTTGCATAATTTCTTTAATTGATTAAGTACTGGGAAATACGTCTTTATACATGTGTTAGTTCTGCATGCACTTAGTGGATTTTTTTTAGAATTAATTTAGTGCTCAGAGATCCACCTGCATCAGAAAAAAGTGCTTTGAAATCATGAGACATTTTAAAGTATTATTTTAGAGACAGAACAAAGTTTCTGCTTTTCTGCTTGGTCTGCAGATGTCAAGTTTTTCTCAGAAAATATGAGAATGAGAATTTTTTTTTTTTTTTTTGTCATGTACAGGTGTGATTTTTTAAGTCATCTCATGACTCCAGAACCAGAACCTTTCGATGACATTATAGTGGGACTAATACAGAAATTTTGAAGGCACCAACCTTATATACCCCAAGGTTGCAAGCTGATCTTGCATTTTATCAGTGGGACAGACATTTATTGCAATTTCTGTAGGAAACAGTGGGTTTAGTCCTCAATGGTTTGTCCCAATCCTGTGCAGATTCTTTGTTCCTAATACTGTTACTGTTTTCTCCTGTATAATTATGTTGGGCTCTGGTGCACCTCAGTTATGCTGAGTGTTTTAGAGTCAGATGTGGACAGTGAGAGGAGTGTGATCTGTGCTACCTTGTCCTGCAGAAAACATCCATGTAATTTGTATACAGAGCAAGCTTTGTTTTTCCAAAGCTGCCATTGCTCTTACCAAGGCAAAATATATCCACCATGGAAAAGATTTCCAAAGTTACTAAGAAGGAATGTAGTTAAAATAAAAGTATCAACATTTATTAAGTATGACAAGTAAGCGGTTTATACAACCGTGGCAAACATATGTTTTCACATCTGTTTTGAGTAATATCATCATGATTTTAAAAATGATTTATAGCTCTGCAGGCCATAAAATGCCAGCTTTGCTGTAAGTTGGAAGTTTTGAAACAACAAAGAAATTATTGAAGGCATATATTGAATGTGTTTTTGTGTTATACACCTTGACTTAACTTCACAAAGCTGAGCTCACTATAACAATTAAGATAGCAACAACTGAAAATTAAGGAACTCATATTTATCAGGAGAACTACTTATATGAAAGCTTAGTGTAAAAAAAGAAAAGATAAAAGTTATTGTAATGATTTTAGGCAAAATACTCCTCAGGACACACAGTTTTTGTTTTCCACATCTCATTTTAAGTGATCTCAGCAACAGACAAAAATGTGCCACTTTGTGCTCATCAGAGTAATTTCAAGGTGATTAGGGCTGAGGAGAACATGCACTCACAACAATGCTTCTTTAAGAGAGAGTTAATAGGAGGTGGTTGGAATTTCTGTGATTTGTTTGCATGTGTTGGTGGGGCAGAATTTCCAGAACTGGTGGCTGTCTCATTGCAGAGTGTTTAGAGCCTACTTACAGCCATACCTTTAAGCTTTTTGAAGGAGAAATGCCATTGAATCTCAATTACTGTGCATCCTTTCATCACCCTTTTAAAGGAAGTATGGTCAGATTTAACATTAGAGGGCAACAAAGTCAAACATCTTTGGGAGTCTGCATGGTTTGGAGTCTCTTTATATATATCCAAAATTGTTTTTACTGCATGGACTATATAGTATTGTATTTTTGTCAAATGCCTTTTTCTGGCATGTTACACCAGCATTTTGCATGTACATCTATTTCTGAGTGAAAACCATATCAAGAGTAATCTGCACTTTATTTTGAAATCACCAGTGCAAGGAAACAGTTACAAGATCACCCCCAGAGCACAGCCCCACATTTTACCTGCACAATTACTCACAGAAACTGCACTTTAAATTCATCTGCTTCAATACGTATCCTGGAAAAAAATCTCTATTATGTGGGGTAGGACTGTGTGTGACACAGCCCTGTATAGGCTTTACAGAAACCTCCATGTGAATTATGGCATTAGGAAGGTGAAATGAGCCAGAAGAGAATTTGGCCATGCCTTCCAGCCGGATTTAGATGCTGGTACAATTATTCTGTTTGACTGCCTGACAAGAAATATTTCAAACTCCTCAAATAGGCTGGAGCAATAAAAGGCACTGGCCCAGCTCTTGCCACAGTGAAATCAGTAGGGATGTACAGTGGGAACAGGTTGACCAAAGTTTGGTCTACTGGAGGGTTTTTCCCTGAGCTTGTGCTGCTGGTTGTTATCCAGACATGCATAGCATGTTCACATGGGGTTTGAGGTGTAAACCAGAGGAAAATATTGTAAGAAAATTCCATGAATTACCTGTATTGTCACTTACCCACTGTTCATGCAGTCTGTGAGTACAGATAAATATGATTTTTGCTGAGAAGGGTGCTTGTTTTGCACTCCCAGAGCTGCTTGGGGGCAGTGCTCCCTCCTTCAGCCCATCCTGCATCTCCAGAGCCCAAATCCAGGCTCTTGGGGCTGTGTCTCGTGGCCCTGTAGTAGTCTCCAAACTCTGCATCTGGCAGCTCTCCCTTCCCAGTTTATTAAAGAACACCTTTCCCTTTATTGCTTCAAGAAAAGGGGAATTTTGCATCATTTCTGTCCGCTGAGTGAAATATTTTCAGATGGCCAGAGAACGCAGTAATGAAAGAGTAACCACATTTATTTATTGGATTTCATTAGCGGAAAAGAGGGTTTATGCTGCTTAAATTAATCACTGCCAAAAGACTGGGCTACTCAGGATGTGAGGGGAGGAGAATTAGCAGGTGCAAAACACCTGAAACAGCAACAGGCTGGTGGGGGCTGTGCTCCAGAGAGGGGATTTTCCCAACAATTTATCTGAAAGTATCCAGATGGAAAAGGGAAGGAATGGGAAGGAGAATGAGGAGCAGGAAGCTGAACCACACGGTGTCTGTGCAAAGTGTGCAGTAGGTGCCAGCACCTCACACGATCTCTGTGCTGTTTGTTTGACGTGTCAGTACTGGCATGTTGAAGATATAATGGGAAAAAAAGCTATTTTCTTCAGAAATGTGTTAATGAATACATGAACTCCCCAAATCAGGAGTGAAACCATGTTCATTCTGGTGTCCTAAGTGTGTGTTTCACAGACCCTGGGGTTGTTTCATCAGCAGTGGGTGCAATAGTACATGAATTTAAAGTGCATGAAATAAATGCTTTTTCCCAAAACCTTGAGTGACATGTGCAGTGCAAAAGACCACTGGGTAAGTCAGAGATATTTTTACATTTTCTATCCTCAGAGAATACTGAAAGATAAGAAGCACAGTGCTCTATTCTGGGTAGAGGCATTTTCCACAAGTGTTTTTTGGTTGTTAAATTTAACCTACAAGTGAACTGACAATTCTTAAAAAGGTGGCTTAATAGTAGATGTGATTGTCTGTCAGTCAGTCAATCCAAAAAACCCCAAACCCATAAAACCAAGGCAAACTATTAACACTTAGATTCACAAAACGTAAATAATTAATAAAGGTAAAGCTTTAATTTTTGAAGTGTCTGTACTCATGACATTATGATTGTGTGCTTAACCATTGCTGAAAGATTTATAAATATAAAGGCAATTACGCAAGAGATGCTAGTGAAGTACTCCAAGGTCACACCTTTTACATTAAGTTTATATTAGAGCTTGATATGCAGAATTATTTTTAGGAATCCTCTTCCTCTGATGAGTAAAATACCTACTTCATAGTTATCTTGGCAGATGGGCTAAGGCAGATTCTTGCATTGATATATAATTTATTAATATGTTTTATTTATTAGATTTCAGTGACTTTAATGTATCGTTGTCTAAACACTACAAATTATGAGTCTGTATAAACACAGTGAAATAATGAAATTTTCTTTACTGAAAAGGCTTTGAAACAAATTTTTAGTAAGATATTTATGTCAAAATGCAATAAAATTGGCAAATAAGAGGAAATCAGATAGATACTCTTCAGTCAGTTGTCTCTTCAGGGGCATTCCAACATTTCCTCCTACCTGGGAATTGTTTTATGTAGGTTCATCTGAGCTGTATCAAATTTGAAAAGTATAAGAAGAGGAGAAAAATTGTTGATTAGCACCCAGTGACGTAAGAAAGCTTTTGGATTAGGCCCAGGAATCTTTTCCTTAGCACTGGTCTTAAAACTGACCCACTGGGTTCTCTGTGTGCTGTTACCTCTGGTGCAAAGTCATTAACCTGGGACCTGCAGTTGGTGACATTCTTGAGGTCTGTAAGCTATTTAACAAGTTTGCCTTCAGTCCTCACTATGAGCAGTAAGATGTGGACAGTCTGTGTTCTGAGAGGGTGCTGAATGTTTTTTGTCATGTTACAGAAATTGTTGGAATCTTGGGGAATGCACCAACAGGGGCTCAGCCTCCCCTGCCTGAGCCCCAGATGTGTTCAGGGGCACTGTTCTGCATTTGTGTGCCCAGGTGTGCAGCTGTGCACACACAGGGGAAGATAGGGATAAAAATACAGATAAAAATTCAAATTAGTCATAACAGTTGTTAATTGGTGACTCTGGAAGTTTTGCGGTATTTGTGACTGAGGAAGACCTTCAAGAAATTCACAGAAGCTGCGCTTCATAAAACACAGTTCTTTCCTGAGGGTTCCTAGCAGTGAGCCAGAGTTTGTCCTGCTGCCCACAGCTGGATGTTCCAGATCAGTAAAATACAGAGCTCATGATTGTGACAGCAGTGTGTGCTCCTGCTGTCAGAAGAGCAAATCCAGCACTGGTGGATGGTATTTTGTGCAGCATTTTTTGTGTACTCAGGGACTTTTTCTCTAATTTGATCTTGAATATCTAAGATGGCTCTGTGGAGTGTGCCTGTCTCCTGTGTAACAGTCACATTAAGATGGCATTTAAGGGCTCTGTCTTCCCTTTTGTGGAGGACTTGCTGCCCAGAGGCTTGTGGGGACAGCAAGGCTGAGACGAAACTGCACATTAAGGTTCATCTCCAAAGCGCTTCAGAATGTTTAGTGCATTAGAATATTCCTGATAATAACAAGTAATAAATCCTTAGTGAGCTTCTAACCCTAACCATTCAAGGATTCTGTGCATAAGACAGTGAGTGGAACTCATTAACCTCAGAGTGGAATTAGAAAAGGATTACTCTTGATGTGTAGCCGTGAAACCAGAATAAATGTGTTTTTCATTACATCTCAGACATTATGTTGAATTCCTTTGATAAAGTTACATGATTTCTTGTTAGCAGAGCTGATAATGGCCCATGTGCTCATCTCAGAAGCCACTGGGGCTGAAGCTTGCAGGAAATCAGATTTTATTTGATTGTTAGGGCAGAAGGCAGCACTCCAACACTCTGGACCATGCGTGGGATTTGTGTGTCACAGCCACAGTGGTTTCTGGGGATAGACAGTTCTCTCAGTAGGTTTTTCATATCATCAGCTGTCCATTGGAAGTTCATCATCGTGCCTGCCCTGTGTGCCAGGAGCCCACAATTGTAATCAATCTATGTAATTTCAGCTGGATTAGCTGAGTTTTTTACAGCCTGGCGCTGATAATGCCAAGGTTTTAAGGGGGATCTTACCCTTGCGTGGGCTCTTCACTGAAGAGTTGGACTTCAAGATCCTTATGGGTCCCTGCTGAGGATTCCCAGCTGTGAATATCCTTCCTGTAGCAGCACTGCTAAAAAGGTGAGAGACAGCTGTGAACTCTGAAATTGGAGGACTTTGTACTCTGAGTACAAACAATAGAAGGAGGGATTACTCCAATACAAAATACCCCAGCACGCTTCTTTGGTCATGCTTGGCCTTTCCATGTTGGTGTCAAAATACCAACTGATTTATTTTCTTCTTTTATTTTGTAGTCAGTGTGAAAGTCGTTTCCAAAGCAGATTTTTCTTCTAGTTGACAGAATGTGACAGGCTATAACAAGCTGTTTTATAAATAAAATTGTGCTTCCAGGTGTATTCTGAGATGTTATAATCTATAAAACATGGTGCAGTTTTGAATCTGTCTGTTTTACCCATCACTGGGGCTGCTCTGTGATGTTTTGATAGTTGGACCTGGCTTGTGTGAATTTGCTGACATCTCCCGTGGCTTTTTCGGGTGTGTGTTGTCAGCGAGGGGATCCAGAGCTGTACAAATTTTACTGACAGTTCAGTGGAGAGCCTCTTGTGGTGTGGTGGAAAATGCCTTTTTGATGTGGAGTATGTTGGATGATGGAGCATCTCTGGGAGGTGGCTGAGCTGGGGCAGAAAATGGGATATGTGTGTGTACACGTGCCTACTCACAGAGGCCAGAAAATAAGCATTGTTCAGAAAATAACACGTTATTTATACATCTGTAACCTCTAGGGACTTTTTAGATGCTGTAGATTAGGAGACTGGCCTGTATTTGTTGCTGTCTTGGTTTTTGTTAGTTTGAAAATCTGGAAATTGACTGTAATGATTGTGCCCTCCAGGCAAAAGTGTGGGGAGATTCACATATTAAAGGAGAAGTCACCAGAGCTGCTGTTTGACTTTTGCCATTATTGTCATTGTTGTCATATCGCCTTGGGCACCAGAGGCAGGAGGGGTTTAGGCAGAGAGTTGGAATTGCTCTGTAAAACCATAGATCTGTATTTATACTTATGTATATTTATATACCATCTATATTTATACGTACCAAATTGTATTTTAACTGATATTATACAAAGAAAGCATAATATTTCTGTAAAATCACCAGCAATAGTAATAACAATAATAAGGATTATATTGTGACATAGTTTCTTTGTGCAAAGCTATTGATATTTAAAAAGTAAAAAAGAAATCCACCAATATTCAAAAACTAATTAATAAGTTCCTGAGAGACAGTTCTGTTGTTTCAAGAGTGGTCATTGTTAATTTCTCTCCATACCCACACAGGTGTGCAAAACTCAGCAAAAAATCAGTCAAGTATTTCTAGATTAGAGTCTGATTCACAGTTAGAATTCTCTTGTAATACACAAGATAACTTTTCAGCAGCCCGTTTTAGGGATGAGTGTTTTGTAAACATCACTTCCTATATTGCCCATATTAAATATTGTATGGAGCAGGCTGGGGCTTTAATTTTACACAACTGGCAGCTCATGTATCACCAGTCACATAAAATACTGAGGGTAAATGGTCCCAAGTATCTGCAAAGTGCAGTTATCTTTCTGGAAGAGTTGTTGCTAAATTGGCAGAATCGGTGTGGGTATTTTTACCAGTGAGGGTCAACCTGCACAGATTATGGGGGTTAATAAATTGTAATAGCAGAACTCAAGTCTCAAAGTTTGCAGTTTCTTTTTTTACTCAGGTTTTTTTCTTGTAATTTTTGCTGTTTAGAGCAGCAGAGTGGCTGGGCTGGGGCCTTCCTGGCTGCCTCCAGTGAAAGTGTGTTCTGATATTCCAGTGTGGAAGTTGTTGGGGAGCTGTATTCTCTTCTGTGACCCACAAGAACATCTGTTCCCACTTCCTCTGTAGAAAACTTACAGTCTCAAGGACCTTCATTTATTCCCTAGTATTCCTCCTCATCTGAAAAGGAAAATCTCAGCTACCTATACATGAAACTGCCTGATTTTCTTTTTTTCTTGAAGTCTACACATAGAAATAAAGCTGCAGAGAAATTCCTGCTGGCAAAAGACCAGCAGCCTCCTGCAGTGCTCTCCTGAAGGAATTACTATTGAAAGGGTCTGTAGTGTAGCTTTAGAATGTTTGTATCACTAAAATGAGACTGTTTATCTAAAAAAAAAGGAGATTATAACAGAAGAAATCCAGAAGGCATAATAATACATATTAAACCTTGTTTTCCAGGCTGTTGAATCAATTTATAGGAATATGTGAGTGAGCAGGAAGGTAACAGCATCTGGTAGCAATAACAGTTTCCCTTCCTGAGTTACCAAATTAGCTATGGGAAGGTGATTAAAAATAAAATGTAATGACTTCTGATAGAAATAGGTAAACTGCATGGGCTTTGAGATAAGAACTTTACAAATGTGTAAAATAAACGCAAAACTGGTTTTGAAAAGGGGGGAGATTACCATTTTCTGTGTTGTGTGCCAAGGTTTGTGCATTTCAAATGTTTGCAGTTGGCTTCTTTTCAAAACTGATAAATAATGATGTTTGCTGTGGAAACAATTATCCTAAAAATAATTTAAAAGGATTGTATCCCCTTTTTGTTTGCCTATAAAGACCACATTCGATTTATATATAGACAGAAAGAGCTCCACTTGCATCTATAAAACAGTTCTTAAATCATTCTAAATTATTGATGTGCACAAAGAACTCTTTCCACTTTTGTTTGAAGTTTTATTTCTGCGGCGTTGTGCTTTCTAATTGTGCTTTCAACTGCTATGACATCTGTTATAGTTGTTTCAAAAACTTTCCATACTTTTCTTTTTTAATGATAGACAGTCTTTTCAAAGACAAACTGTCTTCATTTTGAGTGAGAAAAATAATTAGTTGAAAAAAGATCACTGATTTGGCCAGCGAACTCACCATTTTACTGTGGGGTTTGTTTTTTGTTTTTTTTTTCACAAGTTGCTGTTTTATATGATTCCAGCACCTATTCAACAGAAAGCTGGCCAAGAGGAATTCATCTCTGCAGTAACTCAGAAACCATAGAGCACCAGCATATGTCCCTTGCTTCCCTGAGGAAATCCAGGACTTTATTCTAACAAAAAGAGCACCAAGAAAGTACTTCACAAACCGATAGTCTCTATATGTCTAACAGATGGAAAAGTAAGCTACTATTCCAAGCTGCTGTGCCCAACAATATAGGAATAAAGCCTCAGCAATTGGAGATGAGATTAATGCTTAAAATATGCTTAGAAACCCTGTTTATTGTAACTGGCAATAGGAATATGTGATGCAGCAGTAAACAGGTTTCTAATGATCTGTGACATAATGCAGTCTTACCGCTGGTGTAAAATCTAGGAGACATTTAAAGTATCCCAGATTAGGAAAGCACAATGTAAAGATATTTCCTTGTCTTTTTCTGGAAGAGGGGATTTTTGCCCCTAAGACAGAATTTTTTTAAAAATTTAAGCCCTGGACTCTGGTCCAGTTGTGGTACACCATAACTAACCTTTAAATTAGGAGTTGCTTAGAATTCATATAATAATTAATACAACGCGCAGGGATTTAATTGACCACAAGATTAAACTATTAAGGAAAAAATTTCATTTTAATTGAGAATTGAACCCCTACCCTTTATTCATGGAGTGTCTGCTCTGCCAGTTGAGTCGTGAATTGGGGGTTAATTGACTGTCTAGAATCTCCCAAGGAACGATTATTTCACATAATGGTGCTAACACATCCTGGCATAAGGCATTTTTATGGGAGTCCTTTTTCCCCCTGGATTTGGAGAGATGTCCTGAGCACAGCAAGGAAAGCTGCTGGATATGGGGAAGGGAAGAAAGATGGAAACAAAAAGGGGATTTGGGGTTTCCTTTCATACTCAATCCCAGCACTCTTCATGTTTCTGCTTAGATTCCACAATGTGATTTTGCTGCATGTTTAAGTGTTCTCTCTTTCTCAGTGTTCAAGGAATATAAACTCTGTGTTAATAGTTCAAATTTGTGGCAAAATCAGGCTTCCCAGCTCAAGTTGTTACAAAGATTTAGAAATGAGCAGTGTGGTGTAGTGCAAGGTGTCCCTACCCATAGCAGAGTGTTGGAATGAGATATTCTCTAAGGTCCCTTCCAGTCCAAACCATTCTGTGATTCTCTGAAGTAACCTGCAAGTAATTTAACATAAACTGCTATAAAAATAAAAAGAAATCTAGGTGTACTTAAATTTTTAACATTTTTTACTTACTTACTTGCATGGCGATTAATAAAATTCATTACTTCATAGTGGATTTTTCTGCTTCATTAGTGCAAATTTGCAGAACTTTTCTAATTACTATTCTCCTTTGAAGAATAAATAATAAGAGATAATATCAAAACTTTTAAACTAAATGAAGACTTAGTTATGGATACAGTTAGGCGTTTTTTATATTTAAGTATATTCTGGTTTTTAGATGCTTTTGTAAATGTGCCTTTCGTCTTTACAGAAGAAACTGTCAGAATTTAGGAGAAACTATTTTTGGGTGGCATTATCAAAGATAAAAGGAAATGCAGAGAAGTTTAGCTTTTTAAACTTTGATTTCGAAAATCAGTCTTAAATCCTATCCAGGAAGGACCAAGTATGATTAATTCATGCTTGAAGCTGTGTGAAATCTCTTTGTGCTGAGTGGAGGCTGGGAAGGGATAGCACCTCATAGGTCCTGTTTGAAACTGATGCTATACAAAAATCTGTTTGATTTTGGTGTTTTGGTGGGTATTTTTTGGTTTTTTTTTTTTAATTTGATTATTCTTTTTAAGTAAGCACTGCACCCCAGAGAAATCTTAATTGTTGATGACACGTAAGCACGTGAAGTGTAATTGATATTCTGTAATATCTCTCCCTGCATTTGGTTCAGATCAGGGTGCTCAGCAGCAGTTTAAAGATCTTTTGTGAGCAGGTGCTTTTAGTACAGAACACTTTAAGCATGGTCACGTCTAAGAGGGGCCTTTGCAGTGGTGTTGTGGTTCATGATGCATCAAATCCCAGCTCTGTGTTCCATGGGCTGTGGAGAGAGATGGGCTCTGCACATGAAGTGTGTCAGAGTCCCACCAGGGCAGAGGTCCAGCACACCCAGGACCCTGTGTCCTGGCCTGTGGAGTCACAGAGCTGGCAGAGGGGAGGTGGACAGGACTGGCTTCTGGCAGGGCGCTGCGTGACTTTCACAGCTTCACTTGTGTTTCACATCAAACATCAAACATATGTGCTCGTGTGCCTCGTGCCGGCACCAGCATTCAGCTGCTGTCCAGCCAGCCCTGGGGGAGCTCAGCCCCAGGGGTAGAGCAGGGCAGTAATGGGCACAACAGCACTGTCTCAACATCCAGGTGACCCCTTACACATGGAATTGCTCCTTCAAAGCTGCCTTCACATCTGCATTCACACTTCCTAACCTGCTCTGTCTGCAAGAGATTGGAAAGGCACTTCTGTGTATTTGCTACTACAGAAATATCAGCATCATAATCTCCCAGACTTTCTGCTTTTTAATAGTTGGGTATTAGAAAGCTGGAAGCGTGGAGGGGGGAGGCATGGCTCAGACTCTGCAGCTGGAGAAACAGTGTTTGAGACTAAAAAATCATTATTTCTTGCTTGTAAACATTAGAGGTGAACAGGTAAAGTAGATACAACAAAGATGAAAGGAAGAAATTTTACAGTGTTACCCAGATTTGAGTTGGATTTCATAGTCGCTCATTTCCAACTACTCATTGAAATCCTGGAGTAAAAAAAGAGGAAACATGATCTGATACTTCTAACAAAAAAAATCCCTCAGTAGTGTGTTTCTTGCAGTGGGAGGAAATAGTTGTTCCAGGTCCTGTAATAACAGCCTAGGCTCCCAAAAGCTGCCAGCATCTGAGGAGAATGGTGCCCTGGTGACAAATAGAGTAAGAAAGAACAGCATTTCCCATTGCTGCTGACTTGGAAGAAAAAACCTGGACATATTCACAGTATGAACTAAGTGACAAAGCAATATTTTACACTCTGAGTGTGATTCCTTTACTGTTCTCACCTAGTTCTAACTTCTCCCCTTTAAATATAATTCTGTTCCACAGTTTCCTCCACCTGCTGTTTTCCAAATCTCACACATGTCCTCAGTCACATACACCATCATTCTTCAGCTACACTCCCCAGCCACATTTTCCACTGCTAATTCAAGCTCTCTCCAGCACCCAGCTTGCCTGCCTTCCTGTCTCCCTTCAGGTTTTTTTTCTCTTTACATTTTGGGATGGCTTTGTTGTTGTTTTTGTTGTTGTTTTTTTCCTACATTTTTTTCTGTAGGAAACAAATCCATATATTGACAAAGAAACCTTCAGGGTTAGAAACAATTTTGGTTTTGATGCTTTATTTTTTTTTCCTACTTTATTCCTATTTTTACTCTTTAAGTAAGTACCACACCAAGAAAATTTTAACATTTTTAATGACTTTCAGTGTGTTAGTTAAGTGTAATTGATCCTGTGTAATATTTCTGTCTGCAGTTGGTTTAGATTTTAAAAAATCCATAGTCTATCACTGAGGGAAACTGCTTGGGATGAGTGGAAGCCCTCACCAGTGTGAGATCCAAAGCTATACCCTGCAGGTATTCAGCACTGCTCAGGGAGTACTTGATATTGTCATTATGGTCAGACAGTATTCCCTGTGGAATTTTGCCTTCAGCTGGGCATGGTCTGCAGTTAACAAGCAAATAAAAGCCCCCACAGCCCCTGCCCATGCTGCCGTAAAGAGGCCTGTCCTGGAATTCCTGTGGAGCCGTGGGAAGCTGCTGTGCTCAGATTCTGCCCTTGGAGCAGCATTTGCCTTCACCTTTCCTTCACTGTTACTGGAAGAAGTAACTGATAGGTATCGACGCGATTTCCTGGGCACAGCACATTCAGATTTTTATTATGATATTACCAGGACATATGTTTGTGGAAAGAAGATATAGATGTATATATCTCTCTGTTTAGCCTCAGAATAGAGACGGTGGAAAAACGGTATATTACCTGCATGAAACTGAAAATATGGGTGCCATAGGGTGCACGAATTGGGCCCAGCTTTGCTTACAAATCAGCTTGATGATGAGGCTGCAAAAGTTATGTTTTCACTGCTTTCAGATACTGAATTTATTAGCTTCTGGAAATTGATTTTGGATGCCTTTCATTTGCCATTGGGCTGGAGTCAAAGGCAAAATGATGATAAAACATTTTGCTCACTCATCTTTTTATTGCCCAACTATTGTTATTGAGGAAAAGACATTTGATGTGTTCCTCAAAGGAGACAGAAAGCACATTTCATTTTCTTTTAATTGATGAAAGTGTAACTGAACACAAGTCCTGCAGTCCTCACCTTCAATATCCAGGAGGAGTTATAAGGGATAGAGGGAATGGCACTGGGATTCAGCTTAGATCAGGGCTGAGAGCAGAAGCCAGCAGGGCTGTCAAACTTTGTCCTGTTTTATTTGCTTGGAAGGAACGGTGCAAAGTTAATATCAGATGCAGTGCTGTGAAAGTGCTCAAGTGGTTATCTCTGGGAAGGTAATGTGAACTCAGCAGTATCATTGCTTTGATCTTTGGTTAAAGTCTTACAAAACTAGATTGCTGTTTGATTGACAACCTTGTCAGAGAGTGAATGAAGACTGACACTCTAATATTGAAAACGCAGCGTTTACAAAACTTAAAGCCCGAGTTTTCTCATGACACTGCTGCTTTTGTGGAAGACTGAATTTCACATTTCTTTTTAAATAAGTGTATACCTTGCTGTGTGCAGCTAAAACTTACAATTTTAGACTGCTGGCTCACAAATTCCTCTCACCCTAATAATTGGTGCAGATATGTTTATAGCAACAGCACTGTCACCATGCATTTCAGGAGCTGCTGTTTGAAGGCTTGAACGTGGTGGTATTTATCACATCTCAATACCAAATCATGATCAATCCAGCACAGGGTGATGGATGCAGGAGTGGCAGGCTGAGCTTGGGTTGGGTAGTGGGTCTGACAGTGTCTGGGTGGGTGTGATAACGCAGGTTAAAAGTTTTCCAACTTGCAATTCTCCCTTGAAGGGTTGTCTTCAGCTGCAGTTTCTTCAGTTACCCCCTTTAATAACCTCAAATGAGACTGTTAAAGGGAGAGTTAATTTGTGGAGTAGACTTCTTTCATGCCAGAAAGTCATGGGTTCTTTTCCACACATTCCTCAATTTCTTCCTTAAATTAGACAAAATAATACACTTTGCTCGTTCAAAACATAAAGGGCCTTAAACAACTCTCACTGCTGTTTTTATCTGACATGACATTAACTGCCACGATTTAAATAGTGTGTAAGAATGAACCAGATTGTGCCTATTCCCACATCAAAATACCATCAGCAAGAAAATGTCTCCCCAAAATAATAATCCTGCATCATCCAGAGGTGTTAGTGAAGAGACTCTTTATATGATGCAGTTTAAAAATAGGCATCCAAAAGATTTTCACAGAAGGGGCTGCTGAGCTGTGCTGTGGGGCGTGGGAACTACTTAAATTGGCTTTCCTGTCAAAGCCAGTGTTTGCTGAGACTACATCATCAGTTTTTCCTGACCTTCTGGTTCTCAATTTACTTCAGGATCGCTAAATTCTGTGTGCAGTTCTTTCCTTACCTCTTAGGTCATGTATGTCCTGTAGGGATGTGTGTGTATTTAGCATTTAGCATCCCTAGAAATCTGCATAAGCACTTGTAGATTGATGCATGTGCAGTACAATGTAATACCTTTACTAAGTATCCTTCATGGAAAAATATTAATTAAAATCCCAGATTAAAGCCACTTTCATCAGCAATGCAGCTTTGCTGAAGAAACCCTAGATTTGACTGTATTTTCAAAGTGGACATGTGTAAGTCACAAGGATAATTAACCATTTCATCGTTTGAGGTCTGTAAGTGAGTGATTTCAGAATGAAAAACATATATAGCTGTTGATTATGCAGAATAAATTATTTTCAAACCCCACATTTAAATCTGTACTTTTTGTTGTTGTTGTGTAGAAAATGCGTGTCCACAAAAAAACCCTCCTAATGATCACGTAAATTTTGCTGTAAACATTTTATATATATATATATATATATATATTCTTATGAAATTCCTTTGGAAATGTCCACAATCTGCTTCCATATTGCAACACATATGGTAAGAAAATCTTGCTTACAAGCCAGTGACTGTTTTTAAACAGTTTTCAAAATTGCACTGAATAACAGCTCATGCACAAAACCTGGTGTGTTTTGTATTTATAACAAACAGCTTTACATTTTCTAAACTATGACAAATTTCTCCCTGGATATTTTTTAATGTACTAATAGGATTAGTTTAGCTGTCCCTAGGGGTATTTTATGTATGTAGGCACTGATGGTATGTTAGGAATATTTCTGAGTCATTCTGGTTCTATCTTACTGCTTTCTTCAGAATTTAGAGGCCTCTGTGGCCATAAAGGTTGCTGCTGTTGATGGCTTTGATGTGTGTATACATGACACATAATGTTGATATTTAGGAGCTGATTCCCTTGCTGTGATTTTGATAAAGTAGTTTCTGGAACTTGTTGTATTTCAATTAAAGATTTACGGCTCTCCTTTCGCCTCAGACCTCATTTTTAAAGGTCAGAAGAGAAAGGAAACCCCAAACCATAAACATATTAAGTGAAATATCCATGGTACCTCCAGTTAATGGTATTTCCTTAAAGCAGATAAGTTACTGAGCTCCCTTTTAAAACAAGAGTGTTAATTTACTGTTTCCTTTCATCTGTTGAAATAATTACTTTTCTTTTTTGCCTTCAATAGTTTGTTCTGGTCGTTAACATTTCTGTAAAATTAAGTTTGAAAGGTGCTTTTAATGTTCACATAGACTGCAGTGCACATTTGACTGTTAAAATCAACCTACTTAAGGCAGAACTAATGTTTAACACTCGCAGCTATTTGAAGTAGTTCACTGCCCAGTTTAATGGTGCTGCCAAGGGCAATGGTCACATTACTTGCTGCTAGATTTGAGGGGGTTCTTGTGCTGGCAGTAAAGACAATCCACGAGACTCCTGAAAACATTGGCTTAGATCTTAAAGGCATCATTTTTCTACTTACAAAGCTATGAACTGTAATTTCATGGGTAGCAGTGGACGAGAAGCACTAACCGCTGCTCTTGGCCATGTGCTCTGTTTAGGAGTCATAGTTTCTATATCTTAATGATCTTTCCTGCAAGCTCTGGTTAAAAAAGGTGAGATCAAACTGTACAAAACCCATGCTGATGGTGGGAGAAGTGATCTTTTATCATGGGAATTCGGGTTTATGGGATCAGATCAGCTTTAAGATATCTGCAGTAGCACAGGTGAAGAGCAACCCTGGGCAGTCCAGCTGGGGTAGGAGGTGGGAGGGACATGTGGGGACACTTCGGCTGCATCATGAACCAGCTCTGTTTTGGTCACAGCCCAACCAACACCTTCTGTTCTGTTGGTTTTTTTGTGGATTTCCCTGATTCACCTCCTACAGAAGTGGATGTGTCTGCCATGCACTATAAAAATGCTGTTCTAGCCTTGCCCTGAGAACAGACTCTCCCAGTGACAAAATTCACTTGAAACCATCCCCCTCCTGATGCTGCTGCAATACGGGGGGTTTATAATGCAGGTCAGATGAGGGTATTTATGGGAATCTTTGGGCAAATAGTACAGAAGGAAATGTAACTATTGCTTTGTGGAGTGGAATCAATGGGAGCAGTGCTGGAATCCTCAGCACATCTGTGGGAATTGCCTGGTGTAGGACTGCCCCAAGTAACCCACAGCCCAGCACATACATCACATTATTCCTGTGTGAGGTCATGAATTTATAACGAAACAGCTGCTTTTCCTCCTTTGATAAGCAGGGCAGGCAGAGCACTTAAAGATTGAACAATACATCTTCTCAACCAGAAAAAAAAAATTATATATATTTACTAAACAGTGAGTGAAATTTTCCCCTTGGCTGGTCTAGTGCAATTTCACAAGCTCCAACAATGCTGAATGGATGTTATTGAGAAGTGAATTTGGCTCATTCTTTTTATGCTTTTAATAAATACCCAAGGGAAAGGCAGTTGTTCAAGGAAAATAAAATACAAATAAACATAAAATTTATTCTCAGTAGGCATTCTGAGGAACTTGGGGCTTGAGTTTTATGCCATGTTTCTTTTCCTGTTACTTGCAAGCAAAACTAAAATATTCATATAAGCTGTCAGTTCTCTAAAGTAAATTCATCCCTTTTAAAAAATAAAACATAGATTCAGTGTCTAGAACAGAAACAATGTGAAACATAAAAAATGATATTTCTGCTCTGAAGTACAGCACTATAATGTACCATATTATTTTAGACTGTGGATATAAATGTTGGGGTTTTTGCACAACATCCTGTAACAATTCTTGAGACACAGTCATGCACAAGACATCATCTGTAATTATAGCAGTTTGCCATTTTCAGCTGCTCTCTGCTTATTTCTCATTTGATTGATAATTCATGTACTTTGAGCTAAGGAAGGTTTTTCATGCTGCCACCTAATAGACATTACCAATTTTTTCTACCTGAATTTCAG
This sequence comes from Phylloscopus trochilus trochilus, assembly GCA_016584745.2. NCBI lineage: Eukaryota > Metazoa > Chordata > Aves > Passeriformes > Phylloscopidae > Phylloscopus > Phylloscopus trochilus. The sequence continues at coordinate 27,050,075 of WQNJ02000015.1, forward strand.
TAGTAGTTTTGTTTGAGGGAAAAAGAGAAGAAAAACTTAGTTTTACAATGCCTTTTTCACTTAGATTCATGGGGTACCACAGAGAAGTACAGTCAGTGGAGAACGTTTATTGCAACAAAGAAGAAGAACTGAGATTTTGGATTTCATTTCAGATTAATCATTGCCCAAACTTTCAAACAATCCTTCAAAAATTCTGTGGTTCCTCAGGTGTAGTGTCCTGTGGAGGGTTAGAAGCACCTTTTTTGAATGCATGAATATTTTGATTACTAATTTTCTTTTTCATTATTACTGTTACTAGTATTTCTGAATTAAAAAAATAATTTAGTTGCATTGTCTAATAATTATTGGTTTAAACAATCACAAAAAGAGACTTTTTATGGCTTTAGAGTGTGCATCCAGCTCCGACTTCTTTGTCAGATGCAGTTCAGGCTGATTTGAAGTCAGTATTTACTAGTAGAAAGTGTAAGTCCAGACTTTCTGCATCATAAAAGCCTGAGCAGATTTTATTTTTTGAGACTGACCTGCTAAGGTTCCCCAGCACCTGGATTGACTCTGGAAAAATGTGGATTTTATTTTCCTGGAAGGAAGCTATGTAGGAAAACACCTTCCCAGGTAAGGTTTGTGTTCATTGATATTTTATTCCACTGCTTGTTTTACATTGGCCAGAGCCTTGGAAATTTGCACAAAGCACCCAGAAATAGCTTCATCCCCAGCCTCTTCCCCTGGGGCTGCAGTCACCTCTGTGAGATCCCCAGGGCTCGAGTGGCAGCATGTACAGCATCACTACCTTTCAGAATTGTACAAAACTAGCTGATTAAATCTGATTTTAAATACTGCTTTCAGCCCAGAACCCTGCCTTTTTAATAATCAATTAAAACATTGCTTCATTGTGTTTATTCAGTGTGTATAAAGCACTGCTTGACATGGATTAGACCTTACATAGCAGTACACAGCTGTAGCCCATCCAGCATTTTCCAAATGAGTTTGCACAAGGAATAAAAGATTGCCATCTGAGCAACACTGGAGGGAGACAAGAGCAGACAAAAGGCAGTTAAACGCTACAAAAAGAAAAAAGACCCTGTTGAGAGAGAAATTTCTGAGCAAATGCCTCCATTTCACAGGGAGATACTGTAGCAGGCAATGTACATTGATTTTAGCACGTGAAGTACATTGCTTTGGGGATTCATTAAGCTTCATTTTGTGCACTATCATGAATGGGGATGTCAGCCACGCTCTCAAGTAATGCAGAGTTTCAAAGCAAGGAGGTAGAATAAGCCAAAGTGAAAATAAAATGTGCCCTGCAAAGAGAGTGAGGCAGTTGGGAAAGGAAAATGCTTGGCTTGCTAAAAGCTGTACGTCACAGGAGCAGTAATCAAAACCTAAACATTTGTAAAGGGTTTTGTGCTTACAGAGTTTATAATGTGGCTTACAGCAATAAGTTCATGCTCCTGGCTGGCCTGCTGGGAGTCCCCCTGGAAGGATAGATGCACTGATGGAGTGCAGAGCCTCATTCTCCTGTCCTTTGGAAGAAAACGGTGGACAATCGTTTGATATTTTTTAGTTACTCCCTTCTTATAACTCTGTTCAAGCTGTTTTTGATATTGGTCACAGCTGGTTTTTCAAGGCAAATTCTTCTGTATTTGCAGTGGGAGGTATTTGCTTTGTATTTGCTTAATAAGGTGCTGTTGTCCTCCCCACCAGTTTTCCTGGGGAGCCAGTGGCAAAGCTCTGCTCTCTGTGGCCCCTCACCATCTCCCCAGGCATCAGCTGCCAAATCCAGAAGCCACAGAAAGTTGGATTTTTCAGCCACCAACGAAACCCAAGGCTGGTTTGAAATTTGAATGCACCAGAGATCTGGGTTCCTGTCTAATTTGTTTTTGCTTTGTATCTTGTTTCAGTTGAGAAGCATGTAACTCCAAGAAGCATGTAACATCCAAAAATATGTTTAGTAGGTTTTCTTTAGTAATGATGACACCACTGGCATTTTTTATTTGTCCTAGCCTACTATATAAATTAGAATGATTTGGGAGCAAAACATTGAAGTTCCTTAAAGTTTTGCTAGTGATGGGATCACAATGCCAAACCACCAAAAGATTGGGATTGTACCTACACATTGCTGTGAAGAGGAAAAAAAATCCTCATTGCTCAATTCTCCAGCTTTTGGGCCTTGCCTTAAGCAGGTGTGAGGTTGTTTTTAATGCAATTAACTCAAACAAATATCAGGGCTCTACTGTCACACTCTGCCATGTGTACTCTGTAGTTGTGCATGGCTTTATGAATTTTGCTGTTCCACATTGGTAGCACAGGGTGCTTGGGCAAAGAGAAGTAGAGGGAAACTGCTGAGGTGCTGGGAGTTGTAATCTTGCACTGTACTGGTAACCCTGGAATTGCTGAATTAGTTCACATTATTTTTTTTGCAAGTGACATTGTATCTCTGTTATGTGCTGGAGGTCACTATGAAGAAAGTGATCACTGCAGAGGTGTAAGGCTGAGGGGCTTGGAGCACGTGGCAGCACAGCATCCACCTCCCCAGCAGCTCAGGCTCCTCTGGACCAGGAACACGGCAGATTAATGTCAGGTAGCTGCTGCCTTCTTAAGAAAGTTCTCTTCTTTTCCCCTCCCCAGTATTTGACCCTTTAAAAGTGCTCAGCACAAGTGACAGCAGCAGACTTCCCAGTTACTAGGCTGCAGAGTAGTGGACATGCAGTATTTGGTGCTTAGCTTCCATTTATACCCTGATCACAGCTGCCATTTGGGTCAGGAGGAGGTTTTCCTGTTGATAGATTGGCTGTGTGCTAGGAAAACTTGTCTTTCCCCAGAGCATCGTGTAATTATTTGGTGGTGAGGAGTTGCCACGGCCAGGCAGCTCCACATGGATTGCTGCTGGAATATCCGTGAGTCTCGTCACTCTGTCACTGCAGTGTCACATCCCCACACCAGGGCTGCATTTCTGCCAGAGGGGCTCTTACTTGCCCCCCTAGCTCATCAAGGGAGGAGCACAAAGACAAGGCAAATTCTTCCTGTGTCTTAGCTCAAGAGAGGGTTGGTTGTGCCAGGGTTCAGCTCTGCGACCTGCAGTCCTGCAGGAGATACTGGGGAGTGGAGATGGGCTCACAGGAAGGATCAGGATGTGCTCTTGGCTTGGTGGGGTGGATCAGGAGCTGGGGCAAGGTTAAAGGTTTGTGGGGAAAAGTCAGAATTAGAACAGGTGAACTAAAAAGAGATGGATTTCTCAAGCCTAATCAGGGTTCATAAAATCAATGTGTAACTGAACTGAATTCAAATGCTGGGATATATAAGCAGAGTTCTTTATTGACATCTGAGGAATTTGTAATTCATTCAGAAGCAAACCTTTCAGGTGCTCATCTCTCTGGGTATATTTTCCCGTTAATCATATTTCTCCTAACGATCAGTTTTGAAAGTTGTCTTATTTCTGCAGTGCAAAAAATCCTGCTGGTGAACATTCCCCAATTGCACTCATAATTATTTCTGATTAAAAGTGCCCTGGCCTGACAGCACCAGGGAAATTAATAGGAGAAGCTTTCTACAAGTTTTAGAAGACGAGCAAAGACATACTCTTTCCCTCTTAAAATTATTTAAGCAGGTGCTGTGGGAAGCCATTGCTTTTATAATGCTCTTCAGATGTTTACAGCAAAACATTTTTTCCCAGTGATTGAATTTTTCGAAGTACTAAAATACCACGGAGAAATATGTTTCCCACCAGTTTTATGGCTCCCTGGATGCATTCTATACAAACCTTGTATCTGCCTGGGCACAAACACTCTATTGCAAAAAGATATCTTGCCATTTTAACAAGCTGCACTGCTTTGAAAGGATACACTGCATCACCAGCGGGAATGTCAGTACCTTAAGAGTAATACTGCTTTAAGGGTACTATTTTATTAAAGCAGACCTCAGTAATTTGTTCCTGACTGTTATACACCCTTATTTTATTAAAGGTATTTTACATCTGTGGAGGAGATTACTACCACTCCTATTTTCTCCACTGCTTGGCTTTAATGGATGGTGTGGAATATAATATTTATTAAGCCTAAGCAGGGGAGGACATAATAGCAGAATTGTCCTTTATAACCTATTTTACACAGCTGTAAAATAAACCTTAATAAAGCAAGAATAATTATCCAGGAATATCCAGAAAATGGAGTATTCCTCCTGTTTCAAATATTTGAAAGGCTTAACTGCTGGCTATACGTGTACTTTAAGAAATTGAACTCAGCAGTAATAATATTGATATTAGGTTGATACTATTTTAAAATATATTAAGAGGTTAAGTATCTTGTGTCATAATTGCTATGTTAGCATAAATCAATACATAACTGCAATTTCTCTGTGGTGTTGACTGTCTGTGATCCTCCAGGATTATCCTGTTCCCTGCATAGCTTTGTTTTCTTGTTTCTTGGTATGATTTCTCTTCTTGGTGACAGTCACTGGAATCTGTCCCAAAGGGAAAGATTTTGTATTGAGGACCTAACACAGCTTTGTAAACTGATTCCTGATCCGATATTCCAGAAGAACTGGTGAAGCAATTCCTCTCTTCCCCCTGCCTTCTTGATTTCTTCCTCCTGTTGTCCTATTTATACTTTTTTCATTGTGGAAATGATTTGGACTACAGTTATTATATTAATTATCCAAACTGACATTTTTGCAGTGTGTGAAAGGACAGGGTGGTATGTAAAATAGATGCACTAAGAACACCTACAGTATGACAACAAGTAGCAGGGTAATTGCTGAAAATGAAGTCTTTTCTGCTATCCCTTCTCTTCAACATCTGTTGTTCCATATGGAGTCATAAATATTTGCAACAAAATAGTTGAAGAAATAATCTCAACATTAATAGGGAAAAGCTGAATCCGCGAAGAAAATTGAAGAATCTTTTTTTTTTTTTTTTTTCTTCTTGGCAAATTCCTCCTACCCATCCTCATCTGACACTTTAAAATCTGAGTAGATGAATAGTCAGACTACAGTGATGCTTAAAAATCACCATGAAAAAAATCCTTTGTAAATGTTAATAGGAGAGTTAGCTGAGATAAATTTTATAACCTCCTGATAATGACCATGAGGAGGATTTTGTTCATTTTTTTTTTCATTTTCCCCTTTTCTTCCATGCCACAGTAATTTTGCTACTAAACTTTTATTGAATGGTTCACGTTTTCCCTTCTCTGTGTTGTCAGGAGAAATAATCCTCCTCGTCGTGGTGAGGAGTGACAAGGTACTATTACTGCCTGAACAAAACAGTTACTTTAAATTGCCAAATGGAAAATGCAGATCAATAGTTTTTAAGCTTCTCTCTATATTAAGAAGCATTTTTAAAGCACAGAGCAACTTTAAAAAATCCGAAATGCCGATTACCAACACCTGACTGAGGAGCAGCTTGTAGGAGAAAGCGGGGATGATAATAACATGGACAAACAACAAATTGTAAATAATTCTGAATATAAAAAATAGCATTTTGAAGGCTCTTTATATACTAGGAGCCTTAGTGGGAGTACTTGGGCTTCTCCTAAATGAACAGAATTTAACAAGGTTATATCAGTTCTTTTTGTTTTTCTTAATCTTTACATACTGAACTTTAGACTGAAGTTACTGGCAGTGAAACTTTAGTTCTGATGTTCAGCCACTGAATTGCTGCACTTCTTAGTTTCATTTTTTTTATTATTATTGCGAACGAAGTAACTTGTCTACCTCAGGTCTTTGTTTTTAAAGCTTGAATTCATAAAATATTTTCAGGTGTTTTTACTGCCAATGCCATGTGAACATTAGAGTATATTGTAAATATGTTGAAGTTATAAATAGATACAATTTTCTGTGTTATTAATGAGAGTACACTGATGAAAATGTCAAAGCTGTATAATTATGCACCTCTTGATAAAGAGTGCAGAGATAAAGGCAATCTCTAAACTTTAATTTCAGTCTTTTCTAGTGAAGTTTTCATTTCTCTGCTTTTGCCACCTCGTATTCAAACCCCAGGTGACAGCTTTGTGAGTCCTTTGGGAGGACACACCCTTGTCATTCCTGTGGTTAGAAATGGTGCCCAAGGGGATCAGGGCAGTGCTGTGCCCTGCACTGGCACTGCTGGGGCACCTCCAGTGCTGGGGGCAGCTCTGGGACCCTCAGGACAAGAGGGACATTGAGGGGCTGGAGCGTGTCCAGGGAAGGGAACAGAGCTGGGAATGGGCTGGAGCACCATGAGGGGCTGAGGGAGCTGGGAAAGGGGCTCAGCCTGGAGGAAAGGAGGCTCAGGGGGAACCTTCTGGCTCTGCACAACTCCCTGACAGGAGGGGACAGTTGGGGGGGTCGGGCTCTGCTCGCAGGAAACAGGGTCAGGAGGATTCAGAATGGGCCAGCAGAGAATCAGGTCGGATAGTGCAATAATTCCCTCATGGAAAGTGTTGTCCAGCCCTGGCACAGCTGCCCAGGGCAGTGATGGAGTCCCCATCCCTGGTGGGATTCAAAAGTCATCTGCATGTGGCCCTTGGGGACATGGTCAGTGGTGGCCTTGGCAGTGCTGGGGGATCTGCTGGACTCTGTCATGATCTTACAGCTCTTTCCCAAGCTCAGCAATTGCATGGTTCAATGGCCTGCATTTTCCTGCTGTGTTGAAAACAGTTAAAGTTTTATTAAACACTTGTTCAGAACAAAATTGAGTGATTTCAGAGTGCAGATAAGTGGAGCCTAGTTGATGGTACTGTTCTCTGGTTGATTCTAGAAGCTTTTAAGGCAGCATGGAAATGTATAGGAAATGTATATTTAATTGTTAGATACTATTCTCAAAGTGATGAAGTTTTTTCCTGGCAAAGCGCAGTCATGAACAATGCCTGTATCAGTCACTAGAAAATGAAATGAAATCTGATTTAAAGGTACTGCACTGGATTAATCAGCTACTCCTCAATTGCATTCATTGACCCCATTCATTCAGGGGCTGTAATTAAGAAAAACAGCAGTGATTTTAAATTTGGCACCTGAATCACAAGATTAAAGCACTAAATTTCTGACTGGTGCCTGGTTTACAGGAAGCATCTCTTTTGTCAGTGATGGTCAGGAGTCTTAGCTCCTGGCAGAGCAGAAATGAGTGAGGGGAAAAAAAGATAGTCTGAGGGTTATGGAGGATTTTGGAAGTTATTAGGACATGATAGGACAGGTAGCCCTGTCCTTGTGGAATTAGAAATACTTGAAATAAACAATGTTTCAGATTACAGATTTAACCCAACAACCTGGCTTCTAGTTAAGCAATACAGAAGTTGCCAAGATTTAAATTTAAAATAAGAAATCTCTTTCAGAAAACTGATTTTGCAGTCAAAAATTAAAATTTTAGACCTAATTATATTAAAATACCCATGTTTGGACACCACCTATCCCTGTTGTGAAGTAGATGTAGAGCTGGAAGTCAGGGGACCACCATGAAGATGCATCAGTTTGGATGATTCTGTCAGGTCTTTGGGCAAATAATGGTATTTCAAATATATATTATACTTTCAGAGATGAGTCACACACTCAACCCAGCTGATGTTGCAGATCCTCTGCTTTATTTTATTAAAAGTCAAAGAGGTCCAATAGAGAATCCAGGCTGTTCTTTAACTGTGGGCTATTAAATGTAATTCCCATCACTCAGGTATGAAACTCAAAGAATTATAATTGTAATAAACCACTTCAGTCATTGGTTTTCTAAATTTTATGCCACAGGCAGGGAAAATGAGTGACCCAGCTACCATCTGTGTCCAAAACCATCTTCTTATCCCTGTCTGAAGGGTTTCTGAGATCCAATGTCTTGGTTAGTAACTAACAGGTTAATAACTATAAATCCTGTATAAATTGTTTCTCTCTTCCCCATATGCCACGTATTTATTTAATGCATGAGTTATATTCTATGAGCTGTTGGAGGTGAATAATGGTCATACAGCTCCAGGTAGATAAAGTTTTTAAGTGCATGAGAAGAAATAACTTGGTGGTCTAACCAGTGTAAATTGTACCTTCAATATTTCTCCCTTGTTTTGTGAGGGATGTGGCATGTCAAATGGATCAGGGCTGTGACTGATGGGTTTAAAAACATGCCTTCTGAAAGAAAATAAACCAGCTGGCAAATAAAAGTGCCTGTTGGTTTGGGGCGTGCAGGGAGCAATTCATGTTCCCCACGTTCCCAGCGCTGTGTTCAGTCTGGAGGTTGATGCTTCATTTGCCAATCCCTGTTTCTGCAATTTAGGCAGAAGACAGAAGATGAAATACTTAAGCATATTGAATTAAGAGCAAGAAACCTCCTAGCAGATTTCTGTGTGCTTTCCCAGGATGATACTCCATTCACTGTTAGTGTTTACTGTGTATTTCTTTGCTCTGCAGTATAATTCTTACTTTCATCTATTCATCTGGATGTCAGCTAGAAATTAAAATAAAAAGACTGCACTCTAAATGGATTCCTGAATGCTTTTATAAAGCATGGCAGGTTTAACAAACAGGCTCGATAAAAGTAGTTCCCACTTTGCTTCAATAATCAGAAAGGTTGTTTGTGTCCTTGGTCAGACTGTAGCTGTCTTGGCTTTATTTCTTGCTTATTCTGTTGTATTGTATATGTGAGTACAGCTTTTAGCATTTATATTTTTAGTGGTGCTTAAAATCAAAATCCTTAAATCAACATTATTTTTTTCCATTAAAGAGATGCATTTGATACAGTCCCCAAGAAATGCTTCCAGCACATGCCATTTTTAATTGCTTTACCAATTACGATTCCTCGAGTCTAGCTAATAAATTTCTGCCTAACTGTGCACTTATTCAGAGCATGGGCAAGATGTAGACACCATTCAGATGTGAAGACCTATTACAAGATTGAAATAGATTTCTAATGCATTTATCATTCATCTTTGCAGAGTGTGATTTCAATCAGAAAAAAAAAATGATGAATGGTTTGACAGTTTCCACCCATATACGCTAAAACATAATATGCTGCTTCTAGTTTCAGCTATTACAGACTTTAACATGCAATGTGACCTTGGTCTGCAAAGCATGTTTGGTTAGCACAAAAACTTAATCATAAGAAGTCATAAGTAGAATCCTTCTTCTTTACTGCCCTTTTTCTGGGACTTGGAAATTTATTGCTTCTGGGACAGGTAGGATATGAACAATGGGCCAAATAGAGTCCAGGGTTATCTCATCTGTGTGAAAACTGCTGCTGAAAATCGATGTGACCTCTGCTACACTGTCATCCCAATTCCCACCCTCTGTGTCCTATTTGTCTTTTGGTAGAAGCTTAGATCTGTGTGCTGTCTCTATGTGTCTCTCTTGGGCCAGATTATCAAAATGAATCATTGCCTGCATACCTCTTATATTTCTATTTATTTTCCTGGTGTTGACTAGGTCTGATGAAATATGATTCTTTTTGCATTTGATCCTCACTGCAGCAAGCAGCACCTAATTTAGCTGTGTCTATCTCTTTAAAGAAGAGTAATACTATTTTGAAACTTCAATCTGCTGTACAGTAGCATTACAAACCATAGACCATGCAACCTGTCTTCACAGTCAATAGTAATTTTCCTTTCGGCCAATTTAATGTTATTACTTTCATCTCCAAATAGCAGAGATTTCTAGAGGTGTTAGAGCAGCTCCAGTTTTGTTATGCATACTTCATGTATTGCTTTCTTTTTCAAATGCCACTTCTGTTTAGTCTTTTGTGACTCCATGGCTTCGCTGTTATTTCTGTGCGGCATCATGTGCGACAGCTAATCAGGTTATTTTAAAAACTCTGCCACTGTTATATTTAAATATGAGAACTGGTGTGTCTGAATCAGCACAAACTTCGTGGTCTGAGTTTGTTACTCGAGTTGGGATTTTTAAAATGTATCTCTTAAATTCCATCTAAGATGCTGTCTCTGAGGACATGTAGAGGTTACTGGCTTTTGTTATTAGTCCTGAAAAATCATTAGGAAGATATTCCGTTTAATGAACTTACAGAGCAAAGACAAAATAACTCCCAAACCAGAGATTTCAAAAAATACTTGAACACTGCTAATGCTCCTGGTTTGTTGTCAGGTGGATGCAAAAAGTGTACCTCGATGGAGGCTCCTGGAATGTGTTACACCAGAAAATAGTGCTGCAGAGGAGACACCCTGGGTTAATTAGTTGTCAGATTCTTTTTAAGTCGTTTATTCCTTAAAAACAGGAGTGGGAGAAGGAGACCTTTGGAATATGGTGTGGTCTAATTGTAAATTCTGGCTTTAATATGACCAAGGCACTTGACAGATGAAATTGTGGGGGTTGGCTGTGCAGCTGCCCTGGGCGAGCACTGGCATGAGGAGCTCATGGGCAAGGCAGGGATCACAGGCTTCACTAAAAGGCAGGTGCTGGGCAGACACTTACCATGATTTCTGCAAGTGCAGGATCATGATATATATATATATATCTATCTAGACTGGAATATTGCACAGAAGTCTTTTTTTTAGCATTGCAGAGTGAAAGAATCGTACAGAGTTTGGCTTCAGAGACAGCTCGATTTTAATTGTGTAGTTTTCAGCAATTAAAATGAATATGTGGGAAGAAGTACTCACTTCTGAATACTGGGATCTGAGAGAAGGAGCTACATCTACTGTCCTAAAAGATCCTTTAATTATGCTATTCAAAAATGGGAGTTCATTGGTGATAGTACTGATTCCTCACCAAATTGAAAGGATTCTTGAAAAAAACCCAATTTCTAACATTGTTTCTTTCTGGATACCCATTTCTGCTGTCTGTGCACAGTTTGATCTATACCTTGTATTTGAAAAAAGGAGTGAAGGGGAAGCTGCCAGTTTGCTCTCTGTAGGAGATGCTCCAGTTCCGTGCAGTGCTGGCAGAGGGGATGGATGACTCAGTGGAGATTATTTACTGCTGAGCACGGGAAGGGGAAAGGTAAAGGAGTAAAGAGATGTGATACGTTCCTTGATTAGAATTTTGCCAAGGTTATAGCAACAAAAATCGCACATCACAGAATGGCAAACATGATAGAATGAAGACAGGTCATTCAGGTTTAATGAACTGCGTAATACTGTTATAATTCTGTGGTATAATTCTGTTGAATTTGAGATATAATAGTCTGTACTCCATTACAGCTGTGTTATGGTCCCAGTGTATTGATTATTGTTCTGTACTATTTTGCCAACTTGCCTTGGCAGCAGTCCCATCTGCCCAAAGACTGAAACAATGTTGATCTTACTAACGCACTTGTATTTTGACTTCCAGATAAACAAGATGCTAGTTTCTAGAGATTACAGTCACCTATATTTCCAATGCTTTCTGATGTCGCTTTTAAACCTATCTTTGCAGAAGAGGTCCAGATTGCCATTCCAATAATGAAACCAACCTTAGATAAAGTCCAACTGGCTGGACAGGCCTTGCCTCCTGGATTTCCGGCGCCATTTCTTTTTGCTGATGGTCTTTCATCAGTAGAAACACTATTGACCAACATTCAGGTAAATCCTTCTCTACAGGGCCAGGTTATGTCGTGGTAGATAACATGTTTCTTTCTGCACTCTTAAAAATGTTCTAGAAACTATTTTGTATTTGCAGTTTCTCGCCTCTCTTATTTAATGTCATGTTCAGGTTTCCTCTCTCCCTGGCGTTACCAGTCATGAAAGGGTTTCATACACTGTATATATTTGAGTTAATAATTGGCAATAACGGTCGTATTGAAATTCACCATTCTCATTATTCCTGCAGTGCTTCTCTCTGCAGTTATTGCGGTGAGCAGAGACATGGCACTATGTGTATAAGCAAATTAGCCAAAGCCTTACTCAATGATTCCATACCACAAAATTCCTGATATGCAACTCCAACATTAGCTACTTCCAATGCCCAGTTGTGCTCCAGGTCTGTAGGTTCCTGCTTCTAATCTTTCTGTCTTCCTAGAGGGTGCAAAAGAAACAACTAGATGAATTTTGTTGCTGCTGAAAGAAAATGGTTTTCAGATCTTGCATTTGTGTGTGTTTTAGGGCCTGCTGAAGGTGGCTGTGGACAATGCAAGAGTCCAGGAAAAGCAGATACAGCAGGAAAAGAAAGAGTTAAAGATGGAGCTTTGCAGAGAGCGAGAACTACGAGAGAGCTTGGAAAGGCAACTCACAGCTGAGCTGCAAAGCAGAGGTGAGTGAGTGAAAAATGGAGTTCAGGTATCTATGAAATGTGTAACCCTTTGGCATTTCCAGCTGGAGCTGTCGAGGGCTCAGAGTTAACTGACATTCATACTCCAGTGTAATGCAATAGTGGACCTGCACTGGTAATGAAAGATTTAAATTTCATAACACCAGAGCAAAGCACACGCTTCTGTAAGCAGAAGGAACAGCAGCTGAAGGATTATTACCTGTAGGGCAACTGGCCCTAGAGAGTTTTGGCAGCTTCTGAGGAGGGAAGCTGGGGCAGTTCCATGGCTTTCAGGTGCATTAGCATCATTCTGCCCAGGTATTCCCAGCCCGATTTCTTCATTTGACAGCTTTAATTTCTTTTTGTTTCTGCTGTTACCCTCCAAGCATTGAGAATCATCAGTCTTACTGTGAGAAAGATGTGGCTTTAATTTGGGTACTTACTTGATTTTTGTCATTACTTCCCTAGCCCACTTTTCTGCAGCTTCAGTGCTGCTCTGTTTGTCTTGTAGAGAACTTCAGCACAACAAAGCTGTGAGAAATTGTCAGCCCAAGTGCAAGTAAGGCAAATAATCCTAGAATTTTTTTTTTTTTTTTTTTTTGCATCAGGAGATTGAGGTACAGTAGCACACCCCAGATGGGGCCTTCTGAGACAAAACCATGACTGGTTAGAAGCTTTTGATAATAATAGGCAATTAAATTGGTAAATTTGAATTTCTCGCTATGCTGTTGCAAAGGAGGCAGTATTAGTATTCTTTTTAAAATTCAGATCTGCATCTGAAGGAAGGGAACAGCACTTCATGTGCCAAAAGCTACTTCTAGATTACATCCATGAAATCAGAAAGATACAACTTGATAAGACCAAAAGTGTAGGTGCTGAGTCCAATCTCCCTGTGCTTTTTAATGGGAACTGGGTGTGTGGAGCTGTCTGCAGTGCCAGGTCTCACTTAGAGGCACCAAAGGGCACCTCTCAGTCAAGTTGTGAAGGGTCAGTAAATCCTACTGAAGCTGTTAAATTGCAGTGGGGTGTCCATGCATCACCCAAGCATGATGGGACTATGTATTTCTGTACAACAAAACTTAGCTCCTTAGGAGGGCACAGTGTGGCCCTTGTGAGTCCCAGGTAACTCACCAAAAGCTTCAGATCATTCACAGACTTTGATGGCTCCTGACTTGAGAGAGAATTTCACCTATAATCAGCATCCTCAGAATTGTTCTTTGAGGTCACTACCACATGCACATCTTCATTCACATAGGGGTCTTGAGCTAGAACTGCACTTTTGAATATTGAACATAAACTAATTTTTTACTGTCTCTGTCATCTATTAGTTGTGCCCTGACAGCCATTATTACATTGTATTTCCATTTCAGCCACAATTCAAAAACGCCTGAAGAAAGAGAAGAAGGCGAAGAGAAAATTGCAGGAAGCTTTGGAATTCGAATCCAAGAGAAGAGAACAAGTGGAACAGGCTCTTAAACAGGCCACATCAGGTGACGGTCTCAGGATGTTAAATGGTAATGTCTTAGTTGGCCTTTCACAGTCAGATTAAAATGATGTTTGATTGAGCGAGGAAAAAAAAAAAAAAAAAAGAGATGATGCACAGAGCAAATTTCAGAATAAACCCCCACAATTCTTTCCTGAAATAATGAAAAATCTATTTCAGGCCATGTGCTCTGGGTCGTGCATTAAAAAAATAAGTAAGTCTGCAACTAGAGAAACAGACAGAGCAGTTTACACAGAGATGACAAGAATTGCTGAATATATTACAGAGAAATCTGTTACAGTGCCAGCTAAGACAATGTGAAATTTGGTTCCTATAAGGTTCTCTGAACTCTTCTCTCCCAGCAGATTCATTTTTAGAACTGCTGAGCTTCATTTTAAAAGCCGTTTGGCTGAAGTTTGCTCAGCCTCAGGACCTAATAAGTGTGTTAAATATGTATCAGCTTTCAGAGCTGACTGGGTTTTGAACATTTCCCAAATATTCTTGTGAAACAAAAGCAAATCAGTTCATCTCCTAAACAGTGATTAAGTTCTGGCTACTTTTGCACTTAAGATGGTTCTGGCCAAATTTTATAGCTTTGGTTTGAACATTTAAGACTGAACCTAGCTGAGATTTAATTCATTTCTGGTTCTGCAGCTGAGGTTTAGTCTGTACGTCCCTACCTGGAGTCTCTGCAGAGGCTCAGGAATCAGAGTGACATTCAGTCTCTGCTGCACTCAGGTGTCCTGTGGTGTGTTAATTTGTGCTGCCTGCTTTGGGCACTGCTAGAGTCTGCAGAGTGCAAAAACTGCCTGACTGCTGAGCAAAAATAATGCATTTGGCTTGTCTGGAGTTCTCAGCTGTGAGAGCTGCCCACACTGTTCTCTAAAGCCAGGGCAAGGCTGTGTGTGTGCCCTGCCACGGCAGTGCTCTGCAGGAGATGTGAGCTGTGATTTATCTGGGCACCCAGGGGATATAAACTCTGTGAGAACGAGAGCAGCGTCTTTCAGAGGCACCAATTGCTGCTTTATAGCCCTGCACATCCCTGGAAGCAGGGCCTGGCTGGTGTCCCTGGAACACTGGCAGTGGCAATCCAAGTGTGGATTTACAGCTGCAGTCACACCGGGGTGGGGGCAGTGACCAGGGGAGAGTGAATGGCCAGAGCCAGCAAAAAAACTTCTCCACCACATCCACTGGATCAAGCAAATGTCCAGATTGGATTCCACAGATGGAACCAGCACCTTGAGAAGAATGTCAGAAAAAACATAAAATCCTGATGTGTTGTAAGGTCACTCCCCTGCGTGCTGCCACTGCAGGGAAGCACCCGCTGCTCACACACCAGCTGGGAGCACCCAGCAGTTCTGGAAGCCACAAATCCAGGGATACCAACGTTTCAGCAGTGTGATTAACACACCTTTACATCTGCTAGTGTGGGCCTGACTGCAGCAGTTTGATTTGCAGGCATACTCAGGTAGTCATATATATGTTAGTGCTTGCAAGAAGCTGATATTTACATGCTAATCTGATTGCACATGCAAATCAGGTAGCTCATTAGCATCTTAATCCACAATTTAATTGCAGGTACAATTTTATGACAACAAAATGTGAAGGGCTATTCTGAGTATTTTTAATTTAACTCTGACAGTCTGTCTCATTTAACAGATGCTGTTATTAGTTACAGATGACTTTGTCATTTTTGGTATATACAACATGTACTCGGAAGGGTTTGAGAAGAAAGAACCTTTTCAGATTGATGGGTCAGTGCCCTGCACTTGCCTTCAGAACAGGAATCTGAGTAAGGGAAACCCTGCAGAATAGCTGCCACTTGTAATTTTATAACAAAAAAAAAAGTGTGAAAATACTGCTTTTTTTAATCATACATACATTTATAGAGCTATATATGCACACATGACATATATTTCCTTTACACATTTATTGCTGAGCTATTGCTCTCCTGTAAGCACTCTAGTTTTCAGGGTTGCCCTGCTTTCACTCAGAACTCAGTTACTGCAGGGTCACAGTAAAGCATCACCTCTGTGACAGATCCTGACACTCCAGCTGAAGGGATCTGTGGAAGCATCAGTGCAGTTATTCCCTTTTTGAGAGAGTCCAGAACACGCTTTTGCACAGAAAAACTCCCAAACTGTATACACAGTTATACACATCCCTTTCAGGTGTGGGTTTTTCCTTCCCGTAATTTCTAAGGGCTGTATGATAAGGGAAGCAGATGTTTCTCCAGGATTTGAGGTGCCATGGATTCAAATCACATCCCCTTCATGCTAATCCTTGTTGGCACAAGGTGGATCGTGGCATCTGTTCCTGTAACACCCTGGTGTGTAGGAGCCCCCGCCCCCACCCCAAGGACTGCGCAGACAGAGGGATCACCAATGTGAAATTAAACAGGTCCAAAGTGAGTGTCATGAGACTCCTTCTCAACTTGGGGATAAAAAAAAAAATAAAAAGGAGCACAATGCTCTTTGGAAAGCTCTTGTCAGAGATATGGAAATATTTCACATAATATGACAGCTGTAATTTTGGTTTTGGTGGTAACACATGCTCACACATCTCAAGCTGAGGTTGGAAATGCAGTTTGCACAGTTCTTATCTGTAACATGCACTCACACAAACTGATACACACACCCCAAAACTGTTGCCTGGCACTGGCTATATTCTTCAGCTCCGTCATTTGGAGGTGTTTGGCCGTACACAAGATTCAGTGTAGTTTAATATTATCACAGTTTAATTTCAACTTTTGTTTTTCATGTGTCAGATGCCCTCATTCTCCAAGAGGATTTTGCAGACATGTTATTACCACGTGTTGGTTATTATCTGATCATCAGACAAATGTGAAGCACGTTAAAAATAATTCACTGTGAGACCAGTAGTGTTTGCACATTTTGGAAACAATTTACTACTGAAAATTCTGTGAGGACCAAATGTTTTATGCAAGACCATGTTAACTTGGAGATCACCCTAGTTTGCTATAAATATTTTTCTAAAGATGCCTGAGAGGGGAAAAGGGGAATACATTAATCTTCAGTCTCCCATCTTTCAGATGCTGGAATTCCAGATATGGAGATAGAACACAATGGAACTCAACATGACAATGCAGCGATGCAAGGTGCAGTATGTACCCCAGCTCCTCAACTGTGTGCTTAAGTGAAATGCAGAATAATGTTTATGTCTGTTTTCCTGCTTTAGGATGAATGTAAATTACAGAACTTCAGTTTGTTTTCCTGTTTCATACAGAAAACCTTTGTAAGAACAGTGCTTTACAAGATCAGAAATTAACTTTTAAGTAGAGGTGATATTTTTCTGAGGTGATTTAGAGGTGATATTTGTTTTAAAACTGATATTTATCTACCAAGGTGTATACTCTTACTTTAGTAAGGGTTTTTACATATGATTTGTCATTTGAAATATTTTACCTCTGGTCTTTACCTACCTATCAAGATTGCAGGTATTTTCAAAAAATGCATGAAATGCATGGGAGTAAGTGAGAAAGAAAAGCTGTGTTCATGTTATGGTCAGTGTTACTTTTCCATCACTGTGTGTAACTTCAGCATCTCCAGATATGGTCTGAGTGCTTCCCAAAGAGCAGGAAGTGAGTTCTGGCTGCAGGTCTGGGATGCGAGGAGTTGTGAAGTCCTCCTTCGGGGAACTGAGACACAGGGTTATTCCCAAGGGGTATTCCCATTCCTCTTGGAAGCCTCTTTGAGCCACACAGAAAATCCACAGTCACCCACAAGTGGCTGATAAAATCTGGTCTGAGCAATTTGAACATTGAAATTCTCTGATGCAAGTCCAGCTTGTAGAGGTTTTCTCCCTTCAGTCCTGTGCCGTGTTCATTCCAGACCATTCAGTTCTGTGCTGGCTGCTCTGGCAATCTGGAGACAGCTGGCACTTCCATAGAACTGCTGCTTCTTAGAGCAATCCCACCCTTTCTCCTGCATCATACAGTGGTACTGTGCAAAAATCCCCTGTGCTGAGGTAACTAAAGGCAATTTGTGCAGAGAGGGGAAGGGCTGCAGTGCACTCAGAGACACAAACCTCACTTGAGCATTTCTCTTCAGCTGGGGAAGGTTTGACTTGCATACCTCTGGTATGCATCTGTCGTCCATCTGTCATCCTTACAGGAAGGCTTTCAAATATTTTTACTGCTGTCTCTTCTTGTGATTTTAGATTCATATGCTCTGAAGGAGAATCACAGCTTAATTGTAATGCAGATATATATGTCTGACATATGTGTGTGTATATATATGTGCACATATGATGAGAGCTGTGCTCTAAATATTGCAATTGGAAAATTACTGCTGCCAGAAATAGTCAAAATATTGGATGAGCACTTGGGACACATGTATTTAAATTTGATGAGCAAAATGTTCCTTACATTTCTAATCTGTTCATGATACCTGCTGAGAGGAGTGCTCAGTGCTCTTCCAGACAACTCTGAGAGTCAAAGGTGCATCTGGGCAGACTCTGGTAACGAAGAGAAAGCTAATTTCAGTTTTCAGTTGAAGAACATCCATGACACTTGGCTCAAAGGTGTATTTACATCAAAAGTGATTACAAATACTGTGAGGAAAGTGATGCACAGCCACTTCCAGAGACCATTTACTTGTCTAAAGGAATCAAGAGAAGCTTCTTATGTTACCTGTAGTTTATTAATACACAGGAAAGCCTTATGATTTTTACTGTTTTTATTTAGGTTGGGTTTTTTCTTCTTCTTTTTTTTTTTTTTTTTTTTTTTTTTTTTTCTTTCTTTTGATCTGATCTCAACTACATCATCCCTTCAGTTGAGAGGCTATGAGAGGCTTTGGCTCAGGAAGTTTTTGTTAAGTGTGGCCAAAGGGAGAGCTGGATATTCCCTGTGTTCAGTGTCCCTGGGCTCAGTGAGGGCAGGACATGGTGTGAGCAGCAGGAGCTTCAGCCCTGTCCCTGTCCCTCCATGGCAAAGCCATTCCCTTTCCTTTTCTGCCCTGCTGGCTCTGACCCCCCTGGCCTGATAATCCTGCTCGTGTGGAGACATAAGGAGCTGAGCCATTTGGTCACTAAACACTCTCAGCTGATAAAAAGCTTTCTGGAGAGCTCTCTGTGGAGCTTGTTTAGATTTCAAAGTATTCCTGTCTCTTTCATTTTTATCTATGCTGATACTGTAATAACTTTTTATTCCCTTTCCCTTTGATAACCATTAGTGTCCCTGACAGCTCCTATTGCTGTTGCAGCTCTGACAATTCAAGCATACTCCCTCACTGCCCCTGTCATTTGCTGCCTTTGTTTTTTGGGCCCTGGGAGGAGGAAGGGGCAAAACACATGTCCCTAATACAAAGCTGTTTCCAGGCTTCCAAAATCTCTTTCAGTTGCTCAGAAAGAAAGCCTTAGCATCAATACAGAGCTTTCTTTTCCTGTTGTCAATAGCTCTGCTGGACAGAAATCTATCATTCGCACAGTGCTTTTCCTTTGAAATTCAATTAGTTCCACTGCCAGTATCTCCTTAAGACAGTTTAAAGGAAAATTACAGAACTACTGCACAGCCACCTTTCACAGTGATTAAGTCATATCATATTTTATGCTCATTTCTTAAAATGATTTTATTAACACAAGCTGTTCATGTACTGCGTTTCTGATCTGCATTATAAATCTTTTCCATTTAGTTGACTCATTTTCTCTCTGCTTTGTATATTAATTGAACAGAAATTTCCTGCAGATGAGACTTAAAACTTTTTTGAGCTTTACAATCCAATGCCTCTGCCCTCCCTATCCCAGATGTAGTTCAGAGCTGGAGCTGAGAGTTTTTTAGCTGGCAGAGGAGACCAGTGGTGGTTGCAGTGGAGCAGAGCAGGTGATGAGCACTCAGACACCCTCCTGCTCCTCCTTCCACCGCTCACTCCTGGGCCAGCACCACGGTGCATCAGCCATTTTATCAGCCAATCTCCCTTCCACATAAAATAAACATACTGGGTGTCATTAAGTGCACCTTCAGATCAATGATTTTTGCAAATGACATTCAAGTACCATTCGAGTAGTGCATTTTTGCTGATAAAAGCAAATTAAATTAGCACAACTACAAGTGTGCTGATAAAAACTAAAACCGAACAGCAGCACCATTAGCTAACAAAGTAATATTTTCTCTTTACTGCTTTCTGCCATTTAGTTATTATCCTATTGGAAATCTAATTATAATCCTTTTACTCCCTAGTCAAACTTCACAGTTTTTGCAAGCTTAGCACTGACAAGTGATTTCATTACATTTGATTGCCCGCGCCCAGATTGACTTAACTTCACTCCGAGACCTAAAAGCCCTCTCAGTTTCTCAGATTCCCTGTTTGCACATTACAGCAACAGCTCCTTTAATTAATTAGCATGAACAGCAGTAACATGAACTGCTGAACAGAAAATAACATCATTTTATGATCGCAGGGAGACTTCTCCTTTTGCATGTTTATACCTTAGTTAACTTTTGTGTTACAATAATTCATTGTTAGGGGATATTGGAACAATCAGCAAAGCAATGTTAGCTTAAAATCTTAAAAAGTAGATGTTACAGTTAATACTTGATAACAACAATTTACCAAAAAATAAAATACTCTGAATTTCTGGAAGGAGGCAGCAAAGAGGGCAGGCAGGCTTTCCTGAGGTGAAAATGTACTTCACTGTGCCTGCAACAGGAGGGTGACCCAGGGCTGCTGCTGCTTTTGTTTGTGACATAACTTGGCAGAGATTTGGCACAAAAACTCTCGGGTTACTCTGAGTAACATTTTATTTTTATCTGTTTGTCAAAGATGAAGGACTGGTGTAGTTTGGAACATATTTTGGGGTTTATCATGTAGACTGGACTTTAGTTTATTGGTGTTCTGCTCTAACCAGTGAGTTTTCAAATCCAAGCTGCTTTACCTGAGTCTTAGGCCTGTTGTTCCTCCTCCTGCCCAAGCTGTGTTCTCTTCCTAGAGCATGTCCTGCTCTGGAGGCTGTGAATTATTAAACCCCTGGTAGGTACCTCGTGCTGTGTCATTGCAGAGTTCCTAGAAAAGCTATTTTAAAGCTCCTGTGCAGTTCCCATGTCACTCCATGCCCACACTGGCCACGTGCAGCTGAGAGCTACCCCATCAGGGGCTCACCAGGAACAGGGCCTTACAGGTACTGACTATAAATCCTGGGTTTAGGACAAGGGTTTTCTTAGCTCTGTTAACATGGATGAGGAAATATTTGACAGGATTTGACAAAATAAGTGGGGAAGAAACTCCAACCCAGCTGCTCTGTGAGTGAGCAGCCCTGCAGGGTCAGGCAGCACACTCCTGAGGGAATGAGAAGTTTTGGTACCAACACCAAGGGATCCCCTGGGCTCAGCCTGGATATCTAGATCCAGCCCTGCTCTAGATATCCGAGAGGGCACCTCTGCAGGGGTGGAGAGAGGCCATAGGAAAGTGTAAGAGATGAAAACAAACCAACCTTTGATGGTATTGCTGCTCACAGAACCAGCATTTATTGGCTGTGTTCTTCCTGGGTCTAGAGAGAGCCGTGCCCTGCTCTCTCATTGCTCAGTCTGAAGGGTATTTGTAGATAAAAGAGAAGTTTTGCTGAACAACTAATAAGCAGGCAAATAAGTAATTTTTATTTGTCATTCAGCTGAATGATTAGCCCAGATCCATCCTCTTTTCACGGTCATGAAAGGATCCTTTGCTTAGTTTCAGTAATTGCTCAGGTCCTTACCCAGAAGCAGGGGCCTGGATTCATTCCCCTTCCAGGCAGGCAGCACTCCTGTCTGCCAAGGACTGTAGGGAAACAGGGTTTTTCTGAGGGATGTGATCCTTTGTAAAAGCAAACTGCTTTTGTCTGATTTTTTTCTTTGTACAAAATAAGACACTGGTTCAAACTAATTAGCCCCAGCTTTGCAAGTTAATTTATTGTTACAGCATTGCTTTTCCCATGTGTTGCTTCCTCCAAACTGAGCTTGGCTCTGATTTAGAACCGAGGTGCTGTTTACCTAGCCTGGGAAGGGTGGAGAGCTCATCTCCTGTGCAGCTGGACATTTGTGGTATCCTGTGAGACTCCTGGATCCCACCAGCCCTGGAGCAGGAGCTCCCAGAGGGCACAGCCTGGCACAGGGCTGCCCTCACCCCTCCTGCCCCTGCTCTGGCCACACAGCCAGCTCTCAGCACCACCTCACCTTATTCCAGCTGCTCTCCCAGCTCCTCCTCCAGCTCAGCTGGCAGAGCAGAATTTCCAGTTTATTATTTCATCCCTGCTGCCCATGTTCTATGCAGCCGTAGTGCTGGGCTATACCTTAGAAATTAAATGGATAATTTACAGTTACTGAAACAACGTATTTATCTGTGTTCTCGCTACACAGCAGATCCCACATTTCCTTCCTCCAGTGAATTTCTTCACAGTTCACACTGTCCCACGGAGCCCTGGCAATCACAAGGTGTAGATGCAGCCAGGGTGATTCTCCTCTCCATGGACTGGGTTTGCACACCAGTATTGCCAGGGCACATTGGGAGGGTACACATGGAAGTTTTGTTTCAAAGTAATTTAGGGAAATAAAGCTGAATTCCCGATTTTTTTCTTTTCTTCTTTTAAATCTCCAATTTAAACCAGAGATCTTACAAACAAAGGGTTCAGAAAATTCAGAGATGCGGAATGGGCTGGGAAAAAAAATTAAATGTGCATAAATACGGAGATGATGAATATTACCTTTGGATTTGTCCTTTATGCACCCATTAAAACCTTGGAAGAAAATGACAAATGATGATATTGTGGCTGAAAAGAGTGCAAGAGCTGCATCTACCCTGGGTTAACAACTCAGGGAAGAGAATGCCATCCGGGGGGAAAATTCCAGTTATTAACGCAGACTCTGGCTCACCAAAAAACTCAGAGATCTTTACTTGTCTTAAAAATTGTGAAGGGGGAAAAAACCTGCTTTCTAAATGTCTTGCTTATTAAGCCAGTCATGCATTGCTTTGTAGGCTGTAAAGCAGTGTAACATGCACAGGGGGCTCATGAGCATATTTAGTGTTAGGGAATATCATTTATACCTTTTTTATATTGTCAGTATTACCCCTAGAGAATGAGATTAGGCTTTAAACTACTGTAAATCTATGCTTTTGCTCACCTTTGTATAATTTCGTTTTTTAATAGAATGAAGCCCACATAAATGAATATTTGATTAAGGGATAAACCTGATAAAAGAATACATTTATTGCACACAGATTTATTCAAATCTTTGCTATATAATACAGTAAAGTGCTATAAAATGGTGTGTAGCTTGCAGTCAGCTGCACTGAGGAGATGGTGAATATTCTCCAGAAAAGATTAATTTGACAACATCACATTGTCTTTCCTGTGTAAGTGGGGGCACAGCTGCTCCCAACACGTTAATTCCTCAGAGGTGGTTGCTGTGTGACGTGGTTAATGCCATGAAATTCAGTTTATTGCACAGCAACAAAAAGGTATTTTAATTTCTAGAGAATAATTTAGGGTGTTATAAAAAAGGAAATATTTAACTGTGCACTTTCTGTTCACTGATCAATGATGTCTCCTGGGTGGCTGCACTGGGCTTGAGCTGTGGCATTTACTTTTCTCTCTTACAGGTATTCCAGATACCTCCGTTGAACTTTCCTTGAGAAACAAAGGGGATTGGAAGGAAAAATGGAAACAAACCTGTTCTAAAGTTTAGTCAGCCCAGAGTAACCACAATGCCCTCATCTTACCTTAATTTAAAAAATAGTACTTAAAATTTAATAAGAATATGAAGAACAGCCTCCACTAGGAAGAAGCCATGTGCAGCTTCCTAATGATCATGAGAAAAAGGAAAAAACAAAAAACCTAAACCACAAACAAACCCCACAGTGCTCAATCCTTGCATTTCTGCTGACCCCCCCAGGCTTTAGTAATTCCCCACTAGGTTTAAGACAAGAATTTTCATCAGCCAATGGCCTGAAACTAATTTTAGTCTTTTCTTTGGAGGCTCCCAAACGTCCCTCCGGAATTGTTATGTCCCTGGCTTGTGTGATCTTTATTTGTGCTTACATCCAAAATACGTATTAAATCATCTTGGGTTGGAGAATCTGAGCCTCCTTAAAACCACGAAACATTCAATTACTAATTAGTTGTTTCCTGTTCCTAATGAAGTGAACATGTCGGATTTGGATTAAAATTCAGCTACTGCTCTCCCCTGTTTATGGTTCCAGATGTTTTTGTTTTATCTAGGAGGTTACTTTGACAGCTACTGCTAAATGATAAATCACTCATATTATAGCTGAAATGCATTTTGAAATTGAAATGTGGCAAACTTGGGAGATTGCTCCAAGGATCAGTGTCAGTTTGCAGGTCAATACTTGTTCGTTCCTTAGGAGTGCTCGGTATTGGCGTATGTAAAACAGTAATGGGGGAGATGTCAACATTATACAAAATGCTGCTCCATATTATCATTTTGCTATCATCGCCCAGATCAGTTCTTGCAGATTTAGCTGGGTGGATTCATGATTCATTGTATAATGAACAGGAGTACGGATTCTTGTTAGCTTCAGTTTCTGTGGGCATTTCAGTATTTATTTTTTTTCTGGGCTTGAAGTTGCTTAATGTGAAAAATCACAGTTGATAGGTACTATAACTAGGAATATTTTTATGAAGTGCTTTTCTGCTTCGTTCTCTAAATAAAGAAATAGAATTTTAAGAGAAATGTGGTGGTTTCTGAATGAAAGAACAGTTTTCCAAGAACAGATCCTGATTTACATTTTTTGAAAGCAGTGCAGTTTTAACACCCTGTTCCCTGGCAGGTTTTGTGCAGTGACAAGGGTGTGTGGTAAAGCTGGTGCCTTGTCCCTGGGTCTGTCCCAGGGAGGCAGCAATCCAATATGGGCTGCCTTTGGGAGAAAGGGAGTGCTTGATTAAAAAAAAAAAAAAAAAAAAGCCTTGAAGAAAATCCAAATCAGAGTGTTTGCAGCCTGTCCTGAGCCATTGCTGGCAAGCACCAGGGCCAGTGGTGGCTCCTTGTCCTTTCTTGAGGGCTTGGCCAGGTGTTGTCACCTGGTGCCTCCTTTTCCTACACAAAACTTGCCCATATGAGGGAAGTTTTGTTTATATCACTTGTAGATCTGCTCTTTGGCTTGAGGGGAAACAAAAAGGTCCACAACCAAGTGAAGAAACCACCTAAGTGTTAGTTCATTATAAGATGTTCAACTATGTAAATGACTTTTTCTTCTTTGTTTCCCTCCAGAAAACAGAACCTACATCAAACCAACCATTATGTACTGAAGGAACCACCTATTGCTGAAAAATGTGTAATGACCACTGTTTGAAGACCATATAGTTCCTGAGAAATGTCCTTTCCAACCTTTGATGCCTTCAGTACTGTGTGAAGAACAGGATTTGTAGCATGAAACTTGAAGAACAATTTCAAGCAATTTACTGTTGCTGCATTGAAAACTGCCGTATTAAGAAATACTGAGACTTTTTACAAGCTTACCATACCAAACTAAGCCTGTCGCAACAGATTACTGAAATAAAAAGGAGTTATTGGAGATAGCAAGGGGTTTTGGGTTTTAGTATTTTTAAGCACATACATGAATTATTTCCCCTCCCCACCCCACCCCAAAAATGAACTTTTTTTTTTTTTTTGCTTAGAAGGGGGATATTACTGTCTAGCAATGGCACAAAAAAATGATTTTAAGCCACAATGGTCCTCACTGGCTGTATGTACATCATAGAAGTCCATTTTACCCCGAAACTGTTCAACATGGAGCTGTTTCAATTGTGTTTATAAATTAAGCTTTGTTTACTGAAGCAGATACTCGATATATATTAACGTTTTAAAAAGAAATGTGTGTACATTTTTTAAAAGAACGCTGTAAAAATTGTCCTTTCATTAGATGACCAATTCAAAAGTGTGAGCTAAACCCTAATAGCTGATGTACTATGAGGATTATCATTGATGCTTTTTTTTTTTAATGCTCAGTTCAGCTTGGCTTTTGGTCTTTCAAGATGGAAAAATGAATTTGCAGTAGAGTGTTAGATAATGGAAACTTTTAAGTATGGTTTCTCTGTTGTACCATATTAAGTTAAAGTACACATTCTTTGTTAAAAATGTTCTTGCTAAAAATACAGTATTAAAAAGTTTTTTGTTTGACTTTGGAAATCTTTTAAGATTTTTTTTTTGGACTGTGAATTCCCATAGTAACTGTACTAATGCAAGCCAGTATTTTGCACTATTAAAAATACTTGAAGAAATTACTTAATAAAGAGGGTGGGTTGGTATTAAATCTAATTATTGTATGCTCTAGATTCTGAGCTTTGCAACTGAAAGCTTCCCTTCTCAAAACATGGCACTGAAGGATCGTTTGAGTCAGGTGGAATTAAGTGATCACCTGTTCCCTCTTTATTTTAATTCCTGGGTCAAAGGCATGGTGCTTATTTCCTTACAAACTCCTGTTTATGTACACATGTTTACACACACATGCCCTGAATAGAAATCACTGTCACTTAAAGACAAAAAAGACCTTTAAATAGATCTACAGGGAATATATTCCCTCTGATTATATTTACTTCTGGTTACAGAAGGCACAATTCCTTTCATTTTTAGCACGGCATTTTTTCTCATTAGCAGACTTTTGTAAACCAGACTCCGCAGAATAGAATCACCTGATTTTTTTTTTTTTTGTTCCTAAGAGAAATCTTTTAGTTTAACCAGTGTCAGTTCAAGAAAATCTATTGCTCTCTGTTCTACAGGTGATCAAATGACTTATCAGAATATTCTTCCAATTTACAAATTGGGTTTGTTCCATATTATTTTTGTAACAGCTCTTCTAATAACTACATTAATCATGCTGCCATTGATCAAACCATCAAAGTTGAATGATACAAAGAAAGAGGAGCATTAGGAGTTTTGGGTCCTTCTGATTCTTAAAAAATTCTCATGTGTGAATAAAATACTGCAGCACCAGAACTTAAATTGTACCTTTAGGTATTATATTAATTTTAGTTTCAGTTCCAGTGGGATTTTCTGAAGTGAGGGCTGGACTTTATTTCTAAATCTTATTTGTAAAAAAGAGTTGAAGGAGCCCTTGGGGTGCTGCAGCATGTCTGGCTGACCCAGTGCTGGCAGTGAAATGCCAGCTCCTGTGAAATGCAGATTTTGAAGAGAGTTCTTTGCTCAGTTATCCAGTATTGTGTAGTTTAGAAAGACTTAATGTAACTAAATAGCTCAGTCATTAAAATACCGACATCTTTGCACTTTTCTTTTATCTCCATAAAGGCTTTTTGAGCATTTTACTCTCAGTGGCTGATGTACACATTCCTTAAGGCATCACTGAGCCTGGGTTAATGAGCACTGGTTGATTCCTGATTTACCCATCCCAGATTGGTTTTCAGTGTCAAAATATTGACAAAGCATGTTTACGAGACTGATAAACTTGAGAGACTGACTCTGTTTTCAGTCCTCAGCAGGTGGCTTCTGGTAGGTATTGACAAAGCAAGAGGCTGAGGGGTTTGGGTGTCAGGCCAGCACAAGCACACCCTGTGTGGAAGGAAGATGTTAAAGCCACCCTGGGGTAGAGGAGCCACCTCAGCCTTCACCACCACACTCCTCCTCACTGGAACAGCCCCAGTTGGCACCCAGAGAGGGACAGCACCTCTTGGGCTTGGAGTTTTAGGGTGGGGTTTTTTTTCTGGGTGTGAGGCCGAGGGACAGAGGCAGCCTCTCCTGCTGCAGTGGGGGCTGTGGGCAGCTCAGCTGGGCGTGCTTGGGGTGCAGCACCCACAGCTCCTCTGGCAGCTCTGGCTCCCTGAGAGCCTGTCCAGGTGTGTGGATGCCCTGTGGAGTGGCCATGGAGCCATACGTGATCTCAGTGGAGAACAGGTGAGGGAGTGGGTGCTGGATTGCAGCCCTGCTCTGGGTCCTGTGGAATGCAGACCATAATAAACCCCAGAGGATCAATAGTGCCCAATCTCCCTTTGAAGCCTGGATCTATAGCAATCCACAGGGAGAGCACTCCTGGGGAAATGCACGGCTCTGCATTTATACCTGAATGCTGCTTGAAGTAATTGCTGCCTACAAGGAAGTGGCCTCTAAATACATTTATTTACAGACTATTTCTGGTAACATGACAAAATGTGGGCTAACCTGAATTGTTACAAATTTTCCTTTATGGCCTCAGCCCATCTCCACAACCCCTCCTGTGCCTGTGCATACACTGAGCCCTGAATACACATGGGGCAATTCCCAGCCTGGGCTTGGATCTGGAACCTTTGGCAAGAGCACTTCTGGAGGCACTTCCCACCTTCCCCCTGCTGCTTCCTGCTGTGGTCCTGCAGCATCCCACTGGCCCTGCTGGGGTGGGAGAGAGAGGGGAAGGAGGAATTTACAGAGGGGTTTTTCTAAGCCAGGTCATGTGCTAAGATCATTTCTAATACATGCTGAAAATGTTTGAGCACTTGTAAAATCACTATTAATGAACAGTCTGACTTCAGTTCTGTCTGCAAATAAGGGCGTCTTTGATGATTTGAAGCTAAGATGGAAGGGCAGTTAAAAAAAAAAAGTACTTTTATAATGATGTATTATGGATGGATAATGATTTGCTACTGCTTTGTATTTGTACATCAAAGAAATCAATTGAAATGAGCCAGTTCAGTGTCACCAGAGCAAAAATACTGCAGCTTTTGTGGGTGCTGCACCCAGCCTTGCTTTTAGACCTGAACCTGTTCAGGTCTTCTGTTGGAGCCCAGCATCCTTGTCATGAACATTTGGGTGTGGGCTCCTAAGGCAGGGGAAAGAATTCTTTTTGGAGCTCATTTTTTAAAATAAAAACTCCAATTTTTCTGAGTTTCAGTTAAAAATGCAGTAAGATTTTACTACATCTTCATTATACAAAACTCTGAAAGCAAATACTGCACCATACATTATAATGTTCTTTTGATAAGTGATACTTGGAAAACTGGATGTTTTATGATAGTTTAACTGTTTTAACACACATTCAGCCTTGCATGTTTGAAAATGCTTTCACAGCTCTTCCAGAAAGGACACTGAAATGTGTATCCACTGAGCAGTAGATTACTTTCACCATCTATTAATTTTGTCTCCAATAGTGGTTAGTTGCAGGAAAAGGGGAGGGTTTTGCTCTGTGTGTGTGTATATATGTATGTATGTATATATGTATATGTATACATATATATATATGTATATATAAAGTATACCTGCTGCTCCTGGTACCAGAGCAAGCATTCTGGAATAAATTCTGGCTGGTCAGAGGGAAGATGGAGATGAAGCAGCCAGAGAAGTGACATGTTCATATTGAACTATACAAAATCGGTCCAGCTCTAATTGATCACTGTGTGCTTCACTCAGCCCCCAGTGGGCTACACTTACTTTTCACAAGAAAAGCCAAAGTAAAACAGTGGAGACAAACTCCTTTTTGAGTTGTTACCTGGAATGGTTTCATTATGGTCAGGTTTGTATCACAGCTCCCTCCCCATAAGTGTTGCATCCAACACCCCTCACATTAAGGTCGTTAAGAGAGTTTTTGCTATACACAACCTGATTTAAATGCTCTGCATGAAGCACTTGGGTGTCCCAGCAGCACGTGGATGGACCAGGGCACCTTTGGGACTGTACTGCAGGAGGGGCAGGGAGGTGTTTGTGGTCACCCTGCCCTGCCTCTGCAGAGGTGGACAGGGCAGAGGGAGCCTGCAGGGCACTCCTTTAGGATCTGGGCTTTGCCTGAAGCTTTAATCTTGTTACCCAAAGCCACGTGCCTAAAATGAATTGTCCCCTGCCGTCCACCAAAGTGACCAAACTGGAAGAAAACCACTGGCATTAAATGAAACAAGATGAATTAGCTAAAAAGAGAGGAAAAAATTAACAGGAATGAAAAATAAACCTTAATTCGCTCCAGTGCCGGTAGAATTTGGCATTTAACTCTA
This sequence comes from Phylloscopus trochilus trochilus, assembly GCA_016584745.2. Lineage (NCBI taxonomy): Eukaryota > Metazoa > Chordata > Aves > Passeriformes > Phylloscopidae > Phylloscopus > Phylloscopus trochilus. The sequence continues at coordinate 27,079,584 of WQNJ02000015.1, forward strand.
ATCATATGTTTCATTCTGTGTCAGGGAGAAATACCTGTTTTGTGTTTCCCCTGACAATTCCTGCCATTAGCTGGAAGTGTTTATTCCCAGAGCTGTGCTGCCATCAGTTGATGATGCTAGGGCACTTACAGAAGAGAGGTTTTGGCAGGAAAAATTCTTTAACATTTGGAACATTATTATGGAACAAAACATTGTTCTTTGCAGATCAGTCCAAAGCTCTTCCATGCAAATTGTTCTCTTCCTTGGTGTCAGGTTACCCCCTTGGAGCAGAGGGGGTAACCATATCCCTAAAAGTAAGAAAACAGACCAAAACTGCTTAAGTAATAAGGAATAAAATCCCTGTAGGACTTTTTCTATATAGCTCTGTAAAACTGCCGAAGACAGAAGTACACAGAGATTTTTGGTGTCAGATCAGTGCTTTGCATTTTATGTGATCATTTACACCTGTGCAAAGTAAGTGTTTGATAGCATTTGACAGCTGATTTAGTAACATGTGACACCTATATTACAATGTTGAAATGACTCTACAATGTGCAAAGCAATGGAGAAAGCTCTGATACTTTTTATGGCTTTTTCCTTATAGCTGAATATTGAGATTCCATTCCAAAGGAAAAAAAAATATAATTCCTCACATCCTGACGGTAATTCTTTATTTCTTCTAGTATGTTATGTTCTGCTCATACTAACTTGGAGGAAAAAAAAAAAAAAGGCATAAAGGCGAAAAAAAAAAGAGAAAAGCAATTTGTGTTTAATCCAGAGCCTGGATTCACAGGTGCTGACTCTTACACCAAACCCAGCTGGAAGGAGGCACAGGGAAGCGAGAACTCTGCCACTGGGATGAGAAACCCTGCAGGACTAAGACTTTAAGATTTGTAAAAGCTGGTTAGTAAACTGCATGATTTTTATAGTTACCAGGTTTTTGGAAATTAACAGAATTTTTCCCCAAATGAAAGTTTTGTTTTCACTTAAATTGGTCTTGGCTTCTTCAAAGCAAACCCTCAAAAAACTCCCAAGCCATGGTATTTCTTTTTTGCTGCTTGAAGACAGGCATTATCAAACTGCTCAGGATTCCTTCAAGAAATAAGGGGTTGATCAGTTTGTTACTTTGGACCCATTGGAAAAAAAAGACATCAATGTCAACAATATCACCTGTGTGTATAAAGAGTTGCTGCAGTTCTGAGTTTACAAACAGAGCTTTTCCCACTCCAGGACAAAAAGCCCAGTTAGAAGGATCATGGACACAGCAAAAACACTGTCTAGATTGTACTGTACAATTTGTCAAGACACAGCTATTTGAAATGCAATTGCCGATGCCGATGCTGTGTGTTGACAGGATGTGATGTCTTAATGAAAATAATAATATTGTTTGCTCATCTGGTACCAGCCCGCTTTCCAAAGGAAAAGCCTCTCAGACTTCACACGTGGAAGTGGCTTTTCCAGCTGAACTGATGCAGTAGCCAGTGTAGCATGAGTAAGTTAAGTGTCTGTGAAGTTCATGGACTGGTGAGGAGGCAGGACCAATTTGCCAAGCCTGGAATTACTGACAGGCTGAATGACCCATGGCCAGGCTGTCACCTTACCTTACATTACACTTTGCAGCACAGCCCAGCAGAACAGAACCTGGGAAAAATGACTCGGGCAGGAGATTGCAGGATTTTCAAGGTTACCAGCGTTGGATTGTCATTTCCTAGATCAATTCCAGTGGCCTCTTGCTGGCACCTATTGATAAGCCTCTTGCTTTGCCATCACTCAGAATTAAACTCCCCCCCATTCACCACTGTCTGTCTCTTGGTCTACACCTCATACACAGAAATCAAAGCTCTCCCTGCCCTCCCTGTGTTCACAGGGCTGCTTTCACCTGGCTCAGGGCAGCCCAGCCAGCTGGAACCACTGGAGAGTCTCAAATGTTAGCCAAAGGGCAACAAAAGTATTTATTTTAAACAAGAAAGTAAAGCAGGACATTAAGCTTCCTCAGCATGGCAGCTACAGCTGAAGGGAAGAGCAGACAACAACCCAAATGTTAATTGTATGTGCTTTGTACCCCATAAGGGTAGTGAGGGGAAATCACAAAAGGATCCTTTGCTCAGGCTCAGGGAAGGATTGATTTCCAAGGATGCAGTGTAGTGCACCCTGGTACCTGAGACTACTCATTTTCCCACTGTGGTTCCCAAACAGGAATCCCCACTGTTGTGTGCTCAGGCATTCTGGAAAGGGAAGGCTGAAGGGTAAGGAAGGTAACACCACCTGCCACAAATGGGCCTGGTGATTTTTGACTTAAGTTTTATTAGGAATTTGAATGTGACATCCCTTCCTGAGGAACACATCCCCAGCCCATTAATGTCAGCCAGTTGTGCTTACATGGCACAGAGAGCTGATCTCTTCCATGTGTCTGTCCAGGCTCTGGCACACAACCCCAGTCCTGGGCCTGACTCAAACTGACAACTTAATGAGGATTTACTCTCTGCTCTATCTCTATAAAAGTAATTTTTAAATAGCATAATGGAATAATATTTACTCGACAGCCTCTGCATTGTTTATTCCCCAGTGCCTATCTTATGTCTTGTAAGATAGAAATAAATATTTACTCACTCTCCATTCATGTAGTTTATTCTGTGTAGAACTGCAGCCAGCTCTATTCATCCTATTGCCTTTCAGCTGGCTGCTACAAAGAAAAGAAATTGATTGTTTTTAAACTTAGGTATTTGATGAAAAGGACAAAAAAAAAAAAGTTTGTGTTGACTCCTGTCTGCATTTTACTGCACACGCCCCCTCCCACCCCATCCCCTCTGCCAGTGTGGGGGAGCGTGTGTGTGTGTAAAAATCAGATTACCTCCAGCTCCTTGCTGTCCACTGACACAGTCTCTCTGTAAAAACTTTTGATGAATAGTCAGCATCTAATTCCTCAGTAATAAAAAACCCTAAGTTACTTGCAATCATTATTCCAAATGGAAAAATTAATTGTAAATAACTGGAAGTCAATTAAGGCTGGGTTCTGCCGGGTAATGCAAATCTTTTATAGTTTTGTTTCAGTTAACTGCCTCATTAATGATTTATAGATGTGTATACAGCTGTGGGAACCATAGCATTATCTAATGCACTCAGAGAATAATTACATATGAAAAGAACTACGCGGCTCAAGGGAAAAACTCAGAAATTACTTACTGCCTTAACTTCAACCATATTAAGATGCAAAGCATTTAGAAACCAACTGTGATGTTTTATCATATTCTTGAGGTTTCATATTCTTTTTAGAAAGGGAAAAATAACTACTAAAAAATTATTTGTACACTTCAGTGTTACACAGTACACAAAAATCAAGATGTCTCAGCTGAGAATGTCAGCATTTATTTATTATTTAAAAGCCTAAGTTATAAAACATTCCCATTCCCTTTGTGCATCTGCTATACAGGAATAAAAGACATTTCTCCAGTTAAACAATTCATGGGCATATGCATCTATATCCCTAAATTACACAGAGCCAGAAGTAATTTTAGAAAAACTTCCTTCAGGAGTCATTTTCCTGAATACACAAATACACTGGTACTTTTTCTATGGTGATGCCAATTTTTGAAGTTTGAGGAGGTTTTTTTTGTAAAATACTATTTTCACTCCTGAATAGGGCAGCAAACCTGAAGTTTGCACCTTTTGCTACTCATTTCTCACAAATTCTAATCCAGTGATAAACTGCTGCTGGATATTAGGAAGCACTATAGATCTTTTGCTTTTAAGTCTGCTTTTCTTCCTTCTGAGGGCAGAGAAGGGGTCAGGGTTTTTCTCTCCAAACCCAGACATTTGACCTGCAGAGCCTGCCCTGACATTTTCCATGCAGTTGTCTCTGTAACAGTGCAGGTCCCCAGAGCTCCTGGCACTGCTCTGGGAGAATTCCCCGTGTCAGGGCAGAAAGCCCAAGAGTGCCATGCACCCTCTGAGCCCCAGATCAGCCTTCATCCTCAGGCTCAACAGAGTCACCATCACCTGCTTTTGTGCAGAGAGGGGCTCCAGGAATATTGGGGCATTCCTGGCCAGCTGCTGCTGGTTTGAACTGTGCACAGTCAGGTCTGGAGCATCCTCACAGCCCCCTCATCCCTGACGCAGCTCCCAGAACATTCTTCCTCTCTTCCTTCACCACCTTCTTCAGGCCTCTGCTCCCAGCTCTTCCCTCCAGCCCAGTGGTGTTGCTTTGTTGCTCAGCCAGGTGTGACGTGGTCTGTCTGTGCTCCTTCCCATGTGTCCTGTGATTTGGGGCATTTTTTGCCACACATTTGGCAATATTGAAACCCCAGCCCAGTTGTCTATTCAGACTATACAAGGCCAGAGGGAGGCGAATAATTTTTTTTATTTTGTCTGCAGATGTTCAGCCTCTTACATAAAACCTGTAACTATCCTGTACCACTCACTCATTTCCCAAATAACGTCACCACGTTTCTCCAGGTAGGAAAGAAAAACAACCAGACTCATGTCCTTTTGCAGGGAGGAGGAGTGGGGGAAAAGGACACCAGACACTCATTTCAGGTGTTCCCAGTGGCACCAAACCACAAACACTGCCTGGCCACCAGCCTGCTGCTGCTGGCCAGCTGGCTGTGGGATTAAATGGAGCACAGAAATGCTCAGAGTCCTGCTTGCTGTGCTAGAGAGCTGCTTCCAAGGGGAGGGATGCTCAGACGAAAACTCACAGGGTTGTTCTGTTTTTATTGCTGTGCAGAAAATCCATGGTAGGTTCTGCATCTTCATGCCTGTTAAAAACAGGTTTAGGTGTTTGTAATTCTGCTTGGCACTGAAGGGAATTGTTGACTCTAGGTTGTATTGACTGATGGAATAATTCAGGGTGATGAGGGCTCAGGAAGTCATTTGTTCCCACCTCCTGCTCAAAGACTGCTGCAACCACACCAGTGACCACATGTGAAATGGAAGTGAAGGCAAAAGCAAGGGAATAAGGTTTTTGGAGATTTTATTTGCCAGAGAATAAAACAAATAGCCAATTGAAATTGTCCTATAATATTTGTAACTCTACAGTTGTGTAATGAAACATTATGTTAATCTACAAGGAAAAGCTAAGGGACTGCAACTCAAGTATCATTTAACATTAGAAAAATGTATTCTTAATTATAAGCTTTTGAGGCTGTAAAGCATAACCTGCATAAGGAACAGCTAAATTAATCAAGATTAAGCTGTCTAGGGTGATTAAACACACAGATACAACCTTTGGCTTGTGACATCCTCATAGACATCCTTATGGAGTTGTAGGCACAGAATTACATGGCCTTGAGGGCACTTGAATGTGCCTTGGAATATTCTTGTGGAGGGTCTGGGCCTGACACCTTTTTGTTAACACAGCCTGGCCATTCTTACCTTCTGCTATCTGATTTTATGTTTCATTTCAGTGCAAACACCACAGGTCATTCCATTCAGTTTTGCTGAGCAGTAGCCAGTAGTTCTTATGGCCATTTCTTACCTGCTTTTGGAAAATAAAATAAAAATAATAGGTAAGATATTTGGCAAACTATCTCCTAATTAGCAAAAATGTTTAGTAATTGCTCTTGTTTGACTGTGGTTTATCACACATTGCACTGTGAGCTGAAAAGATTTTAAGGCATTCTCTGTTCTGCTTTTAATGTTCTTTATAATCAAAAGGGTAAAATAAAGGCAAAATAATCACCTTGATGATGGTGGGAGACAGGCAGAAGAGCTGCTCAGCCCAGACTGCCAGCTCTCACCATGCCTATGTCAGAGCTGAGTGTTCCACAAAGATGCTCCCTCAGAGACAAAAACAAAAATGCAGATCCAATTTGCATCTCAGATCTTCTGCCCAGAGAGAAAAATGGGGTCACAAAATAATAAACTGGAGGTAACATTTTTATTGTGAATTCTATTCCCATTTGAAATGTAGCTTGGAGATGGGATTCCTGCCCTCAGTGACTCTGCCATCCTTTCCTCTCCCAGCCCCACACTCAGGCTGTGGATCAGCCATGAGAATAAACCAAAAGCCACAACCACTGTGGTGGGACAGGGGACAGGAGAGGGATGGGAGGGACAGGGGACCTCTGGGGACTCCCCATCTCACCAGGTGGCCACTGGAGATCCCAAGTTCTCAAGGTGGCAAACTCATTCCTTCAGCAAGCACAGCTCAGTTTCTCTTGTTTCTCCCTCACAGTCAGATAAATTCTCATAACTGAAGAACCACAGCCAAGGAAGCATTTATTTTGTTTCCACATGACATTCTCCATCTGAAGGATTTGTAAATCAGACTCAGAAGTAGCTCACAGCAGGTTGAAATCTGATGTTACAAAGATTCAATCTGGAAAAAAAAAGATAAACCCACCCTGAAATAAATTCTTATCTATTATATTTACTAAGAGTCCAGTTATGCCTTTCCATTTTATACAATTCTTATGGAAGGCAGGGGGAAATGTTGCATATTTATCAATGTGGTGTTACTCTTTATTCTGCCTGTATGCCTTTGGCAGTGACTTCAGAAGATAAATGCTAAACTACCCAGCTAATAACTCAAGAGCTTTGCCCTGAGTCCCAGACACCCTGAAGGAGAGCAGCCCCAGGGATCATTTCTCCTTCTGGATCAAAATTTTGAAGTGTTCCAGTTGGATCAGTGTTTGAGAAAGGATTGTTCCCCCTGATTCCTCACGACTTGTGCTGTCCTTTCTGTGGGGAGCAGAGTTTGCAGGAAATGTGTGCCCTGAACCCCCCCTGTGGGGTTTGCAAACACTTAGGCAGAGGATGGAGATCCAGAGGCCACTCCTAAACAACTCTGCTTTAAAAAAAAAATATTTACCCACTTCTAACTGAAGAAAAGAGTGCAAAATGAGGCTGTGGAAACCATGTACCAAAATATACCTTTCCTATTGCATACATTAGAATTAAGACTGAGTCTTAATTAAAATGAGCAGTGAATAAAACACATTCACTTTAACAGTTTATTATTTCCTCACTGGATGTGTTTTTCTCTTATCAATATGCACATTTCGTGGACTGTAAATGTGATTAGCCCTTCAAGTTATATTTAGGGCATTTTTAAATTGGCCACTTGTACCTGTGTGCCACACATCTCATCACTGCCCTTGGAATCTCATAAAATCAGAGAAATATTGAGAACTTCATCAGCACTGTGACCTCATTTGAAGAGCACCTAAAAAATGCACTTACTTTTATTATTTAGCTATATACAATCGAACTTTACATGTGATAGCCAATTTTAAAAACAATATATGCTATTTCATGTTCCCGTGGGTGGTGAAATAAGTGTTACTTTGTCCTTACAGCTGTTACTCTCTCTCAACATAATAATACCCAAATCAGTAGCAGAGAGACAGAATTTCATAGTCCTTACTTATGCTATAAAGGTGCTGCATATAAACTTAATCATTGGTACTGGAATAAAAAGTACTGGTATAGTCTAAGACTTGCAATGTATCAAACTATAAAGTCATAACAGAAAGTACCAGGATGGAAAGAGAGAATTTTGGACAGCTGGGAAGATTTTGATGCTAAAAAATTGGAAAAAAATTTAGTAATGCCAAGTTTTCATATGGATTCTAAAAGGGTCTGAAATGCCACAATTAACAAGTTTTCATAGCACAGAAGTTCTGGAAGTTTGAGCCCTGATTTTGTCTGGTTTAAGGAAAGGGTGCAGATCCCAGATCTCAGCCCTGCCTTCATCCCCCAAACCTCCCCCATTCTGTGGGACAGGGCCTTGTATAAACCCCTGAATAGGGTGGGTGTGGGGCCACAGAGGAAAGATCCACCTGATTCTCATTTACAGAAGGGGAAAGGGATGTCACATAAAGATCAGAGTGACTTGTTGAATGCCGTGTATGAATCTGTGGAGAACTGGCATTTCATCAGCTCCAAACGCAGTCACACCCCTGTGCCCAGAGCCCTCCCAGCTGAGCAATGCCATTAACTGACTAATAAACCTGGAGGAAGAGAGAAACCATAAATTTCCACAGTCTCTTCAGTCTTGCTGATTTAGGAGGGTGGGGGAACCCTCTGGCTGGACAGTTGATGAAATCTCCTAATTGCTCATGGCCAATAAAAGCTGATATCCCTGCACGGGCCAGGTAAATGATGGATGCAGTTTAAATTCCACAAGAGGGTCTCTCACCCTTTGCCCTTCTTTTGTGCAGAAGTGAAAGAGGATCTGTGGGTGTCCTGCACTCCCCAAATCCTCAGCAGGTGGAAAGAGAGGATGGCAGCACTCAGTGACAGCCAGGAATGACAGGAGTGCAGATCCGGAGTGATTTTAGGGTTTCACTGGTAACATTTCACTGAATTAAGGTGAATTTTTGCGTCCTACAGGCTCCAGACAGAGCTTATGGAACGGGAAAGGTGAGGCTGGTGTGGGTTCTGCTGAGGCAAAACATTCCAAGCACGACTGTGTCTCCATCCAGGCATTCCAGGGAGAATTCCTCACCCCGCTGAATCCATGAGCCCCCCAGGGCACAGAGACTGGCAGGGAATAAAATGGATAAAGATATTTTTAAAAAAATCCCCCTGGGACCATCTCCCGTATTTAATAAGGAAAAGCACCTTCTGTGCAGCCAATAAAAGTTGAGTCTCTCATGAAGATTTATACCATATTACACACTGAAATTCAATGTACAACGATACCCTTGTGTATACAGTTGTCAGAATAATAATCTTTGTCTGTCTGATCAACTTATATTTTATGCCAACAACACAGCATTTAATATTATACAGTTTCAGAGGAAGAAAATAAATTTATTCATGCAACAACTTGCCCAGTAGCTTAAACAGACAAAGTGGAAAAAAAAACAACCAAAAAACAAAACAACAAAAACTTGGGGTTTTTACATTAGCTTGTGATCCACAAAACAGATTTCTATACAATTTCAGCAATTTTATGCAGCAAGAAAAACTATGATTCCTAATCTAGTTTCTGAAATTGCTTCACTGTTTTATACTGTCATGAGGAATAATACAGTTGGATCTGACTGCTGCAGTTTGCTTTTGGCATCCTCCTGAAACGAGGAGTCTAAAAATACAAATGGTAATCAACAGCTTCTTTCTGTGTTCTGCATTGTCACATTCAGTGCTGTATTCTTAGGCTTTGTGTCTCAAAATGTACATCCAGAAATGCTTATAGAGAAGTTATACATGGACTCCCCCACAACCAAAGCACTCCCTGTGAGAAATCAGTGGAGTCTTCCCACGATATGGGGCCGGTTCCAGATGATGCAAAGCTCTGCCAGATAAGAAAACTTAAGCAATATAGAAAATCTCTGTTGTATGTAGATCCATTAAATCTATTCTCCTAGCAGCCTGTGCAGAAAACTGACAGACTTTGAATGATTTATTGGTATCTTTTTAAAGGCATCTACTTTTTACCTTACATTAATTTTTCTTTCTATAACAATACCTGACAAAAAAAGGGAACCTGGTGGCATGCCACCCCCACCCAACCCCCTCCAAAAAAAGCTGATGAAAAGATTGGATAGAGGAATGGGAAGAGAAATAAGAGGATGGTTAGAAATGTATCTGTGCCCCAAGATGCACCCTATCAACAAAAGCTACACACTCAGAAAAGAAAGGGGTGCCACAGCCTTAGACCAGAGCACTTAAACCTCACCTAAAATTGAGCTTGCTATTGGTGAGGCCTGCCACAGGGTGCCCAGAGAAGCTCTGGCTGCCCCTGGATCCCTGGCAGTGTCCAAGGCCAGATTGGATGGGGCTTGGAGAAACCTGGGCTAGTGACAGATGTTCCTGCCCATGGCAGGGGTGGAATGGGATGGGCTTTAGGGTTTATTCCAACCTCAACCATAGTGGGATTCTGTGATTGCAGAGAAAAAGGAAAATTCTTGTGAGAGTGTAACAAAATGGTCGGAGTTCTCATTTTTATCAAAACCTCCAAATCCCCTGGCCGGGCTGTGATGCCTTCAGGGAAGCGTTGCCTGATAATCCACTGGTGACTATCACTGAACCTTCTACAAAACTGTGTATTGTTGCACCAGACACAATTGAACTGCTGTTTCCTCATAACAGGATGTGCTCTGAGGGCCTGAGGAACATGGCTGATTCCAAAATACACACAGACACAGAGACACATGCACACACACTCAACTCACACGGCTCCTGCGTGGGAAGGAGCCCAAGGAGGGTGTTGGCCAAGAACTGGATGTTTCTTTTGCAATCAAAGAGGGGAAACAGCCATCTACTGTCATCTTAATTATCAGAATCTTCCTATTTAGGCTGCTGGGGACCAGTTAATATGTGAGAATCCGCATGCCAAGTTCATTTATGTGAAATAAAATATACACGTGTTAGGAACAGAATTGGGCAGCTCATGACAGAAATGCACATGAGAAAAATACACCTTCACTACAGGAGTAGAAAAAGAGCTGAAGGGGGACACAGATTAAATCCAGCTTTGAGATTTATAGGAATTTATTTGCATAGAGCACATTTGGAGCACTTTGATCAGATTAACTACTCTCTATAAAAGCAAACCAACAGTTCTAACTGACATCATGTTGCCCCATGAGAAAAAAGACAACAACAACAAAAAATGCAAATTACAGCTACAAATGAGCTGTCTCCCAAAATAACTCAGGCCTTCATGGACTGATAGTCTGAAACTCCAGAGAGGTAAGAAAAGACAAAGGAAAATCAAAACCTCAGAAAAGGGAATTGCCTAAAAGCATAAGAGAGCTCTTGTACAAGGGCAGCTGAGCAGGGCAGTTCTGCTGACTGACACCAGCTGGGCAGAGTCTGGACGGCCTGGAAGCTCAGACTTCGGAAACACATTCAGTGATTCATGGCACCGTCTGAGAATTAGAAACCTAGAGCCCAAAAATAGACATGGTCTATTTTTATTGGCAAAAGAAATCACCAGAAATCTCCCAGATCAGATCTACATGGGAAAGCCAAAATGCTTTGAACCTGGAAAAGTTTTATTTGTGACTCAGTCAAATGCAGTTTGAAAATTGCTTACAGCTGAATTAATGCTAGATTAATTATTGTTAAAATAGGATTATGGCTTATAGTATTATACACACAAGATTTGAAGTAAAAATGGAAGATTACAATTCTAATAAAAAGAATAGATTCTTAACTGAAATAAATGTTTCATCACTCAACTGTCATCACTATCATTACTGGAATATGATTTTGTTTGGAAGTAGCTGAGTTAAACTAACTTTTTTTTAAAAAGCAGGTGTTTTCTTCTGTTTGTTTCAAAAGTGTTCTAGACATTCTAATGGTCCCTTTAAGGGGTTCCATCCCCTTCAATTACCTTTCAAATTTATACTGAGTAGGGTGCTGTGACACAAATGTCTGTGTGCTGCAAATGCCCTGCACAGGAAGGTTTGTGCTCATTTAACCAGGCAGGTTAAATTGAGCTACACAGATTTGTGTCCTGCATTCCCCTCGGATGGCTCAGGAATGCTGGAGCCACAGGAATGGATCACCTGCCACTCTTGCTCCATGGGCTCTGCTCCCATGGAAGTGGAATATTTCATATTTAGTAAAATAGCCAGGGCTTGCTGTACACAGGGAAGAGACTCAACAAACAAAAGTTGCTCTTTGTATTTAGTCATTGGCCTTTGCATTCACATTATTTATCCTTATTAACTTATTTTGTCAAATACTTGAGGATGGTGGATTTTGAAACAGTCAAATTTTGTAGCTGGTGGAAATGAAAATTTCCTTCTTTTTTCAACACAGATGCATCTTCCGTTAAACTGTGTGAACAGAGTTTTCCTGAGAGATTCCTTTACTCACTGGGAAAAATTTGGAAGATGCCACATTAAATATTCCAGCAGCTCAGACCTCAGTCTTCTTTTCTAATTTAACAAATTTCCCCCAGCAGCGAGGAATGAAAAGCTAGTTATACAAAACATACTGAATTTTATACTGAATGCAAAATGAAGTAGGTAAAAACAGCTCCATATTTTTTTTTCTTTTTTTTTTGCAGGGCTTTTTCTGCTTTGAGAGAAAACAGGTATCCCTGTTCCCTATTAATCTTTTTTGATGCATTCCGTTCAGGGTGGCCAGCAAACTGATAAGATCGTTCCTTCAGATTTCAAAATTACTGAATCTGGAAATAGTTCTCATTTATCTCATGCACTGCTGAGAAAACAATCTCAAATCGTTGGTTCTACTGATGAAACTTCCTTAGCAACACCAGGGCTCCAGAATTATTTTTCAGACCTTGTCAATGCTTCCTGTGAGGTTTCCATCACTGTCAGCATCCAACACCTCTCAGATGAGTGGAAAAAAACAAACAAACAACCAAAACAACCCACCCAGCCCAGAAAGCTGTGACAAATTAATAGAAGGTAAATTAATAGATTAAATGGAATTAGTAGGAATGATGATAAATCTAAAATTCCCCTAACAATAGTCCAGTGAGTTATGTTTTAGATTTATGAAGTGTTTTAGCATGTAAATAAGAATCTGTGGAGAAGGGACTTTGTCCCAGTGGGGTTAGAAAAAATCAGGAAGGCTGAACACTTGGACCTGTGCATTTCTTTGGGACTCACCCCAGGAATCAAGGCTGCAGAACCCTCACTGCCTCGACTTCCAAAGCCTTGATGTTGGAAAGGACACCCCAGCAGGAATCCTGCTTTCCTGAATCCTACAGACTGCTCTCTCTGCCTTGCTGGCACTTTCAATAGGACTTTTCAGCCATAATCTCTCATGGTAAATTATATTTAGGCCATAGTTTAAACTTTCACCACCTTCAGTTTGTACTGACTAAGTCTCCTGTGTGCAGCCAGTCCCTTAAACCAGATTTCAATAGTTGCGAAGTCTGTAAAGTGTCAGCAGTGCAGGATTTGGCTTCTAATGTAATTGGAACAGACTAAAGTTTCTTTATTTCAGGTATCTCCATTCTCAGGTTAGAGAGTGCTTTCTGCTGCAAAGATATTTTTCCTTCCCTGACACAAACATTCACCCCAGTTCTCAAATTCACCAGTACTCATCTGACACTTCACAAGTTGCCAAATGTCTGCTCAAACACTGAAAAAACCCCAGTTTCTGCTGAGTTCTAAGCTAAGTGTTATAGAGGAAGGCTGGAAATTAGCGGGAATGTGTCTATCCAGGGCTGAGCAGAGCCACTGAACATTAACACTTTACTGACTGCATTGGGTGTTAGCTGCCCTTTGCTCAGTCCCTGCTGCCAGGGAACAGCCTCCCCTTCCAGCTTGCTCATGCCTTGACTTCTATTTTTTACTTTTTTTTCCCTTCAAATGTCTCTTTTTTTTTTTCTTTTTTTTTTTTTTTTTTTAGAGCTCCTTTTGATTCATTACCTGCTTTCCAGACTGGCTGTGACACATGGCTGTGTTGCCCAGACTGAAGTGGAGATGTGCTGTGGGCATGAACTGGTCAGGAAGGGAAAGAAATCCCTGCTGAGGCTGTACAAGACAAACCATAATATTCTTAAACTGTCTGGATTCACCCTTAAATCTTCAGCTTATTCCTTGCAACACTTCAGTCTAAGAAAAGCTCCTTAAAATTTTAAGAATAGGTTAAGAACTCTTAAGAATAACTCAAGAATAGATTCTTAACCTCCTTCTAAATGAGGTGAGTGTTCCCCTCTTGATCCATTTTGCAGTGACTTCAGACAGACAATTTAAAGCCAAGGAGATTAAATCAGTCAGAACAAAATGGTAGATAAGATTTCAGATGCTCAACGCTGAAATATCTACTACACAGGAGCAGTGTGTAGATTTAAGCTGGTAACAAATGATACCCAATGAAGTTAAAGGGCATCAGCATTGTTAGGATCAAGAGCTTTCTCTTAAAAGTAGTAAAAAACCTACATGGTTTACTCAGTAAAGAAAATAAAAGGATCAGGTAGTTTATGTATTTATTTTACAGGCTGATGTGTGTATCACTGAGTAGAGCAAATTCTCTTTTCCCTCCTGCCCCATCCCATCCAAGGGACCTGAGACAGTTCTGAGCCTGCACTGCCTTCCCCTTCAGATCCAGGATTAAGAATTCCAGATGAATGAATCAATGTGACAACAGAAACCCCTGTCACTGCTTGGATGGCCTCCAGCAGTGTGACACAGGGACACATGTGTTCCACAGCCAGGAAGCACCAGCAGATGTGAAATTCTGGAATGCCAAAGCGGGCTCAACCTGTCTTCTACTTTCTAATCTGGGTTTAAATGTCTGATTCAAAGGCTTGTCCACCATGGCAGCAGTGTTGGTTATCCCTGCTCCTCTGAGAATTTAATGTCTGCTAAACCACAGAAAATTGGCTGTTCTGAGCCTGGAACAAGGGGATAAATGCCTACAGGAAGAGCAGAGCAGCACAGACTGCACCAGGCTATTCCATGTTTCCATTCCTATTGGATCACAGACACCTGTGGATAGCAGAAATATTCATTGGGGAAGATCCTCATCCACTGATCCCAGGCTAAGTCAGAAATAAACCCTCAAAGTTCAGCTGCACAAGATCTCTCTGGATAAAAGACACGAGAAGGAATAACACCCCAGAAGTTGTTGTTCATACACCTGAGGATGCTGTGATAAAATCACTGATAAAATCACTTTAGGATACTTGGAGAATCTGCACAGAGCAAGGTGTGCCTCAGAATATGGAATTCTCTTCTGCAAATGGCTCCTAAAATGGTTTTTGACTGACAGTTTGTCTCACAAAAGCTTTAACCAGGATCTCAAAAGCTGCAGAGCTATAGGAGTTGTAGCTCAAATTAAGAACATGTTTACTAGATAGTAAGTAATGTGATTTGTACAATAGTTTTAGTTTTAGTGGCAGCAGTGAGATGACTTTGAGTCAATTTTAATGACATAATAATGAATGTAGCCAATTTTTATACATTAAATGTACTATAATCTGTAATCCCTATCAAACTACTAGTATCCTTATGTTGTACAAGTATTTCATATACTCTTCCAAGACCTTCCTCTACTCCAGGTTGAATGGCAAGTAAAAATATCTCATGAATATATATAATCACATTATTATGTAGCTTATCAGCTGTCTCCATAAATTTTATCTAATCATTGGTATAATATCCTGAAAAGTCTTTAAAAAAACTATGCTACAGAATTGAGAACAATTTAATTGTTGCTCTACAAAGACAAATTTATTGTAAATACGGTCAGCCTTCCACAGTTAAAACCTGTTGGAATATTGAAGAAAAGAAATATTGAAAAGGAATGATTGAAAAGGAGTATCGAAAAGGAATCTTGAAGAAAACAGGAAGAGTGAGAGTGGGTTTAACAACCTTCCTTCCTCCTCCTAAGGGCTTAGTAAATGCTATTTATTTATTTGAATAGTTATGAACTATGGTACTGCTGCTGCCAAAGAGACAGAGCTTCCTCCCTGTACATAATTTAACAATGAAACATGAGAAACCATGCATGAAAGGAACAATTTAGTCATAAAAAAACTGAAATGTGGACTCCTGGATATTATGTTAGTCAAGTACTTCTTTAAACTTAAGGCAATTATAATTTTTGTCCTATATAAAATAAGGATTTTAAGTGACAAAAGGAACTAGTAGTTTCTGGCATTGAGTAGGTTAGTTTGTTCAGTGACAACCAGAAAAAATGAAATGCAAAAGTTGAGTGTTCAAAAGGATTTCTCAGCAGAGAGAAGATGCTGTGTATCATAGATTTCAACTTTAAAATGTTTGGTACATTTCTACATTACATAAATAATATCCCATACTTTAAAATTCTGTACTATAAATACATTGCATGAGTTCAAATAAATGTTTTATGTTGCTCCCTCCCTCATTTATACCTTTAAAAATGTGCAGCTATGATTTATGCTTTTGAGGATGGCATAATAGAATTTGACATTTTCCAGCTGAGGTGTGGCCTAGTTCCAGCTCCATGCTTCATTACATTGTACTCCCTTTGAGAGGATGAGAAGAGTAAAAATAGCCAGGTTGTTAAAAATGTAAAAAGCATAAATGAATTCTCACCAGATGTGCTATTCAATTGTCATTTTCATAAAATTATGGTTGCTAAACTTCTAGAAATCAATATGTGCTGCGAACAACGTGTCAAGAGAGATTGTTCCCTCCTCATTAACATCTCTCTTCTTTGGATTCTCTCAAAATTTAAATAAGAGGGGACTGCCAGGGTCCAGCCTCTGCCATGAAGCACCAGAGCATCCCTGTACCCAGAAACTGGATAAAAAGCTCACAAACAATGCAATGCCTCAGTTAGAAAAGTGAACAGTTTAAGAGCTTTTAGCACACTGTCTTTTTGGCAAGGGACAAATGAGAGTGTAAGCAGCACATAAAATGTGTTTTCCTTATCCTGCTGGGCAGATTCAGGGTGTTTTTATCTTAACATCAGAGCAGTTGGGTTTGGCACCAGGTAACAGAAATGCCTCTCAATTCACTGAAATCTGCCTTGCTGAATGCTGGAACTAATGTTCAAGTAGGGTGCCTATTTTAAGCCTGTTTTCTCACTGTAAGATTAATTTAAAATGATTGTTTGAAGGAAGAAACGGGAATTATGCTGCTTTACCCTGTGTGGGCTCCTGTACACATAGATGACTTGCTCGCTGAATGTCAGGAAGTTTGGGATGAAGATTTTTGCTGTCTGAAGGAAAAAAGTGCTGTTCTTTGGTCAAAAAAGTTGTTACAAACAAGGTAGCCAAGAAGAAAGATTTGTCAGCTTCCCTCTGAATGGCAAAAGGTTGAGTAGATTACTCAATATTTGTCAGGTTTGAGGTGATTGCCTGTCACTACACAAGAAGTGAATAATATTGACAGCTTTGTGAGATCAAAATTCAAAGCCTGCAAGGATATGTAGCTGCATCACACAGAACTTTGCAAAGACCTTCTGTGTCAGGGACCTGCTGGGCTCAGTTGTGAGGAGTAGGAGGGGTGCAGACCCCAGCAGGGGAGAGCCACATGATGATCCCTGCTGTGGGGTCACATCCCAGCTCTCCAGCCCCATTCCCCAGTCCTGCCTCAACACCTGAAGGGGCTCAGCAGCTCCTGCAAACAGCCTGAGTTATTCTCTGCATGCTGCACTGACATCCCAGCTTGTTCTGAGCCAGTGGGGGCATGCAATATGAAGCTCTACACCTGTAGCCCTAAAGAGCTTAAAAAATAAATTATAGCATATTTTATCATTATTTCCCTTCACTCTCAGAAAATCCTTGAAAAGCTGAAATTTATGAACAAGCCCTGCTGTAATCCTGCTGTTAGCTGCAAGGGTGGATGCAGCTTTAGGGGAAAAGCCTGGATCTCCTTTGGGATCAGTGACCCCGTTCCTAATAGAAGAGGCTTTTGAATGGAGAGGCCACCTGAGCTGCTACAAATGCAGAAGGGTGAAAACAGAGTAACAGGGAGGGTCAGCAAACCCTCGATGGGGTAATCTGGAAAATGTGGGAGTGAATAGGAAGGGAACCAGGATTAAATCTTCTTTCCTTAACCAGGAAAGATCAGCTGTGAATGGGAAGGGGATGCAGAAATTGAAGGGATAAGCTAAGCTGAGATTGTTTGATTAGAATAAAAGAGGTCTGGTGTCAGGTGAGGGCTTGGAAATACTCATCTGGAAGGAAACCAGGTCTGGTAAGAGGACAGTTAGAGAATGGTTTATAGACTGGGACAAGAGGCAAATCAGTGGGGGGAAAAAAGAAAAAAAGAAAAAAGAAAAAAGAAAAAAGAGAAAAAGGAAGAAAAAAGAAGAAAAAAGAAGAAAAAAGTAAAACCTATTTAAATCTACTCAGACTCAGCAGAGGAATACAGCCACTCATCAGATATTTGCCTTCATCCCTTGCCTCCTAGCTAGAGAACTGGCAGTATCAGAAATACAAGTGTTTTTATTTCGCATTTCATTTAGGCTTCAGGATGAAATTCCTCTAAGTATAGATGTCAAAGGAAAAATTCAGATCTTTCTCCTAAAGTCATGATCTTTGTAAAACTATTGGTTGTAAGCATTGCTGTGCAATATCTCACTTCAGGAAAATGCTCTCAGATATTGACTAATTTGTTAGAATGTTAGAAAAATGAAAAGAAATGGTGCAAAGCAATTGCAAACTCATAAACTTTTGAAATGCAAATAATTAGTAAAAAAAAAATCCATATTTTATCAGTCTTTGCACCAGCAGTGTACAGCATCATTCTGCTGGTTTTAGAGAGATTATTTGTTACTGTATCTCATTAGTGAATATTTTAATTAAAACTATACCTGTGTTATCATCATTTCCAGTCATTAGCATGACAAAAATCACCTGCAAGATTGTAAACACAACAACATAAGCAATATATTCAAGGATATTTATTACTTTAAATTGTCTATTAACTCAAAAGCAAAAAATAACTGTTTTTTTCTGTCAAAATAAACCCTAACTCCTTCAAGGTTTATCTCCAACAAAAAAAAACCAGATCCCACCTATCTGTTTTTAACAGATGAGAGCTTTCACTACAGAGACAAAGCAAAACATAAATGCAAACCAAAAGATCCCACAAATCTTGCTTTGGAAATTATTACTGAAAAAAAAAATCACACTCTTAGAAGGGAATTAAAGATTTCCTGGGAACGGCAGGGACCTCAGTAAAGATATTATAATGTGGCATTTGATGTTCTAGAGGGATTTCAACAAGTTTTGCATGGTCAAATTCCATTAATAAATTGGCTTTCTTCCAAGACTGTGTGTGTCCCTCTCATCTGCCATGGTGCCCTCACTGTAAGGAAACCTCACCTCACCTGCTTGGGCACATCTCAGCAATTTTAATTGCATTTTCCTGCTCGTTGCAGCACCAAACAGGCTTAGAAAAATCCGAGTGTCTTATGATGTAGATTATGGGGGTTATGAGTAGAGCAGCAGCAGTTCTGGTGGTGCTGTAAGGGGATTACAGAGCGTGGCAGGGGGAAGTGCCACGTGGATGGATATTGATGATGGTGTGAGGGGGGAATGGGAGACAATCAATGGGACTGGGTTCTGCAGGGAGCTACTCAGGGAGAACCACTGCTGCCAGTATTGTCACTGCAGTGCTCTGTAATGGATGGGTTTTATTCTCTAGCTCTGCTAACATTTGAATTAGAAATACATATTTACTTGCTGCTTTCATTTTGCAAAGGATGGGCAGGCTTAGGGCAGAGCACGTTTGAGCCAGCCTGACTCTCAGTTTTTAGCAGATGACCTTTAATTAGTGGGAAGATATTCTATCCATATCATATTCATTCACTTGTCTTACTGGGCATTAGATGGCTGCTGTGAAGCATAAAGGATTTTTTTTTTGTCCTAATCCCTGTGATGTGACATGATTAATGAGATGAAATTCCCATTTGGAGTTTCCTACCAATCAATAGGCAGATGGGCAGTAGTGGATGTCGAACAACAAGACAGCAGGAGTTGCTTAAGCTCTTGCTACTTTCATAGAGGAAAAAATATTTGGAGGCATAATTTAAAGGAACAGATATTATCCATTGTTCACATTTCTCTCCTTCTTCAACACTTGTTTCTCTGTTTTTAATGTCCATAGGTAAAAAAATATATATAAAAATATATATAAATAACATATTAAGCTAAAATAAGCATGTTGGAAAATCTTGTGGATGTGTCTGGCTTATGCCAGGGTCTAACACTGCATTGGCATTGAAAAAACATTTGCAAAATGGTTGGCTTGATTTTTCTCCACATCCATGTTGATGTAAATAAACTTGTACATCAGAGAAGACAACAGAATTATGAAACCTTAGAATGAAGCCCTTGTGAATATAAAATCAGTTCATTTTTTAAAGATTGCAATGAAAAATGAAACGTATATTGCATATCTTACAAAATACATCTTTTTTCACCAACTTCAATGTTCCACTCTCTGACCACATAGTCTTTTACACCTAGGAACTGATACGCAAAAGGATTGAAGTAATAATCTTCTATAGGTTATTGCTAGCTCTGAAAATTTTAAAATTTATAAAATGGGTAAAAATCATGTCATTTTAAGTCTTTATCAATTAAGACTTCCCTTTCTTGAAAGTAGAATTTATTTATAAGTATGGGTAATATTAGAATAAATTATATTAAGCAATTATATCTTTATATGTCCCTAAATTTAAAAAAAGCCCAAAAACATAATGCAAAAAAGGAAATGATAAACCAAAAGGCAAAATATGGCAGACTGGTGAATCTCTGCCAAGCAGATTAAATCTGAGGAAATAATGCAAATTTCCAAACAGAAGTAGCAACAGGTTTTTGGAGACTTCTTTCATAGCCCTCGTGTTGACGCTTATTTTCTTCTGGGCAATACTTTAATTCCTTTAAGCAGAAGTATTTATATTTAGTTGTTTTGTATGTTTAAATGATTGATCTTACATTTTCTTCTCATTACCTCGTTCTCCCTTCCCTCTCAGAGACAAAGATGCTCACAGAGTAAAATTCATAACACACTCTTCCTAATGAACAAACTCCCACCGAGCACCAAAGTGCTTAATGATGCTCAGCAGGCAGAGTTCTGCAGTTCCCCTATGTGAGCCAATGTATAATCACACCACAAGTTAAAACAAAGTTAAAACAATATTTAGGTTGCCAAGAGAAACACTGGAAATGTAAGACATGCTAGATTTAAAATTTTCCAAACTTTAATTCTGTTCCTCTGTGTGTTCATCCACTGTAATTCGGTGGGGGGAGAAGTAAACAGGATGAAGTATTTGTGATTATGAAATTAAAATCTCTTTACAAGGCAGCCAAAGTAAATTGAGGCAAACTGTTTTTAATCAGTATTCAGTAGCTTGCAAAGTACCCTGTTTCAAACAATTTTATTTGTGTAGTACATACTGTATTTGTTGATCTCATCTCCTTTTCCTTAGTAATATCTACACAGCAAATTCTGCAATTAATCAGCTCTGCAATAAAGTTAACAACTATTAAAAAGAAAAAAAAAAAAAAAAACAAACCAACAAACAAACAAAAACCAAACCCCCTCTTTTTGCCGTGGTTGTTTATTAGGGGTTTCTTAAATTAGAGCTGGCACTTAGAAACCCAGCTATCATGGACCACTTACAAATGCTTTAGCAGCATTCCATTTATTCTTGGGATAATAAGGCAAGGAGATCCTTAGACTGGGTGGTAGGAGACCACTGCTTGTTCCCATCTGCTGGAAGGGTTCCAAAAACTTGTGGATATGGCGGTTGGGAACATGGTCAACAGTAAGACTCAATGATCTTTGGGGTCTTATCCAACTTACACGTTAATACAATTCTATGATTTGGAGACACTGCAAGTGCTCCTCTTGTTCTCAGACAATTCTGCCCTTCCCTGGCTGGGGGCAGCTGGTGAACAGGTAGATGTTCGCACTGCCCTGGCTTTTTTCAGATATCTTTGTCCTAGGGTGACTCTATGATGTTTGTATCCCCAATTGTCTGTTCTGTTTGTGCTGTATATTAAGTTCTGTACCTTTAAACTGGTTCTGGGAGCAAAGGGGGAGAAAGAAGCAGCAGTTTGTGCAGTTTGTTTTGAGAAAACTGCCTGACTCCCACACGGCCTTGCTGCGGCGTTGGTCTGAGGCACAGACAGCGCTGGGACAGAGATCTCCTGTGCTCTGGGTTAGTTTGAGCTGGCTGAGGCAGAGAAGCTCCCTGGAATGTTTTTTTCCTTTTCCTTGGGACTGTTTCAATCTGCTCTGGACTGACAAACCCAGAGGAGCAGCGAGGGCTGGCACCTGCGGCCGCCAGGCCTGGAGCTCCGGGGGGAGTGGGGCTGGTGAGAGACTGGGTGAGCTGAGCTGCACCCAGGGCAGGGACTGCCTCAGTTTGCCATCTCTCTGCAGAGCGGGGAGAGGTTTTATTGTTTCATATTATACATTCTTTGTGCTTGTGGGCATCTTGTTTGTTAAATAAATAGTTTTTTCCACTTTTCTCTGGGGAAGTTTTTCCCAGACAGGCTGAGGGGAAGGGTTGTTTGGGTTTGCTTTCAGAGGAACCCCCTTTAGAAATTTCCTCCCAAATTTGCCCTAAACCAGAACAACCTCGTTCCCTTCTGTTCCCTCCCTGAGTAGGACCCTTGTTTGTTTTGGTTTGTTTTAGGAGAAAGATCAAGAGCCCTATAAAAAATTTGGCAAAAATCCCCTTTAACTGAGACCAATCCCTGTCCCTGCTGTGGTGCCATGCCAGGGATTGTTGTCCTTTTGGGGAAAACCAAGGGCACATCTGTAGCTACAGTGATTTAAAGGAAAATACATGGGACTATCCTATGGCTGCTGGGTTCAAAACATGGGATCTCTTCATCTGTTCAGTGATGCTCCCAAAAGCCCTGCCCCTTTCGGGCTCTGCCATTAGGGCAGACAGATATGGACAGGATTAGGAACAGGACAGTGCACACAGCAAAGGAGCTGGTGCTTTGTTAGGGGGTTAAGGGATTATTGGATTAGATGGAACACAAGAAGTGAATAAGGCACTGTAAGAGGTTTAGTTGTACAAAACTTCCCACCCAGCTGTAGGGTCCCTTGAAATCCCTTAGCCAAGAGCAGAATTTCCAGGGTCCTTTTTGAAGTCTTGCTTCACGCTCGGGATTGTCTTAGTGAAAAGGCAATAGTCATTATTTTGTTAATTTAGCAAAAAAATTAAGAATACTAAAATGGTGTACTTACAGGTTTTATTTATTATGATAAGGCTCACTCATAGGCATGTCTACTTATTCTGATTTTTTTCTTTTTCCCTTGGTTTCTGATGCAATGTATGGCTGCAAATGGTTTTGCACATTTCTCTTTAGAATTTTGACCATGGGTGACTATGCAGCAAGTTCTGTTGAGAAAGTGCACATTAAAAATACCTTGCCACTTTATATGCACTGGGGATTTCTTTTCCTGCTCTAAAAACTACTTCATTCAACTAAATACTGCAAACTTTCTCTATTTCACATTGATTTACTTAAAACACTGCAAGAACCACAGAGCTGAAGAGCTGAATGTAGTAGGCAAGGAGGCTGTTTTGTTTCCCCAAGGAATAGCATATTCAATTATATATTGAGGGTCTGATTTCCTAAAAAGGTTAAATTCAGGAAATACTGGGATTTCAGTCATCTTTGTATCTGACCACAGTCTGAAGCTGGATGGATTCCCAGAGCCAACAAATGCTTCTACTGCATTGACCACCTGACCTCCTAAAATGCCCCGTTAAAGGCCAGTGCTTATTATTTATCCAGTGCTCATTCTTTGTGCAGCCTCCAATTTCCAGTGTGGTAAAGCCGACAAACCTAACACAGACAAACACTAGGTATTGATTTTGCTATTTATAAGGGGAACTCGGGCTCAGTCTTCCCCCTGCTTCATGATCGCTGCAACATTCAACAGAACACAAAGCATAACTTCCCCACTGCTGATTACACAACAGGAAATGCTGATATAATTCTTATCATAATGGCACTGCTCAGTGCTCACATGGGAGGACATCTTACAAACACCTTTCAGCAATTCTGGTTTTGGTATTATATAGATTATTTCAGTTGAGTGAGGAGAAGAGTTTTAGGCATGTTCCAACACAATAAATTTTGACCATAATGGCTAAGTGAACCAAATGGTTTGGACAGACAAATTCATGATTATCTTATCAATAATTCTATGTATAAAGATACATCTCCACGTGGAACATGGATTTGTTGAGAATGAGGGTCCATTCATACATTTCCAGAACACTTATTTAAAATAAAAAGCTGAAAAGCTTGAGTTTGAATATTAATGACAATGCCTCAAGTTAAGATGAATATTTATTGCAAACTTCTTCTGAGAAATGGGAATAGTCTAAGCCATGTCATCTAGATGATCTTTTTTCCCCCACAACATGGCAGAAAAATACTAAATATTTTAAGGTACTTCAGTAAGCAATAGGAATATATTTTTCTATGCAAATATATTTGGAGAGAAAAAGATTCTTGTGTTCAAAAGAGAATGTAGCTTGAGAGAAAGTTGTACTTATCAAGTCTACTGTTATAAGAGAAAATGGAGGTAGTTATAAAGGGAAAAATAGACAATTGTTCCTAACTCCTGCACCATTAACAGTTGTGCTGCGTGGGAGAAGGAATAAATAAGGTTTTGTTTTAAAAAAGGTACTTATGACCTGGCAATTACAGCTCCTGCCTCAGACTCCTGAAGAAAAAAGCTTTTAAGTGCCAAGCTGAGCTGAGGTTGCTGTATCAAGGAGTGGGTGAGTGGGAGGTGTTTCACAGGCAGAAACAGGCTCGCTCTGCCCCTGCTTGGCTGGGTGACTGAAAACCAGCTGAACATTTTCACTACAATGCTGAACTGACTAAACAGAGATTTTAAAAGCCTGGCCACGTCACATGAGCTTGGGCATAGGATCACCCTGAGCTTTGGCACGGATTGACCATGCTCCCCTTTCTCTTCTTCCCTTGGGGTAAGGGCAGAGCAAGACTTTCCGTCCACAAAATCCCAGATCCACATGCTGATATCCCAAGTGTGCCACCGGCTCCTGCAGGGACACGCAGAAAGCCTCTGTGCCCCACAAAGGTAGTGCTCACCTTGGCACTTACAATAAAAAAACCCACAAAATATCAATGATTAATATATCAGGTATTGAGCAGATGAGCAAAGCAATTAATGGGGCAACTCCTTTTGTATCAGAAAAACTCATGTCTCTGTTCTGCTGAAGAGAAAGACATTTAAGATTTGTCTGCATTAATCTGTTCTTAAATATTGAGCAGTTTGCTTTAGATCCCTGGTATTTCCCTTCCAAGTAGAGGCTTGACTGGAAGCCACAGCAAGCCCACCCCATTTATTCTTTTTAATTTCACCGCTGAAGATCTGAAGAACCAATAAGTCTCCCAGACAAAATCCCCTCTCATTCCTTTAAAATGCAATTTAATACAACATGCTTTATATTCCAACAAATAAAACCTCTCCACTGAAAAATTAGGAAAGAACTGATTGGCCCACCTAAGACTGCCCATGACTTGGGAAACAGGAAAATCTATAATGTATCGAAACCAGGCAACTGCAAAGGTTGAAATTGTGCACATCCAGCCCCTTTCCCATCAGGCTTGCACATGCAGAGTTGCTAAACCTCATTACAACGTAGCATAAATGGAGGACTAATTAACATAAGAAACCAATCCAAAAGAAAATCCCATCAACATACATGAAAACGAAGTTGATGTGTTTGAAATTCAGCCAACTACAAATTAATTCAACATAGATTACATATACAGGGAGGGAGAGGCTCCAGCAGAGTAACTGGCATTGTATGGGCATCTATGCCAGAGAGATTCCCCTTTCCCCTGCATCCCCTCCCAATCAGGAAGATGAGTTATATTTGTGCACCATATGCTCCAGCACCAAATGAAGCAGTGGTCAACCTCTTCACCTTGATAGCTGTAATTTCTTTATAAATTAATTTGTGTTATGTCTGTTTCCCCCCTTTCTAGACAAGTGTTTCTGGGCCAAACACAGTCATATTGTGGCTTGTAAAAGACTGAGGTGTCTAATTACTGCACCCCTGCACTGTCACTGCCAGCTGCTGGTGGCATCCATGCTGGCACCATGGCAGAGCACGTGGTACAGTGGGAATCCCTCTGAGGCAGTAAAACAGGAGAGAAAGGTGCCTGAACTGTGCTCAGGGTAAGAACCAGGGTGAGAAAACCTCTGTGCTGGTGTGTCTCTGTGCTCCAGGATCCAAGCTGGATTTACTGTGGGTTTTGCTCTGTGCAGTGGAGGTAAGAACAGGTCAGAGATGGCTCCAGGTGTGGCTGCAAACTCCTTGCTCTGACAAGGACACTCTTCCCACATCAGAGCTGCTGGTGTGAGCAATTCCTGTACAAAATTCATACCCTACTCACTGACAGCCTCATTACACCAAATCTTTTCAGAAATACCATTTTATCCACCAGATGCAACTACGAGCAGACCACTCAGTCCCACGGGTGCACTGCAAGCACCCAAACCATATTATTTGATGAAAATAACTTTGGAAATCCTGTTTCTACTCAAGATGCTGCTGTGTGGCTGAGCAGTGGATTTGTGTGTCCTCATGCTGGAGGAAGAACCATTTTTCTTCTCTTTATTGCTCTGGTCTCTAGATCTCAAACTATCTGAAACACTGTCTTAGTTAAGTTCATATTGCTCTGCCCTTCAGGTCATAGCAGATGCCAGGGCCAGAATATTCTCTAAAACACTGGCAGGTGTTTGTTTGAGTGGACTTTTATAGGTCTGAAGCCTCATTAGTTGTTTTCATGACCTGAATACTAATTTAGCAGTGAGCTTCTTAGGCTCTGGATCTGAACACTCAGAAAATTCCAATTAATTTCAGTCTATAGGTACTAGTTATCCTTACTTTAAACAATATGAATTAGTTTAATAAATACCTTTTATGCCAATAAAAAAAATCTGTGTAAGTATAGCAGATGATTAACAGAATCCCTGTAATAAAGTATTTTATGTCAAGATGTCCCAAGTACAGTGAAAAATAAATTGTTGGGTCAAGTGGCAAGTGAATGATATTCAGGATTGGTAACACCTCATTAAAAACCATTTCAACTGCCCTAAGGCAAGATGTTAATACACAGTAATTGTCTGCTCAGAGCGAATCTTTTTGCAGTTACATGAATAATGCAAAGTAACTAAATATGCTTGTTTATGTATTTAACAGATTCACTATAACTTCAAAGCTAAAGACTCATTTTTTTAGCGTTTTATGCTACAATCACAAGTTCACAAATAGGAGAAAGAAGGATAAAAACAATCTTGTCTACAACTGCAAACTTCATTTGCAGAAAAAAAAAGTATGAAAATAATTTAATTAGGGTATCTGCGAATCCCAAGGAATTAGTGCTGCTGCTACATCTGCACTCATCTTGTTGCTCTGATAAAAATGTAAACAAATAATAAGACACCAGCAATGGTAATTTAAACAATGTAGGTGATGCCCACTGCTGCACAGAAAATTACAAAATGTTTTCCAACGGCCTTTGGGAAATTGTGGATGTGTTTTCAGCATTTTTGCAAGTAATAACTGTAAGTAATGGGACAAAAATTCTGGTGAATCTCAAGTACCCTCACAAACAGAAGACAATCTCCATCTTCAATCTGTCTGTAAAATGAATTTGAGATTTATGCATCTCAAAATCATATTTTGATCTCATGTTTAAGCTTTGAACACCTGGAAAAACGGAGTTCGCTTTTCTGCTGGATCACTCTTTCATAAACTACTACCCAAACCTTGGAAAGGCTGGAATTCCTAACAATAATCCCTAAGTTCAATCCTTCATAAGGTATTTTATGAAAGTAGATGTCTTGATATGCACTGAATGTTGAAACAAGTTGTAGTGGTTTCACGTTCACCTCTGTTTCTGTTGACTAAATTTAGTGTAGTGGTTCAAATGTTTTCTGCTGTGAAATAGGATTAAAGAGAAAAGGCAAAACAGGCCTAACTTAAAATTTACAAAGATAGTTTATTTACACACACTAAAGAATGAAGAGGGAAAAAAAATGAAGCCTTTAAAACGCTCATCCTCCCCATCACAAACTATTCGCTTTCTCACAAACAACTTGAAGAGACAACCTGTGATTTTCAGTCAGTTTTACCATTTGAAAAGAGCCTTTCATCAACTCTTTAGGAGGGGAGTTTCTCTTAGAGTCATGGATTCCACTGACAATGTAGAACAGTTCTCTTGTGGGTTTTAAACTGTCATAAAAAACAGCTGCCCAGGGAAACCTGCTTCTGTGACCCCTCCCATTAGCAGTTTCCTAAGCTGCTTATGGGTCGTGGACTCAAACACACTGGTGTGCCACTTTTTAAATATTATTAACTCTAAAGACAAAGGATTCTTCATCTCAGGGAACAGAGATATCTTCTCACTTCATCATTGGAGCTGGGGGCTTCTCATCTCTCTCTGTTCAAGCATCTCATAAGATCAAAATCACTAGCACATCACAAACACCTTTGCTCAAAATGCGCACACACAAAAATTTGAAGATCTCCCCAGGTGCATATCTTTCCCATGGTTTAAAGGGCAATCTACATATAAAGTTCATTTCCATGTCTCAATGAGAGAAATTTAGCTTGAAAGAGCAATCTCCTCAAACCCTCCTCCCAAAAGTCTTCTCTCTCTCTCTCTCTCTCTCCTTCATGCTCTGTCTTCTTTATGTTTACTCAGTTTCTTTTCTTCTTATTCAGAAGGAGGATTAGGGTTTTTAAAAGGTCCCATCTGTGTTAGGAAAGAGTTAAATGTGGCCCGGGTCCTCTATCTCTTTCATCTGCTAGCTCAGGGTGTCAAATTTCATGGAAGTCAGAGGGAAAAGAGGGCTGGCTTGAACACACTCAAGACTTATATGGATGTTCCTCCAAAGTCGTATTCAGCGTTCTCAGTGCCCAAAACATATGTCAATATTTAAAATTAGCTTCTGATTTCTCCCTGTCTTTTCTAAGATCCTAACAGGGCAATATTCTGTATTTTCTCTTTAACTAAAAATCAAAATTAACCCATGACACAAGTGGTTTACAGCTTGAGCCAAGAAAATTTTATATCTTATCTAAAATAATTTTTACAGAATCCTTTTCTCAGCAAGTACTTGATCATCGGTACATAATTTGTGTATTCTAATGTTGCTGTAAGATGTAAACAAGATTTAATCAAGTGTTCCAGAATATTAATATCCCCTATGAAGATTTCATTTATTATTCATGCTTAGAAAGTAGCCAGTTTTACTGGGTTTTGTGTGTTTGCTCTGCTGCAAATAGCTCAAAGATGTGATCTGGTTTGCAGTCTAGAATAAATGTTCTGTTTCAGTTGAGCAAGAACATGATACCACTGGCTTTTCCATTAGCAGGAGACAGAGTGGGTGACAAACAACAGTTCATTCCCCACTCTTCAAAATTAAATAAAATTTCCTGATAATTTCTGGAGGTCTATCCTGAAAGACTTGTATTACTCAGCACACAAATATAATTTATGTAACTGTAAATTGTGTCAGTACAGAACTTTTTACACTCAGGGAAGAGAATTTCCTTTGGTGACTCTGTAACCCAGTGGCTTGCACGGGTCCTGTAACAATCAGCCTCCCTGGACAGGATCCATGGCAGGGAATTCAAATCCCTGTCGTGTTAGCAAACAAACTGTTCTTTATTTAGACATCTTCAGCTATATTTTTCATTGTCTATATTCTGAACTTATGATCTAATCAGACCAGAAGAGAAAAAATAATAGGAGGAGGAACCATGAACTTAGAGCAGTGAGACTGATCAGAAACCAGGGAAAATCAACTGGGTTTGCACAGATTTTTCAAAATGTAGAAATCAATTCCAGGAATTGGTATCAGGTAAATTCTGGGCAGTCTGAAGTTTCCTGAAGAAATGAGAAGGAGCTGTGCTCTCCCTCCTACTGATGTGTTTCAGCCTTGATTTCAAAGGTCTCTTTTTCAGTATGGTTCATACCCATCCTACACTTGGACCTCCCTGCTGAGAATGCCAACAAGAATGTCTCATCTCTATGTGATATTTAATCTCCACTGCAAACCCCTGAGGGGCAGAGATCACATCCACTTGTCTGTAAAACCTAATGTGCACATATGGCAAAGAACAAATAGTAAAAAGGATCACAGGCAATACGTGAGGCTAAGTTCTGTTTACCTTTCCAACACGAGAGTGTATTTACGCCACAATTACTTTCCAGAATCCTTAAGCCCCATAAAGCCAGTGCAGCTCTAACCAGGGTGAGGTGACATCATTCAGTACAGGAACACAAAGTTTTATTATCAGCTTTTCTCAGGCAACATTTGAGGTTTAAAGGCTAGTTGGGAAGATTGAATCCTTTGTTTTGTCCTGTGGCAGCTGCTCTCTGATTTAAGACGAACTGGATAATCTCCAGTTATGGCAACAGAACTTAACGCAAGGAATGACAGAAATTTTCAGATTTTCAACACTTTTCTCCCATTACTTTCCCCAGTCAAAAAGTAGTGTGAAGTAGCTGCAGAGTGTCAGCAGTACCCTGCCGAGGATGGCTGATCTGGGAGCAAGGATTTGGGAAGGGTGATGCTCCTCAGCAGCGTGCTCATCCCTGACCGCGGTGCTCACCAGCAGCTCCAGCACCGCAGAACCGCTCATCACTCCCAGCCTGTCGTGGGGTGGCTTTGACTGCTCTGCTTCCAGCTGCAGGCTGGGTCAGAAAAAGCCACCATTGCACCTTTGAAGTAATTTAAACCAGCAGCCTGCTTTGGCCAGGATGACAATGAGCGGAAATAATGCAGGTGAAGTGCTAAAAACTGCCTTCCAAAGGCAAAGCCCTCTGCTGAAGTCATAAAGTGTGCACGATTGCTGGGTTGGAGCAGGGAGCCAGCTTTCTGCCAGAGCTGGCATGGGAGCAGAACATTATTTGGATTCAAAAACTATGTTAGAGAAGGACAACAACATTGTCTTAATGACTCATTTTTGTCAGACTGGATTCAAAACTTATACCAACAAATTTGACATTTCATACTGCTCTGCAGAAAGCAAGTAAAATGAGTCCATGTTTTAAAACAGCAGGGAAGCTTCCAGTGCTACAATTAACTGGTAACATATGCCACTGCTGCCAAGAGGATTTTTAATCTCTTTAAACATTAATGTAGCATTTTTGCTTCTGTCGCAATAAGGCAGCCATCTGTGTTTGAACCTGCTGGGAAACTGGGGATATGTTTACAGAGAGAGAAATAGAGAGAGGCAGAGAGGGAGGTAGACATCCACGTTTCTAGACCCAGCATCAAAAATAACAATTCAAACCTTTTAAATAGTATTATTAAGGTGTCATATAGTGGTAGGAAGATTGTTAAAGTGCTCAGACTGCTCAGTTTAAAAGTGTATGAAAAACTAACCCCCAAACCAGAACATATTCTCCTTATTTAATGTACTTGTTTTTCTGCATGGCTGTGAGCAGTTAAAAAAGGATTTCATTACAGACTTATTTCCAGGAAAATCCCAGATCTGTGACATTGAAACAAACCTTTTATATGATACTGAGCAACAGTAAAAAGCTGAGAGTTCTGTAAATCCTTTCAGCATGAGCCTCCAATTCTGCACTGTAGTCTCATATTTATGAGGTTTTAATTTAATTATTTTTTATTAGGAGCTAATGTCCTCTGAGAACCAGATACAAAAATGCAAGCTCACAGCTACCCTCTACAGACGTATAAAAGGTGATAGATTTTGGAAAAACATCAGCCCTGCTTTTTTTTTCCAGTTTCTGTTTGCACTCCTTGGGATGACATCCTTCAACGTGGGGACAGGTCTCAGGGAAAGGAAAAGTGAGAGGGGTTTGGGGTGAGCTGCACTCAAAACCAGGTCTGGAAAAACCACGGTCATCAATCTTCCTTGGTTTTGGGGATGATCCCAAAGCAGCTCCCTGGTTCAGGCTCTGGAGGCAATGTACCCCCAGATCCCAGCAGGGCCAGCTAAGTGTGGGGCAGGCTGTCACAAAAATAACAGGCAGAGTGGCAAAAAAAGCACGAAAATAACTTGGTACAATCCCCAGCTGAGGAGGGATCCCTGGGAATACACCAGCCCTGACACAGATCACCGCAGCCTTTATGAATTCACATGGTTAATATTTTTAATTTGGTGGGCTAAGTTGTTAAGTGCTGACATCCAGCATCCCTTGATGAAGCTGCAGGTGCTCAGCACATTTTAAAATGTAGCCACACATTTTTGGGCCCATTTGTTTTTCCTGGCTACAGCAATTCAGGTGGGAGGTTTTAAAGAACTTAAGTAGGCTTTTTGCTGCTGGGTTATTGCTGGTTGCTGTGGATATATTGACTAATGGATGGAAAGGGGATACAGGAGTGGTCTATTGTGTTATTAAGGATTGTCAAGCAGGAGATAAAGCCCCTTTTAAATGGATGTGTGCATAGGTTAAAATACATCACATGGATCCAGACATTACTGTATAAACCCTGGAGTGATAGCTTTGGTTACAGCTCCTAATTTAGTTTAAATGTAAAATGGCCATAAATAACAGTTATTTCTCACACAGACAATTAAGTACCCAATATTTATGAAATACCATGTATCACACAGACCTCTAAAGTTTGAGAAAAAATCTTGTGCTGTTTTGGGGATTTATTACATCCTATATATTTCCTATTATATCTCATATATTACCTAATGAAAGAAAACCTATATGAAGAGAATAATTTCCTTTCTCATAATACTTGTTTCAGTTTTATCTCTTTTTTGCTTCAAACTAGTCCTTCCTGAGCTTTCCCAAACTTGGAACTGATGGGTACTGCCTTGTATCTTTATTATCTTTGTGATGTGTTGAACTCACCCATTAAAAGATAAGTGTAATTCTATGACAAACCACTTCAGCTGCCAACAGTTAAGCTTGGACTATAATTGTGAATTGTTTGATTTCAAATCACTAAATATGCACTGAAGTATTTAAGTGCCCTACATTTTTGTGTCATTATACTTTATAAAATATTTTATCACCAATCAATCCTCTTAAAACAGACTAAGGTAATATTGTCAGACAAAAATAATGACAGTAAGTCTAGTAAGAGCAACTAAAAAGAAAGACAGCAAAATTCCTGAAAATGACAGTATTTGTGAGCCACTTGCACAGAAACAGTGGAATATGTCTAGATTACACACCATTGTATATTTTTATACTATTTTGTCAGTCTATTTTTCACACTTGTGATTCTAGACAGATTTTGGCTTTGAAACGGCAAACGGTGATTACCTTGGATTTTGCATTCTGCAAAATATTTGAGATAAAAATTCTGCATAAGAACATGTTTTTTCTTTAGTAATTTTTATTTCATAAACTCTTGAAGAATTTTAATTTTCCAAAATCTCTCTGTACAGATATTTCCTGCATTACAGCCAAAGAAAGGATGCTTCCTTAAAAACAAGGACAGGATGATTGAGATATGACCAAAGCTATGTATTTGCATATACTTTTCCACACAGAAACTGAAAAACACTTCAGTTAACTTTAAAAAAAATAATGCCTTTAATAGGTATTTAATTCAGTGAGTGCCTATGGGGGATAGGTAATAGCAAAAGAATATTAAAGTTTTGTGATGGACCAGTTAAGGACTAAAAAATTAACTTAGAGAAAAATGTTGATAATAAAAAGCCCAGCATGAAATCTGCTGATAAAGTAGTTACTAACACCTCATTCTCTTCAAGAGTGTTCAAGGAAATACCAATATTCACTCAATAGCAAAAAACCCAACTGAGAAATAATATTCTGTAATCAGCAGAGGCAGTCCAGAGAGGCTGTTAATTTAGCAAAGAAATCAATCAGCTTGATTTGCTCCTGTTCAGCCAGGTCACTTCTTCCATCTTGTACCTGAAAACAATTTCCACAAGGACACTCGTGGAAACCCAACTGAAGTTGGGTTTTCCATCCAGAATTCTCCATCCCCTCTTTGCCTTGAAGAAGGAATCCCACCTGTGAGTCTTACAGCCAGATCCAAACATTAAAACAATTTCTGGTGGCGGGAAGAAGAGATCTCTGCCAGGTGCCAAATATAAAGCAACACAGTGGTTTGCAGTGTAGAAAACTTGCTTAAACTGGAGTTTTTCTTTTGGATTTTTTCAGCCTTGAGTAAATGGACCTCCCTTGGATTGGAAATGGCAACAGAAACATTAAATAAATCAGCACGCCAACTTTTTAAAGGCATAAAAATAAATTAAAACTTGAAAATTTGGATTCAACAAGTTCATCGTTCTTGTAACTAACAGTGTCAATATACTGAAATGATTCAAGATACAGTTCCTAGTTCTAATTTTTTTGGTCAGTGCTGCTTTCAGTAACGAGTGGTTTTGGCTCAAGTGTGAATTACTGCTCTTCTGAATGGAAGTTGACTAGTGCCAACCCCCAAAACAGAACATAAAATCTTATCTCATGGAGGGCACTTATCAACTGCTACAAATACCACGTTCAAAATCATGTCATGACCAAAATCAAAGTCCATTTCTTCTGTTGTCAGTTCTGTAGCAGTGTGGGATCTCTCCCTACACCCTAATCAAAGTGATTTCCCCCTCTCTCTGGATCAATTTCCTTCCACGATAAAAATCAATTCTCAGTCACTTTGTCTTCCCCAGTCAAAGTCAATTCCCCTCACGCTGACATACATATTCAAATGTCTCCCCCTGTAACAGCAGCACTTCGTGCCTGCACCAGCAGCACAATCCAACCCACAACAAGTCTTTATGAATTGATCTGGTTTGCCCACAAGGCAAACAAAATTAATCCCCACTCACACTTGCAGGATCAATTTCCTCATCCCAGCTGAACTCTGCTTCCCCTCACTGACCATCCCATCCCTCCCTTCATGACACAGGAATGTGTTTCTGCCCTGCCTTGTGCCCTTCAGAAGCTCTGATCTCCTTCTATCACATCCCTTCCAAGGTTTTATTTCAGCTTTTCCCTTTCTTATTCCTTGTACCAAGTAGGTAGCAATCCCAGAATACACATTCCATTCTTCTTTCCCTTTACTTCACACCTCTTTCTGGGGTCTCTTACACACAATTCCTTCCCAGTCCAGCAGTGGTGCAATAAGTTTACTTAAATAAAAGTTGAAACACATCATTGGCTCAAGGAATTAATTCTGCCTGTACCTTTTATTGTCTTTTATTTTTTCATTTGTTTTGCTCAAGGTACTACTCTTTCCTTACATCCTGATCTTTTGAGATTTCAATACACAGTTCTCAGAAACATATCCCAGTTAAATTGTCACAATTCCATTAACCATCTTCTCTGAACATCTCAGACCCAGTCCTTCCCTCTAACCAAGATTTGTGGGATGTCATTTTTCTAAAATGTTTTACAGATGGACTCTGAAGAAAACCCACCCACTCATCATATGTCTCTTGTGGGGTTTTTATACCTTTTGGTAAATTTTTATCCAGACTTGTCTGATTATATTTGGAGAATAATTGTTTTACATCTCAGGAAAAAGGGAAAATGAAAACATAGGCAAATATTCTAAATAATATCCAACCAGAACTTCATATCTCAGCTTTTTGAGTAAGACTTCAGCTTCGGGTGGGTGTATAGATAGGATAAGAAAGTAAATGCAGGAAACAAGGGAGATTAATATTCAAGTCTTGGTATAAAACTATTAGATGTTATATTCAGAATATCTAAAATAATTTTAATTGTCTGACAGTGTTCACCTTGAAATTATTTCAGTGCATAAAAACATTCCACCTGCAATTGCAGTGCCAGATTGTGTTAGGCTGCTAATGTAATTTCCTTCCAATTTTTTAGAAAAAATTGTAATTCTGTGATTGATATATCATGCTTTATCCTCAATGACTACCACAATATCAGCCTCCTTGATACATAAATTCAGAAGATTTTGCTTTTTCTAGCAGAATAAACAAAGACCCTTTTTTCCTGCTCGAAATAAAATTTACACCATTTCAGAGGAAAGCAAATTTATTCATTCACTACTGTCTTTACCTTTTGCCTCTACCAGCATTTAAAACTTGCAGCACTGTGTGTGCTGTTTGGAATGGATTTCTACCAGAAAAAAATGAAAAGAAAAGAAAAGAAAAGAAAAGAAAAGAAAAGAAAAGAAAAGAAAAGAAAAGAAAAGAAAAGAAAAGAAAAGAAAAGAAAAGAAAAGAAAAGAAAAGAAAAGAAAAGAAAAGAAAAGAAAAGAAAAGAAAAGAAAAGAAAAGAAAAGAAAAGAAAAGAAAAGAAAAAAAAAAGTTGGGGAGGTGGGGAAATTGTCATAAGTGCAAACAACAAAACAAACCAGGGATTTTGCTGGCATGGAGCAAGGTATGGCTGAGTGCTTTCCTGGAAACCCAGCCTGGGAGGGCTGCAGTCCCATCCTCTCTGTAAATGAATTAGTACCTATTGTTTTAGCAC
The DNA here is from genome assembly GCA_016584745.2 of Phylloscopus trochilus trochilus. Taxonomy (NCBI): domain Eukaryota; kingdom Metazoa; phylum Chordata; class Aves; order Passeriformes; family Phylloscopidae; genus Phylloscopus; species Phylloscopus trochilus. Next base: position 27,115,369 of record WQNJ02000015.1, read on the forward strand.
CAGGTGCACATGTTTGTCTACAAATTATTTTCCTCCTGAAGGCCAAAGAACAAAAGCCAACAAAAGCCCTAAATTGGAAAATAACCTCATCCAAGCTCATTTGCAGGAAGTCCAACACTCTCAGCTTTATCATTCCAAAACCCATGAAGGCAATGCAAGAGAGAGTTCCATGTGATTTGTATAGAGAAAAAGAATAATATTCCCTCAAGAAAACCCAAACAGCTTCACTGAGGGACTGAGGGAAGAACTGTTCAAGTCTAATGATGTGTTTGGTTTCAGTAATTTTTATCTAATTTAGTAATAAGAAAAAAATCTGAATTTTCTTTTATCACTCATTTTATCATAGGTCTTCCTGTGCAGCCAGAACAATTAAATTTTTGTGTGGAATGACTGAAAATGTGCTCAAAAGGGAAAGTTCCTTGCTTTGGTTTTGCCTTTTCTTTTGTGACCTGGTTGAGAGACTGCACTGCTGGAGAATATTACTCATGTGGGGGAGAAAAAAAATTATGAATGAAATCCAAACCAATTAAAAATATTTGAAATTTTATAGATTTTTTATGATTATTTCACTCTTGCATTTCAGATTAAATAGATCTTTGCAACTCCTGATCACATGGTAATGACAAACAGCACATAACACAATCTGAAGCAATTTTGGAAAACATCACACAGAAAATCCATAGCAGGTCTTTATGCCCACAGTGATTAATATCAGAAGCTATGGGGAGGTCCCCTCAGGTATTGCCAAAATCTGCTTTTCCAATTTTGAATTATTTTAAGGAAGACAGAATATTCAGATAGATTTCTGACAGGTCACATTGAGTCATCTCATCCTTCCTTCTAATGGAAGGATTAATCCTCTTCCATTATGACAGCCCAAACAGGAGCACCACTGCTTTTAAGGAGTGGGTATTTGTCATGATATTCCCAAATAAAATGTCAATTCAAACTTTCAGTTTTAGAGTTCTTCAAAGGTCTGACACAGTTACTTCTGCAACAAACAGCTATGAAGAGATTGGATCTGCTGCACCACCAGAGTTTTGGAAGGGAGGGACTTATCTTGACAAATCAGAACAGAAATTAAATCTACCAAGCAAAGCCACTCCTCTGTGGGGGCATGTTTAATTTAAAAAGGCCATTTTGGTCCTGTGGGAAGTCAAAAGAATATATAAGGCAAAAATTATTTTTTGCTTAAGATCACATAAAAGCATAACAGGAGAGCAACATGTTCCAGCTGTATTTTCCACAAGCACAATGGTTTCAGTGGTAAATAGAAATAGAAAAAAGTTCTTTGAAAGAGGTTTCTCTTTCCTGGTGGGGAGGGATGGGGGTTGGTGTTCAGGGGCACAGGAACTGACTGGTAAGGTGCATTTCAGCTGTCACTGAAATTTGGTGCTTGGCTCAGTAATGACAGCTTAGAAGGAGACATCTAGAGAGTCATAGAAGGTTTGTCTTGAGGACAAGGTTTACCTCTGAGGCAGGGACAGAGAGGGAATTAGGTGGACTGGGGTAAAGGAGACCTGGGAGCAGGAAGGTGAGACTGCTGCTCAGAGAAAACACAAGAAGAAGGGAAAGGGGGAGTTTCTTGACAAGAGCAAGAAGAGGCTTTGTAAGTGGAATATTTTCACTTACTTTTTTACCCATCCTGGTTCATCTTGTCACCAGTTGCTCCCCATTCAGGGACATCTATCCCATGAAGAGCAGAGCTCTTTTGCTTCCCATGTTGAAGATTTCTGTCTGCAAGTCCCATTCCAGTATCCAAAAAGCAGAAATGGCTGTGGGTAAAAGAGGTGGATATTTACTCTGCCTGTACTTTGAACTATCTCTGAGTGTGGGCATGAAAGAGACATAAAAAAAGTCAGAGCAAGAAGGCCAGTGCCCAGGTGCTCTCTTCTAGAGGTTCACACTGGGTTTAAATTAGTAAGTGAATCTTGGCCAGCAATAACAAATAACACTTCTTCATTTCAATGTGAAACCAGAAAACAGCACTCAGAAATCATGATTGTCTTCCTAAATAAAATAGATTTGTGTGGAAAAAAAATTAGCACAGAGAAAGGTAGGTTCAAAAAATGTCTGATATTTGGAGTTTTTTTGGGTGGAGGAAAAGAGCAGCAGTGAAACAGTGGAAACTCTTCTGAAGTGTAGCAGCAGAAAGCATGAAATTAAATCAGATAATTAAGCATGTGTGAACTGCTGCTAGCAGGACGATGCAAATCACTCATTTGTATATCTGACTTCCCAAACTAATAAGGAATGTTGGGAAGGGGAATCGTCAGTCTTGGTGGTGATGGGATCAGCTCTACATCCCAATGGGAACCCAGGTGAGAACAGAGGGGTGAAAGGAAAATTTTCTTCTTCTAGAGAGTTTTGTCCCCTCTAAAGCCAGCAGTGGGTGTAAGAGGAGCTGAAAAGAAGAACCTGAGCAGCAAGGTGTGATTCTAAAGTTTGATACAGAAGGAGAAAATTCTCTTTTCTCCCATTCCTAAAACCTCACTCCAGAGGAAGACTGTGTGTGCCAGCTGGGGAAGGCAAAGGAAGAGCAACTCCCAATTCTCTTGCAGAGGCCATTTCTATCTAATTTAGGAATTAGCTTCTAATGTGTCATTGTCTCTGTAATGACACAAAACCTAAGAAAATAAAGAAAATTTAAGAACTCTTTGCATACTCAATGTGTTTGTGTTTCTGTACAATAATCTGACTGTCAAATATTTAACCTAGATATACTTCTGGAACAAACCCAGCTTCTTCCTACTTAGGGACTGTAACTGGGCCAATATGTGTTATTTTCAACTGTTTTCAGTGCTACATTTTCCTCCCTTAATATTTGTGTTCAGGTATCATTGTTGGCTTGATTTTCCAGAGCTCAAAATGTGGAAATGTCATATTCTATTCCATTCCAATTCAGCACCTTCTCATGAGATATGAAGAAAGTATTCATAGAAAGTGGTTGTATTTGGGTTTAACATTGTTAGCGTTTCCTCTCATGAGGGATATTAAATAATTTCATGCACAACTGCTCAAAATATTTTTTAAACTTCTGTAAACATAAGATTGCCAGAATCTAACATATGTTATGTGGTATTTAATCCTCCAGAGGAACTGAAAGAACAAAACACTTCTGCTAAAGTAATTAATAAGCACCAATACAGATACCTAGAAGCTTTTCCATCAAAATGAATCATATCCTCCTCGAAGTCACACCCAATATTTAAGCAGTCTAAAAATGAAAATTCAATACACAAGAACACCGGCTGAAACAAGTGCTGAGATCTCATGTATAGAGATCAAATCACCAAAGCTGTGCTACCTTCTGGTGCTCCTGAATCAGGAAAAATAGGGAAGTTATTTGTGGAAAATTAATTTTGCGTATGAGAAACCTCGTTTGGCACAGCACATGAATCCTATGGGGACTGGCGATTAAGGTTAAAGTGCATGTTAATGAATTATTGAAAGTAAATTAAAAACCAGCAGAGTTCCCTAAATCCACTACCATTTGTAAAGGTATTTTTAGTTACTGCTTACAGACATGACAGATAATTCTTACTTTTTGTTTTCCTGCAATTTAACATACGCAAAATTCTCTGCTAAGTGAATCCCACTGTAATACTTGGTCAGCATTGGAGTCCTTCACATATTTTGTCCCAATATTTACTAGACAAAAATAGAAACTCAGGTCATGTGTGGATCTTTTCAATCAGCATAGAATTCCTCAAGGTGCAGCAAAAAGTTCGAGCTCCTTCTCTCAGGTTAGTGTTGAAGCTGCTGCCTGTGGGTCCTGGGAAGAGCTGCAGGAAAATTTTTCTTCCAGTTCAGGGGAAAGCTAGAACAATTAAATTCTCCTCCTTCTCTCAAGATGTGACAGGACAGAGGAAATAAATTAAAATTCCATGAACAGCAGAAGGCATAATAAACAGAGGCAGTATCCCAATCAATGAGATATTTCATTGGATTACCATTGCTAGCTGTGAAAATAGAGCTGCTCAGTTGCTTTACATTGCACTCCATGAACACTTAAAGTAAATAAAAATCATTGTCTGAGCCTGCATTAGAACCATGGACTCTCCCACAGGTGATATCACTGGGCTATAAATTCATGATCTTTCTCTTAATATTTCATGCTTCACTCTTTTTTTTTTACTATTTATCATATGAGAGTTTTAGACATAAAGCCTAGCTTATACATCTTAATATTTGTATTTTTACTCTTTATAATAATTTCAATGTAATTCTTATGATGGATGTGGATTTTTTTCCTGCTTTTCATTTTAAAGTAAACTTTGCAGTAATGAAATTTCATTATTAAAATGATAATCCGAAATAATAAAAAAATCCCATATTTTTTGTTTTGATTCTGACAATTATCTTAGTATTGAATAAGGAAGTCTGCATGGTTTAAAGATGTTATTAATAAAATGTAAGTCCTGAGTAAAATCAGAAAAGAAAGAAATGGAAAAGCCTATGTTTCTTCATCTTCACATGATAAAGAATGGAAAGCTACAGCTTTAAATGTCCAGGTCGATTTTCATGTAAAGGCATTTTCACAATAAACGTGGGTTTTGTGGTTGAGTTACAAAAAGTTTCGCTCAGTTGTCATTATCTGAATGACAGAAGTGACACAGAAATTGAAATTCCATTTTCCTTCACAGAAGGTTCCTCCAATTCAGTATGGAGAAAATGAGTTGAATACCAAAACTGTCACTACCTTTTTCACGTGGGCCTCTGCTGGGCCAACACGCTGGACACCTTTTCAAAATGGTTAATTAATTTACACTAAAGATGCAGCCACTCCATTCTTACCTAGCTCTCCCCATGACCCCTCCTCTGCACAGATCCATTCCTGAGGATCAAAGTCAACATTCCTGGAGCTGGAGATTCTCTGAGTGCTCCAGGGCACAATTTACCTTGCTCAATAGAGATATGTATAATTTATTTATTTTTATTCGTAGGTGAAGAGGCTCTTCAGTATCTTTACCATGAAGCAGAACAAAGTGGCCATGAAATTTGGGCTCATCAATGGATGAGGTGTCATTAGCCTAAAATTCCTGTGATTAAACAGGCTGAGACAAGAGCAAGCATAGGTGGAAGTGTTTAAGGACCACATTAAGGAACAGAAGAGGGAAACTTCACAGTGTTGAACCCTTTATGTAACAGAATCTTTATAAAACATTTATATGAATACATTTATATGTATTTAGCAGATATATTTTCTGCAGACAGGCTCTGCAAAGTATGGTTTTGAAGGTTTTAGAGACCAAAATACAGATTTCTATGGGAGAAAAAAAAAGTGGGAACTGCCTACTATAGTTCCCAGTTTGAAGTGGGGAAGTGGGTCCTTTCAACTACATCACAAATCTACTTTCTCCCTAAGTAAAATATACTTTTTAGATAGTTTTTTTTTCTTTTTTTTTTTTTTTTCTTTTTTTTTCTTTTTTTTCTTTTCCCTTTGGAAACAACCCAGCCGTTCCCCCAAATCAAGACTTCTGGATTCAGTCCTCAACTTAAATTTGAAAAATAATAGGAACCTCAAATATACACAATTCAGAAAATATGAAAATAGTGGTGTAGTGGGCATGAATGGCTTTAAGCTGATAGAGGGCAGGCTTAAATTGGATACTAGGAAGAACGGGATGAGCTTTGAGGTCCTTCCAACCCAAACCATGCCCGGGATTCTGTGAAAATCAGCAGCCTGAGAGGTAATCACTGACCCCACAGAATGAAAGATTGAGAGTTTGATGTTTTCTCTGTCAAAAAACTGTATATTTTACCACTATTCTAAGCATCTTTGGAGCCAGCTGACACCATTTTGTGAGTTGGTGGATAAAGGAGAAATGCTGGGCTTGAGGGAAAGTCTGGTCCCAGGTCTCCTTGAATGCAGGAGCACATTTACAATAAATGAGGCTCCCTTGTTTCACAAGGTGTCTTTTCAGGTTTTCATCCCACAGCAATTGTTTGTCACAAAGCTGAAATACTTAAAAATCAGGTTCTGAAAGAGGCTGCACTGAGAACTTCACATTTTTCACAGCTCAGCAAATGCTGTCATGGAAAAGCTCTGTTAACGTGGTTCACATACTTGTGCTGAAAATGACATTTAGCTGCAGACACACACACAAAGTCAGAGATGCAAAAAATTCCAAACATTTTTCCATATAAATCCAGAATGACAAAATATTATCTGTTAGCACAAAGCAGAATAAAAAGAACTGACTCTCTTTTTGAAGGTATTTAAGCTCAGTAACTATCTAAAAGAGCATTTTCCCTTGCTGCTTTTAAGAACCCAAAATTTATTGCAGCATAGTAGGAGTCTTCAAGGTCAAAGGGTAGATAGTCTGCTTGCTGCAATATAATCTGACATGATAAATCATGTACAAGCAGCCAGCAGTGCTGCTATCATGAATTTGAAGGAGAATAGAAAATGATTTTTACAAAATATTCATTAAACTATATGGCAATTTTCATTTTTTATGTGTTCTGTTTTACTGCTTTGTTTTTCCTTCCCAATAAACAATCTTTACAAAAAGCCCCTTCTCTTTCTTATCTCTCTTTTGACAAACATTATGTCACAGAGCAAAGGCTGCTAATGGAATAGTTTCAGAGACAGGAGGTAAAGGCTTTCTTTGGGACTATACCACAGAAAAAGCATTTTTCAGAAAGTATGGAAGAAAAAAAATGACATATTCAGGGTTTTTTTGTTTGTTTTGGTATGAAAAAACATGTGTGTAACATTCCTGAGGATGATGGCAGAGGATCAGAGCCTTCAGTAACACTTTAATCTGCTGCTCAACTCTATTTGTATTTCACCTGAAGGAAGAAATAATTGAGAGATTGACAAAAAAGAATTTACTGAATTTGTTTAAATCCTGCGAGTATGACAGGCTAGTTGGAAGCTGTAAAACCCAAAAATCTCATAGCACCATGAAGCGGGAACTCCTGAAAGAGATTTTTTACAGGACACAAAAGAGGATGCTAAACCAGCCAATGCCATGACTCAGGGTGGGAGTGAGAGGCAATTTCACAGCATAGAAAGTCTTTGGACTTTCAATCCAAGTCCTTATGGGCATGTAGATTAATAAATTACAATAAATATGAATGAAACATGAAAAAAACCCCAAAAAACCAACACCAACCCAGAATCCAGTGCATTGTTCAAAACAAAGCAGCGCAGGATCTCTTTCATTTCCAACAGGATGGGCTGAGAAAGAAGCAGAGTGAATTCCAGTGAAAATAGGAGATTTTTTTTAGTTGTATTGCCAGAAAAGGTTTTCAAGGTGCTCTAGAAGAAATGAAGGGGTTTTATCCCCTCTTCTTACATGAATCACAGTTACCCCTGAGAGCAGCTGAATTTAATCCATTGCTGTGCAAGAGGGAATTATTTATTATTACTATTACTGTCACCTTTTAGGACCTTAGGATTCATAGCTTAAGTTCTTAGCTTTTCAGAAAGAACTAAGTTTCATTTCCCTTTCCTTATTTTCCCAGTCTCCATAGCTCCCGTATCTGACACTATTTAATCTGTTTTCAGTGTCATTTGCAAAAATGAAGAGCTGTAAATCTTCTATTCATCCAGGACAACTGGGGTTATCCACACTGGCCATTTACCTATAAAACCCAAAAATGTTTGAGCTACTCAAAAGTTGGTAATTTAAACAAACATATGAAATAAGGACATGAAATATAATGTTTAATTAATATTACACAAAATCATTGATTCATACACAGATAACAATAAAACATAAAGGCCGACCCTCAATGTAGAAAATATTTGTCTTTTCTATTTGAATTACCACTGGCAGTATCAGCATTAAAAAAGGAAAGACTTGACTTTGATTTGACCCTACGCCCTTATTTTTGGGATGTCAGGAGTGAAGCCTTTATTAGGCAAGGGTGCCCAGTTTGCACCTTATTGCCTGTATAACTAACTCAGAACACCTGGGCCTCATGGGGTCTGCATTTCACAGCAGCATGAAATCACAGACTGGGAAAAAGCTATTAGGACACCACATGACAGATGTCAAAAGCTCTCATTTCTACCCAGGAAACCCTGTAGTGGCACTTATTTAACTGAGAAACTATTTCCACTCTTTTTACATGGGGAAGCTTGAAAGCATCAGCACTGTGAGGGATGTTTTGCCCAGAAAGCAAACAGCTATCAGCCCCATCAAATATTTGTTTTTCCTTTTCTTTTTAATTCTTTGGAACAAAAAGGCCAGCTGGCATTCCTTCCATTTCTATTATTTTCTCAATATTCAGAGTAAGCCAAACTCACAATTAGCATAAATCTGGAGGGCAGTGTCTAATAGATAAATCTACCAGAGCTGATGATTAGCATTTAGCTTTTGAGAAGAAACCTGCTCATATTGCACCCACGATTCAATTTTAAATACATCATTTGACAATGGAATTCAGCTCTCCACCTGGCTGTTGTTCTTCATTCCACCTTTTCCCTCTGGGTCTGATCACTCTCATTATCATCACTGTGGGCTTCCATTTACAACTTTCCATGGCTTTTGTGTCCAGTGAACCAGGGAGAGCTCAACCCAGTCCACCTGACCCACTGAAAAAGTGCCTTTGCTGTAACCAGGGGCTAACCCAGCACGTTAAATAAATGTTTTGAGTCACTTAACACAGAACTCTACAGTAAACGCAAGCTGAGACACTCCAGGCCAGGTTTATTCCTCATAAAAATAGGTATAATCCTTCTTCAAAGACTGGATGGTAAAGGGCTGAAGGAACTTTCTATTCCCTACCCTGAAAAATGGGTATTAAAGTTATTCCGTGTCACAGAGGTGCCAAATCCCAGCACTTAACATTCCCACCAAAATGTCAAATGCCAAAATATAAACTTTTGGCATTCATGGTGGGAATAACCTGTTAACAGCCAAAATAGCTGCCATGAAAAAGCTGGTACCTGAGATCACCACAGGCCTCTGCAGACTTCAGGGCTTTGAGGAAGATACTCTTGCATTCGGATTAGAAAAGCCTTAGGAAATTATGCTTTTAGACGTAAGTGCAGACCAAAAGTTCATCTTGACAACACAGGACTCCATAAACACCAACCCAGCTTTGTTGCTGGTCTGTAGAATCACTCCCTACTGCAGATCTCTCGTGGAGGCTGGGCTGCCGTGAAGTGCAACGTAAATAATTCGTTTGCTATACCATTAATGAGAGGAATCCACAAAACATTTATATTTTGTATCTCCCAAAAGAATAATGATAAATAATAAATAACATAAATAAATAAATAAATAAATAATGCAGAATTTTCCAAAACTAGAACTCTCTGTGTAAAAACTGAAATAATCTCAACTCACACACAGCCAAAGATTTACAGGAGGATTTTGGATTTGAATTCCTTCGTATGAAGTAATTAAGAGAAAATCTGGAGCCTGTTATCTTAATATAAAAATGCATTGATGCAAATGTTTTCAGCTTCAAATTTTTTTGATTAATTCTTCACTAAATCATTACCTCAGTAACTATTTTCCAAAGAAGTCGTTTGGTTTACAGAGTGACCACAATATGTGGATTGTAAATATCAAGAGTCTTTGTTCAAAGTAGCACAAATTCTGAAGAAAAAACACTTTGTTGGTCATTACTGCAAAATTCTGTTTCACAATTGAAACCTGTGCCTGTTCACCTGGGAAGCATTTTTGATACAGGAGCATTTTAAACGTTAACACCTCCATAATAGCCAACAGAATGTTCCTAATAAAGGCTGATTTACACTGTATTTGATTAAACTGTATCTCCATCTGCAGAAGGTAAATGGATTCTTAAATTACTTGGGATAATTACAGCCTACAAACCTTGTAGACCTCTTGCATCAGTTCCTGTGCAAATGAGTGGGGTGGCAGCTCCTGAGTTGTGTAGGGAATGCTGCCATGCTCTGACTATGGAATCACATCCAGGGAATCAGCTCATCCCAAGGCTTACCTCCTCCCAGAGGCACCCCCAGGAACTCAGCAGGAGCCCTGTGCTGGTGCTGACCCTCTGTGCAAAGACAACTCCTCTTACTGTGACCACTGAACCCCCTTGGAACAGGAAACCATAAAAATTTGTGAAAGAAAAACAAAAGAGTTTGTGGGTTTTGGGTTTATTTTTCCCATTAAATGGCTGCTGAGCAGCTCCAGCAAGCTGAGCTGAAATTTCAGCTGGCAAATATTTTGAACTCAAACAAGGTTATTTAAAGTAATTTTACCTGAACTTCAAGGATGGTTTTAGCAGATAGAAGAGTAATTATGGATGATTAGATAATTACGGAATTATTGAATAATTAGTAGATAATTATTGAAAAAAGCAAGCTTATTTAAAATGGTCACGGCATACTAAACTCAATATTTCTGTATTAATGATCTACAGAAGCCTATTTGCAGATGGTCTCAGACTAACATAGATTTTTGATATCACAGTTTTCAACTCCAGTTAAAACAAAGAAGGCATGAAGAGATTTAAGGACTTCTGAGTCCAATCTGCATGCTGTACTCATTCTTCTAGAAAATACAAAGTGGGGAAAAAAGGGGCTGTAAAATGTTTTCTTTTTTGATAATGGAAGAAAATTGTCCAGTTTCCAATTTTGTTGTTGACTTTGCTGATAAGAAATCAGTTAATGAAACCTTTGATGATAATTAATGTAACAGCAAAAAAAGAGTGATTTATTGTCTTTTAATTTAATGCCAAATTTTACCCTTTTTGCTGGTAATTTATAAAAAAGTCTGTTTCCCTTGAAAAGTCCCTAGGCAATAGTTTTAAAGTCTACAGAAAGCAGAGAGAGTCAAAGGAAAAGATTTTGGCAGGACACTAATATATATTGAAAAAAAAAATTAAGATGTTTAAGCCAAACGATCCTGACAATAAACATCTATCAGATCATTAATAATTTTCAAATTGCACTGTGGGAAAACTGAGGGTGTTGCAGTGGCTTTTATGCCTGACTCCACAGCTGCTGCAACTCTACCACCAACTTTGGAATATTTGGTTTGATATCATCTCTGAAACACACCTGAGTATTATTCCTGGTCTAAAGAATACAGGAAGTCTGAAGATTTCTGGCATGTAGGTAAAAAAAATGTAAGGAACTTGGAAAATGAAGAATGTGTTGGAAATCTGTAAGTTCGTGTCAAGGCTGTAGAACAACTGAATTCCTCTGCAGTGTTATCACTTGTGTGATATTGTCCTAGGGTGATTTTATGATGCTGGTATCCCCAATCATCTGTTCTGTTTGTGCTGTATATTAAGTTCTGTACCTTTAAAATGGTTCTGGAAGTGAAGGGGGAGAAAGAAGCAGCAGTTTGTGCAGTTTGTTTTGAGAAAACTGCCTGACTCCCACACGGCCTGGCTCCAGCACTGGTCTGAGGCACGGACAGCGCTGGGACAGAGATCTCCTGTGCTCTGGGTTAGTTTGAGCTGGCTGAGGCAGAGAAGCTCCCTGGAATGTTTTTTTCCTTTTCCTTGGGACTGTTTCAATCTGCTCTGGACTGACAAACCCAGAGGAGCAGCGAGGGCTGGCACCTGCGGCCGCTGGGCCTGGAGCTCCGGAGGGAGTGGGGCTGGTGAGAGACTGGGTGAGCTGAGCTGCACCCAGGGCAGGGACTGCCTCAGTTTGCCTTCTCTCTGCAGAGCGGGGAGAGGTTTTATTGTTTCATATTATACATTCTTTGTGCTTGTGGGCATCTTTTTTGTTAACTAAATAGTTTTTTCCACTTTTCTCTGGGGAAGTTTTTCCCAGATAGGCTGGGGGGAAGGGCTGTTTGGGTTTGCTTTCAGAGGAACCCCCTTTAGAAATTTCCTCCCAAATTTGCCCTAGACCAGGACAGATATTTACTCAAGAAACAGGTGAATAACACAGAACAAAAATTAACATCACAAAATGTAATTTGGCGTGTAAGAGTTTATAACCCTTTTTTTTTTTCCCTCCTGATACAGTATTCTAGCATTATTATTGAGGAATCCAACAGCCATAAAACAAAGAGAAAAAAACCCACACGGATTCCATCAGATTTTAGACTGGAATAGATACTTTTTTATTCCCTAGAACTGAATGAACTGTGATCTGAAGATGGTAAATGAAACTAAGGTTTGATGTAACCTGACTAGAGGGCCCAGTGTGATCCTGGGCCTGTCCCTCAGCTGAGATGATACTGAAGGGAATCCCTGAGGTTTAGTGACTCAATGGACAATCAAAGCTGCCTGAGAATCTTCAGTGCTCTGAAATTACACACATTTTCCCCATGTATTTCATTAATTTGGAATGTGATGCTATCACCTGATAGTTTCATCGGATGCATATTATTTAATAAAAAACCCTAGGAGTTACTAGGACAACTACAGCATAACACCGTTTTTTTTTCTAACACTGAGGCCCATTAAAAGAGAGACACAATGCTCAGGTCACATATGTGCAATTGTAAACTTTGGGTTTTGCTCTGACAGATGGGATGGCTGAATTACAATAGAACCAGTTCTGTGTGAGGGAAACTGCAATTCCTTCTTTGGACTGTGTTTTATTTGTCACAGTAATTGATGTTGAGACTTTGGACAACAAACAAACCTTCAACCTGTAGATTTTTTTGGGCTGTGCTGGACACTGCTGCTCATGCTGTGCAATGCCTGACTGTGATCACAGGATCATTTCACCCACTTCTGAATTCCCCCTCCAAACAGAAACTATTAATTTCAAATGTACATAACTTTCATACACTGTTTTGCTATTTTTCAAGTTCTTTTAATGGCAAGCATTCAACAACCCCATATCCCTGAGAATTCAATGGATATTCCAATATTCTTCTAAACTCAGAATTATGAACTGCTGCTGATCACACAAAGCAACATGCTCTAGCAACGAAAGACCCAATTCAGCACCTCTGAAATCTCTGTGTGCAGAACACTGACACTCAGATGATGGCCTGATGTGCTTCATTCAAACACCAAATTACTTCATTGAAAACCAGCAAGTTTTTATGAACAGAGGCTGATAGAGCAAACAGGAATTAAGTCACTGTTAACTCTATATGTATTGAACCCTTAAATTTACTTCTCAATTCAAATATAATTATCAGCACCTATTCAAGCCAAGAGAGTCAGGGACATAAGGGACATAAGGATGTCTCTGCTAATGCCAACACAGATTATAGAAAACAACTGTGAAAATTCAGTCACATGGCTGAAAAAGGGCCCAAGGACACTGGTTTTCCAAGAGATGTGAAAGATGTGGTGGCTGGTCAAACCTAGCTCAGAAAAAGCCAAGAGAACAGAACTGGGAAAACTAGGCTGGGAAGTGTTCCATTAATCTGGATATATTAGTTTTATCAAAATAAATAGAGGGAAAAAACCAAAGGCAGAATTGGAGCCTTGTCTATTCTGATCAAAATTACAGTTTTCTTTTGAAGGTTTTAAAATAACTTTAAAGTTATTAAAAGTTTGAAACCAGTATTTGCACTGTTTTCTTTATGACACTAGGAATGAAGGCAAGCAGCTTCCTACTCTGATGAGTGCTATATTGAAGAATTTACTTTTTAGTGCAGTCTACATTCCTTGCAAGCTATTTTAGTAAGAGTGACAAAGGTGATCAAATAGATTATCAAGCTAACCAACTATGAAAGACCAGCTTTTCTTCGTATTAAAATCAACGGCAAATTATTTAATCAGATCATAAACAAAGGTAGACACAATTAAAACTGAAGAGACAAAATTATCAATGGTAAATGAAAATATTTTAATGCAGTTAAAATCTGAAAATCCAGTGATAGCACAGAGAAAAATTAATGCTTTGACTCTGAAACAGCTGAAAGGAAAAGACATGCAGCTGATTCAGCAAGGATTTGGGATCTCAAAGCTTTCCTCATTGTCTGAGCTATGCTTTGGGATAAAAGAGCACAGAAATTAATATTTAGGTGTTAAAATTGTGGTAATTCTATATCAAATCCTGGGGCTATCCATTCATCAAATAATGTGCAGATGTTGCATCTCCAAGATCTCTGTTGCCCTGATCATGCATGTATTAGAAATTTTCTGGTTTTATAGAATTGGGGCATTCACCAGGATTTAATATTAGAAAATGCCTCTCAGACCTGAAAACGAAATCATAAAAATAAAATGTAGCTTTGAGTTTCCAACAGAGCTATTCTAAACTCCAAATGTATGCCCTGAGTTGGAGCCTGTCCCTACAACAGGAGAAGTTCCAAGAGGACTTTGGGGTTCCCTGCAGCAGCAGGGGCTGACAGACAATGTCTCTGAGGGGGTGACACCTCGGAATAAGTCTGAATAACTCAATCTGAAAGTTGAGCTAACAGACTTTTGGACAGTAGTAAATCACTGTCAAACAATGAGAGACACGTTGATGGTTATAACTCTTTTCTCTGTTGACACATCAATCTGTCTGTCATTCAGTGCAGAACAGAATCCATTACATTAATATGTTTCCACAGGCAAATTGAGAAATTGTGATTTTAATCTAATCATGGTGGTTATTTTTTGCAAATAGCAATTCTAGCTTGTTTAAAGTTCTTCTTATAATAAATTAAATTTTAGTTGAAGGAATGAAACATTTAGAGCTGGAAACAACTAAATATTAGTGCAGCTAAATTACTTAAAATTTTTTTTAGTGATAATGTTTCTGGAGAAGGTAATACTGTATGAAACAGTAATGAAGATGCTACACGTTATCTTCCTCAAAACTAGAATATTTTAATTCATGGAGATAGAGATGCACCAGATATTTCAAGTATATTAAAAATTCACAGGGGTTTTCCCCCACTCCTTTCCCAAGCAGCATTAGCTGATACACATGGGTTCAGCCAGAATATTCCAATGCCCCATCAAAGAAATAAATAACCTCTCAAAAAGACACAGTTTTATCAATACCATGGCATTACCCCTGCAGGCCCAGATGGAGCTGGAAACCATGGAAGGCTGAGGGACTGGCTCCCTGAACTCATTTCTAACACCAAACACCACACATTTTGCATGGAAACTCTGGGTTTTTTGAGTTCACACCTGAATTTCTGGAGGAACTGGATTCAGCCAACCAGCAGAACTTGTGATGAATCTGAACTAGACCTGTGAGAATTCAAGCTTTTGCCTCTCAGGAAAGAGTGAAGTGTTTCATGATATTTCAGGTTTAAAGTTAGGGTTTCTTCTCATACCAAATCAAACCTAAACCAACTGACTGAGGTTCTTTTTTCCTCAGAAGTTTTATTCTCGATCTTTATATTTTCAGCCAAGTATTGCTCTCTGAAGATCATTTTAGTGCCCAGTTGAGCGTAACTAATTTCCTTTGTGGTCCAAGAGTACAAAAATACTCTTCCCTGATTTAGTCCACATGGCTAGAGCTTGAAAGGTACCTTAATGAGACTAATTTCGTTTTGTGCTTTTTTACATTTTCATTAACAACAAGGAAAAACATGGACATTCACAAACCAGCAAGAGCATCCTGGGCTGAAAGAGCTAAATAAAAATTACTTCTTCCAATGGATTGGATCACACAGGCAACCTTTGCCATTCCTCTGTACTTTTAGATAGTCAAGGGAAGATGACATTAAATTATACAATGCCAGGTATGTAGAAATTATTCTTTCCTGGTAGTAGAATCCTTCAGGCAGCTTCTCTGAAAGTTTACTTAAAGAAAGCAAATCATATTTCTCTGTTTGTCAACATTGTGTCAACCCCTGTGTTCACCTTTTTATATACTTGTGGAAGACTGTGGTGAAAATATCTGGTAAATGCTTATAGAATAAAAAAAACCCCAAAATCTGACTTGCTTATTATTGATTATGGATATTGTCTTGATATCATAATGCTCATGAAATCAGGACAGCTGCTTATGAGTTTTAGCAGATGGAATAATGTAAACTCCGAGGCTCAAACAGGACACAGGATTTAAATTTGTCTATAGCCCACGGTCTATAACTCCTTTACCTCCACATATGCTTTTATATTTGCGTAAATGACTTTGCATTTTACCCTGTTGTGTACATTTGGGCTTGTACCAAGTGTATTTCAGATGACAACTCAGTACCAAATGCCTGACATTAATGTTCAGGCACTACTCCTTCCATGGTAGGCAATTATGACAGAGAATTCTTATTTTGTTTCCTCTTTTAACCTGGAGGTGACCTGCTACTGGAATGTAGTTTCCTCTTTCGTCATTGTTACTCTGTAAAAATGCTAATTAGCACCATGTCATGCAACACTGAGAAAAACCCCAAACAAAGAAAAAACACTCTCACAAACCCGTAATCCTGTTGTTACTTGGATGTTAAAGAGCCGGATTTCCCCTTTATGGCTCAGGGGCGGACACAAACATGACAAAAAGTGAGACAAAAATGCCAAGGAAAACTCGCAGGATCTTAGGGACAAGTGACAGAGGCAGGGGGATGAGCACAGCCCTCCTGCCACACTGCTGCTGAAATTCGTCTGCAAACACTCACTTTGGACAAGAAATGGAACACAAAGTTTTAGGAACTCCTGAAATTGTTTCGGTCCACGCTTGAAGCGTTTAAAAAATTTGTGACAATGGTTTGAGCTGGCCAGGTGAGCTGAATTGTTGTTATTTCACTGCGCTGGTGCTGATAAACAGAAGCCATCAGTGAGTGAGGGCTGGTTCCATCCGGGAATCCATGGGAACACAGCCAGCCAGGGGCATTTAAGGAAACACCACAGCACCATAAATCAACAGGGCAGGACAGGGGCTCAGCTCACCACCAACTGCTCCCTTGAGGAGCTCTGAGGAGTTAACCCTGAGAGGTTCCATGGCACACGTGTCCTGGGGGAATGCACGGGTTTTGGGCCCTGCATGTTCTCTGTGAAGGATGCTGCAGGGAAACAAGGATTGTCCTTCAAAGGGAATTACCAAAATCCACTGCCAGTGACACACTGAGCTCAGCTGCCATGGAATTCCAGAAATTCATAGCCTTCTTAGCATGGTTAAAGCAGAGTGATTAGAGGGAGCAGAAATTTGACTCCATACAGCAATTGCAAACCTCAGACGGAAGAAGTTATTTCTTTTTGCAGTGTTTCCTAACCGCTGTTTGGGAACTTCCAATTCCTTGCAGGCTTAAAGAAATCTCAAGAGAAGCATAAAATTATTGAATTAGTTTTAGATATGCTAAGCCTTTTAGCTCACATTAAATCAATGGCAAATGAGGTACATCACTTCTCTAAAAGGAAGATTACTCATTCAGGATCAAAATACAACCTTGAAATATCTGGCATACTCATTTTTAAAATTCAAAATGTATTAATAATTAATATTTGGGTAAATTCAAAACTATTTTGATGGGCACTTTCATGCGATAAAAAAAGTCTACATGGCAGTTTAAGATGAATACTTCTGGAAAAGATTATAGTAAATTGCACATATATAATTTTCAGATTTGTTTTTGCAAATACACAACCTACCACAGAAACCTCAAATGAATTCAATTCATAAAATTCTTCCCATTGGGAGAGAGAGAAATGGACTTTGTGTAATTTATTCTTCTGTTCTATTTGTGTTATCTTCTGTTTCAACTTAAACTTCTTTCAGACCCCTCTCATTTAGTGAAACAAGACAAATTTTAGTGTTTCAGTTTTGCAGATATGATTTAGCATTCAAAAAAGCACCTTTACAAACCAACTCATTCTGCTGCATTTTTTAACTTTTGTAAACAGATTGCAGAGAAGGAGCCAATGCAGATCTGGACATCTTGTATGTCATCAGGCACAGCTTTTGAGTTTTTTATTGCATAAGGGATGGATTTCTGACAACACATTTTAAAAATTGCTTCTTATCCAAAAAACGACAGGCAAGAAAATTACTCATGAAGAGTAATCTTTGTTCAGTGAGAGCAGTCCCCCCACGTTCTCTGCAATGGCCGAGTGAAGAGGCTGCATGTGGAACACCAAACGGATCCCAGGGAACAAAATCTCCCCAAAACTCCTGCCACAGGGGGTTTCCACAGCAGTTTGTGGCTTCCACTCCAGCCCCTGGCCTGCAGAAGGAGCAGAGACATCAGAGCTATCCGTAACCAGAGGTCTGTCAGTATAAGAATAAAGGCAGAATTTTACACACCATTCACTGGAGAGTGCGCTAAACCCCACGCATTTCATTGATGTTTTTCAATAGTTGCCATGACAGTTGTGTGCATTATGATAGTTACAGAGGATTAAAAAAAAAAATTGTCAGATTTTCAACATGATTGATTAAGAAAATAATACATAATAAGGAAAATAATTATTAATAAGAGGGAAAATTTATTTACAAAAGTTGAGGCTGTCTAAGGAGCTGGAAATGTTTGGTGGAGGAAAGTGGTCAATGTTCACCATGGCAAAGGATGAACAGAATATTTCAAGGCTTAGTTCCAAGGCACATGAAGTACATTACATTTGTAATGTATAAAAAAACCTTGTATTTTCTAGACATTCTAATATTTTAGTAAGAAAAAGAAAATTCCACCCATAGACTTTGCACAATTCTAAATCAATGCCATCAACTGTATTAAACTTCTCAGGAGGCAGATCCAACATATCTGCAAAAGTGTAATCAAGAAATAAATATTATTATGGAAAGATGGGGGAGAAAGGTGAAGCTATACTGCTGACAAGTGTATGCTATTTCATTAAAAAAAATCTGCTTTTTTCTGTAATAATGGTCTGAGAAAGCAAAAAATTTTAGAAGCATTAAAAATTTCTTACCTAATGAGAATTTGAAAAGACTAGAAAGTTTAGTTCGGAGAGCCACAAACACAAGGATATACCACAAAAAACTCACTCACTACTGGCATGTGTAGAATATCCAGAGTTCCTGTGTGTTCAGGAGCTCATCTGGAGAACATCCAAACATGAGGTGGTTCCTCTCCAATGAGTTGGTGATCTTGCCTGACATCCCTGTTCACTTGTTCTGGATTTCCTGAACAGAATTCCTGTCCCATCTCTCTCCTCCATAGCAGTATGTAACACAAACCCTTCAGCACTTCAGATTCTCTGCAAAATGGACAATTTTGGGGAACAGCACCCAATTATATGTGTTCTGCTTTCCTGCAGGGAATCTGCAGTCACTGTGAAAGCATCACTTTCCCCCAGCCTCCATCCACGGTCTCACACACCCAGCAACCCTCTCCTCTGGCAGCTTTCCTTCTTTCCCAGAACAGAAACCACTCATACATTTTACTCCTTCTCTCAAAATACTGCTCATACTACTAATTGCAACCCCACTAGTACTTTTTTATTTTGCAAACTTGCTCTTCTTCTCCAGCAGAGAACAGACTTTTGACTCCACATTACCCATTTGCTTTTCAACTTTCACGTGGCATTTAATCCATCTAACTAATTAATTTATATCTGATGGTCACAGGCCTATTTCTGGCCAAACCAGACTTTTTTTTTCTTTGGATCTTCTGTAAATTCTATTTCTTTTGCCTATGGTCTCTTCCCTTCAGACCATCCTGTGCAACTCTTACAGATTTGTTCTTTGCATTACATGGCATTATTTCAACTATAGCTAGTGAGTCAAAAAATTCTCATTAAAAAATAAACATAATATTTGAAATACAGTTAAATAGCAACCATCTAAATAGAACTTGAGCCATACAGTGAATAAAAAACCCCTCAGTTTGAATTCCTGCACAATATCTGTTACATCTCTGCCAAACAAAAGAATGAGTTGAGCACAAAATGAACCTCTTGTTTTCCAACAAATGCTACTTAGCTTTAGCTCATAACATTAGCAGAGAAGATTAGGCCTATGAAAACTCAGTTTTCCCAGTCCAATGGGAATAGTAGAAAATAATACACAACAAAATAATAAAACCAGCCTTGTTTTACTCAAAAGAACCTAACACTGTGTCAACGTCCCCTTCAAGTGATTGATGAAGTAATATGGAACTACACCAAAATAGGGGTTGGCTATCATTTAGGAAAACAAACACACTGGAGTCAACCAAGGAAACAATTGTACAGATTAAAACCCCAAACCACTGACAAGGCAAGAACAAAATACAGTACAGAAAAGTGTGGAGCAGTACAGAGATAGCTGTGGGGTTCCATTAGCTGCCTGGCTAATCAGGGACCAAGTGCTGACAGGGCCTGGTAATGCACTGGGAAAACACTGAAATTTCTGGCCTTCCCTTCCCTGATTGTCTTCTTGATAAGGATGAACCAGAGACACATCTCAGGTGTGATTTTGCTCAGTGCAAGTGAATCAAGGTGGAACAGGGTGGGAGAAGGGCCTTGGCTGCAGGAAATGCATCGTGTCCTACAAAACTCCATCCCACACACAGCCCTTCTGCTTCTGGGGCTCCTTGGAGGTGTCACCAGGGGTGAAGGTGTGAATTCCAGCAGGGTTCCTGAGCAGGAGGAGTGTTCAATGAAGTACCCCTTAGGAGAAGTGTGGACCCCCAAAAGTTTTCAAAATTTTTAAAAAAACTAAATAATAACTCGTGAAGTTTGTAATACAGACCTGATCTCTTGCAAAAAGTTTTACTGAATTTTCAATTACATTTGTAAGAATCTGCGTTCTAACTTCTGTGGCTAATTTATTAAATGGATGACTTTGCTTCAGCACTTCAAAAGCTATGGAAATGGATGCATGAATTCTTAAAAGCTGCTGTTAGACACACCTGCATTTGTCACAGCCTGGACAAGCATGAGTACATCTGGACAATGGCCACAGCTAGAGATGGCAATGGCTGACTCGGTAATCGTGGGGACTCCTCTGTTCTTGGAAAGCATCCATAGTATTTAATATAGTTGTCCCTGATTTTGTATGCTGCCACCTTGATACTTCACCTTTGCCAGGTCACAAGAGTGTTTGAGCTCCTTTCTGATTAACTTCATGGTTTATATTTGCTTAAGTTCCAAAATGAGCGTGCAGTGCTGTGGGGCTATGAATCTCCCCAGAGTACTATAATGTCCTCAAAAGATTTTGTTACTGGAGGGAAGAAACTTAACCTAGAAGGATCAAGGTCCGTAAAGAACACAATAGGACCATAAACTCAGAGAAGTACCTGGAAGAGAGAGGGAACAGTCTGCTAACCGTATTTTAGAAGTTATGAAGCCGGGCAGATAAAATTAGAAGGAAGAACTGTTTTGAACAAAGGCAGAGGAGATAGCAGCTTTGAGGGTCTGACAGAGAGAAGGATCTTGTTCTGAGGCCCCAGGTTGTCAGACTCCCAAGTTAGCTTAAAGGTCACCTCTGAAAGATAGCATTTCAAAGGGCAAATATTACAAGGTTGCCCTCTCTGCTCCTACGGCTGAATTAGGCCTCCAAGAGATCGACTTTGAAGGATGGCACTCCAGAGTTCTGCCTCTTCTCTCCCATCATTTGTCTCTGTTATAAGACAACACTTTATATATTTACTTCAAGATCAGCAATGCAAAGAACAAGATTACATACAACGATAAAGAACATGTGCATTTATCATGATAACTATCTACTACGGAATACCAGAGCAAGAAAATTAGGTTGGGTGAGGTTTTTTTTTTTTTGTTTGTTTGGGTTTTTTTTTGGGGTTTTTTTTTTGTGTGTGTGTGTTTGGTTTTGTTTATTTTTTTGTGAGACACTGGTAGAATCACTAAAAAAGAGTTTGCCAAGACAGGAAGATTTTATTGTTCGTAAAGGAAATAAAACACAGATTGGCCGGCAGATTCTTCGAAAGCATCAATGACAACTTCTGCAACTCAAGGAGTTTCTACAAAAAATGGTCTTTATATTTGTAGGAAGAAGCTTGTTCAAAATTGGTGGATATAAGGCAAGTGGGATGGGATGAGAAAGTTGAGAACCTTAAAAAAATGAAAAAAAAAAAAAAACAAAAACAAAAACAACAAAACCCAGCAAAGTAAAATCTCTGGATTATAAACGAGTAGATCAAATGTTGAGCACTCCAAATGTGAAATCCTTGCTGATGTCCCAGAGAGAAGCACACAGAAAACAGTCCAGAAGGGGATGCATGCAATAACATGGGATTACTCTCAGAAGGACACAGTGGCAAGTAGCAGGAAACATTGAAGTTACTAGAGCAAAAAAGAAGTCATGCTGTGAGCAGGTCAGCAGTGGAAAAACTGTGGCTCCGTAGTTCCATAATCAATGGCATCACCAACAAATGACAATTATGGGCTAAAACCTTCAGCCACGTGCACCCACCTTCACTCCATGGCCAGGTAGAGATGGAACTATCACAAATATAAACAAGAAAGAAGTAAAATCTCAGGCTAGAAAAGGGAAATAACAGGTCAGAAAGCACTGACTGAAACAGACCCTTTCCAATTAGCAGGAGCTGATCATCTGCCAGCTGCTGAACTGCTCACAGGATCTCCGGGCAAGTACTAGTGTCTCAGAGGACAGAAAAAGGACAAAGTGCTGCAAAACCGACCATATCAATCAGATATATCGACTAGAAATGAACAGGAAAAGGGAAGTGGAGCTGGGAGCTAGAGTCTGTGGTCCAAGATTAAGGACGTTACTTGCAAGTACCGGTCATAAGGAAATGGGAGACAACAAACACTACTTTGCAAAAAACAGTGCAAGGAAAATCTACCTTATTTCACTTTGCATAACATTTCTTTACTAAATATGACATAAAAATGAAGAAATAAAGCAAATCTAGGAAAAGGCTCTTTAGACTTGAGAGACTTGCAAGCAGTTCTTGGGTTTCTAAAGAAGAGTCTTCGGAAAATGAAATGTGACCTTAGGAAAATGGAAGTGCTTCAGCTGAACACCAGAGAAAAAAATTTACAGGATGTGCCAGGGACCTCAGAGGGAGCCATTCCTTGTGGGAAAAAACTTGCACTCTACAATGAGACCGAACTCCTCATTTAAGATTCATGTAATTATAAAAGTTCTTCAACGTAAATTGAGTTCCTTTTTAATTGCAAAATGACAAAATCAAGAAACATATGGCTATCAGAAAATTTGACTTTTATTCCAGGACTTCTTTCTAATTGTAAATTTTCTATTTTACAAGGATATAATTCCAAAATATTTCTAATTTAATATTACAACTATTGTAAGAGAAATCTAGGGAAAGATGCTGGTCCAGCACAGTGTTTTATGGTAAGCAAACCTGTATTTAGTGAACAGAGAACTTGGTAAGTGATCAGAACAAGAGATATCCTCATCTAAGGCAAAACTCTTCCCTACTCCAAATTTCCTATGAATCTCCTGACTGGTATTCTTTTCACACCTTGATCACAATTTCTATTTACCACCTTGGAAAATTTTTGTAAGTCTAAGAAAAATACATTGTGCTTAAGCAACTCCTGCCTTGCACTAATCTTCTGACTTCATATTTGCCATCTTTCTACACTATCCAGAGTGTGCTTAGTCTGCAAAAGTAGCATGGAAAATTTTTAATTCTCTTGAAATACCTGGCACTGAGCAACGTAAGGTGAAAGAAATTTAATTTTGTGGAATATCATTTGGCTTTGATACAATTTACTCTACATTGTACACTAACTCCAAATTGAAAATCACTTTTTTTATCCAAGACCCCTTCTTCAAAAAAATTAAGCCGTGGACAAGAAACCCTCTTTCTGTGTTTTCTCACAGGTGTAGTCATTGACCCCTGAATATTTGTCCCCCCATTTAAGGATATAAACAGCTTTGTTGTTAACCCTCAGAGTTTCTGACTTTGCTGCTTTTGTGAAATAATAGTGCTTGAGTGGAATTTTCTTCCAAATGAAATGTTTACTCTATAAAGCTGTAACTGCTATATTGCATTATATTTTTATGTTTATTGTTATGAAATGATGTTATTTGTAAGTATAATTCTGTAATAAAAACAAAACAAAGATTGATGCTGAAAGAGAATGAAATTTCAAAACATGCTATAAAACTAATCTAATACTGGAAAATCATAAAAAAGTGCAATTACTCTATTTACAGGTGAAAAGGAAAAACAATTGCATACATAAAAATAAAAGCTTTATTTTTATAGTAAGAAGCTTATAAACATGGAAATTAAAGCTAAATCCTCTTACAGACAAAAGGGTTAATCTTAATTGTGCATCAGTTTTGACTATAATAGGAATAGGTTATTTTAATGCTGTAAAACCTGGTTTTTTATTCAAAAGTAACTTTACATGATGAATGTTGTGGCTGTTGCAGAAGTTGCCTGAGCCTTTCCACATAAATCAAACTGCAATCAATCTCCTTTTGTTTTGCAGAGCTGATGTTCAGTCAAAATATTCTTTTGGTGCTACTCTGGAAGAACCAATTTGTACTGAAGAAAGATGCAGATTTTAAAATCCAGATGCCAAATATATGTACAGACTTCAGAAAAATCAAAGGATGGGGCAAAAAATAATTTGGGATGGGGCCAGCTGGAGCCAGCTGGAGCCACAGGTGATGGGTAGAAGAGACAAGGAGAATTTATGTCTGATGATCCCTGGTTTTTCCTAGAAAACCTCTAACACATCTGGCAAGCTCCTGGGGTAGGGATTACCTGGGGAACAGGTAAATATGTAAAAAAACCCCAACAAACAAACAAATCAAAAAACCCAGTCCACAAGAAACACTAATGTTTGCTGTTCTAGCAGTATTTTCAGTTTTGAGTGGAATGGGTTGAAATTTCCTCCTTGTTAGAGGAGCTACTTTGAGAGAGTTTCAGGGTGATTGGTTGCAGTTTAGTAGAGAACAATGAAAACAATCTGTGATTTTGCACCACTGTCCTCAAAGGTTGAGGAAAATGCATCCATGTGACACAATATTCATAATCAAGGGAAGAGATAAGTTTGGAAAGCAGAGTGGCATGTTGGTAAAAAGGTGACTTCCAAGTCTCATCCCTTCTCACTGGCAAAAGGAAAGATACAAAATGAATTTACCTCAAATTTACCCTCAAATTTACCTCAGCCCGGCTATACCAGAACTTAAATAAACAACAATTTCTTTGCAGAATTTCCTGATTTTTTTCTCCACCAACATCTGAAATATCCATCAAGCACTGGCTTTTCCAACAACAAAACCTCTGCTGGTATAGCAAAAGAATTTATTTGTAAGGGAAGGTCACATCCACCAAAACGAGACGCTACATCCTCCTTTTGGAACTTAATGTGCAAAAAGGTAAGAAGGAACCATATTAATCCAAAGCAAAATGGAAAAAGCCGGTGGAAAGAGCTACTTCCTGAGCTATAGTAATTAAAAGCCTTGACATATCTATGAAAGAAGGGCTTGGATAATCTTTATTATACTGTAAGCAAGGCAAATGGCAGATTGATATCCCTTGGCACAGGAATACGCTACTAAATATTTGAAGACAAGCTGTGACTTCAAATATCACATCCAACTGCAACTTTATTTTTTTTTTTTTTTTGCAGAAAAAGCAACTCATGCTGAGGAAGATATGGCTTATTTGAAACTTATTTACTGTCATAACAGATGGTGAAGACTAGAGAGAATATAAATGAAAAATATGGGGGCCCAATAAATGTCAAGGCTCCCAACTTGGTTTGTGAAATTAAAAGAAAAAAAAAAAGAAATCAGCTATATCTATGCAAGATACAAAAACTTAACAGAATAGATTAGCTTTTTAACATCTTGGAAATAACCATTTTTCTGCCCACACAACGTGAGATCAAAAATTGCATTGATTTTACAGTCACTGCCATCTTGTAAAAGTTATGCAGCATGATCTATGCAGAGCTACCATTATTCAAAGCTCCTCTTTAGGATTTTTACCCCCCAACTTCTTGTGGATTATGACAATTTTATCAGTTATATTTACAATGGCCAAGATAGTTTCCTATGAACCCAAGGTGGTGTAGAAGCTTTGTTGGCTGTGTTTGTAACTCTGCAACCACCGCCTGAGGAATAAAATCAGAGCTGGAGCCAGAGCCACAGGTCCAGGGCCTTCTGCTGATGGGGAATTTTTCAAATCCAGGCGTTCTCAGTTCTAAACAAAACAAATTTTAAGAACAGCAAAATCTGCAAAACAAAATTATTCTTTATGCTCAGTCCTCTTTAGTCCTCACCTCAACGTCTCTTAACTTCAGAGAGAACTGAGCATTCAGGACTATAAAAAACCATCTGGCATCCTACAGAAATCTCTTCACAGAAGAGGATCCTGGCCTGATGCATCCATCCTTACTTTCTAAAGTGTACAGGTGAAAAAGGAAACACCATGGAAGGAACAACATCCCTTCACTTGTGGAGGGAAACTGCGTGTGCATTTCTTCTGGAGCCATTATTGCCTTGGCAATGCCTCTGCTATCAAAAGCAAGCAAACTTGAGGCAGAACTAAACCAAAATGACACTCATGAAAACCTGAAATAAATTCTTAATGTGAAGTTACATAATGAAGCTCAATATGCCTTTACCTTGTTGGAAAGAGCTTCCATGGTGACACTGTGCCATGAATTGACACTGTAGTTCACAGAAGAGCACAAAGCCAACAGCAGAAAAATAGATATTATTCTATATTTAGCTCCTCTCTTCCTGCCTTATGTCACCTAGATGACTGGAAAATACAGCACTACTGCAATAATTCACTCACTAAAATACTGCACAGCTAATTTTACTTTAAATCTAGCAATGAATTTTAGAACATGGTAAGAAATGTAATATTAACTATCCCATAACGGCACAAAGAGAAATAAGGTTGTGAGTGTATTTTTATAGAGTTTTTCTTAGTAAAAAACAAGGAAACATACACAAAGTATTGGAGTTTTTCATGCTGCTACCTTTTATGTTGTTTTGTGCATTGTATTTGAATGCTCTCCTCTTGATTATGTTCTCTGGAATACTTGTTTGAAGTAAGATACTTTATTTTAATAAGTGGAACAAAGCTTTGAATAGCTTGGTTCAAAAAACAGTTTTAAATGAAAGGAGCTGTTGCTAAGCACAGGGATCTTTGCCAAATACTTTTTAAATGGTTTATTGTGCCCTAGCAATCCTGAGATTAAAAACATCTCTTGAATTACAATGACACATCAAAAAATAAAATTAATGTGGGGGTTTTCATTACAAGAACTGAGCCTCTGTGTGTTATTCTTTCCATTAGATAAGAAAGAAACATACTGTGGTACATTGTTTTTGCTGTCAGAGAGAGCTTTTAGGCAAATATACACTATCACACTATATCCCTCATGGATTCAACCACGCACTCTACAAGTTCTTCTATTAATTTAACTTAATGCTGTGGCTTTAAGGAATAGACTGTGTATTTTCACATATTTTTCTGCGCTGGGGTTGAGTTATTTTTAGACTCCATAAGTCTTCATCACAATCAGAACATCTCATTGCCTCATCCAACTGCAATATGAATAATAGTATTGCCTCACTCTGTAATAAACATTTAATTTTCCACTGTTCTCGTGACGTTACAGAACAGCAATTTGACCAAGCTCTTGTGTTGCAACACTGCAGAGCACGTAGATCACATTGCCAGTGAGAAACCTGAGTAGAGAGTGCTGGATGCTTTAGAGAAAAACACAACTGAGAGCATTTCCCAGCTAATAAAGATATCTAAAAGAGTGTTCTGAGCAGTGCTGGCCTCAGAGTACACAAATTGTGATTTAGAACAGGGGAAAAGGAAGTAGAAAAACCAAGAGAGAACGCAGCTGCTAATTGATTTTAAACCATACTCAGTTTCCACACCTTGAAATCTTATTTCAGTTTGTATCTGGGGGCTGTGGATAGCGAAAAGCCAAAGTTCCAGATACCTCACACTGGGTTTGAAAGCAGGGCATGCAAACAGTTGGGATTTTCCTGTAAATCACTGACTCTGTTTTGCCCAACATCTCCTAAGCTGCCATTGAAAGGCAGCACAAGCCCTCTGCCAGATAACATGAGCACCCTGGTACTGCATGGCTTTAGCCCACAGATTTTATTTGTCAGCATCCTCTCTCCTGCTTCATTTCCCAAGGACAAATTAAATTATTCATCTGCAAGTTATAGATTATGGCAAATTAAACCAAAACACATTGTACATATAAAACTGAGCCAAATCTGACCTAGGAAAATTGGCAAACACAATAATGATTGGAACAAGTGGGTCAGATTATATTGGTGTTGTTACTCACATATGTTACGCCTCAAATGAGTCAGATAGTAGAGGCAAACATAGAAAACTTCAAAGAAATTGCAGCAAAATCCTGCCACTTTTTGATGTACTCTCTTGGACAGTCCATTATGAAGATATGTATTCAGTTTTTTTAAAGCTCAGAACATTTTTCTCACAAAGAACATCTGTATTTAGTGCCTGTCCCCCATTGTCACACTCTTAAGAGAGTCTGCACCTCCAGGTAGACAGCTTTCCTATTCCCTATTTTGAATGGGAAATAAGAAAAAAAAACGTAAGAGGAACATGTCAAAAAGAAAACCAAGGTCACCTTCTCGAACTGGCCATGGATTCCGTGCTCTCCAAGCTGGCACAAGTGCTTGGAATTTCAGTGAGGACCTAAAATGGCTAGAGACATGCAGAAGGTTGTTTTCTACTCCCAAAGGCACAGGAGTGAACTTGAAGTAAATGTCTTTGAAAAGGCAGATATTAAAGATGCCACATGTTGGTCAAGTCAGGAAGGACCTGTACAAAATTGTATTCTTAAGACAGGGCAAGTTTCAACCAGAGACACTCCATGGCTTTCATGTTCCTCCTCCAGGAGATCCCTGATGAATCCACACATAATCAGGGTAATGAGGGTTCTCTGCCTTCAGTCATACAGGACTAGGACCTGTATTTTAGGATGCTTCACTCCTCAAGCCCACTTGTCTCATGGGGAGCTCAAAGGCAATGAATGCCACCAGGAAAAACATTCCATAACAGCCCCATTTGATTCCCTGTTCCGATAGGAAATAAGAAATAAAACACTTTAAAAATGAAACAGATCCCTTCAACTTTTGCTGAAAGAAGACCATCACAGTTTATAGTGCTCAAAAGGTGAAGCAGAAATATAAAAAAAGATGGAAACAATTACAAACCTTTACACGTCTCTTCGGGAAATATACACTTTTCTGGTTTTCTTTGATAATACCACATAACTCAAAGGGAATACACAGCCTCACATAAAACATCCATCCACCAGGAAAGGCATTTATTGGCCTCAGAAGCCAGATATCACCTAAAACAAAACACACCATTATTTGGACAAAGATGAAATGACTTGTCCTGACATTGGAACTTGCAGGGGGAGACACTTCATCACCAGTCAATATTCAGCAGCACTCTGTAGGTAAATTGTGGAGTTTTGAGCATTGGCTCTGGAACTCACAGCTCATGGCATTTTCTCACATTCTGTTCTGTGGATTTTTATTCATTCACTATGAGAGACATGCAACTAAAGCAAACCCCAGCTAATCATTTTCTCATTTCCTAAAACACGAGTTACACTAATAATTAAGGTGTTTCATTTTTCATACTGATTTAAAAAGGAATTAGCACAACTGAATAAGCAGTAATTCTCATGATCAAATTTCCAATAGCTTCCAAAGCATGAGATTAATTTTTGGGTTTGAATTTCCTTATGACAAGGACCAGGCTGCAATCTTTCCAGACATCAATATACACGTCAAGGTTGTGAAAACAAAAACAGAAACAAAAGCAAAATGTGCTGAATCAAGTGGTTTGAACAAATTGCACAAATGTTAGATGTATTAGAAAAGAAATTAAAAGCAGGCTAAGTGAGAGAAAGTGACTCCGTGGTGGCAAAATCTTAATCAGATCAGATCATCCACTACCCACGATCTACCCAAGACAAATTTCTCTTTCTAAACTAGAAGTGAAACTATTTGGGAAAAATATTAAAAAATGGAAAACAATGCAATAATTGAGATTACTCAGTTTTCAGGAGGAGTTTTTAGTAGAAATTGTCCTTATTTCAGGCAGTGTTTAGTTTTATTTTATCTCCTTAAGTAGCATGATAGTTTCTTATTAGGGCACTAGGCTTAGAGCTTATTTCTTAAATTAAATTTCAGTTGTAATAAACTCTTCCATAGCTTAAGCCAAAATATTCCAGTGGTAGCTTGTAGATGATATTATTTCAATGAAGAAATGTCGTAAGCTCAAAGTTTAATGATTCTCTAATGATGGCTCTGTTATTTAATTGGAACAATTGCTGCAAAAACATTTGTGCTCTTTTGGCAATTACCATTTCTGCTAATATTCAAGCAAAAGTAAACACATTTTGGGTTCTGGAACCTCCTTAATCCCCTGTAAATGGAACAGGGGAATTTCAAAATGAGTAAAACTGGGATTAATTTTCAGTTTTTAGTCAGTGAACTGAAGTCTCCATAAACTAAAATTATCCATATTCCAGTATTTTCCACCATGGATACCTTTTAGAGCCATTCCTTCCTTCTGACCCCATCTGTAGCATGATCTTATTTCCCTGGTCCCAGGTTTGTGGGAGACAACAGGTGGCAGAACCCCCCCCAGGACATTCCCTCTAGTAATCAGCTTGTAAATTGAAGATACTGGATATTAGGAAAACATTTCAATCTAGTTTTCACATAAGTTTTAAATAGATGGAATTTGAACCAGCTTCTTGCCTGTGAAATAAACCAAATCATACACATTCAAAATTACTAAAATTATTTCAAGTATTTCCCTTAACCCACTCTGTCCACTGAAGCAACATCCTCCTAAGTTATTTCCTTTCTTTTCCTTAGTCTTTCCACACAATTTACATCCACTCAACTAAAATGATAGCCTCTTATCCCTCTTAATCTTGGATAAATCTTTCTGAATTTGGCTGCATGACCTATTGTTTTTCATGGCCTGCCACTCCTCCCAACACAGGAACCAAGGTGTGTGCTGTCCCTTGGCTGCATGGTCTTTTCTTTTTTCCAGACCATTGGCTTATAAAATGAACAAAATTGGTCCCAATACTGATCTCCTGTGGCACTCCACTAATCACTTTCCTCTTTCCCAAGCCACTGCCCACTCACAAATACCTCACTTTGATGTCTCAGTAGATAATTTATCTATTCACATACCTCAGCTACTATAAAACACCAAAATTACAGACCTTGAAGATTATTCTTTGTGCTTTGCTCTATCAACAGATTTTCTAAATCCTAGGAAAATTATTTCTGTGGACCAAATTAACCTTGTTGCTGCATAGCAATGATTTGTTAAGCATAATCAAATTTTTGTGGCTCCCTTTAACTGTAATATTCCAGGTGCCTCCACTGGGGCCTGGTATAAAAATAAATGGAGTGGGAAAAAAAAATAAATAAACTCCAAGATTCTTCTGTGCACTCGTTTACCAACAAAGCTCATGTAGTAAAACCTTGTAACATAGACTGCTGAGTTTATTAATAGATATATTTTCTATACTAGTATTGTTCTCTATTAATAGTTAATCTTTTGTTTTAAAACAATCTGTTAATGAAGGGAGATGTGCTGTTTCTTATGAGGACAAAACAGATGATGCAGGAGAGAGAATCTGTGTTCTCCTTGCAATCACCTGGTCTAATTTCCAGAATCTTGTGCCCAACATACTTGTACATCTTTTCTCACCTGAAGTTTAAATACTCCAACAAAAGAGAGGGGCTGTGTTTTCACCTCATCTGGAGGCATTTGTCCATCCCTCTCCCAGAAGTGCAGTTACTGGGAAGCCTTCAGGGTAGTTCCCTGGTGCTGAACTCCACCTGGGGATGAAAAATGAGGAGTAAAACTAAAGTCTTCCCCCTGCTCCCACATCCTGGTGGCAGTGTCTGTTTTGCATCCTGGGATATCTCAAGAAAGTGCAACTTCACTTACACTTCACGTGTTCATTTGCTAGGCAGTGGCACTTCACCTCATGGAACAGCAAATGTGTGGCACAGACAGAACCAGAGATTTCAGACATTGGAGTGAAGAACATTGATGGAAAAGTGTGCTCTAAGCTGCTGACATCCCTTAGCTATAAAGCAAAAATAAGAGCAAAGTAATGTTTGGGAAAGAATAAAAGCTCTGGTTTATATTTACTCCGTGCTCACAAAATTCATTCTTTCTTTCCTTGGCTAGTCAGAGACATAAAAATTCTATTACAAAAAAAAAAAAGACTTTGTTCCAGACCCCATCAAGTGTCAGAGCCATCCTGATAGCTAAGTTGCCAGCACAAGATAAAGATTAATAATATTGGCAGCAACATCCTTTCCCAAGACTTCTGTAAGGAAAAGGGACACACAATACCAGGGTAGCCATGCAGACACTTCTTGGCTCCCACTTTTCCACTGTTGTTTTTTTCCAGTGTAAGCTTTATCCCGAATCCCTTAAATTATTGTCAGAATTCCCATGGATTATAATGATGTGGTATGACCACTTCAACCCTTCACCCCCAGGCAAAAATACATAAATAAGTAAGGAAAAGGCTGTGTCAGAGTGCAGAAATGTTGTTCTGCATTCCAAACCAGCCCCACACGTTCCTGCAAACACAGTGACTATATGGATGCTCCTCTCATGCATAAAAAAGATCCTTAACAGGCTGTCTTTACTCACAGGGCCCTTCAACAGGTATTCCCGCTTATGTCTGGAAGTGATATGTATTGTAAACGTGCACACCATCTTATTTTATATTGAAACAGAAACAGATTGTTTCATATAGTTGAAATAACTGATAACAGAAGGCAGAGCCATGCTAATTTATGTTGATCAGGATCTGTGCACATTTTCAAATCTTTCAAGGGAGGCAACTCGAACTTAAGCTGTTATGTTAAAACCATCACATGAAGCCCAATTGGAGAGAGCTGGAAAAAAAAACAGTTGTGCAGGAAAAAAAGACACTTAAAAAAATTAGTTAAATTCTTGTCCACTTTGAAATTGAAGCAAGATTTCTGTTCTGAGATTGAGAAGATGCCCTGCATTTCCAGAAAGAATAAGTACTAATGGATGAGATGCAATGAAAAAAAGTGATGTCAGGTAATCCAGCAGCTCTTAAGCCAACTATGAATTTAGGAGAGAAAAGACAAATATTCTAATGACATAATTGATGATGGAAATTCTTTTAAGCATTGGCAAGGATTTCCCCCCACAATTTCTACCCTCATCATTATTAATCCAGTAACCAGTGCTGTCCCAAGGTGGCAATGGAATTGTACCACCAAGGTGTGCATGAAAGATTTCCTGCACTGCACTGGCATTGCCAGTGGTAATTTCAAGCTCCACGAGCAACAGGATAACAAATCAACGATGATCAAATTGAAAAAAACGTGTAGAAGGGAAAAAAAACAACAAACCAAGCAGAGTTGTTGGGCAACCCTCTAAGGTGTATCAGAGAGAGAAA
Source organism: Phylloscopus trochilus trochilus (assembly GCA_016584745.2). Lineage (NCBI taxonomy): Eukaryota > Metazoa > Chordata > Aves > Passeriformes > Phylloscopidae > Phylloscopus > Phylloscopus trochilus. The sequence goes on from WQNJ02000015.1 coordinate 27,148,537, forward strand.
GATAATTAGAAAGTCTCATTTGGCAGCACTGAGAAGGGTTGGGAAAAGCTTTTGCAAGAGCTGTGGCTGTTGTGGTGTCAGTGGCAGTATCTGCCCCATCCCTGACCTCCTCCTACTGTGCTCAGAGGGAATTTTCCAGGGGCTGATCCTGGCAAAGCAGCAAAGGAGGCAGCTTGAGCAGGCACTGAAAGCTGGTCCTGCACGAGGCTGGAACAATCAGGACAAGAGTCAATTACCACAGGGATGGGAAGTTAACAGGAAATTCGGCAGCAGCTCTTTTTGCTGTGGATGTGGACACACTGAGCCAGGCTGGGTAGACAGGGTTTCATTCTGTAGTGCAAAATCATATTTTTAGCTAGCTAAATCAAGCATGCAGACAGAGATCTGTACACAAAAAAACATGGCAGCTTAGGCTTGGCTGGGATGGAGATTTCCTCATCACCATCCACCACCTGCTTCGCTGCCACCACACGCTGCACAGTCACAGTTTTATTTTCTGATATCAAAAATACTTCTAGAGTACCAGAGATGACATATATTTTATAAGTGCAGGGCTAAAGAACCCCTATTCATGCAAAATTAATGACTAAAAATGGCTGAGGATTCTTTCTTACCAAGAAAAAGAGAGTTAAGATAAGCTGGATTTCCAGGTCATTTATCAGGCTGAGAAAAACCTAAAATCTTAACTATAAGAAGTACGTTAAAATAAAACAAGATATTTTCAAGTGCTGTCTGTTTCTTAAAAATATCAGAAAAAATTACAGTATTAACTGCCTAAAAACCCTTTTGAAAATAATACACTTATTTATGGAGAAAACAAAATTTCCTTTCCCTTGCTATGGTTGATAGAGACCTTGCCCTAGGCGTGCCCTCCCATAGGAGCCAAAGAGAAAAAGGGGTTTTGTTACAGAGGCATTAAATTAGGGTTGAACTTCTTAATGACAAATGTAGAGATGCAAAATATGGTAGAACTGAAGAAAAAAATTTACACTGGGATTTTAAAAATTGTATTAATATTACTTTGGCTTTCAGGAGTGGCTGAAGCTGTGTTGGAGAAAAACTCTGGGAATGGCTGTGCTGGAAGAGAATGAAACAGCTTTTCCCTCCTTTGTACTGCCCTGCTCTTTTATGTCCTCTGCCAGTAAACCCAGGGCTGATTTGTAGAAAATAACTCAGAATAGAAAAATGAAAGTGGACATTTTCTATGCTGCACATCACTTGAGAAATCCCTGACAGACTCAGGATTTGCAGGAGACTGAATTGTTAACTTCTAGAATTACAAATCAAGCATCATCCCATATGGCACTACTTTTCAAATGACTTCCCTGTAAATCACAAAATCAGAAGTCTGACTCATCAGCACTGCCACTGACTGTGTCCATGGCATGAATTTGGGCTCCTCACAGAACCAAAGAATTTACAATATCCCAGTTAGTGCCCAGGGTGACCTGGGAGTAACTCAATTCTCCTTCTGTGTCCCCCCCTTTTCTTTTAATTATTTTTTATCTTCTCCAGGGTTTGCTTTTATCTTGTGTGTCTTTTCTGGAGCTCCTTGGCTCCCCTCCAGGTGAATACAATATCCAGTAAATACTCATTTTTCTGTGAGTTTTATGCAGACCAACAAGGACATCACCAGCGTCAGCTGTACCAGTGCCATGCTGCTGTTTTTATCCTACTTTCTATTATTCCTATTTATCTATTACCAATTATTTAAACAAGATGACCTTATTTAAATGAAACATCTTCCTTCCACCTCCCTTGTCACAGGACGCAGAGTCAGACAGAAACTGGGAGTAAATCTGGTTTTTGTGACGTATCAGTGACTAAAACAGGCAATGTCTGCAATCAGGGAGCTTCATTTTATGACAGCAGAATTTCCTCTCTTCCCCACAGTTTGATTTTTTCCTGGGGCATCCAAACAATACCTTTTTCTTTTCTTATTTCTTGTATGTATTGTACTCCATCAATGATTCTGAACATCCCTCCTCTCCATGTTTGGAATAGACCTGTGTAAGCTTTATCCTATGGACTTCTAGTACACGAACTGTAGAATAAAAACCAGCTCTTCAGCAGCATCACTACCAAATCCCATTTCAAGTAGAGTGACCAACTGAGTCAGTCACAGGAATCAGGACAAATAAAGAGAACTTTCTTGAGCTTCTTGGGTTTTCCAAGACATTAATTTGATATATTGTTGCTGAGAAGGTTCACACCTGTGTAATATTACACTTCAGCTTTCAAAAACATAAAGACTCCACAAGAATGACAGGATAAAATATGATTTTTTTTCAGTAGTCCCTGTTAAAATTAGTTAATTTAAGAGAATTAGTTAAAATTTGCGGTAGAGCAGGATATAAGCTTTGATCCATGCCGTAGCATCCCCATTGCTCACTCCTGGGATTATTTCATTGCCATCTGAAGCACGTATGGAGAGACAGGGCCTGCTCTAATTACAATATTGTAGTTTTGACTGACAGACAATATGTCTACAATCAACTCATTTGAAAGCCATGTGTTGCGACAGTTCCTTGTCCGACTCCATAGTGAAGAACCAAGACAAATCAGTGCCTTGCTGCTCTGCACTCATCCCACAGTCTAAAAAAAACCATAAAAATCTTAGGAAACATGTGTACACAAAGAAGAGTGGGCCAAGAGGTGCTCAGCTTTTTTTTTTTTTAATCTTTTCCTAATTGTTAACATCTGCTGATTCCTTAAACATGGCCAGAGCATTTGGAAATAACACTTCAAGGCATGTAAACCCCAAAACTACTGATTCCAAACTTCCCAAACTTCACACGTGCTGTTCCAAACAAAGTTGGAATATGAAAATCTAAAGATCTCCATTTTTGATATCACAAGAAACCCCGCATTATTGCACTTACTCCTTACTCACACCCATGTATAGCTGACACTGAAACAATGTTTTTTACTCTGACCTCACAGAGGCCTGGATAAGTACAATTATTAAGCAGCATAATATGACAGAGATATCTGTCATTAGTAGAATTTCTGGAATTTTGAACATACATTTCAATAGCCTAAGTGGACCTAGCTTGGCAATTTAGCTGACCCTGGAAAAGAGTGCCTTATGTTCATCTTGTGCAATCTGTCCAGTAACAGATGTACACCATTAAGATGTAAAGTGAGGTGGAGGAGGATGGGAACAGCAGGAGAAGAGTCAGGCCATTAGCAGAGGAGCCATGAGCTTCCCTAGGCCAGCACCAAGGGAGACAGTAACCTACAAATCACTCAAAACAGGTTTTCCCAGTAAACCTGTGATAAACAAATTACTATTTTTGAAGCATTGCACTTGCTTTATGTTAAATGATATGTAAACATATTAAAAAAAATACAACAAAAAAAAAAAAAAAAAAAAAAAAGAAAAAAAAAGCAGCGTGTTTGTGGTGAGAGCACAGGGTGGGGAGGAGGCTGCAGAGAGGTTCAGGTGTAGCAGGGGCACAGAGGGACAGCAGTAGATTCAACCAGTCCCAAATCACACCCTGGTGTCAGATGGAGCAGCTTTCCTCTCTCCTCCAGCTCACAGAGCTCCAGGAAGCAGCAAACCCACGGGTGGTAAAGTTCTCCAGGTGAGGAGTTCGTGTTGATGACCTGCCACAGCAGCAGACACAGCCTGACACGTTATTAACTCATCTTATTAGCACAATGAATACACTGGGAGGGTTTAATGGGTTTAAGCTCTGTCCTTCCTACTGGTTTCTGTGAAATTTTCTCACCTTTGTTTGTTCAGTTACTAGCACAAATGTGTAAAAACAGACAGGACTCGCAATTAATTGGTTTTTAAAGTGTTCAAAGTGCTACTTTCCAGGATTATCGCAACATAAAAATATTCATCATATCTGCCCACACCAAATGTTGATATAAATTATTAATTTAAGGCAAATGTGACAATTAAGCAGATTTATTAGCCTTAATACATCATGCAATTACTAAATGACTTCTTTTTAAAGCTCGTCTTCTCTCTTTCTCTGCAAGAAAAACTGCTTTTGTTTTAGGTACCATATTTTATTTATTGATACACATCATCTTGAGAATGAGCTATCCAAGTTAAGTTTCGTAGTGACAGCATTTAATTAACACACAAATAAAGTACATACAGATACTTATTAGCATCACAATAGCAGTCTCGAGGGAGGAAAAAGTCTTTCAGGCAGAGTTTTCAAGTAAATAATTAACAGACAAAACAGTCCCTGAAACTGTGGCTAAAGCACACTTCTTTTTGCAGTTTTATTACAAGGGATCTCTAATTGACCAGGGTTAAATTGTTCATCCCTAAAAGTAGTCCCTTTTGCCATGAGGCTGAAATCACAGATGGAACAATAATGGCCACCTTTGTGTTTGCCTTGCCTGTGGCACAATGCCTATTCTGTCAATAACAGAATATCACTTTTCAGGATGGTCAGGATTATGATTTTTATGTTTTCAGAGGTACGGGAGTCCCTCGTTGTCGGTATATTAGAAATACAGACAGAAAGTTTTAAAATCCACTTAGTTGTAATAAGCACATATAAAATATGGCTCTTTAGACAACTCTGGTCTTTACCACAAACACAACTATTCACCACATATTCCTCAGGGTATCTTTTAGAAAAAAAACAACTGTGGTTGTGGTTTAGGGTGTTTTTTTTTTTCTCCCTCACACATTACATATTGCTCTGGGAGCTTAAAATATTGTTTTCAGCTGAGCAAAAGGAAACGCCAAGGATAATTTTGATAAATGTGAGCCATCTCATATTTTCTGTTAACAAGTGCTTTTTGTGTCTAATAACATGCACCTGTGAAGCTGATTTTTCTTTTTCATGTGACCTCACAGAACTAAAAAGAGACTGTACCTTCTGCTGGGGCAATAACATTGATGGAAAGACTTAATAAACACAGAGATGGAAAAGGCCTCCTAACCCCTCCCCACCCTGTGCACCATCCTTCTCCGGGGCTTGGGGCTTGTTCTCAGGATCTTTCCGGTGAAGAACAAACCTGGACCAAAAATAGGGGTGGGATGAACACGCCTGGGCTCAGCCTGAAGTGGGCTCAGCTCAGCTCAGAGATCAGTGCAAACCCTCCAGATCAACACAAGATCAACCACTGGACTCGATGCTCTTGGAGGTCTTTTCCAACCTAAGACTTTTAAGCCATTCCTACAGGAACTGAATTCTCTTTACACAACCTAAGGAAACCAATGATTCCTCTCTTCTAACAGGGAGGCGAAAAACACTACAGAGCAGTGAGAATTTATACCAATCCCGTCAGTATCTGGAGTGCTGCACTAAATTTCCACTGTGTTGTATTCCCTGTAGCTAAATACCTTTGATAATGCAAGCAGTCTCAGATTGTGAAGTCCAGGGAAATTCACCGTGGATCCAATGTACTTTGCTTTTCAAACAGATTTCCCAGGAACAAACTGCACAGATCTTTCCTCCCGAGCTATCAGACAGCCCTTATCCCCACAGGGCTAAGCTGTGGGCTTTTAAAGCTCCCTGCCAAATTTTTCCAGGGCTGCTTTGTTAAGGATGAATAGGGAATGGTATGTTTTCTTGTTTTGCACAGGTGGTTCTTATTTGAATCTGTTCTTCTGGGGATAAAATATATTTAAAAAAAAAAAAAAAGAAGTATAGCTTGATACAGAGAATATCTAATGAAACAAAACAAAAATCAAAACCAAAAAACCCTTACTTTTTTTTAAAAAAAGCCAAATTTCCCACAGAACTTCTATTGATATCTTTGTCACAAGTGAAAGCTTCAAAGTCTCTGTTTTGAAAGGTGTTTCATTTTTTATCATGTAAAGGCTCCCATGAATCACGGTAAATAGTAATGAGTTTCTTTCAATCACTTGACAACTACAAAAGAAGTGAATTTCCACTGGCTAATAAGAATTAAAAAGAAAACTGTAGCCTACCTGGTCTCCTGTAAAAAAGATTTTTCCTAAGCAGAATTGGTAGATATCCAAGTGACAAAATATTTTTGCTTTAGACGAGACAAATTTCTCAGCCTTAAAGAAGTTCTTTAAAAAATTAAACACATATTTGACATAAATTTTCTCCCACAGTGAGCCTAACATTAAAATATTTCATAGTTAAAACAAATATGTCTTGTATTCTATTAATTTGTACAAACTTACTCTATAAACCTAGGCTATAATTCAATGTGTCTGTGAAAACTGACAAGAAATTTCTTTTTAAATTAAATATCTTCTAGTCAATTTTTTAAAATTATTCAGCCTCTGCTTCTAAACTCCTCTAAGCAAGCTTGTTTTATTTTAGGAGTGCTCTTTTAGTAAATTATTTGAATTATAAGACTGTACAACAGGGTATCGTCTGTAGGGATTTGTTCTATACCTATGGGTCATTTATTTATGAAATTTCTGTGCTCTATGCCTACTAAAATATTGATATTCTTCCCCTTTGCTCCTTTTTCTGATTTAAGTAAAATGATAAGTATTGAATTGAATTAATTTAAAGATTAGCCATTATAATGAAGTCCTATTTAATCATTAAGGGGAGCTGAAAGAGGCAAAATGTGGCTGACAGAGTTTAGTGTGGAGCAGGCAGGAAACCTGGGAGCAGAGGGAAACTGCTGTAAAGTCCCACCCACATTCTGATTTAAATATTAGGTTAGTTTTCCTGGGGAAGGAAATGTCAGTGTCACCTGCATCCCTGTCCCTCCTGAGGAGGTGACAATCTTCTTCTTCTTCTTCTTCTTCTTCTTCTTCTTCTTCTTCTTCTTCTTCTTCTTCTTCTTCTTCTTCTCATTATTATTATTGTTGTTGTTGTTGTTATTGTTGTTATTATTATATTAATAGTAATATCATCCCTCTTGATTATCATTCACTTGATCAAAAAGTGTTCAGGTAATTTAATTTTGCTAAGAGCCTTTCAAATCTCTAATTCTCTTTAATTCTTTTCCTGCAGCCTACCATTCATTTATGGAAAATTACCACTTCTTATCTATTTTGTGATTTGGAGCTGCTCTCTTTTACCAGAGAGCTGCTTTTACAAGATTCTTGTGTTAGTAAAACATTTCCTAGCTACCACAGTTTTATAATTTAATTCCTGTTTTTTCATCCATATGTGACAAATGAACCTTGCTGGCCAAGATGAATGAATGTGGTCTGAGGTGCCATTTATAAAAGAATGAATTATTAGAAGAGCTAATAGGAGCAACCTATGATGATGCAGTGTCAACCAAGGCCATTTGTCCTTCATAATCCCTGCCTTTATGGGTTAAAAATAGTTGTATATTCAAAAGCAATCTGAATTTCAGTGTCTCAGTTGTTGGTATGTCAGTAATTTATCTAGAATAGTCCATACTTTGTCATAATATCCCCAAAAATATTGCAAGTTCATTTAATAGTGTGCTATGCTTTAGAAAAATACATAGTTCCATTTCAGGAAAAATGTTACAGACAAAGTTTTCTTGGTGTCCTTGGTGTTTTGAAAAAGACAAGAGACTTTGAAATTCTAATACTTGGGTGTTTAATGAGCTTCAGTAATTGTATTAATATGAAAAAAAAATACAAAGAGAAATTTTTATTTTCTATAATAAAACTATAAAATACCCCACAGTCTCTGGAATAAAATGCAGCTCATGAAATAATAATTGAAAAGCCTCTATGGATCTATTTGATTAGCTTTGAAATATAAGTGCACAGAGAACATTCTGGTCCTCACTTCCAACAACTTCTAAAATTACTTTCTAATAAACAAATGGATCATGGAGCAGCCTCTGGAATCATCACAAAGCAGGGAGTCAAAACCTCCTCTATTTGAGTCAGGATTGACACCTGACTCTGTGTTCTTAGGAAATTTGATTTTCTGTTTCAATTTTCTATTTGTAACACCAGACTTCCACATAAATTTATAACCAAAGGAAGAAAAACATCAGCCTCAAAATGTGTAAGTAAAATCTGGGACTTATTGTGATCTATGAAATCCTAATTACTGAGCTGTTTACCAGAGATAAAAGCTGGCTGACAATGCAGTGCACCAGCACAGTTTGATCACTAATTGTAATATATCAGGAGATGTAAAATTACTTCAGAATGCTATTATGGTTTTTAATTCTGGACTGTGAGTTGGGAACCTTAAAATGTTATTTTAAAAAGACCCCTCTCTATCTTGAAAAAAGGAGCTTCTACAAGCGATTAAAGGAAAATGAGGGGCTGACAAAAGGACAAACTGTAGGATGCAAGCAGGAAAATATAGAGTGTGGGAATATTTCAGAACTGGCATGAATTCAGGAGCCAATTTAAAGGTTTTCTCTGGATATCAGATGATCTAGTGGGACAGCAGGTACCTCACATGAGGTAAATGCATTTCAAGTACCTTGTTAGTTCTCCAGCATGCTGGAGGGAATAAGGAGCAACAAGTCTAAAAATTTCTTCTCTGTTGTTTGCCAGTTGCTCCACTGAACATCTGCTCCCCAACTCCAGTCCAATATTTACCATTAAAATTATATAAACAAAGAATGTAAATAATGACTGGAAAGGATTATTCCCTAATTCTAAATTACAGTGTTCTGCTGGCAGCTCAAAACTGAGCACTTTCATTGTCACCCAGCTCCTTCCACGAACATTAAATTCAATTTTAACAATTACAATACTTATGTCATTAATCAGAGTTTGGACTTCAATGCAAGTAGCAATATGGGACACAATGAAAAATTCCAGAGCTGGGTTAGCAAATAAGGCTGGCATCACATTTTTGGAACGATGCAGATCAGGAATGTGGGCACAGGCTCTGGGTACAGTGTGGATGTGACGAAATCAGCCACTGGTGCAGGTGCAGGTCAGTCAGGGACCTGCTGGAGTGAATCCATGCAGGAGCAAAGGAATCAGGGATGCTGGAGTCCCTGGAAAATGTATTTCTACTCTTTACAAACATTAAGCTGACTTCAGGCTTTGCTTTCTGTGTAGGAATGGCTGTCCTGTGAGGGTACAGCCAGCATGGCATTTACCTGTACTAAAATAAGCTAAAATATCCCACCTGGAGTGAAACAGCCTCACTTGGTCTGTCAAAGGATCTGGGCGAGTTTATGGAAGAAAAATCCATCCAAGGTTAGCAAAGCAAGGCACATCCCCTGTGCCCTGGAGAGTACAAGCTGCTGCCAGGCGGGAAATACTCTGGAAAAGGTTCAGTCTGGGCTCATCCTGGACATTGGCCTGACCTTGTAAAGTGCCTTTCCTAATGGGACATTCAGTCACCATCAACAAACCTGTTCTGAAAGAGAGAAATCGAGAATTTTTAGTGACAAAGACCAAATTATTTTTCATTATTTTTAACAAGTTTAAAATATTTTAAACTATTTTAAACTAATTGTTTTTAACTATTTTAAACTATTTTTCACTATTTTTAACTCTACCTCCCTGAACATTAATTGTGGAAGAAGATAAAAGATATTTCACTGCTACTTCTCCTGGTTTTGCTGTGACTACCAGCCAGCTCGCTGACGCTCTTCCCTGTGATATTTAGTTTCTCCCTGAATGAACCACTGTTCTTACATAAAGGGGCACTTTGTTTTACTGGTCTTCAGGGAAAACCCCTGGCCTTAGATCTCCAAAGAACAAGTGTTCACGTGGCTGCTTATAGAATAGCAGAAAAAGTTGTATTTGTCAGAATCCCCTGTAAAAATATTTTGCCTGTGAAAAGCACTTTAACCCCAATGTCACAGAAAGTAAGTTCAGTGCAAGAATCACTCTAATTTGGCAAAGAAAGTCTTTGATCCCAAATTTTACAGACAAGGCACTCTTTGACTTTCAGAGCTCAGTTTCTTAACTTCTACCTATTCTTTTATATCCAATCATATTTGCCCTTTCTTTTATATTTCTTTCTCTATAAATGCAGAAATTTTGCAGGCCAGGCTAATTTTCTCCAGTTGTCTTTTCTTCTGCTGAATGAAAATTAATAATTTTATAAAATAATTTTTTAAATTGCTTATAACTCTATGGTATGGTCAACAACAGTTCAGAAATGAGAATTTCTAGTTTGCTCTTTTAAAGCAAATTCAGCCACTGGTGTACAGAAGCAACACAAATGCTTATCTTTCATATCATTTTCAATAATGCAAGTTATTATCCTGACAATCATCCATCATGTAGTAGGGTTGCTCAAGAAATTTAAGTAAGTAAAAAACAACAAAATAGTGAAAATACTTAAAATTCTTTGCAAATATAAAGGTGACTTCAGACCAATATAATTAGGCTGAAAATACATTAATATATTTTTGAAACACACTTTTCTTTAATCTGTGCTCCCTGAATTCCCTCTCTGCAGTGTGCATTGAATGGAGCTTCATTTAGAATATTTTTACAGTGTGCCTTAAATTTTTAGTCATGGGCAACTTCTCATTGAGACTGAAGAAAATAATATGATTTGAAAAAAAATAAAAGATTGCTAGACCTCACTGATACTGTATGAATACAGCATTACTAAAATTCACAATTTGCTATGCAGTTAGTTAGGGTTTTAAGCATGTTTCGATTTGTCCATGAGATTTCAGCACACATCTCTCCAGAACTGTTTCTCCACGACCCAAGTCCATGAAGATAATGTTTCAATAAGCTCATTGTAAATGTCTGTGTGTTAATTCTGTAACATTTTATAGCAATAATATTAGGCTGGTTTTATGGGAGATGCTTTGTACCTTGGCATCTGAAACAGGGATTACAGAACACACACATCTATGGAGAGCAATCCAAGCTCTGATGTCTTATTCAAAAACGTGTCACTACCCCAGATGTCTTCCTGCAAAACCTTCTGACTAACAAAACAATTCTAAAATCATTGCACACCACTTATTTGCACAGAAATTTAGAACCAACGAGACTATTGCTGAAAAGCTTTTTTCTGACGTTGTCCCCCCCAACTTCAGTCGAATGGAGTTCAAATTCTTTAGTTTTGTTCCCAAAGTTGGATGTTTATTTATAAATAAAGCAATTTATTATCTTACTATAAAGCCTAGGCAGTAAATCCTAGGCAGTAACCTGGGGTAAGTGAACCTCATCTCTATTTTGTGGTTATTTTTGTATTGATATTGCTGAAATAAGAAATCCACCCCACAGTCCTCGCAATGATTTCAGGGATGCTCAGGCTGTTTTTTCACATTATTATCAGTAGTTATAAAGAGTGAGAGAGGAAGTGCTTATTCAAGCTACAAGAACATGAAAGAGGAAAAAAAAAACCAAAAAATCAACCCTCTTTCACGTCGATTTTCCACATTAGGATTCTTTGTCTGTTTCAAATTTAAAACCGAGTAATAGCTAAAATATGCGTTGGGCTCTGTCAGATGCAAAAGCGGCAGCGAGCGTTGCAGACCATCAATGTAGAGCACTGGTGCTCTTTTCTGCACTGGGTTCTTCAGGAGCCCAAATCCCTCAGGCAATTCCAAAAAATGTTACAGATCCTCAGCGCCATGCCAAGGCAAGCCATGCCAAATCCATGTTTCAGACTCTGTTTGCACATATATTACACCAATCCTTCCGAGGACAGAGGTGTGTTTTCTTGGGTGTTTGCACTTTGCTATGTAAATTCTCAGCACTCAGCACAGCCAAAAACCTGTTTCCTTCAGCTGAAATTGATACCAAAGGGATGTATTTTTTTTTTTGCTTTGATTAAAAAAAAAAACACCCAACAACTTCAGTCGTTAAACCCAAGCCTTAATTTTATTTACATGAGCTGAAGTTCCACTAAGTCATGGGCATTTTGCTTGTATATAGACTGAATTATAGTCAGGGTTTTTTGACAAATATGAAAGGATTCTAATGAGATAAAACTGAATAAAATTATGTATCACATTTTCTGCATTAAAAATATAGTACATCAAGAATCTCAGCAGAAAATAATCCCAAATAAATACTGGAATCAGCTCAGTAACAACAGTTCAATTAATTGAACGTTAACGGCACGACAGATTTTGCCTTTTTGTTGAAGAGTGAATCACTATCATAAACCCAAAGTTTCACCCTGCAATAAGATGACCTTCAGAAAAGGCAATTCTAATGTAAGGATAGTGCTGAAAACAGGTCTTCCAAATAAAGTCCTGACAATTTTGTTTTCTTTTTTTTTTTTTTTTTTTTTTTTTTTTTTGTTTTGTTTTGTTTTGTTATTTAGTAAACAAAAGGAACATAGCAGTTCAAACCCTACAAGATGAAAAACTAAAACAAACTATACACAGGAAATACTGAAGAAATATGAAATATTCCTTTCCAGTATTTGGACATCGACCAATTTGCCAGTGTACACAAGTGTGTTTCATCCCAACTGCCTTTGCAGCTGTGTAATAGCACCATTAATAGGTCTGCCATGGATTACTGCATGGAAGAGAACAGTTTCAAGAGGAATTAAATATGGATACAACCTTCTGGCTCAAGATGTCCCTAAACTGCAGATTGCCAGGAGTGTCCCTGGGGACAGGGCAGGAGTGGCTGAGTGGCTGGCTTTGCTTTTCCCAATATTCCAGGAGATCCTGGAGAGAGAGGCTGGTGTGACTCAGCCTGGCAGGGCCCGTGGCCACCACACACTGTAGTTCTCAGCAAGGTGACTCTGGAGGATTTTTGTGCCATGCATTTGTTCTTGGGAGAGGGAAAGGACTGGGAACAGCCTTTAATAAAGGAACACAGATGTTTGTGTTTATTGCACCACCTGAGCTAATTAAAATCCTTACCTTTTTAAAAAAAAAAAAAAAAGGAAAAAGCTCTCCTGTGGGAATGAGAAATGGCTTAAAAGAAAAAAAATCACAGATGGGATAATGAAAAATTACTATTTTTAAAATAAATTATTTTGTTTAGAGTTTTTGAGGAAAAAAGGAGCATAGTGACACTGATGCCCAGTTTCTCAGCTTTCTTTGTCAGGATATAAAGAAATGGGTTTGTCAGACAAGTGCCTGAAGATCCAAGGGAGATTTGCAGCACCTTGTGTTGGGTAAGAGGTTTTGTACTCAGCATCTGAGAGGGAAAAGATTGGAAGAAAGGATCCCACCCGGAACACATAAAGGTGGCAGCCTTTGGCAGATAAATACTGTCACGGTGTTGCTGTTGTTACATGAATTCTAAAGAAGATGAAAAATCCTGGTGTGTTTTTCCCAGATGTTCCTGAGCTTTGCCATATCCACAGGGATTTCAGAGAAACATCCACAAGAAAATAGCAGTGAAGTGATCTATAGCTACAAAAATTTACACCTCAGTTGGAGGTGCACCTATCTGACTCTTTTTTTTTCATTTCATGTTTTATTTTCAAGGACTAAATTCTTTTTGTAGTGAAGTAGTTAATGAATATAAATTAAGCAACTCCCTCCCATATTTCATTGAACTGCTCTTGAAACCAAAATGTCAGATAAAAGAAAAAAAGAAGCTTTAATCTGAATTAGTTTTAGTCAAATTATTTTGCAGAGATAAAAGATTTCTGTTCACAGATAGGTTTCTGTTTACCTAACAACTAACAAATATTTTCTAAAGGTCTGAGAATTTTCCATAGCATCTTGATACAATTGAATAGAAGACCCATTTAGCCTAATGAGCATTAAGATTAAATGATTTACTCACAGATCAAAGGAGATTTTAATTATGTAAACGAGTTGTTCAGAAACACAGTGTTCCATTAAGCTTCACAATTAATACATACAATATTTATGAGTTCAGACTTTTTTCCTTGTTAAAAATTGATTGTTACATTAAAAAAAAAAGTTTCCCTAGATGCGCTGATTGAAGGAAAAAAAATATTTTAAGCCATAAAAGTAGCAGGCGTGCAGAAGATTTTTTACTGCCTTTTGCTTTTCCTTCTCCTCTTCGTTTTCCCCTTCTTTTTTTTTTTTTTTCGTTCTTGCTCTGAGCACCTTGTCACCAGATGTTCATTATGTGTACAAAATATTGAGTTCCCTTAAGTCAGGACCTGCAGGGCTGTCACTGGTGTCCAAAACCAGGAACACCCCTAAAACACCCCCACTGAAAGTCTCCAAGCTTCCTGCTTCTTAGAATATGGAACAACAACAAACAGCATGGTGCAAAAAGGTGCAAAAAGGAGCTGAGGTTTGGTTCACCGGTGCATATTGCAAATTATTTTTCATTCTCTTTTTTTTTTTTAAGGGAACAACCTCAGGTAAAATGAAGCACAAGAGGGTCCCATCTTGCTGCCGACAGATATTACAACAGTGCTGCACAGGGTAGATTCTTAAATCACTATATTGTTTCTAACAGGCGAGATTAAAATAAATGCAATGAAAACAAATGATGGAAAGAATGCTGATAAAATATGCAAGCTGGATTAGTTATAGAGTAATTTATTTCTACTAGAAGTTTTACTTAGGAAAGCAAATCAAAAGAATGGAAATTTGCTGACACTAAGTAATCCTGGAAAACACAGAGACTGGTTGTAGGAAAACTGATGACTGCTTGAGAGGGATGAAAAATCCATTCCAATTCTCAAGGCCAGAGGTTTGCATTAGAAAAAATTTAGATGAGATTAGTTTCTAAACTTAAAAACTTCATTAAAAAAAAAAAAAAGAAAAAAGGTGGCAAAATATTTTTACTCGAGGTGCAGGGGGAAAATTCTACCTCCCTAGCTGCAGAGTAAGCTGCAAGAAATTATACCAGATCACTGCTGCAGATGCATCTGAGACTACAGACTGCTTTTAGTCAGAGTTAGCAGCTCAGCTAAGGAGGCAGCTCAGGCTCTGACAAATGTGTAAATTTGACCAGAATAGTCACTGATGATTCCATGTTAGATTTACAAGGAAGAAGCATAAAATATTTAAATATGTTATGAAATCTGTACCATTGTGTCAGTGAAAAATTCCAACACCTTCAACACTCTGTCTTAACAGAGCAGCTGAATTTTGTGGTTTTTTTTTTCATATATTAGGAACTCATCATGCTTTAGCTCTTTCACTCAATATCATGATCTTATGATTGATCTTATTTATTTTTGGTTTGTGTGCAACTTGAAGCTGATGCCAGAGTTATTCTAATTATAACACAGTCAACAGAATGACAGAAATCTTATGTCCTGAAACTCCATAAATAATTCAATGGAATTCAATAGTTTATGTTCATTGCAATCCCAACACGTCCACAAACTTATGGTCAGCCTTCAGGTACTTTCCCTACATTTACCTTTCCATTGAAATATAATTGCATCCCAAAGCAGGTTTATTTGCCATGCTCCTAATGCTCCTGCTTTTGGATACAGATGGTAGAGATAAAAAGTTTAATTCACTACTTATCTATTCTCTGCCCATCAAAATAAGTGTGAATGTAAATTATCCCGGTCACTTTCATGGGTGGCACATGAAAACTGAGAAATCTGAGTGTTTATATTTCCTTTTGATAGAAGAAAATGTCAACTGAAAATACTTTCAATACCTTCTCATTTCATATTTTTCTCACCCACAGTGTTCTCATATTCTGTGAAGCCTGGACACAGCCTGGGCACGAGTAACTCACACCAGACAAAGCAGAAACACACTGCAGTACAGTCTCCCCCCACAGCAGGGCCTGACAAGCTCTGAGGTGAAGGAGGAAAGGTTCAGTGGTCCCACCCATCCCATGGAGCAGCTCTGGAGCTGTGGGCTCATTCCCGCTCCTCTCAGCCCTTTGCAGAGCAAAGAAAGTGCCCAGGAGGAGCTGTGCCATGAGGGCAGACCATGCTCTGGGCTGGATCCAATCCTGCTGATTCAGATTTTCCCAGGGAATTTCAGCTGAGAGTCTCCAAGCCATGATCCCTGTCTGCTCTTGGCAGAGCTGGATGGGATGCCTTAGGGCTTTAGCTTTTATATTTTTCATATATTTGTAATCCTGCAGTTCCTTAGTGTGTAACTCCAAACCCCACACAGTGTCAGCTGCTGCTTCCCCATTTTGGTCTGACACAACAATTCCTCTACAGGCCTGGGAATCAAGGACACCTCACTGCCTCAGGCCCCAGAGATGGAAACAAAAGTGAATTGGGGGCAGCAAACTGGGGGTGAATGACTTCATTAGCTGAAGCTGGAACTGGAAGTTGAACCCCCAATGTGCAAATGAACCAAACTGATCAAAGTGTGAAACCTGTGACCTGTGGTCCTTTTTTGGGTGCAGCCCCTGGGGGGTTTCATCTGCCTGAAATGTACCTAAAGGTTCTATTCAATAAATAGAACTGCTTTTCATTGTCTTAGTTCTGCCTGTCCTCTGCTTTTAGGTAGCCCAAAAAGGCATCAAGTGCACCCTCAGCACCTCAGCACTCTCGTTTGGGTGGGCAGAGTTACTTGGACACAAAATAGACATTTCTGTATAGCTCCTGCCATGTCACAGAATCACAGAATCACAGAATCACAGAATCACAGAATCATTAGGTTGGAAGAGACCACCAAGATCATCAAGTCAAACCCATGCTCTAACACCTCAACTAGACCATGGCACTGAGTGCCACATCCAGTCTTTTTTTAAACACATCCAGGGATGGTGACTCCACCACCTTCCTGGGCAGGCCATTTCAACACTTTATTATTCGCTCTGTGAAAAACTTTTTCCTAATATCCCACCTATATTTCCCTTGACTCAGCTTGAGGTTGTGTCCTCTCCTTCTGTCAGGTACTGCTGGAGAAAGAGACCAACCCCACCTGACCACAGCCACCTCTCAGGGAGTTGCAAAGCGTGGTAAGGTCACCTCTGAGTCTCCTTTTCTCCAGGCTAAATAACCCCAGCTCCCTCAGTGGTTCCTTACAGGGTTTGTGTTCCAAGCCCCTCACCAGCCTTGCTGCCTCCTCTGGACGGGCTGAAGCATCTGAACATACTTCCTGAACTGAGGGGCCAGAGCTGGACACAGCTCTCAATGTCCTTCCTAAAATGAGGGGCCCAGAAACGGACAACGTATCTCAACAGCTTTAAAGACATTGACTCCAGTTGATTAAAGGAGTTCAGCATATCAGCCTGGAAGAAAAGGATGGAGAAGAGGGAGGCTTTGAGCTGCGCTGGGGACACTTAAACAATCTGGATTTCCTGTGTGTGTGAACAGACAGGAGACAGGAGCTGAAACAGGAGGGTCAGGTGGATGAGAGCCTAACAGGCTTCTCGTTTGCCTCAGGGCTGCCTAATGTACCAAAGAACCAGGACAAAACGTGCCATCAGTGCTGCCTCAAGGGCTGGGAACCTCCCCTTTGAAGTGCTGATATTCAAAACGTGCATTCCATAGTGTTTTTTCCAGGCCACAAAGAATTAGAGAGCAAGCAGCTTCTAAAGTTGTTGTGAGGCCTTCTCTCCTTCTCATACATTTGATTAGAAACAACTGAAAAATATCTGCCTTTCAAAAATACAATTTCCTGTTTTTTGGGGAAGGTGCTGAGTTTTCTGTGGTGCTTTTTAATACCCAGGAATATCCACTGCAAAAGTAAATGCATGAAAAGCAGTGGTCATGCACTCATGTCGTTGTTATTTCTACAAAGCTACGTCTTTCTCCAACTTAGAAATCACCTGAAAACTTGAGCTGCAAATCTGTTTCAGAAATTTCCTGTTTTTAAAATCTGTCATTTACATATTCCAGTTAAGTGGCAGAAGGAAGCACAGATCAGAGCAAGAAATATGGTGATGGAGCCTCCCTTGCTGTCACTGCAAGGTCTTCTGCTCTATACTGTTTAGGGCTTTTCCCTGTCCACTCTTAAAGGACTCCAAAAGAGAGCATTCATCACTTTTATTGGAATATTATTCCCTAGTTTAGTAGCTGACAGCCACAAAAAAAGTTTAATTTTTTCTTAAGTTTTAGCCCATTAGTTTAGAAGAAACTCAACACCATTCCAGATGCTTGCTCTTTTAATTTGTGTATATACACTTTCATTATCTTGTGTGTTTAGTCTAACCAGACCAAAAATGATGAATGTGATATATTTATTTTTAGTGCATTCTTTAATGAATCTTTATTTCTTCTTCTTCAGGGAGCAAAGACAAGTAGGAGGATAAGAAATTAAATAACATTAAAAAATTTAAATATTCAGTATATATATACACTTTAATTCAAAGTGCTTTTGTAACAAAGATATTTGTATTTAAGAAAATACACATAGTAAAAGAGAAATCCAACTGAGCTTCCATCTGAGGCAAATTGAAGCATTCAGGCCCTTCCTTAACTTTTCTACAGCAGTTTGAAGATGAAAGAAAACCCATTTTATCCACCAAATGACAAGTTATACAGGGGGACTTAAAAAAACTGAGTTAAAAAGAGAAAAAGAGATAAAGCTACTAAGTAATTTTCAAAAGCCACAGCTGTTGAAAGTGAGTGCATTTGTAACCTGTCAGATTATTGAATTAAAAAAGTCTTAGTCCCACTTCTCCGCTGTTCCTTTCTGTGGGATTAGAGCAGTGTTGATATTTTTATGTCATTTGCTGCTCTCTAGTGGAGATAAAATATAATTTTAAGGTTAAAAAAGAACAAGAAGATGGAGAAAAGATCTATTATTTGTAAATGTTGATCTGTAAGGAAATCTGAGTTCCTGAGAAGAGTCTAAGGCGCAATAACACCTCACATTTCTGAGATGCAATAACACTAAGGTTGGGGGTTTCATCCCTGTATGGATCATTCACTTAAGAGTTGGACTCCATCCTTGTGGGTGCCTTCCAAGCCAGAATATTCTGTGATTCTGTGATATCTCATACAACACAGCACTGCAGAGTCAGGCAGTGATTTTTTGAATATAAATGTAAAAGTTCATAATGAAATTAGAGAGAGTGATGCTTGCGTATCAAACTCCCAAATTTGGCTCCTGTTCTGCTTCAGTTGATGAAATACACTTTAAAATCTAGACATTTAATAACTCTAAAAGCCTGTAGTGCAAAATGAAAAATCACTGTACAAAAAGAGGAAACTTTTTTGCTTAACCTGCACAACTTTGTAAATGTGAATATTCCTGTGCTAACCCAGAGCTTTCTGTTTGTTTGTTATTGCTTCTTCCATGAAATTGATTCCCTAATTTCCTTGAGTGCAGAGAAGGACTCATCTGCTTTCTCTAATCACAGAGGAGAAAGCAATAAATGATATACAAGCAGAATGCACTTGCAGTATCTTCATGCAATTGGTACAGCACGTGCATTTCCAGCTGATTCTCCCATTAAAATCACACCAGCATGGCCAAGTCACCTTATTCCCAAATCTTTTCATGTGCACAGGTTTTGCTTCTGGAGGGGCAACCAAAATGTCTCACAGTACATTGTGAATTCTTCAGCCTCAGCTGGACTGCAAGCCACCTCCCAGAGAGTCCCCAGCTACACAGGATTTGCTTTTGAGCTTTTAAGGATGACTCCCGCACTTCCAGGGATTTTTCCATTTTAAATAGCACTTGTCAGAACCACCTGATTTTCAGCTGACTCCTAAATCAAATCAAATGAAATTTTCAGTGGAAAACTGACTTGCAAGTTTTGGAGTTGACTGGAGTTGACTGCTCTGAACATTTATTTTAGAAGTCAGGGACTTGAATAGGTCTTTGGCAGCTGAGCTGCAGAGAGACTCGGGGCTGAGTCACCTTTTAGTCCTGCTCACAACAGTTACCTCAAACATATTCCCCATTTCCACCTCCAAAACTTGCTGTACTGATGAAGAAATTCATTAGAAATCTCTGACAGGCAAAGGGTGAAGTGTGAACTCTGAAGTTTGTTCAAGAATTGCTCACTCTGAAGAGGAAGGGCATGGACAAGAACAACCCCATTTTGGATTCCCCATGGTTTTCCCCTGGTATTGCTCTTAGAACAAGTAATTATATATTTAAGTACTTGCAAGTTTAAAACTTCATCTCATTTCCCATTTGTACAAAGCAATTTCTGGGGGTTTCTCTGCAGGTTTGTACAGATGCAACATCTTCAAGATCTGCCTTGTTTATTGGACTCTTCAGCAATTTTTAGGAATTGTTGCCCTGTGCAGTCAAATAGAATTCAATACCTTATTTATAGCATGCATTTTATTCGTTGCTTTGTAGTTGTTTCTTCATTGGCAGTTCTAGTAATTACTGGAGTGCTGTGCAGAGCAAGAGCAAAGAATTAAGCTTACTGTGAGCACAGATAAGAACTCAATAAAATAAAACAAAAAAACAGTTGGCAAAACCAGGGAAAAGGTTAAAAAAATCAACCTATAAACTGGAAGAAGAGAGTAATGTAAAACTGGCTAAAAAAACCCCCAAGAAAATATTAAATTAAAGAGTATTAAAACGTAAGTATCCTCCACACAAAAGTTTGATTTGGAAGAGTAGAAATTGGCTGATTTGCAATATTAGATCCTCATTTCCCTTCCAATAATCAACTTCCTAAATTCATGATAGAGGGCACCAAAGCCACCTGCAGAAACCAGAGCCATTGTTACACCCCTGCCTCCCAGAGCAAAGCTTATCTGCACTGAAGCCCTATTGATAATGTTTTCATCTCCTCTGTTATTACCTGCTAATGTTCTATTTTTATCAGATTATTAATTCTCATTTGCTATATAAAGCCAATGCTTTAAATTTGGCTTTTCAATTCATCAATGCTTTTTCAAAACCAAACAACATTGACACTGATTTTACTCTTCCCTGTCAAACTGAGTTTTATTTGCAATATCACCCCTTCCAACTGTACCCCCAAAGGGTCACTGTTATTTCAAGTGGCAGGTGTTTACCCATGTGGGTCCTCCTGATAGCACAGAAACAGCACTCATAAAATAGCATTTTGTGGCCACTAAAGTAATATCAGTATTAAGCAGAGACAAAACAGAGTCCATCCTTGCTGAAAGAGCTGTCCAACATGACTCTGTAGTATTCCCTTTGATAAGGTTATCTATTCCACTCAAGGCTCAGAGAGGAACAAAGCAGAAGGTTTGTTTTCTGATCCCATCCCCTTTTTGGAGGGCAGAAGAGGTGAATTCTGTGTGCCTTTTTTGTGTGTCAAAGTTTTTCATTTAAAATGGCCAGTTCCCTGTATTTTAAAGGTTTCCTGCTCAGTGGGGATTTCAGAGCATTTAAACAGAAAAAAATCATCTCAAGAGTAACAATCACGCCTTGAGAAGGCCACAAGACAGCAAACGTTCAGTGTTTTTACAACTTGGGCTTTGGGTGCTATCATCAACCTCTCAAACATTTCTGCAAATCTGAATGCTTGAAAAAAGCCAAACGTATCAGGAAAAGCAAAAAGCTCTGGAAAAAACCCTCTTGCTTTTGGAAATAAAGTTTACTGACTCTGCATGTATGATCTCTCAATTTAAATCTCATCTTTGCTGCTAGAATTGCAAGATGAAAATAATATGAAATGTGAATAAGACAATCCTTGGTCTAACCATGAAATGGCACAGAGATGCACTCAGATACCATGGGCAGCTCTCAGCACCATCTCCAAATGAAAAATGGAGCTCAAATTTTAGGTTGGGGACTATCCTGAATGGTGTGGAAAATGGCAGAGCAGACGATTGGGGATACGAGCAGCAAAAGTCACCCTACCACAGGGACATACATTTTTTCCAATTTTCTATTTCTGATCATTCAGCACCTATGCAATACAATATCTGTCAGCATCAGTGTTACTTGCACCACAACATACTAGAAAATTCAAGATCAGCCTATGCACCCTGCCTGCACCGAAGAGCATGGAATGAGATGTGCAGGAAAGTAGGCAGTAAACATAGGTTTTTAAATTGATCTCTTCTACTGTTTTTTAATAGTTTTTCTCAAGTGTCTGTATTTTAATTTAAAATGTAAATTTGTAGCCATATAATTGACCAAAATATAATGGGATTAGTACTGTTAGCAGCGATTTATTTCATGCCATCAAGAGAAAAATCGTAAAAACTAACATGACGCAGCAGAAAAAATTCCTGTTAGGTAAAAGCTTTGCAGCATAGCAAACAATTCCCACTGATGAGTAAAAAAGGTGTTTTACGTATACTAAATATATCTTTAATGATAAGCAATTAAAAATTGACAAGACTGCTCTAATGGAATGATAATGGCTATCAAGGGTAATAACCAACCAGAGAATAAGCAACTGAGCTAATAGATCAATTAAAGCTACAAGAAAATTTGTGCCCACTCTGTCAACAGTGGCTGTTCCAAGAGTGGATGGTCTGCACAGAACAGTCTTCCACAGCCAAGGGACAAAGAGATTTTTAACAACTCTTGTCTCAGAAATTCGAAAATAAGGGGAAAAAAAAATGGAGAAAACAAGTGCTCAGCTAGGCTAAGAGAATATTTCTTAGCAAGTATAAAAATTTGTCTTTGAGTCACTGGGATTCAAAATTCCTATTGAAAAAATTGCGTTCTTTTCGTTTCCTTCCCTCGTTTTCCCTCTTCACGAATCTGAATATCCTCAGAAAGCCCAAGACGTGTTTGAACAAAAGAGAACATAGAAATCCTTGGTCCCCCCACTCGAGAAGCCTCCACCTACATGGCAGCCCTTGCTGTTAAGTAGCTGAAGCCAACAGATCCACCAGTGTTTTATTTATTTAGTGCATTGGTGGCGCGCGGGGCTGCAGTTTATCACGGTGACGGCTGAATCCATCATCCTCTACCTGCAGCTATAATAGGAGTGCTCTCAAATCAACAAGTCTTTCCTTCAGAGTAACTGAACTGTAAATTGTCCTTGACCAGTCAGACAAACAAAAACAACCTTCCCTGTTAATCTGCTGAAGACAAACAGCCCGGTGTCTCCCCTCCCGCCAAGAAGGATGTCGGTGGCGGCGGTGGTTTATGTGTCACATCCCTCACGCGGGCCCACTCCGCCCCCAGCTCCACAAGCTCAGTGAGGGATGGAGAAAGAGATGCAACCCGACCTCTAAAAATGTAAATAATCACTTTGTTTCTAGGATCACGGGGCTGCTTTTAACGGAGACAAGGTTTCCCAGATCGTTAGAATGTATTAGAGAAATGTAGGTTTTTCTGCTGGATAGAGAGAACTTACAATAACACATCTTGATAGTCTTATGTCAAACACAGACAAGTTTTTGCCCTTGTGCATGATCAAGAAATCAATTTCATGAAATACAGTTAGAGAATTAATTAATGGTGCCTAGGTTCACTATTCTCAATTTCTAGTTCATACACACACACATATATATATAAAAATTACTGGAAATATTTTTTTATTTAGATTATTTTCTGTGTTTCTTGTGGCGGCAACTGAGTGCAAATATTTTCACTTTCCTCATCACTCTTTGCAACTGACTTTTTAAGGTGTTTTACGAAAAAAAAAAAAAAAAAAGAAGCATTCCTGAAAGGCTCCATTAAAGAAATGCTGACACATTATGTTACAGTATGTTACAGTATCTTGGGTTCTATCAGTCACATTTCATTACTTTTACATAACATGGCTCTATTGATGCAACCTGATGTGACATGTCACACTGCAGTGTCAGCTACAAACTTGGGCTAAAAAGTTTTCCTCCTCAAAACCCTTGTCTTGACAAAACACAGGAGGAATGACTGCACACATTTCTTCATTTATCAGCACAAATAAATAATTTAAATTAAGACTAACACCACGCCTGTGTGCTAGCGTGTAATTCCCCGCCACATTTGTGCACACCACGTGCAAAGTGGGCAATTGTTGGAGTGTTTTACTCCTGGCACATCTTTATTCAGAACATCCAGAGGTGTCTGGGTCAACAGCTTCCTATTTATTCAAATTTATATTGACTAGCTTCAGAAGGCAAAGCTGACAAAATGATTAATTAGACTTTATAACTCATTGGCAGCCTGCAGTTTAATGGAATTAGCAGAGCTTAAGTTCATCTTTAAATACCATGACGGTTTTAATTTTAAAAACGTCAAATTACATTTTTCAGTCAGCACCAAATACTAGATGACTTATTCCAAACTTATGGGAAACCCAAAAAGGCTAAACAGGCACCATGTTTAATATTGGATTTTTATGACGATTTAAATCTTTAAGGAACTGAATAATTTCTTTTTTCTTTTTTTTTCCCTACATTAGGCAGCTGCACCCCTTGGGCAGGCAGTGAGTTGACCAGGTATGAAGGTTTTTATAGTGTTGGCATGTAGGATGTTTTGTGATCTATTAGAAATTACTTAAACTGGACAATTTAAACAAAAATACTGTCAAACTCTACAAGGTGGATGTGAAACAGTTACCAAATTAGAGGTAATGATGGCATTTTAGTTGTAAATGCAAAAGGGTTTACCTGGCCCTCAACAGGGGATGTGACTATGAGGGGTGTCACACATGCTTGTTTCATTGCCAACTCTGACTATTAAAATTCAAATATTCATATTTAAGTAAAATTATTACATTACAACATTTATATTATGTATGTGATATTATCCAATAATATTTACGGTGGTCTGTATTTAAATACATACAAATTAAATAACATTTATACTGAATAATAAGAATTTTGGCTTTTTTCCTCATTATTCATCATCATTTCCTTCCCCAGGTGCCATTATGTGACCTGACCTATGGAAAGACCCTAAGACTTATTGTTCACATTTGCTTTGTTTTTATTTTAAAACATTTTCTAATACAGAAAGCAAGTTTTGTATTACCTTTCCATTTCACTCTGGGATGCTTTTTTGCAAAAGGATATATCAGACAGAGTCATGATATTCATGCTAATAAAGCATTTCTAACTGACAATTTTAGTCTAAGCTGCATTAAATATCAATTTTTATAAGGGATGAAATTTAGCAAAGGTGGACAGCTCTAAGAAGAAATGGTCTTAGATGGCAAATCCCCATAATTCTTGTAACATGTTGCTGTATATTATTTTTTTCAATCCTTATCTAGACCATTAATGTTGAAATTGGAGAGATATGGGAAATAAAAAATTTAAATTACGCTTTGACCCCAGCCATGGAAAACATGTAGTTTTAATCAACCACTGAATTTCAGGAAACCCCCGCACCCGGCAGGAAGAAAGCCCACGGATTTCCAAAGACCTGCATGCAGTCATGGGCCCTCTTCCCAGACCTGCCAGGTGAGTGTGGATCTCATCCACTTTTGTCTCCCCTATTTGTCCCAACTGTTTGGTGTAATTGAGATGCTCAGATGGGGACACACCTGCTCATCCTCCCCGTGAGCCTCTCCAGCACCACACCAGCTCTAATTCCTCTTCAGGGAAACCTCTCTTTCCCATCCTGACCTTTCCGTGCTCTTTCAGGAGGGAGCACTTCCAGGGATAACTGATGTGGAACTCGTGCAAATGTTAAAGTTGTCCCAGGCACTCCGCTCCTTGTGTTTGTGCATTTCCTGCAGAGCTACAATAATGTCACAAAAGGCACCTGCAGACTTCTATATAGCTTTATATTTCCAAGTACTACTGATCATCCAATTCCTGCTGGTTCTGAACCTGAGGGATGAACTTGCTCTGGATTTATTTCCCTTGTCTGTTTCCTCTTTTCTGTTTATTTTTGGTTTGTGAACTTGGCTTGGCTGAGGAACAGGCTGTGCTCACTCACATCCAGCCAGACATCAAAGTGCTCAAAGTTGAGTATTCCTGCTTTGGTGTGAGGCTTGAAAACCCCGAATCCATTCAAAATTCAGGATTTCAATCACCATTGGATGCTTGTCCTGAGGACAGGCAAAGCAGGGGACTCTGCTGTCTTACCTTGGTGCTCTTTGGAAAACATCTCCCTGGTTCATCTGCCTTCCCAGAACACATCAGAATTACACTTGCATTTATGACCAGCTTGTGAGAAGAAGCTTTGATTTCAAAATAATGTGTTAATTCAATATTAATCATGATTTGGCATTAATTCTAAACTTATTCTGTAGTGCTTTACTTCAGAGTCCCCCTGGTTTACTGTACAGACATAGAAAGTGTTAAAAAGAATGGTGTTTTACACAACATTTAGACCAGGTAGATTGCCATCACATATGAATGCCATTTAAACAACACTTGATGAAGAAACAATGTATTAGGGGATATAATAGCAGATAAATTTTAACAAAAAAAACCACCCCAAACCAACTAACAAACCAACCAAAAAAAACCCCCAAAAACAAACAAACAAAAAACCCAACAAAAAAATAAAAACACCACAAAAACTCCAAACCTTATTTTTTTTTAGTAAATCCAAGAGGAATTTAACACTATGACACCAGAAGTCCACCTCAGATAGCAAAGGGAGACTCTAAGGGGAGATTTCCAAAGCTCAGAATGCCCACACTCTGCTGCTTTGCATATGATTAACATAAGCACAGGCAGGATAAGTCACCCAGCCAACCAGAAACTGAATGAGAGGAGGAGGTGGCAAACAGCAATAGCAGACAGGTCATTATCATGTGTCAAAACACTGCAAGACCACAGGGGGGAAAAAAAAAAAGAGTGAGAATCAGGATAAATAAAAAAAGGATCCTGGAGTTAAGGGTATTCAGAATCTTTCAACTAACTGGGCCTTTCTAAAGAGGGTAATTTATTCACAGAATTACAGAAGTTACTTACAGCTAAGAAACCCACTTATGATACAACACTGATTTTTTTGTTTGGTTGTTTTCACAACCTGATTCTCAATATTTTAAACACATGGCAGTTTTGGGCTGTACTGACAAGTTCTCAATTTCTTTTCAACAAAGCAGAGGATTTCCAGCATGCACAAGCTGCTGGAATTCTAGCTAGCCTTGCTGACGTGCCAAAATTAAAATCATAGAGAAGCACTTTTAGCACCTGCCTGCATTGCATCGATCTGAAAGTAAAGTATGGCACTGTTTTTAAGCAGTTTTTCACTCTTTCAAGGCAAAACCTCCCAATTAATACACATACAGCACACCTCTTTTTAGCCTTACAAGAAGTGTTTTAAATGGCATGGTTTCTACTTGATTTGGTGCCAAATTAAGTGTAAAAAACGTGCAGTTTTTGGAGTAAGCAGACACCCCCCAAAATCTGCATCTCGGTACAAATGAAATTCCTGTCAGTTTTTGCAACAGTGAACAAATGCCCACAAAGTTCAGAACACTCCAAAGCACATAACACAATCTCAGTTTTATAACAGAAAAGTGTCATTTTTATGGACTGCAGCAAAAACCTCACTGTATTTCAGATACTTTGAATTAGAAAAGAAAATAAAATGCACACAGAACACCTTTTATGAAGCCAGAAATATATCTACAACACGTAAATAAGCTTCCAAGAAACTGTAAGGCATTAGAGAAGCATAAAAATATAAAGCTAGTATATAAATATGCTGAAAATTCAGGGAAGGGGTGCACATATATTCCCATCATATCTAACTAAAAGCCTTCCTAACTTCTCTGGATATAGTTGTGTATGTCATGAGACAGGAATTATGGTGATTCCATGAATTGGAAATTGGCAGGGAAATTATTTCCAATGGAAAATTACACACTAACTTCTGAACAGTGTGACATTGTGTTTTTGTTTGTACTCCCTTCTCAGTTGTGAGAATCAAGGCTCCGTCTGAGCCTGCAGAATGTGGGGAACAGACCTGGTTTGATGTGCTGACGAAGAGGAAACTGAAAACCCCCAGAGCTGCAGTTTCAGGGGGTTTTGCTTCAGACAATGCATTTTTCTGCAGCACTGATGGAATTCCCTCCTCACTCCGGGAACTGGACTCGGAGAATTTTCTCCACAGACAGAGTGGAAGCAGCAGACTGTGATGGCAGGGAAACAAAAAGTGGCCAGGGTGTCTATGTCCACCTAAGGGTTCTCATAAGGAACAGTGGCGTGTGGACAAGGAAAAGAGATCCCTGGAAATGAAATTAAATGAAACGTAGCAGAAATTTGCAGGCTGGGTTCTGACCATGGGCGTGCTAAGTCAAGAGGCAACAGAGAAATAAAGCACTGCCTGTTAGCACTGCAAAGCCTGAGTATGTATTTTACAGAAAATGCCACCAGACAGGGCTGATGGCCCTTCAGGAAGAGGTAATTTTCCACTTAAATGCATGTGGATATTAACGTGTGTAGTGCTGTGCAAATGAAGAAGGCAGGCTATAAGGGGCTTGGAGCAGGCACACTGAATGAGATTCAAAAGAGCCAATTCAGCATATAGGGGATACGTGGCTGATCATAGAGACATAATGAATAACAATATCCCTTTGATGTTAATTAGTTGCACTTGATAAGGCAACGCTAGAGAGGCTTTACAGCAGTAGAGTAAGGGAAAATCAGAACCTCAATAAAGCTTTCAGCATGCTAACAGCAATAAGGATTTTTTAAAAAGGAAACCAAAACAAGTACACTGCCAAGGAGCCCCTAATTCACTGGATCATCCAACCTCCAGAGAGAGAGAGAAGACTTCATAAAATGCAGAAACAGAAATATCAAAGCTACAATTTTGTCAGAAAGGTCCGAATTTCTTTTTCTTTTCCATACTACTGTAATGCTACTCCTTGCCTCTTTTATAATCCACTTTTTACTTCCCCAAAGCCCAATGGGGCACAAACAGGTTTGCCCAGTCTGGCAAATTGTCACCATTCAAATACTGAGCTTGCTCCCTGCTCCTGAATCCTCTTCCTCTGCTGTTTGTGCTCACTCATGTCCAGCCAGACATCAAAGTACTCAAAGCTGAGTACTCCTACTTTGGTGTGAGGCTTAAAAAGCTCAAATCCATTCGAAATTCAGGATTTCAATCACTGTTGGACACTTGTCCTGAGGACAGACAAAGCTGGGGACTCTGCTGGCTTGCCCCTACATCTTGGTGTTCTTTGGAAAACATCTCCCTGCTGCTGCTTCCCCGACTTGGCAATCCCATGGGAGAGCCCAGCTCAGGGTTGCAAGGGCAGGGAAGGAAAAGCAATAGAGGAAAAAGGAATAAACCTTATTATAAAGGTTTATAATAATCCAAAAAACAGATCAGCAAAATATTTCACTGAATGAGCTCTATAAAAGGCCCCAAACTCTATTAAATTACACTTTCAACCTTTATATTATAGAAAAAGTCTTTGGTTTAGCTAATTTTGTGAGCATTTCTGCTTACAAAACAAGCTAAAATGATCCTAAATATCAAGTACAAACTAAAATTATGGCAGAAAAAGCTCATGTTCTTTACTGTTAAATGTTAAGCCCATGCTAAACTTCTGATATGTCAACAAATTTGCAGTGATTGTGTTTGCAGCATTAGGTTGATCAAAAAAATAAGACAGCAATCTTATGCCTTCTTATTAAAAAACCCAACCCCCTCCAAAAAACAGATCATACTTTGATTTAGGTTCTTATCATCTGATAGCCTTAACTTCATGGCTATGTAAGAAGATGGAGGGAATGATTTATTGTTGACTGTCATTCTTTCTGGAGATGAATAATCTTCTTCCTCAGTATTAAAGTGGCTTTCAGGCAAATCAATCAACCATAGATCATGTCATAAGACTGTCTGCTGATGTTAATAAAGCATTTGGTAATAAGGAGCTTTATGTGTTGTATTTATAGACACAGAAATGCTATAATGTCCTCTTTAAAAAGGGGACAACTTGCCTGTGGCATTGTTTAAAAATGAAGTTTGACATAGAAGTTTCTGAATTCTCCAGCATATTTTACGTGCAAGAGAGCAACAGTTTGCCAGGAATGCTGTCTCGAATAAAGGGATCAAGTGAGGGAGACAAAAGTCAACTGCAGGTGCAGCCCTAGTAATGCACATCATGTAAATTATTATGGTATTTTGCTTTTATTTATAATTAGCATCCCTGCATTTCCTAGTCTTCCTACATAACCCAGAGATTGCCTTTTAGGTTGTAAGGAAGAGAGGAATTAATGTGGAACAGCATATATGTGAAGGCTTACTTCAAACCTGCCTCTTCTCCATTGTGTATATCATAAAATGACAAGATAATGGATTGTCAGGACTGCAGAACACACAACGTTGCCCCATGGAACTCCAGCACAAGCACAGAGTAATTTCCAGGTCAGGTATGCTCAGGAGTGAGTAATTTAAATTATCCATGAATTCTTTCAAGCTACTGAAAATTCATTACCTCCATATCTCCAATAATAAGGGAAAAATGACATTTACTACAGAATTTAAATATTTAGAGGAATGACTGAGTAATGACTTATGGTCATCAAATACAGTTTTGTAATTGAGCAGTGAAGGGATAAAGAATTAGAAGTACATCAAGAGGCTTCTGGGAAATAGGGAAAGTGAATTCTTTCTAAATCCTAAAATTTTGACTTAAATTATTTGCATGTGCCAAATGGTGAGCTGTGTGAGCTGGCCTTCATGATTTGGAATGCCATTCCATTACCACTTTTTGAGCAGAGGGTGGCTACTAAGGAATAGCTGGAATAAATATCATTAAATTAATGGTCAAGTAGGGTTCCTAAGATTTAAAGGATTCCTCAGATTTAAAGCATTCCTCAGAATTTCTGAGGTGTTATGATCATCTGTGTGATATTTGCAGACGTTTTCCTTTTGAGCAGAGACTTTCCCTGTGGGAGTGAAAAAGCCAAAGCCAGGAACACTGACACCACGAGGAGAGATGGATAAGGCACAGCTAAAGCAGCAACCATGCTGGGAAGCTCCTTGTACTGCAAAAAATTCAGTTTTGAACCACAGATGGTGGAAAATCAGATACTTGAAGGATTCAGAAGCTCTTTGCAGGGGCATTGAAAATGGCCAATGAAGTGATCTAGGCAGCTCTGAGTTTTTTGCTCATGAGGAAAAAAAAATCACTTGTGGTTCAAAGATTAAGAGAGTACAGGGAAAAAAAAATAGAAGGAGATGATGGATCATTGATCAGTTTGATTGGTTTTGGAACAACTGTGGAGAAAGCAGTTGTGGAACCATGGAATCATTAGGGTTGGAAAGGTTTTTTAAGATCAGCAAGTCCAGCCATCAACCCAGCCCTAACCCTGGGCTCACCACATCATGTTTACCCTGGGGTGTGCAAGTAATATGGGGGAAGAGTCAGACCCCTGGCATTTCCTTCTCCAAGACTGAAAATTTCATTGCAATAATTTAATTCTAATTAATTTGTTTGTTTGTTTGTCTTTTTTTTTTTCTTTTTTTTTTTTTTTCTCTCCTCCATCCTACCCGTTTTCTATTTTGTTTCCCATTTTCCTTCAAGATTTTGCAGTGGCCCAGAGTTCAGCAGCATCCCGTGTGGACTTATTTGAAGCAGCCAGGTAGATTGGTTACCTGGTTATACTGTGGAGTTATTTCCCACCCTGATGGCACTGAATTAGATTGCTGGAGTACAACCTTTACAATCTGTCACTTCTCCAGATCTTTTAAGTGCTGTTGATATCATCCTAGAAATTTCAATCACTGGAGTAGGAATAGCTCTGGAAATTATTGATGTCTATAATAAGGTAATATGTCATGGCAACAATGTCATTTTTGTATGGATTCCAGCTGGTGTAGATATTAAAGGAAATGAAATGGGAGATAAAGCAGTCAAAAAAGCTTTGCAAAATAATTCAGAAGTCATTGAAAAAGAGAATTCAGTCAGTCAACAAACAAAAAAGCAAAGCCAAACAACTAATCCTGGCAGCTGAAGGTTAAAAAAGGGTAAGGCAATTTACAACAGCAGAATATTCTACTTCTGTGCCCAGCTACCAAACCCTGCAGAAATAACAATAAAACAATGAAGAACCAAATCTGTGAGCAGACTAATTACATCAAGGTCCTATGATGCCTTTTCTTAGGTCCAGGTCCCCACCAGATCAACATCACCCAAAACTGCTCCAATGGAAACTCATTCCAACAGACAGAACATTTGTTCAGCAGTGCACAGGATTTTACACACCATTTCAGAAACCTAATATTTGTCCAAGTGGACATATTCTCTTGTTTGAATAATTCGTATTAAATCCAAATAAAAAAAGATCCAAGAGGAATGAAAAATCAAGTTTTACCTTACAGCTTGCAATTACTGCAGCTAGAACTATCTATTAAGTCATCCTTCCATATTTTTTCAGCTGAAGTACAATATTAATACCACATGGTTTACATATATGCTTTCTTCAGTGGTATTATTTACCTTTCTAAAACAGGTAAAAGTGGGATTTTAGCTCATCTAAAGGCATGTTGGATACCTTTGCAGTAATAGCCAGGAAAAGTGAACACCCCTACCTAAAGACCCACTCCCAAATCAATCCTCTGCCAATGCAACTCAGGGTGCACAGACACACACAGTTACCTAAATATAGGTAGAATGTAGATTTTTGGAAAAGACAGATTGGAAGGGTCATGGTCAGAGCACAGTCCTCTTCACTGTTGAAGAGACAGCATATTTAACATAGAGAGACACTATTGGGGGATAATATCAGCAACAGAAGCACTGTATGGAAAAGTTGTGTGGTTTTTTTTTTTTTTTTTGTGTGTGTGTGTGTGTGTGTGGTGTTTTTTTGGTTTTTTTTTTTTTTTTTTTTTTTTTTTTTTTTTTTTTTTTTTTTTTTTACAATCAGGTCACGGGAGCTGACACCTGCCCATGCCAGTGCATCCCTTTCAACGCCCTTATGCCAACAACAAAGACTTTCCATCATGGAAAATCTTAATAAACGTTTGATCATCAGCTCTGGCCTCTTTTCTTGCCTCTAAACGACCACAATTTCCTGTACCCAAGGGCAGGAAAGAGAGATCTAAGAACAGAAGCGGAAAAATCCTTATGACTTATAAAATCTGGAGATGGCGAGCTGGGTACTGTGCAAATCACCTTTTAAAAAATAGATACATGTTTTAACAGCAGTTCAAACGTGAAAAGGAAAATTAAAAAATGAAAGTAAGAGGAAGAGAAAAAGAGAAGTTGAAAATATTTTACCGCCCTCCAGTGGTGAAATGCGAGATGGACCAGAACTGACAGAGTTTTCAGGGTGTAAGTGCTTTATTTCTTCTTCTCTCCTGGAGTCTCCCCAAAGTATTGCAGATATTAGAAATCTAAATGCCCAGGAGAAGATAATACATATATGTGTCAAAGCCAGAACAAGTATGTAAAAGTATGAACCTCAGTGAACTTCTGCAAATCTTTCTGTCCCTCCCCTAGCTATGGCAACAAATTCCTAGAATGGAGATATTTATATTCTTAGAATTCTATTCATAAGATATTAAATTTTAGCACGATCTTTAGAGATTTAACCAGTCTTAGTGTGGGGCTTTTATTTTTTTTTTTTTAACAGGTGAATAGAGGAGAGCCTCAAAAATCTTTTGATTTAACCTGAAAGGCTGAAAATGATGAACTGTTTCAATGTCAATTAACTGAATCAGAACACCCAACATCAAAGCATCTCCATCACCATCACCATCTCCATCATCAGAGATGGTGATCAAAATTAGCCTGATTTTAGGACATTATTTCCATGAATCACTTTTGACACAATATCTTTTTGACAACCTTTAGCATTTTTTTTTATTTCCCCTCCTACAATTAAAATTCATCCACAGTAATTCTTCATTAGAACTAGGCCACTGCAAGGTAACCATTCTCTTATTAAATTTGCATCAAATTGTTTTGGGTCTTGTCTGAAAATTAGAGATACCTTTCAATGCCTCCTCAAGGAGAAGTAAAATCAAACAATACCTATTGTGCCAGAATCCCTAAATTCAGCAATTTTTCACTGCAATAGTGGATGCTGGGATGCTGTGGGACATGAGGGTCACACCCAGCAGTGCAGATCTCAAAGATCCCAGTGTGGTGTCCTGCACAAACACCAGCTCTGCAGGAAACCACCCTGATCCCAAAATGTTAATTCCTGCAGAGCCATGCCAGACATCTGAAGCATCACCAGATGAGTCCAGTGAGGGTTTCCAGAGTGCTCAACAGACCAGCACAGACTGGGTGGTCTCTGTGGTGCTGCTGCAGCTTTGCCCAGGGCCTGACACACAAGAGTCTGCCTGGAACTGCCCTGCCCTGGGCTGCCCAGAAACACAGAAAACACACATATTTGGGATTGTCTTGGACACAACCTGTTTACCCTGCTGTTTATTAATTTCTCATTCAGCTGTGCAAGAACATCTATAATATCATTTTCAATCCTGGCTGTGAATTGGCCAAGGAAACAAGTGTTCACTTCTCTGGGGACGACCACACGTCCTTCCCTCAGAACGCTCCGGTGCCCCTGCTCCGGGGGAAATTCCACTCACACTCTCCTTCTGTTGAGACATATGACTGCAAACATGCTCCTCTCACAAGCAGATAAATGTTTCCTCTCAATCAAACAGCAAACTATGTCTGTCAGCTGCTCACTTCCTCACAGCACTCCATTGTATGTTTTTTTTTACTGAATTGTATTTTTTTGCAATGAGATTTTCTTTCCTTATTTGAAGTGGAAAGAAACCCAAAAACAAAGCCAAACAAAACCAAAACACTGAAAAACCCAAGGAAAAACACTGAGCTGTTTGATTACTATGGTATATGATTTCTGTGAGGAGCTGTGTTTTACAAATTGCTGAATATCTGTGCTGAGGAACTCAGCAGCTCTCAGGACATACTTGTGAATCATTGGCAAAATCAGCTCTGACCTTGAACTCCTCTTCTGAAGCTCTCTGAACTTGGGCAGTCTGGGAAAAAAAAGAAGAAAAAAGGAAGATTTATCTTTTTTCTTCTTTGTTATGCTCTGCTGTTCTTTCAACAACTCCTGCACTTCTGTGACAATAAAACACTAACTATGGAGCAGCAATGGCGAAACTTCCTTTATCAAATCCCATCCATAACTACAGTCCAGTAGTAGAACACACAATATCCTTGTGCAAGCAAAATACTCATGCTTTCAGATACCTCATTCACAACTTCAGCTCCCTTTACAATGCAGCTACTAAGTGAGAGACCACATTACACTTTGGGCCTCAGAAGTAGTTGATCCTTTGCAATTTTATTCCTATTATAACCTCCACAAAAATACAGCTTTGCATCTGTACAAACAACTTTTATGCCACATTTTTATCTGCTCAATCATTTTGTCCTTGTGGAAATGACAGCTATCAATTCCACCTGGGTAATACAAATGTGCTTGAAGAAAACAAAATGTCACTACTTTCAATTACAAGGGCAGCAGATAAACGCCAACTCATTACAGAGTACTTAAAGCTCAAGTCTAAACTTACTGTGAATTACTTTCTAAATCTAAATGCCAATATTATACTTAGGTGTATTGATTCAGACATATAAACCTATTTAACTCTCTGGGTCAGAGTTTGTTTATCTTTTGTCAGGAACAGATTGCCAAGGCAAGGAGAACAGTAGTGGGTCTGGATAATGGAAAGAGTTTGCCTTGAGCACCCAGCTTCATTAGGAGGTGACAAAATTGCAGTACATGTGGCATTTCAATGCAGGCAGGTTATTTTTACATTTTACATAATGCTCAAGTCTGAAATTAGATGCTGGAACTCTGAAAGCAGCACTGTGACATACACAATCAGTGGAGGGACTTGAGAACATGCTTGAAGCTGAACAAGTTCTTCATTGTATGGAGGCTTCAGAGAGGCCCCTCAAATTCAGTTAATTGGGCCAGAATCATTGCATCAAAGACCAACCCACACAATGGAGTTTGTTAGTCACTCTTTGCCATTCCTTATGGAATTACCTGCCTTGCATATTCTAATGAGAATCATGAGTCTTTAAAAAAACAGTTTTTGTACCCCTATCCACTCAGATGCCTCTGCTACGTGACCTTGGCTACAGAAGTGACAATATTAAAGGGTCTGACAATTCCCTGTAAGATTTCAGAGCTTTTCTCAGGACTCTGGGAAAGCTAAATTACCCTCCTGAAGGCCTGCAGACAAAATTCACTACTGAAGCCCAAATTTAACTCAAAACAACGCCTTAGCAGCAGGCCGAGGGAAGAGAGAATAAATTGGAGGAACTTTCTTTCCCTTTTTTAGTTCAGGGATGGTGGAAATGTGCTCCTCCTCTCTGTGGGCTCGTTCCGGAGAACTTCACAGGCAGTGTGGCCACATCAGAGCCTTGAACACGCTGAGGTGGAGGAACCACAACCCAAAGTGCTCTGAGCTGATCCCATTTCTGCTCTGAGAAGAATGTGCTGGCTGGGAGGGTTCCCATCACTGCAGGGGGGTGTAATTGTGGGTATCTGACACCCTGCCCAGACCCTACATCAAACCCACAGAGGAAAGAGGGATGGCTGGGCAGAGACGATTTGCTGGGAGAATGGCAGTGGTGCTGACAGGGAAATGCACAAATTCCCAGCTGCAGGTGCCAGGGATGAGCCAGGATTCAGGTGTGAAAGGCACACCCAGGTGCTCCATCAGGGGTGGCAGGTTTATAACTCCCCAGCTGCCAGGCATGAGGCAAGGGGGTTACAGGACCTGGCTGCAGCAAGAGAAGTCTTTACAGAAGGACAGTGTGTGATTGTCCCAATGCATTCAGTGGACAGAGCCAAAATATATTTTTTTTAGTACTGCAGCACTTTCATTCCTGGCAGAACATTCATGAGTACAGCTATTAGGGCTCAGTTTGCTAAGCTAAATAGAAAAAAAAATATTTTTTTTTACTTGTCTGTATCTCAGGCATAGTATGAAATTACAATATGATTCATTCAAAATATCATAATCTTATTTTTCAATAAAAGGCATTCTTCAAAGGTAACAGTTTCTACTATAAGCAGTTGCACTCAAATCCTTAATATGACTTCTGTTGTTACAGAAATCACAGAATTCCTCAAGTTACTGAAGCACTACCTAATCATCTATGCATTACAAGCATTATTATTGATGTTTCAGTGCTTTTTACAGGAATTCTGATCAAACCCACTGAAAACTGAATCTACATCCCCAAAATCCCAGCCCAGGGCTGATATCCATATCTAAACAAGAATTCTCATATTCATTTAAAATCTAAATAATATGAATAAACACAAAAAATTACTGTTATTCTCTTCTAAATATCTTTTAAAGATTTATAGGCAATCTATCACATACATGGAATTAGGATCTAAACAGACAGGGACATTACTTCACCCAGATAAATATCTTTAGGATTCTGCTCCAAATACAGATTTTCTTTTCTTAAAAAAAAAAGGTTAATATCCACCCCCCCCCCAAAAAGAAAAAAAATCCAACACCAAAAACCAAAACAAACCTGAGGGGTATTATTCTGATTATTTTCTTCAAATATAGTTATAGTGTATTTTATTTATCATTAAAATATCATTAGGAAAAAATAAATCTTTTTCTTGCAAATGTGTTTGTTAAACTCATTTCTAAAATCATGTAAAGACAGCTGTATTCACTATGAAATATTTACTTATTTTTATTATGAAAATGCTTTATGTTACTAATGGTGCACTTGTATCTCAAGGGTAACAACTCCCAAGTCCTCCAAACCTGAGGAAAGGAACTTTGGAAGGAGCCAGCAGAGGGACCCCTTCAGTTAAAATTAAAAATCATTCAAAACCCAACCCTTCAATCAAAATCCAACAGGGCTTTATTTAGGCACAGGCACAGATAGTGTCTAATGTAGCAAGAGCACAAAAAGTAGCAAATTTCTGATACAAGACAGTGAGGTTTCAAACAAAAGAATAAATTCTCTTTTTGTGTTTGTGTATTTCCAGTATGAACTGATATTTTATGATTACCATTCACTTATATAATACTGAGGATGGCTGGAACCCATTTGCTAAATACCACAGTGTCAGGATTAGAGCTAAGAAAACAATCAGGTTGCATTTTATGTTGTTCCCTGAGAGTAAATAGGAAACAGGGCTGTGGCAGGAGCAGAAACTTATCTCCCAAACTGTCCCTTCCTTCTCTAAACCACTGCCTTCCTCAGGATTAAACAGGATGTCCATGGGAATGTGAGCACAGGAAAACAACACCAAGCTGCAGAGAATGTCTGAGTGCAGAAAGCATCCTACAGTGCTGCAGCTGGAGACTGTTGGTGGCTGCAATGCATTTATTTAGCAAGTGTGGTTCTGCAGCAAACACTTCCCAGCTGCATCTTTAACTGGAGGGGAAATTCGATCAGCGCGTGTGTCTTCTGCAATTGTTGCCATGGTAGCTTAGCCAGACATGATGTTGTAGAAACAATTAATTTTTCACATTGCAGGAACTTGGTATTTTATAACTTTCTGCCTTTTTTTTTTTCTTCTATTCTGTGAACTCCCAGGATTTTGTTTCCTGTCAAAAGTGGCAGCGCCTTTGTAGCCGACGCTTGTTCACACTGTGATGTGACAGCCCCCACACTCATAGAATATTGATTGTGAAAAAAAAAAAAAGAAAATAAATTGTAAACTATGAAATTCTGGAAATGCAGATTCAGAAAAGAGCTCATTGTGCTGCTCCACAGTGGTTTACAATGTTCTAAAGCACTGATTACACGTAAAAGGCAACATGGGCCATCACACAGCTCTGCTTTACATTGAGAATGAAAAGCAGATCAGGTTCCAACCACTGCAGATTTAACCTGGTTTTGCCTCTTAAATATGTAACTCAGTAAGGTTTGGAAACACAAAAGAGCTTTAAAAAATTTTCTTGTTTTCTAAATACTATTAGTGCTTCATAAATGATCTTATTTACAGAGAAAAAGGTGACCTGGAATCTGTAAACCCCTCACCTTTACAGATATGCCTCTTTCACAGATAGGCAAAATTTACAATCCAGTAAGTCACTCTGATTACACAGAAAACTGATGGCAGGTCTACCTTTGAATCTATTTATTAATTATAATACAAATAGATTAATTTCTGTCAATGTATGAGTGATATCATAACAATAGCAAGGCACAAGGAAGCCATTTCCTGCACACAACATAATACTTTCACTGTGCTCTTTGTCTAAAAATCCATCTCCTTCCTCTTCAGGCTGTTTTGAAACTTCCTTTCTTCCCTCCCTGCAGTTCTCTCCCATTCCCTTATGTTATCTTAATAACTCAAGTCCTCCTTCAAACATTCTTACACTTGCATGGCCTTGCAGAATAAAGTGATTGTCAGCAGGAAGGGATTCTGGTTTTTTTAAAATTTCACCATTTTTGATGGACATGCAAAATTTACCTAGAGTTAAAAAAAAACCCAAACAAAACACTCGGGGAAATAAGTTTCTGATTATCTATGCCAAGGTGATGGAGGAATTTATAAATGTATCAGAATAGCAACATGGGAAATAACAGGAAAGAATTTGCAGAGAATTATTTTATGACAGGACAGTTCTGATAATTTGCCAAGATAAAATTTTCATTTAGTGTTTCAACAAAACAGACAACCTAAACATTAAAAATACATCCTCTTCTCTATTCAATGATTATCTCAAGCTCTCTTTTCCACATTCCTGATACCTTTTGGGTTCTGCTGTTCCCAAGAACCTGCTAAAAAGAAACGAAATCCCATTGTATTTGCCAAAGAATACACATGAATTTTTTCCCCCATGTGCTGATAAGAATCCCACTGAAGACAGATGGCAGATGCTGATTCCTACCCAGCTGACACACTGAGGGTTTTTGATCACCATGTAGGCAAGGAATACAATAACTTGTAAGTTAGTTTGAAAAACTCAGGGGATGACCAGAATTTGCTGGACAGAAAGCATATGGTCAGCAAAGCTTGAAAGAAATGAACAGGTTTGGGATTATTCTATCTGACTTCTCAAATCTGCCTATTTGAGAGTCTGTTGGGGCATTTCTACAAAGGTTTCTTACTTCATACATTTATAAAAATATGCAAGAAATTGAGAATTTGAGGATCTCTAAAGAGTATCTATATATGTATCACTATCTATGGGAACTATATATATATAATGATATATTTTAGAATCTTCACTCACATTTCCAACTCTTGTAGTTCTACAGCGCATTCATAGTAAAAGCAGCTAAATTCTTGGCATTTTGGGATTACAGAAACTCCTTACTAGTCATCTAAATGTGTGTGACATTTCTGGAGTGCACAGTTAAAGAGGAAGGGAAGAAAATATAAATCCAGGACTAAAGGTCCCTAAAAACCATTCCTGTTTTTTAAAGTTTAAGGTCTGAGTGCAGTTGAGTGCATGGTTGTGCTTGGAGTGCCTGTCAAACCCCATGGTTCATATAGCACAGGTGTAACAAATTGAATTCCAAATGCATTTAAATATGGATTTTCTCCCTGTACATTATCTCTAATGAAAGGCTGCCCCTGCCATACAGCCTTTACAGCAGAACCCTATTTTCCATCTCTCAGCAGCAGGTGGCTTCCTTTCTCCTGTGTTAAAAGTTGACAGATTAGTCCTCCAAGACACCGCAGATTTAACAA
The DNA here is from genome assembly GCA_016584745.2 of Phylloscopus trochilus trochilus. NCBI lineage: Eukaryota > Metazoa > Chordata > Aves > Passeriformes > Phylloscopidae > Phylloscopus > Phylloscopus trochilus. Next base: position 27,188,589 of record WQNJ02000015.1, read on the forward strand.
AATGCCCTTTCTGAATGCAAAAAAATTACTTTAATGAATAAATAAAAATATATATTTGAATAAGTTATAAATAATAAGAAAAACAGAGCAGAGAACATATGAAATATCTCGTTTTTTTTTCTTAGAGAAGTCAATTGTAATGCATTGGGACATCAGAACATAAATCCCCAAAAGCAGGAAATCACCAAAAGAAAGAACTGCACTATTCTTTTCTCTTATTGTCAATCCTTATTTATTTAAATTTTGTGCAGCATTATCTAAACTACACCACTCTGAATCCAACGGCAAAACAATTTTTGAAAGCTCAGCTGGGGAGATAAACTTGCCATAAATTATTTTCAAAGGTATTGTCTGGCTTTTTAAAAATTCATTTCAATGGCATTTATTTTTTTCCCCAAAGCAATGTCAACTATTGCCTTACATAACTTTTATTTAATTTAAAATCAATAAAACGATACTCATATAACCTTGGCATTCAAAAATGACATTTCTCCTTTGTTTTTACAGCACACACAGCAAACAAAAATCAATGCTTTATCTCTCCACACTTGGATAAGGAGGATAATAAAGCAGCAGGCTTACAGTGCTGTATGATATTGATCGTGGAGTCCCTCAAGATAAATTACTAAGATTTAAAAATTATTCTTGGTAAGCCAGCACTACATAATTTTTATCAGTTTTCACAGGACTTTGAGGGAATATGGGCATCAGTACATGAGCTAAAATACATTACACTGGGGGTTATTCTTTGTAAAATTCTTCAATGAAAAATGCATTCAAGGAGCACATTTAAAAGTGAAAAGGTTTCATATTTTCTTTTTTTTGTGTAGGGAAAAAATGGTGCAAGTTTTATAATCAAATTCATTGAGACTCCAATAGTTGTGCCATACATGGAGAAATATATTGAACAGATTTGCATTTACTTGCAATTTTTAGCAAAAGAGAAATTTAGGACAAGAAAAAAAGCTACTCTATAGGCATTACTTCATTTTTAGAAAAAAACAGCTTTTCAAGGTAGGCCTTTTGGCTGAATATTATGCAGGTATGTGATACAGTACAGGCCAGACCTACCTTAGGATTATTTATAAAGTATGTTTTGAAGAGAAATTAAAGACAAGAAAGGCCAACCTTTTATATATCATCTTGAAAGGATTGCTTTAAGAGATTTTGAAATTTAAAGTTAATTGCAACACGAATGTAGCTCACTTAGCAGCTTTGTTTCCACAGTAAAACTCTGCTGAATCATTAGCTGCCACTTAAAGGTCTATGAAAATACCTGAATCTTAGCTGTAATTAATAACTGAAAACTTATTAAAACCTTTGACTCAGGGGAAAGTGGTCCTAAACAGAAAAAAGTTTTCAGCAGGCTGGAAGGGGTACATTGCTGAATATTATTCCATAAAATAAATGAAAACTGCTATCAAAGGGCCTCACTATAATTCATCTTGGGGTGTTCTCTGGTCTCCTACGGTTCTAATCACCTGCCCACACCAGGGTATAAAATACATAATGTTGTACCTTTGTCTTGCTCCTCAAAGGACATCCTTATCTCACAGACACCCATTCAAGTCTAGCTCTAACTCTCCAGAATTTTTACCTCTCAGCCCTGACTCTCCAGAATTGTTACTTCTTAGCTTTGCAGTCTTCCTGCAGGAAATATTTCTGTAATTTCAAGGAGGGATTCAATTTCTGGAGAGGTGTCTTGGTTTGGAAAGACAGGTATCTGCCAGGGAAAGCTGGAGTTTCCCTTGGAATGGAAAATGTAAACCCCTCACCCCCTTCAAATTATAATTTTGCCATTAAGGGCTTTCAGGTAAAGATTTGAGAATAGGAACAACAGCTCTTTACCAGGAATATTAACAATACAAATGTAGTAGAAAACAAAACCACCCAACCAAACCAGCAAACAAACAACAATTTTGGAAAACCCTGACAGAGTCAGAGCTACAACCTGACACCCTGTTGGTCAGGCTGTTGGAAGTAGTCCAAAAGTGCGTCCTCCTGGAGTGGCAGATGTGGTTCTGGTGGAGTAGAGATGATCCTGTAAAACCAGGGTCCAGTGATGGTGAGAAGGGTCCAGTCTTCCGGGAATCAGGTGAAGCTAGGATACTTTCTGTTCCTACATCTCAGTTTTTATCCAGGTAGGAATGGTTGGCTCCTCCCACTGGGTGGAGCATCTCAGAGTGGAATGTGGATGTTCTGCTTTGTGGATGTACTACTTTGGGGAGGAGAACAGCTTGGGGAATCTTAATGGCCCATTGTGAAAACAGATAAGAAACACTGCCCCACCTGGTTTGAACAGCTGGCCCATTATCAGAAGGCACCCACCCCCCTCCTCCCAGAGTTACAAGAGACAAAGAAAAAACATCTCCCCAACTGCTTTCAATAAATGAAATAGAATACACATTTTTGGTTCCACAACCCAAGACAAGAGGTTTTTCCCGGCTGGATTTTTTTTGAGATAATGACACTCAGAGGCTGGGAAACGTCCTGGGACCCCGACTTCCATGCCCTGGCAGTGGGAAGGCATGGCGTGGATGTTGTTCAGCAGCAGGGAGTGGAGGCCTCAGGAAATGGTCCTTGGCAAAGGCGTTGTTTAATGTGGGTGCTGAAGGAAGTCCAAGGGAAAACATTTATCAGAAACTTCCGTCCGCTGAGGAGATAGGTTGTAGGGAAAAAATGCAAATATTACTCAGCAGGCCAAGGGCAAAGGAAATAGGAAATGGGCTAGAGAGTTCTCTGAAATAATCTGTCACTGAAATGTGAGAAAACAGCCCCGTGTGCTGCCTATCCTATTATTTCAAAGCCTTCCACAAGTCAAGATCCTTTTGCAACATTGTGCCATTATCTGAAAATTTGGCTACCTCCAGTTCGAACTCCTTCAAGGTAGGATATAAAAGCTTAATTTGGGTCTTATCTTGACACATTATTTGCTTGTTTATTATTTGAGCCTTTGGAGTAACTCATAGGAAAGTCATGAGCTTATCACGGAAACAATACATCTCAGAAATGCTGTAACTGTTGGCTTTGGGGCTTTTTACAGCCTGCACAACCATTCATCCAAAATATTTTAGGAATCTCAGAGCACAACTCTGAGAAGGGTGCCACCTCTGAGCCTGCCAGGGCTGGGGCAAGGGGTGGAGCAGTGCTTTTGGAAGTTGTTGCAGGAGGGAAGCTCCTCAAATGCAGTTGTGAAGGCATAGAAAAGGAGATGGTATTCTGAACTCTGCATTTTTAACCTTGAAATACTCGGCTATACAGGCACTAGGTCTCAAGAATTGCTTCATTACAAGTAATAAAGTGTATGAATGAAGAAAAAAAATAGATGCTTATTAAAGTTTGATTTTTGCTGTTTTTATAATACTAATATTGCTCAAATGAACAGAACAATGAGTTCCCTTACACAGAGGGAAATGCTAACAATCCTTCCTTCAGCCACATCTTATGCTCTCCCCATTGATTTAAAAAACCCCAAATAACTTTCTCAAAGGCAAAGAAAGTAATATAAGAAATCATAACTGCTGCAATTACTGTAGCATTATCTTTTGAATTCCTTGGTATCCTTGAATTCCTAGTCAATAAGATATTACTGAAATTGTAGTTATTCCCTAGGTTTGACAGATGCTTTCCATGCTTATCTGAAAACACAGCAGGAAAGGGAGAGAAGCGCATTATAGGGAATATTCACACTAATTCCAGATACCAATAATATGAAACAGTGCTCTCTAGGTGCTTCAGCAGAAAAGAGGGGCCCCTCCAGAGGGTGATTTAGGAGAAGCAAATTAGACTCTCTGTTGTGAACGGCACTCGGAAGGCTCGTGAAGCCAGGCAAAGTGAATATGTCCTACAAGGCATGGTATCAAGAGCATATAAAAAACCATGCAAGCCAGGAAGAAGAAGTACAGGAGGAAAACAATCAGCATGATTGCAGTCTTGCAGTCATCCTGGTGCTTGTCTTTGTCTGCTCTCCTGTCTCCATTGTTCACTCTCCATATCTTTTTCCTCACACTACTTTCTGTTTCAAACTACAGTACCATGTGTTCCTCACCACTTCCTTGATTTAAAATGTAGATAAATAAATTATTTCAACCAAAAGGATTCCACTAGGTAGTGTACTCACTCACACGCCTCAGTGCTTGCCACACTTCTGAAGTAGGCTTTAGTTTATTGTAAATGAGCAGAGGAAGTGGATCTTACAAAGCATCTCCTCAGGGAGGAAAAAACAGGTTAAAGGTATCTCATTCATAAAGCTTGATAACAACAAGAATGATACAATGAATGTAGCTGATGCAGAGAAATTTGACATTAAAGTAGCGAGAATGCAACAGAATTGAAGAGTGGGGCACAAGAGCAGGAGGAATTTCAACTTAGATTGGCTGAAAAAGGACAAAGAAATGACAAGGATTAATTGGGAGATGCCATTGCAGCAGAAAGCATCAAAGACATTCTCAGTTATTCTCAGCAATAAAGACATTCTTGGCTTCGTTTTCATTTCTGTAATTGATTGTGCTTCCCTTTGCAACACCGGGAGGACTGGGAGGAATTCCAGCAGTGTGTGGCTGGAGCTCTGGGCAGGCAGAGATCCTGCCAGGAGCAGGTGCTCCGTGCTGGGCTGGGCTCTCCTGGCTCTGGGAACACGTCCTGATGCAGCTCAGGAGCAGAGCTGAGAGCCCCCAGCCCTGGCCCTGCCCACTGCACACACTGGGGCTGCCCAGAGTACTGCTCTGTCTGCTTTTCCAGCTCCTGTTCCTTGGGAAGTAAAGCTGAGAGCACAGCAGAGCAGGGCACCTCACAGCTGACTCCAGGGTGGAAGCAGGATGCAGACACAAGAGTGGAGAGCAGACCCTGCCTCCAGGGCTGCTCTGAAGCTCAGATTCAGCAAGTGATGCCAACACGTGCCACAGCTCTGCTGTGAATGAAAAGGATGAATGAGAAGGGTGCTGAAGCAATTTTCATACTGCTCTCTTTATTTTTATTAGATAAGTCAAGTGGCTTGGCAGCAAAGAAGGAGTTAAAACAGGGAGAGGCTGAATACATGAAGAAAATAATCCAATTACTTCCTGGATTCATGACTTTTCTGTATAATTAGATAGTTCTACCCTTTTTTAAGCAGTGGGTACATTGAAGCTCTGTAGGTAGTGATGACAGCTGACTGCACATACGCCTGCATGAAGTGAGAGATCAGATTAGAGAGATTTCATTCCAAAAGCCTCCACCACCTTGCTGGCAGCATCAATAAAAAGCACTGCTCTTGCCTAATTTGCTTATGCAGTAGAGCTGATCCCCGTTGGAGCACATTTGGAGAAATAAGTGTGGGAATATCACAGGGAGGAGGAAGTTTGCAATCCTCTTCCTCTTCCTGTAAATATTGCTTGGATATCTAGAAGGTTTAGATTTGATTGTAGAAGAGCCTGTCTGGTTATTTTAATTTTTTTTTTTTAAGCAGTTCATGATCTCTGCTGTGAAGTGTTGGTAGACGTATTGTGCCATCTACTGAAGAACAGCCAATATATTTATTGCTTTTTAATCCTAGAATCAAGAGATTTAACTATTTTTGTTAAAATCTGCACAGTTTCAGACTGCATCAAGAACACATTACCTTCACTCACACTGTCAAAAACTTACCAAAGAAAAAATACCCCTCAGAAAACTCAGCAAAGAGCAAGAAAATGCATAATTTTAAGTTGGATTTTTACAAAACTAATAAGTATTCTGTACTCACAGGAGCATACTCTGGGGCAGGAAAACAAGAACTAGTAACTGCTGAGGAATCGACCATTTTCCATTTGGAAACTGCTTGTTAACAAAGCTACAGCTGTGTAAAGCAAGGTTCCTTAACTCTGTCTCTTCTGATGAGACAGAATTGATTTCAGGCTGTATGGGGTCAAATACACCCTCTGCAAATACAGGAGATAAAAATAGGATGTGTGAAACAGCTGAATCCACAGATGCCCATTTTGGAGAACAAAAACCACCTTACAGTGGGGCACAGAAAAAGTGAGTCATCTGCATCTAATACATACATATGTGAGAATATATAGCTGTTAGGAAATTACTACAAATACATAAATTACTTCTAAAAGCTTGCACTTGGCCACAGAGCACACCTGGACAGAATAATCCTTATGGCCACTGAGTGTTCAGCAGCAGAACTCCAAAGGTTGGTGCAATGAGTCTTCAAGTCAAACAGATAAGACATGATTTAATTACTTGACTACAACATCAAAAATAAACTGCATTATGTGAAGTGTGCAACACTTGAATGTTTTGCTCAGAAAAGTAACAGGGCTGTCTGCTTCTGTTTTACTTAAGAAAATGTGAAGTCTTTACATAAAACCTTGTTTACTACACGTGGGATAATTAGCTTGTCAAATATTAAGACAGTGTCAGTTCTGTTCCATTAGCTAGCTGAAGATACTATAAATTACATGGAAAAAGTCCAAGGAGTAATAATATCAAGGAACACCATCCCCTGGAGGAGTTTTGGTGGTTTTTTTTTTTCCTCTCCCTCTCTGTATATCCTCTGCAGAGAATTTTTAGACAGAAAGGTCCCCAAATTTAGCCCACAGACTGCAGTGTAAATACCCAGAAGGGGAGATCAGCTCCATCAAAGTCTGTGTGTCATATTCCATTTACAACCAGAGCCAAGTGTGTGATGGTTGGGATAACATGATGCAGACGAGGCTGGCTGAGCAAGGTCAGTGGGATGGAAGAGCTGGAACCTCTCTGCCTTCCCCTCCCACAGCACATGGACACACATCTGCCACAGCCGCAGAGCTGGCCAGAGCTATTCCCTGAATGCAAATGCAGCTTAGCACCTTCTCCCAAACACTCTGGAGTGCTCACCACAAATAACTGGGCTAAAAATAACCTGCAAAAATATGCATCAGGGAAAAAGAAAAAGAAAAGAAAAGAAAAAAAAAAAAAAAAAAAAAAGCAGCATCTCGAGGCAGCAGTCTGCTTGTTTCTGGTGAAACTCTAGGAAATCTCAGAGAGCTGGCTTACTCCCTGAACTGAGCAGTGGGGTGGTTTTACTCTGTAGTCCCACTTAAAGATGGATGGATCACCACAAATAAAACCAGTAAATAAAGCATGATTAAAGGTTACAGCATTTTTAAGGCTTTTTGAAAATTTTGACTGTTAAGCAATACCAATATTTGTAAATTGGTGGATTAAAAAGTCACTGAGAAAGGGACAAACCCCATTAACTGCAGCAGTTCTGTGGGGCCTTTCTCTTGGAGTAAACCTGCATTGTCACAGTCTGTTTCATGGATCTTTGCAATTACACATGTAACAATTCAGAATCACAGAATAATTCAGGCTGGGGACATTCTCTGAAGGTCCCAGCCAATCTAGCCCAACCTTCCTGTCAGAGGCAGGGTCAACCATGAAATGATAGTTAAAATTAAGTTTTAATAAAATGAGATATACAAAGACTTATAAAACAAGAGCAGAAAGATGATACTCCGATAAATACTTCCATATCAGATTTTCAACTAGTAACATTTAATAATCATTGGCACACATTTACCAGTATTAGGGAAAAGAATGTTTTCTATAAAAAGACTGAAGCTTTTTTTTTTTTTTTTCTATTTATTCATACTTTCACAAGCATAAGATTTGGGAACCAGCAGTCTACCTGGTTTGCAATCTTCTATAGGAAGCAATGTGTCATCACATGAGGAAAGGAGAGTTGTGTCTGTTCATGACTGATCCAGAAATATCCACAGAGTCTGGTCTGGCAATTATGAGAAAACAGCTTGAAAATGTCACATTTTGGATGTGGGCTGGAAAGACCGATAGAAGTTTCCAGCAGAAGGAAATGTTCTCCCTGTTCTTTGAAATACCTCAGCCCATGCATTTTGGGGAGCAAAACAGTTTGTGACTCCCACCAGACAACCTGGCCCACGAGGATTTGGTGTGGCTTTGCTGTCTGACAGGGTGAGGCATAAAGGAATGTGAGGCCAATGCCTCCCAGACCCAGCAAAACCCAAAGAGAAAAGCAAAATGCAGTGCAGATAATGTTTCAGCTTTTAGTTTAAGGGATTTAAGGATCTTAACTTTATAAAAATGTTTTTTAAAAAAATCAAATGCTAAAAATCCTGTAATTACAATTCCAATACTCTCAGTTCCAGTTTTTGCTTCCCCCCCCCCCACTCCCCGTGCCTACTGTTCATGCTGTCAACACTTGTCTGGTTCATTTTGGTGTCTGAGAACACTTAGAATCACAAAATAAATGTACTGTATCGAAAAGCTGGAGACATGAAGACTTGTACAACAGCTTGTATTACAGTACATCAAAATGGGAATGAATTTGTGACACCGTTATCAGCTTGTGAGAGCTGATATCACTCACAGGGAAGTCTCTGGAGATACCAGGAGAGGATTGAAGCTTCTCCTGTAATCCAGCAAGCAAATTGTGTGCTGAGGTCAGAAAGCAGGGAGCACTGATAGGCAGAAGTAATGATGCATAGCAGACCAGATAACCCTCAGCAAACAAATAATCTGTGGTGGCTGTCAGAGCTTTTGCACCTGTGAAGAGAAACTCTGCAATTAATCAGGATCCTCTCCTGATTTCCATTCTTGTGTTGGAAGGCATAATGAAAAAGTATCTTTTGAAAAAAATTAGAAGTTGTTCCATATGCCACTTTTGAATGTTGACTTCATCCATCTGTCAATAAGGCACCAAAATTTTTTTTTCATTTTTTGTACATGACTGTTCAGTTGGGCTTGGGTTAAACAAGTTCCATTGCCTTGTGGAGTGAAAATCATAAGGATACATCCATTTATTTCTTTTTCCCTAATTGTTTAAACTATTTCCTTCTTTCCAAAATTCCACTAACTGCTCTTCATTCAGACTGGTTGTGGAGCCAGGGGTGTCTATTCTATTTCATTTGTTGAAAGCAGTTGGGGAGATGTTTTTCTTTATCTCTTGTAACTCTGAGGGGAGGGGGCAGATGCCTTCTGATTATGGGCCAGCTGTTCAAACCAGGTGGGGCAGTGTTCCTTATCTCTGTCACCACCCCTCCTCCCGGAGGGAGGACAGGTGGTGACAGAGATAAGAAACACTAACTAACATTAAGACACCCCTAAAAGCAGTACCTCCCCAAAGCAGAACATCCACATTCCATCATGCTATTGTGAGATGCTCCACCCAGTGAGGGGAGCCAACCATTCCTACCTGAATAAAACTGAGATGTAGGAACACCAGGTATCTGGCTTCACCCAATTCCTGGAGGAAGACTGGACCCTTCTCACCCACTGGACCCTTTTCCCCATCACTGGATCCCTTCTCACCATCACTGGACCATTGTTCTACAGGATCATCTCTACTTCACCAAAACCACATCTGCCATTCCCGGAGGACTCACTGTGGACTGCTTCCAACACCCTGACCAACAGAGTGTCAGGTTGTAGCTCTGACTCTGTCAGGGTTTTCCAAAATTTTTGTTTGTTTACTGGTTTGGTTGGGTGGTTTTGTTTTCTACTACATTTGTATTGTTAATATTCCTAGTAAAGAACTGTTGTTCCTATTCCCAAATCTTTGCCTGAAAGCCCTTAATTGCAAAAGTATAATTTGGTGGGGGTGAGGGGTTTACATTCTCCATTCTAAGGGAAACTCCAACTTTCCCTGGCAGATACCTGTCTTTCCAAACCGAGACAAGACTTTACACAAACTCTTTCCTCTCCACTGGCTCAGAACCTTGTCATCCCAAATCCCTCAGGACATCGCTTCCCCAAGCAAACCCGGCTGTGGTCCTGTCACACCTTTCTATTTACTGCCTTCCTCTGCTCTCCTGCCTCATTCTCTCTATCAGCCCTGCAAAACCCTTCCTCCTCTCCAGCTGCTCCTCAGTGAGGACAAGCAGTCTGCAGGGGAGTAGAGCCAGGACAGAAACACCACATTTTCTGCACCTTTGACAGTTTTACAACCCCCTGATCATGGTACAGCGTTTGGTGTGGCTGAAGTGAATGTGGAGTGATTGGCAATGAGCTGTGAGCTGGGACAGTCTTGGGAGGAAGAACCACTCTAAAGCTGAACAGAGGTAGAAAAGACATCAAGAAGTAATTCTTACATAACCCTAGAATATGTCTGGAGGCTTTTTTTTGAAACATGGTTTCAGTAATTTTTCAGAAATTCTGTTTCTTCGCTGACAGCAATATTTTTATCATTTGCAGCACAGCTTTTATTATTCATCTTTTACTCAGTTATTCTGAGTTAGTTATTACTATTATGAGTTATTCTGAGTTATTCATATTTGGATGTTTATTCATCTGTTATGGATTAGAGTCTTTCACTAAGTGTTAATTAAGAATTTGAATATATCACTTAGTTTCCTAAGCAGATATCCAGTACAAAACCTCTACTAAAGAAAGGAAAATCTGCCTGGTTTTAAAGAATAGCAGATCAAAGCTGCCTGAGAAAAGGGATGGTGTCTTGTAAGAGAACTTAGGATTGCTTTCCAAAGGCTAGTCTTAATCCTTTCATATAATATTCATACATGGAAGTAAACTCAGGTCATGCTTCAAATAACTTATTTCAGAAATTAAGTTCTGAAGTCTAACTTGAATATTTGTCTAAAAATAGTAAACACGTGACCACAAAAAGCTTAAAGCTGGATTCCTTTAAATCCTAATGCATTTTGGAGTATTATTTGAGAAGGTCAGGAGAAAGGACCATGGAAATGAATTCAGTGTTGCTGATATAGTTTGATGAGAGATATTTTTTAATACACTGACTTCAAATAATTTTTAAATGTGACTTTATTGCACCAGAAAACCTGTCCACAAGTTGAGATCTCTAACTACACAAAGGACAGGATCTCATTTATTTGGTGATGAACATCTTCAAGACATGCACATAAGGACAGAACAGGAACTGGACAGAGCTGGTGAAACTGGAAAACACAGGAAATAAAACCACTGTGCCTCAATTTCCATTCCTAACATAAAATCTCCTCCTAGACAAGGGATTGAGTACATAAGACACGCCACGATGTAACCTACCGAAGTCACCAAATGCTTTAACAGCAAGTTAGGAACCATTATCCCTGGGTCTTGGGTAATTATTCTCTTCCTAAAACTATTTTAAAAGTCATTAGCTCCATGCGTTCTGAGTCAGACAAAAGTTACAGCAATTGAAAAATTATAAAAATATAACCGAGTTCTCTTATTCCCCAAAAGACAGAAGTAGAAGGAATAGATTTTGTATGAAATTAACTTCCTTGTTATAGTTTGGGGTTTGGTTTTTATCTTTCATAAAGAAGATTTAAGTCCTGTATTGCTTAAATAGACACTGAAAATTATTTTGCGTGTATCCCTTAATGAATTGCTGAAAGAGAATTAGCTTCCAAGAGGAATCAAACAGTTGGAGGCCTTATTTGAAAATCTAAGAAATAAAAAAGTCAGTCAAGGAACCATTTTCTCTCCATGTAAACATCTCAGCGATGCTTCTTTCAAATCTTATTTTGTTTGAAGAAGTATTTCCTAGATAAGGAATAATTACTTGTCTTTCATCTGCTTGGTTCATCTGCTCCTTCCCTTAATTTCTCCTTCAGCATTTTAATTGACTGCCAGCACTGTTCCTGCTGAGGGAAATGTTAAGTCACAATAGACTTATAAAATATTATAACTGTATTTTAAGAGGTGGCAGTAGGTTTGCTACTAGTATTGTGCTGTAACAGGAAAAGGGCTAGCTTATGTTTAAAGGGTTTGGAAAACTGTTTAGAAGCAAAAAATTAATGTCTTTGTGACACATAAGGCAGACCCAGGACATGGCAGCACATTTGTGAAACCACGACTGGGTCCCATTTTTCTCCTCATCCTGTCCCTGCCCTGCTCAGGGAGTTGATTGCAATCCCACAGAACTCCTGCCTTGGTTCTGCTGATTTCCTGATCAGGAAAGGCTGATCTGTGAGCAGCTCCTGGCTGGGATCACAAACCCAGCCCTTCAGCTGCTCTGCTCTTTGTGCTGCAAACACAACCCAGCTGTGCCCTCACCTTGGCAAAGGATGCGGGGCATCAATACAACAGCTGCCTGAACCTCATGCCATCCCCTGGGGACCTTTTTCCCCAAAACAAGCTCCTGCCTGCGTGGAGCTGACAGGTTTCTGTTCCTTCCCCAACCTGAGCTGTTTTGGAAGCCAAAGAGATGCACGTCCCTGTGCAGCACCTCGTATTTCTTTGTGCTCCTTGCAGTCATTGTTGCCCAAGATCCTTCTCCCTAAAGGCTCCACACCAGCTTCCTGACAGATTGCTTGGGAGAATTTTCTCCTTCCTCCAATTTTTTTCTAAGCAGCTTCATAGATTTATTCCTGAACCGATCACATTGATCTGTAATATAGACACTTCAATGAAAAATGTTTCATTGGAAAGACTGTGCACCAAAATCTTACACAACAAACTTCACCACTGTGTTAGAATGAAGTGCAAACCTGACAAACATTTTCTCCACAACCTACTGTGCACTCTTCACCTTTGATCTTGGAATAGTTCCCTCACTGCTGCAAATCTGATGGACCAAAATAAGTGCCAGCCCATATGCCCATGAGATGAATGCCCACAGAGAGCCTCAGTGCTGGAATAAAATCTGTTTATCAGAGAGCAAAAAACCTGTTCCCTGGACTACGTTTTTGTCATGTCTCCATCTTGGTATGAAAAAATTTTAAAAAACTTTGTGTCTGGTGAATGGGAAATGACATGACAAACACAATAATGAGTCCTGTGAGCACAGGGCTGCTGGAAGCAAGAATGGGAATTGGTTCTGTCTGGAAATTTTAAGTATTTCTTGAACAAGATCCATGCAAAAATTTTCCATTTGAAAATACCAGTCCTGCAAGCCACAAGCTACAAACCCTATTCCCCTCTGAAAAATCAAATGACAACAGTAACCACAATTATCCTCCTGCAATCAGCTGGAATTGGATCTCTTTACACTACAGAACAGATAAATGGTTTGCAACAGCAGCATTATTTCTAACCCCCCTTCCTAATTTACATAAAGAATTTAATATTCTGAAAGAATAGTCCCTGGTGTATTGGTGGGAATATAATTAACAAAATCAAGACAGTATTTACATGAGTATTTGTTTTGATAAACAACAAAATGTGCTGAAGACAATTTTTGGGAATAAATTGGTATTTGTTTTTTTAATGGATGGCACAAGTTGGCCTAAAAGCTTGATTTTCATTCAGGATTTTAATTACAGCCATAGCAACAAATGCTTGCAAATTCTGACAATAGCTGTCAAGCTTTTTTGTCTTAATCACTCTTCCCTGACTGTGGGGAATATATTTTTTAAAGTATTTATTGCTTAAGCAGCAATTCACCCTAAACTACAGGGCATCTGTCAGGAAGATCAATAAAATCTCAGCCTCAAGGGGTTTGACCAAGGCTGACTAGCATATAAACCACAGATGATGCTAACAAACTAAACTAAAAACTAAATTTAACTTCAAAAACTCTCAGGGTGAAAGCACTGCCTCTAAAATCCCATCTGCTTTTAGCTCCATGGGGGACCAATGGGTTCCTATTCCTGAAAAGCAACAAAAGGCTCTCCTTTTCTCAGACAAACCCACGTAAATGTGTCACAGCCATGACTCTTTCAATCCTTTAAGGGCCTTTCTTTTGTCTGCATCTGTAATGATAATAATTTTCATTACTGTTTGTTCTGTATTCAAAACTGCTGAAGTTTAACAGTCTCTGCTTAAAGTACATTCATAATTAATTTTCTACAACTTGATACATTTTAACTGTGCTTACAGCACTAATCTTTGAACTCAGCTGAAAGGCATAAAAAATAACAGGAATTCTTCCAGTAGTACTCCAAGCTATTCCATTTGTCATCCTTCTACATCAGTTGGGTTTGTTGGCTGGAAAAATATCAATATAAGTAGAAAATGAAATATAAAGGCTCTTTCTGGAGTCAAGGAGGGAATGATCAAAAAAAAAAAAATCTGTGCTATTTCCTTTGCTGTGTTTTGTGGTTTTTTTAAAGTTACATATGACTTATTTCTTACTTTAATATATATTACTGAAGTTGTAATACAAACATACAAACCCTTATGCTTTATCTTTTTTTTTTTTTTTTTTTTTTTTTTTTTTTTGCGCCAGAGTGTGCATTTATAAGATATATGTGGCTTACACCCAGGGATTTCAGTACTATGAGGTCCATTTTTATACCAGAATTCAACATGTGTTTGGTTGGGGGCGTTTTTTGGTGGTTAAACCAATAATTCTGCACAGAGAAATCTGGTGTGAATTCCTCTTTTCACTCCATAAATTCAGTCTGAAATTAGATAGAATTGTAAGACTTGCTCATTTCCTTGTGTTCTTACACTCTTTTTCATCTCCTTTATGCTGGCCTGCTCATAGTTCTCATTGTATTTGAGTCCACAAAGCAGCGAGTGACTGCAGAGCAGGGTGTGCCACAGGGAGAACACCTTAGGGGTAGCATCCTGTCTTGGTTTGGAAAGACAGGTATCTGCCAGGGAAAGCTGGAGTTTCCCTTAGAATGGAGAATGTAAGCCCCTCACCCCCACCAAATTATAATTTTGCAATTAAGGGCTTTCAGGCAAAGATTTGGGAATAGGAACAACAGTTCTTTACTAGGAATATTAACAATACAAATGTAGTAGAAAACAAAACCACCCAACCAAACAAATCAGCAAACAAACAACAATTTTGGAGAACCCTGACAGAGTCAGAGCTACAACCTGACACCCTGTTGGTCAGGGTGTTGGGAGCAGTCCAAAAGTGAGTCCTCCTGGAGTGGCAGATGTGGTTCTGGTGGAGCAGAGATGATCCTGTAGAGAAAAGATCCAGTAATGGTGAGAAGGGGTCCAGTGATGGTGAGAAGGGGTCCAGTCTTCCTCCAGGAATCGGGTGAAGCCGGATACCTTGTGTTCCTGTGTCTCAGTTTTATCCAGGTACGAATGGTTGGCTCCCCCCACTGGGTGGAGCATCTCATACTGGGATGATGGATGTTCTACATTGGGGATGTTCTGCTTTTAGGGGTGTCTTAATGGTCCATTAGTAGAAAATATTCCCCTGGAGGGGAGATGGGAGGTGACAGAGATAAGGAACACTGCACCACCTGGTTTGAACAGCTGGCCCATTATCAGAAGGCATCTGCCCCCCTCTCCCCAGAATTACAAGAGATAAAGAAGAAAAAACATCTCCCCAACTGCTTTCAGCAAATGAAATAGAATACACGTTTTTGGTTCTATAACCCAAGACACATCCCAAATACTATTTGTCTCTCAGTGACCACAATTAGATATCAGGAAATCCTGCAACAGCAAAGCAAATGCAGCTGAACATCCCCAGAGTTCGTGTTTTTGTGTTGTGTCGAGCTTTTTTTTTTTTTTTTTTGGCGGGGGGGGGGGGGTGGGGTAGGCGGCATAATTTTACATTTTTATGAGGTTATAATCATAACCCAGGATCTTGCTCTTGGCCATGACTCAGAGCCCATCATTCCACCACTACTTAATCTGACATTTCTCTGTGTTGAATCTCAGGGGCCTTTTTATTGCCCAGTTACTGAACTTTGCTGACTTTTTGTTCAAACCTGCAGTTCTTCACTGCCAGGGCCTGAGTGTGATAATCTGCTGCTCAGCATCATCAGGAAATGTTAACAACTTATAACTCAAATCCTTGTCCCAGATGTAATAAATATGCTGGACAGCAAAGTTCCAACCTCCAAGCCTTATGTAACCACTAATAAATTCCTTCAAGGTTAAAGACAAGCTTGCACTCCTACCTCGTTTTGCACTTTAGCCAATTATTTTTCCTCCTATGTACCTTCCTTCTTATCACATATCACAAGAGGACGTGCAGATCAGGAAATATCCTGTAGGACACTTGCAAACAGGCAGCAGGAGCTGTAAACACAGAGATTCAATAATTATTGGTGCCTGTGTGCATGTTTAATATACAGATAAAATGAGTAATCAATCAGGGACTCTGATGCAAGACAGATGAGAGCAGATTAGAAAACAAGGGAAATGAAGAGTTGTAGCTTGGCTCCTCTGGTTATAGAACAAAGATAAGACTTCCAGTGCTGCTCATCAGTCACATCATAATTCTTCCCACCTCAGATGCAACATTGGATAAATGTATTTCCATAGGAAATCCAATCTTGAATCAGATCCTGCTGGTTAAAAAAAAAAAAAATCCTACCTAGGCCTTTCCTTGAAAAATGTTCTGGAAAAAGTGCCATATTTGAGTGTTTTAATGACAGCTAGTACTGGCATCTAGATAATTTTTAGAACTAAAAAGAGAGTAGTTTTCAGTAGTATGATATGGGACTAAAGGCTGTATTAATTCACTACCAAGTGATTTTGGGAGCACCTTAGAATAGACAAACCCAACTAGAATGGGTTTTGTTCTGGGATGTTCTAGAAAGTTGAGTTGTTACCCTCCTAAGGGTTGACATTCATTATTTCTTTTACAGCTTTGTCTCTTATTCTCTACTGACATTCCTGTGAGCAGTCAACAGCAAGTTTTTCTCCTTTTAGATATCTTTTCTCTTTTAGATATCATCTCTTTTTCACCAATGCCAACTTCTATTTAGACACCTGTTTTGAAGAAATCATTATCCTTTTCCTTTTTAGCCCAAATGATATTATTTGTATTTAAAAATGTCAAAACTTCTGCAAGGAACTCCTGCTCTATAATTAGATATTTTCTAAGATGTGAGTACTCCTCAGTGCTGTAGCAAAGACAGACTGGTACAGTTACCACAGCTCGAAGTGGTAGTGCTTTTGCTAGAATTTGATTACTTAGAAAGTGTCTTCTGTTAATATTCTCTTTCTGTGCCAGTATTCTCTGGCTTGGAGGCATTCAAGCAAACTCTCTTGAACCAAATGTCTAAATAAGAACGGTATTCTCAGTTTGCCCCTTGACTGTCACGTGAACAGGGTTAGGTTCTAACTAGCTTCATTTTTAGGAAAAAAACCTGATGGTTAGAACTTTTAGCCTTAAGATGAAACTGTTCCTACTGAAATACAAAACCTGCTGCCTCTACTTACAACCAGGATTCAATTCTTGTGCCTTCCAGTCAGTTCCCACACTGTCACGTGTGCAAATGGAATGAGGCTTACACATGTACTTGAATTAACATGAAATTCTCATCAAATAAAAAGTTGCCTTTAGTCAGACTTCAGAAGAGAGCCCTTGCTAGAGCTGCAAAGATAGCAAGTCGAACACTTGCTCTGAAGTACTTGAGTTTTCACTCAGGGTGCTATTTTCTCACATATCTGAAACTCAGGCTGCTCTACCACATCGAAGGATGTCTGACACAGACCCACCCAAATCCTTCTCTAAGGCCATGAACCTCATTTACAATCTTTTCATTTTAATTTAAAACCTGCTCCTGAAGAGAACAAAACAAAATAAAACAAAACAAAAACCACAACAAAAAACCAAACCAAACAAAAAAACCCCTTGCCTTTTATCATGGCAGTTTTCCGTGACTGTGATGTTTCCTCCACCATTCCTTGCAGAAACTGGATAGCCTACAGGTGCATCATAATGAACAGGAGATGTGTGCAGTCTATCTCCAGGTTTTCCAACAAGGTGACACTGGAAGGCTTTCATTTTTAAGTTGTGTAAAATTGGCTTCCTTACTGAGCTCCAAGGGATGAAACAGGTCGTGTTTTGACAGCTTGTTTAACAGGCTTTGCTGACTTCACAGGCAGTTTTATCTTTGGCCATGAAGCAAAGCAACCAGGGGCAACCAGTTCCAGGAGGGAGGAAAGGGATGAAATAAGAAATAGTAATGTTTTGTGCACTATAAGAAGAATGGGAAAACAAAACTATCTTTTAATTAAAAAAAAAATAAGTAATTTCAAATTTCTGCTTCACTTTTCCTTCTGCAACAGCTCTAACATTCACTGCAATTTGCTCCAAACTCCTGTTATTCTAAGGCACATGACTGGGTCACAATTCTCCTGGCTAATTAAACAGAAACAGCTCTCTGAGTCATATCCAAGGAGGCACTGCAGTCCTGCTAACGCACTCCCACACGTGTGGGAGTGGAAAGACTTTCACTCCAAACCAGCCTCTTATCTATTTGCACATGGCCAAACCACTCACACCCCTCCCTGTCTGCACTCCCTTTTAGAGGATTCCCCTTTAACCCTTCTATATTTCACTTTGCCTCGAAGAATAACCTTGAGCATTTTTGTTCATGGCAAGTTATGTTCAGCACATGACTTAAACAGGAGATTTAAGAGTTTGAGGGGAAAACAGAACAGGACTTGAGCAGAAAAAGCAGCCTAGAACTAAACTAATCCACAAAGTCTGTTCCCACTGTACAGGCAACAGAATTAAAGAAAAAGTTATGAAAAGTCAGGGATAAACTTGGAGCTATCTCCAGCAGAGAAGCAGTTCTGAGAACTCTGGTAAAGCAATAGGTTTCAGAAAGCAATAGTATACTAAGCCACAAAATATGAGACTTAAATGTTCATCCCTGTAATTACCCTTCATGATTCAAAAGCTTTGCTCAAAATTCTTAACTTCTGTTCAGCCAGGCTGTGTGTTTTGATTTTCTCTCCAATAACATTTCAGAGTTTATGAGACTTTTCCATAACCAGGACTTCAACCTGGGTGGCTTTTAACCTGACCTCCAGGAAGGAAGAGTCTGGTACCAATGTTGGTAGCTACAGTACCCAGATACAGTCTCATTAAAGATGAGACCAGAATGGGAAAAGCAGTATTTGTGCCTGCTTTTCTTACAAAACAGAGTGGTCAGAGCACTCCCCCAGGTGTGAGGAGCTGCTCTGTGCTTTTTTTAGCCTGATGGAGTGCCATCTTCCCAGGGAAGGGCTGTGTCTGACCATCAGACATTTCCATCATCAGATCCAAACAGCTCTGGGGTAAATATCACCAACCCTCCTGCAGCCTGGGCAGTGAGCAGTCAAGTGCATTAAATCCCAGAATGTTCTGAGTTGGAAGGGACCCATGAGGCTCATCAAGTCCAACTCTCAAGTGAATGGCCCATCCAAGGATCAACCCCACAACCTTGGTGTTCTCAGCACCAGCTCTGGCCACCTGGGGCAACCTCTGGGCCCCAGGTGACAAAGATGACAGCAAGGCACACAGCAGGCTGACCAGGACAGTGGTGGAGGCACCACCCCTGGAGCTGTTAAAAAATGAGTAGATGGGGACCCTTCACAACATTGTTTAGTGGGTGTTTAAACGTTGGACTCAATCTTGGAAGCCTTTTCCAACCTTAATGATTGCTATGATCCTAAGTGTTCACTACCTGTAGTTGAGTTAGCAAAGCTCAATGGAATGACACTTTAGAAGGTGTTTACGTGATGTAATATAATGATATTTCCATCCTGTATACCTGCAGAAAATATAATTATAACAGGTTAAATCATTGATCAATTTGAAACACATATGTTGACCTTTCTTAGCTAATCAATTCCTTTTAAAAATAAATATAGATTTTTTTAAAAAAAAACACTAAGAATAAGGGCTTAGTACAAAAGGATTGAATTAAAGTTCAACAATATGGTAGGTTCATCCAAAAAAAAAAAAAAAGGCCTATCAGAATCCAAAGTTCTACTTCAATTTGCATCTTTTGTGCAAGTTCCACTTGAAAAACCTCAGTTCCATAGTTCCATTGAACAGACCCAAGGCTTACTAATTCAGTGCTGCCAGGTATGAGAAACTTGGGAAATAACTGAGACTCTTATGGAAGATTACAGTGAAATAATGTGGGATCACTCACAGTGCTGAGCATTGCTGCTCAAATCCCCCCGCTGCCGCAGCCGTGCGCCACGCAAGGTTTATAATGAACTTGTATACAAATGTTAATTAGGAATTTCTTGAAAGTTTGAAGAACAGGAAGGGTTTAGTGAGCTGTGGCAAGCACTCTGCTAAGCCACGTGTCCTTTCTGTGGATGACTTATTCCCAGTATTTATTCTGGTGCAGCTGCAGGAGGATCCCTGATGTGGATCCAATCTGGACCCCTGCTCGTGCACTAAAGACTAAATTCAGCTGTAACTTGAACAGCTACACACAGTTGTATCAGGCTGCAAATGTGGCTGACAAGCCTTAAAAACATTTAGTACAGAGTTACAAAATATCCATGCCAATCTGATAAGAAGAACCTTTGGCAGTGCCCAGTTCTGTTTCCCATGAAAAGCTCATTTAGAGGAAGCATCATCCATGGGACTAACAGAGTCATTTATAACAAGCTGAGCTCAGGAACTTCCCTGTCACCACAGAGAAAGAGAAATATGAAATATGCTGGACATACCCCAACAGCTCCATGCTGATTCAAACAGAGACTTACTCCTATTTACTGAAGTTAAATGCATTCTTCCAACTCAGATTTTCAGGCATGACCTGATCAATGCCTTGCCAATACTTCACACATTCTTCTATCATCTGTCCACT
Source organism: Phylloscopus trochilus trochilus (assembly GCA_016584745.2). Classification (NCBI taxonomy): domain Eukaryota; kingdom Metazoa; phylum Chordata; class Aves; order Passeriformes; family Phylloscopidae; genus Phylloscopus; species Phylloscopus trochilus. Next base: position 27,209,003 of record WQNJ02000015.1, read on the forward strand.
GTAATGTTTGTCCTGCTAACATCGAATTCCTTTGCTGTGCAAGAGAAAGCCATTCCCTTGAGCAGTCCCACGAGTATTAATTACTCACCTCACTAATTTCAGCAGAGGGAGAAGTCAGAGAGCTGCCAGATCCCAAGCCTTGCCTACAATTAATTAACCGCGTGGAAATGATGTCATATGCTGCACTACTGCCTAAAATCCTCAGCAGCCACATCCAGGTGTGCTCACTGTGCCCACTGTTACTTGTACAGGGAGTACAGGAGGCTTTAAAAAGCAAAGATCCAAGCCAACTAAAGAGAATACAAATCCCAGCAGTTAATTCATATATTTATGTCTTTTTCTCACCAAGCTGTAGGCTTTAAAACATGGAGGTAAGGAATAAGGAAGCTGCTGTACCTGTGACCTCCTTGCACACATCCCAGACACAGAAAATTGCCTGCCTGCTGTGTAATGTGCCCACAGTAATAAGAAAGCTTTGCAGTTAACAAATGTCCACATTCTGTAAAAAATGTGGAAACCGAAACCTGCCCAAACCCCAAATAACCAAAACCCCCTCCTCTCCCCCCCAAATCCCGTCAACTAATATTTTTGAGGCTATAAAGAAACTAACAATTTTAATTCTAATCATAAAATCGCACACATTTATAGATCACATCTACTTTGAGTGCAAAAATATTTAGGAAGAAAACAATAAATAAAATAAATAGAAAATAAAGAGAAAGAAGAATAAGCAAGAGGTCTACAGCATTTCAAAGCACTGTTTGCCATAGGTTTTAGCACATTCTCTTATTTTAAACTCATTTTCTCAAACAGAGAAGCAGCATTTTGAGCCATGTCATCCAGAGAAATCTAAATTAACAGATCAGTGGATGTGTCATTATTGTCTAACAGGTTAATAGAATTACTGGCCAAACCAAAACCAATGGACTTCTTTAAACTGCATGGAAAGAAAAAGAGCCAATTTAATGTGTAAATCTGGAAAACTTTCAAATACCACTATATTTTTCCCTCTTTACATACTGTAGCTATCCCTTCACAGACACACTTAATTGACTGGAACAATTCTACTTGGCTTCAGTGACTTCATAATTTGTCATAAGCACCTCACGAGCTGTTGAGGAGACAGACTCTTCCTCGTACTGCCAAAACAATCCTATGAAATATGGTTTGGTTTAATTAAAGTATAATTAATGCCTTGAATTTTAATTACTTCTGCTGTGATCTGGAGATGAAAATATTCCTCTGCCAGAATAACACATTTAGTAGGAAATGGACATGCTTTGTATTAATTCCCACTCTATATCAACTTCAGGAATGAGCTCCTTTGATTGAACAGGCAGATCCTGGGAAAAAAAAAAAGTAACCTACAAAGCTACAGCTTTTCTGCCTGTCAGAATATAAATGTACTTGTTGAAAATGGAATTCATTCATTTTATGAAAAAAAATAAAGCTGAAATCTGTTTTCTGGATGCTAAAAGCTATCTGAGATTTTCCCTTTTATCTAGAGATGCGACTTGGAAAAAATATTTCGTGGTTAACAGGGAAGGAATGTTGAGTGACACATTGACATGAAAATATTTTTGCTAAATATGCATGTGTTAAATTTTAATTCTGCTCTGGAGAGACCTGAGAAGAAAAAAAAATCCCTGCTGAAATAAATACAGGGCACTTTCTTTTCAGAGCACTGATTCCATGACAGTTTACTTGGAAAATAGTGTGCAAATACTTATTATACAAATTGTAAAGTGTGCTGATAATTTGGTTTTTATCAAATGTGACATGGCTAACATTTGATTTAGTACTGCTGATCAACATTTAACAGGTGACAGAATGCTGGAGCCAGGGGGAAACCAAAGCAGGACTTACAACTTCACCATTAGATATTCTGAGTTTTTCCTTTCTGAGCTTGTTAACTATTGCTCCTTTGGGAAAGAAACCCCCACATATTTCAAACACAGAAACAGAATAGATTGAATAGCAAGTCATGGAAAATAAAGAAACAAATTAATAAAAATAATCTAAGATATCTCACCAGTTTTCTGCTGGTGCAGAAAAACTTCTAGTTTAATTTGCAGATCCATGGAGTTTGAGATGCTCAGTCCTTCATAAGACCATGAGAAGGGGTTTTCCTTGCATTAATTAATTCAGAGTTTTTTATTAGCTAGATTTCATGGCTCAAAATGTATTTTGAATATGAAATATGGTATTTCTATCACTGGAAATGAATATGGAGTGTACAAAGGATTTATAAGACAGTCTCCTTTGTACTAAATCAATGATCTAAAAAAAGATAAGCCATTGTTGCCACCATCTGCCTTTCTTTCTTCTCCTACCTTTGTTTCCATTTATACCTCCTTGGGATTCCTTCCCTGACTCCCAGAGGAGCTCTTAACAATCAAACCTAAAATGAATTCAAACAGTGACTCTAAACATTAATTCCCCCAGGTTCAGAATGAAATACCAATATATGCCAAAAAATCTTACACATTCAGAAAAACAGAGGTACAAACATATGCAGTAACATATGCCTTGAAATGAGCAGCACAGTTATTTTAAATATTGAAATGTTTTTAATTTTTGAAGACATGAAAACAGCTGAACCAGTAGCAGCATCATTAAAAATCTGGCAGTCAAAGTTTTCAAATGTTAAATATTAAAATGTCTTACAAATGCATCCACTATAGACCTAACATAACCCAGCAGTAATTGACATTTACCCCAGATTACCTCCTGTCTTAAACAGGAGCTTTTCTGATAGGCATTGAATAAATGTATGAATTGCAAAAATAATTGCAATATCCTTGGGCATTTGCTCTAAAACATTAATTTATTCAAATAATGAAATGCAAATGTTACACCAAGACACAATCCACCGTTTTAGTGTGCAAGGGGATGGTTTTCCTCAGCCTTTTCCTCCTCTAAAAGCTGTTACTGCACCTGAAAACCTCCCTGTGTCAGACAGGGCCCAGCTTAGAAGGGAAACAGCAAAATTCCATTTTGTTGCTCCACAAATGAGGAGCTGCCTTGTGAGGAATGGGGTATATCAAACTGTCCATGAACACAGGAGTCAGCTCCCTGTTCCTGATTCCATGCACAGGGGGGTGGCTGTGAGGACAGGATTTTGCTCACCCTCAGTGCTGAGAGAAAGGTCTTTTCTCCTTAGCAATCACTGAGATTTCCCTCTCCCTCTCCTTTCCATCTTTTTCCCCATCTGTGAGCTCTCCCAACCCAAGCACCTCAGCTGTGCCCTGGGTATGGATCCAGAGCTCCTGAAGCTGCTGCAGGAGCTGAAAAAGTGAATTTGAAAGGGTAAAACAGCTGATGGGGTTTACATTCCACTTTACCATACATGCATTAAACTTACAACGAATTTGGCAGGCGCGTGTTGGCTCTCATGAGACAGCAGCTCCATTTATTTTTCCATGGATTCCAGTGTATGATAATCCTCTCTAGGATAAAAGAGCTCTCTCTTCAGAGAGGCTAAAGGAAGACAAGCTTACCAGGGGTTGCTGCTCTCTCTTAGATCCCCAGCTGCCCAACGGAGCAAGGAGGATCCATAAATCCAGTCTCCTAACAAGCACAAACAAGAAACTCTTATGGAATAGCTTGTAGCTGGCAGGTGAGCCACTCCAGCTATGCAGCAAACACTGTGAAAAATTATGCCTAAAAAGGGGGAGAAAAACCGAAATAAACCAGAAAAAGGCTGATCAGAACGGTGTGATGTATAACATGCCAGCCCTTGGCTGCTGTTTTGGCTGCTTTCTTTAGTGCAAGGAGCCCTCCTGGAGCTTTCAGCAGGCTCAAAATCCTGCAGCATCAGAGGGGATTTGGCTCCTCTCCTCAGCTCTGCTGCTCAGAGGTATAGCTCTGTGCCTTGGGGCTGTAACAAGTTCTGTTTTCGTGGTGTCTTCCAGAACACAATTGAAAAAAAAAACAACAGAACAAACCCAAACCAACAAAACTTCCCATTCCCCCCTCTCCACTGCCACCCCCCACCCCTAGTTTTGATTTTTCCTGTAGAAAGATCTAAAACTAATTTGACTACACAAAACATCTCTGTTCTTCAATTGCTCAGAGGAAATATTCCAGTTTTTGCAAGGCGTGCTCATCACTAAGGTTTGTAGCCTCAAAGTAAATTGAGAATGAACCTCAGGTGGAATCCACATTTCATTTATTTGAAAGTGTGTAAAAGTGTGAAATCCATTGACATTTTCCTCTCTCTTGCACTACTGCAATACCTGCACATAAAAAGCCAATGTTTTGTATGAATTTCTGCTGAGCAGCACCTGTAATCCAACAGGAATTCTGCAGTAATTCCTGTTTGGTGTCCCCTCTGCCCCAGTCTCAGCTGCAGAACACAGCACTCAGCCTTAAGCTGTAATCCTGTACTAGGTCTGAGAGATAAATCCCCAACACTACTCCTCCACCTATGGATCGCCCACAAAGTTACTTTAAAATATGGAAATTTCTATATATAAACTTATATGAAACGATGTAACTTATGCACAAGGTATTAATACGCACATTATATAATATACATTGTACATATTTATATACATTTCAGCTAGTTAGGAGTAGAATTGAAAATGTCATGTCATGAGGGGCGAGGTATTTTGTTAAACATCACCACATTTAATTAAATCATGAGATAAATGACAAAGAATTTGTGTAAATATGACATTAACCCTGCTCATTTCATACCACCAAATAGAAAAAAAAAAGTAATTCAACTAAAAAAATAATCTTTTTGCTTGTTGCCAGGAAGAAAATGTTACTGGAAGCTTTGATGCTTGTGGCAAATAGTATCAGTCATCATTAATTTGACTAAAGCTGTCAGTTTTGCATTATTTGACAGGCACTTCTAGTTGGGGCTTATTTTCTGAGAACATTTTGACAAGTGTATCGCAGTACCAGCATTTCTAAACACCAAGAAGGAGTTTAGGAAGCAGCCAGAGCCATGCAGAGCAGGGAGGTGTTTGGGTGAACTTCTCAGGAGTCTGGGGAGCAGAATGCCAAAACTGAGATCAATATTTCCCAGGCAATGAAAAAACACACACAGACAAAGCTGTCCCCAAGTTTTGCACATTGAGGGCATGAGCACAAGTAATGTAATTCATTCTACATTTTTGGAGGAGTTTTATTTTTGTTGTTGAACACCACCGGCTTGTTTGTGAATTAAAAAAGGAAGAATTAAGAGATGATGGTGAGGACTGCAGATATTAAAAACTGGCTGAGCTGAGGATGCTTCACTACAACCAGCTGGCTGATTTTACAAACAGAACTCAGTAGAGGCAGTAAAGTGGTGGCACGTGGGACTCACAGAACATCTCCCCATCTTTTAGCACCCTGAGAGATGGGCCTGGGTGCACTTCCTTAAGGACAGCCCTTCCCAGCCCCACCCAGGGTACAACATAATTGCTTTATACACTTCTCTCAGTTATATAGAAGCATTTCAACATTTCATGTTTTGCTAAGTCCTACAGTACATCCATCACAGCATTATTTCTGTATGCTGAAAGGTGTGTACATGGATACAATACACATCAGTGCAGGAGAAAGGAGGATGACAGCACCCTGAATCCCATGGCTATTCCAGAACAAAATGCAGTCTGAAAACCTCTGTGAGCTGCCTCTGCCTCACCAGAAAGCATACAATGGCTTAACCAGGAGGCTGGAAATTCACCACCAAGACTGAGTGCATTAATTCACCTCTGAAGGGAAAAGTTTTCTCCCCGCTTTTTCCCAGACAGCTGCTGGTGTTCTCAAGTCCTGGACTATTTTTGGCAGGGCCTGCTGAACTGTTCCAGGACAGAACATTCAATAGCCTCTGAGGTTGCCTTCAGCATTCAACTGTGGGTGAATGAACTGGCAGGAGGTTCAGGAGCACAGCCTTAGATAATGGGTTGCCGTGGCAACACCGCTGCCCGCTGCCAAATTCTGGAGCTCAAGTTTAAAAGCTGATCTCAAACCAAGGTCCTCTTCCAAAAAATCTCTAAGCTCTTATTAAAAAAAAGCAAACACACCACCATACTCCTCTCAAAAAAACCCAACCAACAAACAAACAAAACCAACAACCCAAAAAACACCCCCATACAAACAAACAAAAAACCACCCCAAAACCAAATAAACCCAAATAAAAACAACACAAAACCATGAAAAAAAGCAAAAAGAAAAAAAACACAATAAACTAAAAAAAATCCTCCAGAACCAAAAAAACTCCCAAAAAACAAACAAGTAAACAAACAAACCCCCCCCCCCCCAAATAAAATCACCCCCAAACCATCCCACATAAAAGGAGGCAGTCCTTGCTCTGCTATTTACTTCCAGAGCTGTTACTCTAGTCTTCTGACCTCAGTATTGGCTTCTCTTCTACTAAAATGCTACATTTCCTATGCTACATTGAATTTGCCTGGCTTAAAATCAAGCATGCAATATTTATATACTTCTAGTTGAGCATGCAGAAGATAAAAATGCCACTTCTGAGGTAGGCAACAGAGTTTAAAAGGCAGTTCTGTTACTGTGGGTTTTCAAAAGCACCTTTGGTCGCTGCCCTGTGCCCCTGTGAACTTCAGCAGAACTCAAACCAGAGGTTTCCACATAACTAATTTTTTTTTCCCCCTGGAAGACCTGAGCAGGAGAAACAGTTGTCCTATTTTTATGAAATTTAGGGCAATGTGAAAAAAACCCCTAGACCTATCAAACAGGTTTTATTAATACAGAAGGTAATGCAGAAAGGAGTTAAATTTATAGCGGAGCTTGAACGTCATTCACAAACTGCAGTGGTGGCACAATTTTATCATTATATTCCAATTCTTAGAGCTTTTGAATTTGGCTTTCCAATTCCCAGCTCTAAGTTCTCAGTATATTTAAACTACATTACAATGAAAAATACCCCAACAATCTGCATCAGTTCAAACACCCTATTACATAGGGAGGGAATGCCAGGAAATACAGTATATAAAGGGTTTTTTTGTCAAGGAATGTCGATCTCTTTCCACTCAGTCTTCAAAAAGCATCCACACTTAGAGCTAGCTAAAAATGAGAGGTGCAGCTGAACAATCACTGACACTTCAGCATCTTCAAAAGCCTCTCAGTGAAGGACAGTTCTATGGATCTCTCAGAGTGTTCACTGTCAAGCAGATGCAATAATCCCTATTTCAGCTGGCAAGGCAGCAGCAGCAGAGCAGAACTCCTCTGCACAGGCTCTGCCTTGCACATCTCACTTTTCCATGCCTGCAGTGAACTGCCTGTGTCTCACCTTTGCACTGCCCAGGAAATCCTCCAGCATATGCCAGCACCACCCTGTTTTTATAAATTCAATTTAGTCACTACATGGATGGTGAAATCCTAAGAAATGGGAGGAAGTTGCCTTTAGCAGTTCTATGTTGGGGTGTATAAAGCTTTCCCCAGAAGTTTGAGATCACTGAGATCTGTTTACTGCAAGAGCAACATAAGGGGAAAAAAAAATAAAATTGAAGCACATCAGGTCTGGCTGATTCATGCAGAAGTTCCAATTCAGATTGCCTGACAAAGTATTTCAAACAAGGATCTTGGCAAAATACTTCATTCTAGGTGGTTCATTATACAAATAACACTAACTAACAGCAGAATAATTGCTTTGCCTCCTCTCTTTCTGCCCTAAGTGCGTGCATTATTATTCTATGTACCTTCCTAAAGCAAACAACCTCCTTTGCTGGCTATTAAAAAGTCTTTTAAACTACTTGAAGTCATAAACCTCCCTTGTTCTGAGTGTGCTCTGCTTTACACAGGGGTCCTGTTTGTACTTCCTATAATTCTGTGCCTGCACATCTGCAAATGTGCTTATTGTGAGGAGATTTTAGCAGCACACCAGGATCCTTGGGGGAAAGTTCAAGGATAATGCTCCTCACGCAAAGGCAACACGACAGAGGGCTTCTAAAGACACATTGTTTGCTGAGATGCAAAGGAATGAGCCTGCCTTTAAAACCCCTGTAAAAAACTTTAGGCTCTGGTAAATCCCAGTGACAGAGTGCTGCTTACAGGTCCCAATGGTTACTGGCATGTAAATTGTGATTTTGAGCACTTAAAAATGGGAAAGAAATGTCTTTGGCACATTTCTTCTTCCCTCCTCCATCCCTCATCCTCCTTCTCCCATCTGTGGTGGCTTTTCAGGACCTTGGGGATATAGTTTGTGTCTGGTTTTTGCCCTGGGATGCTCAGAACCAAGGAAGTTTTAAGAGCAGATTAACAGGGCAAAGTCAGTTACTCTCACCTCTCCTTTCACAGCATCTCTTAGGTCCTCGAGATAGTTTTATATTGACACACATTGCATTACAAAAATGACCCCAAGTGTAAGTGGACTCTGTCCTGGTTTAGCAGACTGGAAATATTCAGCAAAACTGGTGAAGTTATACCAAATTTTCCAAAGAGAGTGGTATTTAGGCTTGAGCATTTCAGAAAATTGGGTAACTGTAAATACAGGCCCCTTTTTTGGTCTCTGTAGAGGTTTAGGCTGGATTTTAGGAAAAGGTTTTTCCCCCAGAGGATGGTGGGCACTGCCCAGAGAATGGGCACAGCCCCGAGGCTCCCAGGGCTCCAGGAGAGTCTGGATAATAGGGGGGATTGTTGAGGTATCTGTGCAGGGCCAGGAGTAGGACTGGATGGTCCTTGTGGGTCCCTTCCAAAACTATTCTATGAAAAAGTCCTAGAAAATCATCTGGAGCTCAAGAAATATGTGTCCACAGTGAAAATTAAGAAATTAATTCCAGAAAAGAGATCAGTAGAAATTTTGCCAGTTTCATTCTCAGATTTAGGATCCAAAACCTCTCCATCCTATCACATAACAGAACTAAAACTGTGGCAGTTTTGAAAATTCTCCCATGCAACCAGCTGCCAGTGTCTCACTGATAGTGTATAGCAATGATACATCTACTTAAAATGCACATAAATTATACACAGGGTAAGTGCTGCAGAGAGACACATTTCCAAAAGGAAGCAAGCATCTTCCACCTTTGGAAAGTCTGTGTTACAACTTTAACAAGAAAGTAGATTTTGGATTTTTTTTTTTTAGTAGAAACACAAAAATATGGCCATTTTATTTTGATGATCTTGATCTTGAGGCAATAAAAACGCACGGCAGAACCACTTGCCTGTCCTTAATATAGCTATTATCTGCCTGACCCAGTCCAGCAGCTGATGAAAACACAAAAGCTTTGAGTTTCTGCCCTCTCCCAGCTCAGACTGACTTTAAATCAGGGTTTATTTACAGAACTGTCTTTTCCTTTGGCATCAGCCATTTCTGAAAGCACCCCCACAGCCTGACAAGCTGCACAACATTCTGCCTTTCCAGTACAGGAATTATGAAAGGGTGCTTTTTGTAAGGGGAGATATTTACCCAGATGAATTAATTGGCAACAACACGTTCTGAAACAGAAAAGTCTGTGAGGCAAAGAAAAGCACAATTCCATGAGTACCTTATTTTAAGAATAAAACACAAGTAGCTGAACAGTTGCACCAAACTATTCCGGTCCATGGCATTCCTTTCCAGTAAATCAAATATCCTGCCCTAAAACCTCTCCACTGAAGTCACCCTTGCCATGATCAGAGTGTGCTGATGAGACTGAAATATTGCATTATTTTCTTTTGAGAAATTATTCTGCTCAGGGGTGTATCCTGGCTGGGAAACAGAAGGGAGATTTTGGCCTGTTGCTCTGGGCTGGGAGCATGGACACTTCTGGAATAGTCCATACATTTTCTGTCCCAGTGTATTTCCTTCTGGGTGACTCACAGAAGGACGTGGACAATGGTCAGGCCAGATTAATTATTGAGGTAATCAGCTCTCTGGCCTCTGCTTTAAAGAGAGAAGGGTTTCAGAGGGCATAAAGTTAATTTATATACAGCAAAGTAAAGACAGGGGAGTATTGCCTTCCTAAGAAATGGTTTAAAGATTTCTGAAGAGGCTCTCAGAGCTTTGGATATCAAAGATAATGAAAAAATACCCAGTACATATTCTCATCATAACTTCTAGACCATTTTCATCAGAAAAATCCTGATTTTTCAACAGATCGCTTTTGCTTACTAGGAATTGAATTATTTCTTATCTGTAGCTGCACACCCTCACAGACCTGATTTGGTACAAGGAGACAAGTGAGACATTGAAATCTACCTCCAATACTTAACAATATCAGGAAGTATCTCACTAGCTTGGCTTTTATGGCTGATCAAACTGAGCAAATTGTAGCCCATAGTTGTTAAATACAAACTTATTTCTCTCCACCCAAAAACTTACAGTTTTCACAACTGTAAGTAATGAAAGCTGTGCCTAAAAGTAGCCAAGAAAACACTTCCAGTTCTGCAGCACAGCTTCAGTAGCACAAATAATCACTTGAAACTGTGTATTTCTGACAATTTAATTTACTATACAACATCTGGAAGCTGACAGCCTGTGCCATGTAATTAAGAAAGAGATGCCTGGCAAGATTTATGTGTTGGGGAGAACCCAATAGGAACATAATAGGTTTTTGACAGGACTGAAGAATTGAACAAATTTAATGACTCTACTGGTGGATCATATAATTTTCTGAATAAGGTTTTTTTTTAAAAAAAAAGTTTTTAAATTATGTTTCTTTGTGTATTTTTTTCTCTTTTTTTTTTTTTTTTAAAGCAATTCAGGGAATTCCAAATTCAAAATGGCATTATTTGTATTAGATAGGCTATCAATGGAAGTTTATGGATTGCATAATGCAACACAAGAATTTCTTCCTGGCTGTGCTCATATCCCACTGCTAAATTAAAAAGGTAGGAAATGTGCCTTCAGCCTAGGGGTAAATAATATAGGAAAGGCAGCAAAGCTGGCTTTGAGGAAAATCAGGAAGAGAGAGAAAATAAAGAATAAAATATTAATAATAACATTAAAGCCTCAAGCTAACACAAAATAAAGTAAGGAAAGGCTTTAGTCATGCTATGGAATTCAGCACTGAATTCTTTACAGGAATGACAGCACAACCAAGCACAGAAAAGTAAAAGGAGAGAGTTTAGTTTGGAGCTAAAGAAAGTGGGTCTGTTCCTACAAAAGCTGTCTCTTTGTCAGGGCAGTGGATGATCTATTTCAAGTACTTTAAAGCCTACTAAAGAGAACATCACGTAAGGACAATTTTGCACTGACCTGGACCACGTGCCTGAGATCCTCCTGTTTCAGATTATCTCATTAAAAATTGAGATGGCAGCTCTGATCCATTTTACGTCATTTTACACTGCTGACAGTAATTTAAACAGGCTCCAACAACAAAAGAGAAAATAAATTCCAACCTTTTTTTTTTTCATTTCTCTTTTTCAAAGCGTGTTTCTTTAATCCTTGGGCTGAAAAGGTTCCAAACCTGATCCTTGCAACCCCCTTGGCAGGGCCCAGGCAGCATTTCAGGCACTTCATTCCCATCAGGCAGAGCCTGTTTGCCTGGTGACACTTTCAGGTGCCACACAAACCACGTCCAGTGGTTTGAAAAGTCTTTATTGTGTCTTTCAAGCCCACATCCCTCCTCAGAGAGGCTCAGCTGGGATGTGCCCTGCACTGCAAAACCCTCCGTGGGTGTTGTGGGCTGATTCAAAAACCCTGAGCTGGGCTGAGGACCAGCAGCAGTTGAGGGGCACTATTAAAATTTGTAAAGACTACTGAGGACCTTTTATTTTGCCTCATTCCCCCTTCACTCTTGTATATTGCTGACATATATCAGCATCACAGGTGAATAATGTCTCCAGAACAGCTTGAAGAAGGGGGACACAAAGCAAAGCCTCTCTTTAAATCACAGCAGCTCTGAGTGAAACTATTAGTTCCTACATGCTGAGAATTCAAATAGTGTATTTGTTCTAAATACATACTTTTTCTTTCTCCTCAGCCACAGCCAGGCAAGGGGGCTGCACTTTGGCTTTCAGGACACCTCTGACATCAAACCTTCTAACATGTGTAGCTAAAGATGCAGCTATTTTGTGCTTCAGCCCTCAGTCCTGCAAAGCTGATTTGTGCAGCTAGATTAATGAGTCACCTAGGTGCTGGCCATGCTGCAGAAAGTTTTGTGCAGTGTTAATCAAAACATTGACCAAACTGAGATAGTTAAGTCAAAGGATTTTCTGCTTTAGAACTAGGTGAAAAGGCAACTGGAACATTGCAAGTTGTGTCAGAGAGAATATAGATCCTGTAGTGGTATTAAAAAGCCAAACAGAATAATCTTGTCTTGTTTATTAAAGCTTCTTGGACTTGACCAAGTTGGTGAAAAGAAGGTTATTAAAGAGCCTAATATATAAATGATGTGAATCATGCCACAGTTTTTTTTGAATTTCATTATTGTTTCCTTTTGAAGGAAAAATATGTATTATTTTCCAGAGGACTGGATGTCCTGGTAATTCAGCACTGCCTTTGCTGTGGCTTGTACTTGCTGTGTGTGTAAGTGAGAAGTCTGCAAGGCAGAATGATCAGACTGTCAGCCAGAAGAACAATGAGCTGTGTTCCAGCACACAGAAAGCAATTTCAGAGGGAAAAACCACCTCAATGGAGCAGCAAGAAGCAGTTATTAAGTAAGGAGAGGCAAATGGCTTTTCTTTTCCCACTGCTTTCTCCCATAACGTTTTCATTAACATGACACATAAAATTATGAAATAAAGCACTAATATAATCAACTGCTGGCAGTGATCAAAAAGCAATCCCATGTCCAAGGCTTTTCTGCATGTTTCCATGGTTAGCTGAACTGAGTATTTTAGAACAGTGGAATTTGGGAGTTATATTTTTCCTGTAATCACTAATTCCACATTAGCACCACCACATCTACTGGCTTAGTTCTTTAAAGACAACTGAGTTTTACATGAAAATGTAAATATTCCTTAATGTTCAAGAAAGTGTAAAGACATCAGGCACTCACTAACAAGTGTATGAGCAGTAACTTAATTTAGGAAATTAATGCCACACACTGTCACTCCAACTGTACCAAACAACTTAATATGTGTTCCAAAGTAAAGTTCTTCATAATTCGTGATGTGCAAATTGAGACCTCAAAATGATTTGATGCAAACAGGCTTTTAAATTGGCACAATCAGCCAAGAGCATCTCTCTCATTTGTGACATATGCTGAACTACATTAGTCAGATATTACCAATTCATTTCAGCAGAAGCTTAATTTCAGGAGGCTTGCTAGCCTTAATTTCTCCTGAAACAGCTTCCTGGTAGTGTCCTTGCACTATGATTTGATTTATTACAGCAGGGCTGTCCTTGCTATAGAGTTCCTATAGCTAATGTATGCAGCTGCAAGTATTTTCCTTAATCAAAGAGAAAAGGGCCACTTTTCACTGCCAGCTCTGATCAGAGCACAAGCACCCAGCAGTGCTGGGTGTTTCTGTCCTGCCCACCAGAGGACCTTGCAGGAAATGGTGCCACTTGACATTATCACCCAAGCACCAGAAACTCCTGCTGACCAGCTCAGTGCTGGAGAGTTCCCACCTTCCAGCCAGGCAGGATTGGCCACCTGCACCCCACTCAAACACCCCAAACTGAGCTGGGAAACTGAAAAATGGATTTAAAGCTTTTCTCAGCAGCTTTTAACACTGGAACTCTGTCACACCGACAGGAATTCCTCTCACATCCTTGGGGTTTGGGGAGGCACAAATCACAGCAAAGCTCAGGCTCAAGATTAAGAGATAAGGAACTGTATCAAATAAGATTGTTGGTGAAGTTCTGAAAATAATTAAAACAGCATAATCTACACTAAAAAAAAGGGGGGATATTCTCACCACATCCCTGTCCTAGGCCATAACTGGATTTTTCAGCCATTTTATGCTAAATAGTCAGATTTAATGTGTTGGTTTCTGTACTTTTGTTTCTCTTCAGCAGGTTGTGTATCTCTGGTCCTTTGGGAATCTGTCATTAATAGGCTTTATCTCAGAATATTGTATGTTAGATTCAGCAATCTGTGTTCTCTGGAGCTTTTTCATGCCATCCCTCTCTCTCTGAATTTGTTATCACTTGCAAATATAATCACTATGTTGTTCAATATCTTTTTTATTATTAATGAATAGATATGAAGATAAAACATATTATATTTCCCTATCAATTCCCAGATTTCATCTTTTGGTACAGTACTTATAGGTACATCTACTTCTTCCCCCAGAAAATACAGAGAACACTTACTAAAAATTCCTTAGACTCCAAAATAGAAATGCTGAGTCTCTTTACTCTAAAAATTGCAAACATGAAAGAACCAAAGGTGGTTTTTTTTTCTTTCGTTTTGTTTGGTTTGGCTTGGTTTGTTTTTTTTTTTCGTTGGTTTGTTTTTGGTTTTGGGTTTTTGTTTGTTCGTGTTTTTTTGTTCCTTGTTTGTTTGTTTGTTTGTTTGTTTTGTTTTGTTTTGTTTTTCATGAGAAGGATAGGACTTGAGTATTTTAGATGCAGTTTTGTGTTCTTATATTCCAGGCCAGTATCACACAGTGAAAGTGCAGCCTCAAGGTGTTTTGGCAGCTGACAGCAGCTAGAGCCAGGCTGAACAACAATAATATTGTGATGTGGATCTGTATGGCTTTTTGTCAAAGTAAAAACTGAGTTATTGCACACTTTTACAGGCGACATGAGCAAGAGAATGGTGTCAGGAGGCTGGAGACAGGTTGCTGACAAGGATATTGGTTCATAGCACTTTTTCAGATGAGCTTTGACTATGATGCTTTTGAACACATGATTTTAAAAATTATTCTGTCCCCTGCATTCTTATGGAATCACAAAAGAGAGATTAACCTCTGTGAAGACTGGTAGGAAAAGTGATGAGAGCTGGGAGGGAAACTGAAGGCAGGGAAAGGGTTGATGGATTATTATGCTACCAAACCCCAGCAGTAAGACCCTCAGCTTGTAAAAAATGGCACTGTTCCCTTGTTGATGTAAAGGCAAAGCAGTTGCTGTTCCACAATTCCTCTTTGCACCCTTGCAGAGAGCAAAAAATCCAACTGGTGGGAGCTTGGGTGTTTGTGTCTGTGCTCCAATCAAAGTGAGCACTGCAAGTCAGAGAGGCCATTGAGAAGAAACTCACAAAACAATTGTCTCAGACCTCTCCGACATCTGCCCCAGGTTGCTGATTTTCCCAGGAATAACTGAAGAGCTCTCCAGCCCCTGAAGTAAGGGGTTCAGGAGAGATACAGGACTACATATTTTAAGGGGCTTTGTTGACATACAGCGCCTTTCATGAGCCTCAGAACACATTTGTGGGATTAAAACCTAAATACTCCTCAGGACCATTGCATTCTACAATGGACAGGAGGACAGCTGCCTCCAGGATCCCCCTCTCCTACAATTAAAGGTGCCATTTATTAATTTGTAAGAGAGAAGGAGCAAGGATCACATAAAAAAACCCCACAAACTTCCAGAGAAGACTGACCTTGGGCATAAGTCCTTGTTCTGCCAAGGCTTTCAGATGGCAAATGATACAGAGCTGTACTGACAAGTGTCAAATCAACATACTGGGCTCTGTTGAGGGTATGCCAGATCCTTTCCATACTCCTTCATATCCAACAGTAACAATTGGGGGTTAAATAGGGGTTATTGTTACCACTGAGTGTGCAGAAAATTCAAGTATTTTCTGCAAGAACCTGACTACCATGATCCTTTTCCCTTTGTGGAATATGAACCATCATGTGCTTGCTTGATAAGCAACTTGAATCTACAATTCTACTGCTTACTGGTAGTTACTAGGAGTTTACTAGTGGTTATTAGGTAAGCAGCAGTCACTTTTAACTCGACACACATAAGTACTGACAGGTTTGCACAACCCTGCCCCACCAGCACGAGAAAGATGCTGATACACTGAAGAGAGTTTACAGAAATAAAAAATCAGTACCAATAATTTTTATACATCTTTGCATCAATCCACATTTTTTTCCATTCTTTTGTGTCTTGTTCTTGACCTGTGACAGCATTTCAAGCCATGAGTTTGAGCTTTGTTGTTGCTGCATTAGTGGCATCACTTTCAAGCCCTTGTCCATGGGAGAACCTTCTGGATATTTCCTATTCCTTATTTCACTCGGGTGAATATTCTGGTTTTATTTTGAGGGTGGCAACATTGCCACTGTTTATCAAGATCTCAGTCAGATTTACTTATAACAGGCTCATGTCTCACATTCCTTTTCCCTGGATCTTGTGGGAATCCTGTGATTTTTTTCCAGTTTTGGCACAGAACTTTGTAGGTGGGTTGCAGTCTGTGGGACAGCTCCCAGTTATTTGAGGAAGCAATTGCGTTTACATGTGTCAACACCTTCCCTGAAGTGGATCATCTTCCCTGTCTCCTTTAGTGGGGACCATGGGAAGTCAATGATTGTCTTAAGCTGATTTGTGTCTGTGGCATTCAAAGTTTTCTTTGAGAAGAAAGCGGAGCCTTCCTGCAGATTTTAAATATAGCTATTTGTTTTGGGTTTTGTCCTGCTCCTTTCCCCTTAACTCTGACTCCTGTAATGCTGCTGCTGTGCTGTGCAGATGTTTCCTGCCCTATCTCTTGCACAAAGGATGGGCTAATGGGAGTTCTTTTCAGCATTATTTTTCAAAACAGGGTAATAAAAATACTCAGGTTCTTGTTCTCTGTGTCTGGCCTGATCTGCAGTGGAAGTGCACAGGCTGAGTACACAAAGTGCAGACCCTGTGGGCCACAGTTCGGGCTCAGAGGGAAGGGTTTTTAAATAGGGCTTGGTTCAGTTATCAACAATCTGTGCACATGTAAGCCTTGTTATGCTGTTCCTCCCAATGCAGACTCTGTAAACAATATTGATATGAGTAATTAACTTAACTTTCTAAATAATCTGCTATCCTAACAGATAAAAAATTTCTTCAAAAATATGAGAAAACATCCTTCACTTTTTGTTCTTATCTTTTTGGTTGTCTCATTCAGCCTATGGAGGTTTTTCCCTATCTGACTCAGTTACCTGAAGAACTTTGAAGCATTGAAGAACTTTGCTCCAAAGCTATCCTTGACTTTAATAAAAAATTCAATTTTTTTATGAACTGTCTCATAACAAGCAAAGAACTACTTTATCATCTCTTGCTGCTAACCTAGTCCTTGCAATACTCCTGGCTACAGATTCCACAGGTGGTATTTTTCTGGGATTATTTTCCAAGAAAGGTGGATGATTCTTCTTTTTATTATTCTTTTCTAGGTTTGTTGGAACAGAGAGAGATTTTTCTAACAGGCTTTCCATGCATGCACTGTACTAACAGTCTCAGGGCAAGAAGAAGAAGAAGGAAAAATAATAATTTTTCTGTGTCTCTATTGAGAAGAGAATAAACATTACATAACTGCAGGGATATATTCCACTTGCTTCAATTTTCAAAGAAATTAACTGAGTTACTAACTGAAAAAACTCAGACATTTTTAAATGCATTACAGAACTCCTTTCTGTTAAGTGTTTTGGTGGCAGATGAATTTGGGAGGCAGCTGTAGCTAAAAGTCATGTTTGAAGCCTATTTAAAACATGATTTGTGACAAAATGATCCATTTCTTTTCATAGGTAGATTATGACCAAAGTATTTTTATAATTTGCTAAACCAGGTGGTGCATCAGGTAATCTTAAAATCACATATGTAATTCACAGATGTAATCTTAAAATGATTACAAAAACCTGTTTAGACTCTTAATACATATCATTCAAATTATCTGCAAGTTAAACATATTTATACAAAGTTTTCCAAACCTTTCCCATGAAACTGGGAATGAAATTTAATGTCCTTTCCTAATGGGAGCAAAGACCTTTCCCCAAATCTTGCATGCATTGAATGGGATGGAGGGTTTTTGTGGATAAAGACTTCTTTTTCCTCAGAGTCCTGGCAAGCCTCTCCCAGGATGAGCAGCTGGCCAGGCTCCACCCCTGCAGCCAGTGGTGCTTTGCAGCCAGACTGCAGGGGAGATTTCTGGAGATGTGTTTGTTCTCCACAGCTGACAGCCTCATGAATTTTACTTGGCTCTACCACAGCCACGAGATAAAGACATCAAAGAGCCCCTGGCATGTCACACAGGCACAGAAGAACAGCTCAGGGGGGACCTCTGGAGCTTGTCCAGTCTGATCTCCTCAAAGCAAGCCCAGTTAGAGCACTGACACAGAACCAGTTCCACTTGGCATCACAGAATCCCACCCTGGTTTGGGTTGAAGGGACCTCAAAGCCCATCCAGTATCACCCCTACCATGGGCAGGGACACCTCTCACTGTCTCAGGCTGCTCCAAGCCCCAGTGTCCAGTCTGGTCTTGGACATTCCAGGGATCCAGGGGCAGCCACAGCTGCTCTGGGCACCCTGTGCCAGGGCCTGCCCACCCTCAGTGGATCTCACTTCCCCTGAGACACCACAGCCTCTCGGGGCAGCCTATTCCCACCCCCCTGACCACCCTCACAGGTAGAAAGATTTTCTTACACCTACTCAGATTTTCCCATGGCCCAACACATGCCTGCTTTCCACAGTGCTGCCCTGATTCTGTTGTCTCTCTGCTCTCCCATCAGGTACCTGCAGGCAGCAAGAAAATGCCCCTGAGCCTTTTTCCATAAGGTTGACCAAATCCTGTTGCAGCTGCCACCCCTCATCCATCATATGCTCCAGCTGCCTGACCCTCTTGGTGGCCCTGGCTGGACTTGCTGTAGTCCTAGAAAGTCCTGTTCTTTGGAGATTTCCAGCCATGAGGGGAACAAATAATGCTGTTACATGGTTATTCATCTAAATGAGACCAAAGACCTTAAATTAGGTATAGCAATAACAGAAAAATCCCCTCTCTTATCTCTTTTCTCATTTGGAAGTTTGAGGCAAATCAGAGATTCACCAAAAAGTATGTGGGAGATTCAGAAAGAAATTACCCAGAAGTAAACACTCGCTGCATTCAGGTTCAGGAGAACTAATTTTCTCACCAGAAGAAAAATGTAAATGGTGAAAAGCAGGTACATGGCATAAAGCTGCTCCAGGGCTATACATATATATGCCACACTTCCAATAATTTCAGGCCTGAAATTTTGGGTTATCAAATCACTTCTGTTGATCTGGCAGAACACACTGAAATTTTAGCCAGAACATTAACAAGCTCTGTAGAAAAATAATCTCCTTATACCCCACCTGAAACATATTCTGTGCTGACTCAAGCTTTCTGAGCAAGATGGTCTCTTCAGCAAGTGTCCAGTTTGACTATTTTAATTTTAGCTAGATTCACTACATCTGCTAAAACATGTACTGAGTTAGCAGGAACAGGAGTAATTCACAAGCAGAAGGGCTGCTTGTACATTCCCCAGGAAAATGCAAGGAATCTCCTTCTGATGATATCTCAGAGCAAAGGATGACTTCTGCAAAAGAGATTTAAGGGAAGAAAAAACGACAGAAGCTTTGTGACAAGGTGGAAAAAATATGGATTAAATGTATTGGAGCTGTTGCTAAGAGGAGCTGACAGAGCTGCTGAGATGGCTCAATGACCTGATTAAAGAGTAGCAAGAAAAACTGTGCTCTCTGTCCACCTCTACGAGATTTCATCATAAATTATTTCATTAACTTGGTATAGAGAGACTCCCTCCCTAAAAATAAATGACAAGTTGCCACGTAGGCAATCCTCAGGAGTATACAGAGATGGCACTAAGTCTCATTACTTGTGTGAAATTGAAAAGAAAAACATCCTTAGGTGTGCAGGCTAAAACTGAGAAGTCAAGAAACATCGTATTGAATATTATACACTTGCAATGCAAGAAAAAAATGCCTGAAATGTTTAGGTCTCCAGAAAGTTTTAGACTGCTGTAAAAGGTCATAATGAAAGTGTGAAAACATCTGAGAATGACTTCTGGATATACAATATTCTCTCTTTCTCAATGCCCAGCCTTTTCAATGATCCACTCACTCTATAAATCTTTCAGTATCCCTGAAGTTTGGTAGCAGCTCCTTTATTAGCTCTTATCCTCAACAAAATTGAAGTGAACCCCCTTATTAAATGCATGAACAGGCCTTTATCCAGCTTCTTCTTAATGTGACTTATTAGAAGTTGAATAAGTTTTCTATCTTCTCCCTATTCCTAGAACATCTCAAAGGACATCTTGTTAATGTACATTTAATTGCAACAGCTCAGCCTCAATGTTCTCTATAGCAACAAATATGCATTGGCTATGTCTGTCAAATCTTCCCCCAGCTTCTTCCTTTCTGCCTTTTATGGCCAAGCCTTTCACACAGGTTTTCTTTTGTACTAAGTCTTTCCCTCTATGGATCTAGATAGGAAAATACCTTTCAATTATTTTCATGAGTTCTTCACTCACCCTTTAATTTCTCTCACATGCATCCAGTTCATGATGATGCATATGTTTTGCTTGAATACCATGAATAGGACAGGAGAAGGAGAGCCCAGCACAAAAACTGGCAATTCCTTAGTCCTATCCTCTCATTTTTTTTTAAACTCTACTTCACATTTCCTTGCTTGTATTATATGCAGTCCAAAAGAATAAAAAAGCAGATTTTATTTGAAGGTTCAATGTCCCATCACAGAATTTAAGAAAAAAAAAATTAGAAGAAAAAAAAAGAAGGAAAAGACAAAGAAAAAAGAAGTTAATGTCAGAAGGTCTGAGAGGAGAGGTGTGTTAAAGAGGGATCCTCTCTGAATCACGTTCGACTGACTTTGTGTTACAGCTTTTTCTATTTCTGCACACTGCTGACAGGGGGATAGAGCATCAGTAGCCAACCTGGGAAAATATAACATAAAAAAAAAAAAAGATCCAGTCCATTCATTTCTTTTCAATTTGCACATGAAAACGTCCTGTGTACATTATTTCAAACCACACAAGGAACAGTTCCCACAGCTCTGCCTGGTAACCAAGGGATGGGAATGAAAACATCTCCCGTATTAAATTTTCTGAAAATACGTTACAGTGCATGCTATCAAAAGGAAGAAAAGAAAGGTGTTTAAAAAAAAAAAAACAACCAAAAAACCCCACGAGTGTTTCACTGTCCGTGAGAAATCAAGAGCAGGATGGGAAAGGCTGTTTACACAGGCACTTAGCCAGGAAACTGTGTTTTCCACAGATCCAGTCACTCAGGGAGCACATCTCCGATTTTCCTGCCTCTCTTCTCCTAGCCCTGCAATTACACCGAGAAATCCATCTCCAGGTGAGAAAGCACAGCCAGTCCTGCAGCATGCATTCAAACGCTGCCTCCTCTCCTTTAGGTAAGTGCTACCACACCGAGGCCATTTGTAGGAATTTTACACAGCAAGACAAACAAATGCAGACCCTTAAGGAGACGCGTGAGCCGCCACCAAAAAAATCCGCCTGAAAGCATCCTCTCTAAACCTCCTGTGAAACGCAGCGCTGCTAATTAGCAGGCTTGATGGAGAACGCCGTGAGACAGATAGAAAGTCTTGTCACTTTATCTGTGCGTGCTTCCCTGCATCTTAAGTTGCGGCTCGGGCTCCCTGAGGATCATGTGAGGCTGGGTTATATATTGGGAGCCGCGCTGTAGAGCTGGGAGTGTGTAAGCCTGGCAGCTGGGGAGTGTTATGGTTGCTGCTTTCCTGTGCTAAGCTGATTTACTTGTTTGAGGTCTGACCTCATCATCCTGTCAGTATGGATTCCCACCTATACAGTTAACAGCAGCTCAGCATCGGCTGCGGGAGCCCGGCGGTGTGTGAACCAGAAGAGAGGGGGAGAAAGCCACCGCTATTTGTTCTGCTGTTGTCTTTTCCTTAAGAAGAGGAGTCGAAACAGAAGAGATAACAAAGAATCCATTTCCTTCCTAAAAGAATAGGCTTTTTTTTCTTTTTTTTTTCTTTTTTTTTTTTTTTCCCACTCTGGGAAAAAAAAAAATAAAAATAAAATGTCAGTCTCTGGGAAGAAAGAGTTTGATGTGAAGCAGATCCTGAGGCTCCGCTGGAGGTGGTTCAGCCACCCCTCGCAGGGCTCCGCCGGCTCCGGGGGCTGCCATCAGCAGGAAGGATATGAGCACAGAGGGACTCCGGTGCAGAACAGGCTGAAGAGCCACTCTCGGGACAGGAATGGGCTGAAGAAGAACAGCAGCCCCGTCCACCACAACATCCTGGCCCCCGTGCCGGGGCCGACGCCGGTGCACCACCGATCCATCCACAGCTGGCACCAGCAGAACCTCATCGAGCAGCTGCGCTCCAGCGAGGACACCCCCAAAGCCAGCACAGAGGGAAACTCTGCCAAAGAGGACTCAAGTAAAACCGCACAGGAGCTGCAGATGATCACAGAACAAAATGCAGATGAGTCTGCAGAGAGGTAGGAGTTTCAAAGTCTGCGCTCGGAAAGCCAGACTTGTTTCCAAGTTATTCCCTAAAACTGTCTTTTGTTTTTAGCCAGAGTTCCTTACTGCATTAATCTCACTTTATGTATGTGCACACCCACACTCAGAAGAGAAGGAACACTTCTGCCTCAGAAAAATGAACAGAAACCCTGTCGTGAAATTTTGATCTTTGCTTAAGGTACCTCATTCCATAACTCTTCCATATGCATAAAATCTGCCAGATTGTCAAATTCGCTCTATCAACATTCACAGCATATCTATTTCTTCTCTTGATTTATTATGTGTGAGTGCAGTGAGAAAAGGAGCCTCCTGACATCCTGTCCTCATTCTGACTTTATCAATGGGTGCAACTTTGACAAATGGGAGCTGCTGGAGCTGCACAGGCTCTGTGGTTGCTGTTGATCTCTCAGATTTCTCACTGATTTTCTTTTACTGTCTTCCTGGCAAGTAAAATTAACCTTGAACTAAGTGGAAAGGAAGATCATTCTTTGGTTTTTTAAAGGTCAGTTTGCAATCCCAGTACTTTCACAGCTTATTTAGTATGCTAAAAAGAATATTTTCTGCAAGGTCAGGTGAAAAAAAATCACAGCTGTGAGACCTTAAAGGTGTAAGCACAAAGGAACAGCTATTTTTTAAGTTGTGAATAACAAAGAATGCAATACTAATGCCACCTATTTAATTAAACTTTTTTAATGTTCTCTTTTTCAAAACTCATGTCAGTGTTGTTAGCTTATCCAGAAACATTTTTACTCCATCTTTCCCCACTTTGGACTCAAATCAAGCATTTATGACATGATTATTTGCACCATTTGATGCGATTGCTATCAGTCTTTGGACACAATTTAAATGTATTACATTGCATTTAAGTACAAATTTATCTTACTTGAAGTTACAAGTCTCTCAGTAAAAGCCAAGCTGACAGCTTGCATATTTTTAGCAGTTATTATTTTTCAAGTTGTGCATCTGCTGTGGGGGAACATCTGCAGATGGAGCAGCAAAAGCTGCATTCCAAAATGTCACTTGGAAACCAGTCCCAGTAGTCAATAGGTACCAGATAAAATCATTACAGAATAAAAGCACTGAGGAAGGACTGTGGGAGTTCTGTGTGTTTCCAAGGGCACAGGTTTGGAATGGGGAAGCAGCATACCCTTAGTACAAATTTCCTGGAAAAAAAAAAAAAAAGGTGATTTTAGACACACCTGTGAAGGAAAATCGATTTAATTTGAAGAAAAATAAGGAACACTCCATCCAAATAAGATTCTACACCATGTGAAGAGGGAGGTGAAAAAAAGTCTAATCAGTTCAGTTTGGGAGTTTATAAACCACTGCCTTCTAAAATAAGATGTGACATTTTCTCTGGCTATATATAAAGTTTCTGCTAAGACCTCCTGAAGTTTTGTACCTTCATATCCATTCCAATTTAAGTTCTGCTCTTAAAGTTGCAGCTTTTAGGATAGCTTTGGAACTGCACATGTCATATATTGTCATAGTCAAATAAGTGTCCTCCTTTAAGATTTCAGTAAAAGCCATCATTGCATGTTGTAGATTAAAATCTATTTTTAACACACATCCTAAAAAGCTGATTTGGTAATAGATTGGTTTAGAAAGTGATTCATGACCATGAGTTTCTCTATAATTAAAATTATTTCAAGAAAATAAAACTGACCATTAAGGATAACGTAGCTCAAATTTCTTAAAGATGTAGCAACAGATATCATTAAGTAAAATACTGTTCCCTTCCCTTACAGCATCCAGCACAAGCCACACATTAATTAATACATTAATTGAATGTGTAGAAATGAGGTACTGAGAAGAAATAAGGAGAAGCAGCCTTACATCTACATCTACCCAAATCTAGGGTGTAGATATCCATATCTGGATATATTTTCACCTCTTCAAAACAATGCCTCATCTTTGAAATCATGCCTTTAAATCACTCCAGGTCTCCTTTTCCTTTAGAAGTTCCAGATAGTCCCCATCAGTGGTAATCAGTGGGTTAACACGAAAAAATCAGGTGTTTGCAGGATCCCCTGAGCCCCTCTTCTCATGCTGCTGAAGCCACCACAGCAGGAGCTGTGCAGGTATTGCAGCCAAATTTCACATCAACACAAAGACAAATTTGCCTTTTAGATCACAAAAGCACTGTACCTTCAGAGCAGCTGTCTCTAAACCAGTGGATTTCCCTCTGCCAGGAGAAGTCCCATTTTTAGGTGGATCTAAAGCAGGACTCTGCTGAGTGCCATGTGGACATCCAAAATAGTAGAAAAGGAGAGAGAACCTGGCCAATACTGAAACCCTGAGTAGAATATGAAAACACTTCCTACTAGGAGTTTAATGCTTCCCATTGGAAAACTTTGGAAATGTAAAAACTATACTCCGAATTTCTTCAGAAAAATTTGAGCTCCTTTTCTCTAGAAATCTCAGGACTGAATGCTGTCAATGATGGACAGAGAGCAGCCTGGGCTTTGATGAGGTAAGGGTTGGTTATTGAAGAGGAAATTTAAACAATAAAGTTCCAACCAACAATTCCATTCAGAATACATGATCATCAATACACTTATTTCTGCTTTCTTCAATCCATTTTGATATTCCTGTCCCCAAATTAAATAATGCAAGACTTAAAGAAGCCCTGCTGATCCAGGTGCTTGCTCCTGAATTATATCCCGTGACAAGTGGCAAAGTAAATGAGGCTCAAGTGACTAAAACTCATTAGTTTTGTCCTAATCATAACCAGTATGGTCAGCCAACACGTTCTGGGCCACAAATAGATGGTTTATTGGCACAAGGGTAAGGAAAGCCTCTCAGCATCCTGGGGACTGTCAGATCCAGTGCTGCTCAGGGAACCTGCTCAAACAGCCTCCTAGGAGCATCTGAAATGATGGGCCTTGAGCTGCTGCTCTAAGATCCTCATGGAAGTTACACCTATAGCTTGGAAAAAAGATGAACAGTGGACAACCTGTATTTACTGACCTTATCTGTTTCTCACCAATCTGCTCTTTGAATGAGGACTGGGACTTTTTTGTGGGTGACAGAAAGAGAAACCAGCTAAAGCCTGCATAGCCACCAAGTTATTTTATTGGTGGAGTGTAAACTCCACCCAGTATAACATTTTCTGGTATTACTGGGGTGACCAGCAAGCTGAACCTGTGGAACATGGCTGTGCCAAGGAAGAGCAGACACTTTCAGAGATTTCAGGTGTGACTTAAAGAGGGAGATGAAGTGAGCTCTGTAGGAACCCATGGAAAATAACCTGTGGGTGGCTGCTGGTTCAGCAGGCAGGGATGGGGGGAGAAGGGCACTTGAGCTGTTCAGGTCATCCCTGATCTATCCTGTCTGGAATCTTGTGAGGTTCAGGCTCCTCTGCCAGGGGGACCAGGAAACATTTCCATTTCTTTCAAAGAAAGTGGTCTGGCAGTGATCCAGAGACGTCAGCACGCACTGGGACAATTTGATTGTTAGCTTTTGTCAGTCAGCAGAAACTTTGTGTGCACCCCATGAACACACGTGAGCACACACAGACTGACAAAGCACTGAAGCCTCCTAAAAGGAAGAATTTTGATATTCAGTTACTTTGATTACTTCCCTTAATAAGTTCTGGACTCACAGATAATGACTCCTCCATGAGAGAGCACTGTGCCCAACATTCATTAACATTATGCCACATTACCACATCCATTCCTGCATGCCTGCCAGGCTTCTGATTCCACAAGTGGGCTATTGCAGACCATGTGTGCTGGTTAAGTATTTCCTAGTTGCCCAAAGGCACTTAGATTTCAATAGCAAATGTACCATCCATTCATCATTTTTCTCTTCTGCATTTTTTTTCTAATTATGTGGCTGAAAAATTGCTGACAAACTCTAGCTGGGAACAGATTCTAGCATTGCTAAGGACAAATGTTTTATAATTTCCCACATGAGGCAAAATATATTTCTAATTCATTTTAATAGAATCTTCTGCTGTTGTAATCCAAACAGTTATTACTGATGCACATGGAAACAGATACTTGGGAGGTGCACCCTCCCAAAGGCAATCCTTTTCTGTGGTGGCTATTCTTGATCTACAGTTATTTTGATGGTTCATCTTAAGACTTGAAAAATCACTTTTTTTTTTTTTTCTTTTTTTTTTTTGGTTTGGTTTGGTTTTGGTTTTGGCAGACATATGGAAATGACTATCAGGTTATTTTCTTCCCTGTCTCTGACTATGTATAAATGCACACATGTGTACATGACTATTTCAGAGGTTTTCTCCTATCTGGGGGTTTTCTCTTGAGTTCTGCTTTTAGCTCCAGTAGCAGACAACAGCCTTGGCTCCCATTCCAGAGTGAAATAGAGAAATAGAAAACAGGTTATGATTTCCCTGGTGAAAATGGAACATGTATTATGTGAAACCACTGGTCAAACCAGATTGAGAGGGCTTTTAGCACTGCAAGTGAGGTTCTGGGTATCCAAATAAAAAGTGGAGCACAGGAATGACTGATAGTGGAAAGGCAGCAGTAAAAGGGAGGACTGTGACATGCCCTGTGCAGAGAAGGTGATAAAGGGCTGCACTCAGGGGTTGCATCATGACACTGCTCCCCTGTCCTAGGTAAGAATTCAGTTCCATGAACAATCCCTGATGCCCAAGGTAAAGTTTAGAAATGATGACTTCTATTCTCACATCATGGCAGCCTTTGTTTTTAAAACAGAACTACTCCAGTTTTGTTTTCACTGAACCTCCAGCATTTTGAAAAAATCTTTCCAAAAAATCTCAAGTTTAGCAAGTAAGTATTTTAGAAGCATGATAAAGAGTGCTGGACATGGAGTCAGACAGAATTTCAATCCTTCTGTGGCAAGGCTGGACCAACTAGGTTTAGGTGCTTCCTTGCTTGTCTACAGTACAATTTAAGCTCATGAGTGCCTTGGTCTTCCTCCATCAGTATAGGTAGCATATTATTCTCCTTATTCTTCTTATTGCCACATTTTTGTTCTTTACATCCTTTGTTTGTATTTGAAAACTTCTGTAAGCCCAAAGAGCTGCAATTCTTGCAGTCTCGCCTCAGAATTCCTGTCCTGACAGCTTTGTAATTTCATTGCTGTCCTGCCTCTCTCCAGCAGGTCTGTCTGGACTTGCAGCTCAGTGGCCAGACCTGGATATATTCCTGAAGGAGTTCTAGTGGAGAGCTGGATTCCTTCTGCGCCATCCTGACTCAAATCTGTTTGAATGTCCTCAGTGGTATCTTTCTTTTGTCAACAACGTGGTGCTGTTGCTCATGCCTGTCTTGTGATTCATGTGAAACTCCTGCCTCTGTACCAGAGACCTGTTCCCAAACCATCTGTCCATTTTTGCAGTTATTTGTTCCTAAAACCAGCACTTTGCATGGACAAATTCCATCTCGTGTTTATCAGATAATGGCTCCAGTTGGCTGAGCTAGTATTCAGCTCTGATATTTTCACCCTGATTTAGTGATTTAATATTCAGTTCTGATCCAATAACCCACCATCCCTGCAGCTCTTCTCAGCTTGGCACCATCTCCAATTGTAATATACAGTATCAAAGATTTGTCTTTATTTTTTCAAGTAATTTAGAAAATTTATGAGAAGTCATAAAGGAACTTCAGTGCTAAGCTCCTTAGGAACCCAGTTTGATTTACCTTCCTATTTGTCAGTGAACCATTGATAATTTAATGATTTCAAACCAGTCTCACATTTGTATCAAAATGGGTTATTCCAGAGAGTCCTTGAGGCTGAAGTTTGCACCATCTGATATAACACACTGAAAAATAATACTCTGATGTTCAAGGTAACAACTATTTCTTTTCTGTTCTCCATAATTTCTAGTAAAACCTGTTAGTGAGGAACTTCAGTTTATTTTGACATGTTATTCACAGCAAATACTTGCTGACTTAAGTTTTATTTCTAAGTGCTTAGAAATAATAATTATATGAATTTTTCACTGTATAATTTGGCAAGAAGTAGCAACAAGGAAAAGAAATTATGTTTCTGTCTTGTGGAGAATTTTTCAGTTTCCTTAGTGTTTACAACAATTTAATATCAATTCCAGCAGTATGTTTTAAAAAGATGATTTTCTGCAAGCCTGCAATGGACAACCAAAATGCTTCCTTGTTACCTCAGGGACCAGCAAAAACTAATTTTCATCTAACAATGATCTTTAGCTAAAGGTCAAAATATGACTTTGAAACTGGATTGTTTAAGATGTTTGTAGCTGATTTGAGAGGAGTCAGAAGTGACAGCATTTATGGAAATTCACTCACAACTGTTTGAGATATGTTAGCTGGGGGTAACAAGGGAAATTTGATATCTAACATTTGCTAAGTGTGGAAAATCTATATAGTAAGTGGTATCTGATGCAGGATTAAAATCTAAGAGGAAAATCACCTTTTTTCCCAGCAGTTGATGGTTCACAAAGAGGAACTGGCCTTTTGAGGCCTAGTGCAAGTGCACTTAACAGTGAGTAATGAATTAACTCTCACCAAGCAAGTGCTGTGACTTCATAAAGAGCTCTTGGTAAGGAAATTAGAATCAAAATGTCTCAAAGACATCCTTGGGATGTATTTCTACTCTCACCTTCTATTATGACATCTTCTGAAGAACTTGAAAGAGCAAAAAAATGGGGGATTGAAGTGGGTTAAAACAGTTATTAAAGATGAATGAGAAAAAATAGTGTTTTGAAATTAGTTTTATATTCACCCTGTGGAAGGACTGGATATTTATTCAAAATATTTTTTTTTCATGGCTAGATAAATAGAATCATAGGAAACTTTAAGCTGAAAAGGGGCTCTGGATGTCATCAAGTCTAACCCTGCCTACCCACCAAGAAGTCTATAATGAGAAATAATCTGACTTACTAGAAAACACACAATATTTTACAGTCCTATATTTAACAAGCCTAGCTTTCAAAGATGAATTATTACAGGCAAGGGAAAAAAATACCATTTAATAGTAATTTAAGAATCTAGGACAATTCCAGTCATTTCAAAACAATTTTTTTACGATTCAATTATCTTCTCATTTTAACTCCGCAGAGCTTGCTCTCAGCAAAGACAGCTGTTAAATGACTTTTTAAAGAGTTATTACTGTTCTTAAAATCACTTCTTAATGTCTCCAGAAAAAAAGTTAAGGAGATGATTAAACACATGTGCCCAGTGCAGAGCAGTTTTTACAGACACACTGAGATTATGCAGCTGAAAGACCAACAAGAAATCAGATGTTTGGTGAAACATTCTGGGAAAAAGGGGTAGAAGGTTTTGCCTGGTCTCAAAGTTACAGCCAGACAGGATCCTAAAAGAAAGAAACTATTTATTTTCACCCTTGGTTTGTGGCTGAATTGTTGACTTTGGAATGTTGTAATGAGGAAAAATACTAAAATCCTACACATTAAAAAAAAAAAAAAGGGAATTTTTTTTGTCATAATCAAACAGCTAAATTTTCCCAGCTGAACTAGACAAGTTTGGTTTAGCTCCTTTCATTCTGCTAGAATAAAATAATTCTCTAATGTATTTAGAGAATGATTATATCAGGCAATTAAATGAGACTGTGGCTTGCTTGCTGTGCACCTGTTGGTCTGCAGGGTAAAAGAATTAAAAAATGAAGCTGAAATACTGTTGGGATACAGAGAAAGAGCTGAAGATAAGTATAGGCTATTAACATCAAAAAATATTCTCTAAAACAAAGCTGTAACCAAGTTTATTCCTCTATGACATCAGATTCCCCCTCAGTGACTCCATCAACAGAAACACCAGCACTGGAAATTCCCACCCTGCTGTGACAGCAAAACTGCTCCCAGCCCACCTACTTCCTTCTTTTTCCAAGCAAATGCTTAATAGTCAAAACTCAATTCAAAGCAAATTAAAATAGCTAGAACAAGACCAGAGAGCCTGGCTCTTTACAAAAATTTTGCGCATCCCAATAATTCTTAGCTTAGAACATCTTTGATTTCATTGTAGTAATTGTTTCCATCCTATGTGACAAGTCAGGATATTTCACTAAAACCTGTCTGCTGCTCACAGGGAACAAGAGGATAACTAAAAGTACTTAAAGGAATATGCCTTCATTTCAGGTTTAAATGTATGCTAGAGTGTCTAAATTAAGACAGTTCCAAAGTGTTTTGTCAGGAAATGGGCATTGTATTCTCATTCTGTTTTACAGGATTAAAAGTTTCCCTCATCACATTCTCCACTAAAACCCATTCAGGCCAAACAAAAATTTTTAATGGAAAAGAAAGCAATGGCTGATACCTGGTCCTTCCTTCAGTTTCATTGTACATATTTTGAAAACATTGGGACAAGAATCCAGATTTCTTACCTGGATATTAACATTTGTTTTAATGAAATTCAAGAGCTCTCAGCCTCAGTTTTTAGCTTCCTGGCTAGGATCTGAAAATCAAGATATGGGTTATGTCTCAGATTTGTTGCCTGCTTCTTTTATTACCTCAGAGCAATCACCCAGCCTCTTGGCATCACAGTTCACTCTTGTAAAAGTGCATTTTCCTGGGGACACAACAGGAACTGAGCAGGGTTTTCAAACATCCAGATCTGCCTGCAATGAGCTTTGCAATGCAAAGTGGAATTTCATACATGTACATGAATTTTGTACTATGCACATGAATTCTTTATATTTCATAGTTGCACAGTTTATCTTCTCATTGTACTATCCTCACAGAAATCAAAGTCTGCTAGAGCTTCCCACTACAATGAGTGGAGACCAATATACTTCCAATAAAATGTTTTGAGCAGCAAACCAAGGCAATAGATTTGAGAAAGTGGACAGCCACTGTCACCCTTTGCCATGCTTCAGTTTACCTGATAAATTACAAGTCAAGAGGAAGGGAGGCATTCTGGCAAGAAATGAGCACTTTCAAACCCTGTCCATTTTAATAGAAATTAAGAAAACTAAGAACCTTTTTGAACTGGGCAAATACACTTTGATTTAAATGAAAACTGTGAGCAAACCACTAAGAAATCCTAGGAGTTGGAGAAAGGCTATTTTAAGCTATTACATATGGTTTGAGTTGCTAGGGAAACCTCTTTTACAGTGTTCATTTAGCACAGATGCTCAGGAAAGCTCTGTCTCCATGTCAGAACATTTCAGAACACTGCAGAATGTGAAGAAATTGAGATGATCATACACACACATGAAGGCAAAAACATCTCAGTAATTTTATCTTAGTCAGGTTCCATGTCTTTGGTGGGAGCTCATGCTCTGCCTCTCTGCCATGACCACCAAAAGCTCTGATTCCAGACTGAGAATATTTGTTCAAACGTTGCCTTCAGTTTTGATCCATTGGGGTTCATGTTTTTAGACATTCATTTTTGTAGAGCAGGAGGCTTTGCCTTTGTCATGCTCCCAATGAAAAGGCAAAGGAGAGAGGCTGGCTCTGATGCCACCTTTCTGGCCACCCTTTTGAGCAGGGGGAGAGAATAAATACATACTCTGAACAAAAAACTGGGGTGCTCTATCACGTTTATAATGGATGTAATATTGATCATTTAAAGATGGAAATGCTGGTTCTGGGTCATGACTCTCATTACCGTCTCACAAAAGTCACTCACAAAAGATTCATCATTCAGTTTGTGCAAAAACTACACCTAAAGGCAGAAATCCCCTCCTGTACCACTCCTTACCCCTGTTCTGTGTGCTGGTGCAGTGGCTTAGGATGGAGTTTTGACCTTTCTGTCTGAGATGCCTGACCTAGTAAAATCCCCCAGCTGTGCAGTCTCCTCCTGGTGCAGCCTGTCACAGGGGATTTAGGAGCAGAGCAAGACAACTTCCTGGGAAGTTCCAGCCTGGTGATCCTGCAGGAGCCAGGCTGTTCAACCAGAACACAATGAACTGGCGAGATAAGCACAGAAAAGGCAAGGCTGTAAGTCAGGACTAATTTCTTTTGCCTTGATTTGTTTCATTCACTTAAGGGATCCCAATTTCTGCTAAAAAAGAGACGTGGGGTGGCTTGGTGTTACAAAATGCCAATAAAGTTGCTCAGGAGGAAGCTCCTGTGGGATGCCACAAAGCAGGAGAGCTCAAATGTGCCTCTTGCTGCCTCATTCAAATGGAGCCAAATTACTCCTCTGTAATTCGGCTGTTTAAAGTTTCCTTACGCTTTTTCACTCGGTGTTAAAGTGAATCCAAACCTAACTTTAACACACTTAATAAAATAACAAAGTCAGGACTGGAAGAAAAATATTTTATTGAATCAATGGAAAGAAATCACTGTCATTTTTTTGTATAACCACATTACAATGCAAATTTGCCTCTCTGCAGCCTAGTGAATACTACTGGCACTCCAGGAAAAAAACACCCTGTCATAATAATAATAACAATAACAATAATACCAGCAATATTTTCCACAATTCATATCAGTTACACACTTTTAGCCTTTCTTTGTTTTTCCTTTGATTTAATGTGCTACATTTATTTTGATTTTGTGTTTTTATTCTGATTCAATTACAGTGAGAGAGGCTGACACAGACCTTGGCTTGTTGGAGCAAGTTATCACTATTATCTGTCCAGATAAATGCCAAGTCTCTAATGGCATCAAGAGAGTGCGTTTTATTAAGCCAGGTTGTCAGAAATACTGTTAAATACACTTGATACTGTCAAATTAAAGCAGACTTAATGTAGTGTCTCTAAAGGTTGTAAAGACAATTCTCTCTCTGTCTTACATAGGTGCTGTGGGCTCATGAGCAGAGGTCTGCTCACTAAGGAATTCCTGTAAGGTGCTGCCTCATCCCCCTTCTTTTCTGCACAGGAGATGCTCAGTGGGTGTTCATTTCTGGAATTAGCAATGACGCACATAACAATAAATGCTGAAATATTTCTTGGGTGTTAAAAAGTGCAAGTCAGTGACCAAAGAACAGGAGCTAAAGCACAACAGCCCACAGAATTTATAACATTCAAAACTCCTTCCAGTAGATATGGAAGAGCATTCACAATATGCTGGTTTGGTTGTACTGGCTTGAAAGAAAATGCCCTCAGTTGAGCCAGAAATGAATACAGCAGGTTAAATTATTTGAATTCCTTTCTAGACC
Organism: Phylloscopus trochilus trochilus; assembly: GCA_016584745.2. Taxonomy (NCBI): domain Eukaryota; kingdom Metazoa; phylum Chordata; class Aves; order Passeriformes; family Phylloscopidae; genus Phylloscopus; species Phylloscopus trochilus. The sequence goes on from WQNJ02000015.1 coordinate 27,242,277, forward strand.
TAGGTTTGAGTTATATTTTCTGACACAGAAGCTCAGAAGATAACAACTGGCTGGAAAGTACTTTGGTATCAGCATATCTATACCTAGGGCCTCACAGAAATATTTGGCTTTAACACAGGGAAACTCTCTCAGGGTGTAATTGCACAATTAAGAGAAGGAGAGAATTGAACACAGATAAATTTATGTGGCTTACAAAACCTTCAAACAGAATAGAAAAGTTCAGTCTACTTCTCATCTGTGATTTTTACCTGTGTGTCTGCCCAGACCTTTATCCACATCCTCTCTCCTTCATTTCTAATAAATCTGTAATTATGACAAGGCACTCTGGCTAAATAGGCTTAAAATCACACTTTTCACCCCCATTGCAGCAGTGTTTAGCTTTGAATGAGGTATCCAGCAGATCAGCTGAATCAGGTCAGGAGATATTTTGGAACAAGCCTGGAGATTTTTACATGACTGGGGGTGTCCCATATAGCAAAATGAATTCAAAGTGGTGCCTTCATCTAGAGGATCATGCTTCACTTGAATGGGAAAACGTGATTAGTCTTGTTACCTGTTAGTTAGGATCCAAATCAATGTAGGAAAGGAAAAATCTAAAGAATGAAATGGCCATGAGAAGCCCAAGAATAGTGTCCCTTTGCCTTTGATGAAAACCAAAAAAGAAGCAAGAAGCACGTATAAAGGTATTGTGGTAGTGGTTTGAGGTTTAATAAATCAAGATGTCCTAAAAAATTCTTCCAGCAGGATCTGGTGGCTCAGATTGGTAAGGGCAGGGATAATTGCTATTGAGACTGTTACTCTCTGCCTTTTCAAAGCTCTGCTCACTGGAGGCACAACCGCTTCACATTTGGTTTTTTCTTGTGCTTACATCTCCCTTTGCTCCTCTCTGCTCCACTTTTCCCAATAATAGTCAAAAGGGATAGCATAAAGCAGGGTCTTCTTCACCTCACTCCCTCCCGTCAGGAGTCTTTCTGAAAAGTGCTTAATGAAGGAACAAACATGGAGTTAATTAGTTTCATCTGGCAAGAGCTTTGCTTGGAGTGAAAAGCAGTTCTTTTTGCCATTGGCCTGTATTTTGTTTTCTATGTCCTCTACAGAAAAGTGCCACAGGCCCAGATCCAGCATTAAGCCATTATTTTTTATTTTGTACATTCTGACAGCTTGAAATCGTGCTATACCAGGCCTTCTGGTCACATCATTTTTTGTTCTTTAGAAAGATTATCACTTGCTCCCAGGAAATTGAGCAAGAAGTACTCATCCTCCCTAAGTTTCTCCTTCACTTTTAATTTCCCTCCAACACAATCATGTACTACAAATGTGACTTTGGAATTCATGCATTGCATGAATTGCATGAATTGCATGACCACTTGCCACTATCAGAACAAAGGATGATTTTAAGATGATAATATATAAAATAGTCCTGTCATTTTACCTGAAAGGCTTCACTCAGTTATTCTTTATTACACAGTGTTAATTCTCCTGGAGGACAATGTTCTTGAATGGTGATTTAAACTGGCATTAGTTGAAATTATTTAACTGACACTTACTTCATCCCTGAATATAGGCACATATCTAAAACACTCAGGCTGTACAGGCAGGGTGCTCTCCAGGCTGATGAGATATTGCTACACCTCCAATTTCTATGCCACAGAAATAAGTGTTTTTAGGTCATGCATCAGGATGTTTGTAGCAAAGTTCCATGTTCAGATTAGTTCTGTACCAGGAAAAGAGACTCCTTTCTATGTACATAGGATTATTAAACTTCTTAATTACCTGCATAAAACAAACAGTGAGCATAAAACTCTTCTGTAGACACGAGATCTTCCAACAGCAGAACAAGTAGAAAAAGATTAACAATCAAGAGAGTTCACACACTAATCTGCAGAGACTGGAAAACAATTTTGTAATTCCTCCATTAAAAAATAATAAAGATACAATTTCCAAAGGGAAACAGATTACTGAGGAGAGTGTTTGGATTGACTCATCTTCCTCAAAATATGGTGTGGCCACAGCTGAGAGAAGGCACAAAGGGCTCAGGGCCTCTGCAGCTTGGGTGCAGCTTCCATTTTCCAGCAGAAGTACCCCAACAAATCCCTGATTTCTATTCCTGGGAGAATTCAAAATATCATAACCCAAATTCATCCTGATATGAGTCATGATGACATCTGTCTGTACATCATCGTGTCTGGGGGAAGAACAAAACTCAAACTAGCTAAAGTGGTTTCAGTGTTTTGCTGAATCTCCTGCAGATGATGATACACACATTTACACTTGTAATCCCAAATGGGAAAAGTTATTTTAACTAACACCCACTGAGAGAAGTGTCAGGCTTATGTTAACCTTAGCAATAAAAAAATTTGCTAAAAACAGGCAGATTCAAGGGCTGCAAGTTCTAAAGGAATTGTCAGAGCTTTCAATTTAGTTGGGAAGTCAGGAGCTACACCATTAAATAAAATAAATGATAAATTTTAATTACTTATTTCTTCATTTGCTACATCATTTTTGATCATTATTACAACCCCACGTAAATGTTACGACCTCAGCAGTCATCAACAACTTCCCATACTCTTTTAGGACAAATGTTTTCACCCACACCCTAAAAACTTCACAATAAAGAATAAAAAATAACTGCAGCAGCAATGTCAAGGCAGAGGCTGGGACAGCTACTGATGTGCCACAGTTTTATCAGCATCAATTAATACAAGCACATCAACTTTATCATTATTTTATCTGTGTTCAGAAATGGCTTCCTAACTTCAATATTTTTATTTCTCAGCCAGCTGCTGGGACAGATGCTGTGATTTTCGTAGGAAAATCAGCAGCCAGCCCCAGAGCCCAGCAGCCACAGGGGCAGAACTCACACGGCCGAGCAGGATGGAGCTATCTGGGGAAAGGGGCTGAGCTGCACTTCTCTTAAGCAAAAAAAATAAAAAAAAAAGATTGAAAAGAAAAACGATGAGCTGCACTGGAAATATTGCTGCACAAACAAACTGAACTGGTGGAGTTGCAGTTTTGCCTTGGCACAGCTGCAGCACGCCCAGTGCCCCACGGAGCTGGAGTCCCCCTGACCTCCAGGCTCTGATAGATCCACGGGATGCTGGTGCCCCTCACTGGTGCCCCGTTTGCTGCTGGTGCCTGGTGGGATTTACAGTGCACAGGGAAGGACACCCCAAGTCAAAATCTCTACATGACACCAATAACTGAACCTGATTAAACTGAATTTCACAGATATCTTAGCATCTTGAATAGGTACATTCAACAAACACCCAAGAAGCGGTCACCATAAAAATGTAAGTAATAGCCTCATCAACACCAACAGAATTAAAAGACTCCAACAAATCACCTTTTTTTTCATGCAATATTATGCTTCTAAGCTTCCTTAGCATCAGGTTTGCTTCCTGGTTTTGGCCACGGGCAGACTGAATAAGGTTTAATAAAACACTGAATTTTACAAAGGATATGGCAAATAAATGGCATTTATGTGTTATCGCATTCTAATTAAATAATGAGGAAATCTGGATCTATCCTTTTTATACTGATTAATGAAGAGTGCTCTGCTGATTAATGTGAAGAGTCCTTCATTATGACAGAAAATAAATTTAACATAATTCAGAAATTTAAAGAACTGTAGGTCTGGAATGAATCACAAAGCTTGCAACATCAATTCTGACTACAGAAAAAATGAAATTTTACCTCCACACACCATTTTTGAGTCCCAGCTTTCATTTCCTCCTCTGTGTTTCATTCAGGTAATTATTTGAATAGAGGTGTAAGCAGCTATTTGAAAGTAAAAACTTCCCTGAAGTTTAATGAGGGCAAGGGCAAGGATGCCTCTCTGAATTTAAACTCTGTTCCCAAAAAACTTTTTGTATTGCTATGGTATACCCATAATAATAATTAAATACTAGTCACAATTAAACCCTCTTTCTATCACTTGATTTTCTGTAATAAAATCATGGAGCAGCATCAGGAGCAGGATTTGCTTGGAATGATCTCAGCACCTTGTCTGCCTTTGGAACTGAATCCCTGACAGATTTTAAGCATGGCTAAACAAGTTATTCATATCTCTTGTATTTATTACACTTAAAACCTGCCATCCCAGCTCGATTTTGAAAATGTCATGTGAAATGGTGTCAGAAGTCATCCAGAAGGCAAGATCACTTCTGACAATTCATGTTTTTCTCCCAGTAAGCTTTGGTATATTGAAAAAAAAAAATAAAATACAATGTTCTGACATGATTCATTCTGACCAGCCATGCTGGCTGGTATTTATGTCCTTCTTGTCATTGAGACACTTAATGCTTTTTGATTATTTCTTCTGGTTTTCAGTTTATATTGTTTATTTCAAAATTCTTTTAAAATATGGGACCATATTTTGACTATCCTTCACAAATCCTTACAGGAAAACTCTGGAATGATTTCAGTTGGCTCTCCACCTAAAATAAAATTCATACAACTCAGTGACTTCGGAATAATTTAAATATAGGTTTATCTCTCCAGGCTAATCCACGTTTTAAGCCATTATTATGAATGCTAATTACAGCTCCTCATCCCAATGAACATCAACACAAAGATGACACGAAACAATTTGGGTTCTTGATTCTTCAGACTAAATCGTTGGTATTATTCCTCCCTGACTAATGCACTTTCAGAAAGTTGTATTCCTGAATACTCAGCTTTTTGTTTATGCAAACTTGTGTACATTTTATAGGAATAAATCTTTATCTACACCTTCAGCATCCTCTGCCATAATTCCACACCAGACTCCAGGGGGCTCTTCCTGACTCCTTCCTTTAGGATATTTTGATCTCTGACTTCTTTAGCCCATCATTACCCTGTTCCAAACTCTGAAGGTCAATATTTGAGTCTGACTGTCTAAGGAAAATATATAAATATTTATCTTTGAATTTAATTTTTCCCCTCCATAATATATCTACCATTTTGGATCAGCTGCTGAAGATAAACCAGAAATTATACTATTAATTTTAATGGAGAACTTGTTTTTGCTTCCAGTGTTTTTCAGTCTCTGAAGACCTTTGCCTTTGAAATAATTAATTATATCAGTGGTATTATACTGTGGTTAAATGTGACTCCACTAAACTTCTGAAAACAGTACCCATGACTAAATGAAATAATTAGACTTTCACTCCCTTGGATGATTCTCTAACCACAAATAAATGCAAGCTATGGGGAATTATTTATTTTACACCATCAGTACTGTCTATTTCCAATAGGGAGGGTTGAGTATTATTTGATTTTTTTTCTGCAAACATCAAGGCTGAGTGCAATGTACTGGGATACAACACTTAGACTGGATATATTGAATCTGAAAAATAAGATTTTGTCAAAAAACAATTTTCTGAAAAACATTAAAGGACGCTTAGGAGGTAAATAGCAAAACATTCCAGAGTATGGATTTGGCATCCAGTAGCTGATACAAAACTAATGAGCATATAATCCAATTTTGCAGCTTTGTCATTGTCTAGGAAGCATTGAAAGAAAACAAATAAGAAAGTGGAGTCATTAAACACACTGAGACAAATTCATTTTTGTAAGTCCTAAATGGCAAAGGAAGCACATTAGAGGTGAATTTGGTTTTTCTCTTTTTCTTTAAGACTAACCTAAGCTAAGCTAAAATGGATTTGAAATTGTAATAAAGACAGAAATGTTTCACAGAGGGGATGGAAAACTGCTGTGTCTCTATTCAATATTACAATATAATTTGATTTTTAATTATTTCCCTTGAATTCTATGAGCTACATAATGAGATATCATCTTTGAAAATGCATGATCTAACATCTCTATTTTCCGATACTACCAATTCAACCCGACTAACCTTTTTTTATTTCTCAGTTTTCTGAACTAGATGTTAAATTGTGGATGTAATCCAATATTCTGCTAAATTTAATATGCTAATTTCATGAAGAGATCATATCTCTCCTAATAATCTATGAATTTGCATTAACAATATCAAAGACAACTAGAAAATTTAGTCAACCAGCTGTCATTATTTTCCAGTTGGGCTTGGAAATTTAAAACAACATGTGCTATATGATGTTAAAAAAATATGATATTAAACTGAGAAAATGTTTTTTGAAATAATCTTTAACGAAAATGGTGTTAAATATCACAGCATTTTCAAGCTATGTGATATACATTTATATCTACAAATGCAATATTATTTACTAAAAACAGAAAAATAAAGATTTTTCTAAGGAAGTGTCAGAGAGGTCTTTCAATCTACATCAAAATCCATATTTAAAGGCTGTAAGGAATGATGTTTTGAAAAAACACACATGGGCTTTCTATGAGTGGGAAAACTAACAGAATTCTGGAGTGGGAGGAATATATTTATATTGTACATTTCCGTGAGAGGGAGAGAAATTAATTTGTCTCCATTATTTGCATTCAGATTCTAAAGGCCATTTATTGTACTGGTTCCAAGAGCTCTTAATTTGGAAATTTCTTTAGAATTATATGGCGCTGATTGAACTGTCTTCAGATTCGTTACTACTGGGTCAAGTAATTCTATGGACAAAGTAAGACGAGATCAGAAATAAGACCTAAAGATGTAATATCCAGCATTTCATTCCAAGAGGTATTTTAGCTATCAGTATCACAGGAAAAGAGGGGTTTTTTTAAGGATTATGTTTGTGAGTGCTCAGGAGGCAGCATCTATCATGTCAGTGCCGTGCAAGCAGTCCATCCACTCAAAACTGAGAGAAGCAGACAAATCAGTAGCACCACCACACACAACTGCAGTCAAGTAGTGTTTACATGCAGATTTATGAATGAAAACTTCCAGATACCAAAGAGAAAAAGCTGGAAGAAGGCGTGGTAAGACCAGGACTGTGGGACTTCCGTAATTTTGAAAATTTCTGTGCTGCCTTTTGAACAAAAAATCAACATAATCAGCATTTACAATGCGTTTCTAAGGCTGTGCTCATCACTGCCTCTTGTCCCTGGCAGGTTGTCCACCACTAGCAGCTCCCTTGGGATGAGCACCAATGGCTCTGACGAGTATTTCCAGTCCACGAACCACGCGGAGCAAACCTTCCGCAAAATGGAGAATTACCTGCAGCAGAAGCAGCTCTGTGACGTGCTCCTGATCGCTGGCGACCAAAAGATTCCAGCCCACAGGTACAGTTCCCAGGATCCCTTATGCCTGGAATTGCCAAAAAAGCTGCCTCAATTTATGAGTACCCTGGCTAGTTATGAATGAAGAGTTACTGTAATTAGGACTCCAGCCAATGTGGAATAAAATCACACAATCAGCCTTTCATATCTATTATTTTAAGCACAATGAAATTCAAATGAGGACCACTGGCACTGTCCACCCTTTCTCCTTGCTGCTGTCAAACTATAGTAAGATCAGTGAAGCCCAGATAAGCACTCTGGGAGAAAATTAGATCACTAATTACTCTTTTAACTTCACTGCCCACTGCTGCAAGATTTGAATCCAATGCTAATCCTTTCCGTTGTACCCACAATTTATAACATAATAATGGTTGGTTTTCTGCCTGTCATTGAGATGATGAGTGATACAGGCTGTGTGGTGCCCAGTGTGTTATAAGCCCCACGAAGGTGTATCAAGCTCTGAGGGCTGACCTGCTGACCTCCCAGAAATGGCTTTAAAATAATTGTGAGATGGCTTGATCAGATGTGTTTTGAAAAGGCAAAAAGATTTTAATTAAGGTATAAAATGGCAAACAATATAAAACAAAAGCAAAAGTTGTGCACAGTGCAAGGAATCCCTTTTTGCATCTGCTAAGACACACAGGAAAATGCCCTGAGCACCTCTCAGGGCATTTTCTGATGATCAGCTCTTTCTGATCTACTTAATGATTTAGGAGGGTTTTTTAGCTTGCTGCCCAATAGAAACAGCTACAAGTTTTGTGGTACATTTCAAAGACCCAACCTATACCCCTGTGCTGGCACTGGGCCAATTACAATGAACGAAGAACAGGAAGTTCTGGGGCTTAAAAGTCAGGGATGAAACTGAAACCCCTTTCCCAAAAAACGGAAACATTTGCTTGGGTGTGGGGATACAGGTGAGGTAATTTGCTGTCCTGCTCACACTGCCTCCCCTCCAGGCTGGTTCTCAGCGCAGTTTCTGATTACTTTGCTGCCATGTTCACCAACGACGTGAGGGAGGCAAAGCAGGAGGAGATCAAGATGGAGGGAGTGGACCCCGAGGCGCTGAAGGCTCTGGTGCGCTACGCCTACACAGGTAACCCTGCCCCCGTGCTGCTTCCTAGCTTCTCACACTGAAGATCTTCTTACAGAAACGTTATGTGTGTTTTAGTTCATTAATCTGAGAAACGAGGCTTAATTTCCTGGTAAAATTTGAAAGGTTTAATAAAAAGATAATAGGCAGTAGAGATAAGGCAAAGGGTTAAATGGCCGGGTGCTTGGCATTCAGCCAAGACCACACCTGTCATCTTGGGAGATACTCCTTAAATACTTTTTCCATTACATCAGCCTGTTGCATATTCATAGGCCCTTATGCATATTCATATTTTTTTCCACAAACTAGTTTACATATTCTAGGAACTATTTTGCATGGCCCTTCCTTGGGTCTGCCTTTTTAAAACATGCGTGTTTCAGCATCGGTGAGGCCCCACCTTGAGTGCTGTGTCCAGCTCTGGGTGTCTCAGTTCAAGAAGGACATTGAGTGCTGTGTCCAGCTCTGGGTGTCTCAGTTCAAGAAGGACATTGAGTGCTGTGTCCAGCTCTAGCCCCTCAGTTCAGGAAGGACATTGAGATGCTTGAACATGTTCAGAGGAGGCACGGAGGCTGGTGAGGGGCTTGGGGCACAAGCCCTGTGAGGAACGGCTGAGGGAGCTGGGGTTGTTCAGCCTGGAGAAAAGGAGACTCAGGGGTGACTTTATCACTCTCTACAGCTTCCTGAAGGGTGGCTGTGGTCAGGTGGAGATTGGTCTTTTTCTTCAGGCAGCAACTGGCAGAACAAGAAGACACAGTCTCAAGTTGCACCAAGAGAAACATAGGCTGGATATTAGGAGAAGGTTTTTTACAGGAAGGGTAATAAATACTGGAATGGTCTGCCTGGGGAGGTGGTGGATTCAGCATCTCTGGATGTGTTTAAAAAAAGACTGCACGTGGCACTTGATGCCATGGTTTAGTTGAGGTTAGGGTTGGGTTGGACTTGATGATCCTGGAGGTCTCTTCCAACCTAATGATTCCGATCCTGATCCTGATCCTGATCCTGATCCTGATCCTGATCCTGATCCTGATTCTGATCCTGATCCTGGTTCTGATTCTGGTTTGGATTCTGGTTCGGATTCTGATTCTTGGCTGTGGCTTTGGTCCTCTTTCATTATCACTTCTAGTTTGGGCTTTGGTCCATACCTTCTACAGACTGTAGGTGCTGATATTTAACATGTCAGCAGCAGGGTTCTCATCATGTGTTCACTGGATGTTTATCTTATCTAAGCAGACAGCTCAATTACAAGCATAACTATATATCAGCTATCCCACTACTATTTTTAAGTTTCGTTAATAGCAAAAATAACTATATTCATATAGCAAAGTTATCCCAACATTATACATATATAGAATTTATCTTAATATTTGCAAAAAGCCAATAATACAATATGTATTTATAATAACTAATATATGAGTTTTCATACTCTGGCTTGGAAGGGAGTTTAAGAAACACCCATCTCCAACCCCGACACCTTCCACAAGAAGGTTGTTCAGAGCCGCATTTTGGGGAAGGTTTTTTCCCTAATCAGGGTTTTCTTTTTCTTTTTTTTTTTTTTTTTTTTTTTACCATTCAGGCCGGACCTAAAGCTGTTAAAGTTCCAATAAAAATGTCCCAATCATTGTGTTCAAAATCCACCAAACTCTGCAAGTTAAGACATTTCTTTAAAGAATCCTTCAACAAAAAAGGAAAACGAATTTGTGAACCACAGGACATCTCAGAGAAAAGCAATAAATTTTTAAATAATGAAAATACAAGGGAAATCACTTAAATATTTCTTTTTATTTTTTTTTTCCTAAATAAAAACTACTCAGGTATCCTCGAGTTAAAGGAAGACACCATAGAGAGTTTGCTGGCTGCTGCATGCCTTCTGCAGCTCTCCCAGGTCATTGAGGTGTGCTGCAACTTCCTCATGAAGCAGCTCCACCCTTCCAACTGCCTGGGGATCCGCTCCTTTGGGGATGCCCAGGGCTGCACGGAGCTCCTGAAGGTGGCCCACACATACACCATGGTAAGGTGAACAGCTGACAGCTCTGCAGTCACATTTGCGTCCAAAAATGTTCACTTCTGTTGCTCCCCACTTCAGGGTTCTGCCTTGTGGAAAGGCGTCCTCAGTGAACTTGAATTTGCGGCACGAGTGGTACCCATTCCTGCCAAAAAATGTAATAGGGCCTTAACACGGCTCATGTCTAGAGACAAACAGCAATGGGCCAACCTTACGCCTCTGATTCCACATAAAGAAAATTCTAAAGCTGATTTTTAGGTGAGACATGCACAAAAAGAGTCAAAATAAAGAACATGTTGGAAAGATTTGGAGTGCTAAAAAGAATCATGTCCCTGACTGGAAGATAATCCTCCTCTGGCTCAAAGCAAGAAATGAATATTCAGAGCATGGCAAAGAGAGAAGCGAGATAACTTGCTATGAAACCAAATTGAGGGATAAATATTCAGGGCAACGAGATGTGCTATCACAGCTTAAAACACAAAAAGCAACTGCTACAGCTAAATAGATATAAAAAGAACTACTTGTTAGGAGACCTACGGCAGCTTTATGCTTGAAATATTAGAGGGGGATGCCAGAACCAGTTTAGAGGCTTCATAATGCTGAGAACCCTCCAGCCAGGGATTGTGCATGTCCACCTGCTGAAAGAGGTGAGAGTGGCATGTGCTTCTCCCTTTCACAGCAATCAATGGTTTGTTTAGCAGCAATTACATGCCCTTTACATTTCAAAGCTTGAGAAGGGGCATTTAAGATAGAGGTTTGCTAAGCCTTTATAAAATAGTGTTGTCCTTGCTGCTCCAAACCTTTCTATATTCATGCAAAAATCAGGAAATCCCCCTCTACTGTTGCCTCTTTCCTCCCACCAGTGCAAGAACGTGGGGAGCAGCTTCAGGCATTTAAATTTATGGTTCAGATTTCTGCAAAACTGAAATAAAACCATATGGTTGGATTTATGATTTTATGACAGTGAGAGATGTTGAGACAATAAACAACAAAGAGATTATGATAATAATTTTTGTTTATTTTTTTTAACCATTTGAATCCTCAAGTCTTTCCCAGGAGTTAAACCTTTATTTTTTTTTGAAACCATGTGTCACAGATTTTGAGGGCTGTGTCATTAAGAACTTCCTAAAATGAAGGATCATGATGACTCTATGACACTCAGCAGCACTGGGTACCCATTTTTGTACTCTTTTGTTTTGTACTCTTTTCCCTGAAAACAACTTCTACCACCTCTAGAGCCTCCTCCTGTTCTTGCATGGAACAGACTGAAAATTCTGCCATGAAACAGGACCTGGACCATAAATCCACCCACCACGTTTGTTACAAACAGCTTAGAAAGAGAAGAGGAAATAAAATTCTGTTTCAAACCCTTGCAGTGATACGACAAAAAAAAAAAAAACCAAACCTTTGCAGAAAAGGAGATTATAACACTGCATAAACACATAAAAATTGTGGAAGGGGATAAGTAAAATTTTGAGGTTTGTTTCATGCTGGTGACAATGTGTAACTTAGGGGAAAGACCAGAAACTTGTCCTGGAAATATAGAGCCCCTTACATTTTCAGATGTGCTGTAAACACCAGACCCACTCAATAAAACCAGACACAATGGGGACCTTCCCCTTCAATATTTTGGCCACTGAGGCAGAGTATTAACAATTTCCTGCCTGGTGTCTTTTTGTGCAGATAGAGCTTGTTCTGATAAACAACTTGTGCTATATTTGTAGCTAGAAGTGGACTGGCCTTCCTGTCCCTGTTCTCTGAATGTCACAAATATTAGAGCAGGATATGCATAACAGACCAAAGTTGACATCTCCTTTAATCACTGATACTTCTGTTTTTGCATCCTGGTTACATTTGAAAAAAGTTACAGAAAGTGAAGAAACTGCTGAAAACAAACAATAAATTACCAGTTAGTATTTTTTTTTTTACCTGCCCTATTTCAATCTAGTTCCTAAAAAAGCTATATTAATTCTATGTACAGAAATAGAAATTATGTTTCAAAAGCAGTCATGAATTCCTACATGCATCTCTTTGCAAGTAACATAACCCCCTCTCTCTCTTCCCCAACTTTCTTTTTTCCCTTGGAATTTGATAAGGAAAGAGATAATATATACATTGACATCATATATATAGATATCAACTCTAATTTCATAATAACTCAATTGTATAATACTTTTTAAAATGAAAAATAATTCTATGAAAGAATTCGGGTATTTATTCTTTCTTTCTGTGAAAGACTCTAGGTATTTAATCCCTGTGGTCCCTTCTGGAGTTGGGCAGTTTCACCACAGCAGTAGCTAAAAGGCTGAGAACTCTTCAGTGGGAGCTGTCCAACTTCATATTGCCCAAAAATTGCTGTTAGAAAAGTGAGCTGAATTTCCTTTGCTCTATTTTCTTGCCCTAAGAGCACAGCCATACAACCAACAGCTGGCATAGCTCATTGCAAAAGGATTGGAAGATTTCAGTGTAATTGGCTCAAAACCCTTGAATCTGCAACAGAAGGGACACATTTTATTTGAATGCCCACTTGGCATTTCTAAAATGCACATTATATCTTCAAATGCAATTTCTATCAAGCCACAGTGCTAAGATCACACTGATGAACAAAAGCACCAGTGGCAAATCCCTAAGCCAGGACAGGCTGACAAGAAGCAAAGACATCTGCAGCATGGTGTGTGATGATGAGCATTATTCCTTGGTTCTGCAAGAGTAGGGCAGCAAAAAGCAACCAAAATCTCCCTTAAATGGTAGAAGGACATTCGGTGATCTATGTAATATCCACAGCATTTCCCTGCATTGTGGAAGTGACCAGGAATGAAATACTCACAAAGCCTACATGATCTGAGTAAAAGCTATTTCTACGTGTGAAAATCACCAGTGCATTGAAATCTTCTTTTATTTTTAGGAACACTTCATAGAAGTAATAAAAAACCAGGAATTTCTTTTGCTCCCAGCTAATGAAATTGCCAAGCTCTTGTCTAGCGACGACATCAACGTGCCGGATGAAGAGGCCATTTTCCAGGCCCTGATGATGTGGGTGAGGCACGACCTGCAAAACCGGCAGCGGGACCTGGGGATGCTCCTCTCCTACATCAGACTGCCCCTGCTGCCACCCCAGGTATGAGCATGAAGGGCCAGCAGGGAACTCTGCCAGCTGAAATGCTTGTCTTGAGCACCCTGTAGGCAGAGAGGAGAGTTTTGTGGAAAGGTTCTGGTTTGGGCTGGAGGTTATTGGTATTTTTTCACCCTATTTTTTTTTTTTAATGATATAGTATATATCTTCACTGTTTTTAAACACAGAGAAGAAGAAATCCCCCAGTGCCAGTGTAATTACTCAGGCTCAGAATTACCTTCTAAAAAAAGTCAGTCTAATCCAAAAGCCAAGTGTTCGAACCTTTGTTGGGTTGTAATAGTTGGGTTTCCTGGGGATTTATGGCTCACATTAGGGCTGGGATTCATTAAAAATTAACGTGTGGGGAAGGGAGAGTGCACAACAAGTGATCAGCTCCCCAGTGATTTGTCCCCCACAATCCACCCAAAGGGCCGTGCCTCTCCTGCCTCTGGGAGCTCCAAGATGGAATTCACCTGGAGCTCCCCAGGTGAGGTGGTGCTGTGGTTGTATCCAGCTGTTCTCCTGGGAGAATTTGGGGGTTTTTGGAGGTCTGGGTGGTTTCTCCCCAAATCTGAATAATTTATTCAGCTTTTACTGCTAACAGCACAGCAATTTAGATATCATGCAAAGGTATTTCCTTAGATTTAGCAAACTGCAAGACAGATAAGCCACAATGCTTCTTTCTTTATTGCCATAAAAAGTAGACAAATATGAAAGAGCCTAAATTATTGCTGACAATTCTGAGCACTGACATTACTTGTCCCTTAATTCTGAAAGAAACAGTTCATCCATCAAGTTCCAGAGCTGGACATCCTGTTTCATAGAAAGGTGATGCTGCTGTGTCTGTGTCATAGAGGAATCTTTATATCTCCTTAGAAATTGATATAGAGTATCAAGACTGTCCGTCAGAACACTTTATGAATCTGTGTGACTGAAGCTGTAAATATCCCACCTTGAATAACATATAAAAGTACTATACACCTTTGAAATACGTTTGAATTACATTTAATTTAATTACAATTGCATTTGAAATACACGTAATATCTTCTAACATTCACAAAGGTGTCCAGTATTCTGTGGTAGATTTATTTACTCACATACGGAGTTTTGTATAGAGGGTGCAGTGCTACAAATTACTGTTTTGAACATTTTTTAAAAGTTAAAAGAGATAGGAAAAAATTAACCAAAGCCATCACACTGACAGACTTCTCCCCTCTACCTTTATATAGTTTTTCTTGCCTTGAAACAGAATTCTTAGCAAAGCACAAGTGAGTAGTAAGCTTAAAATGAACGTTTGTAGCTACAAACACTTCAATTATTCAAGTACATGCAATTTTAATGATTTGGTTATATATCAGGTGCTTTTTTTTTTTCCATTTCTTAGTTACTGGCTGATCTCGAAAACAGCCCAATGTTTGCAGATGACCTTGAGTGTCAGAAGCTTCTCATGGAGGCCATGAAGTACCACCTGCTGCCAGAGAGACGCTCCATGATGCAGAGCCCTCGAACCAAGCCCAGAAAATCCACAGTGGGTGCCCTGTATGCTGTGGGAGGCATGGATGCCACTAAAGGTAAGCCCACAAGTTAATTTGATTGGATTAATTAATTGCACTCCAGACACCCAGGTTATACATGACATTTATTTAAATATATCCCATGGGAAAATAGCAATTTGGGGGTGAAAAAGAAGAAAAAGCAAATCCCAGAACAGAATCCTATGTTTGAATTTTTCTTTCTTCTTGCTAGAATCATATTTGTAAAAAATACACTTCTATATTTAGGTGAAGACTAAAAGAAGTTTGATTCATATGTTGATTTTTAAAATTAGACTTAGTATGAATTTTTGCAAAAAAAAATAGTTGAACTTACAAATCAGAAGAAAAAGTAAATATTTAAAATGTTTCAAGATTTTTTTAATATTGAGCCTTGTGGTCTATATTCTGACAAAGTAAGAGAGCTGAGATTTCAAAGAAACAGAAAAATAAAACCAAGAAAGCATCACTGAACTATGGAGAACTCTTAGCTAACTCTTATAAATCCTTATTATAACATTTCAGGTGGATAGATTTATATTTTTCATGAGCACAGCTTTTTTTCAGGACTTCATGCACAGGTTTTTTTTTTTCTTGTAGTCGAAAATTAATTATTATAAACATATTCCAGTTTCTATTATTTGATTTTCACAACTGCAATCAGGTTACAGCTTTAAACATTGCACTATTCTATTTAGGAGGCAGAATATTAAATCATTTTCTCCAGGAACCTCAACTTCAAACCCACAGCTTGGAGCCAGAGAACTCTAATTAGTTTAAAGTCTAGCGACTTGCTGCACAGAATTACTTTTAGCTGTGTGAGTTCACTTTTAATAGAATCACAAAGAAGATAATCCATTTCATGGTTTACAAAAAAGCTGCTGACTACTGATTTTTTTCCCCATATGAGAGACCTTGCAGAGCTACCTCCCTATCTCTGTGCAATCAAATCAAGTGCAGAACACACATTCATCGCCAGCACAACGTGAAAACACTCATTCCTAGGACGATTTAGCAAATTGGAGTTAATCTGTTGCAATTAAGTAGATTCATTAGCGATACTGAGAATTTATGAATTATATCAGACAACCAGGTAATCTTTAAACTATCTTCCCCTAAAATAAGAACACAATTTTCCGATCATTTCTTTTTCCTAGTAAAGGTTATGCAAAGAGAGGGCTATTTCAGTCAACATGTGCACTTCCTGTTGGTGACTCTCATACTTCTTCCCTTGGAGCGAAGCCAATTGTTTGAACTTTTCCCTTTTGATGGGCTTCCTCTCCTCCCTGCTATCCTCCCCAGCTCTGACTCAGATTTGGAGCCTGGGCTGGATTGGGAGATCAAGAAACAGCAGAAAGAGACCAGGATGTACTGGAGGAACAGCTCTGAGAAGAGAGTAACTCTCACCTCTGGCAGGAACACACTGCCTGTGATAAAGGCACACACCAGGCTTGGCGTCTCAGGCAATGCCAGGTTTGCCTTTTGTGCTTATCTCAGGTGGACTACAAAGACAAATCTCAAATTCCAGTGATCAAAAGAAGATCAAAGAGGTACTTTTGGTCTGGAAATTTGAAAAACGGGAATGTGCCTAAACCACGTTAAGTTTTGTGACTTTCAAATCTTCCAGCCTCTGTAAAAATTACAGCCCACAGGGTATGTCTGAACATACTTAAACCTGACTGCATTTTCCCTGTGTTTTAGTTAGCGTGAGAGATTTCCTTTGAAGTGGAGAACTTTGGGGCACTCATGTATTAGCATAGAATAAATGAGAAAGAATCAAAGCAAAGAGCAGCAAACAGAATAACAAGATGGAAAGAACAGGCAAAGAAACCCAGCTGCTCTGAATAAAGGGGAGAAAGCAGAGCTTCTGTATTTTATTACAGATGGAGCTGCTAGTTTCTTTCCCAACCTATGCATGTGGAAAAACATATAGATAAAAGAAAAGATAGCATAAAATAAGCTCTTGTTTCATTGAATTTCTGGAGTACATCAGGTGATCCCTAAACCAAATCCTATCTTTCTTTTATGCTTTATTGCATGGTTGTTTTCCTGTTGTAAGAATAATTTCTTAGCCACAAACTGCCTGTTGTTATCTTCAGAACACCACTTGTCTGGTGTCAAATCCCAGTCAAGGAGCAAGAAATTGGCTTTGTTTTCCTCATCTGGCTGCCTTTGACTGAGCTGGATTAGAGCTCCAGGGTGCACTGGCAATTCTGCCTTGGATCTCAGTGTGCTGTGCCCTTGCTGTGCTTAGCAGCTCTCAGAGGAGCAATTATGGCTCCCGAGTGATGCTGGGAGCCAGTGCGTGGAGAAGTGTCAGTGCTGAATGGCAGAGAGCTCGTGCCTTATGAAGAGTTTCAGTAAAAATGTTACTGGAGGTCCAGTGACCTGGAAAAAGTGGGAAATGTGGCTGGTGTGTTACCGCAGCCAAGCAGCTCCTGCAGGGCTGCTGCACAGGTGAGCCTCGGGAAGATACCTGTGGGAACCAGATGTGCACTCACACACAGCCCTGTCTCCTGTCTGGCTCCATCCTAAAAAGGAACATATCCACAGGATTCCTGAAGGTGCTTGTCCTCAGACAGGTACATGGAGTCTGCCTTTAATATCACTAATACTTTAGGCACAAACATGGTTAAGGAGTAGATTGTTGTGAGGCACTGTATTCATAAAAGGAGTAAAAAGAAACCCCAAACCAAACCCCACAAATCCCCTATTCTCATGGTATTTAAGTAACAGATTTAACTTACCTCCAAAATTTGCAGTGCTACAAAAATTGCCTCAACTTGATTCTCCATTTCTCGCCACCAGTATATTCTCATAGACTTGCCAATCACCTATGCAATTAATGCAGCTTTCTCACTAAAGAGAGCTGAAGCAAAATCTCACACACAAAATTCAGCATTTTATAATTTGATCATGTTTTGAGCTGGTTGCTGACTACTGGGTATTGTTCCCTCCATGGTTGTCTCTGTTTTTCACAGGCACCACCACCATTGAGAAATACGACCTCAGGACCAACAGCTGGATCCAGATTGGGACCATGAATGGCCGGCGGCTGCAGTTTGGGGTTGCAGTGATTGACAACAAGCTCTACATTGTGGGGGGCAGGGATGGGCTCAAAACCTCCAACATTGTTGAGTGCTTCAACCCTGTCACCAAGGCCTGGACTGTGATGCCCCCGATGTCAACACACAGGCATGGCCTGGGTAAGAGGGGCTTTGCCTCTGCAAACACCTCCCAGCACACACAGATGGGGTTTTGTCTTAGTTTGGGAAGACAGGTGTCTGCCAGGGAAAAGCCAGAGCTTCCCTTGGAATGGAGAATGTAAACCCTTTCCCTTGGAATTATTACAATTTTGAAATTAAGGGGCTTTCAGGCAAAGGTATGGAATAGGAGTAACAATTCTTTGCTAGGAACATTAAAAATGTAGTAGTACAAAAAAGGAAAACAAACAAACAAACAAACAAACAAACAAACAAAAAAAAGCCACTGACAGAGTCAGAACGTGACCTGACACCCCGTTGGTCAGGGTGTTGGGAGCAGTCCAATCAAGTCCTCCTGGAGTGACAGATGTGGTCCTGTTGGAGCAGAGATGATCCTTTAGAAGGGTCTGTGGAAGTGGTAGAAGTGGTGCTGAGATGGGTCTGGGTTCCTCTGGGAATGCTGAGCACACAGGCTGCCCTGTTGCTTTGAATCCCAGCTTTGATCCAGGTGGGAATGCTGGGCTCCTCCCCTGGGTGCAGCCTCTCCCCATGGGCTGATGGAATTGGATCAGCCCTGCAGTGAGCCTGGATGGCCCATGAACAGCAGATACCCCTGGAGGGAGGATGGGTCCTGGAAGGGATAAAGAACACTGCCCCAGCTGGTTTAACAGCTGCCCATGGACAGAAGACACCTGCCCCCTCTCCCTGGAGTTATGAGATAAAGAAAAACACCTCTTCAACCAGTTTCAACAGATGGGAATAGAATACATCTTGCATTGCAAACCAAGACAGGTTTGATTGGCCCAAGAACTGCTGAGGAAACTTTTAACAGCATTTGGTGACAAGCAGCAATATTTGTAGAAGATATATTTCAATGAGAGGTCTGCCTAATGCCATGATTTTAAGATTTTTTTAACATTCACCTAACTAGTCCTCAAGAGTTAATTTTGCTTGTAGGAAATTCCAAAATATAAGCTGTAGTGAAAATAATCAGCTCCTCACAAGATTTAATTCTCAAGGAATACATTTAAAATACAAAACCAACCTGATTTTATTTATTTTTTTACTAAATGATGAATTAATCCCAGAGGTTTCAATCACCTCTGTAATTCAGTTCAGGGAATTACCCACACTGAAGAAAAAAGTGTATGAAAATAAGTACAACTTCACCAGTTCTAATGTTGCAATTACAAGAAGTTTTACAGAGCTCTGCCATGGCTTAGTGTCTATGGGTTTTTTTTACTGCAAAATAATCCTTAATATTATTCACACTAAAGGAATAATTTGAATATGAAACCTAGAATTTCTTTCCAGAACTATAAAAAATAAGGCTAAGTTTACAGATGAGTAGACCGTAACAGAGGAAATATGAGGATTTCTGAACAATTTATATATCCCAGACCTTATGAAAAACCTGGCTTCTCTTAAGTTACAGAAACAGATATTGCTTGAAATCATTAGTGAGTTAAAATGACATGGAATATTTTTATTTTTATGGATAATAGAGGAAGATTGATCCAGAATTATTTGGAAAACCATTGTGACTTATGTCACCTTCTCCACTGCTTGGTAGAGAAAGGGTTCCTAGCAGTTAGAACACAAATTTGATGGAACTAAATAGTAGTAGGTGGCAAAGGGGAAGAGATGAAATAATTGTCATTTAAATGTTTATAATTCCTGACTGCAGGGGCATAATTGTTCCCAACAGGTAGGTCACAGCCATAAAATCGAAGCCCAAAGTTTGGCTTCAATCTGTGCCTGGTTTGCCTCACACTTAGAGCCCCTATTACCTTCAGGGAGATTCTGTGGAGAGTTGGTGCTTTTGAAGAAATCAGGCCACGTATACGTAGGCTCAAAAGACAGATTTAGAAAACTTTTAAGCGGCTGGATTAAAACATTTTGCCTCATCTAACAAAGGGAGCAAAGAGCAGCAGCAGCTCCCAAAGGGAAGACACCAAAGCTCTTCTCTGGAGAAGCACAATGGGCCAGGATTTGTCCACACAGAGCTTTGCAGTGACAGCCAAGTTGGCTCTCCTGCACCTCGAGGACAGCAGATAGGAGCCAGCTCTTGTCCAAAAGGCATTAAATTGTTGTGGTGCTTTAGCTGGTAAGGACAGCCAGCTACCCACCCACCCAGGCTTCCTGTTGGCAGCACTACAGAGCTTCAGCTGGCTCAGAATTAGGAGAGATTGTTGGTTTGGGCATATTTTTCATTGCCTGACTCAAGTTTTGCCTTTTTGTAGAAGAATAACATCGTTTCCCTGTTAGAGGCTCAAATTTGTTTCAGAGCAAGGTCACCAGAAATGAAAGAGATAAAAGTCCAAGAAGAGAACATCAGAACTAAAGCAGCTTTCCTCTAATCTTTTGGCAAAAGATAATGGTTATTTAGAAGAACACTGTGTGTGAAGTGCTTGTTTATCTTTATTTACTCCTCCAAATGAAAAGGCAGCTTTCAGATCGCTCAATACCAGCCGAAATTGCTTATCTGCAGACAGGGAATTAACGCACAGGATGAACATGCCACCGAAACCAGGAGATAATTTGTCCCTAATTCTGTCTCTCAAGGAGTGGCAATGCTTGAAGGACCAATGTATGCAGTTGGTGGCCACGATGGGTGGAGTTACCTCAACACAGTGGAGCGCTGGGACCCGCAGGCGCGGCAGTGGAATTATGTGGCCAGCATGTCCACCCCAAGGAGCACCGTCGGGGTGGCGGCACTCAACAGCAAGTATGGCAACAGGAGAACCTCTCTCTGGCTTTTTCATTTGCTTCCTCCCTTGGAAGTGCAGCTCCTTAAATTTTATTTTCAGGCTTATGGTTATTAATGGCCTCGAGGAAACAAAGTGAGGCTGTAATGCATAGAAATGAGAAAGGAAGGCCTTTCCTCTGCTGTTTGGTAAATTGATTTCAAACCTGCACTCAGGTTTTAAACACATTTCGGCCCTTTTAAATTATAGCAATGTTATTCCATGCACATCAGAATTTTACATAGAATATAACACGTGGGGATATAAAATCAGCTACTTAAAAAAAATTCCAAGTTTATTCCAATATTCCACTTTAAAATCATTGTGTCTAAATAGACTTAATGTGAATGGAAACAAAGACTTTCCTTTGTTCACACAAATTCACAGCAAATTTTTAAAATGTTGAAGGTGGATGGTGTGTTTAATGGAAAGAAGATGAGTTTATCCTCCTTAATTAGGTATGGAATAAACAGCCTCTTATAAATCTTATCCTATCCAGATTTGCTCTGCCCTCCATCTCTTGTTACAATACATGAAACCAAGTGTTGATGTATTAAAACATTCTAAGATGCTAAAGCCACTCAAGCCCTTTTATATGGGAGCAGACAACTGTGTGGATCTTACAAGAGCCTTGCAAAAGGCCTCAGGTAATGGAGAATATGGTTTGAGCCAACATTTCCTCTTTAAACCAGTGGGAAACTCTTGGCAGTTTGTAGGGGCTGAGAACACTCAGTTATAAGGAGATAATACGTTTACCTGGAACCTTTGCCACTGGCTTCCTTGATCACTTTGTAAATTCCTGAGAAAGAGGAGAGTAAAATGCAGAAACAAAGATGTCAGCAAAGGGATATTTGTAAATGCAAGTGGGGGGTTTGCATTCACACAAGGCAGGATTCAAACTGTAGCTCACAAGTCCAAGAGATGCAAAAGGCCTCTCCAGGTCCCTGCCGTACCTCAGAGGAAATGTTCTCAGCAGAAACTCCACCACAAACTCCTGTTGGTGCCTTCCACAGCAACAACATGCAGGAAACCACTTTGTCAAAGAGGAAATCAGCCCAATCCTGACTCTGCTCTCAATCATTGCTGATACAAAGTGTCTCCAGCAGGGTTTAAATCATGTCTGTTAGTCTGGTGACGTAATTTCTGGCATACCAGGAGATCAAATGTCCATCACTCACTGCTACTGCTGCCGTCCAATCAAGAGAATGCTTCTCCTTTTCCTGTTTCCCTAAATCACACCATATTTTTTCCTGTTCAATCCCACCAGAAAAGCCTTTGCATATCTGTGGAGCAACATTTGTGGACCAATAAATGGTCCATTGAAAACATCAGTCAATAATGCTATATTTGATCTTTTCCTTAGAGAATAGGAAACACCACCGTGTTTGTAGACGTGGAAAACAAAGGATCCCAAGCAATCACTTTGTGTATGCAGAGATTTCCTTGCCCTGTGAAAGCTGTGTAAACAAGCAGGCTGTATCAATGGCATGATGTGAAAAGAAAATAAATCAAAGCCTTAAGTTTTGTATGGATCAGACAACAAACTGCACAACCAAACTCAATTTTATCAGCAAACAAACATTAGGAGAGAGAGAGCTGGGGATTTTTTATTATTCTAATGGAGAACAGAAGAATCTTCTAGTTAAAATATGCACCAGAGAAGTCTTAAAACTTTTTAAGTCTCTGGAATAAAACAGACATTTCTAAAAGGAAAATTCAGCTGATTTGGTTTATGTGATTTACTCTGGGCAAGTCCACGTGCTCCCTAGGTCTTTAATAAGCTGCACTAACTAAATTCAATTTCATGGCAGTAAACAATGAAACAAGAGTCCCAAAGGGAGTGGAAACACCAGCACACTCAACACCTGAACACATCTTCTATTACATTCCATCCTAGTCCAGCAGCATCCAAGTTAGCTTGAGACCAGAAAGAAGTTCAGGCTTTGTAAAATGCATTGACGAAAAGCCACAACCCCTGATGTCTTTTAACATGGGCTACCACAATTTATTCGTAAAAGTTTCCCCAATGTTTTTTAACAGGGATTACCACAATTTATTCCTACAAGTTGCCCCGACTTCAGCTGTTCAAATCTCCAGTTGTTTGCTGAGTGCCTTCGGGCTGAACAGATAAGATGATACAAGGTGGAACCTTCTGTCCAGCAGATTTTCTTAAATACAGACTTGGAAAGAAATATACTTTATATATGTTTTTGATATCTATTCAAGTTATTAAAGGTAACTGCACAGAAAAACCTTTTAATGTCATAAGATGTCAAATATCCTCTAACCCTGTCCCAAGGAGTGCTACCATACATTTCAAACATATGCAGCATCTTTCAATTCAGCTCTTTCTAGTGCTCACATTTAGAGAGCTTGACATGAACTTCTAAGCTTAACTTTCATTTGTGGCTGCTTGAACATTTCCACTGTGAGTGAAGAGTATAACTTCATCTAACACACAAAAGCCTTTGAGCAAAGGAAGTTCCAGAGCCCAGAAAATAATGGGTGTGATGACAATTTTAGCGTGGTCTGAATGAAGCCAGCCAGGTAAAATTCCTGTTAGCGGGAAGGATAAAGACTGAAATTGTTTGCCTGTTTGCGGGTTGTTATCCCAGGCTGTACGCCGTTGGTGGGCGAGACGGGAGCTCCTGCCTGAAATCCATGGAGTGTTTTGATCCTCACACAAACAAGTGGAGTTTGTGTGCCTCCATGTCCAAGAGAAGGGGCGGTGTTGGCGTGGCCACCTACAACGGGTTTCTGTACGCCGTGGGAGGCCACGATGCTCCTGCTTCCAACCACTGCTCCCGCCTGTCCGACTGCGTGGAGAGGTAAGAAATTATTCTGCTTTTTTTTTACCTTCTCTGTTTACGTTCCGGGGAAGGGATTACAGAAAAAAAAATTCTCTTCACAGCAGCTGGAGTCTTGTATTTGTAAAACGTATTCCGACTTCCTAAAATGATGTTTTGAGCAGGAATAACTGATTCCCAATAGTTTTGTGAATAACAAATTAAACCACAGCAACGAAGTCTTCCCTTCTGCCTGAGCTACCAAAGAGCCAGGTAAAAGCAACTGAAGTACTGAGATAAATTCAAGATGTGACCTTTCTATTTCTTGAGTTCCAGAACTCAGGTTTAGGCTGTTGTGTCACATACTGTAGGAATTAAATACTTTTCAGTTTTCTTCCAACAATTTGACTGATGCTGATAAAAATTGTATAAATATAAGAAATATCACAAAGTCTTGTCTTTTGGGGGAAAAAAAAAGGAAAACTGAGCAGGTGTTAAACCCTGCTGTGAACAACAACAGCCAAATTCTGTTCTCAGTTAGATGGGATAAAGCAGGAACTATCTGGAATTCACTGTAATTTATATTGGAATAGATCAGAAGTAAAATCAATATTAATGTAATATGCTGCCAAGCATTTCATGTGAGAAAGGCAGAGCTACTACACAAGATATTTAACTTCTTTTATAGTAAATTTCTCTGAAAACATTAATTCTGCCAATAAACAGAAAACCAAAAACTTTATGGTGGAAGAAAATAAGAATACATTGAAATTAACTTTGCTGAGCCAACTGGTGGCCAGGCTATCCTTCCCTCAGGTCTCATTTGTGTTTAAAATGTATTGATGGCTTAATGCAATTGGAATGGAGAGACTGCAAGGAAAAAGTGAAAACAGGGGCATTTTCCATGTGCTTGAAGGCCCCTCTAGTGGCTAAATCAAAAACTGAATCACCTCTCAGTTCTACTCCTTCATCACCTCTCACTTCCACCTGCTCCTGGCGTAAACCAAACACAGCAGAAAACAAGTGAACATCAGCGATTTAAAGTTGACATGTGTCTCCTCCATGAGTTTTTCTGATGGTTTTGATGGCCATGCTCCCTAGGTATGACCCCAAGACAGATGCCTGGACCACAGTGGCCCCTCTGAGCGTGCCCCGGGACGCGGTTGGGATCTGTCCCCTGGGGGACAGGCTCTACGCAGTGGGGGGCTACGATGGCCACTCCTACCTGGACACTGTGGAGTCCTACGATGCTCAGAACAACGAGTGGACAGAGGTAATGGGGAAACAAAGGATGCCTCAGAAATGATAGGGGCACTTCTTGCTGCTAGGAATAATTCTGTCCAAATTACTGTGAAAATACCGCTGGCTGGGTGAAAAAAGGACACGTCAGGATGCAGCAATAGTGTAGGTGGGTTTGGATAAAATATCAGCTTCCTCTTCTATAACAGTGAATTAATCAATGCCATTTTGTGGAGTCTGTGTGGCAGCTGTGCTGGGAGAGCAGCCTCGTGGCTTGTCCCAAAAGGATACTCTTTTTGCACCCCAACACAGGCACAGACCCCTCAGACAAGTCTAGCCTTGTTCCAGGCAGCGCAGGACCCAGGCTGCAGCAGAGAGATAAACGTAGCAAGATGAATCCTGCCTGACTCCTTCAGAGAGGCTGGACGAATCAGTGGAAGAAGGAAACAAATCTGCTTCAGCAGTCTTGTCCAGAGATTTTATTCCAGGGTAGCAGCAGTTCTGAACCGTGTGACTCCCCTGAGCAGAACCCCGACTCTGTGCCTGTCCTGGGTTGTCACCTGGGAGAGGGGGATGGGGACGGGCACACAGCCTGCCTGTCAGAGAGGGACAGGCCGTGACCCGAGGGCTAAAGGGCAGCTGAAAGGTCATCACCTGTGAGGAGGGTCTGCCCGGGCCAATTCCTTCAATGGGCAGCCCCTGCAATAATCTCAGGTTGCTTGGTAAACTCTGTGTATTATACTCATTCCTTCAGGGTTGGCTGGGAAAACCCAACCCTGGGGGAGGGGGGAAACTCCCCAATGCTCTTCTGTAAAATAACCATGAAAAAACAACCATTTTCAGGCTGAGGGTTGGAGGAAATGCATTGGCAAGCAAAGCAGGTTGTACAAGTGACTTTGGGTTTGATGTGCTTGAATTCACCTTTGGTAGATCTGGAGTGTTTGCCTTCTAGAAATACCTTCAAACTTTTGTATTTATGGCCCTCCCTACTGAGACCAAGAGGAAATACCTGCACTGCCAAGGTCCTTTTGGAGCCACACAGTCTGTGGTTTTGGAACACTGGATGTGAAGGCCTTTTGAACATGTCAAAGGAACAACACCAGGCTACACCTCTGTAACTCAGGGGCTGCTGAATTTTGCCAAAAAACCCTAAATGTGTTTTCACACCTTAGTTAAACCCAATTTTTTTTAGCATTACATCAGTTTGAATAAAAAACATGCTTTTCTATTAATCTGAAAGTAATTTCTTCTTGTCCTATCCATAGGATGCTGGTAAAAATGTTTCCTCCTTTTTCTTTTCCTTTTTCCTTTTCCTTTCTAGGAAGTTCCTGTCAACATTGGCAGGGCTGGAGCGTGTGTTGTTGTTGTGAAGTTGCCCTGAGGACTGTAAATTATTGTGAAACTAAACCGAGTGGACTCCCAGAAGACAAGAAACATTTCCAGGAGCAGTACAGACTGCACACACCTCAGCAGCCCTCCCTTACAGACCATATTTATCCCTGAGCTGTCACACTATTACAGCACAGAAGTGTCTTCCTGCATCACAAAAATCAGAAAAGTTTGCAGAAGTGAATCATTTTATTATGCCTAATATGTAAAATCCACTAAAATGGTTTCAGTGTTTGAATGGTTCAGGTTTGTTACAAACTTGTATTTGTTATTTATGAAATGCAGCAGTGAGAGATGTGTATAAGATTTTGAAAACATTTTTTCCTTTCTATGTTTTCAGGAATGCTAAAGTTTATTAAAAAAGCTTTTATACTTTAAGAAAATGAAAATGACTATGAAACACCTCCAACAGGAAACTGCACAAAAAGAAATATTTGCTGTTAAATATTACTGTCAGCAGATTATTTTCTGCAGAAGCAACTTAATTTCTATATTCAGAAATTAAACTCCTAAATTAACTTTAAAATCAAGCTAGAGAGCAGATAATTTGTTATTTACTATCCAGCACTGCTAGAACTGTGACAGAATATCCATTTTTAGCAGTGTATTGAATTGAATAATACAAGTTAAATCATTGTAGGGTTAAGGTACCTTCACGCTATTGTGTGCCAGCAGAAAGAAATCTCTTTTGTCAAAACATAATGCAAATATAATTTGCAATCATTTTCAGTGCATAGATATGTGATATTTTAATGCTGCTCAGTGTGCCAGGTTATTCATGGATCTTTCTTTGCCCACTAACCATCTGTCAGTATGTGTTAAACTAATCTGACTATTCTTGGGATAATAACCATGCATTAAATTTTAAAACAATCACATAATTACATTCCTTGAATATAACTTACAGAATGAAATTTTTATATCATATTGATATGACAATCTCTGACTTCAGCTGAAGATTACCAGCTTTCTCTCATGTACAGTAGAAATATGGTAAGAAATAAACCACACCCACTGTGTAACATTAGATGAAATTTATGTAAACATGTTTATGTTCTATCTGGAATTAGTGGAATGATAAGAATCAAGAACGAACAGGAAAAGAATCACTGAAAACAGCATATAGTGTTCCACATGCATGATATTTTCTTTTTGTGTGCCAATTTCTACTGTTTTGCTTTAATTTAGTTTTTTTTTTTTTGTAATTTCAAATGCTAAAAGTGTATTCTAGGAAAAAAATGAATGTATGTAAGATAATCTATGCTGTAAAGCACAATATTTGGTCAGCATCCACCTCAGTGTTTGTTAAGTTGTTGTTTTGTCAATATCAGAAAATTCAGGACAGAGGCAAAAATCTCTGAATGTGTAGGCCAGATCTGAAACCAGTGTAGGTTTCAGATTTTAGCAATATGCTATTTTCAAACAAGTTTATAGTATTAAACCTATTGAATGCCTCTAAAGAAAAAAAATCTCGTAAGCATATTTATAAAAAGAAGAACGTTTTTAACTTTAAAAAAATCAATATGTTTATATATAGCATGCTACATTCAAATAAACTTTACTTTCTCTGCTAAGAAAAATCGGATTATACTTTAATAGCTTTGTGGGGTGGAGGCTTTTTTTTTTTTTTTTTTTTTTTTTTTTTTTTTTTTTAACATCCTTTCAAAACTAGAAGGCACAGAAGCATCAATCTCATTTTTGTACTCTGAAAGTGCATAACCCCCCCCAGCCAAGCAAACGGGGAATGAATCCTAAACCAGCCCATGGGTTCCAGAAGTCACATCAGAAGAAGGAAATATTTTAATTTCCCAGCAGATCTAGAATCTGAAGCAAACACAGGGGACCAAACACAGACAGAAAATCTGCTTAGTGACACTCTGGGGACTGGGAGGTGGATGTAGTACCTCTCTCCCTGTCCCATAGGGAAGCTGTTTGACCACCCACCCACAGCATCTTGCAGAAAACACTAACTCCTAAACATTAATAATAAAAAATCTAACATTTCCCCCCCTATTTTTTATCATCCTGCTCTGGTCCTGCCACCAGCCATGTGCAATGTTTTATGTGAATAGGGATTTGTGTGGATGCAGGAGAGGATCACTGCTGCTTTTCACTCAGGCTCTAAATCACGCTTTTCCCCTAAAACAGCACACCACTGCTTCCAGTAACCAGAACAGCCTCAT
The DNA here is from genome assembly GCA_016584745.2 of Phylloscopus trochilus trochilus. Taxonomy (NCBI): domain Eukaryota; kingdom Metazoa; phylum Chordata; class Aves; order Passeriformes; family Phylloscopidae; genus Phylloscopus; species Phylloscopus trochilus. Next base: position 27,270,697 of record WQNJ02000015.1, read on the forward strand.
GTTTTACTCTTGTTTGGAAAGCACTGGTATTGAATGATCATTTTTGAAGCGCCAACATTAAAAGGATACAATGTGCCTGTGATGCCACCATGTGTAAGAAGCACAGACTGAAAAAGCCAGTGGCCTGACCCACTCAGCCTTTGCAGGAAATTTGAAGTTTTCTTGGGAAAAATAAGGCAGAAGCCTCAAGTGAGAGAAAGCAGCCATGGCACCTGAGCCAATAAATATAAACCCATCTCCAAAAAACTGTTCAAGTACCTTAATCCAAAAAACATAGGACCTCTGAGAGATGACACAGAACTCCCCTGCCTTTGTCCCCTCCTTAGCTTGCAAATTTTATTAAATCCTCTATCAGAAAACAAGACATGAAACACTTAGGGAAACATTTAGATATAAACAATCCCCTTAAATATATCTCAATACACACTCTGCTGTTTCTGTAATTTAATAAAGGCTCAAAAGGGGCATTAGAAGACTTCCTGTATTTCTTTACAGCTTTCTAAAGAAATCGTGTCATGAGGTTTGCTTATGTAAAAAAAAACCACAAGGCAGAAAAAATATGTCATGATTTTAGCTTGCAGAAAGCTAAATTTATCAGTTTAATAAAGTCAGCTCTTCCTAGCATGAGCCACAATCTGTGAGGCAGAGCATGTGAATATTTGCACGTATGTGCTATGAGATGAGATCGTCTCATTTCTATGGCAAGGCTGCAGTAACAAATGCACTTCCTCAATTTTAAGGCTGCATCTTGTTGTAGAAACACCACCAAGATAAATACAGGTATGAGGGAAAGGGAAAGAATGGGAAGGGTATGGTGGCTTTAGTACTGAACTTCAAGGGTTTTCTTTTGTTTTTTCCATATTATTTGCATAGCAGTGAAAAAACATGTAAAAGGAAACCAGCACTCCACAAAGGGAAATTGGGGTCTTAACAGGAAGGTAGAAGGAAAGAAAGCAAGAGGATTTGAAGGTTTGGGTGATAATCTCTACATGACCTACAGCAGCAATGATACTTTATGTAAATATAATGTATGGGGAGCAGGGATACCACTTACCCATGAAATCAGTTCTGGGAAAGGCTAAAGATGCAGCTTAACCATGTCTCAGTCTACTAGGAGATCTTTAGGCCAAGAGCATAAACCCAGAAAAGTCCCTCCCATAACTTCAGCAGTGGTACTTGGAGGAAAGCAGTATTAGAGCTATTTACAGCTGTCACAATAAAAATAAATTATTTTCCTGATAGGATATAATTTTTAATTTCTTGCACAACACAGCTAAACCACACTAAACCAACTACACTAAACCACAATCCCAACTGATCAGTACTGGGTATCTTCAAATTGTACAAACCAAGGAGTTAACAGCCTATATTCAAAGCTTATAGGAACTTGGTAAAGATTTATTCAATCCAGGCAGTAACACAAGACTTTTTCCTAAACAGGGTCACACATACTGCATTTTCCACCTAGGGTATTTCAGTGTGAGTTTCCTTAGAGTTGGTGATGTTTGCCCATGAAATTTTCACTCAGGGCAAAGATGACACTCTTAGATCAATTTCTTAATAATAAGTCCTCTTCCTCAGCAAATTGGATAAAAGTTTTCTCACCCCCCAGCCCTTGCACAGTCTTGAGCACTGGGGCTCTGAGCGAGACTCAAGTTCGGCTCAGGCTCGGTTTGCCATTCAGGCTCTGCTCAGAAGATGGTGCTACGTGACAATTTTTGGAGAATCCTGTTTTTGTCTAAGAGAACACGAGGCTACCTTGTAGTAATATTTATCCTTGAAATATAAATCCACTCTTTAATGCTCTCAAGAGCCTCCTCTATTTGTTAGAGGAACTGCCTTACAGACACGCTCCCCACAGGCGCACACAGACACTGCTGAGCTCCTCAGGAAAATTTGGAATCAAAGTTACTGAGTTAAAGCAAAGCCCCTTTTACAGATATTCCCAAGGCACCAGCTGGTTGCCCTGGTGCCTGTCCTGGGTTTTGGCACATGGGAAATCAAAAGTTTTTCGTGTTTGATTTTGCTGACCTCAAATCATGGAACCCATTGCTTTGGCATTCTCTCGGGATGAGAAGCCAATGATGTGGCCAGATGAATAAAGAGAAGAGTCTGTTTTGGCTCATCAGCCCATTAACCAGCCAGGTAGCCCACAGCATCTTCCCCTGACTTCATCCAGAGATTTTTAAGCTGCAGTTCCTGATGTGGGGTAAAACTGTCCAGCTCTGCCGTTTAGAAAATGCACACGGCAAGGCCATAGGTGTTAAAATCATAAATAAAATATAAAATAGTTTTTGCTCTGTTTCCCCATTTTCCATACTAGGATAGTCATGAAACCACCAGAGGTGAATACAATGTGTTTTACATGAAAGGTAAGGAAACTTTATGCAGTCCTGACACTTCTTTTTAGAGGGGATAAAACAAGGCCTCATTCTTCCTCTGCAGCAGGGAACAGGGACTTCTCCCAGATATTGGGATGCAACTTTTCCAGCATTCAGCAGTCTCCTTTCACCTTTCACCTCACCTCTCTGTAAACACAGAGCTGCAACATGTATTTCTCCCTGTCACCTCAAATTAGTAGACAATTCAATGATTCTACTTCCACTATTCAGAAAGAGGTTCTGAAGCAAAACATTAAAAGAGGACAGTTTATGAATTATTTCTTACCAAAAATAGAGACCAAATTACAATCATCTTTATACTGTTTATAAAACAGCTCTAAATAAAAAGAATAATTTTAAAAATGCTGGGCAAAGTGAAGTGTTACAGCACTTGAAACAGACCCTTTCCTCTGCTATACTTTAACCAAAGGGCTAAATGTTCCTGACTTCTGTCAGCTCAAGGCAATTCTGAGCTCAGAGACATTTGACTATGCTCTGTAGAGAAGTTAAAACACCACAAATATATTAATAACCTGCTATGAACCAACGCTATTATGTGGCAAAGTTTGCTTTTGTTGTTTCAGGACATCTACCCCGCACCAAAAACAATAATTACAATGGTGGGCAAAAGAAACTCTGTAAGAAAACCTCTTTATTTCTGTGACAGCAGCAGAGATGGAAAGAGAGACAAAAACCCAAATGGATTCATTGCCTCAGCTTCCCAAACTCCTCAGTGCCGAACTGGTCCCTTTTAAAAGCCAGAGCTAATATTTGGATGCAGCTGTTTACATAACAGAGTCTCAGTGGCTCTTTCCCTGCCTCCCTCTCCTCACTAAATAGAGCTTTCTTCCAAAAAAGCTTGGAAATATCACTTCCCTAGAGGCTCCTCTGTGCAGTACCTACCTTCTATTCTCACAGCCTCCTTAAAAACAAACATCCTGCCCTCAAATCCTCCAAACCTCTGCGTGCCAAAGGCTTTCCTGCCTTTGAGATTCTCCTCCTGAAGCTCAGTGTTTATCTGAGAGTGCTCACATGTAAGATCAGGCATGAGAAAATAATGCCAATTGTCACGAAACCACTCCAAGTGGGAACAGTTTTAATTTCAAGCATTCAGATGTAAGCTAATCTTTCTCAAAATAAAGATAAAATCAGCACTTCTAGATGAAAAAATAAAAGCCTATGTACAGCTACTGAACAACTGATGGTAATTGAAAAACCCCATTCTGCCCAAGGCATCTCTGATAAGAATTGATTATCAAAGACCTCATTAGTTTCTTTCTCTCTACAGTGTTTGTGCTGAACAATAGTAAATAAAAAGTCTTGTGATGATTGTGTCTTTACAACCTTAAATATTGCACGATGCTCAGAAAAACATGTGCTTGTCTGATTCAGTTGGGGAAAACAGTGTGCCATATAAAGAAAAATTCATTTTAATCACACTCAGTAATCAGATTCTTTTGTGGGAAAAGGGGCCTGCAGCTGCTAGATGGAATCAAACATGCTGCAAGAATAAAGAAAAAAAATCACTATGGCATGTTCCTCCTGAGCAGCATTGTACACACTCCATTAACAATATCCTGTAAAACTGGGAAAGATTGGAGAGAAGAGGTCAAAAGCTAAGAGACCCTACAGAGGAAAAAAAACCAAAAAAACAAACCAACCCAAAATAACCCAAAAAGTAATTCCTCTGAGGAACCTGTCAAACTTAATTTGATCCTTAGAATACAATAAAATACAATATAAAAAGCTCATTTGATGCTTTACTACAAGAAGTAAAAAGGGCCACGAAGCAAAGCAGGAGCAATGAAGCTCTAAGTGTATACAACAGCATTTATTACAGATTTCTTTCCTGTTTTCTTCCTTCCAACAACATAATTGTCAGATCAGAAGGCAACGTTTTGTTTGGAATTTGTTTCACTCTGTACTTAGTAACTTAGAGCTGAAAATTATATATAAATTCACATTTCAATTATCTAGCATGCAGAGATAGCAATGGAGTTAAAATTCAGTGATTAAATGCCAAGAGGATTTTATTTCCTTTAGCATTAGAGAATTGAAGGGCCTTTAAAAAAGGTCAAAAGGCAACAAAATCTAAAATGTAATGTAATTTTCTTAAATTTTAACCATCAGCCTCTGTGAACTTCACTTTACATATTTTTTTTGTTTGCTGTCTCCTTGTATTTCTTCTCTTTTTTTTTTTCCTGGTCAAGCCTCTTTTACTTAATTTCATTTTTTAATTTTCTTCACTAGGTTGTCATCATAAAACTCTTATAATTCTTTTATGACTGTTGACTTTATTCAGACCTCCAGAGACAAATATAATGCAAGGTCCACCACACTGTTGGCATCTTCTCATAAAAGTACTGTAGCTACAGATGAAAATAAACTTTTTCTGAAGTTGTTTCAGGAATATTGTTTGGAAACTGATTTGATAAGGCTCATTATCTTGAATGGTTTCTAGTCCCCTAATTTATTTACATAGGTCATTGTTATTTAAAATGCAGAGCTATGTGTTTTATTCTCAAATTCTCATTTGAAAAGAGATCTTTGAAAGTGTTTAAACAGAATCTTGTAGAATTGTACTTGGATATTGATTGATAATTGCAAGCAACAAGCTCTTGATTTGAGCATGCAAATAACTTTTTTCAGCTAAAAGCATTTTTTATACTTTTGTATTGACAGAACCAGGACACGAACTGACAGTGCAAGAATCTAAACATGACCTGGAAATTAAAATGTAATTTCTTTGCAGTGTATTGAAAGTTTCTTTTCTCCACTGTTGAAAGATCATTTGCTCTTCTGTGATAAACTGTTAAATAAACTGAGTTCAAGCTGTACAGTTCATGGAAGAATAAATCTTTATTAAATACATCAAACCATGCCTTACCCTTACAATAAACAGACTTTATTGTCTATGTTTCATGACCTATGAGAAGCCCAGATGCACTTCATAAAACAATAACTTCATTTTAAAATGACCATTCTAATGTGGTCACTTTGCTGGAGTGTTAAATAAGGAATGTAGAGAAAACTTATTTCTCAGTTTTTCAGAGCACAACCCACAAAGGAGGGGGAGGTAAAGGAGCTTTGTGGGCAGGTGGGGGTCAATCTTTTCTCCCAGGTAAGAAGTGAGAGCATAAGAGGAGGAGGAGAAAACTGAACTCAGGCTCCCACTGTGAAGAACCAAACAGGATCAAAAAAGCAAACAAATTATTTTAGGAGGACCAAAGACAAAAGGGTGATACTCCTGCATCCTGCATTCCAAGCCCTCCTGCATGTCCTCCCTGCCCAGTGGCATTTGAGACAACACTCTCGAATTTCAGACATACTTTATTTTTAGTCTGCCACAGGTGATAGCTCAGAAAGTCACCCAGTCTAGCCAGTACAGCTCTAATGGCACTCCAAGCTATTTCTACAAAGCAAATCAATTTTTATATATGGTATTGGGTTACAATATCACTAATTTGATTCTGACTTGGAAAAAACCACCCCAAACAGCAGACTGTTTGGCTGATAGCTCAAAGGAAGGGAAAGGAAAAAACTGCATTTCAACCCCAGAGAAATTAATGTTTGCATTGGATAGAAAATTCATAATAGGGCTGAAGCAGCATTTTAAATGAAAGAAAGAAAGATGTGGTGTCTCTCTGAGTAGATAGCCATTACTTTTGTGGTATTTGTAAAGTTTAAAAGCTTGTTATGTGTCTCAATAGCAACAGATTTAAGAGAAAAATTATATTACTGGGGAAAAAAATGCACAGAGCTCTTACAAAAGGGAAGCACTGTCTGTGTGTGGTAATTTTGCAGGGGAATCCTATTTCTTTGGGGGATGGAAGCTGTGACCATTTACTCCAAAAGCTAACACTAACAATTAAAATTCAATATGCTAATGAGGAGACTGAAATGCCTAACATTTTAAAGAAAAAGTGGTTCTTTCTAATGCATTATTTGGACTAACAGCAGTTTGATGATATAACTGTTTCAATTCCAACTGTCATCCACTCTGTCAGGTTTACTAAATGAAATTAATTTTTGGTTGCCTGCTAATAGGGAAAGCATTGCTATGACACAAGCATGGTATTTATTTATTTTAATTCAGGTTCAGGGCTAGAACAGCCACTGGACTTCAGCAGCCTTTCATTTTGGAAAGAGAAAAGAGTAAATATTAGTGCCACAAGAGAGTAGGGCTGCAGGGCTGCCAAACCCTCAAATTGTAGGGAAATTCTTTAGTTGACTTCATCACCACCATGCTCCTGCATTGTGTGGAACAAGCATGGACTTTTTGTGGTCTTAAATTAAAAAAAAAAGGACAAAAGGAGAAGTTTTCATGACTTCTAAATTAGGAGGGGAAGCAACAAAATTAATCAAATGGGGAATGAGCCATGGGAGTTCTGCACTATTTATCAGCAACTGAGGTGAAGGTTTTGCACCATTTAATAAATGTGCAATTTTTAAAACTCAAACCAATAAATTGTTTCCAGTATGACCCTGAGTTTTAGACATCCTTAGAAAAAATTCTTCCATCAAATGACTTTATCAATCAACATACCAGTCATCTGGGAAAAACAGATGAATCAGGTGTCCTGTTCTAAAATTCTTCTGCAGGGTAAGATTTGGGAAGGTCAGAAACTGCTGGAGATTATTTTTACAGCCACCAGTGGGGATTTGGTCAGCAATGTTGGTTATTCAGGCTGAGTGTGGCTCTCAGCAGCTGCAGACCTGGTACCATGAGCTCTTACCAAATGTGAGCAAATCACTGAGCTCCCAGGCTTTACCTCAGAGAGGCAGCAGAAGATTTAAATTTCAGGTACAGCTACGCCAAAAAAAAAAATTAATAATTAATACAAAATAATCTTTCAAAGAATTTTCACACTCCACTGAACATTTCTTTGGTCTTCATCAATGCTAAAAATGTTACAGGCAGGGAAGAAAGGAAATCTCACAGTTCAGTGATGTCACATCTTGATGTCATGCTGTGATGTTTTAACACAATCACCAGAAAGTGCCAACAAACTGTGACATTATTTGCAGTAAAATCAGTAGGATCTGAGAGTGATAGTGGCCACACACATAAAGACTGAAGCAAATCCAGTAGCCAGCTCTTAGTTATTGACTCCCCAGCCTCTGTGCCAGGATTACTCCTTTTTTAACACAATAATAACAACAAAACACCTTTCAATAAACCTATAATCTATTCTTTAGTATATTAAATTCTCTTAGATTCTCAAGTTTGTCTTCATAAGGAAGGAAAACTATTTTTCTCCAATCACATAAAGATTTTAACACATGTAGCCTTGAAGGGAGGTTGCTGAAGCATTACATGTGTGATTTGTATCAGTTCTTTCTCTCTATGCCTATTGCACAGAAAAATAATTGTAGCTTAATAGACTTCTTCTGAATAATATAATTTATATAGAGTATAACTTTTAATGTAGACCGAGGTTACTTTAAAAGGAAAGGTAAATTAAACATTTTAAAGAGTAAAGATTGTAAGCAAATGGAAACATAATTCAAAGCTGGAGAAGAATTATGCTACTTGTTGGAAACTGAAAAGTACTAATTTGCATTTCTGTAATCATTAATAGGGGTTATGAGGTGTCAATTATGTTCCACGTGTGACCTTTTTAGTTTCTAGGTAATGTACCTCAATTAATTGTCTGTGGCATCATAAAGCACCTTTCCCACTGCACCATGACTGTGAAAAGCAATAAAATTCTGCCTCTGCAGCTGAAGTATGAAATGCACAGCTGACCTTAGCACTCAGCAGTAGCTCACTGATGCTAATGCAGACCTTCCATTGGCATAAATTACAGTGCAGGCACAAGCTCAGAGCTCAGCTGATGCTTTCCCAGCTCAGAGTGGATTTTTGTAAAGTCATAGGAATGCCTGTGCTTTGAAATTCCAGTTTCAGTTCTCAGCTGAGCTGCACACTGAGAATTCTGCTTGAACTAAACTCAATCAACTGCTTTAAATTTCAGTGCAGAAATTGCTATGAAGGGCAAACCATGATCCACTCACACTGTTCCTCTCTTAGGAATATAAATGAACCAAAAATCTTGATATTGACAGGCATTCTGAACAACATTGATGAATGAAATCAGAAGAGTATCACACAATATTTCCTACCCAAGAGCCTTATGCTGTAAATACAATGTGTAAATATAATTTGTGAAATAAAATATGTCATTAACTCATTAAGTACTTTGGAAATACTCAGATAAACAAATCATCATAAGATTATTATTATTTTTTTAAACCCCAATAACCATAAATTAATCTTCTCAAAGCAAGGAAACCAATATGATTTTCAGCTTTCAAAGTAATTAATTTGCAAAATCATACAGGAGGAAGAAGAGGAAAAAAACAGGCTTTGGTCATTACACAGTAAGGCAATTCAGTAGAAAAATATAACCCCAAATGGCAGTTGCAGCATCTCTTTAAGGAGGCGTACATGGTGAAAAAATTAATGTAAAAAACCCTTTAACCTTCCTGCCTCTGTTCCCCAACAATGTACCACAGAAAATCTAATCAGCAAATAGAAAGCAAACTAAATCCAACAGAATATTTCATCTTTCTCAGCTTTCTAAATCTTCAAATAAATGTCATATGTAAATAGACTTTCCAACCTGGCATTGCCAAGGGGTAAAAATCCTCTTGGGCTCATGCAAATGTTTTTTGCTGCTCACGAAGACTTTATGAATCAGTGGTGAGGTATCTACTGAGGTTTACATTTATTGCCAAGATTGCTTCTCGAAGCCCACCTGTCAGTAGCAGTTTTGTTTTCATTAATTATTGGCCCACATGTCCCTACACAGAGACAGACACAGCAGAGGATTTATCTCAAGTTCATAATAACAAGGCTGCTCAATGATTTCATGAAGTATGTCCTGATACAGATATAAAGTTGGTGTTACTGGAACTCTTAAAAGAACAAAAATATTCTGAGTTGAAGTGCAAATAGAATTTCAGAAAAGCTTCAAGAGGTTCTATGAAAACTAGGACACAATAAATGGGATCAGTATGCAAGCAGATCAAAACGGAACTTCCCCCAAACACCTTCCTTTTATTATGTCCTGACATTTTTATCTTAAGAAATGAAACAGTTAAAAATGGAGATGATTTCAGTAGAACAGTCCAAATATCTGTATCAGAAGCAAGGTAATGTATTTAGGTGCTGCCTTTGAGCCCTCAGCCTATGCACTCTGTGTGAAACCAAAATATGCTCATTTGGTGTGAGAATATTCTCATGTGCATTCCATTTTATGGCTCTGAGGAAATGCAGACATCTGAAAGGCAGAATTTTGGCTTTCCTTTGCACATAATGCTATTCTATCAGCTACCCTACAAGCAGGGAATTCTAGTTAGGAATACACCTCCACCACACAGAACTGGTCAGTGTCTACCACACTATAGCTGTAACTGGAGGGAGAGTGCCTTCAGATCACTCCTATTAAAACAAGATTTAACAGGCACAAAAATCTGCTTCGTGTACTCAAAAACTTCCTGGCAGATCCATTAACTCACTTTACCTTGCTGGTTCTCTGTGAGCTCTCCCTCACCGGTAAATTTTTCTTTATGTAACAAAATTAAGTCCTTTTATTGAGTTCCTTTATGTAACAGAAGGTTTCCATGTGAGTCCTGCAATAAATAACCTGAGTGAAACTAAATTATATCAGTTCCCAGGCAGAAAAGCGTGCAGCTGTTTTTGAGAAGGGAGCTTGTGGATTTAGTGGGCCCAGTATTGCCCAAGCTGTTCACTTTGAATGGCCCAAACAACTCCCAAACTAAATTTTCCTCCAAACCACTGCATGTGACATTGGAAAAATGTCCACTTTTAAAAAGATACCGGTACAGGAACAGTAAATGATGTGTAAAATTGAGTAAAAGATCTTCACTTTTTCTCCATATTTATTGTTGCCAACTATTCTCAGAATTGTATGGGGTTGACAGAGGATTCAGGAGAATTTCCATCCATCTGTAGCTCATTTTCATTAAACACTGTAATTTTATGTCAAAGGAATTTATGTTCTATTCTGACATGCATTATACTATATGTCCTAGACATAATAAAGTAGTTTCTGATCACCAGAGTTTGAGAGAGATTAATTCATTCCACTTACCTTATCCAGAGCATGCCCTGTGATTCCTCCATAATAATTTCTGAAGCTTCTCTTTTGCAGAATGGTGATTCTGCTTGTAGGATATTTATTTTCCATTAAAATGTTTAAGACTTCATGAAGTAAATATGAAAAATACTCTTAGGAGCACTAGAAATCTGAGAGGAGATTTAAGTTAATTAAACTGAGATGTGAAAGAACTTTTAACCCATGTCAGTTAAAGCATTTTATCTGCCCTCAAGTTGCTTCATTAGTGTAAACTCCCATTTTAAATAAATCTATACCTTCAATCTTGAAACTTTTCAGGTGATCAAGATAACCATGAATTATCCTAGCATTGGGTTCTTACAGAGAGGCCATTCTTAAAGCCTGTCTCTAGTAAGCCTAACAACTTTCTGGCACTTCTAGGGTACTTAAAACCCAGCCCAGGGTTAATTGAGACATCCCTGCAGATTTGCAAAGACAAATGTGAACCAAAGGGCTCCAAAGAGGGTGAAACACCTCCATCAATGCCCTACTAATACCTTAAGTGTGAGCTTTCCTGTTTTTCAGATTCAGTGCTGCCCAGGGGTGCAGCTCTCAGCCTCACATTCAGGGTCAATCAGCTCTTCACAGAGCAGGGACACAAAACAAATCCTTGTCCTGCTGGAAACCAAGGACAACTTTCAGGCCCAAAAGCACAAACAAGTGGACTGAAGGGAGGAACGAGAAGGTTGGGACCTTGTTATAAATGAAATGAACCAATTTATCAATAAAAAAATTTATTGAAAATTTGTCATAGTCAATATTCTGTAGTCGACATGGACACTGCACTCAGGGTGCTTCATAAAAATCATCAGAAGGCTTCAAGCATATTCCAAAGTCTCCCATACCTTTTCTCTGTGTCTCCCAAGAGCAGCTCCACACAACTCTGGCTCTGTCGCTCTTTCTTCTTCAGTTCTGGCTCGCTCCTTCCTGTCCCTAGCACGGCCACCTAACCCTGTCTGTCCTACACACAGCATCTTACCTTTTCTGTCCCTTGCATGACCTCCTGTCCCCAGTGCTTTATAGCACAGCCAGCAGACTCCCACTGACTCCCTCCCAGATAACTCACTCTTTATAACGTCCATGGCTGTGAGGGCAAGGCTGTTTCTACTCTAGGATAATTAACACAACTGTAACATATCAGAGGGGAGACTGCCTTCAGCAGCATCTCCTTTTGTCTCCCCACAAAAATTGAAATGAAAAAGCCACGAGCAAAGTCAGTGCCAAGCCTGGGATCAACACTGTGTGAACCACAGACACGGCCTCTATCGCTCACAGTTCACAAAGTCTGCACTGTGTAGCCAGTTTTTATACAGTTCTTGGCTGTCCAGTATGTTGTTCCAGTCTTCTGTCTTCTTTGTGTTGGACACATATTCACGTATCCTTGTTTGCCGGGGTCTGTTGAGTGGATTTCCGAGAAGGAAGATGCCCATGAGTGAGTGGTTTTATGGGAACCGGTATTGGGATGCAGGGCCCTGATGATGCAGATAAGATTCATATCAGTCTATAGTCACTGGGCCTTTGGCAGACCCCTCTGTGATGAAAGCCCATCTCCTCTCGGTTCCACCCTCCTTTCTCCTGGTAATGTTGTTCCCTCCGGAGTTGGCAGAGGTTTCACAATTCCTGAGTGTCTTTAGTTTCTATGCTAATGTGGTGCACATTAGCATAATTCCAGGGTGCTTTTAGTTTTTAAGCTTACATGATTTTATAGTATACATTTACAATAAAACCAAATTATTTTACAACATTTATCACAGACCTCACAACCCAAAGCTGTAATTGGACAATTACACCTCAAAATGCAAATGGGCCAAAACTTATCAAAGTGAGACCTCGTGACCGTTTGTCCATTTTGTGACCATTTTGGGTCCACCTTGGGCGTAGCCCTGGCCAGGCTCTGTCCTGCCCAAGGTGTATCCTAAAGGCCTTTCAATAAATATCTACTTTATTCTCTGGCTCTGTCCAGTCTCTATTCCATGTCAGCCTTCCCAAGGCATCACTGCCACCTCCTACAGGTTACAGTGGAGCTGGAGCACACCTGAACCTCCAGGGCTCCCAACAGAGCGGTGGCACATGGCAACAGCCCAACAAATCCCAGCTCTGCTCTGCTGGGCAACCTCTTCCTTCATGCTGTGAGCCTCTCTGAGGGTTCTGAGTGTTTTGTGCTCTTCTTCTGTCTGGAGCTCCTCCAGGAGCCAAAAATGCTGTTTGAAAGACAAAAAGCACCTTCATGGAATGTTTCTTTATGCTTACAGCACGCTTTTGATCACCCTCTCAGTGTATCTAGAAATTCATTAGCAGTGTTTTAAGGCTGTATGTCTAACTTGGTAAATCACTTCATGTCTGTGGCAGCCAATGAAAGAAAACAAAAGAAGGAAAAAAAATAGCTGTAGAAAAAAAACCAAACAACCCACCAGAAAGTATTTGCTACTTTTATCTTCAAGAATCAGTCTGAATTTTAATCACTCCCTGTAAAAGACATTGGTCCACATGTAAGACCATCTTCTGACCTGTAACATTTGAATTCACAGCCTATACTGGGACCTGAGAAGAAAAAAGGAAATAGAAAGGAGTTTTTCATGAGCAGCTGAACCCTTCCTGTGCTGATGCCCAGCCCCACCAGAAGTGACAGGCCAGTGAATTTCTGCTTCATTGACTGTCCCAGGAATAGGCAGGATCAGCTGATGATCCCTGTAGGATGTGAGTGATGGCTCTTTGTGGACCCATACTTAACTTCAGGGTGCCCTGACTGTCTTCCCTCAAGGCTGAAGATCAATTCCTGAAGCTTTAGGAGAGCCAGGAGTATTTACCCAAGGATTCCTTGGACTGGGGCCAAGGTAGCACAAGGGAAGGTGTTATGGGAACAAAGCCAGCAAGGTTGGTCACTGGGCAGTATCCATCAGCTTTTAAACCTCTCAGGCATTTCAGTGCTTTCAGCTGCAAACTCCAGTCACCTCTGCTGCCAATCCAAATGATCCAACTCATCATTTGATGAAAGACTTCATTCTTCAAACCTGATCGCTTTGAACAGGAGGGCTTTGCAAACTGATCCTCCTTAATCAACTGCATACTTAAGGCCTTAACTATGTGAATACTACTCATTTCATTCCAAATTGCCAGTGAACAATTATCATCTTATTGACTGTCACTTATATGCAGATCACTCACAGGCCCTGATCAACTTTACAGTGCACTTTCCTGCTAAGGGTCATTAATGCCATTTCCATGTTCTCTGTGATCTTTCTGCTGTTATTGTAGCCATAATGAATGCTTAAATTCATAGTAATGAAGCAAAGTTATTTTTTTTTTTTTTCATTATGCCGTGATGACTTTTTCAGAAAATAATTCTTGGGCTTAGCCTAGCAATTCAAAAAACCCCCCAGCCACTCACTATTGAATTTTCCTAGAAAGGGAGTTAAAGCCCAAGACATCATTTTCAAGTCATGAATCGGGGTTTTTCTTACACAAAACCCAGTGTAAGTGGGGCTGGCAGCTCTGTGCCTGTGAAAGTGCTGCATCATAATCCACACCAGTAGATCAATGAACTCTTGGACAGAAGCACTCAAAATCACCTCCCTTCCCATTATCCCGCTTTCTGGCCTTCCAAGCACAAATTACCCATCAACCTCCCTGACCCAGCTGCAGAAACACTGCCATAAAGAGCACCTGTCAGAATGATGCATGCACCAGCCCGCTGCAGTGACAAATAGGAGGCAAGAGCACTTATCACAAGGAATAACAATTTAGCTACAAATCTAGCTCAGAATCGGACTGCCTTGATTTCCTGCTCTGCAGTCTCAGAGCAGCTACTGGACAGGACATTATCGTGCCAAACCTTTGTGATTCACCGCAGGACAAATTGCCAGTGAGGTGTGTGACTGCAGGGATACCTTCCAGCTTTTTAAAGACCTGACACCAGATTATTTTCTCCCTCAGGTAAAGCCTGGAAAAGACAGCACGGAGGAAACATGCCCCACCCCCCCTACCCCCCCACTTATCAGATCAGTTTTTGGAGTAGAATTTTACAGCCAGACAACCCTAAGGGTGCTCACCACTGCAGTCCTGAGTATGTTCTGCCTGTAAAAAACAGAGCTTAATTAAAAGCATATACGCTTCCAAATTGCAATTAGTCATACGTGAAATCTCCAGAGATGCAATGTTTGGCTTAGATTTTATCCCTATCTACTGTTTCTAAGCTAGAGGGACAAAACAGATTTTCCTACTTGACATTTAGTTTTGGCATTAGTAAAGTTAAGCAAGGGAAAAAAAGGACAGACAGGGAATTAATTGGCTGTGTCCATTACCACAAGGCCCTGAAGTTATCACTATAGAAACTGTGATGGGGAGTGTGCCATGGTGAGAAGAGGCTCGGGTGCTGCTGTCACCTCAGAAATTGCCAGGGCACAGGCCAAGGGATGGGGAGGTAGATGAGCCACTCAGGCGTAGTCGGGGATGGACTCTCACATACTCATTTGTGGTTATAGCTGCACAGAAATTAAAGTCTGTCATAAAGGCTTCTGTTTCCATTAATGAATTACTGGCTTAAGTTCACAAGGGTCTTCTGAAGTGAAAGTGGTTTTGTCTGTGGTGGTGATTTAACCCACTCTTGAACTCAGTGAGGGCTTTGAAGTGTTTCACATCCTCCCAGGTGAAAGGAACTCAAGCCCAGTGCTCAGATTCGTGGCCCTCAGGACAAATGTCCCAGGCTGTGCACAGGAACAGCACCCAGGACTTGTGCTGGGTCAGAGAACATCCTTTGATCATGCTAAAGCCACCAAAAGGTAGGGCAACAGGGAGATTTCTGCCACAATTCCTGCCTCACTCTGGCTGATATTCAGGTGACAAACTTTGCTGGTAGTGATTTTCCATAAGGCTGATCACCTGGTTCTGTTTCTCCTGCTGGAAAGGAAGGTTTCTCCTGGGCAGGACAGAGCCTGGCCAGGGCAACACCTAATGTGGACCCAAAATCCACCCAAGGTGGACTTCTGTCACTCTGGGAGAGGAAGGAAAAGGAAAGCCAGTAATAGCCAGAGCTGAGGAAGAATCTTTAGGTCACCAGTCCAAAATGTGACATCATATCACAGGCTCTTACATTTGTTTGGTGTGTGTCTGTAACCTGCATGGCCTACATGAAATACATCCATACATCACCAGAATTACCCAGTTCCCTCCCCAGTCATGCAGAACTCGGTGCTGTATCATCCAGTTTCTCACATGCAGTGAGTGAAAACGCTTGCCAAGACCCCAAATTCATAGTAATGGATTGTAAATTCTGCAGAAATTTATCTAAAGGCCTGACATTTTGAGATCCATGTTTTGGCATTTCTCTGTTTCGGCTTATTGAAAAAGCAGAAGGTGAGAGTAAAATAGATTAACACCAGAACCCTGTTCTTTAGATGTGGCACATGCAAGACATGAATTCATGCCAAAGGATAAAAATCCTATGAATTATAAATGAAGCAAGTGCCATGGGAACCTTCAATGCACATGCAAGACATTAATTAAAATTTAACATTTCCACCAAAGTTTCTAGCAACAGGTGACTCCTACCAGCTCCCACATGCACACAGAAATATGAGTTGCTGAAGTTTTCAAAAGCATGTGTCTAATCAAGAAGCAATTTTTACCACTTTATCTAAACTTCATTTTCATGCCAATGCCAAAAGGCATTAAAAAAAAAATCTATTCCTAAAGCTCAGGTCGTGAGCAGACATCTATGTGAAAACCTTAGGGAATCTGCTGGAGTCAGCTGAACACTTTGAGCTGGTGACCAGTAGGTGGTGGCATAAGCTAAAATACCGAAATATTTGACAAAAAGATGGCATCTGTGATAAAATGACAGCTTTTGTTTTTCCTGAGACTTCAGATCTTTTACCAGATACCGGGATTCTTTCTGCTTTGTTCTTCTTACTGCAATTACTGTCTTTGTTCAATTCACTTAAAGTTGGAGAGAAAGGTGTATTTTATTGTCTTCCATCAAATATTAATTTTCGTGTTCTTTGGTCTAATATTTACCCTGATATTCTATTGAATCGAAAAGCCTTCACTTTCAGGATTCCTGATTAATCAGTTTGTTATTTATTTATAGCCTTTGATGCACAAATAATGATTTAAAAAGGGCAATACCACTGTTAGTTTGGCTCACCCAGAGTTAAGGATTAGCAGGATGGGGCAGCACCAGGTTTGCCTTGGCACAGGCCAGAGGAACAAAAACAGCAGCACCCAAAGGACTTTTCTGCAGGTATTTGTTCCACAGTGTTCCACCCTGCAGTTCATAAATCATTCCTGTTTCAATACCAAGGAACAGTGAGAGAAACAAAAGCAATTTACTGTTCTTCATTTCGGACTCGCAGCAATTGGGAAGGAACTGATGGATTTGGTGGGACCGGAGCAAAAGCAATGCTCTGTCACCATCCGTCCCAGAATTAGGTAAAGAGCACACAGGTTTGCTCAATATTAAGGAAAAATTGGCTCTTGAATTAAATAAGTGCTGCCTAGGTGGATCAAGGCGAGATGTAAGTGGGGATAAAATGAGCTTTCAGAGCTCTCCAGTGTTTGTCAGGGCATCTATCAGAAAGCTGCAGAGGGATCCAATAACTGCAGGGCACCTCTGTGCTCTCTCCTGTGTCCTGGAGGCCAGTGGGAATGGGAACGAAGCCCATCCATTGTCCCTGTCACTCAGAGCAAAAACTGCCAATGCTCCACTCTAAAGAACACTGCAGCAAAAACCTGCTATGAACAGGCACTAAAACACATGGCAGGCTCAGCAAGGCAAGGCACTCTGCAACTACACAAGCAGTGCTCTCTCATAACAGTATTTAGTTCAGGAGTCCTTAAAAAGCAATATCTCCAAAGTTTCAAACAGCCCCAGATTTCCCTTACACAGAATTACCTGCAACAATTAGTTAAACTCATGAAAGAAAGAAGATTTACTGTCAGACTTACAGTTCATAATTCACTTCCACAGGAAGTGATGACTGCGGAACTGTTCAAATTTAAAATAAAAGTCTTTGCTCAATTATGCCTCTATGCACAAATTAAGATATGATGCACATGCTCACAAACATAAACAAAAATCCCTAAAGGCAAGGCACCTTTACAATTCCACAAAATAATTTTAAAAGAGCATTATGATGTCTTCCAGGATATAAAATCTAAACCTGACCCATCATTGTAATTGTTCCCGGACGGTTCAGGCAATAAAGCTGATGCACACACAAAAGTTTCAGGTCTGCCCTTGTGCTGCAGTTCCATTTCCATTGTCTGCAAACAGATTCTTGCACAGTTAGAGAAACAGACTTTAAATGCCATGCTCTTTAAGAAATTCAGTTTCACTAAGACTTTCCCCAAATTACTTCTATTATCAAGGCTGAGCTCTAAGCATTGTTACAAGGTAATTATCTAACAAAAACATGAAAGGAAAGGTATGTCCCCTTTAGAAGGGGCCAAATCAGTGATATTTTATTAATTCTTCAAATTTCTTCCAAGCACCCCCATTTGCAAAATATATTTTAAAATGAATACAAGTTTGCACTTATATTCTGATTAACAGCCTTGAGAGAATTAATTATAATATCAGTGCTTACAGAGAACGGTTATGGTGGAATTTTTTTTCAATAATTTTAAAGGAAATGGGTATGATGTATTCAAACAACTAAGAATTATACAAATTAAAGAAAAACCCCAAACCCTACAGTGGAAAGAACTGAAAAAAAAAAATGCAGTGAGAGCAGGAAAGATAATTTTGAACAAAAATATTGAACCCCTTCAAAACTCTCAGATGATAATGAATAAAGAGTGGAATGACAACAGTGAAAATGTTTTAGAGTCTGTCCAAGCTGGGAAATATTTAGAGTAGTTCATGTATTGAATGACATTAAACAAAAAGAGTATATTCAACCCCCTGTAGTGTGGAATTCTTCCTTAGCAATCCATGAGGGAAAATGATTCATTGAGTTATTTACAGTGAGACCTAACAAAACCCTGACAAGTTTCTGATGAAATACTCGTGTGTTGACAGGGAATCAGACAAGGGTATTATCAGTAATCATCTTTTTCCATCCCTAAAATTTCAGCACATCCTTTTTTTGCAGATACTCACTTCATATAACTTTAGGGAACAACATTTCCTCTAAGGAAGTTACTGCATGATTGAAGAATTAAATAATTTAATATCTGTTTATTTTCAAATTATTTTAAAAGCAGAGGTGGAATAGGTTATAAAAGCTGTTCTTATGAGAATTAAATGCTATTTGAGTTTTGTGCCACTATGGGGTGGTGGACTCCCAGAAGCACACAAATACAGGAGCAGAAGCTCGTGGGGCAGCAGGAAAAATCCAAATATGCCTTTGTTTCTCTGCTAAAGCCATGCAAGAGAGGCTAATTTACAGCAAACAGATTCATAATAATCACATGTAGTTTTTCAAAATACAAATCCACAGTAAAGAAGTAATTTCTCCAGTAGCAACAGCTACTGCAGAAGAGAAATGATAAGACATTATTTTTAATTATGATATGAGTGTCTGTTTAAGCATGAAAATGAACATCTATATTTTAATTTTGTCACTGGAAAAAAATAGCTTTTAAAAATTTTTTTTCTTAATTTAGGACAGTTGGGCATTACACAAATGTCTCTCAAAGAGAAACAGAGAATATTTGGGAGCTGTAAGGCCTTCTCAGGTAGCTCCCAAACCACTGCAGTTATCAAAAAGAATTCAAAAGCCAAATGTTATTTGTCAGTCTCTTCAGTTTTAAAGCTATGTAGTACTTAGATTTATTTCTTCTTGTCCCAAAATCAGAATATTTTGCCCAGTTATATTTTGAGCAAGCCAGCCTTGCTACTTTCCTCTTACAACAACCAGA
The DNA here is from genome assembly GCA_016584745.2 of Phylloscopus trochilus trochilus. Taxonomy (NCBI): domain Eukaryota; kingdom Metazoa; phylum Chordata; class Aves; order Passeriformes; family Phylloscopidae; genus Phylloscopus; species Phylloscopus trochilus. The sequence goes on from WQNJ02000015.1 coordinate 27,290,078, forward strand.
TTCTTATCTCCAGTGAATGGCCAATCTAACATTTATTTTTTGACATTGAATATTTCTTCAAGTTACAAAAAACATCATCTTTGTCTTTTCTGATGCTGCAGCTGTTAGGGAACTCTGCCATTCCCACAGAATTTTGCTGGGGATGCAGTTTCCCCACATGCACAGGGCGATGCCCTTTATCCCAGGCCAATGTGTGCTCTGCGTCACTGCCGCCAAAAACGTGGGATCTGTCAACTTCACTTAAATGCTGATAGTTTATTATCCCCTCATGTTTTGACACAAGGACTACAGTGAATGAAAAGGTGGCTGCATCTCCCTAAGTATTCCAGTGATTCCTCCTGAGCAAGTGCTGCAATTTTCTCTCTTTTTCCTTTCCTTAGCTGTGGGATAATCACAGCAACCACTCTCCACCGTTAATTCAAGTGGTACGAAACAGTTCCTGGACAGAGAACGCAGAATTCATTTCAAATGGCAATATTTCCATTTGACTACTTTAGAGTGGAAAAACCCCACATTTCTAATCTTTCGAAGCTGCCTGCTGGGAAGGATTACAGAAATTGCTAGTGTAGAGGAATAGAGAAACAAGAGGTGATAACTGTGGGAAATGAGGTAGCACGGAGGTGGCTCCCCTCAAGTTACCCAGTGAACTCCTTCTGATGCCCAATTGAGTCTGTGCTACGGTTCCACTTCTATTTTCTATATAAAAATAGAAAATAACCCAGTGACTTTATAGGGAGAGTGCTGTGTTAAAAGCAACACGTAAATTGGAAGCCACTAAAGCTTCACTGATCCTTGTGTTTGTTGTGTCAGCAAGTAAAAATACGGTGACCACGTGCCAAGGGATGCAGCTGCAGGATGGGAACCTTGGCATGCAATGCTACCAGTGTACAGGCTCACCTGCCACCTCCTCCTTGTAGGAATCCTGTGCCTTCCAGTGCTGACAGTAAATTTCATGAACTCACTGAGAAATGTTAGGGATCTATCAAAATTAATGCAGATGTAGGCTGGATGTGAACTGGATGTTTTTCAGTTGTTGTCTAACTCCAAACCTCCTCCAGCTCCTCTACTGCAAACAAACTGAAGTAGAAAAAATAGAAAAGGAATGGAGCAATGATTCAAAATTCTATATGTTCACTGAGAGTAAATCACATTAGAAATGGAAAAATCCACAATTTAATCAAGAAAATCCACAGAACAGGTACTTAGTGCATATAAATAAAGAAAATTCAGAGAAACTAATCACTGTTTCTGATCTGCAGTATAATTTAAGTTATTTATCCCCCCTTAGACAGGTGTACACAAGTACAACCCACAAGTATTTCTGGTATTTAGTTATTTTTCCATAGGCTTTTTTATTGCCTTTATTATTTTTAAATTTGAACATTACCAGAATTTAACTGTTACATTTTTCAGTACTTCATGTGGTACCAAAGTAAACGGATTTGAGATGGAGGCTCTTTTAGCTGCTGTCAGTCATTAACATCAGTTAATTTGGTTTTATAGTACCTTTCTCATTAAACTCTTTCTGCAACTCCCATTCAAGTCACAGAATCCAGCTAATAGTGCTCATCAAAAGGTGCTAGGCCATACTTTGTATTACAGGTATTTTTAAAAATAACTCCAATCTTATGTAAATCTAAATTCCAGTTGATTATAAGCCCTTCACAAAGATAAATTATTGCAAACCAATCTTCTGCAGATGAAAATGATTGCAAAGCTGATTTTATGCATGCCACACATTCTACTGCTAACTCTTAGACTCTGGAAGAAAATAACTTGTTCCTTACTATTAAAATATAATTGAAAACATACGGCATTCTTTCCCAGCTAATTTCCATGGAGCAGCTAATGAAAGTGCAGCAGTGAAACTGGGCTTCAGTTGGAAGCAATATCAGAAAAGTAATGCCAGCGCAGCATGGGTCTAATTACTCAATTTTTAAACCAATTCTGAGGGCCTTTTAGTAAATGCCTGATTTAATAGTTTTACCGTGCTTTGGTTAATATATGACCCAGATGAAAAAGAACAATTGTTTTAAGCATCACAACAAAGACTCCCTCCAGAAATGTACCCACCCAATCATTCTGAGAGGCTTTTCAGATCCAGCTCTCTTTTCTGAAGGAGCTACAGGTTGGCTGGGGCATAACCTGTGAGAAGTTCTGCAGAGAGGCTGGGAAAATAGTGAGGTCTACATGGGACTCTAAGAGTTCAGGCAGCAGTGATGGATGAGATTTCCCTCAGCCCTTGCATTTGATGGCTATGCAACCCCTACATTTCCACTTTTGGTGCTAGAAAATCACATACCAACCTAGATTTAATGCAGCTGGTCTGCAATAGCCAGGTGCTAAATAAGGTTACTTTTTAATTATGCCAAAAGCATGACTTGTTCAGGGTTGAGTCTTTTAAAATATATTTTAAAAGAATTACCTAAAGAAATGACATTTCACTTTATGAATCTGTTTTTATGGAAGTGAGACTGCTGTAAAGTAATGGATGTTGCAGGTCTCTGGAAGCACTTTGGGGATTACTGCTTGCCCTTACGCCCTGGAGAACTTTAATGTGCTTTAGCTTACACAGTGACTTCATGCTTTTAGCTGAAATCTCCTGGTTACACCATAACTCACTCTCACTTGGAGATAAAGCCATATTTAAAAGGGGATACTTTTTATTTCCTGGACAGTATATCTCTTGGTCCCATGTACAGATTTCCATGTGGTTTCAATGACAATAAAACAGGAGAATCCAGCTTTATTTCAGTGTGGAAAGTTCTCTGATGTAACTTTTACCACGTGTGCCAACTCTTCAGTTCATCACATCCTTTTCTGATAACAAAGTTCAAAGTTCTCTAACATTCTAGGAAGGAATATCTAGAAAATTGAATACTTGCAATAGTCTCTGGATGTATCATCTTGCTTTTCCCTCAAAAAAGTTGACTGATATTTGGTGTGTATTTGTATCTTCCTTTGAGAAACACTGTTCTCTCATTACTTAAATGTATATTTTGTTAACAAGTGACAAACAGAGAATGGTTTATTCCAGACAATTTCTGCTAGAGGGCTCTGTGTCAAGAATCTCAGATAATTCAAAGAGCAGAAATTAATATTATAATTTTCAATAAGCTTGAATTGTCTTAATCTCAAATGCCTATCCCCATTCCTGTACCTAGAGCAGAAAATCTTCCTGCAAACAACTCTTTTCCTGTTTTCCTTTACCACATCGAATCATCATGCAATATTGTATAATGGACTGGATTTCCCTGATTTCTCTTTTAGCACTCTGGGATTAAAAAAAAAAAAAATCTTTAAAACAACTGAAATCTCCTTGAGCACAACTGATGCAAAGTCAGTGGTGTTGGTGTCATGACAAACAGCAGGAGTTCTGTGGGACCTACCAGATTTATCAGACTTTACCTCTGGTAAATCCAGCTCAGCTCCACAGTGAGCCCAGGTTATTGAAAAGCTGCACTGCACAATGGATCAAGCCTTCAACATTATGTGCAGAACTTGCAGATGAGATGTGAGCTGGCATGTCAGAATCTTCCTGGGAAGCAGCTTTCCCTTTATACTGAACCTTTCAGGATTTGATGCTAATTTTAGTCAAATTTCACAAATAACTAATTTGCCAAAGGTGCAGTCAGTTGGTAAGAGCTGTAATCACGGTGATTTTAGTGACATGAAACGTTTAAGACGAGTTTATTTCATATTCAGTAGGCAATCCACAATAATTTCTAATTTGTAAGTCTGAAATCCGTTATCCTTGGGAAGCACTATGGAAAAATCATTATCCTGCTTTCTGAGCTATTATGGTTTCTCTGTGAATACACAGTGATTCTCTGCATAGGCAGTGAGAACTACACACAATTAGAAGTCATTGAACTTTTGAAGTGCCTCTGTTAATTGCATAGCAACTACAAAATCAAAAAGAATTCACAAATTCAAGTCCAAGCAGAGAAAACAACCTCCAGGAATTCTGGATGTTATTCTTTGGTTCCAGCTCTACCTTTTCTTTCCCACTCTTCCAGCAATAATTAGAACACAGAACAGCAATCCCTTTTCAGACGATTCCCTGGCTCATCCTTCTTTTCCCTTTACTGGGAACCAGTGATAAATGCTTGAAGCACAGCACAGGGACCATGCACCATAATCCCATAAACAACCCTTTCTGTGAGATTTAGCAAAGAGAAACAGCTGCGGATCCTTATGCTGGGTTTGGAGGAAACAAAAACCTCAGTTTTGGCTGGGAGTTTCGGCTGAAGGCTGTGGAAGCCCTGAATGAAGAGAATGGGGAAAGTCGGGAATCTCAGACAGCAAAGCACTGGATCATGGATCATCCCCTGGTCCTGTTTTCTAGTCTGTAACCACACAGAATCAGTGACTCTCATAAACTCAGGCAAAAAAAAAAACCCCGCAACCCAATCTTTCTAAAGTAGACATAAAAGCCCAATATGAATCACAGTTTTGCTACAGGTAGGTAGCAGCCATTTCTACTGGGTATGGAAGATTTTTGCACTATCTTTTGTGTGTCCTTTCAGACTATCCTTCTCACCAAACATTTATACTATCAAAAATAGCAATAAAAGACTGAACTTGGGCAGAATAATATGAAGATATGAGTAAATAAGAGAGGATTTCTTAAAATTTACATTTTCAAAATTTGGATTGTTATGAACCATAGGTTTCTTAAATTTAAAGGTTAAAATAAATAGTTGATTTCCTCAGTATATCAAAGATTTGTATCTTCATAAATCCTTCAGCACAGTGTTTTGATTGCACTGTACTTAAGAAAGGCCTATCTCCATGTCTATGATGAAGAATAAGATTATTAGTGCAATCACCTTTAAGAGGAAAATCTCTTAAAATGCTACAAGAAATAAAGCACCAAAAATTCTATTTCAAATCATTTAAATGTATCTCTCTATTCTATGATCTTCCCAAACCAGGATGAAATTGCAAGACCTTGTGTGCAGCAATTTACAAATTAAACTTCATGCCAAGGAGCAGCAGCCTGTCAGGGAGGATCTGATGGTGCAGGTGTCTGAGCAGGAACACACACTGAAGTGTCAGCTCAAATAAAAACACAGATCACCTTTTTCCCCCAATCAGTAAACCAAAAACACTTATAAAGGGCAGCAGTAACAGAGGTAGAAGAATATCTTCCCTTAATGGTACTGTCAGAAAAAGGAAGAAGGCCCTGATTAAAATCTAAATGCCAGGAACCCAGACATTCCCAGGACATGCAACCATTTGTAGCAGCTAGAAGAAAAGAATATTGGAGGAGAAAATAAGTCAGACCTGTCAGATAAGGGCAGTGAGTTCATGATTCAGCAGTGCTTCATTGTTAGCCCAAAGGTCAAGGATGCAAGGGAAGATATTGGAACACTGTATTGTAGCAAAATGCTAAACACACACTCACAATGCAATTACAACTTAAAAGCCATAAATTAAGGCAGGACAGCACAGCCTCCTTACATTTTGGTGCCTGACTGCACTGTGACCAAAGGCAGCAGGCTTTTTCCTTTCCTTTTTCTCTCTCTCTCTCTTTTTTTTTTTTTTTCCTCCTTTTTTTAGCTAGACTGACTCTGAAAAGCAGCCTGTAGCTCTTGGCGGCAGCTGGTGCCCAAATGCCAATTCTCGCTGCATCTTGACGTTTGTACAAGGTGATCATATTTTGAAGCTTCCTCCCTCTTCCCACCACCAAGAATATCAAATTATTTCATCATATTCTCTCAGGGTTTTGAAACCGTTCCTGAATTATGAAAGGTTAAGTGTCGTGTCCTCAAGCTGCAGTTTGCAGATGCCATTGCCTGGACAAGAGTGTAACAGTGATGACAAGTTTGTGCTGCCTCTCTTGTAATTAAAAAAAAAAGGGTGAGTGGGATCCTGGCATCCCACCTAGAAAATTTGTTGGAACATCATATTTTATCATCCTGATGGAGACCCAACTTTCCTGTTAGTGAATGGAAGGGTGACACTGAATTTCCAGCAGGTTGGTGAGGGTTTTATGCCTCCTACAAGAAGAAGATTGGCACTGGACCCTGTATTGAATATCTTCCTTACAGATACTATGATGTTTATGAATTAATTCAGAGGCACACAACAAACTGTACTGACATCTGGTGGCTCTGGACACAGGAGAGACTAAATTTAAAAAGTAATTGGCCAAGAAATCTACTTATTTATGTGTGACAATTTATGACTAGAAAAGAATGAATCTCATTGTCACTACTCCTAATATAATCAGGTGACATCCAGATGAGGCATGATCAAAAGTGGAGTAAAATTGTTTTAACTGGGAGACAGACGCACTTGAGTAGCCTCAAAACAGTAAAAATAACATGTTTAAAAGGTCTTGAGTAATATTTGGTAGCAGAATTTAGCTGCAGGCTGAGATCCCAGAGATAATTATTCACAATGGAATCCTGGTAAAGATTCTGTCTAGTTTTTGCACTTTTCCCCCCCTAATTTGGAATGTAAGCCCTTTCTTGTGGACAAAGTTCCTGTCCAGATTAAGAGTAATGAAGACAAACATCCTCTCAATTAATATTTGTAAAAAGCTTATCATAGACTTGCTTCTGTTTCAGCATAATGTATAATGAAAATGTCTCCATCATCTGTTGTAATAAAAGTTTAAACAAAATCTCAGTTATTGCTGTAATATTTGATGTGTCTCCTTGCTTGACTGAAGATCTGAATTCTGTTCTTATTTCCTGAAAAACCACAGGATAGAGCAGCTTCAGAGAGAAATTGTTGAAATCCCCAATTTTCCAAAGCAAGTAATGAAACTCATATTTTGCACATGTTCACTTAGGATCTAATAGAGAACAGGCTCTATTCCTAGATTTTTCATTAAAAGCAAACAATCCCCTGACCATTGCCACAGCTTAGCTTGCACTGGTTTGCAACTGGACACACAAAACCTGACATTAACCTAAATTGCATTTATTTTTCTCTGATTTATTTAAAATGCAATAAAAACAATTTTACTGTAAAATAAGCAGTGTTACATCTGTGTTGGACAATAATGAGGTTTTTCCAAAACTGACTAGACCAAGAAAGTACAAGGTCTGCTTTACCATTTAATTCCAGCTGAATGGCAGAGCACAACTAAATCAGGGCCCTGTAAAAGGATGAGAGCAAAAGTATTCTAAAGATGCAGATCCTTTCAGAGCTGAGACACAAATCCTCTGGTTTAGTTTTTTGTTCCTTTTGCAGATCAACTGTTGGACTGTATTTTCTCCAGGCTCAGGCTCTGAATTTCACAGAGGAAAAGGAGTGGGTGTCTTGTAGCTGTCAAAGGATGGCACCAAGATGATAATTTTACTTAGTTTTTGCCACCATTCACCACTTAAAATTGCTGTTCCAATGATGTGACATAATTTTAACCATCTCTTCATGAATAGCAACGCTGCAATTACACCTAAGAATTCACTGAAGTAAACATCTCATCTCAGAAGTGTCAGACAACAGGCAGCATCCTGTAGACTACAGTTCCACATTCCAGGAGTAATCAATTCAACCAACAACAGAGCTGATTGACAGGAAGCCTGACTCTTTATAAGACAAAAAACAAAAAAACCTGATTTTCTCCAAGCAATAAAAAAAAATGTATGGACCATCTACATTCTCCTCATGTTGTCTTCCTGCAGGAAAAAAAAAACAAAACAGATGAAAACCAAAGCAACCTTTTGGGCCCATCTTTAATCAATCTCAAAATTCGAACTATTGCACAAGAGTAAGAACTGGCCAAGTTCTAGGCTCCATTTTTCTGTGAGCTGCTGTTTCTGAGGCCAGGGTAACCTGCAGAGCAGTCTCCACATGCAGATTTATGCTGTGGTTACTACAGGTTAATGATTCCTCTTAGTCTGATTTCTAGAGCTCAGAAGCTGCAATCATTACTTGGGGAGTGAAGATGAGAGAGCAGTAGCAGAAAACCTCTGGTTGTTCTCACCAGTATAAATGCTTTTTAAAAACACCCCAGTGGTTTGCTGTGCTCCTGGTACACAAAGGCAAACAGCAAACAGACAAACTGCTCTGCAAACACAGTTAAAGCACAAACTGCATTTCCAGCTCAGTCCTGAAGTGTGTTTTTTTCCCTATTCACACTGAGAAATAAACCAAACAAAATCTGCCAGGGCAGGGTGAGGATCAGCCACAGAAAAAAAACAATTGCAATAACCTGGAACTATTGTCTTCTCCCTTGACCTTAAAGGTTCACTGCCATTTCTCCATGCAGCAGGAATAACCTGAGACATTCCATCTTTCTGACATGAGGAATGAGCTTCGATTAAAAGGAGCTAAAAGAAGAAAAGCTACTAATGTGTTTTATACAGTCACTGATCAGTTCCTGACATGAAATATTTCATTTGCTTTAGGACATTAAGAAGTGTTGTGTACCTAAAAACAACAGCTTGGATGATGGTATATCTATCATTACATACATCATAAAAACAAGCAGGACATAAATTTGTTTCTGCCTGTTAAAGTCTAATTACCTGTAAAATCATTACTTGGCACTTTAACAAATTGACAAAATCAACTTAATGATCCTTAACATATTAAAATTTGCAATGTGTTTCTGCTTGCTGCCTGTCCAAACCACAGTAAATATTTGCTGGTTCAGGTGACACCACAACAAGGGTCAGATCTTAATTTTTTCTGCTAAGTACGAGTAATTGCAGTATTGTCACTTGCCATGCTGCCCGTATTATCTCATCAGTCCTACAGCTTGAGATGACAGCAGAGAGAGCTTTGTAGCCTTCTCTCTTTAAAATTACATTAAATATTTATGCCTTGTTTCTCTTTCTTTCTTAATATTTGGAAAGACATGCAGGAATCCTGTTCAGAATGTGACCTTCAGATAATCCCATTTATGGCAGCATATCCATAGCTTTTTGCCATCAGTTTCTTTTAATGCCTGAGATATCCATGTTACAAAACTCATGCGATGAGCTGCCAGACTATTCCCCCTGACCACCCACCTTTAGCTCTATACACTGATTTATTTTCTTTACAGCATCATCTAGCAGCCCAAGAACATGACCAGACATAGTTTATTCTTTCCCACTGATATAAAAGTTTTTTCCTCTGTGAAAATTACAATATCCAGATCCTTGGGAGAACACCAACCCCCCTCAGAACACATCCAAGCTGAAAATCTTGTGAGGCAGCATCTGCTATTTTATCTGGGAGATAATAACTTTCTACAGCAGTTGGTTTTAACTCTCAAAAGTCCTATGTTCAAGGCTGGAATATTTTCAGACACAGACTACTTAAAATTAATGAAGTGACTTCAAATAAAGTGTTCTATATCAAAGTCATGAAGAAAGAAATTCATTAGATACTGAAGGAATGAGACTTTACAGGTGTTCTGATGCTATTAAGTGCATGTGCCATCCCTTCTGATATCTAAAAACTGTGCAGAGCCTTTAAATAAGTTCTTGAAAATTTAACTTTGATTTTTAGTTACTTTAATGATCCTTTTCCTCATATTTAGAAAGTAAAACAGAAAATATTTTCAGTTTCTTTTGCTTGTCTCTTTATAGTACTTGCATAATTTCTCCCCATAGAAGAATTTACTTCCCGTTTTCATGAGTACCCTATGAATCTTTTCTATTTCTAATAGATATTTATATCAAAAGATGTAATTAACCCTAAAATCAAGGGAAGCCACTGAAGATCAAATAATGCTTAATGAAGGCACCTGAGAAACCCCTTAACATTAAAAAATAAAATAAAAGCTGACAATACAGTTTATAATCTTCCAGGTTTTCTATGATCTCTGTTTAATGCGAGAAAAACTGTACTACCTCAGATTGAATAACTCTTTTTTAAAAGTAATTTTGAAGCTGTTGCACTACAAAAGCAATCCTCAAATTACAAAAAAAAATAAAAATTGAAAGACTGAGTTTAAGATGGTAATTCTGGTGTTTAATCAACCCTTACACTGACATATTACCAACTGATCTTCTAATTAAAACGTGACAGTATCTTGATCAACAATCAGAGGCAGAAACATCAGTGGAAGAGGGTCATTATGACTGGATTTGTAACCTTCATAATTTTTCATTTCCTCTGTATCTTCTCTATAACAAAAACCCATGTAATAAATGACACAATTTGATTAAAAGAATAAAGCATTTTTACTCTTTTCTTGTTAAATAAATTATTCCCGCACCTGTAAGAGTGGAAACACCTCTATGAAATTCTGCAGGTAGGAAAATTGCCTATTTACCAAGTTCATGCTTAAAGAACTACAGGATCCCTTTCTTAAACTTCAGCTACAACTTCTGCTTCCTGTAACTTAAGGAAGATGTCTCCCTGTTCTCAGCCTTCTGATGTTTTACTTTTTGTGGTGGAGTTTCTCACACACTTTTCATGTCATTAATGATTGTTTTGCATTCCTTTCTGGAGGAGGAGAGAATTGATGGACTGTTGGGTTGACCAGTGTAGTTGGAGAGGACAATTTTCTTCCTCCAATCCATGGTCACTGTTGGAATTCTCTAAATGTCAAGGTCTGTAAATAAACTGCCCCTTTTTTTGCCTTGGACATCTCAGTGTGTGAGTGTTGCTCATTTGTGTCCTATTGCAACAGGAAGGTTTTTCCCCCTTTATTTCTACAAAGGCCAAGCTGTCAGTCAGCCAAACTGCAGTTATTGATGGCCAGTTTACAGACACTTGTCCTCAACCCAGCATTTTTACTTCATAAAGCTCTTCCCTCCACTTCTCTTCATTATCTTCACAGCATTCTGATTGCTATTAGAAGGAATGAGTCTTTGTCAGAGGCTTTTTCACAGTCTGCTGTCTCCTCCATACGTCTGGCAGTTTGTATTGTCTTTTAGGTGATTTGTCACCAAATGGATTTCCAGACAGGGTAGAGAGCTTGTTCCTACAGCTGTATACATTCATCTGAGAATTAGGACAAAATAATTTAAATTCAGTGGGGAGGCTGACATTTTTCTTGGAGCATTCTGCTTTAATCCTATTTGCATTTTCCTAAGAAGCCAGCTCCTGCTGAACAGTGAGATGAGGATGGTACAAGGTCTCCTAAGGGGCTCTTCTCTGAATCCATTCATGAAAAAACTTACCCATGGGAAAACCAAAACATTGTAAAGGATTCAAAATGTTCAAAACAAGAAAGGAACAAATATGCATGTAATGCTTAATGAAACCCTACACTCCATGAAAATGTCAGAAAGGGAACGAACTTGTCCTTCGTTCCACCTAAACTGTAAAAATCATATTGAAGGCGAATCCCTGGAGTAGTGCAAATTCTCACAGTATTTCTTAACATGCTGGGGAAGAGGAACCTAAGCCTTGAAGACTCAAGCATGAGAGCAAGGAGATTTCCTGGCTAGGATTATCTTGCTGTTGAGACAAGCTCTATCTTCTTTTATGTATAGACACATATTAATACAAGTATAATAACAAAAGCATCCCTGTTTCCAGCACAAATCCAAAACACAGCCCTACACCAGCTTCTGTCCCAGCCCAAAACAGCACATGTCATTGCTGATTAACAGAGGAACTACTGCACAGTTTGCAAAACAAAATGTCCTCCCCATTTCTAAGAGGAAGTTCTGCTTGATGTGTTAGAAGAAGGATTGTGAAATTAATTAGAGCTCTTTCCTCACCTAAGTACATGTAGCTCTTTAACATTACTGAGAAAAAGCCTTTGGTAGTGGTGGGAGGAAAATATATCCCATGTGCAATTAGACATACATGGCCCAGTTAAAAAAAAACCAAACCAACCAATCAACCAATCAACCAACCAAAACCAACCAACCAACCAACCAAAACCAGAAAAACAAAACAAACCCCAAACCAACCAACCAACCAACCAACCAACCAAAAACCCACCACCAAAAAAACAAAAACAACCCTAAACCCCAAAATCTTGCTGCCTCAGTCCAGGTCAGTGATGGACCAGGAGTGATAATTTACTCCCCAAAACAATGTAGAGTTGTAAAACAGGTCCAATCTCACAGGTACCCTTGCTATTCCATTTGTATTTTGCTGGAACCAAGAGTTCAGGCCTGCAGGCTTCAAAGCATATAATAAAGACACTGAAATTTGGAAGTCACATTGCTTTCTAATGGGAAACCTGACACAGAGGGACACATAGAATAAAAACCAGAAAGCTGAGCATGAAGCCATATTAAGAGTGGGCCTAAAGCTAGAGGCAGACTATTTCCACTTAAATTTTGAGTCAGAAAGGGCCTGTTGCTCTCATTTCTGTGATGACCCATGTTTTCCCCTGGCAATTTAGAGCTAATCTGTTAGATTTATGACTGGGTATTTTTCCTTTTTTTACCTTTGGTTCCCATTCTGTCCACTGTGTTTGATCTCCTTCCCTTGTCATTCACTGACTTTTTTTTTTTTCCCTCTCCTATGACCAAATTATTCCTTATGACCATTCCTCAGGATATTAAGGCCAGTCATTGCTTAAACACACATCCACAAATCTAAACAGGGCAGATCCTGCATGCTGCACTGGAGAAATTGGTCACAGGTACTTGAATTAATACAGGTAGAAAATTGTCAGCATTTGTGCATTTGAACTTGTTTTCAGCTAGCTAGGATTTAATACCAGAGATTCAAGAGGAACTTGCACAACTAACAGGAGCTGTGGATGGAACCAGAAATGGCAGCTTCAGGCTGCTCCTGGAAAACATCAACATGCTAGGAAAAGCATTTCTCTGCAATAAGCAATTTTCCTAACACATCAAATGTTGCCACAGTACTGACTAGGATCATTACCAGGGATGAGAACCACAAAACAACAGCTCTGACCTTCAATAAATCTCAAGTGTCCTGTATTGCAGTGGAACACTCTTACATCTTTCAAAAGTAGAAAACATATGTAAAAAGAAAAAAAAGTGTGTGTTCTGTGTTCATCAGAACCACTTTTAGTAGTTTGGGAATTTATGGTAAAATTTGAGAACTATCACTGTGGGGGACCAAGAGAAAATCCACTTCCAGAAATGATAGCAAGATTGCACATGGCACTGAGGAAGGAATATGGCCCCTGTTCCATAGGAGTTCTTCAGAGTATGCCAAATTTTCAAGTCTCTCTTTGATATGACTGCATATGTGATCATCATAACCTGCATCCCATCCTAGGAGTTCCATATGTGACATTTCCTACTTTGCATAAATTCACAGGGAGGTTTCAGCTCATATGTTTCCTCACAAATGTCTCAGCGTGGATCTCAGAGATGCAGACGTGCAGAAGCTGGGTTACATGGAGTAACTTCCATATCCATATTTCATTCACATCAAATACTTTATTTCTTTGACATGCATCATGTATCAGGCTTTTGGTCTTGTCACTGAACTTTCATCAGATGCCTAAGGAAAAGCTCTATAAATGGTGTTGCATTTAATTTTATGCTATCCTTGCTCACCACTACAACTGCACAGGAAAATAAGTGTTTTATTGTTCTAGAACTGAAGAAAATGCTCTGACTTTAAACACACAAGCAGGAAAAAAAAAGTAATTAAATCTTTTTACTGTTACTGATGCAAATTAATTACTATTAATTTTTATTTGTAATATTTCCCTTATTCATATACCTTAGGGGAAAAAAGTATTGATTGGCATCTGAGGAACCCATATCCACTAAAAGGAGTAATACCACGTATCTATATGAATATGTATGGATGTTGTAATTGTATCTTGACTACAAATCTCCATCTGTGTGTGAAATATTGTGTTCTGCCATGCTGGCTGCTCTGTGCAACGTCCCTGAGCTGACTGCCCCAGGCTGAGCACAGGAATTCCAAATACTGCCAAGTCTGGAGTGGCAGCAAGTCCAATGGCACACTGGCAAAAGCCATATTGCTGAATTTCTCACTGGCAAGGGATAAACTAACAGTGCTAAGTCATCCCCAGAACTAACTGAAAATTGTGTTTGAATTTGCATGTTTAGAACACTATACTTAAAAAAAAAAAAATCCCCAAAACTTGTCTCCTTTTAAATTTTTGCCACCATTTTTTTTGGTGATCTCATTTTCCCAGTGAGAAAGTCGCAATTCTTCTTTGCCTGGGTACAGAAAGGCACAAATGACATCTGCAGCTTTACCACAATTTGTTGTTCAAGAAAAGAATAAAAAATTCCCTGCCTCCAAGCTGTCAGATGCACTATACATTCCACATTCTCTAAAACAGCCATAGATTTTAGAAAAGTAAGAGTGATGCCTTTTCCGAAAGGAATGTCACTTCACAAAACGCTCCTTTAAAATATAGTTATGCATACATTAGAGAAAATTATATACTACCAACTTCTTTTTTGATTAAGTGTTCTTTTAGAGGAAAGACTGTATGCAAACCAATTCATACAATCAGATACAATATTTAACATCACTTCATCAAGAAAAGCAGTCCAACAGTAATCTTCCTAAGATGATACGACACAAATTACACCAGACTTCCTTTAGAATTTGATTAGGTGAAGAGATAAATCGTAATCAGTGCTTGTTATCTCTGTAGTCTATTTTTATTAACAATAACCTTCCCCAACGTGAGCAGTAAGCAAGAAACCTATATTTAAAGTCAGTTATTTTTAATCTAATGAAAATTCTGTGTTTTGAAGCATCATGACTCAACTCACCAGCTTTCCTATTCTTGTTGGGTTTCGACTGACTCATTACTTGTCAGAGGACAGATCCCTGCAAGAATGCTTTATCCTGCAAAGTGCTCAAGATGCTGATGATCATCTGTGCAAGATTTATTTCTGCTTTCCAACAAATAAAACTGCAAATCCAGATGTTTAGTGTTACTCACAAAGGCTTAAATCCCTTGAATTCCAGTTCAGTGCAGTCATTTGGTTGCCTATTACATATTATAACAAACAGCAAAGATTTGGTTTGGACAAATTTTCTCATTAAGCAGTAATAATGAGTGAATAATCATGAAAATCCCAATAAAGACTCTAACTCATTCAGTTAAAATGAGCCAGATTTGAAATACTGGAATCTGCTGAAGGTCTGTCCTTTCTACAAGTGCAGAATTGAAATCTACTTAAAAAAGAAAAATCCTACTATTAAATTATAAAGAATTACCCAGCTAATGTAAGTTTAATTAAGCACACACTCCTGGCACAATATTTTAATATTCTACCCTGTTTATTCCAGTGTAGAGAGATTTTGTTTTTATAAATTGATAAGAGATGTCATTTGTCATGAGTTCTGCTAGCCCTTAATTGGAAATAATTTATTATATTTACCAGAAGTTGTAGTTAAAAAGGGGAGGACCGCCAAATTTCTCACTAATCATAATATTTAAGTAAACCCTGGAGCACAGGGTGATGGGGTGGGCTTTTTGTTTGGTTGGTTTTGGTTGTTTTTGTTTTCAAAGATCCCTTGCATATTAACTTTTTTGTTTTTTCAATATATAAAATCTTCAGGAATTGGTTTAAAATATGCGGTGATAAAATCTTGGGACAAAGATTCTGCTGTATAACCAGCAGGATCTTTCAGAGTGATACATTAAAAAATAAACCTTATTGTCCAGTGTTTCTGCTCCAGGCTATTTTGCTGTTAATTAGGGTTTTCATTTTTTTGATAGCCTAACACACCATGTTCCACACAGAAAATTCTACTGAGGAAATGCAATTATAAAATTACATAAATGTATTTGCGCAGCTTGTGCCATTTTTATTTTTTAAAGCAACAGCTTTTGGTAACTTGCTCAAATAAATAGAAGGATTATTTCTATCTTCAAGGGAAGGAGTTTTAATAATGAGTGTCTTTCCTCAGTTTAGCCCATGGATGTGATTCCTCATGGCCCTGCCTGGCCCCAGAGAGGAACAGCAGATTCCCTTTCAGTTCTTTACAAAGGGGTCAACCAGACCCAAAAAGAGATTTACTATTCAATGCACAACTTTAAATCTGCCCAATTCATAAACTTGCCTTATGACATAACTGTCTCTTAATTTTCAAAAAAATTAATGATCAGTGTGCCAAATACTGCAGAGCGTGAGCGCAGCCTTGACATGGAAAGACACCTGGAGCTGAACATCAAATACAAAATAACTCTTCATTGTTCACTCTCAGTTCACACCATAAAAGGTCACTGAGCAGAGTCATGTGATTGAAATTTGATCACTGGACAAACCCATGTGATTGAAATTTGATCCATGAGCAAAGCCATGTGATTTGAAGCTCAACACCACCCCAGGTGCTGAGGGCTAGAGCCAACATAATCCTCACATTGATCCACCTCCATGGCAATTAAATGAAATTCAGTAATTTTTCACTCAGCAGTTCTCTCTTTAATACATTTGCAACATGATTTTTTTCTTATTTATCAAAGTGCATGAATTCTTGGCAATGATTTTAATGAAGTCTCCTAAAAAGCATTAGTTATTGAGATTTAATAGAGACAATGATTTCTGTTAAACTCTTTTGATAATTGCTATGTCTGAATAAAAAGTTTAATTTTCTGTCATGATTGTGAGAATTACTGGAGTGGTTTATATTCTATTATTACATTTCTTTCCCCTGAATTTAGAAAAGCTGATTGGATCATACCTTTGTGTCTTATATATGCTTCATGATATTATAGTTCATTTTTCATTTAAATTTGAGAATATAATGAATTATATTAATTTAATACAATATATTAATTTCTTAATAAATTTCCTTCAAGATTACATCTCCAAGTTATGCTTTTTAGGGTGAAATACTTGCACACAGAGACTGGACCCAGCATACTGAAAAAAGAAAAAACCAACCTGAAAACCAAGGTGTTATTGAAGTACGTTAAGTAAATTAACATAAAGCTGTTTAATAGTCAGAGCAGTACAACTCAATCTTCCTCTTCTGTTCATTTATTTGCTTTTCATTATTACATTTCTGTCTCAAGATGTAATAATGAAAAAGCAAATTTTAGCCAAAAAAATTCAATCTGTACCTTTGAGTTTGTTACAAATATGATGTATGTGGTAAGCCTGGACCTATGAACACAAAAATAATAGAAATACACTATTTTAATTTGTAAATATCTATCTTGAAGCAGCTTCTATGAGAAATTGAAAGCATAACAAACAGGTAAATGCCAAAAAAGTTTCCCAGTTGAGGGATGCTTAAATTCATGAGAGGAGGCAACAAAGAACTAGCATCTTCTCCTAAACTTAAACCAAAAATTTGGAAATTTGGTTTATTTGCATATATCTGTGAGAAACGTAAGAACTTAATCTTTGCTTTAAGAGAAAATATTCAAAAAGCACCTGTGGAGCTGCTGGGCCCTTTGCAGATTGGGTCAAGCTAACCTTGAAATACTGATTAGATAAAATTAATAATGCACTTGCTCCTGTAATACTGGTTATCCATACTTTAATGTAGGAAAGGCCATCCTCAGTGTTTTTATAGACTCACCAAGAACACGTATTAGCACAGCAGTCTGTCTGGTTGCAGCAGAAATACAATTATGCAAATTAGGTGTGTGTTCCCAGAAGACTGCTAATAGAATGATTGACCTATATACTGTTTAATTTGTTCTCATGCTTTCTGTTTATTGTCTTCCAGCTGCACCAGAAATTAAGACTTGTTAAACTGCATCGCTCCCCAATTATATATCAAAGGTGCTTGTGTCACTTTGTGTCAAAAACAATTCATGGTTTGCATGCTCCTTATCACCAGCAAGACATTGAGGCTTGGGTGGTTTTAATTTTGTTTGCTGTTTAAAAAAAAAAAAAAATCAGTGCCTTTATAGTCCCTGCTAGAAAAATGGGAAAAGAACTCAATTTATAGTTAATAGTAGTAATAATAATAATAATAATAATAGTAATAATAATAACCCTAATAAAATTGCTTTTAGAAATACACCAAGGAACAGGTGATAAGCTAAAAAGAAGTGTGGTTTTTTTTTTTTTTTTTTTTGTTTTGTTTTGTTTTGTTTTGTTTTGTTTTGTTTTGTTTTTAATAAAGTAGGGAAATTGCAAGGATTTCACTGGAAAGAGTTGTTTTCATTTAAGAGCTATCTAAATATTCTCTGTTAATACATGGGGGTGCTTTATCTATTCAGCATATCAAAGTTTAAGCAGAGCAATAAAAAATTGTCAGCAGTTGTCAGTGGGCTGTTGGTGATGCCATCACTGTCTGCAGACAAGGCCTATTTTACTTCACTGTAGCAATCTCTTAAACACCAATTTTTTTTACAGTTGATTCCAATAAATGTTTGCAGAGAGGTAAAATATAAGTGCTAAATGAGAAATTAAATGACACACATTTAACTCCAGTTGCTAGTCAGAAAATGGGTTTGCTTAGCATTAAATAACAAATTTTAGATAAAAATGACCAGAACAACTTAACTATGCCAAGCTGATAAGTTGTAAGATGACAATGTAAGCAGAAAAAGAGTATTATTTCTTTGACTTCACCATTGCTCATGTATATCAGGAATATTTAGGACCACATTCCTCTCAATGGATCTCAAAACAGGTTTAGCCCTTTAGAGTCCTAAAATCTCTTCTGAGATTGTGTGAATTACAGGTGTATTTTGAAGTTGAACAGGTCAAGAAACTAAAGCAGCCAGGGGGGTGCAAAGTTCTCTGTAGTTTGGGGAGCTATAACAGGAATCCAATTTAATTTTCAAATGATGTTTGCACTTTGACATTTTAAAGCTGCTCTCACTGGCATTGGAGCCTAAGATCGATTGTCAGTTCCACTGCGTGGGATTAGTTGTATTTTTTAACCAGCCTTATTTTTGTGTGCTTGTTTATGGCACATTTGCTTTTCTTAAGCTGTAAATATTTGATGGGAAACAAAGCAAGAAGTGAAAAGGACATGCAAACACTCAGCCTAAGCTGCAACATTCAGCAAACGGCAAAGGGTGAGGGAGCACGGCACCAAGGTCTGACAGCAGCACAGGCTGGTGCTTGGGTTAGGTTTGTCTGGGATGGTTTTGGGAGGGCTCCAGGGTTGGCTTCTGAGAGAAGCTGTCAGAAGCCATCCCTGTGTCAGCTAAGATTCAGGTCAGCCAGCTCCAAGACCCCGTGGAGCAGTTTGTGAAGGACTGCAGCTCTTGGGGAGGACTCATGTTGGAAATGTTTGTGGAGAAGGCTGAATGTCTGAATGCCTAGAACAAAGCAATCAACAGTTCTAATGCAGGAAGGACTGATACAGAGATAGATTTCCACTTATCCTAAAATTAATGAACTGCAGCAGGTCTACAAGAAAAGACAAAAAAGCATGGGAAGGAGATTTAACTTCAGAGGTCAATGATATATACCCAAGCCTACCTTGAACTGTGAGCTTTAGGGACTTCAGAGGGAACTCAGTATCCCAACCTTGCAGCCTGGCCACCAGAGAGATGAACTCCTCTGCAGGGCACTAACAGCAATTTATCCTCTGGAAGATTCTCAGCTGAAGCCTCCCACTGAGCTGTGACATTTATACTCTCAGTATGTAGTGAAAAACCCTCTTGATACACATTCCCTGCTCAGACTAAGCATTCAGATTGGGAGAGAAGAATTGGGAGAAGATTGGGAGAGAGAGAAGATATTGAAATTGTAAATGGAGATAACAGTTGAAAATGTCAGCTGTATCTGAAAGAAAAATCATTTGGCGAGATAGATTCATTAACTCTTTATTCTTCTTTGATAAAATGATTTCCCATTGTGTTTTTCAGACATTCACACCTCTCAAATACTGGAACCCATTAAGATTGGTTTTGTTTTTGTTTTTTTTTCTCTCTTCCCAAGAAGACAACACTGAGAGCAAAGCAGCTGTTACAGCAGCCTGAGACACATGGCAAAAAAGTGTGTCCACAGGTTCTGAACAGGTCAGTGACATGTTAATATGCTAAGAGAAGGAAACACTGCAGGCATTGCTGTGAATGGAATCTACATGGAGAGATCTGGCACAGAGATATCAGCCCTGCTGAGAGCGAAGCATGAGTGGAAATTCACATTTAAGCAGCTGAAGAAAACAGAACTGGCAGGTACAGGAACAGTGATGAAGGACCTGGTCCCAGGACACCACTCAGAAATAACACTGGAGGTGTTTCCACGTGTTGGAGGCTTGCACAAGCAGGATGGGACCACTGGGAGATGTTCCTTGAACTTTTACTGCAGCATCAGCCTCACACCAGGGTTTGAGACAACTGAGAGGTGGCCACAGCTCACATCTGCCAGCAGCAGCCAAAGATCTCTTTGTCACAGGATATTTTAAAAGTTTCCCAGCCAATGGCACATTGCTAAAGCTTACAGACAATTGTTCCAGCCAGTCACTGAGAGCACAGGGACACCTGCTTCAAACAGTGCTTGCTAGTTTGCTTTCTATTAACAATACACAATATTCCATTATTAACCTTAAAACCTTCTACTGTCTTGCTGGGCATATTTTTCTGCAGCCTTAAGGTCTATCCTGGCCAAACCTAAAACTCAAACTATTGTTTCATGTCCTTTCTTACTGTATGGTATCTTCTCTGCTTTCAGACTTTGCAGCTGCAGCTAACTCTTAAATTATCTATTCTTTCTGTTTCTGGGGCCTGCTTTCACAGCTCCTGAAAATCTTCTTACCTTCAGTATTTCCCACGTTTCCATGCCATGGCCTCCATTCTGACACCACCTCCAGCATGGGAGGTGCAAGAGCATGTCAAAAACAGGAAAGCAGATGACAGATTAACCATTAAATCCTTGTCTGAGCCAGAGAAAACCAGACAATGTTGCAGCCTGTTTTAGGGCTGCTGAAAGTTGAAGTAAGCAAACTCCAGTGGGGAAGTGATAGTCTTACATGAGACCAGCTTGTAATGAGCCCCATGAAGGTGTATCAGGTCTTGAAGGCTGACCTCAGCCTCCCAGAGAGGCTTAGTAATATTTGTCAGATGGCTCATTGGGAGTGTTTTGTACAGTGAAAGTTTTAATAAATGAGAAAATAACAAACGATGCAGAAACAAAAGAACAAAGCTGCACACAGGAGTGGAGGAGCCCTGACTCCTGGCTAAGACACCCCAAAAAGCCCTTGAGCACCTCTGTGCTCCTTCTTCAGCATACAACGATCAAGGAGGGATGATTTGGCTTGCTGCCCAATAGAAGCAGCTAAAAGTTTTGAGGAACATTTCCAAACCTGAACCAGTGCCCCTGTGCTGGCATTGGGCCAGCCATGGGGAGAGAAACAGAACGTGCTGGTGCTTCTCCTAAAAAGTCAGGGGTGAAACTGGAACTCCTTTTCCTTATGTGAAATCATTTGCTTGGTGCAGTGCAACAGGGAATGGCCACCCATCCCAGCTGGATTCCGCTGGGATATCAGTGAACTGTCCAGCAGGAAACTCAGACAGAACTTGCCAGCTGGTGTCCCTTGCCCCTTGTGCTGTGAACAAATTATCCTTGCTAAACTCCTCCTCCTCTGCAGAAACCACCCGGGCGGGTGTAGAGCATGGAGTGGCTAGAATCAACTCACCCAAAGATTTTGTATATTAAGATCAATTTCCTTCTCATAGGATCTTGCATTCAATTTATTACAGTCATTTCCCTGCAGAAAAGTTCAAAATCTGTTGTTTTTCTGTCCCCCAGGTATTTTCTCACTTCCTAAGCTCACCAGAGGAGTTGAGAGTTATTAGTGGCCATGCTTGTAAAAAGTAAAATTTTGGCCAAATAATTAAGCTTGTTGACTGCAATATCATATTGTGTAGCTACAGAATTATGTCAATTGTCAAAGTGTAATTTAGGCCATACTGTCTGTTACGGCAGAAATCTTCTAAATCCCACATGATTTATGCAACTCATAGTAAAAATTTTGAATATTCATAACGATCCTCACAATCTGTGGGCAAAATACACCCATAATAATTCACAAATCATTTAAAATAATTAGTACATTGGAGGATTTTCATTCTGTGATCAATAATTGAACAGTTAAAGGGGTAAAAATCTGTCAAGTGAATTATTCATGGTAAATCTCACCCACTGCAAGCAAAAAATCTTCAAAGAACACGGCCCCATTCTGCTCCCTCAGACAAGGAACAGTGGATTGCCAGGGCTGCAGATCCCATGAGGAAGAGCTCAGGTTCAGTATTTTGTGGGAAACATAGGAGAACTAAAATATAAAGAATTTAGCACGTAAGCCAGGGTTAAATAGACAACAGCAACTGTATCAATAAACTGGATTTGATGGCTCAGTGCTAATATTCTGCATTCCCATGGGTGGAATCAAATCAGAGTCAAATTTAATGATCCCACTGGCAGACACGGGGAGTGCTGCCCAGCCACTCAACTCAAGCATTTTTGAGTCATTTGCTGAGCAATATGAAGTGTGAAGGCTCCAGACAACAGAACTAAAGCTATTTTCGTTAACAAACAACCCCTCTTTCTTTTTGCAATGTATCTTTGTGCTACAGAGATGTGGCAGCGGTTTTGAAGCATTTTTTTAAAACCAGTTAACTAGCTTATGGTTATTTGTTTGGTGGTGGGGTTTTTTTTGTTTGGGTTTTTTTTTTTTTTTTTTCCTCTTCCAAATGTTATTAATTGTCATTATCTACTGATTAGATAAAGAGTACAGAAGTCTGGAATCCTGTGCTGGGGGTTCCAGATGTATTTCTTTTTAAACTAGAAAATAGTTGCAAATGTCATTTATTAACATAAAATTACATTTCAAAATTACATTATTAATGGAAAAATAACTTGCCAATGAAGATTAATAGAATACCATTAGAAGACATGGATTTTCTAGCTTTATTAAATCAGTCTCCTAGGGACAAATTGTGTTAGGAGAAGATAATCTCACTGAATATTCCTATGCATGTGTTGAAGAGTATTTTTTATTAGCTCAATATATTAAGGTTACAGTAATGTGCAAGAATTAGTACCCTGATTTCTTATCACAAGTGGTACAGAGCACCGAGGCAGTGCTCTGCAATGAGTGCTTTGCTAAGGAATATCTTATTCATGGTTTAGAGAAGAAGAAAGATGATTACAATTTCTAAATTGCTAAATTCATTTTAGAAGAGAAAGAGCACAGACAGGAAGCAGAAATGAAAAATATGTAAGGCCTGTATGGTATAGCACAGGGTATAAATAAATCACTACATCTCTGAAAGCAGAGAAGTTTCCCCTCACCTGACCTCCATCTAGTCACTCTGAGGAGGAGATAGAAGAAAATGATGGATCTTTGCTCATCCTTACTATTTTCTATTTCACAGTCTGGAACGAAAAGATGAAAATCTCATGTGATGAGATTTTAATGTCATGAAATATGAAAGACAGTTAAGACAGGAATCCTGATCTGAGTATGGTACCTGAAAGCTCTAAAGCACTGTTCTCCGAAGCTCACTGTAACAGAGGAATTTGGAATGCTTGTACATAATTTGTACCTCTATTTCTATTTTGGAGGAAATAGAACTTGCTTTTAGTTTAATAAATTCACTTACAGACTAAAAGGAAGCACCAGGAACAGAAGGTTTAAAGGAGCATTGGGAATAGCTGCTTACAACAATATAGCTAAAATAAAACCTCTGTGAGGTGCTGAAATGCAGACTCTTTGCTCAGGGCTTAACCAATACTTTGGAGTTGGCATCTGTGACAAATTGGTTCTGGATTATTAGTCAGACTTCAGGCTATTGTTGAAGCATCAATCTCTCATTCCGTGGCATCTGCTCATTCACTAACCTGTGCAGCTTTGTGTCAGAAAGTCAATTTTTGTCCAAGGCTTTGATAGATGTTAATGTGATTGTTTCAGCCTCCATCCTTTTGTTCTAGTGATGATGGCTCAAGCTTTACTGTGCAGAATCTTTTAACACTGAAGCTTGATTGGATAATAAGGCACAAGTTTTGAATTCATCTTCCCCTCTCTTCTGCCAAAGAACAGATTTCTCTGCTTATCAGCAACCAAAACCCAAAGAAACTGAGTATAATTTCTCTCTGTGCCAATCTGGAACATTGTGTTGTTGACAGGTGTTGCTTTGTGGTGGAGTGTGGGGCTGATGGATCCCACCTTGGTGTCTGTGACTCAGGACATTGCCTGCTGACACTGCTTCTGGATTTAGATTGATTTTGTTCAATATTGCAATATCTTTATTTACACTTTTATGGTAAGAGAGATAATACAAGTTTTGGAAATGTTTGACTTAAAATAGGATGTATTTTACAAGCTTTTACTTGGGTTACCTTAACTGTAAGAATATGGTTTAAAAAGAAAAATGATTATATGTTTCCTATTCTTTTTCATTATCACCCAGTGAATTAATTTCTGATTTTAGCTATAAATACCAGTTGAGAGATATTTGATTAAATTACTAACCAAGCATTAATGAATTTTCATTACTGTATGAGATAAATTATATATTAACATAACATCCTTTATGATACCTCATCACCTTTTAAAAACACAGTCCCTATCCCAATTATTTTTTAAATCAGCACTGTAAATGATGAGTAATTTTAATGCTCATATTCAGCTCTGTGGAATCCACATCAAAAATATATAGTGAAAAAATAAACCTCACCTGAAAGTTAGATTTGCAGTTAGACAAATTATGCATCTGATGAATTCTTTTCTAAAAGTGAAGAATTCATGTTTAGATTTTAAAGGAGAGGAGACCTATTTCATATAAAGTGATGTTCACTGCAAAACTTTAGCACGCAGAATTATTTTAATTTAAAAAATGTCTCAGACAGGGTGAGGTGGTTCCTGTGGAATGTGTGGCACAAACTGCAGTTCCATGAAAAAATTGATACCCGTTGGGTGCCATGGTCCCCCTAATTAGTATTACTGCAATTACATATCTGTCAAACAGAGGATGGACCAACAAAACCTAATTAGCTCTTTAAACTCATTTCTGTGCCACGTTTAATCTTGAGCTTGTCACATTTAAATTTCTTTAAACCTTAATAATATTCAAGATCATGCACTGGTGTTAAAGGCAACATGTGTTTGAGCCATAATGAATGGCTGATGGGGAAGTATTCATTATGACTCAGAGAACTTTTTTTCTTTATTTATCCTGGTCACTCATTTATCTTTTCTGTAAGATTTATGAGGTTGTTTTACTCAAACCAGTGGAAAACTAAAATCTAATAACTTGTTTTGCATTTCATATGTTGCTAATTCAGCTACACTCTTGATCACTAAGATAATTTTAATATCTACCTGAAAAGAAGTGTTTGACTTAATACAAATATTTAATTTGTATGTCACATAAAACATGAACTAGCTTAATTATGTTCAAAGACTATCTGGGAAAAAATTTACTGGAATTTCTTAACTTTATAAATATTTTTCAGGGAAACTCTAAAGGTGAAGCTACTTTAGTTGTCAATGCCAAGAGGTAAAAACCTCTCTGAATTTTTATAAAGAGTATCTATAAAGAGATACTAAGAATTGCCATAATTTAGCATTTGCATCTTTGATTTCACATTCCAAAAAGCAGCTGCAGATGTTTGCTACTCTGAGATGTGCTCCCAGTCCGTTTTAAACATTGGTAATTTAGTAAATGTTATTAAAAAACCCCATGTTATTAAGAAGCAATGGAAAGTCATTCCAGAAATAGAGCAGTGGTCACTATATAACACTTGCATTAAAGTTTCATACACAAAGTGGATGTACGAATACTTGTTGAAGGGAAATTGAGCCATTTTCAAGGCTCCTTAATGCTTTTGTCAAACAAAGCTGGATGCAGAAAACAGGCAAAAAAGGCATTCACAGACTTTTTTTTTTGTAGAAAATTAAAGTACAACAGAGCTGTGACAGAGCTGTACTGAGGTTAAAGTACCTCAGTGTGTGACACAAGAATCTGGGCATCTTCAGAGGCTCAGACCAGATCTCTAGAATGATTTTTACAGGTGAGATCACTGATGTGCCCAGATAGCTTTGAGCCCCTGAGCCTTAGAGCTCGAGTCACAAAAAGGCCAGGCTCAGGCACATGGACAAATGTCACCATGCCAATCTGAAATGCAGCCACACTCCTAAGGCTTTTCCTGGTAAGAAGCAGTGCTAATATAGTATAAAAAGGCTATTTCCTCATTCTCTAGACAGCTCCTAAGTAAATAGGTGCCTGCAAAATTTTCAGGCTCCAAAAACATGAACACCATTAATGCCTCGTGGGGACTGTGCCAACAGAAATAAATTTTAGATGAATATTGGGTATATTCACCAACCCTACATACCCCCTGCCATCTGTCATGTAAAACCATTAAAAGACTTAAGGGGTTATCAAGAAGGAGATCTTTTTCTGCTTTTCTGATGAGGTAATAATATTGTACATCATTTTGGATGAGGATATCTACAGGATGGATGGGTGCCCTGCACAGGGCATGTATAAAAAAATTTGAAAGGGGATGGTAAAAAAATGGTAGTGTTGCACTAATTGAAATCAATCATTAGATATTTTTGCCTTAATGAAATCAGTTCATGTATTCTACTTCAGGTTCTTAAAGGGAAGAAAAATAAGGCGTTATTGAAAGTTAGGCAAGGAGTATCTACTCAGAGGAGAAATGCCTAGAATAAGGTCTCCTCTCCTCCAGTAAGTTCAGAATTCATATTCAAAGTGAAAAATCAGAGAACATATCTATTTTGGCATGCTATAATTAATGACTCATCGGTATTGATAGCAAGGTCAGATATTTTCATCTTTCATAACTCTTTTTAAGTAAGAAAGATAAGGCAATAGTTATAATACCTTTTTCTTCTTCAGTTCTCTGTGATCTGAATGGAAATTAGCCAAAAAAGTGTCACCATTAATCCTCTAAATCTTAGCCTAAATTTTCCTGATACATCTAATATTGTGAATTTGAGCAACAAAAATTTAAACTCAAGGTTATTGACATACATGTTATGACAGAAGCCTAATTTTTGGTTTAGACATTTTACTAAACTAAACAGGAAGACACCTCCATGTCATGGTGACTACTTAATTTTTTCCCCTCTAGTTTTCATTATCTTCCCCAATTAAAGAGGTCGATTCCTATTCTAAAAATGATGTACAGAGCATAAATTAGTAATTTGCTGTGTCAATGCAATTCTTTTTAAGTGACAAGCTGCAAGTCCTTTTACACTGCTTTTCTGTCCAGATGATAGTACCCAATTTATTCAGGTTATCACATTTTCTAAGCTGTTACCCCTCTGGCAGCTATCACTCTCCATCAGAATCATAGGCCTAAACCAATACCTGATTATTTCTAGATATTTAGGCAGCTGTCCTGTTGATGTGATTTCAAATGAGATTTATTCCTTCTAACAGGAAACACAGTGTTGATTCACTCGGCTTTTTGGTCCTGTAATCAGCAGGAAGCAGCTATCAGGTAGTCTCCATTTTATTTAAACTTGCATTGATGAGCTCAGCTCATGGTTTTCTTCATAAATAAATTGAAAATATGGTGTGAATGGTTTTCCTAAATGATTCCCCTGTTAAATGCTTAGGGGTTGCTAAAAAGATGACCTAAAGTAAAATTCTGAATAGAGTCTGTACTAAATGTATTAAGACACTTCTCCAGTTTGGCTTTGAGGTTAGAATATGGATTGTCTAAAAATGTGACAGAAAATAAAGTGACACAAAAAAACCATTTTTTGTGTCCAACACTGTCAAATCTCCTCTTTTTAGTAAGGAATAGGATATGTAACAATCATAGCTTTTTTTTTTTTTTTTTTTTTTTGCATTTAAATCCATTCACACATCTGTCTTTTGCCAGTTACCACAGAACCATGGAATCATGGAATGGTTTGGGTTGGAAGGGATCTTGAACACCCTCTAGTTCCAAGCCCCCTGTTAAACCATCCAGCCTGAAAACTTAATGCACAAAGCCATTTTCTGCTATATTTGGGGCATAAAAAAGCCATAAAATCATCAGTTTCCCTCTTGTGCACTGAGCTCATCCCACTGAGGCTGAGCTGGATGTTTAGCTGGCTTCATCAATAAACCTTTAATGAAGAAAGCACTACAATGGTGTCACAGGATTTGTGTTTATGGCTCATGCAGCTGCTCCAAGGAGAAGGCAGGAAGTCACAAATGAGAGAAAGAAGCAAACCAGGGTATAGTAATTGTGTACGATTTCTTTGGACCCAGACTAACCCTCACACTGCACGAATTCCCTGTTTTAAATCTGGCTTTTTGTGCACATCCCCTCTAAACCAGCTTGGTAAATTAGATATTCTTTCTTAACTATTACTTACAAATCAAGCAACACAAACCCAACTGAAAGAGTTGTGATGATCCCTTGATATCATTTCCTCATCCCTCCTGACCTGAGCAGAGGACTGGAGACGCTAAACCCCCACCCAAACAATCCTGCTGCAGCTTTGAGAGTCGTGGCAATTTTGCACCTTACATTCCTCTTACCTGCCCAGGGCAGGGGCAAAAAGAACAAAGAAATCTGCACTGCAAAGTTCCAGGCCCACATTCAGGCTTCTAAAATTGCCACCAAAATAAAATAGCATGTGCATTAGAGTACACCATGCTTCTTGGACAGTTTCATCATAATTTGTCATTCATTCCGAGATATTCATTTGTCTAAAAGCAATTAAAGCTTAATTGCTGCATAACCTGAATAATTTAGAAATGCAAATTAGGATAGCAGGCAAGCAAGTATGTGTTCATTAATTTCTTTGTTATCACCATCTGTTTAATTAAAAAAATGAGTTTTACTGAATGACAGCTTGCTAACTATATAAACGTTTTCCTTAATTGAAAATGTCTTTTGCAATTGAGGTCAGCATCTGACAAAAATTGTTTGAGCTTTTTCAAAAAACATTTTCACTAAACAAATTGTTGTATTTTTAAATTCACATTAAAAAACATTGCCAACATATGCAGTGTAATTCAATAAATGACATCTTCACTTCTTAATGCAAAGCCATAATTTTAGAAAAAAAATCAGTGCTTTGGAAAAGTGATGGTTATTACGTGAAAGGTATATGCGATTTATCATCTTTATTATAGATTATTTTGAAACTTTTATAAAATCCAGACTCAAAATATGAATACCTCTGGCAAAGAAAAAGAAAATCATCTGAAGAAGGAAGGAATATTTCAAAAGATGGCTCATATGATGCAGTCTTTTTGTTTGGGAAATAAAAATAAAGTAGTTTTTCAAGGAGCATCTTCATAAAGAAGCTAGTTCTTTACACAAATATGCAACTCTTCATGACTAATATTTATCAGACTCCTTTTATTCCAACAGGTTTTACTCCAAGCCCCATCCAAAGTCCAGGTTGGATGGGGCTTGGAGCAAGCTGGGATAGTGGGAGATGTCCCTGCCCATGGCAGGGGTGGCACTGGATGGGCTTTAAGGTCCTTCCAACACGAACCATTCAGTAATTCTACAATTTATATATTCAGGAAAATCATCTTTGCCATATTAACACATGTTTTAAAGTCATAGACATACTGGATCTTAGATTTATCTTGGATTGGTCTAAACAGACAAAACTGTGGGCCTAAGGACAGAGCTCTAAATAAATATTGCACATGCCTGTAAGCCCACTGTGTGCTAACCAAGATTTAAGCTGTCAGTCCCATTCTTTCTGTGAGATCAGTAAACTCATTATCTGGGACTGAAATTTGGAGGAGTGCAGAAGGGCAATGTTTTGCTCCTGTAGTAGAAACTCATCTATTATTCACCTTGTGTTATTTACACAATTAGTTATATTACTTTGCTGTAATTTAAGTTACACTTGGCTTCTACTGTCTCCTACTGCAGTTAACAGGATCTTTCTGTAGTAGCTTCTGTATCAGCACTAACATATTTACAGAGGGCCTGAAAAGGCATTTCTGCACTGAAGGCAACAGTGGTGATAAAGACGACAAGACTTTGGTGATTTGCACTGAAAAAAATCCCCAAGAATGCAGTTTCTCTCCTGCTACTATTTGCTGCATCCCCTTTTGTAGTAAATTACTGGAGTAACTGGGAGATGTATGTATTGCCATTGAATATTTTCTTACTAGACTTAAAAAAAAAAAAAAAAATTGTCATGCAAGGTCATGGTTTTTCCCCCCAAACAATTAAGTAAAGTGACCTGCCCAGTGTGGCTGGGTGCCAGCACACAAACACAAAGTCAGAGTGACACTGCAAGGCTCAGCCTCGTGACTTGGTAATTCCCTTGCACAAATTGTCTCTGTCCTCAATTAAGTGGTATTTAGATTTTCCTAAGTGTGTTATAAACATCATCTGACATTTGCAGGCTCTTCCTGAATGTGGAAACAAACATTATGGTTATCGCTGAAAGCTTTGGGAAGCACACGAAGATCGAGCAACTTTTTCATGACAGGAGAATCCAACAGGAACTCATGAGGAATCCCAAACCTGGATCTGTTCAGGAGGCAGACTTGGTGTGACTCAGGTGTTCCTGGTCATTGTGGGCAGATCCAAAGTTCTGTGAAATGGCAAAATTCCTTTTGAACCAAAGAAACCCTGGCAAATCGCTGCAAGACTTTTTGTTTTCTTATGATTTGGAGCTACTCTCAAGTGAGTGGATATTAATGTGTCCTGGTTTAAGGCAAATTTGGGAGGAAACCTCCGAAGGGGGTTTCTCTGGAAAGCAAACCCAAACGGCCCCTCCCCCCAGTCCGTCTGGGAAAAACTTCCTCGGAGAAAAGTGGAAAAAAA
This sequence comes from Phylloscopus trochilus trochilus, assembly GCA_016584745.2. Classification (NCBI taxonomy): domain Eukaryota; kingdom Metazoa; phylum Chordata; class Aves; order Passeriformes; family Phylloscopidae; genus Phylloscopus; species Phylloscopus trochilus. Next base: position 27,320,611 of record WQNJ02000015.1, read on the forward strand.
CAATTTATTTAACAAACCAGATGCCCACAAGCACAAAGAATGTATAATATGAAACAATAAAACCTCTCCCCGCTCTGCAGAGAGATGGCAAACTGAGGCAGTCCCTGCCCTGGGTGCAGCTCAGCTCACCCAGTCTCTCACCAGCCCCACTCCCTCCGCAGCTCCAGGCCCGGCGGCCGCAGGTGCCAGCCCTCGCTGCTCCTCTGGGTTTGTCAGTCCAGAGCAGATTGAAACAGTCCCAAGGAAAAGAAAAAAACATTCCAGGGAGCTTCTCTGCCTCAGCCAGCTCAAAGTAACCCAGAGCACAGGAGATCTCTGTCCCAGCGCTGTCCGTGCCTCAGACCAACACCAGAGCCAGGCCGTGTGGGAGTCAGGCAGTTTTCTCAAAACAAACTGCACAAACTGCTGCTTCTTTCTCCCCCTTGGCTCCCAGAACCAGTTTAAAAGTACAGAACTTAATATACAGCACAAACAGAACAGATGATTGGGGATACAAGCATCATAAAGTCACCCTAGAACACTGTGTTTTCATGGAATTACAGTGAAACTGCATTAGAGATTTAGCAGGTGACACAAGCACTCATGTGGAAGTACAGAAGAGTGAAAGATTGTGGAGAAAAGCAGCAAAGAACCCCACTGAGTGTAAAAATATAAAACCCCAAGCAAACAAAATCAAACTACAAGTTATCAGCATGGGTTTGTCAAAGTCGAACAATCCCAGTGTTCTGAGGTGTTAATTTCTAAGCACCATATTAACATTTTTATGCATCAAAGGATCATTTTGGTTGGATATTTTTTCTCCTTTCACTAGATGGCAATATTGTATTATATTCCAGCATGCAAGTAACGTTTAAATAAACGAGGCACAAAGATAGCCAAGTAAACTGTATCAGTGCATTAAAGAAATTAAGAGATAATTACATTAAAAATTTCCTTCAATAGCTTGTATTTCCACAACCTCTCTCAGTAAGAATATCACTTAGGTTTTCTCTTTGATAACCCACGTGCCACTTCTTTGGTGGCAAAGTGAGATTCAGCACCTCTTCCCCCCAAATGACATCAAGCCTCCCTCTGCAGATCCCATTGAGAGGGATTGCCAATTCCTATTTCTACACACATGATAACTGAAGGGAAACCAAAGACTAAGGGCAAACACACTTAATCTGGTTAGTCAAAATCGTTAGCACAGTTTCCTCGTTACTTCTGTGTATTTGTGGTGGCATTGTTTGGGATCCCTACTATGTGACCTTTCTAGTCCTTAGAACTCACTGAATTTTCCCTTACCTCAACAAGAAGTCACATAGAATTAATTCTCTTGAGCCTCAGATTAAAGATGTGTTTGTTTCCACTCTTTTCCTGTATCTTTACAGCAAGAACCTAGTGAAGCAGGAAACATTAGATGAAGCAGAAGACTGATTTATTGGTTAAAGGGAAGGAAAATATATTACAGAAGAAGAATGAGAAAGTTGCAGCGACAGAACCTGCTTTTGAGGTGTGTTCTAAACATTAATTGGACCAGGAAACAGAACCTCAGTCAAGCCTGCATGCTCAGGTCATTAAGCAAAAGATTTATTTGTAGTTTTTTTCAGATTCACTAGCTGTGTAACCTTGACAGGAATGATTGAGAGAGTTTTATTTCAGGTGACTGAACACCCATTTGCTTCAGGCGTGTTTCTGGTTGGTAGGAAATAAGGTATTTAAGATTCAGCTTTTGAGAGTTGGCAAGAACTAGTGCTAGTGCACACAACCTGCAGAGTCTGGAGAAATTGTTTTAATGATGAAAGGTGATTAGGAACCACTCCTGATAGCAGCAGCCTCATTTTTCTTCTACAAAGCTACTCTTTTCCCCTGGTAAACTTTTTATATGGTGGCAAATCAAAGCAGTCTGAGAAACAGTTCCCTGCCTCCTGGTCCACTTGCTATCAAAAGCTATGAAAACTCTCTTTGACTTTGAAAAAGTCATCTGGTGTGATCAGGACAGGTTTGACTCTGGTACTGCAGCTGCAGCATCTACTGCAGTAAGAGACCCAGCTCTTGACAAGAAGGGGAGCCCTTGAAAACAGCACCACCAGACACACACATCTCCTTTGGGCACCCTGCACAGATATCCAGACAGAGAGCTCCAGGAGACATGCAAGAATTTTCAGTCCAGCCCTGACATATGAATGGCTACAAGTGTAACAGCTGTAAAGCAAAGCAATAAACCTTATATCAGAGCTTATTACAAGCTATTCATTTCCTGACTCAATTCAGATATCATTATATCATCTAAAATAAATGAAAATTTCAGATGTGAATCTCTAAGTGGCTCATTCTAGATACACATCACTGAAAACATTTTGCTGATCTTACAGGCGACTGTGCAACAGAATCCATTTCAGATCTTTCATTGACCTTTCCTACAATTTAAGTCTTTACTTAGATCATTGCTGCTTTAAGATACTCACTCAAATTAATTTTAAAATTGTGTTTTTACAAACAATTTTTTTTCTTTTTGAATTTATGTCTGCATTTGGTTTTAGCATTTCTTGCCCCTCCCTCCCTGTTACATCAGGTGTCATCAAAGACATAAACTCTGCCTACAAACCTTGTCCTACAAAAGACTCTTTGTATCAGCAAAATACCACTGATACCTTTCCCTGGAAAGTGATGTAGGGAAAATTCATGAAAACAGAATACACCTAATCTAGTTCCTTACTGTTATTGCCTTATGCAATAACATCATCCATTTGGCCACAGACTAACACAAAGGTAATTGGATTTTGGCTCTCACTAATTCCAGTGGAAAGCTGTAGGACCTTACTACTAATCAATTAGAAACATCTTTTGGCTTCTAGTGAGATTTTGTACATGGACAATCCACTTATTTTTCTCATTTCATCAGTAACATTTATTCTGAGCTTCTGCAGTACTCACAGCAAGCAGTTGTATCTTACATGGCTAAAGAAATTGTTGGTTTCTAGACTATTTACATAAAATTGCTCCATTCTATTTTATGTATGTTCCAGTTTACATCCATCTGTACTGAGCATGGGACACCAGTTATCAATGGTGTTCAAGGGTCTCTCTGCACTTTCTGTGCAATGAAATAATTTTTTGTAAGGAATAACTCATTTTCCTGGAAGGAATAATTTAACTAATATGGCTTCATATCCCCATAATATGCTGTAGAAACAATGTGGAAATAAAGATTTTTAAGAACTACTTGTTTGCCACAGCGACCTTGGCATATTATGCACTACTGGATTGTGCCTTTGTGACAAGCACCAAAAAAACGGGATAGCAAATAGTTGTCCTATTCAAGAAATAGTTCAATACCTATGTTCCAGTTCAGGGCTCTAATGCATCATCACATCATCTTCAGTCATGGAGGGTTATTTCATTCTAACACTTTTTTTTTTTTTTTTCTCTCTCTCAATACTTCCTATTTTATTATGTGAGGGAAAAAGACGAGAAAGGAAAAGCCTCATGAATTCAAAGGCTAAGGGTAAGTTTTTTGTCTTTCGGAGAGGTTAGAAGAAGGTGAGGTTAAGGAGTAAACTTAATGGATCATTTTTAGTATTCTATTTGAATAAAATTTAAATTAGAGAAGATACATACCACAGTATGTTTGAACTGCAAGATGCAGGACACTATTGAACTCCTCCCTTGCTTATTAAATCGGTAATAGAATAACAAAGGGACAAAGGCATCCTCATTTAAACCCATATTTAGTATGCAAATCACTAATAAGGAGGGTTTGCAAAATCTCTGATGCAAATTGTGTATAAACTTGCAGGGTGAAGTAATAAGTGAAAAATTGATTTGGGCTTCAAGCACTCTACAGCCTTTTATACCAAACTTCGACATGCGATTTATTACAGCGGTGTAACATCATCTTTACACCTACAAGTGCTTTTAGTGAATACTGGAAATGCTTTCTGCATATCAAACATCCCCACATCAAATACAAATGGTGAATGGCCATCCTGGCTGGGATATTCATCAAGACAATGCTGCAGAACTACACCAGCAGCCTCACTGTTTCACGGTCCTGGCTTGTGGCTCGGGAGACCAGAGGAGCTGTGAATGCACCCGACAGCTTTGAGGGTTATCTCTGGATATTTGGGCTTAGGAAGTTGCAGTAATTCAAAGCAGAGGTCTCAGACCTGTGCTGTTAGCTGTAAATCAGTGGAAGGTAACAGAGCAAAGAGCACAGCTCCTGCTGGTGCAGAGCAGCACGTTCATCTTCGCTGGAGAGGCTGGAGTCACCCGAGGGCTGAGTCACCATCCCAGAGCAGCCTCAGGGAGGGACAGCTTCCCCTCTGGACAGCACCACCAGTGACACTGCAGGGCACAGCTTTATGCAAATGCCTACGGGCAAAAAGGGATATCTGAAAAGCTCAATTTTCAAAGAGCTACGGCCTCAAGATGTAAATTTAACAATCACCTCTCAGAAAATAATTAAGAGGGAGTATGTTTTTTATTGTATGTTGGATTTATGATGAATTTTTGGGAATTCTCTGTAATCCACGACAAGGGGTGGGAGGGGAAGTAAATCACATTGCAGTCAGCTGATCCCATGACATTTCTTTCATTTAAGGTCAAAACCTCATTATTTCAATATAATGAAATCTGGAAGTAGACATTGGTTTCGATTTGCCTCTAACCTAAAATTCCACTCAGAACATTAAATGAAGTCACAACTTAATAGTGGTTCCTCATACAAATGCCAGAAAACATGGATGACCAGGGCAGCAAATGCCATGCCTAATTTTTAAGATACTTAGATAATATTTATTAGATTCTGAAGTGAGTTTGATGTATTCTACTGAGTTCAGTGCTGTTCCCTTATCAAAAGTCAGTTCCTTTATGTCCTGGGATATAACTGCTATTCACAATCTGTATCTGCTGATCTTTTGAAGTATTTATTGACAAAGAATATTTAAATAGGGGTTCAAGCAGCAACTTTTTTTATTCCAAGGTTGACTTCTCCAACCTACATATTAAATTAATTTACCAGTGCTAAGTGATGATTCAAGAAACAATCAAGAAACAACTCTAAACAACCCCCCAGAGCTCCCACTCCTCAGCCTTTGGCTTCATCCTCATAAAAAGGCTTGAGACAATCACTGTGGTCTTGAGCTCCTTGGGAAGGAAAGGGACAGGAGAGCAAATGGAGCCAAAGAGACAGAGTTCACAAATTAAATTACCAGGTATTATAAGGCAGCAATGTAATTACAGATTATGGAACTTCAAAGCTCAATACTCATGTAATCTTCCCCATTCTCCTATAAAATATGTTTAATGTTAAAAAAAAGCCAGGGAGGTCTCATACTGAGGTCTGCTAGACTTTAAATACCTATTGATGAGGGTGACTGGGGCATTTCAGTGGCTGTGTGGTGCACAAGGGGATCATGTCTACTCCCTGGCCAAACCCACACATCTCGGGCAGCTTTCTCCATTTTTGAGGAAAAATTCTGCACTCTGAAAGCTGCTCTTCTTCTCTGCCCCCTCCATTCATCACACTTCTGTTACCTCCCCCAATTTTAATTCCTTCTCCATTTGAAATTAACAGAAATACAAACCCCAAGGTTTTAAGTTTGGGATGCAGGTTTTTATTTTTAGTATATCTAGCGGTAGCTGGGTTTTCCAGATGGAAAGATGATGCTACAAAGCACAGCACATATTTGTCTTCATGAATTTCTGTTGTTATGTCTCTGGCTGAATATTCATTATGAATTGATCAGCATATTTTATTGGTATGTCTCACACAGATGGTTTCTGGCTCTTGCTGCCTATCAACATGTTGATTCACCAACTGGTAGGCCATTTAATTTATCAGCTGTTTTCAGGGCTAATATTTAGAGGAAAATAAGCAAAAATAATATATATATATATATTTTTAAAAAAAGAGTAAAAAATAAAAACACAGAAAAATAAAAGAAAGCCCTTATGAACTATTGTATTCAATTGTGGCAAAGAAGTGCATCAGTACCCAAGCTCAGCCTAATCAGCAGCCTGCAGTGTTGGTATTGCCACGTTAAAGCACAGCTTCAGCTGACCCAGGCTAAGGGGACTGAGCCAGCAGCTCCTATCTTCCTCCCCCAGACAGACAGAGAAGGAAAATGCTGATTTGTTTATAGCAAGTCTCTTAACTTCGTATCCAAAGTGTTCTGCATGACACTCAGAGCTGATGCCGTATGCCAGAACAGACGCCAGGCCAGTGCCATGACCTCAGATCACTGAGGTTTCAGCTTTACTGATGGCACTTTCAAATGTAACTGTTTAGAAAAGTATGCCTCAAAGTCTGTTTTTGAACCATTTAAAAAAACCCTGCCTCATTATTTTTACCCTGTTTTCTGCAAAGACAGAATAATACTAACCCATGTATCACTGTGTGTTACACCACATTTCAGTCAGCCCATGGTCTGTGGCCCTTGAATATTTTCAGTGTCAGATTATACATATACATCATAGATCACTTGATACATATGCCTCTAATTCATGCTAATTAACACTTCCAAAACGATTCTCCACTCAGTCAAATCTTTTGCTATCAGGGGCCCCCCAAATGAACCTTGGAAGGAAACCTGTCATTTCCACAAACTCGGAATTAACCTGCCCAGAACCAGAGAGCAGGTGCTCAAGGGTGAGTGTGGCAGACCAGTTGCTCAAGTGAAGCTGTTACAAGTCTGGTCAGAGCTAAAAAGTTCCTTACAATTCTTCACATTAATCTTTCCCAGATGGAAAAAGAAGATGTTCAGGAAAAAAAATAAAATTAGTTTTTCCCTGGACCTAAATGTTAGAATTTCACATTTTGTCCCGAACTCTTAAGAAACTGTCTGGGGAGGTTTGGTCAAAGGTATGGTTCCATGATAAAGAAAGGCCATACAGAATCATTATTCATACACATGGACCACAGACCATTCTCATTTGCACAGAGTACAGTCAAAAACCTCACAACTGAGAGCTACTCTGACAGTGGTAGCTAAATGCTACCAGCTAAATCCTATTTTACCTAGGGATTAATTAGTGAGGTATTTAACTCACGCAGGAAAGCCTTTTCCAGTTTGAAGGAAGAGGGTACAGGCCTTGCATAAATGAAAATGTGATGTGACTCGTCATTTAAAAATCTAAAATTTAAGGACCATCTTTTGTTTTTACTGAGTCACGCTGAAATTCAGGATTTCTTCCAATATGGATACCCTCTCTGGAAAAGCACATAGAACTGCTAGGGAGAAGATAAAGGCCAGCATCAGAAAATGCCAGTCATCCACTGGTGAAGTTTGTGCAGTAGGGTGTATAAATAAAATCATAAAGCTATGAGAACATGTCAATACACCTTCCTAACAATGCAGGGAAGCTTGAGTGATAAATTAGATCAATTGGAAAGCCACTTCCATGAAAAAATGAGCAACTCCTTATTTAAGCTTTACTAGATCCCTGTTCTCATGCGCCACAGCCCCATCAAGCACATCGTTTAAGGTGGGTAATTGGCAGTACCGAAAACTGTCACTGCTCCAGACTAAATCCACCCCAAGCCCCTGGATTACATTTCCAGACAAGCTACCTTAATGTCCCTTTAAATACCATATGTTTTCACTCCTGGTGATAATTTGAAATTTTGTTTAATTTGTTTCATTTTAGGTTCATGTTTCATGTGAGAGCTCAACTGCTATGCTGAAACATTTGTATGAAATCAGCTTTATAGAAAAACAACTGAAGGTTTTTTAAAATAAATGTTATGATTCGACATTTTGTGAGTGAGTAGCACTTAAAAGTGAAAGCAGTAGAAGGTTATGCCCAACGTCCTAAAATTGCTTGCATGTCCTGCATATAATTCAGGTTTAAGAATTGATTGATATAGCAAACCATGAAAATCCAATATTTAATTTACTCACAAAGAATAAGTCACAAAAGCTGATACATTCTACAAGGACATGTGTCTGTTGTTACACTCACAGACAAATCAACATTTCTGTATGGAAATACGAAAGATATTTCACCATCACGATAGTCAATGAAATCCTCAAAATATCTGATGGTTTGGTTCTTAAACATTTCACTGCTCCAAGCTCTTTCAATATAGAATTTTGTTCACATTTAACTGACAAGGGTAGTGGCAAGGGTATGGACTCTGATCCTTTCATCAACAGTGCTCAGTTGTATAAAAATGTATGGAGAAACTTGAACATTAAAAGGAAATTCAGTGATTTTCCTCAAGTCATTCTTGCAAATACTTTTCAGCTGAACTTCTCTGCACTAAAATTTCCATAACAATATTAAATAATAATAATAAATAGTGTCTCTGCAGCTAAAATACAGGTACACATGACATTTTATACACACTCAGTTTGCTCTGGAGGAGAAAATACAGAATCACTATCAAGAACCCTGACTTTGTACTGCATAAATTCTAAGCAATGTGTTCACCAGAGAGCAGGAGATATGAATACCTGGAGTTAACTCAATATGACAAACATTCAACAGTGTTGTGGAAAACAAGTTTTGACTGCTTTATTAATATTTTTCACTGGCAGAAACTTTCAAAATGCCAGCTGCAAAAGTTACATTTTACTAATACTTCCATTATGCATCTGAAAATAAAATAAATTGTGCACGGCAACATCTCAAAACTGAATTAAGCAAATCACATCATTCTGGGAACATAATTTCTGCAGAGCTGAGATGCTCCTCAGATAAGCAGACATAAAAATTTAATACCTTCCAGCATTTGATTCTGCACAGAAATTTCAGGATCTGCTGTAACTAAATATGGGCTACATTTGTAATAATACAACCACTACACCGTCACTAAAATGTCACTATTGTTATTCAGCATGATTTCCTCTGTATGATGGCTCAAGTCAATTATAATGACAGATAGCATCCTACTGGCTTATCTGATTACCTCTGACCTTTTAACAGCTGCAGAAAGCCAAAACAGCCTGAAAGAAGAACTCATGCATATATGACACAAAACTGGAATTTCATATCTGAGCCATAGTCAAGAACTCAATGAATGTCAACAGATTTCTGACAAAGCTTATAGAAAATAATTCCATGGATGGTTTGGCACCATGAGAGCCTGTCATTTATTATGGCTGAGTACTGACAGGGGCATAAACTGTATTAATTTTATATCAATACCTGATATGAAAGTCATTACAACATACAGTTTGTTTTAAAAATTTGGAATCCACTACCCAAAGTAACCATTCATTTGGAGTATTACTTCTTTTATCAGAAGCTTGGTTAGATGCTGGGCTTCATATGCAATGTCAAGTGCAATTATATATACTCAAATAACGTGCTTTATTTTTGATCAACAGATTACCAGCCAAGTACTTGGAGAAGTCTCTCACCACTCACATGTCCTTTCTCTTTCCTCATATTGACTAATCTGCTCAGGATTAGTCAAATGTACCTCTGATAACTAATCAAAAGCTTATCTTTGAGCTGCTAAGAAGCCCAGAAACACCAGACCTGTTCCTCACACTATTCTGAAAAAGCCAACCAAAATGAAGCTGCACCTGTGTAGCCTTGTTTCATGCCTGTGATGTTTTGATTTCTCTGAAATTCTTTTCCCAGAGAGTCTTCTGTCAACAAGAGACATGTTTCTCTAACTGTAACCTTTGTTTACATTCCTTTGCCTAGGAGGGACTTCTTCTTGATGTCCCTCTGGTTTGACCAATGTGACTGAAGAATTTTTAAGTTCTTTCACCAATTGAATTGTTCTGTGTAGAACAGTATAAAAGGGAAGAAATTCCCAGAAATAAATGGAGTCATTGTCAGCCTTCTGAAGCTGGAGTTTGTGTCTTTAACAGACTTGTGGTCTTTAACAGCGTCACACCTGCTTCTCATAATAATTTCAATTGATGTTAATTTCAATTGTCGTTAATTTCAATTGTCTTCAAAATCTTCAATTAATTTTCATGGAATTTTTCAAACTGATAATATTTGTTAAAAACAGTTTTAATTTCTCTGTAAAAAAACGTCACCAGAACAGAATAATAGAATAGAAATTTGATAGTTCCATTACTAAGATGAAATCCCAGCTGTCCTTGGGAACACACCACTACTACTATTATCTGTACCTGGACCACATTTCCACCCTAAGTGGTACCATAAGCTACCTCTATTGGGAGTCAGCTGAGAGAATGAACAGTTCAAACTAGCTCAGGGTTACATTTATTGACAAATTAAAATTTTAAAGATGAAAACCAAACCCAAAAATACCAGAATCAGTCAACGTCTAAAACTTATGAACAACTATATTTGTAGTGTCTGGCTGAGAATAAAAAAGAGAAAAGTAAAATATCTACAGATTTTTTTTTTGTCCTGCCTGTTGTCCTCTAAAAACTAATTACGCCAGTTTGTGCTTCAGAAGGAAAGCTGTTATTTCTTGGTTGCTTGCTTTAATTTACAAACCTTTCTTTGGGAACTCATTTTTAAGAAAGAGTCTGCCCAAGTGCTCCTAGAGGTCCCATCACACGCACACGTCGTTTTCTCACCCCTGCCTTTGTACCAGTTGCACATTTCCTGGGGCTTTGGCAACCTCAGTGCTTGATCAATCCCTGACCCTGAGGGCTCTGCCCTGGTCTACAAAGTTCTCACAGTAAAAATAACGATGCCTGACTCAATGGAATGGGGACCTCCACTCCAATGAGTTTCAGAAAAATAAATATTGAAGAGATGAAAGAATGCAATTAGGATAGTAATACATCTCAAACAATGTTAATAACCTTTAGAAGCAGAGAGAATTCCCAGTTTATTCAGCTATCATAAAACAAATATTAAACATACTATGGGAAAAAGAGAAATGATATGTAATTTCTGCTCAGAAAAGTAATTAAAAAGTGAACAGAATGGCTTGGCAGCTGCACGGTAATCCCCTCCAATATCTCAAACAGCCCATACTGGTGCAAGTTGCTCCACCCAGCATCACCAGACAAGAATATTGCAGCAATCAATAGAAAGGGTACAATTTACTGAAGGTCTTTCAACTACAGAGCAGAAATAATACAAGTTTCAAGAGAAAATTTGAAATACTCACATATTACACCTAAAAAGAGTAACGGAGGGGATTGTGCCAGAATGCATTATTGTGTTCCTTCAAGAAGGAAAACAAGAATTTACTGATTGTGAGGTCCAATGCAGTCAATACATGTCTGCAAGAGTTCAGCAGTCTCCCCTCTGAAATATGCTGCAGGAAGGGACTGCTGTGTGTAAAGCTCTGTATAGATGCCATAACGTCTATTACAAGAGAAAAGTCAATTAATGTGCAATCCAAACCTTGCTTTGGAGTATATCTACACACAGAATAAAGTCAGTAGCAGTAGGAGTATGCTATTTCCTCCAACAGTGGAGAAAATGAGGATGGTTTAATCAATATTATGACAATTTAAGTTTTGCTACCCTACTAGTCAACTCAGTAAACATTTATTGTGCCGGAAGGGAATGTATTGGAAAGAGGATAGTCAGAGAAGAAAAGACCAGTTAGTGCCTTCCTAGGAAGCCAATTCTATTGCATATTCCAGGAGATGCCTTACAAAAGAAGTGCTCCTTGAAAGCCAGCTGGCAGATATCCTAAATAGCAGAGTCTTTAGGTTTATGCTTGCCTTGAAATTTTTCTTTAAACCCCTCAAGTTTCCAGGGTGAAAGAGCCTGTCCAGCTTCACTCTGTGTGTGCTAAACATCTCCCCAGACTACTGCATCAGCCCTGGGTGTTTTATAAAGGAAGATGGAGACAAGAAGGGTCACAGTGGCATCAGAGTGCAGCTCATGCTTTGTGCAGGTGAAGCCAACAAGGCACTCTCACTGGTGCCTTTTTAGGCTACCTGAAAACAGAGGCCGGACAAAAATAAGAGAGTAAAAAGCAGTTCTGTTTATTGAAGGGCCTTCAGGTACATTTCAGGCAGCGCCCCCCAGGGCTACACCCAACAATGCACAACGGGTCACGAGTTTTCATACTTAAAAGTTTGGTCCATTTGCATACTGGGGGTTAATTTTCTAATTACAGCTTCAGGTAGTGAAGTCATTTACCCCCATTTTGCTCCCCCTCAACTCAATTTTATTTATATCTCTCAGGGCCTGAGACAGTGAGGTGTCTTTGATTCCCAGGCCTGGAGAGGAATTGTTTTGTCTGATCAAAACGGGAGAACATAGCTAACACTCTATATGGAGTTAGGAGTTATGCACTAAAGAACTGCAGGATTACAATTATATGAAAAATATAAAAGCTGAAATCCTAAGGCATCATCATGACAAACACCACAGAGAGGAAATATTTATTTTTGCTCTGGTTGTGCACTTTGTACCAGTCCACCCCCATGTGCTTCCACTTCTCAATTTGGAAGCCAAGTTTGTGTTTTAGATAATGTCTGTGAAAAATTTGAGAACCAGTTATTTTTTGAGGATAGTTGAAACAAGGAGTGGAGCATGTAAGGTTTAAGCTGCAATGCTGAGGCCTGCCAGCTTCATTTTTACTCCTCATGCTGAGGTGTGCAAAACAGGGGGAAAAGCTTAACACTATATCTACAGTGGAGAACAGAAAATGGGTCCCAAAGTGCCTAAACTAACTTCGTCCTCCTTCTAATAATCTCCCTAAGCTTCCACAGAAAATACCTTCCTTTGTTTTTAAACCAGAAACTGCAAGCCAATTAATGCTTTGTGGGAAAAAAAATGTTGTTAATGTGGTTTTTCAAACTCAAATGGCAATACTTTACAGTAAATGGACTTTATTTAATGCTCAATTAAATTTTAATTGCTTGGTGACACTATTCATAATCATCAAACTAGCTAATGTTTATTAATAGTCATTTCTGATAGAGTATAGCACCTCAGATTTCCATGTGAATTTGGGAGGACAAAAATAAATTTGATACAGTTGCAAGCTGAACAATCACATTAAACACACCTCTCGCTTTAATGCTCAGGTGGCTTTAAGATATTTGAAACTTTTAAACAAATAAAGTACAGGTAGAAAATAAACTGTAGGTATTAGGGCACAAAACGTCTCTCAGACCTTGAAATCACTGAGACAACACCAGAAAATAAATTGGAAGTCACTTCACTGGAAACACTATAAATCATCAGGAAATTACTACCTCATAACAACTTCTCAATATCAGATATTTTAAACACCCCTGTCCTAATTTAACGAAGTTATTATCTGACAGCCACACATTTTAACACTATCAGCAGGCTTTCCTCATATATTCCTCCCATAGCAAACCCAAATCCTCCTAAGGAACTTCTTCCTTTTCTACCCTTTGGGCTTTAGGCTTTCCCAGAAGCTGCTTCTAATTGGAAGTTTGATGCTAACTGGGGGAAGTAATTAAGCTCTTCATCATTCCCCACTGGCCTGCTGCCTTGTAGGTCATGCATTTCCCACCATGAAGATCAGGTGTTAGTAGAAAAGCAGAATAAAATGAATAAGCATTTGAAACATGGGTTTTGTATGTGGCTATAATCAACATAGAAAATTCAAGTTACTGCCACATCAACCAGGTTTTTTAACTGTAGGCAGGATGCATGGGCTGATTTTTTTATTTGGTTTTGCGTTGTGTTTCGGGGGAACTGAGGTGATGACCATCCTGTCTTCTACTGTGAGAGCTGCACAGAAAGTTAATTGTGGCTTTGAGCAACTCAGTTCCTTTAGGAGTGTACACATTCATCATGGATAGGTGTGAGAGCAGGTCGTGAATTGCTCTGGAGAGAGGGGAAAGTCTTTTTCTGTCATCAATTTTCCATGTTTACACAAACTTCAGCTGCTCTCTTCATTCCAATGCATGAATTTTCTGCATTGAAACCATTTAACCATAGGGGAAAAGAAACAAACAACCCAAAAAAACCAAACCAAACCAAACCAAACCAAACCAACCCTCCCCAAAATAAAACAAAAAACCCAACACAACCCAACCCAAACAAACCCAAAAAAACCTCAGCCACCCTCCCAAACAAACAAATGAAAACAAACAAGCAAACAAAAACCTCTAAAAACCCCAAACAAAACAAAAAATTCCCAAAAACCCAACCAAACAAAAAACAATGGTGGGGGTTTTTTTTCACCCCTTTGTCACCACCCAGAAAGTCCTTGTAGAGATTACTGTGTGCAGTTGTCTTTAGTTACTGAAGTCGTCACTCTGATTTTTGGGTATCCCAAAAGATGAGCTCTGCTGGAATCACCTGCAGTCACCTCACACAGAGGTTTCCAGCTGCACATCAGCAGGCTTAGGACAGCAGAGAAGAAGGTAGGAGTGAGATGATTTAAAGGAATTTATTTGGCTGTTGAAGGGGAAAGCTCCCTCCTCTTCCCACAACTGAAATGTGCTTTAAACCATTTCCATGATGGTATTTTCATCTTTATGGTGGTACTTTAGGAGCCAAGAGAAGCATAATGGTTCATTTCCTGCTGGAATGCTTTGGTGTGTCCTCTTGTGAACCATATTTCCTCTGGTCCTTCCAATAATTCAAATAATCTACTAAGAGCAACCTTCCTTGGTGTTAATTACTGGCTGTCTGCCAAAAGGCAAAATTAAATTCTATGCAATTTTTTATGCACTATATCCATTGTTTGATGAAATTCACATCTAACCCCCAAAATAATTTTCAAACTTCTCCAGAATTCATTTGGCAAAGTTTACTTTAGAAATCATACCCTCCTCTCTAGCACACATATTGTGAACACTTAATTTTGCACACTGGAGCAGCTTCACATTTACCAAGTATACTTCTAAGGCCTTATTTATATTGCCAGTTAAATGACTCTCATCATGAACTTGTCATCTAAATTCTCATTCAAAAATGGGTTCATTTTTTTTAACATGCTTTCATTCTCTTAAAACTGGGGGTTTTGTTTTGTTTTGTTTATTTGGATTTATTTTTTTGTTGTTGTTGTTGGGTTTTTTTTAATAATTAAAAGTGTTTAAAACCCCCTTATTATTTTGAAATCCTTTACACAGCATTTAAAGAGATCAAAAATTTTTCCTTAGGCTAGGCAGGAATGTTGGTCAGAAGACTGGACCAGAAGAATATTGGGTCAGGAATTAGAGAGGCACCACCCTCTCAGATGAGCTCTGAAAGGTGCACTGGACAGAGGAGCCGGGGAAGGCACAGGGCTGAATAACCTCCTGTGCTGTCTGGATTTATCTTAAGGAATTGTTGCATTATCTTGATTAAAACACACAAGTTGCAAAGGGAATGGAAATGCCTGAGTCCTCATTTTCAGTGAGTTCACTGGGAGTTGCCTCCCTGCCCCTGGAGTGCATTAATACCTCAGATATTTCGATAGCTGAGGTAGTGCCACACGAACCCAGCACGTACCACAGTCCCTAGCTATATTTAATTAGGATAGCAAGTGTATATATATATACTTTTTTTTCCATTCTGTTAATACGTTATGATTGAATACTTGTCAACCCACAGCACATTTCCAAAAGTGGCTGAAGGTTATTGTTGTAACAGAAGAGCAAGTTATATGATAGTCTTCCACAGGGCTTGTTAACATTATCAAAATTACTAGTGAACAGGAAAAGTTATCCCTTGGGTACAGGATAAAGAGTGTAAAATGCTATTACCTTCCTTTTAGTAGCTCTTTCAATAAAGGTCTTTTTAAATAAAGTCAAGAAAATGACATAGCTCTTTTCAGTTTTCCTGTGAAGTAATTACAGCTGTAGATCCTTGACTTTTGTGTAATTTCAAATGAAAATTAACCAGTGTTAAATATCGATTGCTTTTCTCTGTCATTAGGCTTAATGAACTAAGCATTAATACTGTCAAAACGGCATCTGGTTACGTGAAAAGATGCTATAAGGATATGTCAGCAGTTGTTCCAAGGGCTATCTTATACACAATTTATGAAAAAATATAAATACACAATTATTTTCAAACCCAGCAGTTTTCCTTAATGCCTTGGAATGAAATAATAGCTTTCTCTTTTCAAAATGAGCAGCTGGGACTGGAGGTGGCACTGTTTCCCTTCAGGAGAAAAGTCAATCCCACGGTGAGATGGACTCCAACACACCCTGGTGCAACTGGTGAATTTATGCAAGGGACACAGCTCTTAAGGAACGTAATTAAACTAAATATATGCTTCATATATACTCCAAATCCTCTGATATAGTCCTCTATATAGTATAGGATATGCCATCCCATTTCTGTTTGGGCTGCAAGTAATTTAAGAATTTGAAGATCAAGACTCTTCAACAGATTTACTTAGACTAAAATTTAATGAATTAATGAATTTAATAACCTTAATTGACAAAAATTAGTTTAAAAGACACAGAGAGTGTAGAATTCTGCAAACAGGACTTGCTGAACCCCCTGAAGGGTTCCTGCAGGTAGCTTCATTTAGGGTATGCCTTCTAATTATAATTCCTTATAATTCTGTTGTCTTGGCATTTCATTCCAGCCTGCATCCATCCTTACCTCAGAAACAGTGACACAATCACATTTTGAAAATAGATAAGGCCTGTCTACCTTCTACACCTTCAGGCAACAGACAGTTTAAATCCCAGGAAATTCCATCTTCAATCCTACTCTCTGGCAAGACCCTCAAAACATAAACAACCATTTCTCCTTAAATACATACATATTTATTTTGAGTTTTCCTCTTGGATATTCTGAATTCCTTTCTCAAAGTGTTTATAGGTAGTTTGCATGAAAGAAAACAGGCTTCTGTCTGTCAGAATAGGAATTTACTGTGGATTTGTGTAATTGAAACAGTTTGAATTTCAGGTGGAAACTTAAAAAAAATGTGTTGCCAAAGTATCCAGAAAGGAAATCATGTTCTTGATGTCACAAGAGCATTACTCAGCAATAGAAAAATTAGATAAATAGAGCCAGCAATGGCAGGAGAAAAGGAGTGTCAGCCTCAGGGGAAATTAAAGAAGATGTGCCATTCTCTGACTGCACAGACCCTCATTAAAGGCACTGAGAAATGTGTTTAAGGACACATTTCAGTCTGCTGCTTTTTCAATGTCTGTTTCTTGCCTGCTGTTGTTTTTCTAGAGGCCCCAGTGAAAAGAGTCCTCCAGTTCACCATGCTTTGGGGCCATTCCCTCCTTGGTTCTGCTCTTGGGTGAGGGATTCTGCTTCAAGAGCTACTGTTAATAAGGTTCCATTCCACTTCCCTGGCTGTGTGAGCAACCATCAGAGGACAGGAGGGCAGATTGACAAAGGTGGGACATGAGGAACCTTCACTCTCCTTGCTGAAGGACACAGAGAAGGGCTGAAGGAGCAGGGAAGGGCAAAGAGGCAAGTCTGAGCCACTCCAGCAAGGACCTGCTGTTAGATCATTTACAGTTTGTTACGGTTCCATGATATGATATTCTTTGCAATTAGAAAGCCTGCCAAAGACCTTTCCCCAAATCTGGAGTGCCAGGCTGAGAGACCCTTGTGTTGTCCTTGGGGGGCTTGGGCAACCTGTTAAACTCACACCTACAAGGTAATGTAAAAATAAAGATTATTTTCTCTACACAAACACAACAGATGAATATTTTGTGTAGCTAGAATTAAAAGTCTGTGCAAGTAAATCAGATTCAGGTTGAAAAAAAAGGAAAGTAAAAGCGTTTCACTGCTTGCTTCCATCAAATAGAAAAGGACTCCAACTTTCTTAACAGGTGTTTTAGTTGTGTTTCCTGATGCAGTTTATTGAGTGAATGCATTCTGAGAGCTTTAAATTGAGATTTATTTGTCCTTTTGCTAATCATGAATCAACCTTCTTTTAGATCAATTAACTAAATCACTCTGGAGGCAGCTCAATGCATTCTTTATGGATGAAAACCTTTGTTCTCTATTGCCCATAATATCTCTACACCCTGATAAATACAATTAATAACCTTCTTGCTCACTAGTGTTTGGAACTTCCAATGTTTCACAGCAATTCATTTCTTATGACTTGCTAACAAAAATAGATTTGAGTAAAACATCAATATTAATACGTGCTTACGTTCTCCCTTCTGTTCTTTCAAAAGTACTTAGTTTTCACAAAGAAGTTTATAATGGTATTACTCATGTCACTATAAAACCTCAATGATTTTTTCAAAAACTTACAAGTAAAAATATATGACTATCACAATGCATACTTGTGTTCTTTTTTTTTTTTTCCGCATGGCATACATAAACCCAAAATAAATTTACAGTTTCTACTCTGAAATTCCCAACTAGCAAACTCAATTTAATTACAGTATTTATTAGCACAGGAAAGTACCTGGTCCTAATTTCTTCTGCAGTTTCAGCAAGGCACAACCCTTGATGTATTGCATTTCCTGTAATAGTACTTATATTCCTCCTTTTGTTAAAAATCATCCTGAGATGATAATTATTCTAGCCGAGGGCCAGGGATTCAATAACAGCTGAGACAAACCATGGCCTGCCAAGAACCTGGGCTGCTTTGCTCGGAGAGCTTTTGAGTCAATTCACATTTAATGAAAGAGGCCAAAGGCACTCTGGTCACCACAGAAAAGAGTCCAACAGACCCACGCTGGCCTGGAGTTGTGTCAGGAGAGTTCTAGGGTAGATTTTAGCAAAATATTCTTCCTCTTGAGGGTGCTGGGCACTGCCCAGGCTCCCAGAGCTCTGGGAGTGTTCGGACAACACTCCCAGGGATGCCCAGGGTGGGATTGTTGGGGTGTCTGTGCAGGGTCAGGAGCAGGCTTGAGTGATCCTCACGGGTCCTGTCCAATTCAGCATATTCTGTGATTCTGTGGTTCTGTGATTCTGTGGTTCTGTGATTCTGTGATTCTGTGATTCTGTGGTTCTGTGGTTCTGTAGTTCTGTGATTCTTTGCCCTGTTTTTGAGGCTTGGTTTGTGTCACGTCAGATGTGAAGTTGCCGATGGCTGAAGGCCCAGGGCAGTTCCTCACGGAGAGCCCCCCACAGGAGCCACCCTGACTCTCTGGCAGCTCCAGCAGAACTTGGGCAGCAGGTGCCAACTCTGCCAGGGACACAGACAAAGTCTGATGCTGATGGAAGATGGTTTTGAATCTGTGGGTCTGGTTTTGGCAGAGTGGGGTCTGCAGGCTCCCCTTAGGAGAAGCCAAGGAATGCCCAGGTGCTGGACACAGTTCCAGATGGTTCCATCCTACTCTGTAATGACCCCTCCATGCTCACAGCTGCAGTTGGGAAAACTCTGGGAAAATGACTCTGAGGAAGGATGAAACAGTGCCTGACAGACAGGTGTGAGGAGAAGAGTGTGTGTGAAGCAGCCCTGGGGACAGCAGAGCCAGTGGGGAAGGAGGAGAAGAAGGTGCTTTGTGCCTGGAGCAGAGAGATTTCCCTGCAGCCCATGGAGGGAGTGTGAAGGAGCAGATACTTCACCACACCCATGACAGGGACTTTGTGGTGGTTACTGGTAAGCGATCTCCTTGTGTTTTCCTTGACTACAAAGCTATTTTGTGGTGTTTCCTTCTGTGCTGTGGAGGAGAGGGAGTGTGGGAGCAGCTGGTGGGCGTCTGTCACTGGCCAAGGGCAACCCACTGGAAAGGAGAACCCACAGGTTCACTTTTTCCAGCATAAAGGATCAGGAAGGTAAGAGAGCACTTGGAGTGCATGGCACAAAAGCCTCTCTGCTCTGATGTGATCCAGCCCTGCTGGCTGATGTGGCATCCCCCAAAAGGGGATGGTGGAACATCTCTCCCCTTTCACCTGCCTTGTTCACCTCCCCAAAATTCTTCCCTCACCTGGTCACCAAGAGACAGCACCCATGTGCAGGAAACCCTCTGTGGGCCAAGGACAGCCATCCCATTTGGATTTGTCCTGTAGATCTCGTTGCAGTGGAATGGGCTGACTGAAGCAGGCTTGGTGACAGCCAGCAAATCCAATTTGTGTCATTCCTGCTAAAATGCTGTGCCAGTGTGGCTCGGCCTGTCAGCTGCTGCAGGTAAAGGACAAGAAAATGAATGTACATCCAGTGCAGGATGAAACACAAAATTCCCCTCAAAAATTGCTGGTATTATTTTGCCAGGCTAAGTGTTCATATTCATTACTCCACATCCTCATCACTGCCTGAATTCTTTCCTCATCAGAAGTCAAATGCTTGCATTATGATCCTTACTAGGATTGCACTGAAAACTCAAAGTGAATGTGGATGGTTGTTTTACTGCCTTTTTTAATTTTTTTAGAAATAAAATTAATGTTTCTGTTTCAAATAACCACACTGACAGCTCAACAATAATTTTTTTTTAAACAATCTTTCTGGCCAGAAGAAGTTATGATTCTAATTCTCCATTCCACTGTGAAATGAGGGTAGAAGGTAATATATTTGTTTCACAAAATTTTATGGGATTTCTAAGGTTCCTACAGCATTCAAAATTTATTCATAAAAGTAGATATACAACACATTTTATTTCTTATGAGAAAACAAAGTGCTAAAATTATCAGCACATGTTAAGCTGTAAAACTCAGAAATTAGTAAAGTTCAATGCAAAATTGACATATATTTCTGGGAAGAGGAAAATACAAAACTGTGATCAAACTGCTAAAATCTGAATTGACAAGTAAGTGAGAGGTTTATATAATAATAATTATTATTATTATTGTTATAATTAATAAGAGTAATGACAATTATAGCACTGTTGGAAAACCAGTGGAAAAACAGACCTTTCCATGGCTGCAATGAGACATCTGTATGAATAAGGAATTTTACTGTTTTTGAGATACTCTTTGTCATCTTCTTTTCCAAACGTTATAGGGCTCTGGAGATTATTAACTTTTCCAGTTAATTAACCTAATTCATCATGCAATTTTAATGTCAAATGTTACATTATTCTTAACTCCCATTTCAAAGACTCATCCAGGAATATATTAATTTTCTCATTTAACTTGTGTATTATATGGTTTTACTATTTCTAGGTATTCTTAGGATTATTTTTTCTTATGTCTAAAATATGAACTCTAAGAAATATGAAACACCAGAGATCAATATACTGATTCTTATAGGAACAAAGACGTTTGTACACATTTATGAACTGGTCAATGCCTGAGGTTGTATTTAATGTTGGTCTTTATTGTCTTGTATACAGAATTCTACCCAACATCAACAAAATGTTTTATTCAAGTCTTTTTTTTTTTAATCAATAATGAAAAAATCAGTCTATTTAAGATGAATATCCTAATTTTACGTAAACTCTTAATCAAAAACTAAAATCAACACAAACAGGATAAAATTTTCAATTCGAATTCCTCTATTTACATCGACAGCTTTGCTTGAAAACTCATCATGACTATTTACTTAAATAGTTTCAAAACTCTGTTTGAATCTGTCTGAGACTTTTTTTTTTTTTTTTTTGGTGGTTTTGCTGTCATTAAAGGTGTAATCTCAACCTGACTGTGCCGTGGGCTGCTTAGCTGAATAAGAATGAAAGAACTACTGGAAAACAAAACGTGCATCTGCTGCTCCATCGCTCGGTACAAGCGCCACAGAGAGAAATATCAAAGGTAACACCAGCTGGGTTTCAAAGTGATCACGCGAGCGGAAAGTTCACTGGTGTTCTGTAAACTTTCAGCTCTGGCTCTGGGGCACCACTGCAGCACCGAGATAAAAGCAGAGATGATTATCTGCTCCTCTCAAAGAGCACTCTACCTGCGAGATGTCAGGAGGGTTTGGACCATGATCAGTCTTTTGCAGATTAGATGTCTATCTGTGGCAGATAAGACATTTTTTGTTCAAATGAAGCTTGCTTCTTTTGTTGCTCATGGGGAATTTCATTGTAGCTCTCTTGGTATTCACACCCTTGATACAATTTGTAATGTATTTGCATTCAGTTAATTTGTTTTTTCTGAAAAAAACTCCAGTAACTAGTTATTTATTCACTTGTCAAAAGCGCTCATGTTCCAAATATTAATTTCTTTTTCTTACATCTGTATTTTCCCTTAAAAAAAATAAAAAAAATCAGTAAACAGGACGAAACAGGGATCTCTGGGCAGATATTTCACTGAATAGATTGGACAGTAGTTGAAAACATGAATCTTCTGTGATTTAGACTGATATCGAGGTTCCTATGGTGATGTAGTGATATCAGATACTGCGCCAGCCCATGTCCAGTCCTACAAAAGCTTTCCAGGCTATAAACTCCAACATGATAAAAGCGTTCTCAGACTCAAGGAGAATTTTCTTCCCCTCTGAAGACTTACCTCCTGGTTAGGCAGGCTTGTGATACTTGCCTGCTGGAAAATTTTCCCTTTTATCTACTTCTAATTGGCTGCTTGCTGTGGAACAGGAGCAGCAGGGAGGTCCCACGGGGAGCCAAGGTGGGCAGTGCTGGCTGACTGGCTGCTGATGGATCTGACTGAGAGTCTACACCACCTTTTCCAGAATTTTTAATGCTGGGAGGAGGTGGTTCCTTTTGCAGGAACATAATTCTCAAGGGAGAGAAGCAGAGTTTAATCGTTCTTTTATCTGCGAAACTCGTAATTGTTTACAGGAAGTTTTCTCCTGTCCGTGACAAACCCCTTGAGTTTGGCACTGTCACTTAAATTGTACTGAAAGCTGCACATAAAGCTGTTTACAGGGATTTTTTTAATTCAAATCATTATGACCTAATGATCAAGCCATTACAGCAAAGTGCTAAAAGCAGAGACATACCAGCAGTAAATATAACTTGCATCTATGCCAGATTTTGTTATCTCCTGCACTCTGTGTTATTGCTATAGTGAGCAATAATGTGAATCATCTGATTAGAGTCACTAACAAAATTCTCAACATCAAAACTGATGAAGTCAGTGAAAGCCCTGCCAGGATTTTACCTACTGTATTCGGCACAACGTATTTGCATTTTTATGCAATGCAGGATGCAATCGCTGCTTTTTAACCATATGCTTTTAAAAATCAAGCAAGCTCATTTTTAGCAAAATGCATTTGGATTTACAGATGTTCCAGACTGAGCCTCTGCTCTACTCAGGAAATACTCTTCCTGTTATTATTGCATAAAGCAATATAAAAGTTTGAACAACAGTTGTATACCTTGAGCTGCAGTGACTAGATTTCTTGTTTATAGGTTAAAGCTCCATTAGGGAACCAAAGCACAGAAAAATTAGAAGGAGCTTTTTATTTCTATTTGTACTTGCATTTTTATTTCTGTATTTTACAATTAAATTCCTTGTTCAACCACATCCACAATATTACAAAACATCAGGTATCTGTGGTTTTATTGTCAGTCACCCACTGTTTCCCTGCTTGTGGAAGTCTCTTGGCTCTGACACTGGTAAATACCACAGAATAAACTGTTTCTATATTTAAATCTATAAGCACTACATGGTTAGCAATAACTGTTACAAGTATTGATTTTATCTTTCTCAGTACAGGATAGTAATTCCATTTTCTGATTGCAACTTTGCTCAAACATTAAATTAGAAGATGTAGAAAAGCAACCCATTGTTGAAAAGTAATTTTGTGTGGTTTGGGGCTTTTCTGTTTTTTCCATTTGAAAACTTGCTTAGTGCTTGTAAATCAGCAACCACATTGAAAAGCAGCACACACCTGTGGTGGGAACAAAACCAAGTGATTAAGAATAAACTACTCTAATATCAGCCCAGTAAATGAATTGAAACTGGAAAATATGTAGCAAAAGTTAAAAGCAGATATTAAAAAAAAACCTAGTTTCAATTTATTGCGCAGCCCATGTGACAGCATTAGTGTATCCTAGGCTGCAATTTTCAGGAATACCTGTGTTTGCACATCCTGTTTCCTCAGCGCCCCACCTGTCTTAGCCTCAGTCCCAGCAACTGCTTCACAGCTGGATATTAAAGATAAAGGAAAATTTCTCTGTGCACTGGGTGACCCAAGAGTCTTCATGACCTCATACTTGAGCTGCAATAAGGAGGAGCAACCCCACATTTATCAATGATCCTGTTCTTGAAGGAAACAGGAGCCTTTCAAGCCCAGCTCTGCCCTGAGATGACACTGAATTTTGCTTTCAGATGCTTTTACACCCTTTGTAAATAACTTACAAGGCATTTCTTAGCCTTGAAATCCAAATTGGAACCACAGAATTGAGTAGGACTGTCTTCTAGTAAAGAGTGGCAAATTCATGTATTCACAGCAATGCTATTTGGTTTTAAACATGGGTCAATTTTGTTGATAAAATTAAAGGAATAAATTATTCATTTGTTTAACAACAGTAGAATCAGTAAGATTTGTGATTTTTTAGTATATGCATTCTCTGCATGTACAATGTGGTCAGTCCAAAATTACTGACAGAACTTCCAAACTGATTTTTATGTGGTGCAATGATCAGTTCTTCCTTCAGATACCTCCATAACTGGATGAAACTGCAATTACATGAAGCTCCTTCAGGAGCAAAATCAATGTCTAAAAATGTCCATACTAGAATTAGCAGCTCTTGAAAGTGAAGGAATAGAAAAACAAAATTCCCAACTTTGTCACGAACAGAGTCTGTGACTATAAGCTCCTATAATTATTTACCATAATTATATGTCAGAAGAAAACTGAATCAAAGATGTTCTAAGAGTGCAGCTCTTGGAACCAACAGACAGAAGTGTTGTGCAATAGATACCTAACAAGACATAACCAAATATCTCCAGATAATGGTGAGGTATTATAGATTTGGAAATATTTATAGTAACCAGAATGCATTTTTCTAACCCTAACATGAAGATAATATTTCCAGTTTAAGTACCATAGACCACAATTATATGTGCCCTTAAATGACAATAAGCAATCTAAAAGCTTATTACCCTACAGCAGTGGTGTCTTTAATTTTAATAAAAATAGAACTGTGACATGCCTGACCTTATAAATAACATTGATGTAATAATTTTAAATATTATTTGAATGTCATAGTGATAATAGCAGCCTAGCTGGACCCATAATTAATACAAAATATGGAATTCTGCTATTCTACTCAGTGTCTGGAAGAACACCAGCAGAAAGAGTAAGTGAAATGTCCTCTTTGACCCTATCTCTATACCAGAGTATGACAAATTAAAGACATAAAATGTTTAAATGACATATAGGGTACACACAGTCTTTCTCCAAAAATAACAGGAGAAAAATTAACTTTTCTGCATTGTGGATCCAGAACTATTCACTGTGGTATGTTAAGGAATTGACATGTGCTCCCATTGACTTTAGGAGTACAGGATCTGTATTTCAGCCAAGTAATTTATAACTCTTTTTATTAATAATGACAACAGACAGTATATCAGCTCCACTGCAATAAGAATCACTGGTTGCTCACAGAAGCTCAGTGCTTATAAAGCCTCTGACAGAAATCCACTTATTCTGCTCACTACTGCCTTGTCCCTGCTTCTTTCTCTCATTAACCATTCTCCTTTCTTTGCTTCACACATGATTTCTTCTTTCAGGGTCTTTCTTATTTGAATACAAAAAAATCATATATATAGAAAACCCCTGAAATATCCACTCCATCAAAATCTCTAAAGGCAAATCTCATATGCTGAGGAGTTCAGTAAGGTGAAAAAAAGAGGTTTTCTCAGTTTGTATTCACTGTTCATTAATGAGGTCCCAGAACATCCCTATTTGTAATAACCACTCATTCTGCCAACCAAAAAAAAAAAAAAAGCCACAAGCTGTCTGGAAGTGTTCATGGAACTCCACGCTGGCTTTTATATTCACTGTAAAATCCAGATAACAACAGAATGAAAATAGAAGCAAATACAACATTTATGAGAAATAAAAAGGTAAAGGGACTCTGCATTATCAAACATAAAAGAACTAAAGAGCTGTAGCCTGTTGGATACCTGGCATTTTAAAGTCAGTGGGAGAGTAGCAGCAATGAAAAATAATAAATTGGGAAAGGTGCATTTTCATTAGTGTTAGACACACACTTGACAATGGAGGGGGCTGTGTGGCTGGTTGGGAAAGGTTTTAATGAATTCAGGGGACTGCACTCGGGAATCCTGAAAAGATTTGCTGTATCCCACTCTTTGTCCCACCCTTAAGGACAGAATTTGCTGTGCTGCCCTCGCAGGTCTGGTTTGCAGCAGAGGTCTGCAGCATCTTCTTTCTTTTTCTTGCTATGGATAGAATCATCTAATAATAAAAGCAGGGGAACATGTGTTGACTGTAACAGTGCAAAGGAGTCACTCAGGTGTCTCCAAACATCGTCAGCCTTCCTGATCCAGAATCCTGGTCTGCATGGCATCAGGTTGACTTGTCTTTACAAATTCAAGCTCTGAGCTTCAAAAAGCCAGTTGTGTTATTTCTATACCCCGAGGCATTTTGGCTGTGTTTTATGGCTTAACACAGAATTGTTCCTCTGTACCTTCAATAATTCAGAGCTCTAAAGAGCCACTGTAGGTAGGGCTCAGCAGAGGGTAAGTGAGGACACCATGGCTTTGTCTTTGATGCTAATGAGATACAAACATGTTTTTCCCCCAGTGATTTAACTAATACCTAACAGCATGTCACTGTCAGATCCCGGGGAAGACATCAGGATTTTTTCCTTCTGTACAAAGTCAGAACTGCCCTTGTTTAACTTACCTCATGTTTAAGCTGCTGTTTCTCCTTATTATTTACTTGTGTACTTTATATTTAAAGAACAGCTTTCTACAAACAGTCACAGCAAAGATCACCAGAAACAACAAAGATCAATCCAGTAGAGACAGCAACTTGCTTCACTCTAATCATTTTTAATATAAAAGTGTTTTCAACACTGTTGATTTTCTCAAGCAAATTTTTTGAGAATTACATACAAAAGTGCCAAAGGTTCTTTAAGTACTCAGGCTTAAAATTTGACTTTTCAATTAGCATGACAATGGTGTCAGTGTTAATAACCAGTAACCAGAATTAAAGAGGACATCCTGAGGCTTTGGGAAAACAAAATGTCTTGATGCATAAGGGTTTCAAGCATGGTACATACACATCTAAAAAGATTTTAAAAAATAAACAAAAAAGGAGGAAAAGTGCCTGAAAAATACAGACTTTTCTAAACAATTTTTTGTTATTGATGGTTTACTTTTATTTTTCTCCTTTCTAAACTGTTATTGAACTTCTTTTCATTACCTATCGTGCCTTTCTCCACTGACTTGGTAGCCCAGCTCCCTTTTTCACTCCCTCACCATCCCTTGGAGTTTTGTTTCCCTTCCGAGATTTTCCAAACACAAGATATTCTCCACCCTTCTTTGAATATTTAATTAGATGTTTGTTAGTAACTGATTTAATTGCTGTCCTCTGCATGGACTGCTTTCATGTCTCCAAAATTTTCTAAAATGTTGTAAACACCTTTCTTCTTTTCTTTAATCAACAAGGGCTCTGGTTTCAGCTTTTTTATTTCTTTTGTTTATCTTGGGCTTTACACTCAATATGTTAATTAAGTTTTTCTTATGAGTGCCAGTATGCATAAAATACAATAGACTGGAAAAAAAAAAGAGGAGTGCTTCTTGGTGTTGTTTAATATTTTTATCTTATCTCTCTAAGAGAACAAGACAAGGTGGTTGTGGTGTTTTTTTTTTTTTTTTTTTTTTTTTTTTTTTTTTTTTTTTTTTTTTTTATCAGATCTATCCCTGAAATAATTCTGAAATTATTCACCAATATCAACATTAAAACCTGGAAGACAGCTCAAAGACAAAAGGTCCTGGGAGCTTCATAGAAATCAGTGACTATAAGGAGTAGGAAATATAAATTAATTTTTGCACTGAAAGGAGACAGGTGGATCTTAAATCCAGCTATATGTACTGGGCAGCCATGACATCCATCCTCCATCCTGAGAAATTTCCAGTGAGAACAATGGGAAGATGGAAAAAACCAGAAATTTGATGGGCAGAAATGGCAAGATAAGACTTTTTTGCACATGTCAGCAGTTTAGTTGTGTACAGAGGGCTGTTAGTACATGTGCACAGATAAATCTGGTTGTCCAACTGTCAAAAAGGTAAAAAAAAATCATTCCAGAGTAAAATATTATCTGAGCAAAACAAATGAAATGAATTTTAAGAAGGAAACACACAAAAGACTGTGTGCAAAACTTATAAAGAAACCCTGACTTAAGCCAAACAATTCCCAACTGATAGCTTCATTGATTTTAGGAGATGAAAGGCTTTTAATAAGGTGAAAAGAAAAAAACAAAACCCATTTCACACAAAAGCAATAGGGAGAGAGTAATAAATAGGCATTTTTCCCACAGCCATGACTGAATTTTCTTGAACTGGGTCCAGGTATCTGAACTCTTAGAGTGATAAGCAAATTACTGAGAATTCCTCCAATTAATTCCCTTGTTGCTTTAGGGGCAAAGTTTGTTTTTGCTGTTCTGGAACTATCACGAAATTAGGCATCTTTTAACTGACTCCATATAATTAGAGTACTAGTGCTCCTCTTTGGGTAAAAATTGTTGTATGGATTTGCATACAGAACTTCTCTGCACAACATCATCTGTACAAAGATGCTTTTCTCTGAGGGCTGCGTGTCCTATTTTGACAAAAAAAACCCCCTCACTTTTGTGCAAACACTGAAGCTGGATTATAAACACCTACCAGCAATTAATAAGGACTGGAGAGAGTCAAGGCACTTCTGCCTCCAAAAGTGTAATCCCATTTCTCTCTATTCTAAAATTTAAAATGGAGCTCTGAGAACCTTTGGCTGTCCCATTCCTACTGATCATCACAGACAGAGACCTGTGCACATTTCAACCCCTTTGCAACAACTCTGCCTTTCAATTTTCTTATGAAAGAACTTGAAATGCAACAGCACATCATGGAAAGGGAGATGTTAGAAGAAATTGCTATTCTGTGTTTTCTCTAGAGTCAGCAATGTGCCTTGTGAAACACTGTGGGAGGGCCATGGTCCTGTCTGTGTTTAGAGGAACTGTTCCCTACAGAAATACCTGCTTTTTTTCTCCAAAATTTCCACCAAAACATCCCCTCACTTAGATAATTCTGTATGCAATTATTCAACCACTATCAGCAGCAGCAATCATGCCTCATACCTCTACATTACCTGAAATTATTTGTATTTATCCAGCACAAAGTACATTGGTTCTGGGTTTACCCTCAGAGCCGGGATTGAGAAATACATCACTTTTGTTACAAAGGTGGTTTTACAAGCACCATGTCTGTTTGCTAGGTACTGAAACATTTCAGTCCCTTTTGGAACCCAGAAGTGTTGGAAGGAAAAGAAATTGCCAGTCTGGTGGGATCTCTGTTTAAGTCCAGCTGTCAACTCCAGCCTGGAGACACTGCACAGCTACAATTCTTTGACTGAAAGCTGATATTTTGTTTGTGCCAGTGTGGCAGGAACACCCTCACCCCACCCCACCCCACAGTCATGGGGTTATTTGTTAGTTTTGGCCATTGGTTTTGGTAGTGAATTAAAGTTTCCTTAGTTTGTTCTTGCATGAAGTTGTTTCTCTGTTCCTCTGTGACACCAGCTGGGAAGACATGGAGATTCCGGCTGGAAGGAGGTGCTGAGAGGCCACACCTCAGAATGAGAGGGCTGTGTGGAAATTCCTGCTGTGGAAGAGATGGTGAAGAACTGAAAGCAATCAAAGAAACCTAAAACAGCCTTAAGGAAGGGATGTGGGGCTTGATAAGTGCAAGACATAGCAAATACAGGCATTAGAGCTGCGTGCTGTGAGTGTCCCTGGGATCTGAACCATTTACATTCTACTCTAGTCCAGCCCCTGAGATCCCACACGTTCACAATTGAACCTTTTCTTTATTTACCATTTCCCAAGCTGGGTACTAAGGAATTTTGACAGGGATATGTTCAGTTTTGTATAACACAGACATGTGAGAGAAGAGACAGTCCCCCTAAGACCTGGGGAGCACACCTGCTCAGCAATTTCTTTTCATTTTCAGGCTTGTCACTTGACTTTTTTTCCAATGCATTCAATATATGTCATGTTGATTTTAGATCATTTGAGTGTTATGAAATTTCATGTGGAACAAAGCCAACACACACCATACAGAATGTCTGCATTACAGCATTAAAGCTGTTGTCATTATCAATGGGAACTTTATCTAAAAACTCTAAAAGTTGAAAATCTCTGGGGGCAGTCTCATGGTTTAGGGCTTGTAAATATTCAAACATTAAAAAAATATGACATTTCAGAAGCTGGAAGAAAAAAAAAGTTAACTTTTCCTATGCTTAGTACGCCTTTTATTGCTACAACAGAAATTTAAATTAAATTATGTGGAATCCAAACCAGGAAAAAAGAAATGGCATTGTTTGAATAAGAAATCTTCTAACTTTTGTGCAGTATTCTTTTCTTTGCATGGTATGGACACATCAGATATGATCATGAGGTATTTAGTCCTGGCGGTACAAGACAGATTTATTTTATCACTTTGGATCTTCTGTCTTTCTGTTTGATAAACAAAGTTAGTAGCAATTAAAGAAGCTAAGCAAAAGAGATCTTCAGATAAATTTTAAAAAAATATTAGCTAAATCTAGCTGTTAGTGTTAGATGATTTATTAAAAACAACCATATTTGTAATCTACTTATTGGACTTAAATTGTACTTAATATTGACTTTCCATTCTATTGTAAAATATTTGGACATGATATAAACTTTAATTCCATGATCAATAGCTTCAGTTTAGTCAGAAATGTCACCATGTCTTAAGGGAGTAAGAGTTTATTTAAGCAAACATGAAGGTAAACACTGAAAGAGGAAATCTACTTTATCTCTCATAAATATTTTACTTTGTTTCATCAGCTGTGCTAAAGAGATTAATCGTTTGCACTGTTAATTCTCCTCACTTCTTATAGCATAGGAATTACACTGTGATTAGCAATGGTCAGGCAAAAGCAGCTTATACCAGAATGTGCCACCTACCTTCAAAATTGTTTACAGAGCTTGAATCAGGATGGAAAACCTTATGAAGATTATGGTGTATGCTTAATTTTTTTTTTTTATTTTGTGTGTAATTTTCCTCTCCAAAAGTACCTGGGAGACACCAGCAACAATAAGAAAACTCAAAATAGTCTCCCTGTGAGCTACCTTGGCACTAAAGTGTGAATTTTTGGCTTTTAAAGTGATTGTGATCAAGAACAAGTGATTGCTTGAACGTATGGTTTTAATATCATTCTTTATCTGAAATATTCCAGAGACTATAGCTGGGATTAGGTCCCAAAATTTACATCAGGATGCTAAATCCCCCTCATTTTCTGGGACAAAGAGAACTTTATTGTTTGAGATATAGGGCTCAGTGGCAAATGACTGATTTTAACCTGCTGTTCCCCCGTAGAAAAAAAGTTGAAAAATACAAAAAAAAAATAATCTATGTTTAAACTTTTATACTGTAGGTTTGAAATTTTGCTGTTTCATATATGCAAAGTTTTTCATATTTTTGACCTCAAATAAATTATGATCAAAATGAACTGAAAAATGAATATTTAGTTATCTAAGCAGAAACTGAAATGTAATGCCAGTTGTTTGACAACCTTACCTCCTATGATTACTGTCAAATATGAATTCTACTTTAACCAGGTCAAACAGAAGAAAAAAAAGTTTATAGAGAGAGGTTTATAGGATTTTCACTGTTCTTTTGAAATGCACATATAATGTTATTCTGTAAATTCAATTTTAATTAATGAGAACTCACCACTGACTTGCTAAAAGAGAAACATTTAATGCCATTAAAATGCCACTTTTCTCCTAGCAAGATCTCAATCTGTTGTGTGCTTTTGTCTCAAGAGATGGACAAAAAACCAGAGGAGGTTTCAGCAATCCTTATTTCCAAATAAACAGTGCTGCTGTTCTGAGGCCTTCCCACTCACAGCACATTAAAATGTGACACTGAACAAGCTCCTTTTAAATGCTTGTAAAAAGGAGAAAGGTTTGTGATGCTCAAAGGTAAGGCAAAAATGTATTTTAGGCAAAAAAGCATGAAGACTTTTATCAGGATCTGTAAGGAAAAGCACATTTAAACAGTCAGGAAAGGTTGAGGCAGCCTGCACAGCCCTGCAGCACACAGAAATATCACCCTTAATTTGCCCATCTGTCCAACAGCTGTAATGTGCCATCTCTCCCCCTCTCTCTCTCCCTAACCTGCAGATAATTCATGACAGAATAAAATGGTACCTGATCAAATGGAGTTTTACATACTTTATCTAGGCATTTGGGCCCGACACACAGCATTATTTGTCTCGTGACCTTCTCCAAGCCTGCAGAGCAGCATCTCCTCACTGCCTGGAGTTGCATCTGGGCCCCTTTTGGAGCCTTTGCTGGGATGTCAGATTCATTACAGGCAGTTCAAAACAAGCTTTTTTTACTAATAGTGCTGTCAAGGAGACAACAAGCAAGTAACAGCACCTCAAACCTAAGGAAGGAAGATTTCAACTGAGTGGAATTTCACCAGAAAATGTTGTGGTTTTTTTTTTTTCTGAAGGAAGAGTTTTCAGAAGGCAATTTCTGCTGAATTCCTGATCCTATACCTTATATACCTAAGAATTCAACATGCAGATCCAAGCACTCAGGTTTTTTCCTATGGTATTATACAATTATATAATTAATTCATGTATAAAACATAATCTTAGCATCTTGACCATGACCTGACAGTTCAGAAAGAGGATGAAAAAAAGCAGTGGAGACCATTTTTGTACACAACATTTTATCCACAGTCATTCTTTTGTTCTCAGAGTATCACAGAAGCTAATGAGCTATGAAACACTATCAGTCTTGGGTTATATTTTTCAAGGCAGGCATGAATAATTTTCCCCACGAACTATTGCTTCAGGAAGAGGCTGAGATTTGTGTCTACCATCATCCAGTGTTTCCTGTTAGTTGTACCATACAGCTCCCAAAATAAACTCTTGTGAGTACTTTTAGACCTTTTAGCTAAAGGCAATTTGTATTTTCCAGACACTTCAAGAACTTTATTTCAGTAAATTAATAATTCTGCTTCTATCTATAACTCAGATACATGCAAGACAATGCATTTATTGCCTCATACTATTTTTATTCTCAGGAAGGAAGCTGAATTGAATACTGCATCATAATAAGTGCAAAATTACTTAACTGATGTTAAACACAATTAAAAAGAATACGTAGGGCAATAGGGGAGCTAGGAAAACACACTAAAATAGTTTTTATGGCTCATCATTACTGCAGGTCTTGCTTTGCTACACGGAGTCATCACTAAGATGGAGGTGAGCACTCATAGCCCTAATGTAGATAATTTTGTCAAGGTCATTAGGTGTTCAATAGTGTTTAGTAAAACTGGAAAAGCATTGCACCTGGATGGCTCTGGGATGGTTTGTGTACCAGGAAATGGGAAATGTGGTGCAGATTGTGGTTACAGATTATTCTGGGGGATTAGTTACACTGCTTGCAGATGCATTTGCTAGGGGTAAAACTAGGCAGACAACAGGTTCACAATCATCTGCTATAAATTCTAATTTTGTACCAGGCACAGGCCTATCAATTTGTGTCTAATTATATTCTTCCATGTGAGATATAAAATACCTCAGGGTTTCTATAATAAAGGCTCATTAATGTGGACGAGAAATAATTCTGAAACTCTTTCTACCAGGGCTAATGTTAATACAGATTTTAATTGCTCTTACAGGATATTAAAACACTGATTTTTTTTATATCAGTTTTAACCTAATCATTAAATGGACCCATTTTTGTAACCCTATATTTTCAAGTATTGCATTTTACACTGGTAATTGCGTCATTACCAGTCATGTTGAACCAGAGAATAAAAGATGAATGCAGAAAGGATAAAAGGTAATATTATCAAAGATATGTGAGAGTCAATGCCCTTCAATTCATTGTGGTTCCCTTTTCTATGTTTAAAATATCCTTTTCTGGCTTAGATCAGTGAATATCCTAAAATACATGTAAAAATAAAGTGTAAAAATAAAGTGTAAAAATAAAGCAATAATATTGTGAATAAAAAAGAATTAGTATTACATTATTTAAAGGAATTTAAGTTTTTCTCTAAAATAAAAGGCAAAAGCAAAATCTCTCCAATAAAGACTTACACTTTTAGAATTAAAATTGTTAACCTTTGATCTCAAGGATTTAATTCTTTTGAAGCTACTCAGGGCCTGAGAGGGTGCAAAACAAGCACATCTCAGCAAAGCAAGAACGTCCCAGACCAACATTATTTGACTTGAAGAACAGGTAACCAGCAACTCTGTTCCTGGGTGTCCCATGTTTTATGGGACAGAAAAGAAAAATATTATTTTGCCCACAATAAAAAGCAAATTCTACGTTGTCAAATTCCTCAAATACCACTGTATTTCAAAAGCCTTTTGGAAATAACATTCAAGTATATATTTTGTACTGAAAAAGAATAATATTCATGGGCTCGGTGGTGATGGAAGAGACATTTTTATGCACACCTTGTCAAACTGCGAAGTACCACCAGCCCCTGGACCGCTGTCATTTGAATAGATGACAGGGGCATTTGTCACAGGATTCAGCCTGGGCTGCACAGCCACCTGGATAAACAAAGTGCACCATGGGCAAAAGGGCCTTCGTGGTTTCATTTCTGTCAGGAGAAAAGGGGAAAAGACAAAAAAAACCCTGAAAGGTTCACACTTGGCTTTCTAAAATACTTGCAGATTGAAAAATAAAGCTGATTTGAAGAAGCAGTTTGTGTGATAGAACTGTCAGTTCCTTTGTAAAAGGGAGCTGAGCTAACAATAAACTGATAAATAGATTCATAAAACCAGGGTGTGTGTTCAGGAAAGTGAGAGACAAATGGACTGAAGTTTTGGTGCCACCAATGAGAAGCAGGAAAAGAGAAATACATTTTTTTTTCTGTGATGTTGTGCATAGCAACATGAGGAATATATTAAGGTGTCTTAAAGAATTCAACTTAAAATCTTATCAAATATCCTACTCAGAACTCTTCCTCCTTTGACAATTGCATGAAAATATCCTGAGGATTATATTTCTAAAAACATTTCTAGTGAAAAACTACTGTAAGTCTTTGGGGGATGTCTTGGGTTATGGAACCAAAAATGTGTATTCTATTTCACTTGTTGAAAGCAGCTGGGGAGATGTTTTTTCTTTATCTCTTGTAACTCTGGGAGGAGGGGGGTGAATGCCTTCTGATAATGGGCCAGCTGTTCAAACCAGGTGGGGCAGTGTTTCTTATCTGTTTTCACAATGGGCCATTAAGACCCGCCAAGCTGTTCTTCTCCCCAGAGCAGTACATCCACAAAGCAGAACATCCACATTCCATCATCCTATTGTGAGATGCTCCACCCAGTGGGGGGAGCCAACCATTCCTACCTGGATAAAAACTGAGACATAGGAATACAAGGGATCTGGCTTCACCGGATTCTGGAGGAAGACTGGACCCTTCTCACCATCACTGGACCCTTTTCTCTCAGGATCATCTCTGCCCCGCCAGAACCACATCTGCCACTCCAGGAGGACTCACTTTTGGACTGCTCCCAACAGCCTGACCAACAGGGTGTCATGTTGTAGCTCTGACTCTGTCAGGGTTTTCCAGGATTGTTGTTTGTTTGTTTTCTTGGTTGGTTGGTTAGTTTTGTTTTCTACTATATTTGTATTGTTAATATTCCTAGTAAAGAACTGTTATTCCTATTCCCAAATCTTTGCCTGAAAGCCCTTAATTGCAAAATTATAATTTGGCAGGGGTGAGGGGTTTACATCCTCCATTCCAAGGGAAACTCCAGCTTTCCCTGGCAGATACCTGTCTTTGCAAACCAAGACAGGCGAATTTGCTATGTCTTCTTGCAGGCTGTAATAGAGCACAAACCCAACTACAGATAGGGATAACATCCATCCAGCACTGAATGGAACAGGTAGGAGAGACAACAAATAAAAGTTGTGAGAGGAAGAAATTAGCCAGCTATCTCACATGCCACAGTTCATGACCAACAGCCATTGTGCCCAGGGGACTTCTGCTTTCAGGTTTAACAGCTGAATTTTGGTAGAAGACCCTTTCAGTGATGCCATAAAATAATTCCACTTAAGAACTGGAAAACATATATTTGTCCTAAAAAGTGAACTGGAGAGGAAGACAGGTTTGTTTTGTTGTTTTGTTTTTCTGTTGGTTTTGGGTTTTTTTTTTTTCCCTTCAGGTTTCAGAGCCCTTCTAAAAACCCAGTTGCACTCACAAATGTCAGCACCTTAATTACCGGGTGAATTCATTTCACCATTAACGTGCCATTTAGAGGTATGCACCATTACCTTTCCAGGCTTCAGTTTAGAAATAAAACGTGAATGAAAATTAGATGACCTAAATATCCTCCACAATAAAGAGAAATGGATGGTGCTGGGAGGTGACAGCCCAAAAAGAAGAACTGCACTTCTGGTTCTGCAATCAGAAATGTCTCAGGGCAGACTCATCACTGCAAGAATGTGGCAGCGACCTGAGGGACAAATTTATCTCCCTAGACTCCAAAGGCCTTCCCATAGCACCTGAATACATAAATACATCGTATTTATAACTTTTAGCATCAGATTTACCTTTAATAATCTTTGGAGACCAAGACAGAGAGAAAGTAGGATTTATGACAACATTCACATGAAAGCATTGGATTTTTAAAAGTTATTTGGGTAATTTACAAGCTTGATTTCTAATATTAATACTACTCAGGATCCAGTCTTTCCTTCTGCCTTCTTTTTAAATGTTGTTATTAAAACCAGCCAAACAAAAACAGTAAAGTGTATGTGGTTTTGGGTAAAAACTGCTTCTGTTTCCTGAAGTGTCTTGGGTTTATATTGTTGTTTGGTATTTATATTTCAAAATGACTTACCATCTTTCTTTTTGTAATTCTAAATATTTACAAGATTCTCAAAAGCAAATTAAGAATGTCATTTCTAACAAACTAACAACATAAATGTACTAGAAGTCATTCTATAGGCTGTAGTCAGTTCCAAATGCACCAATTTTTTGTGAAACGGGAACAGATATATGTATCAAATTAATAACAAACATCCTTTAAGAACAATAAAATATTAAACAAGGAAAAATTTCTAATAAATACCTCAGTCCTGGAAAAAATTATATTGGACTCAAGGCTCACAAGCTACACAAATGCTGAGTGGGTATAATACCTGTGTCCAGTCATGACTTCACAGGGTAGGTTTGGCACAGGAGGAGTGAAAAGCTGAAAATATGTAAAAATACTGGGTTAATGTTCACTGTTAACCTGAACTTTTCACACTCCTCTTCTGCCCAAGAGCTCAGCTTTTCCCATCACATCCTGGCCAGAGCAAGGTGGTTTTTCAGCCAGGAGCTGAGCTCTCAAAGCCTGAAAAACAAGCAAACAAAGAGCAGGTGTGACTTAACCAGGAAGCCTAAAAATTCCTGTGCATGAAATGTCCTGCCTGAACCTGAGATAAGGCTGACAGGTTTCAATACTTGTTCCTTCAAAATGTATTTTTCAGGATAATTTTAGTGCTAAATCCCCTCCCCACTTTGGACAATTCCTGGTAGAGATTTGTATGCTTGGTGTGCTGTGGCTGATGACACCCTTTTGTTAAATGCTAAAAACCTGCATTTCAGAGTGAAAACCATTTTCCTTTGACATTTATAATCATTCCTACCTGTGAAGAGAATACAGGCACACTTCATTCCTACCCACTAGAACAGCACACACAGGCAAATCAATTTGAATAACCCACATTTCTGCTTTGGGTTGGTTTTGTGGGTTTGGTTTGCCTGTTTGATTTTCTGTGAGAATGCTTATATTTGTATTAAATGCTCTTTTTTACAATCTGTTTAATCATTGCAAGTAATAAATATATAAATAGAAAATCAGAAACTTGTGCTGGAGTCAGTTATTTAAAAAGCATGGTCATAAAGTACTGAAACCCATTTTTCCAAGATGAATTTACACAGGATTGAAGAATGGTTCACTACTAATCAACACATTTAAACTGGAACAAAAAAATGCCAGTGAATGTGTCATTTTTACCATTCACCACATACCCATATTAATTCCAAAAAGCTGAAACAAGTTATAGTTGTGGTTTTGGTTTTTTTTCCCTGTCTTAAAACCTGACAATGCATGAAGAACCAGACACAATCAGAGAGATTTGTAAACCTTCAGGGTGAAATATTTAATAGGATAGCTATGGTAATACAAAGTTTTATACTTGATGAAATTAAACTGAATTATAGGAACTGTAACAGATTTTGTGCAACATGAAAGGTAAATAATGAGGCAAAGAGTCATTGCTTATGGCCTATATCCTGATGTATTTATGTAATTGTCAGCTGGTTTATCACCCACATGGGAAAGATTTGAATTTTTAATAGATTTTAAGTTCTTGAACAGCTGTCCTACAATCTAGTGGTGCTTAAAAGAGTTTATCCATTTTCCTAGCTGCTTTGTAAGAAGATGTTTGACTAGATGTGGAACACTGAGCACCACTTTGAAATGCATTCTGTACAAAATCAAAAGGTATTTTTCATTTTAAACATAATTTTCTGTCTTGTTTTTTAGTTTTCAATTAAGAAACAAATAGTCCAAGAGTAGTGGTTTGGATTTATACACATGGTTAACTCTGTGCATTTTAGCTTCTGTTCTTTATTTTTTAAGGATGCGCAGTACATAAACATAAGAGGATGGCTCAGACCCTGGGTTCTTCTAAAATTAAATAACTATAGTGAGTGTCAGGAAATTTTTTCAGTCTCTCTTGATCAGAAAATATGTTGAATTAGCACCTAGATTTTTACAAGATTTCAGAAAATGGAGGAAATCAGTGGACCATATTTAAAAAATCATGCAGATCCTACAGGTAAGTATCTAAATTTAAAAATAACCAAAAGAAACATTTCAAAACCAAGATTACATTTGGTCATACTTCAATCTGAATCTATTTAATTTTTTTTTTCTGCTTTGGAAGACTTCCTAAAGAAATTGTACATATGGTAGGTATGCATAATTTCTACTTCTCTGAACATATAAAATCATAAGGATATAACTGTAAATAACAGGTTTTATTTTTTAGAAATATGAAGGACATAAGTGAATAATAATTTATAGTTTCTTAATTCTCTGTGATGGATTCAGGTCATGTTTTCTGTTATACCAAATCTGATTGCCAAATTGTCAGTTCTAATGCAAATCTCAGTTTTAATCTCCCCTGCAGCCCAATTAAAAAATTACTTTTTGATCAAGTTCCTAGATTTTAGAATTATCTTTTCATGATAAGTCAAAAAAACGATGTTAAAACGTGCTTTCTTTGTACAAAAAGAATAAAAACTACTTTGTGGGGCACTAATAAAAATGGCAAGAAATTCTTAGAAATTAACTAAGAACTTCCCATTCCTAAAATCTGAATACCCCAAAGTTACACAATGCATTAAGGAAAGGAAGAAATAAAAACCTCACTGTTCTTCTAGACACTGATCTT
The DNA here is from genome assembly GCA_016584745.2 of Phylloscopus trochilus trochilus. Classification (NCBI taxonomy): domain Eukaryota; kingdom Metazoa; phylum Chordata; class Aves; order Passeriformes; family Phylloscopidae; genus Phylloscopus; species Phylloscopus trochilus. The sequence goes on from WQNJ02000015.1 coordinate 27,359,868, forward strand.
ACAGAACCAAGGAATTAATAACTAATAAAGAGTACTGGATACAACTTTGTGGAAACTGTCTGGACCTAAGACATCATTTTGTGACAGGAATTAAGGTTTTGCCTGATGAGGGTAAGAAAAGGACACAAAATGTAAGGGGAAACACTGATAATAAAGGGGACATTCCTTTTGAAAAGCAGAGTATTGCCAATTGACCATTGAGAAAGTCATAAGACGTAGGAATGCCAACTTGCCTGAGAGAATTATTATTATTATTATTATTATTACTACTACTACTACTATTATTATCATTATTACTGTTTTTATTGATAATAATAATAATAATAATGTGCTCCTCTCAGCCCTAGCACAGCCTGGATTCCATACAACTGGAATGTGGCCAACAACACATTTATTTTATGTCACTGTCAAAAATTGGTTGATGGTAGGATGGGACAAATTTACCTGTGTGCTTTGCAAACCTTGCACTTGGCACAGATACCCACTGGATTTACATGGTTTACATGATATAATCCATGGCCACAGGAATGTCTGAAATACAGAGCATTCACACTATGTTATGGAAGAATAAATAACCTGCCCTAAATTGGCAGACAACTTTAAAATTACACTCCCATTAAATGCTTTGGATTTTTTTGGCTTTGGATCTATTTCAGAAATGAGTTATCTGATGAACACAGAAATTGATGTATGTTTCCCAAACTTCAGAACAGAAGAAAGAAATTAATCACATTTTTGCCTCTCAGTTGTTATAACAATGATGAATGATGTACTCCTCTAGAAATGTTGCTGAATCATCCAGTAAATTGTTTGCTCTACAGTAGGTCTCATCCACAGATATGCTGACCTTCAGTGTGTTCCTGACAGGCTCAGTTATCAAAATCTGTTTTTCTGGCACAAATTCTGCTCTTCCAAAACCGTAACTTGTTCATTTGTAAAAAAAAGGCTGCCAGTAATTGAGCCTGTTTATAACCTTTCTGTCAGGATTTTTTCTTTGTGTAACTCCAAACAGAAGAATGTTACACAGATTCATAATGATGCATTTAGTGAAGTAACCCATTGTCAATGTCATAAACACATTAGGAACTTAATTTAAAATGAGGGCAAAATGCAACTGTTCTGCATAATGAAAGCTGATAATTCAGGGGAGTTAAGCTCTTCATCATTTACATAACTGGCTAAAAAAGAGCTAAAAATAAAAATTAAGACCTAGTCTTTGCTATATGATTCACAATTCCCTGAAGAGGTTTTCTGTTTCTCACCACCACCAGCAGCACAACTTCAGAAAGGGTGGCAGTCAGGCTGGAAATGGCCACACAGGTGTCCACACAAATTCCATACCATGGCACGGTCCTGCAGCTATTCACAGGAATGAGTCCTTCTGAGGTGAACAGTCAAACACTCTTTGACTTTCATTTTTCAGCCTATCAACAGTTCTATTGGGTGCAGAAAAATCGGTTTTGCTCTTTGCTTTAGGCATAGACTGCCTTTACTACCACAGTCCCAGGATCCTTGTGGAGAAATGCTGATTGCATACAGCATTTGGGTGCATTTTTTTACCAGCTAACTCAAATTTCTTTGGTCCTACTAACTAGGCTAACCAGTCATGGGTCCTTTAGTATTATTTCTCTGAAGAGGATGGATAAAGAGTAGTTTATGGAATAATATCCTACAGCCAGAAGGAACTTAGTTATTTCAGTTTTACCTGGAATAGTGTTCCAGACACACTGTAATTGTTATAAGCTGGTCTTTGCTTCTAGTTTTGACTCAAGCAAACTCAACAAGTCTGTAAGACAAGACAGACAAAGCATCCAGGACAGACTCAACTTGACATATGGCATTTTAATTCTCTTCAGCTCCCAGAGGAAGAGATTCTCCTGCTCAGGTGGGAAAACCATACCCTGAGGAGAAGTTGTAACACCAGAGTGTTACTCTCTGAGCAGCAGAAGAGAATGAACATCAAATAGACCAGTGAGAAGCTTCACTGCTTTTCTGCAGCAGCATAACCAAACAGCACCATGGCTCCAGGGCTAACTGAAATCCACAAAAAAAGCCCAACAAAATCGGGAAACAACACTGAAATGATGAGAAATCCTGATTCAGCAAATTCAATATCAGCAGCTCAAAGCAACCTCAGAATCTGTCATTACAGGAAATGCCTTGGAACAGTTTTCCTTAACAACCTCAGGAGATGTTTTAATTGCACGGTTGTAGTAGGGAGCATATTCACCACATGTGAAAAGATCTGTTATATGCATGACTCTGAGGGATGTGTTTTGCTACTCTATATACTTAAAATGTAAATTACACCAAGTGCTTATCATTTATCATTGCTTATCATCAGAACCACATTATCATTTGCAGGCAATACTTTTTTTTATACTTTTTTTACAACCACCTTTAATGGTACAACAAACTAACAAGTTTTTCAGAGCATTAACTCTGTAATTGCCTCCTTTTTTTCATGTGGTAACAGATGGGTGTTTATCTCTTGGGAGAAGGGAATCAGGAATCCTTTATCTGCAAAGCAATTTTCTCTCTCATTGTAATCAATACATTTTATTATGTATGTATTAAAATCCAGTTAAACAGCAAACTCAAATGCATCTCTGTACATAAAGATAAAAAAATGAACTAAATAGGTGAAATGGTCAGTTCAAACTTTTAATGCAAGATGGTGCAATCTCTATGCAGAGAATGGAGTTCTTATTAAAAGCTCACATTTCATTATCCATATTTTGATGAAGGGGTGAAATCATGGGATAGACTGCAAGAACCCCAAAAGCAAAATCATAATTTTCCAATATTTACTCTTATGATCATGGTTCAACAATTTCTCTGCAATGGCACAATTCTTGCTGAGTGATTGGGGAACACAAATTTTTGAGCTTCACTGCTGATGCACACAGGTCTGAAGAGGAACAAACTTGTCTTTGTCATTTGCAGTCCAGAGTTACATATCTTGACAAGATTCCCAGATTATATTCTGAGCAATTGTTAACAAATCTGAGTGACCACGATATTTTACTTCATTAAGAAAGAAAAATAAATGTGTGGGGTGGTGTTGGTTTTTTTTTTTGTTTTTTTTTTTTTTTTTTTTTTTTTTTTTTGTTTTTTTTTTTTTTTTTTGGTGGTGATAACTGATTAATCTGTTGTATAAGCAAGTAGCATAAATTTTTGGAGGGAGATAAAGAGCATGGAAATGAGAAGATTGAAGTATTTCCTCCCTTTTCTGTGTTAAAAACTTCTAAATCCACCTGTCATGTTCTGAGCTGTAACGGGTTACTGTTCTTTTGGAGTACAAGCTGCATTTTCCACTCTGGTTTGACCATTTCACCTCTGAGTGAGTGAACCAAGTATTCAGATTCAATTTTAAGCAAACATTCTTCTCAAAAAAAAAAACCATTAACCCCTCTATTAAAGAATTCCTACTTAATATTTAATAATACTCCTTATTAATTTTTATGTCTTAACAGAAATAAAATGCTTTATTTCTAATGAAAATAGGTTTAAACCATCACATTTTGAATTTGAAATGGATGTCTTCAACGTTTTTAAGGTTCTTTTTCCCCAGTAAATGTTGTCTTTTGACCCTCATATTTTAGGGAAAACAAAGACTTGTAAAGTCATTATTTGGCATTTTAATTATTGTCTTTTATAAAGACCATAAAAAGATGATCAATTCACTCAGTAAAGACAGCAATGGTGTAAAGATTCCATGTTAATATTCCATGGATATTTCTGCAAGTGACTAAGGATGAAATGCAGAAAATTACTTACAGTTAGGTCCATTTTTGTCTTTGCAGTCTCAGAGGAGTTGCCTGTGAGCAAAACCAGATCTATTTGAAAGGACAATCACCAATGATTATCATAGGTAAGATCGTTTTCCTGAGAAAAGGGATTGTTTCCTATTCAGCAGCTCCTCCACAGCAATGATATCCCATTGCTGTTATTGCTCTATTTGGGTCATTGGTAGCTGAAAGTGAAAATAAACTTTTGCAATGGCAAAAAACCCCCAAATCCTCAGGACAATCATCTACAAAACAAAGATTTTGGATAAAGTTGTATCTGCAGACCTAACCTTTTTAGAAGTTTCTCTTAGCTGATCACAGATACTTTTCAGTAATATGAATTTCTGCAGTGAATAACAAATAGCCTGTATTCTTTATTTAAGAGGTCATATTGATTTTGGAACCAGTTCTAGTTAGGGAGACACATTAAGAATGCATTGCATCTTAATTATAACCAACTCAAAGGTGCAATACTTTTTATTGGCATTAAACAAATCAATCAGCATAAATTAAAAATGACAGAGGCTCAGAACAAGAGATGCTGTACCTCATGCTTTGAGTCTATAACTGGATAATATAACAATAATATTAATGAAAATAAACTGCTGGAATACAGTGTTTGCTAACTGAAAGTTACATATTCTATTACTAAAACACGAAATACAACCACTTGTATTGCTAGGATGAATTCCTGCCCCCCTGTGGTGTGGGTTTTTTTGTTTGTTTGTTTGGTTTTTTGTGGTTTTTGTTTGTTTGTTTGTTTGTTTTGTTTTTGTTTGTTTTTCTTTCTTAGAATGAGCTTTGACAAGGTAACTTGATGTATTTTTCCTTATCCAAGTTATCTCAATGCTACATGATCTGTCTAGGGCAGAAATAATGAATGTTTTAAATATGGACTAGAAACATGTGAGTGAAATAGCATCTACACATAGAGATCCCCTAGAGAGAGTGAAAAAAAGATTGTCTGAATCAATGAAGAAATGAAGATATGAATCAATGAGGATATAATTTGATCATACTTTGATAGAAGGAAGGTGTATTTTGAATAGCTCTGAAATTAAAAATATCTATTATATTTTAGCTGTTTTTTTTTTTAATTGCATACCTTTTTTATAAAGAGAATATTTGACTGAAAGCACCTTTTGTTTTGGTAAATTTGGAATAAGAGACCTTATGCCCTGATGAAGGTTTCTTAATAGCAGCCAATGTTTTGAAGAGGCCTTTAATGAAGAACATTAACATTTCCTTTTCTGTCCCATTTTAATATTTCCTGCCACAACGTTGTTTTCTGTAACTTGTTCAATTTTGTTTTCATTCCGGCAGCAATATTGGCCACATAAAATGAGGTTTTAATGATTTTACCAGCCCTTCATGAAAAGAATTCATATTATTTTATTAACATTCTTATCCAATCATTTTTCTTGATGCAACAGCTTCTTTAATGCTTGCAGTGCCTTAAATTCCAAAGGTTAGTGAACGGAGCAGTTATTACATCTGACCTAAAATTAGAAGCATTTTCAGCTTTGTTATCCTGCTGAAATATAAACTATGCTGAACAAAACATATTTGGAAGGGCTCCCTTTGCAACAATTTCATTTTTCCTGCCCTAAATGCCACAGCAGCAGTGACCAAGTGCACAGACTGGCTGCCAGCTGTGCTTACAGAACAATAAATAAGTTTCATAGAGCTCAAATTATTTCCATGGCTGATTCCTGAATCTTGTATCACTGGAAAGCCTTAAAACAGATATGCTGAAAAATAAAGCACACTGTGTCTACCTTAGTGTCCAAAGAAATGGTGCCTCTTTAATCAGCTAATTACCTGTATGGTTAATCCTGTTCCTCATGATATTGATGTTAGCGCCATAAGATGGAAATATTTTTTGTCTTTGTCAGATTTTGCTCAAAGCCAGACAGAATACAGCAGTCAAGACCACTTAAAAGTAAAAAAAAATCTTTGAATAAACAGGTACCAGGAAATAAAAAGCAAACAACAAACAAACAAACCAAAACAAAAACCAAAAACCAAAACAAACAAACCAAAACAAAAACCAAAAACAAACAAGCAAACAAAAACATCAAACCAAAACAAAGACCAAAACCAAAGAAAACAACAAACAAAACAAAACAAATAAACAAAAACAACAAACAAACCAAAACAAAGACCAAAACCAAACAAAACAACAAACAAACCAAACCAAAGCCAAGCAACCAAGTAAAACAACAAACAAACAAACACACACACACAAACTCCCCCCAGCTTTTTAAAAATAATACAAAAGTCCTGAATGATGTCATCAGGGCCCATGGCTGGATCTGGTCCCCATCTCAGGTGGGGCTGAGCTGGGCTCAGGACCATGGGTGAGGAAGATACTCTGGACCACCAGGGCCCTGCAACCTTCTCAGGGCTCAGACACCTTCTGCATTTACAGCATATCAACAGCTCATGTTATCAGAACGTGACCATATAAACACCTTGTCAAAGCAAGTAATTAGTCTAATTAGGTGGGCTTTCAGCTCAATGGCTACGCTGCCATCTGGAGCCTGGGTCGAGCAGGATGTGCAGCTCTGCTCACCCTCCGTGTGCTGCTCGTGGCTGGGGGGTGTGCAGAGTACAAACACAACCCAAGTTATCCAGCACAAAACTGCTACAAATCTGCTTTTATCTCTTGCTCTGTTGTCAGTGCGTTGAAATTAGACATTGGGTTTGTTCCAGGGTTGCATTCTTTGGTAGTTTTATACAAAATTCTTTTGGAGCGACTCCGCTCTAAGAACGTTCATCAATAACTTTGATTCCAGAAAAGCTTTGGGGAAACTCGGGAGGATTTTGTAGAAACAGCAGGAAAAATTAAAACCAGAAGTTGTCAGCACTGAGAGAGACAAAATGGGAAAGGTGAAGGTGGGAAAGCAGTTAGGCAAAAATGTTCAATACTTCGACTCAGTTACCACACCTATGACAAGAGTATTAAGGGATAATCAATACAAGAGGAATATTATGTTGCAATACATCAACAGGTGGGTTACTTCTGCAATTATTTTCTAGCAGAGAAAAAATATCTCAAACCCTCACTTTGTAAGAACAAGTTATTATCCTTAATTTCAGAAGAAACACAAAAGAAGTTTTATGCTTAGGAAAAGTGAAATGCAAGATTTCCTTATGCCAGTCTATGAAATGGACTCACCGAAGCATCCTGAAAAGTCTGGTGAGCCATCAGGAATAACCACTTAAACCCATTTATGATTAACAATAAATTCATAAAAACAACTTTTAAAAAGGAAATGAAGAAATGGCATGAACTTCTCAGATTATATCAGTCAGCAGCACTTTTAAAATGTGTTTCAGTCAATTAAATCATATCAGTGGCTTTTTATTGTTACTGATTAGAACCTATGGACTGGTCTTTTATCAGGAACAAGTTTAAGCATACTGCACTTTAAGCAGAGCTCCTGTTAACATAAATTTTAATATTTCAGTGCCTTAGAAGAAGATTAAGTGGTTGAGCAGCTGACAAAATAGAACAATTTGATGGATTACATTTAAATCAGCCAAATATATTTTAATAAAAAACTCATTTTTGACTTGCTTGCATTCAAAATACTCCACATATTTTAAAACCTCCTCTGTAGACAAAGAAAAGTGTGTAAATACAATATATGCAGTATGAGCAGTTGGATAAGGTCACTGCTTGAGGAATGACATCACTTGCCTTAAGTTTTAAGTGTCTTTACGTGGTATGTCTTTTTTTTTTTTTAAGACAATGTAATTTAAAGTGAATTAATGCAAATTACAGTAAAAGGAAGTATGCTATGATGATGTGGTGATGTGGTGCTAGAAAGGTTTAGGGGGTATCTTACACACATTTTTATAAGCCCCTGAGTAAATCTCAGAATTCAGCCATTGTTTTTGGACATGAAATAGTTCAAAAATCCTATTAACATCTTTGTGGAAGTGCTCTGGCAGTACTGCTACTACAGAATAATGTATTTTGCATTATCACTTATTACAGCAAAATCCTAACTTGTGAATCCAAGGGAGTTCCTGAAATCACTTCTGCAAAATTATTCTTCTTTTCTTGCAATATTTTCAATTGTGTGTATTATCTTATTGTGAAAATATAATGGAGTGCGTGACATTAGTCTCTCTCCTTTTCCTAAAATAACATAGTTTTGTGCAACTAAGACAATGTCAAATTTACTTTTGTGTAGTTGTTCCCCAGTCTTTCTAAATCACACTATTTTTTTTTCCTCCCTAGAGTAATTTAGGGTCTTCACTTTAAATGAAATTTGGCCTTTGAGAAACATAGTCCCCATCTCAATTACCCAAAGACTTGACTACAGGAAGGGATGGACTTTGAGAGCAGTTTCAACAGTTTTGCTGTGTAGCCTGTGATTTTTTCCCACTATAGCTGTTTAACAAAGTAAATTCCAAGTCTGTGCATATATAACAATGTACAAAACGAGAATGCTTCTGATTTTCAGATCTAAATCCTAATAGTGATATTCCTACTCATTTGAGGTGGATCTAGTTATAATTTGGCTGCATTGAAGACTAAACCACTTCTGATTCTGATCAGAGTAACACAAAGGTTTTATCAAAAAATTAGCTAGAAAGAGAATTGTTTGGAAAACAGAAAGTTCAAAGAGGCAAGGAAAACATATAAGGAGAGAGGAGACCTACAAATTTCTCACTTCCCCTTGTGCCCCTGCAGGTGACACTTGCTTTAAGTCAGCTCGGTGACTTTGTGGGCTGCAGGAAATTCTGCTCAGTGCCCCGAATTTCTCTTGTGGTGGTTTTTTTTTTTTTTTTTTTTTTTTTCCCTGTGTGGCCTGGGTGCCTTTGCTCAGCTCCTGCAGCACTCCCAGGCTCTGCAGGGCTGCAGGGCTGGAGCAGCCTCCCAGCTCTCTTTGCTTGCTCACACCTGGAGTCCCTGAGTCTCTCTCTCCCTTGAGCTTGTTCCATCACTCCCACAGAGCAAACTTTCCTACCACTAGAGATTTCTGCTGGACCAGACTTCTTAAAAGAGCACAGTGATGAAAAAAAAAAAAAAAAAAAAAAAACAAACCAAAAAGAGGAAAGCACCAATATACAGGTATATGATCACACTTAAACATCTGTGCAGTGTTTATGCACGTGTTGTATTTCTCCTTAGTTGAATGAGTTCTATGTTCTGTTCTATTCAGACCAAACTTCATTTCTGGCAATGCTTGAACATTGCAGCTACCTAAAATTCATATGGAAATGTTCCTTTCAGAATAGGTTACCACTCCTGTGAGAAGAGTCTCTTGCCCCTTGCACCTTAAAGTGGGTGTTGTATTTCCAGCAGAGACAATTCTCTGTGGCAGCACAACTGCTCTGCATCTGGGAGGAGCAAAATGAATTAGTCAAATAACTGAAACTTTGAAAACACAGCAGGACTTTCCCAGGTGACAGAACGAGACATATTTGATAATGTCCTTTGTTACACCTTGAAGCATCTCACAGAGAAAAATCTTCACGGTTCCACTCACAGAGTAGCAGCACAGAGCATCCAAGTTATCCAAGTTACCCAAGTTATCCAAGTTATCCAAGTTATCCAAGTTATTCAAGCTTCAGGAGGTAGAGCAGGAGCTTTGGTTCCCATGGTATGGGAATAATCTTGTAGGAATAACCTTGCTTTAAGAACTCATAACTAACCCCCCAAAATTTGGAAAGAGCTCCCCCATGCAAATCAGAAAACTGCAAGGCAGGCCAGCCCAAGGGCTCGCCACATCCATCAGAAAGGCCTTCCAGTCAGGATTGCAAGGCTGGGGTGCTGTGTTTAGAGATGTACATAGTTTTTATAAACCAGAATACAGTAATCAAATATCATCATTCTTGGGTGCCTTCTGTTGTGTTTAAAAATATTGTAATAACTCAATCTGGATAAAGAGAGAGAAGTCATAAAAAACATGGAAAAATGCATGATGGTTTGGAGATATTAACTGTTCCTGTGCTCCATATACAGGTAAGAGAAACCTCTGGTCATTAAAAAAAAAAAAAAAAAAAAGAAGCACCAATGGATGTGAATTAACTTCCACAAATTAAATCCATCATATAACTTCATTTTCAGCATTCGTTTTTTCTCCCAGATAAGCAATTAACTTTTACATCTCAGTGTCAGCAAGAATCAATTTAAAATTTGCAAACTGTAGAAAATTATGAAGGAATTTGAATGTTAGAAGCAGATTAGAATAGCAAAGATTTAATATCAGGTTGGAAGAGTAAAACACAGCTGGAGAATAAGTTGTTTTAAAAAGAATCTACAAACTCATGTAAAAGCCAAACATAATTAAGATGATGGTACTTTAAAATGTTTTTGGTTTGATTCCAACTTTGAAATCAGCTGATAAATCCTCTGTGGGCTTTGGTGGCTTCCACTTCTTCAAAAAGCTTTCATTGAGGGGAAAGGGAGATGGAGAAAAGTGGTAAAAATACTGGAAATATCTCAGCCAAAGTGGTTCTTGAGATGTCCAGGCTAAGCATGAGAAAAATAATAATAAAAAAGAAATAATATAAAGCTCAATTTGGAAATTTTAATCAAGAATAAAAAGTAAGATCCCTTTTATGGGCAGTTTTTATCTAAATTATTATTTTTGATTGCTAGTTTATTAGATATCAGATCTAATTTATTTAGTGTAGGAAGGAAAAACCACCTTGGATATTGAAAAATTGTGCTGTGGCTACTATAGAAATAACACAACGAAAGCAAGGGTTTAATTGTTATTTTAATAGCTATGAAATCACCTGCAAATAGGTGCTCTGATAATTTCCAATGACTGAATGTCAAAAATTTTTCCTGTCAAGGCCGCTGTCCCAGATATCACAGCTGAGTTACTGACACTTGTTGAAGGAGAAGGGGAAGAATTTAACAAGGTTAATAATACTACAGAGTGGAACTTTCTAAGATCTGTGAGAATTAAGAGAGGGAAGTAATTTCCAGTCTGTAAGAGTGGATATCGTGATTCACTTGTTCTGTTTTGTCTTATATTCAAAATGAACTGCTCCACAGAAACAGCAGCATTTTCATCATCAATCATTTCATCCATTATTTATCATTAATTTGTTCATCAATTTTGTTTTAGAAGAGACTACCTCTGAATTTGGGACTGAAAGCTAACCCTAAGCAAAAGGTAGATGATGCCATTTTTTATACAAATTGATTTGGCTGTGATCAATAATTTCTATTGTGGCCTAACAACAAAGCTCTGAGAACCAAGAGAAGCTACACACACACAGAGTGTTTTTAAACAATCTGTAGTAGATTGGAGCAATCTAGATTTAGCTCTTCATTGATATCTAGTGTTGCCACATTGGACCATCTGGTCCTGTTCTGTTTCTGCCTCATGAACTAGGAAAATGAGTATTCCTTTTCCAAATCACAAGTCACAAGACTTAAATATTCGGTGATGAATTACTACAGAAAAAATTAATTAATAGAACATCTGCCTGCCAAGAAGACAGAGTGCAAGGAACTAATTTGTTACAGTTCCTGGCCCAGATCCCCCCATTACTCTGGCAGCTAACAAAGACCAGAAGGCAGATGGGTCAATCTGGCCAACAATTTTTTCATGATGGTGTAACTGTCACCTGGCAAATGGAACTCAAGCAAAAACCTCTTTCTGTCTGTGCCTGCAGCAGGCTGGGTGCTCTTCCAAATCCCTCTCAGCATCTATCACTGTCTTTGGGAGATTCTGTGACTTTGAAAGTCTGGTACTAAATTACCAAAGTACACAAGTCCCATTATGTTATAACGGGTTCAGGACGATGAAGCCACCCCTGAAAACACTTCTCACATCCCATAAGTTGGTACTGCTGATGTCAAGCACAAAGGGCTTTTCTAACATATGGTATGGTAGCTCCAGTGCAATAATCTGTAAAAGTGAATGTTGTGCCTAAGAATAATTAGCTTTTTTTTTTTTTTTTTTTTTTTTTTTTTTTTTTTTTTTTAATTGAGCATTTGGAATTCTTTTATTCAAATTGAATACACAGCGCTTTTATTCCACTCCATCTTTGCGTTTGCTTTGAGATGTCAAGTGTCATTTTTACTTTGGCAAGAGGTCTTTTGATTAGCAAGATAAAAGTAAATGTTTGTTCTGAATAAATTCTTATTTTTTGTTACAAATGACGTGAATGGAAAACTTCCACTAATGATACACTTCTCATTAGCAAAAGAGATCCCTTTTCTGTGGTAATCAGATAAACTTTTTCTTCCAGTCAGTCTTCACTCATTTTTATAATTACCATCACTGTCCCCAGCTGTTTTTTTTTTTTTTTTTCTTGTTCTGAAGAATAACTTGAAGTATATGTCTCTGAGATCTTTCTAGTGGGTTTGCCATAAGGAAGCTGATGGACAGGACTCCTGGTGGGGAAGTGAACTTCTTCCAGCCACAGAGCTAAGTCCACAACCAGACATAAAACCATGCAAAGAGAAAGCCACTGCCTGAAGAGAGGGAAAGAACTGAAACTCTGGATTGTGAGTGGTCAGCATTAAGTACAGAACTCCATCTGGGGTAGAGAACTTGTGTTCTGTGCTGAATTAAAGTAATTCACTACCGACATCATGCAAGCACCACTTGAAATGGATCCTCACCAGTGGTCTCAAGGGCACAGCCTCCAGACTGTTCGATGGCAAAAGTATGTATGGGATCATAAATTGACCTGTTATGTATAAAATGAAAAGACAACAGCAAAAATGTGGGAGCCTGAAGTGAAAGAGGAATATTTTGTGAGCTGAAATGGCTCTGGAAATCAATATGGCACAATGAATATGGAACCTCAGAGTGCTGTTCCTACACAATTGTAAAGAGTGACTATTGAAGATCAACATTTTCTGTTCTGTTCTCCAATCTTTTTTAAAAAATGCCTTGTTTAGCTGTTCTTGAGAGATGAGGCTTTTAAAATATTGTGTTTTTAAACACAAAAGCTTCAGCATTTCAGCTGGGATCTCAGATCAAATCTCTTTCTGGAATTATTCAGGACAGATTCACAATGTGAAATGAAAGAAATTAGAACATTAAATATTCTGATATGACATGTATTGAGAGATCAGGTTATGACAAGTCAGTGTTTATTTCATTGACTTCTGATGCGATGTGCCTAAATCATTCCCAACTGTAAATTTCTCCAAATTTGGGGGTAAAAGCAGTAATCCCCATCCCTCCTGAACTCCAAAGCTGAAATTTAACAGGATTTTCTGTCCCAGCTGGTCTGGTCAGAACTTAAATTCTTGACATAGCCTGAAGACTTGCAAACCAAATGTGCTGAGAGATGCCCAAACCACCTACTGGTAAGTATTGTGGGAAAAATCAGGGAATAAGAATGTTTGAAACTCTGTGAGTCCCTCAATTAAACAGGCAAAACATTGACTTTGGTGAGTTGGGTCAAAAGAGAGAGAAAAAAACACTGTTTAAAGAAGAGTGAAAGATTTTTGAACTTCAGAATAGATTATTTCAGTTGGAAAAAACCTGCAGTGATCATCTCATTCAAGAGCCTGACTTCAGCACTGACCAAACAACCACAAACAAACAAATCCCCTCACAACATTTATTGGCAAGGAAGCAACACTTCCTTGCCATTTGGGTCAACTTTTGCCTATTTCTCAAGATAATTTTTTGTGCCTACCATCAAGGAACAACAGCAAAATATCTGAAAATGTCAAACCCTTTTAGTTCATCCTTAAAAAAAAAAAAAAGTTTAAGAATTCCCCTTTGGCTTGTTTATAGCAACAACGGAATAGAAAACCATGTTTTGTCCTCTGTGTTTCTTCACAGGAACCTTTACAACTTCAAGTTCAGGGGTCTGAACATATTGTGCTCGGTGACCTTTTGCTGCACTGTGTCATTTCTTTCTCCTGTGCAGAGAGTTTCTGTCCTTTTTCTGGGAAGTCTGGGGACAAAGTTTCACAGTGGGAACTGGTGATTCCACCCAAGCCAGAATAAGTTAATAGAAAAAGTCACTACAATGCTCCTTACACTCTGTTTAAAACACTGCCCCTCTTGAGCCAAACAAAGGAAATTTCCATGTGAAGATCTCCAGTATGAAGAGTTGATTTGTGATAGCTATGAAAATAATCCTTTCCATATGTTGGGAATAATCATTGTCTATCAGTGATTAGTTTTCTGCTATCACTTGAGTTATTCCTGTAGGAATCTGTGCTGCAGAGGCTGAGAAAACTCTTCAGAACTCTGGCTTGTGCCAGTTGTGTAGGATTCCTCTCCACATACAATTAGACATCTCTTATCTATTATATTCAACCAACACAACCACCCAAGCAGCCTGAGAACAGAGAAAAATGTGGATTATGTTGTGCCCAAACATAGGCACCTTGTACCTTGTCAGCTGCTTATAAAACCAGCCTTGTTCCTGAAGCTTGAGCCCTGGAATCAGCAGACAAAACTGTTCTTTTCTTTGCCATGCAGCCTGCAGTAATTGTGTTACATCTTCATGTCTTGCTTTATTCACAAGTACATCACGATAATTTCCAGCTCACTGACATGGACAACCTAAAGTATTTTACAGGCATTGGGGAATTTGAGAATCTAGAGAGAACAGTGATGGAGATGTAAATTACTGTTATAGCATGCATATATTCTCTCTCTTTTTTTTTTTTTTTTACAGTATTATCTGATGCATTTCATATTTTGAGCTAACTTCCACGTTCCAGGATAATTTTAAATGCCACACTTTTCCATTATGCAGGCAAAGATAAAAAAATTATTTTCAAAATAATTTTTTTTTTGTTCTTTTCCAGCCATCTCATTTATATTTATAAGCAAATGATATTTTGGGATGCAGAGCTATTTTCTCCTTCTTTATAGGATCTCCTCATTCACAAAGCCTGGGTTGTATTACAGCTTCATCCAAAGACTACTGAGGACACAGGAGGAGAAAGTAGGATCTGTATCCCATACTTGCCAGTGCCTTGTCACTACAAAACAAAACAAAACAAAACAAAAATTCAAACAAAAATGCAAACAAACAAACAAAACCAGTAGGAAAAACTGGAAACCCAACATATAACTCTAAAAATCAGAAGGTTTTGATGACTGGGTGCGGATGTACCACTAAAATCATAAATCAGAAAGTTCCCACATTTAGCTCTGTCAGGTTGCCTCCCCTCTTCACATCCTCGTGGGGCTGACATTTACAGATGTTAAGTCAAACTACACAGAAAGAAAAGAGCCGAAAAGGAGATGTTGGAAAGATTGGCTTCATTAAATGGCATCTGCATTCAGCACAGACTACAAAGCAGCACACAAAGGCATCTTTGTACACTGCTGGTGCTTCACTGACATCTTGAAGGGACTTCTGAGGTGTAGTAACTTGGCAGCTCTTGTAGCAGAGGAGTTTGTTTTTCTAAGTTAAAGCAAAGCAACTCTAAACATTTCTCTGCTTAGAAAAGGAGGTGTCTGTGAAACAGGAAAAAAATCACTGGGCTACTTTTTTCTGCAACTCCTCCCCCTCCAAGATCACCATAAAATATTATTA
This sequence comes from Phylloscopus trochilus trochilus, assembly GCA_016584745.2. Lineage (NCBI taxonomy): Eukaryota > Metazoa > Chordata > Aves > Passeriformes > Phylloscopidae > Phylloscopus > Phylloscopus trochilus. The sequence goes on from WQNJ02000015.1 coordinate 27,375,164, forward strand.
TTTAAGAAAGCTTGCCTAAGCATATTTTGTCAGCAAAAGAGATTGATTGCTGCCCTTGGTGAGCCTAAGATGGTGGTGTTTTGTTTGTTTTTTTTTTGTTTTTTTTTTTTTTTTTTTTTTTTTTTTTCTTTTTCTTTTTCTTTTTTTTTTTTCTTTTTTCCAGCAGACAGCAGTATTCTGTTAAGTGGCAACAGCAACAGCAGCAGGAGGCTGCATTCCTCACAGTCCAGAACTTGATCTTGGCATACATGAGGCAACAAACATTCTCCCATTGTGGCTGAAATAGTTCAACAATTCAACATTTCAGCTGCAGCCAATCTATCCCAAACATCCTGGATGTTCTCAACCTCCAGATTTCAACTCTTTCTCCAAACTCCAACTGCTCTGAACAGTGCAAATGGGAGATTTTTTTTTCCTCAGATGCAGAGCACATTGCTGAAAGAAAAAGATTGCTACAACTTGTGCACACACAGGTCACAGAAAATGAGAAATTCAGTCAAAGCACTGTCAAAAGAATAACTTCTGAGTGATCTCAAAAATACCAGGTCTTCTGATCTTTCTGACAAGGCTGTTCTGTGAAAACACAGCCTTTTGTTTTTCCAAAATGTAAAGTACAGAAGATGACAGGTAACACATCCAGAACAAACTTCCAAACTCTACCCCCAGAAAGGAAACCTTCTGAGGAATACCTTAAAAAACTCAATTGTTCAGTGAAACTAATAAACAGAAAGGCTTCCAGAAACTGACAGTAAAGCCACTTTCTCTCATCACATCATTCTCTTTTTCAGAATATTAAAGGTTTTTTACCAGACATTTTAATTAAGTGCAGACTCCCTTCACAGTCCCCTTGGATGAACTAGGGCTACTTATACCTTGAGACTAAAGAATCCAATTTCTTTGGAAGTAGCTGTCTGTATGTGCCTAAAGATTAAAAGAAAAATGAAAAAAAAAACCCGGTAGGAACATACAACAGTACCAATATCAAATTGTCCCTGTGGATCTGTGACAGAAGCAAACATCCTAATGAGCTCATAAAAAACCTGAAAGCCCCAGGAAGAGACACGTGGATGCTGCAATGACCACGATCAACCAAATGAGAGACTGGATTCCTTTAAATTGTTATGTCAAAAAGTCCTGGGCTGATAAATTTGCCAGATGGAAAAAAAAATACTGAGTGTCTGCTAAGCAAGCAGCTTGTGCATTTCTGAAAGGCTGACCTGAAGATGATAAACAACCACAGACATTTCCTGAGTGTTGTCTGCTTATTCTTGGTGATGCTGAGTTGAAGTTGGGAATGCAGCAATAGCCTGGATAATTCCTGGTGCTGCTGAGGACAGAAAGAAATCCTCTCAACCTCAGGGACTTCAACAGGACTCACTTCAGTGTGTGAAGAGCAGGATGAATAAAAGGAAATGATGAAAAAAAATTATGTATTGTAGTACATTTCCAAGGATTTCTCTTTAATTATTGATTATAAACCCCTCTATTTCTAAATACTTAAAAGTAATTTTAATATTTCAATGGATCTTTTTGCCCTGTAATCAAAGCCCATATTTTTGTACAGAATCAAATCAGACTTCTATAATTTTAATAGAAACTATATCCATCATTGTACTAGATACAAATAAAATTGTTTGTACAACTATCATAAAATTTTATATGATTAAGTCCAAGTTGTGGAAGACTGAGGGTAAAATATGATATGAACTACTCTTCAAGTAACAACTGAAATTTGGTTCTGATAAACAGGAACCTTAACCAAATGTTTTTTGGTGACATTTGTGAAGACAAGGAATTACTGGTTTTGCCCTATATTTCTTATTCTGACAGCATTCTGTTTTATCAGGAGCAGTGGATGGACCCAAAGGCTGTTTGTAAGTGAGAAATGAACAGTACATTTTTTATTTTTCTCCTCACAATTCCATGGAAAACAACCCAACCAAGAATATTCAACTGCAGCTGTTGTCTTTGTTGTGCAAGTTATTTTTTACAAAAATGTAAGCTTCTTGTGTTTAAATAAATTATTTAAAGGAGGACATGTTAATGGACTATCATAGTTTGCTTTCTAACATCAGGGATTCTCCATGGGTATGAGGAAAACATAATCACACATATGGTGGAACTAAAATGTACTATTTTTCTTGAATGAAATTCTCTTGTTAACTCAGCAGGCACTGCATGAGATCACATATCATTTTTCAACCATCTGCACATCTCACAGTATTATGGACAGAAAATTTCTATTATTCAGCCACTAAGACTTTATGCTGTGTGACTTTTAAGTGTGGATTCACTGTAGTATCTTTCATCATTGGAGGCAAATTTGGCATCTATGCAGATGCCACTTGCATTTTTATAGATTTCAGTTCAAAGAACAAACTTCAAGTCTGTCCTGTGCCACTCTTGTTTCTAACACCCGATGGATCAGACATTACAGGTAATTTGGACACATGACCTTTCATATCACAGGCAAGTTAAAAAAAATTCATGGCTCAAATTTCAAAGTGAAAGACACTTTAAGAAACATCCAGAGTCCTTGATTGTGACTAGCTGTTTGATGAAAGAGAAACATAATAAACCAAATAATAAACAACCCCCCCACACCCTTCACATCAACAGCTTTGCTGTCAAAAGATCAGAAGCCAACATGTTAATGAGCTCTTTTTTATGAAATGAAATCACTGCTGTTGGTGTTCAGTGGGTTCTGATTAATTCCGTTTGTCACAATACAGTTCTTAGGGAATTACCAAATTTAAGGACTGTCAGGAATTTCAGACCATGCCTCTCTTTTGGTGTTGACTATCAAGGGATGTCCAGTCCCCAGGCACTCTGTTACTCTGCCATTAATGACATCTTCCATTTTCAAATGATAAATTTCAATATATACACCACCAACAGGACATTTTCAGGAAGCTCTGACATGATATTCTTGTTTATACAAAAATATTATGGAGTTTAAATTCATTTTAGTTTCCTGAGTCTGTACAGGTCTGCTTTCTTACTTGAGATATAGCGTCTAATCTTTGAATATCCTGAAATTAATTAAGAATGTGATGAGTTTTACATGAAAGGGTAACCTGTTCTTAGGCTTTCATTATTTTAGCCTGTTCCTTAGTATTCACAGCTGACCCATTTAGGAGTAATTGTTTTTTTAGAAACTTGTTATGGAAATCCTGTTTTTAAATGAATATGCCTAACTGTAGCTAAGGAGTTGAACAAATAATAATCAGGAAGGGAGAGAAACACCCAAGATACATACTTTTTTAATCATAACTTAGCTCATGGGTTTTCCAACTAGCCCTGCGTAATTCCCTCTGTGTGCACATGCAGCATTAATGCAGAGAACAGACAACAGTGGACTCCAAGCAGACCCAGTGTAAACCAGTGATGTTTTGATGTAAACATGAAAACAAGGAGGAAGGAAAAAAAAAAAAGTCAGCTCCACAACAACTGAGAGCAAGCCAATTCTTTTCTTCCCAGAAAAGGACACTGATAAAACAATCAATGCTTCTTGGTGTCCTGTCATAGAACTATATTAGCTGCAAAGAGTTCAGCATTGAAGGCACCAGCAGAAACTGCTGGATTTGGATAAAAACAGTTTCAGAAAAGCTGATACTACTACTTTTGTTACCACCCAACTCCTCAGTATTACATACCAAGTATGGGGTCAGGGGCAATGCTTTTCTAAAATTAACTTAATTTGTAACCAAGAGAACTGTTCAGAGAGATCCTGCAGCCTGTCAGCTGAGAAAGTGCCAACAGTTAAAATCCTATTTTCTTTCCCTTGCTCTCAGTTTCTCTAAGCTTGGTACTCATTAGATTTCATGTAAGCCATACTTTGCTTTTTTTTTAACCTATCAAATTATTTTGATTTTGCCCTGCATACTGTGGTAAAGGAAGGCATTAACAGAGCCTGTGTCCTTCTTGGTGATACTCAAGTACAGCGATTTTCTAGAGGAGTTTTTACCTGTGTGGGTGGATTTGCGTGACACTACCTCTGTTTCATAAGTGACATTTAATTTGTCCTTTCTTTCTTGTACCTCCCTTTTATCTCCCTTTCACCTGGCTGCATCAGCAGTGTTTTTCCCAAGTTTCCATACAGACTTTGGCCTGCCCTGCCCATGTGAGACGCTCTCAGGTGCTGCTCTGCAGTGGCTCCAGCAGTGTCCTGGCTGTGTTCCTGCTTCACATGATGCCTTGGGAAGGCTGACCTGGAACACAGACTGGACAGAGCCAGAGAATAAAGTAGGGATTTATTGAAAGGCCTTTAGGATACACCTTGGGCAAGAGCCTGACCAGGGCTACACCCAAGGTGGACCCAAAATGGTCACAAAATGAACAAACCCTATCACGAGGTCTCACACTTTGATCAGTTCTGGTCCATTTGCACATTGGGGTTTAATTGTCCAATTCCAGCTCCAGGCTGTGAGGTCCCATCCTTCCTGTTCCTCCCTCCAGCCACCCTTGTTTGTGCTTTTGGGCTGAAAGTTGTCCTTGGTGTGCAGCAGGAACAGGATTTGTTTTGTGTCCCTGCTCTGTGCAGAGCTGAGTGACCCTGAATGTGAGGCTGAGAGCTGCACCCCTGGGCAGCACAGAGCCTGAAACACAGGAAAGCTCAAACTTAAGTCATCACATACATAATGCCACCTGTACCCTGGTAAAGTGCCTCTGCCACCCCTTCTCTGCCTCTTTCACAGCTCCCCACAGGCTCAGTGATCAATGCAGAGCAGCCACAGCACTTTTCACTGTTCTTTTGGTGAGGTTTTAGCTGGAACTCACCAGCTTCCTATGAAGCACAGCATGGGTTATGCAAGGCAGTGACCCCTTTGCTGCAGAGTATTATTAATTACTACAGCATTTGTAATTATCACATGAATCTGTAATGGCTGGTTATTTGGAAACCTGATTTAATGATCTGATGCCATCAGGAACCATTTTTTTTTTTTTTTTTTTTTTTATTAGCCAGTAGTTGCAGCTGTTTCAACTGCAGAGGAATAGGTGATCTCTGCAGTTGAAACAGCTGTCCACATCTGGCTGCTGAACCTCGGGAATTTTGGCAGTAGACTGGGGTATTCCTGGAGTATTGTGCATGAAGAAAACCTGGAAAACTGTGTCCTTGATTGCCAAATTTATTTTCTGCTTGGCTATTTAAAGCTAGATTCTCTCTACAGTTACGGCTATTTTCTTTTTTTAAAGATGGCCATGCATGGTTTCCTAAATCATGACAGATTGGTTCAAGAACTCTTGCAGGATAGTTAAAGATTTTTTTTTTTTTTTTTTTGCATTATAAAATCCAAGATTTATTACTTTTTGACTTTATATAATTTATATTTGGGTTTTCTTTCCCTTCAACTAGATCCAGCCTCTGGTTAACATCAGCTCTTTCCTTTACTAGTACTGATCAACATCCAGTTATTACCCATTTACAATACAGATTTCTGTAGAGCATCTTCTATTCTGGCTAACACTGCAACATTAAAATTTTTCGGTTAGAGATATCCTAAATAGATAGCAAGCAAGAATTTTTGTGAAGCTAATTACAGCTTTAGCATATATTCCATGATTAACACAAACTTTTGAACACAGCAGAACTTGTAGGATTATAAAGAGAATGTTGGACGATAGTATTTTGTCTAAATACTGCTAGTTAAAATTGCCACGCCACCTTTAAAAAAAAAACAACCTTTAAAATAACGTATGTATTATGTGTTAATCTAGTTAAGAATTTTATTAGCACATATACTAACTTCTACAGCATCAGATTTTTGAGTCTTTAAAATGTGCAGAAACATCTTTTTAACAGCACACCTGTCTAAAAGGTTCTGCTGAAGGCCCCTGTCCTGATTAAAGGTGGAGAACAGCATGGCTACACTATTTATTGACATTTCCTTCTGTTGCTGTTGCTAAAACCATTACTTTTTATTGTCTTCTCCATTTCCCTGCATGACATTTTTAGCATTGCCAAATACTGTTGTTTAATTGTTTCTTAGGGGTAATGAAAATATAAAATGGGGAGTCATTATCTGTGTGGGAGAACAGCACTGGGAGGTTTTCCTCGTGAATTCATCACAAAGAAATGGGAGTCAGTGGTGTGACAGCAGAATAAAGGGAAAATATTGTGGGATGTGCTATCCCAGACTGATGCTGGATTTAGGACACGAGAAATAAATTACTCTGGTAAACACAACACCACTGACAGATCCAGAGTACCCCACCCAGACTTGACAAACAGATCTAAGAATAGATGTTGGCTACTGGAAAGAAACTGGAGGAGAGAAGAAAAGGGAATAAGAATTTTAGGATAAAACCAGCAGAGGAAAATACGGAGTTGATTTTCTTTATGTGTAAAAAAAAAAAGACACAAGGAAAGACAGGATCCCTCATGAAAACAAAACAAAACAAAACCCAAACCAAACAAACAAAAAGAAAGAAAACAAACAAACAAAAACCCCAAACCCCCAAACCACCAAAACAAACAAAACCAAAACAAACCTAAAACAACCCAACAACAACAAACATCCCAAAACCCCAAACAACAACAACAACAAACAAACAAACAAACAAACAAACAAACAACACAACCAACAACAACAACAAACCCACAACAACCAACCCCCCCCCAACAACAACAATAAAAAAAAGCAAGCTGTGGAGCTTTTCAGTTCTGAACTCCAGGCATTTGAGGAGTCAACTTGAGCAATGCTTTGCTTTACAAAAACATGTACAACTTTCTGCAGCTCACATATTTGATTAAGCTCATCTGGGGATGAAATTATGAATTAGAATTTAGAATAAAGCTGAAACTAAATGTGACTTTGAACTACACTAATATCTGAACTTATAATACACTCTGCTGGCAATGTTGCATTACTATAAATGTCTGTGTTATTGTCATGATACATAAACATTCAGGCACCTGAAGAATGTGCTTTAAACTCATTTTTGTAGTAATTTGCCAAGCCTCTGGTGTTTAATAATGCAACAACCCTTGCTTAGCATTAGCAAAATAATTTAAGTGAGTGTTTTGCAATGTTCCATGAAGAGCATTAATGCAATAATACATTATAAGTACTTAAAAAAAGGAAACCAACAATACAGTGATACAGCTAAAAGCTCTATTAAATGAATGTAGAAGCAGCAGACATCATAGGTGACTTGAATTAATGTTTTTAAATTAAAGTTCCAACAGCTGGTAGGTTTGAAAACTATCCTTCCCTGGAAAACAAGGAAACATGGCTGAAATCAGTGAAAACACAAAACTGCAAATGTTTTGTCATGAGAATTCTGGGATTCTCCCTTTTAAAATATACACCTGAGGTGACATCAGGTTATATACATATCATAGCACTGATTAGTAGCAATTACCAAGCTCTGTGACCTGTCATAGTGCAGGATTTGGAGATAAAATGGCAATGTGTCTCATCACCAAAAGAAAGAGCTCCATATTGGTATAATATTCCCTTCAAGTTACCTCGCCACTTTGGTATTTTCCTTTTGGACAGTCATAACTTCTCCTAAATAAAGTTTAGTTCCAGAAGTAGGATGGAATGGATGTTTTAGTTTTAGCAACATCCATTATGCAGGGAGGGGAATCTCAAGGCTGCTATCAGAGCAATTCATTCTTACACACCTTCTTGTCAAATATGGACCTCACCTGCAATGCAAACAGCACCAAAACAATGGCAAGGGTGCTTATTGCACGATGCTGATGTAGAAGCTTTCCAAATCTGACATCCAATCCCACCAGTGCAGAGGATGAGGAATCGCCTCCTCCTGAGGGTTTGACCAAGGAATTATGCAGCAAGGACTGTGTTCTCTGCTTTTGCCTCAGCCTGGGGCATTCACCAGTGTGGGCACTGCCCCCCTGTAACTCTGATCAGTTCTCCCAAATTGCTGTTGAAGGAAATCTTGCAGGATTTTCTTGAGTAGCACAGGGTTCTACTTCAGGTTATGCTGCTCCACATCTCACATTCAGCTTATACAGCCATCGTATCACACAGAGAGAAAATGTGCCATTTTCATCATGAGCAACCAAGAAATAATAATTCAAGCATTTTTTTTTTAAATTACTGCTGTCAGAATTTTGATGAGAATATTCCTATGAAACAGCTGCTGTTATATGACTATGAAGTAGGATATTGATCTAGGAAAATAGTGAATAAACTCTCTCTTTGAGTGGTTTTTAGTGTTAGCTAAGCTTGATGCATATTTCATTTGTATCATATTATAATGCTGGAATAACCAGATATAACTCCTATTTCTTCTATCCTGTTTTTCTCCCTAATTATAATCGTCTTGTGGTTAATTAGAGAAAGAGTGCTGATGACATCATCTTGCATTATATCAGATAAATTCTATTTTTGTTTCAGAGTAATAGTTAATCAAGTAGAGAGTTGGTTAAATGTTCCATCTCAAGCAACCTCAGCTCACCAGCTCCTTTCCATTTATTTGGGTAAACCATAGAACTACTCAAGAATTGTGATGACTTCATTCATATTACTAAAAAAAATCCCAAACTATGGGAACATAAAGCAAATAACAAAGTATCAGGTCTTTGTTTCACCAATTCTATTGAATCCCTCTCCACAACACTCCCATGATGCCCCAATAAATAAACAAAAAACACCCCCAGCACCTACCTTCAAATCCAAAGCTTTCTGCAAGCTCAAACTAAGAATGAACATGGTCCAGGCTTGTAACAAAGAAACAAAATCAAAATACTGATCTAAAACCCAGGAGAAACAGGAACATTTTTCAGCCCTTCCACCTACCAAAACAAGCTTTAGAAGGCTGATCAAGATACTCTGCCAGGTTATTTTTATTATTTAAAATCACTTATTTGAATTATCTTGAGGCTTTTAAAGAATATTTTCTGAAGTAAGCAGTAGTGATCTGAATTCCAAAAGAAACTCATGCTGATGGTGAAGAACTTGGAGGAGGAATATCCAATCACCCTCGTGCCTCCAATAACATGAGACAGTCACCTCCACACAAAATAACTAAAAAGTATTAATTCCATTGTGGTTAAAGAAGTCAAAAAGGTACGATGAATAAATTAGAGTATCCTTCAAAGAATTGAATTCATCCCTGAGTGAAGAACATGAAAAATTCTGGCATGGTAAATGGAAATAGAGAACACAACGAAGATCCATCATAAATTCAGGTCCTGGTAGAAGAGGTTGTAGAGCGCATTCAGCAGAATTTTGAAGAGTAATCTCCAAGTCTGGATAGTATTTTACACAGGAGCTCTAAAAGAATTCAAGCACGAAACAGTTGAATTATTCACTGCAATTTAACTCAAAACTGTCTCAATAACAGACAAAGATATTTCAGTGCCAGGGGCAAATATGACACCAATTTTCCACAAAGACAACTGTGGCAGAGATATGAAAAATTACAGCAAATAAGCCTGGCTTTCTCATCCCCAAACTGGCAGAATTTGTAATAAATGTATTAGCAGACACCTGAATAAATAGGATATCTTTAATGAGTCAACACAGCTTTGGTTAAGAAAAGGCAGACTTTGAAAATAAGTAGATTAAAAAAGTGACTGATAACTCACATTCCAAAAGACCTTCTCCAGAAATGTCTCTAACACTCAGAAATATTGATAGCTGTCAGCAGTTATTGAAAAACATGCCTTGGGGGAAAGTAGGTCTTTTGGGTAGAGAAAAAAAAACTGTTAATGTTTTATGAAAAAAAAAAAAATTGAAAATTAAAAGGCAACCTGTCAATATATCATATACAGAGGCAGTTGCATTCTTAGGACAATAGAGTTCTCATGCAGGAAACAGCAAAAATAATTTGAATGCATTGTCCCAAAACACTCAAGAACAGCAACACATGAAAAATGGAAAAGATTGCAGAGCTGGTCATTTTCTCCAGTACAGAGTAATTGCATTTTACAAGTCTAATGTTGGTTCACCTGTGCTCTTCAGAAAAACAAGAGATATCTCATATATATGTGAATATATAAATATGTATGTATTTAATATGCATGCACTGCATTACTGTTGCATATAATCACAGGAGGTGAATTAGATTTAACAATTTCTATATAAATTGCAGTCTTGCACTGATTTCTTCATAAATCATACCCTCAACCTCAGTCAGCTAAAAAGTGCTTTAAAAAAAAAACCAAGATGCTCTTACTCAAAAAACAATACTTAAAGGAAACTGAAAATATCATGCAGGAATTTAAGAACAAAAAAGAAGACTGAAAACTGGTTTATGGTGAAGTCTCAGAACTTAGACAACCTGAACAGTGATTTTTTTAGGAAAGCAGTTTCTGACAGCTGGGTTCAGATCCTTCATTCTTCACTCACCATGTGCCTGGAGCCAGCTTTAGCTCCTTTCCTTGGTCGTGTGGGTTTTGGCAGCTTCATTTTCCAGATAAACCATCTGACATCAGCCCTGGATCCTGCTCTCCACGGGTCAGACTGTTTTCAGCAGCATTTAAAAGAAACACACGCCCACACTGAGGTGCTTTGGATTCCCCTTGGGTATAGCCAGACTTCTGTATTTAAACACTCTTACTCTTCAGGAACAGATATTTAATGGCAGGCCCGGGGGGTCTCAGTGGCCTGGAAACTGGGACCAACTGGGAAACAAGAAACAATCACAAGAAAACAAAATTGAACTAGGCATTGTGTAAAACAGACCAAAACCAAGCAATCATTAAAAATATGGAGGATGATATTCACCATTCATTTGAGATGCCATTTGTTTCAATCCTAGTGATGACCTGGAAATACACTTGGATTTTCTGCAAATCAAAAAAAACCCATTTATCTATCTACACACTACATGCACACACTCCTTCCCCTCCCCATTTCAGGAATGACATTTTCCTTTCCCCCCAAGGTCTCATCCTATGCCAGTAATGCATGTGGGCTATAATGGACCGAATTAGAGGCAACAGGAATTGTAACATAGAAATGACAGATCATTTTCAGATTTTCCTAACAATAGGAGGAATTAAATATTTCATTAACATTATTTTCTTTCTGATTTCAAAGCTTTGGGAACTGCTACAACATGTTTATGTTTGCATTTAAATCTATTTCAAATAAATATATGGTTGTATATAAAAGGCAATTTAAATACATATAATGATAAAATTAAGTTCCATTACTGCAATATTCTTTATTTTCTACAATAACAATTCACAGAGATTGTTATCCCTTTCATCTTAATTGGGTAATGTATTTTCCTCAATGTAACTGTTTGGAAAACAAACACTGGGTTTCTTTGAGGCAATTTGCAGACATTGTTAATCTCTGTAGCAGTTATGATGCATATTTTCCTCCACCACTTCCACGGTATTTTATTATTGAGCCACAAACCCCTCATTTTACATGTGAAATGCACCACCACAATTGTGTTTGTTTCAGCAATATCTGTTCTTTTGTCCTGGGACCTTGTAAACAACCAGACAGGCAGGAAGCAGAGGGCAGACTGAAGTGTGCCAGCTCTTGAGAACGTCCCATGTTCTGCTCCCTTCCTGACAGCAGGTGGCTGCTAAAGTCTGAGGAGCTCTATCAGGATTTCTGATGGAATTGGGAAATGAACACTCCAAAAACATGGCAATTACTTATATGGGATCTGCTTCACACAACCACATGGCTCCAGAAGCAACTTAGAAAGCCAAGTCAGAAATAAGGATTGTAAAAGTGCCTTGGAAATCACCTCACTGTGGCCTCTTGCTGCTTCTTTACTGCTGATTTTATGCACGTTGCTCTTACAACAGGGTTGCTTGGACTTTACTCTGTGCTGGGTGTCTTGGTTTGGAAAGACAGGTATCTGCCAGGGAAAGCTGGAGTTTCCATCAGAATGGAGAATGTAAATCCCTCACCCCCACCAAATTATAATCTTGCAATTAAGGGCTTTCAGGCAAAGATTTGGGAATAGGAACAACAGTTCTTTACTAGGAATATTAACAATACAAATGTGGCAGAGAACAAAGCCAACCAACCAAGCAAACAAACAAACAACAATTTTGGAAAACCCTGACAGAGTCAGAGCTACAACCTGACATCCTGTTGGTCAGGCTGTTGGGAGCAGTCCAAAAGTGAATCCTCCTGGAATGGCAGAGGTGGTTCTGTTGGAGTAGAGATGATCCTGTAGAGAAAAGATCCAGTGATGGTGAGAAGGGGTCCAGTCTTCCTCCCAGAAATCGGGTGAAGCTAGATACTTTCCATCCCTATGTCTCAGTTTTTATCCAGGTAGGAATGGTTGGCTCCTCCCACTGGGCGGAGCATCTCACAATGGAATGTGGATGTACTACTTTGGGGAGTCTTAACAGCCCATTGTGAAAGAGATAAGGAGCACTGCCCCACCTGGTTTGAACAGCTGGCCCATTATCAGAAGGCATCCGCCCCTCTCCCCCCAGAGTTACAAGAGATAAAGAAAAACATCTCCCCAACTGCTTTTAACAAATGAAATAGAATACACACCCCTGGACACCCCTGGCTTCACAACCCAAGACACTACGTTTGCTTTTTTTGACTCTTTCCTCCAATTGCAGTGGTACTTCCATGTGGAAGTGTAATTTCTAGCCAGGTCTGGACAAAAGACATTGACAGGGTGGTATCTTGTTCGGACTTGATTGTTTATTGTATCTTGTCTAAGTTACAGTCTCACAGGGTGTGAGCTCTCTCTTGTTAAGCAAGAAAATGGCCCTTTTAACTCGTTTCCAGGACTTTTAAACAATAGCCAAAACCGACTAAAACCTGACACCTAAGTTATTTTTGTTTATAACCCAGTTAAAGATCACTCAATGTCCGCGTTGTGGGCCAATACCAACCAATTAAAAAAGATCACCCAAGCCCAAGAAGAAGGAGGAAAAAGTGAAGAAGAAGGACTCAGATAATGCCCAAATCCCTCTATACTGTTTCTTACTTATATTACTGTATTCTATGTCCCAAACCCCCAAACCTTAAATATTTCACCCTGTGACATCACACCCTTCTGTACAACTACACACACACACAATCCCAGTGCTATCACTCAATTTTGGAAGCTGTTCCCATGGCCTCAGGTCAAAGGCAGTACCCTCCTGAGGGTCACCACCTGTCAGAGCACAAAGCCTGGTATTTTCAGCATCCAGGGTTCCAACTCTTCCACACCAGTGGAGCTTCAGAGAGAGGGAAACCAAACTAAAAGTGAGGGTGAGGATGATGCCCCACTGTCTCCCTGGGGTAGTCTCTGGTCCCCTCCCCACCTGTCCTTAATCCCCTTTCAGGGGCTGTGGTTTCTCCAAGGACCAGCCCAGATTTCTCCAACTCCCAGCAGTTCCCATGCCAAGGTAGCCATGCTTCAGCACAAATGTGGAGCCCAGTTAAAGTTAAAAAAAGAATTTCAAAGTTAAAGAACAAGACCTTTCAGTTTCTGTCCAAGTCCTTTGCTAACCTGCCTTCTGAATTTTTTTGGCCCTTTTATAAAGAAAGGTTGTGGCAGCATCTTTCTACAGTTGAAGGCACTTTACTGAAGAGCAGATGGACTATAATTTAGTTCCTTTATTTCCCAAATAGTGATAATGTGTCGCCTATATGATCTCTTCAAATTCCTGTTTGGCTGCATAGATGATGTATTATCCTCCTGAAGGATTTTGTTAGGAAAATTAGGACTTGGTTGTAATGAAATCTAATTTAAGCAATCCAAACAGAGGGTTAAGAGAGAGCCACACTGGGTATTTAAGAGTCTTACGGCTAGGAAAGCCTTCATAAACCTAAGTTTAGTGTATTTTCATAGAACTTTTAAGATATCTCTGATATTTCAGTGGCAGAGACACATTTCATTCATCTATTTCTAAGCAATACTTTTTATTTTTACAAAAATGATTCCTAGGTAATTAGGATTAAGATCAAGTCTAAATCAAAAGAATACAGAATGCTTTGTATAAATGGCATAAGCCTGGAGTAAAAGTTGGATTGGAATAGATGATTTATACTGCTTTGGTTCAGTGACCTGGGTTCAAAGTCAGCCAAGGATAAAATCAAAGTAGTGTTTTCAGTCTGAATAATATAAATGTTATGTGAAAAGATTTATATTCTGAATGCTATCTAAGCAATTAATCCAAAGGGAATTATTTATAATTGCTAATTAGTTAGACAACTACAAACGATATAGAATGGAATTATATATCAGTTCTCTTCTAAAATCTCGTGGGCTAATGTAATTGTGTTCCATTAGTATAAATCCCTTTACAATGGAGATTAAAATAAATGGGACTAAAACTTCCTTGGCTTCTGTTTCCAGTCCTGCTGTAATGGATGGTCTGAGCCCAAATCCTGTAATAGGATGATGCTGCCCAGCTGAGGGACTGTCAGAGGTCACAGGCTGCTATCAAAGCTTGTGCTCCTTCCAGCAGTGGTTATTTACTTCTATTTCTTCTAACATTTACTTCCACTATTTATTTGTTACTTGCAAAAAGTGGAAGCAATCTTCTTCTCTGTTTGGTCTCTCCCATTCCATCAGACACAACCCTAAATACGAAAAATAACTTTCACTTTTCTGCAGGTATAAATGTGTCATTTCTATTTTTGGATTTGCTGAAGACAGACCTTTTTACCACCATCACTATAAACATTTACATCAATTATTTGAAGTTATTTTTGCTTTTTTTTTTGCTTCACTGGGAGATCAAAAACTTGTCAGAAAATAGTATGGGCAGGTTTTAGGGTTTTGTGAGGAGGCACAGTGCCATTAAATTCCTTCTCTCCTTTATCAAAGGACACTTCCAGGATGGATAATTTAAACAGCAGGCAACATGAGAATGGTTACACTGAAAACTAGATCCAAACATGCTTTCACTATCCACAGAAGCACAACAATGATATTGGAAGGATCTCCTGTTGTTTTCCATACACCTGGGCACCACAGACTCCAGGAGCTGGCAGGGTGCTACAGCTGTGCCCTTCTCAAGAGCTTCCTGAGGAAGAGGATTCATCCCACAGTTACTGTAGCAAGACAATTGAATATTTGTTGTGTATTTTCTCAAATATTTCAATTAACAGCAACAAAATTCCCTTATTTCTGCAGCTCTTGGGAAGTTTGTTGAACTAGAATAATTTATCCTGGTACGCTGAAGCCTCCTCCTGAGACGAGGTTTTGGAATTTCCCACAGTTCAAAGAATTTGTGCTTTGTAAAATGAAATGACCCTATTAATCTACATTGAGAGAATTTACAGTCAGTTTATGCAGAATAACTTTACCATTTCAAGAGCAGTAAGAACTTGATTTACATGCTGCTACTCATAAAGGGGTAGGTGAACATTTTGTCTTTCAAACAAATGCAGAATTTCCTCAGGGGATGGGACACTCAGCAGTGGTGCAAAGCAGGGTTTGTGCCAGAGCAGGTTGAAAATATAGACTGCTCCCATCTGCTGAGCCTGTCCAGTTGCAGATGCTCCCAGGAAGGTTGGGGAAATGGCAATAGAAGGGTGAATAGCTGAAACTCTGAGATCAGATATGGCTCAGAGCAGTTCAGGTCACTAGGACAGGAGAGCCCTTGGGTGGCTCTGGGCATGTGACAGGTCACTGAGAGACAACTTAGAATCTAAGCAAATTAACTTAAAATCTAAACAAACTGATAGTTTTGAACTGGCCTCTATGTTCTCTTCAGGATTTTCCAAAATGTTGAGGAAAGGCAATGGAATCAGGTTCAGGTATTTTTAATCTATTAGAAAATTCCATGTGCATACAAAAATGAATCACTTGCATTGAACTGCAGGTTTGTACCACCTGCTGTGCTGAAGAAATAGGTAGCTACTGTGAAAATGCCATGAAGAAGACATAACACTACTCCTGAAACAAACAGGCAGAAATTTCGTTTTGAAAACTGGCTGAGAAGTTCACCTGAAGCACTGCTGTATTAATTCGTAATTTAATATGCAGAGTAATTCTGAGGGAGAGACAACTAAGGAAGTCAAATAAAAAAGCCCAATAACCACTATTAGGAACTCATTGATTTGTTTGCCCAATTAATTTTAGACCTAACAAATTACTGTCTGCCACGTGACTGATCTCTGAGAAATTTTCAATACTGAGTGGATGAAAGTATTTGCACAGATTGGATACCAATAAAGCAGAACATGAAACTGTGGGGGTTTAGATATGTTTAATTGGAATTTCAACGAAATTAAATTGAAAAATAAGGTCAAAGTAAACTCATTCTGGTTATTGATATAAATTTAATGTAGCTACAGGAAGATATTGAAGCAATTTATTTCAATCTAAAGTTTTGATTCATTGTTAGATATGTAATTAAATTAATTTTGTAGAAGCTTTACAAATGCTTAAATCTTCTGTGAAATATTACGCCTGTAACAGAAAGTTTAAACAAAACAAGTCACATAGTTATCTTTTACATTTACCTTTCATCCTTTGGGAATCCTATTCTACTATTTCACCATTTATGTACAACAAAGATAATTCCAAAAACTAGAAAATTAGAACTTAGCTCCTATCCTTCCTTAGGTGGGAACTAAATTAATGTCAAAGATGAAAATCTCCATCCCTGGTTTGGTGCAGACCTACAGGCAGCCCTGAGGTCAGTGGTGCTGCTGAAACCTGTGCTGTATGTGGGGGGTTTCCCCAAATTCACTGTAACCCCAAATTTCAACCTACCCCCCCCCTGTGACCCAGATATATTTTTGTGTTACTGCCTTTGGTGCTTACACAAGGTGTATTTAGTGATGAAAAGAGATTACTCATGATGACAAACCTGTTGTAGGGAATGTATTGAGGTAAGTCACCAAAAATAAATGGGAAACTTTTATTCCCACTGAGGCAAATCAAGATGAGGTTGAGATTAATTAAGCAGGAAAGCACAGCACATGACACTAGTCTAATAAAGACATTTGCATATTTAAAGAAAGTGAAACAATATCTGTTTTAATTAAGTAGGCTGCTCCTTCAGGTTAATGCATTCAGGGGAAAAATTAAATCTGTCTCGAATCCCTGGAAGAAATGGAGAGTGGCTGTAGGAAATTGGCCTCTGAAATGTGATTAATGGACTTGCATGATGAGGACTGACTCCTGCTGAGGCATCAGGGCTTGCTGGGAGCCAGATGATGACACCTGGGGCAGGGCAGCTGCAGTCTCCAGACACAGAGCAGTGAGATCTCTGTGACCCCCCTGCAACCACAGATCAGTTCTCAGGTGTCACCTCTGTGCAGAGGTTTTCCCTCTCTGGAGGTTTTCCTCCAGCTGTCCAGAGGTGTTGGTTTTAAAAGATTTGACATCTAATTTGCTCCAACAGCTTGAGCCTCACATTTCCTCCACGTTCTGTTGTAGATCAGAGGGGAATGCTTCTGCAGCACCTGAGGAGGCACCCAAAGGGTGAGTGTGGGAAATCCAGGCACTCAAAACCTTGTGCATGCAGGCCCAAACACAGAAATGAATATAGGGTTCAACCTGAGACCTTGGAAAAGGCTTCCAGATCCAGAGACCATAAGCAAGAATGAGGGTTTGTAGTTTAGATGGAAACATATTAAGCTATGCAATGGAAGCTTTAAGAGTTTGAAGTTCAGATGTAGTTTTGTGGGATTGTGTGTCAGCAGATGATCGGTTAAGAAAGTCCGCACTGCAGCAAGACATGTGATAGGTGTGAAAGTAGAAATGATCTATGTGGCAGTAGTTTATTGGCTAATTAACCATTAACCTAATAACCTGTGGTCTTGTGACCACTGATCACAGATTGCTGATCTCTATCTCAGGCTGAGAAGGGGCCCTCACTCCTTCATGAGACTGTAGCAATAAATCTTGCTTTGAAACATCTCTCAGTGGTCCTGTCTCATGCCTAACCCCAACAGGTGATTTGTCACTGCTGTGCTTGCTGGACAGGCAGACTGTTGGTGGACAGATGTTTTCTGTCACTCAGTGCCAGTCAGTGATCAGCAGAAGGAATTAAAATTACACCCTGCTGTAGCCATGTGTTTGAACAGTTTAGGCCACAGCGCGCTCCAGCCAAACCATCTTTAGTCATTCTTATCAGAACCCTCTGGATTTTGTCAAGGTAACTAAGACATAAACTGTACTAAAATAAAATAAGTCCTAATAATAGAATAAGAGAGAAGAGGCTGAGAAACAGAGCCCCAGGACTGCAAGAACTGGATAAAGGAGGGCCACGGAGCACTGGACCGTAACCAATCGTGTTTCCTGAAAGGCGCGCGCTGAACGCGGGGACAGGGCAGAGGCACCAACCAAGCACCGAGTGGTGGCATGAGCAGCAGCTTTAGAATGTGCAAAAATAGCCTAATGTAAACAATAAATGGCTTTACTTGATCATATTGGTTGGTCATTGTAGTCGTGGTTTGTGCCTGTGACGTTTTGATTTCTCTAAAACACTTTCCCAGGCACTGTTCTGTAGACAAGGGATATGTTTTTTTAACAGTATCTTGTTTTCTGCATTCTATTCTCTAAGAGAGACTTTTCTGGATGTCCCTCTGACTTGACCAATGTGGTCCAAGAAGTTTGTCTTTCTTCCACCCCTTGAGTGAGTTCTCTGTAAAATAGTATAAAGAGAAGAAGTCTCGAGCAATAAGGAGAGATTGGAGTCACTTTCAGCCTTCTGATCACAAGTCTGTGTCCTTCTTTTGTGTCCTATTGCAACAGGTCATCCAAAAGCCCTGAGCTCCCACACTCCCCATTTTCCACAGCTGATGCTGTTCAAGACCACAACGACACAGACTCCTCCTCAGAAGGCTGACAATTGACTCCGTTTATTTCTGGGAACTTCTTCCCTTTTATGCTGTTTTACAAAGAACAACCCAATGGGTGGAAGAAAGACAAACTTCTTCAATTACACTGGTCAAGTCAGAGGGACATCAAGAAGATGTCCCTCCTAGGGAAAGGAATGTAAACAAGGGTTACATTTAGGAAAACATGTCTCTTGTTGACAGAAAACTCTCTGGGAAAAGAGTTTCAGAGAAACCAAAACATCTCAGGCATCAACCAAGGCTACACACAGCTGCTGAATAGAGATGTCAGTTCCTCATGTGCTCTCCTGTAAATGCATTATAGCCTTTGAATTACTCATGGGAGCCCAAAAGCAGTGAGAAGAAACATCCCAAAGTGATCAAAATTCCATTCTCAGGAGTGTTTCAAGGTGAGGAGCCAAAGATTCTTTATCCTCCAGCAGAAGATGGTGCAAAGCAAGAACAGAAAGCTGCTTTCTGCTCCCAGCTGTCCTCATCTGTTGTCCCACAACACCTTCAGAAAGGGTGCCAGGCAGAAGAAAAAGCATTTTTAAGCTGAGATTTCCAGAGAAAAATACTGAAGGTAGGGGGAATGCTCCAGTAAAATCAAAGGGGAGTTAAATACCTGTGCTATGGACACAAATTTATGCATTTCCCGTGTGTTCAAAGAGCAATTTGATGTGATACCACTTCATGTCTAGCACATTATGCAAATATTTTCTGCAGAATCTGTCATTTACATGGTCTGTCTCGTGCATATTCTGACCAAGGAATACAGCTGGAGTTTGTCTCACCAAAAACCACTGCAAACATCACTGCCAGGCACAGGTGTTTTTCTAATGAAGAGAGTTCTGGATGTTAAAGCTTTTTAAACAGAATTTATAAATATCAACAACTCTGCAAACTTCCGCTTGAGCCTTCAAAGAATCATGAAGAAAACTGCAGAAAAGTCAAACTCATTAATATCTAGTTACTCACTAATTTGTCGTAACTCATATCTAGTAACTTATTAGTATCTAGTGAAAGTTACCATAAGATATAAATATAAAGACTGGAGAAATCCATATTAAACTCAAAGTTATTAAGTGAGTCATGCTTGATAAAAGCACATCTTCCTATTTTTTATTGCCTAGCGCTGCTCAGGATGCATCTAGCAATTAAAAACATAACTGTTGCACAATAAAAATTGCTAAGGCTATTAACCAGCCATATAAATGAAAACTTTGACTCCTAGCCTTTTCCATCAGAGTAATACAGAGTACAGTCAACATGCTTCACATTTCCAGGAATTCATTACCATTACATCTTTTGTTTCTGTAAGTCAATCCATTTAGTTAAAAAAATATGAAAATCCTTAGATCCACCCTGCCACATTTTGCTAGATATTTTTGATTTTTACATAATGAGAAAAAATTAAGAGAGAGATTCTTCATTTATGAAATCAATGCTATTATAATTACCTGGAGGATATTTTGATGTTTAAAAAAAATGTTAGGGAGAGGATGTCCAAAGGTTAAAGCATCAGAGTGATAAACTACACTTTATGTTGGGGCATAAATATGGCCCCAGTAATAGTTGGAATTAGCAAGACAAGGTTAAAATTTAATTTTTCTAATAGTGAGATGTTAAAAGTTACATCCTGCAGTATTAGGCATAAATGGCTCGAGTTACTTTGACTTTCATGGAGAGAGCTGAGGTCACTGGGCCCAGCTCCAGAAATGTACTTAAGCACATGTTTAAGTGCACAATAATTATGCACATACTTAAAATTTGTCCTGCCTCTTTTTCTCAAGTTCTTGCAGCTACAAAACCAGTGGTAAAAATCAAGAAATTAGCTGGTTCTCTGCATGGATATTGGTCACAAACCAGGAGGGTCACAAGCACACAAAAAAAATACAGTTTTAAACATTTTCCTTAATCTTTGCGCAATCTGATTCAAATAATTCTGATTTTGGGGTATATAATGCAATAAAAGAACCATCAATCAAGTATGATTTTTATTTTTTAATGCACGCAGGAAAAATTGCTAAAATCAGATTTCACATGAATTTTCAGCTAGAGAACATGAGGAGAGTTGTTTAATTGTAATTTTCAAATTGCTTTTGAGGCAGAATTGCAGAACCTGGAAGATATGCATGTTTAAAAATGGACTATGAACAAGATATTAATATACATATTAATTCTGGATTTCATATTTATTCTGTTTCTGTCCACCATGATCATATAAAAGTACTGGTAAAAAATGTCACAGGTACCTTCCAACTTGCAATATCAACATTTACTCTCTATATTATTTTTATATCTAATCTTTTACCTCTATCATCTTTCCTAAAATATCTAGAAATACTTTTCACTATAGTGTAGTAAAAATTGCCTGATTTATTTACAAATTATTATAATTTAGTTATTCAGAAGCAGTACATTTTTATCCTGCTTATCTGATAGATATTCTGATGTAGTAGTTTAATAGACAAATGTAATTTTACAAAACACTATTAGATTGCATGCTTGTTTTAAAGATTAAAGTGGGTGACAGATTGATTGCTCCTAAATTGTTCATTCAGGGTAAGTACGCACAATTTAAACCACATTTATTTCATCTTCTGTGTACATAAATCCAATGAAACATTAATTTTTCTATTTAAAAACCCCCTGTTATTGGAGGACAGGAATTATTGTCCACGCTCATGAAATTAGATTAGATTACTTTGGTTTTGATAACTTATATTAGAACAATCAGGTCTTAATTTTGTTATCAAGAACTAAACTGTGGATATACTTATTTCAAGGGTGATGATATATAAAGATTACTTTTAGGGTTATTTTTTTTCCTAAAGCATTATTCCTAAAATAAGCAATAAAACAAATTACTCCTATTCTGAATAAAATACGTTTAAGTTAATGATTTGTACACTTTATGAGCATACAGTGAGAACAGAAGAAACATTAAAAATCATTATAGATTTGTAAGTATTTTATTAGGAAAAAAATGAGCAACTTACTCTCCAGTCGGGCTGGCCAATTAGAGTGATTTGTTTCTAATAGAAGGATAATTTTGTTTTGGTAAAAAAAAGAGAAACTGCTTAGTGCTGCCATTTATTCCAAGGCAGATTTTGCAAAAAGTTAATTTGTAATTTGCCTCTGTGTTCAGTTTTGTTCCAGCCAAGGTTTCTGTATGATGAATACAAACACAGGCTGGGGAAATGCTCCTTGGAGCAGTTAAACCCTATTTAGAGAGGGTGTATGAAACTTGAGGAAAAGTTTTAAAGGACTGTAGTTTTTAAAAGACAAAAGGGAAGAGGTATATATGGACCCACTTGCATTCAGCTCCTGGAGTCTGCACTGAATCCATTTGTAGGACATTTAGGTGGCACCAATAAAACAAGTAAATATCAACCTGGGTTTTTTTCTAGAATGAATAATTTCAAACCCATAAAACTTTTTTTTTTTTTTTTTTTTTTTTTTTTTTTTTTTTTTTTTTTTTTAGTACAGTGACAAGTCTTGGAGATAAGAGAAAACCAGACTATCAGAATTCATCATGACCTCAGTGTTTTACAGTAACCCCTAATACTCTCCTGAGTAAACACAAAATAGATTGTTTGGATTAAGTTTTCCCTGTGAGGGATGATTGCTAATCACTGTGAATTTGCAAGGAATGACAACTCACTGTTTTTTAATATTGTCATGGATGAGAGAAGGAAAATATTCCTACTAAATTGTCAGGTAATTCAGCTGTGGGAGTAGCACAACTGCATAGCAAAAATAGAAGTTATTGTGGTCCTGACCAACAATAATGAGTGAAAACAGAACCATTGTAAATGAATTTCAGTGATGCAGACTCTGGGAAGCTTTAAAGTCAGTGTCTTACCTTTTTTTTTTTTTTTAAATCCCTTCCTTCAGAAAAGATCCACAGAGATGAGGAAGTTACTACTTTTCCTTCGCCCTTGCAAGTCCTCCGTAATCTTTGTTTCCAGACAGAAGATCAGGCTCATTACATCTGGAAATGACCCTTCTGCTCCCATCAGATCTGTCAACTCACACTGGCCAATTACTTTGAAGTGTGCATTCTTGTGATTTGATTTTTCTCAAGAAATAAAAAGTAGAAAGAAGAAATATTACTCCTTTAACCTTTACGTGGCATAAACTGACAACGCTGTAGTCTTGTGTCCTCCTTCTACCTGTGTTTTCAACAGAAAATCTAGTACTTTTCCACATAATGGAGGAGGTCAAAAATGTTCAAGGATGGCTGGATCAGTATGTCTTGAATATTTTCAAAAAATGTTTTTGTCACCCAGTTGAGATTTGGGTGGTATTGACATCTCTAGAATCAGTGTGAGGTGGGATAGCTCAGCCCACAGTGCTGTGCATGAATTGAGCAAAGGGGCAACTCAAACTTCAGTGAAACCACAGCTGCATTTTTTTTCTTCTAAGCTTAGTTTATACTTCAAAGTATCATGAAAAGATTTTTGCATGCATTTTTCTCTTTGACTTAGTAAGTTTTCAACAAACAGATCAGAAAGATCCTTCCATTCCTCTCTAATTCTTAGCTCAGAGAACAGTCAGTGGTGCATCTTTCCCTGCGAATGCATCACCTCAGATAGTCTAAGGAGAGGTGTTACCTTGCTTTTTCTCAAGCATTTCCATATTCCTTAATGCTGTTGGACATCATTCTTCAAATCCTGCTGCAAATCCCACCCTAGGGTGCTGGTGGCTTTGTGGTTAGTTGATGGAAGAACACACAGCAACCTTGTAAAAGCACAATGCTCCACTTTCCCTCTCCTGCCCTGCTAGGGGTGTCTGTATCAGAATAACTCTCACCCTTTCTAATGCTGCTGCAGAGCCTCTTTTATCTTTTAAGTGCTCATCTCTGGGTGAGTAATTTACCTCTGCCATGAGGAGCAGGGAAGGAATATGACATTTCGCAAATGTAGAGTTAAATACCTACTTGAAAACCATCTCAGTGCAGCTGAACTGTAGATTTCCACAACCTTAAATTATGCCAGCCTTAATATAGGAGGTAAAGGTGTTGACACAGAAATGTAATTAACAGACCTTTAGAAGAAAGTGTCTTTTGTGACAAAAGTTCTGATATTTAAAGACCACAGGAAAAATAATGCATGTCTGATCTTGAAAAACTTGCAAGACATAGGTGGTAAGCACATCCAGCAGCAACTAAAATGTTTTGTTTGGTTGGTTTTTTTTTAAGACCTTTCTAAGAAATTTTCAAATTAATTCAAATCTTGAAGGGCAGAATAACTTTTATTACCTATTTCTATTTTTAAGGGGAACTGAGAGCCTAATTTGCTTTGAGAAATCTAGCAAGTATATTCTCAGTTGTTGAAGGAATGAGGACATGCTTGTTAAAACCTGCTCAGCTAATTTGACATGTATTTGCTAGAAGAAAATATATTACCTTACAAGTTGTCTCCTTCTATATGATGCCAAAATACATTTGCAATATTTTTCTCTAGTGAACTGAGCTATTAATTTACACAACAGAATTGCAAATCTGAGAAGGTTTTCCAGGAACTAAAGTGACTGATGTTAACACTTTTCATAATTTACAGAAACAAGAAAAAAGATGTTTGCTGGCATGCAAGTAATCTCGTTATAGGATTACAAAGATAAACCTCATCTACATCAGTGTAAAACAAACAATCTCATTTTTAAAACATTTTCTTACAGTCTACAGGATTACACGAGCTCCTCAGTAAACTGATCGGTGAGCACTCCTAGTCTCAGCACCCCTGTTCTACCCAGGGATAAAAAAAATAAAACTGGAATCCACTGAGCCCTGAAGTGTAAACTGTGGGTAGGATGTGCCCCACACACCGAGCACCACATTCAAATTTGAAACAAAATCTGTGCTTGGTAAATATGCCCGTTTTTTACATATCTGAAACAGAAAGCCAAATGACTTGGCTTTTAATGGCATTCATGAGTTTCTGCCTCCTCACGTGTCCCTCATTCTCACCTCCATTTTCACCATTAGATGTTCATGGAACAGCAGTAGTAACTGGATCCTGAGCCTGACCCAGATTAAAAGAGAAACATTAAAAAAAAATGTGCTATTTATTTTTGTCTGGGTCTTCTTGAGGCTCTGGCTGACAGCTTGCAGAAGGCAGGCTGGAACAGGTCAGCACATGCCCCAAGCCCAGTCTGTCACTGAATCCATGGATCTGGAGGCTAACTCGGCTTTCTATAGTTTATAGCACTGCAGCGAACCACAGTCTCCCTCCCCCCAAAATGGGTCAGGCATGAGATTGCTCTTATTTAATTACTCAAGGGAAATATTGACACTTTTAATTCATTTTCATTTCCTTTCTTGTCAATATCTCTCCTTTCTTTACTATCCCTGTTGTGTGCGCTTGCAAATCTTCCTTTCAGGAAAACCACTGCAGAGACTCTTATTTCTCCCCTAATATATGTATATTTAATTCCTTTTTCCTTACTGCCCTTGAACACAAACATGAGTCTGCTCCTTAAACAAGCACTCCTTATGATAACTGTTGAAAGCAATCAGTCTTTAAAAGCCTCCCCTTGCTAAGATGGGAAGTTAAAATTTGGAGATGAAAGAAAAATCTTCTTGTGATCATGTCCTTCCCTCCAGAGTTACCTGGCTAACTATATTTTTTATTTTTAATAAAAAAAATTAAATAAAGCTTTCTTATTTATTTGCTTATGCTAAATATTGACTTTCTGTCTAATCCTTCAGCTGTGTGACACTACACTAATGAGGCACCATGGACAGAGCATTCCTTTGTTTATTTGGTGCAATCATGATTACTTGAGTGGGCAGTGCCCTGAGGAAAACACAGCTCTGCTTTGCACTTTTCCAGGACAGAAATTTCTGGCTGCACACACAGAAAGAGGACTGTACATCAAAATGCTGCTGACCAGAGATCTGACCTTATCCGTGGATCCAACTTCTTCTTAGTCAAGTGATAAAAATGGCATGAGATCTGTAAAGAAAAGTATTTTAATTGGCATTGCTGTCTGGAAATGACATTTTGAAAAGGAATGCCAGGTGAGGCTTCAAAATATTTTCTAGCAGCTGTCGAAGTGGCCCTGGCTTTATTTCCTGGTTTATTTTCTTCACATGTTCAAATGTGAAGAGTGCCAGATTTGGTAAACGCTGTAAATTTTTGTCATGAAACATAAACACTGACACACTGCCTCTGCTTCTCACTCATTGCTGGGGTGCGATTTTTATTTGTTGTAAAAGAGATAAATTCAGTATATTTAAAAGTGTAATTATAACTATGTGAGGTTGCTGAAAGCCAATGCCAGGTTTACAGAAGTGCTTTAAATTTCCAACACCCTGCTCCAAATACTCCTGCATCTACTGAGTGTGTGCTAGCCATCACAAGAGAATTATAATTTGTCCAGGCAGCTGGTGAAAAGATATTACAAGATTAATAGAAAGACTATTCACCTTTTACAGCAGTGAAGGAGAAGCCAGGCCAGGAGGAGAGAATTACATTATATTTCAGTTCCAAATATTTACATTTCATTTTTGAACTCTGGTCCAGACCCCATGAATAAGCACAAAGCAGGAAGCCTCACCCAAAGCGTGACACAGGCACAGACACAATGATATCTACGTGCAACAGCTTTGGCCTTAATTCCACACAAACCACGATTTAGTTAAGCAAATGAGAATCCACATAGGTCAACTCTGCTATTATGTGCCACCATAACAACAGACTAAAATTCAATTTCTGTCATTTTTAGACCGTTATTATGGCATCAAATATCTGCCTTTGGCCTTACTGGAAAACAGAGATAAAGATGGTGTGTCTTACAATTATTTATGGGAGTGGATAGAGCTATCTTTATGCAACTGGTGACACGTTCTGCTGAAAGCACGCACTATGAGAAATGTGAACAGGCCATTCTTTCATGTAGTTTTTTTTTAGACAGCATTTGAGCTGTGAAGTCTGAACTACACACGAAGGGAATAGTTAAATTATATCAATTTATGGAAGCAGGGTAACTGGACCAGGAAAAAGACCTTTACAATTGATGCAACCACACCAAAGCATTTTGTTGAGCATAGAACAGAATTTTTCACTTAATCTGGGCTTTATTGAACCATATCATACCTTTTGTTTTAATGGAGTTCAATTGTAAGACTACAACTCTCTTTAAATGATTTCACATGTGTGTCTATGGACTATGAAAGTGGCTGTTAAGATTCCCTCTAGAATATTTTTATTTCTCCCAGATTACTTGTACCAAAATATAAGAAGTTACTCTGGCCTATCATTAACCTCATGAACACGTAATTTATGCTTCAATACAATTCTAGATATTAAAATAAGCATTATTTAAATTTTTGTGTGTATGAAGTACAACACTTAGAGGAACTTATCTTAAAATTCAAAGATTTTGAATGTTTTAAAGTGAGTTTGCCAAGAGAAATTCCCCAAGTTGAGAATTGTGGCTTTGGAGCTCATACAGGAAAAATGGAACAATCACCAGGTAGAGAATCCGCCAAAAATAAATCTCTTAAATGAACAATTATCTTTATTAAGACTTGCCAAGATTGCAAAAATCACTAAAAAAGAGATGTAATTTTCCATGGAACAATCTTCCTTGTGAATGCAGTATATCCTAGACTCACCAGTGCATCATCCAAGACATTTCAGGGATTAGCTTTGATGCCATTAATTCATAAAGACTTCAAAGGCAGCTCCCATCAGAACAAAATCCTTTTTCACCTTTGTGGTGCTGTATATTTTACTTTTCCTCCTCTAAATATCGGATCCACAGACTCGTTTAAGTAATAAGCACATGTACAGCACAATAAAGGACAGATAGCTGCAAATAATCCTGATTTCTCATGTTATTCATATTGATGCATGCCAGGAATAAAATTCCACTCTTGGATTATTTACCTCTTTGCCAAAACTAAAATGCTTTTTTCTTGACGGAGTATGATTAATTTCTGACCTTTATAGGTCTCATTCAGTTATTATTATGCAGAAAATATCTTTTGAGTCAAATTCTAGTGGTTAACAGGGTATTTTTGGATTTTGCTTTATCATATTAATAACTGCACACGTGTACATTATTTTAATTAGAAAAGTAATAATTGTACATAAACTCTTTTAAACGTCCTGCTCCTATATCCTCCTGAGATTATTCTATAAGAATTATAGAGAAAATGAGATAGAATTGGTATAAGTCTGGTATGTAGGTCAAAAGTATAACACTTAAGCCACTAAAAAACCAATCAAACCCCCTCAGATATCAGTACAGAAACTTTAATCTCAGTTTAATGTGTAGCTGGATAGGTCAAATCCTAAATCCATGATCCCTGTTTTAGTTCCGACCCGAAGCCAAAACAGAACCACAGATTCATAGGAGCATTAAGGTCCCAAGATGATCAACCCAGCTTTCAACCAAATTCATCAAAGGATCAAACCCGATCATGGAGTGCCACATCTCCTCCTCCTTTTAACCCTCCACCACTTCCTGGGCAGCCTCTTCCAAGGTTTGACCACTCTTCCAGTGAAGAAGTTTTTCCTGTTATCCAGCCTGAGGCTGTTTCTCCTGTCCTGTCCCTTGCTGCCTGGGAAGAGAGCCTGACCCCCCCCACACTCCCTAACAGGAGTTAGGGAGCTGACCAGAGCAATCAGGTCTCCCTGAGCCCTTTCTCCACATTAAACAATCCTAATATGCAAACTCCAAGAATTTCATTAGTTCCAGCTCCCCTTGAATCTCAAAATGTCCTAAAGGTGAAGTTGTTGGAGGTGCTGCTTTGCTGAGCTGCAGCTCTGAGGCACACAGAGAGAATTTGGGGTCTCGGCATATCACACCTGCCTAACACCACGATCTGTGTCAGACACCCAGAGAACCTGGCTTGTCAAGCTCCAGCCCAGTCAAGCTGAGCCTTGGGGGGTGTTAATACCACTGACAGTCGAGAGCCTGTTTGGCAGGGGTCTGCCTAACACGGCCCACGGAGCCAGCAGTGACATGAGCTGTGCTTTCATCAGCCCTGTGACAGCAGGACACGTCTCTGTTTAAGAACAACCAAGACCCAAGACTTCAAAGCACTTCTCTTTTCTTTTTTATACCTACTCTCCCTCTCTGATAACTAATCCAACTTAAAATTTATGGCTTGCAAATACAAACCTGATTTGTGACCTACCCAGATTAAAGAAGAGCCTTTGTTCTTCTCTCAGAATGTCTCACACACCAAAGGATAATTATGAGAGGTACAACCCCTGTAATCATCTCTGTGATGAAACACCCAACCTGCAATGGAAAGATTCCAACAGAAATGTAAATAGAGAATGTAGAGAACACAGTCAAACACTGCCCTCATATTTATTCCAATTGCCTTGTTGATGAAAGTATAACTTTGGTGACCAAAAATATTTCTGTGCTATGATATCCCAGTAAACAAAACCATCTTGAAGAGACAGAAAGATCTTTAGGGCAATGTTTCCAGATTCCCTTACAGTTTAATATATGAAGCAAGGAAAAAAATTAAGGTTAAATTTAAGGAAATTGTGATTTGTCTTTGAAATGTAACAAATTAAATCAAAGACTCCAAAGTGTTATCAAATCTTGAGCTGAAGAGGCCACAAGGAGAAGGAATGGAGGGAAGGAGAAGTTCAAATTACAGAATGGTATAAGAACACTCAGGCAGACTCATCCTGTCATGTTTTTGAAATCACAGCTGTCCTTTCTCACCCAGGGTCTCATTTATCACTAATGTTCATTTTTAAAGCTGAATGTTGAATAAGATAAAATAGGACAAGAAGGAATCCAAACAAATAGCTTGGTGTCACACACTGCAAACACTGCAACATGGATTTACAGCTTCTTTAAAAGTCCCATGGTCCTGGATCTCACACAGGACTTGTAAAACTGAGGGGAACACAGCAGAAAGCCATGAGAAAACAGCTGCACAGATCCAATCCCTGAGAGAAACTTGGTTCAGTCAGGAAACCTGACTAAAGAGCTCAAGCCTGCCAGGCCTCCCAGATCAGTTAGAACTGCTCAGTGCCCTCCAGCCCAAGCTGGCCCAGCCTGTGGTTTCTGCAAGGCTGTGCTGCACTTTGATAACATCTGCCCAGAGCCAGAGTCCCCTCTTGGAGCTGAGAGAACTGTTCATTAAATCTGTAGCACCTCCCACACACCTTCAGCTCCTTGAAGATGGAGAGCTGTTAGCTGGCTTAAACATTCCTAAAAGTGCATGGAGAGTAAGTTGAATATGTGTCACTAATTAAAATCATTGAGACTTGAGTGGGCCTTAAGGGCAAAAATCTGTTCCTTTTAAAAGGAACACACATAAATACTCTGGGAACATTTAAGTATAATTATTATAGCCTTCAGGACTCTGGCCTAAAAGTATCAGAGTGACTGCATTCCTGATGGCAAAGTTTATTAGCACTGTTTATTTCTATTTTCATGCAGTTATTACATGAATGCCTGGAAGTGACACTAGCATGGAAGAGCTGTTAATAATACATTCTGTATAAACACTTGGATTACTTTTGTTCATCTAATTTCTTTCAAGGCAATTTTTAACTTTGAAAACATGATAGCTGAAGAAATTTTAGTTCCTTGTTCATGGAAGAGGCAAGAATTGCATTTTTGTCAGCATTAGGAACCAGCCCAAAGCCACCTGTGCATGCAAAGCTCTGTAACGCTTCACAAAACTGTAAAAAACAAAGAGGAAACAACCTGGACCCTCTTGATTTTTCTATCATGACATTTCTGGGAAACTCTTGTTTTTTTCCCTCTTGTTACAAGTCTGGATCTAAGACAAGATCTAAGTCTAAACCTGGATCAAGACACTTGACCTGCTCTGTGCTCTGCTCCCAGTAGTAACCAATATTTTGCTGTGCTGCTGTCAGGCAGTTTTGGTGGCACAGCAACGATCCTGCTGTAACTAATAGATATTAAAAACACACAGTTACCACACATTTATGGCTATACACATAAATGTATGTTTTAATGGCCTATTACTTTGTGTAGAGCACTATTTAACGACCCCAGGATAAGGATGTATGCATGGCTAAGTTGTTTTAAAAAGGCTTTATGTCCTTGGCAAGCCAGATCTCAAAAGCTATTGAAGGAACTCAGAAGAAGTAGACGAGGTTTCCAA
The DNA here is from genome assembly GCA_016584745.2 of Phylloscopus trochilus trochilus. Taxonomy (NCBI): domain Eukaryota; kingdom Metazoa; phylum Chordata; class Aves; order Passeriformes; family Phylloscopidae; genus Phylloscopus; species Phylloscopus trochilus. The sequence goes on from WQNJ02000015.1 coordinate 27,405,989, forward strand.
AGAATCCAGCAAAAAATGGGGAAAGCAGAGGCTTGAGGGGGCAAGCACAGATTAATGCCAGAAATGCCAGCTGAATGAACACAGATCACTGATGGTCAATTACTGATCAATAATGAAAGCAGGGTAGAACCAGCTACAGAGCATAAGTGGAGCATCTATAGAGCTCTGAAATACATTCTGCAGCTGCTGGTGACTGAGAGCATGGACAGAACCATCTTTAACTGTATGCAAGGCTCCAGTTAACTATTAAACTGCAGAACAGGGTAAGAAATACTGATTACTTTGATAGTCTGTAATATTACAAAGTAAGTATTTCTTATCACAAAAAGGAAATCAAAGTCTTGGCCTGTGTAACCACAATCTTTCATCCTTGAAGCTGGGAATTCACATACAAGAATTGTCATGTTTCCAAAATATACTTTACACAAGTGTCAAACCATTAGGAGAAATGAATCATTTTTTGTCTGACCTTTTGAAAGTAGATTACAGAACTGTGATCAAATCTCATTAGAATTATGTATCCACAAAGGCACTTCAGCACGTCTAAAAATCAGGATAAAGCATTCTTGAACTATTTTTGTTTTGCTCTGCAAAGAGGTTTAACCATGACTAAGAGGAATTTTGTAGCTATCCTTTTATTAGCTTTGACACTTGCTATTCACATGCAGGAACTCTGAAGGATCAACATATATTTTTAAAGATAAGATATAGAGGAAGCCTTTTTATCTTTAAAGACTGGATAAGGAGGCTAAAGACTGAGAAAAAGGCACCAAAGTGACTCATTCAGAAACAATAAGTTCCGTTTTAAATTAACAAAATCATTAAAATCACTGATGAAGGAGCTGATAATCAGAAAAGAGCTGGCTGAATACTGGGCTGGGGTCTTGTGCAGACATCCCAGGTGAGTGGAGAGCATTAAAGGCAGAGCTATTTGGGTTATTAATGACACCAGACTCAGCTGTGCACCTGCCAAAAGGATGGAACTGGACTCTGCGGAAAGGAAAGGAAAGGAAAGGAAAGGAAAGGAAAGGAAAGGAAAGGAAAGGAAAGGAAAGGAAAGGAAAGGAAAGGAAAGGGGAAAGGAAAGAGGAAAGGAAAGAGGAAAGGAAAGAGGAAAGGAAAGAGGAAAGGAAAGAGGAAAGGAAAGAGGAAAGGAAAGAGGAAAGGAAAGAGGAAAGGAAAGAGGAAAGGAAAGGAAAGGAAAGGAAAGGAAAGGAAAGGAAAGGAAAGGAAAGGAAAGGAAAGGAAAGGAAAGGAAAGGAAAGGAAAGGAAAGGAAAGGAAAGGAAAGGAAAGGAAAGGAAAGGAAAGGAAAGGAAAGGAAAGGGGTGTGTGTTAAATGTCTACATGCACAAAACATAATTTTAATTCCCAACTTGTCCCTTTTTTCTTGCTGGGGCTGTACATGCAGCCCTGTTTCCTACAGGTGAGGAAGATCTCCTGCACTCCAGGGCTCTGTCCCAGCCTCCCCTGACCCCCAGCTGGACCTGCCCAGTCCACTCCTGTTCTGACAGGAGTGCATCTTCCACCCTGCTGCTGCTTTTTGCTAACAGATTTTAGTTGTTCCCTAAAAACCTTTAAAAAACAGTCTTTATTTTACGTTTGTGGTGTAAAATTGATGTCTGATGTGAAGTTTTCCTTAATGAATATTTGCTGGAGTTGGACATCTGCCTGTTACCAGAAGATCTTTAAGCCCCCAGCGAATCATTACTGCAGTTCCCCTGTCTTACAGGCAGCTGATATTTAATCTGTATGTTCTTTAAATGCAAAGCATGCTATATTTAGTGTTCAAACTGCAGTATTAGTAAACTGAGCCCTCACTTATGTGTGCATGTGGGTGAATTGGGTGTCTCACAAAGGATTCAAACAGATGCTTTAGCTTTAATGATATTTCTAATCATCTCACTTATGCCCCAAGGATATTTTCATATGCTTTATTCTCCTGTCATGATTTCTACTCATTACAGTAAAGTGTTATTTTAAATCTACTTTTTATATTTGAACTTGCTTCAGCATCAGCTCCTTAGCAATTTCTTTTTTTTTTTTTTTTTTTTAACACACACTTTCCTTGTGCTGTCTAATTATAGGAACTGTCCTCAAAGGCATAGGCAGAGTAGATAAAAACAATCATACAATTCAGTGGTGACTTGTAATCTTTAGTGATGACATCAGTGGTGATTATTATGCACTTTCTTAAGAGGGAAAGTTTGGAATAAAGTCAGCTGAAGTACAAGGCCAGGCTGGATAGGGCTTGGAGCAACCTGGGATAGTGGAAGTTGTCCCTGCCCATGGCAGGGGGTGGAACAGGGTGGGCTTTAAGGGTTCTCTCCTATTCAAACCTCCCTATGATTCTATGTTTCTATAAAACTTTTAGTTCCAAAGTTCCTTTTTACTGTCTACATTTTCCCCCTAGAAACTGCAGCCTTATAATCCTATTAAACAAGCCCATGGTTAAAGATCACATTTAAATTCAGATTTTACAAAGCATTAATCAATATATTAGTAACCTTATGCCAAGTATGTGTGGTGTCAATTGTTTTATTCCATGCAAGTCAGATTTCAGAAGGAAAATTTCCTCTTTTCTGTGTATATGGATGTTCCACTTCTTGTGGGAGAGTCAGGGAGACCTTTCTTGGGCTGTTTTCTTAGAAAGAAGAAAAAAAGAGGAAAATATTCTGATTCCTGATGGAAAGTTTGATCCAGAAAAAAAAGCTGGGCATTTCAGAATTCCTCTCCTGTGAAAACTCATCTTACAACCATGAAAGCAATGACTTGGTGAGTATTTGTGAGGAAACAAGATGAGAGAAAAATATAGGAGAGAGGAAGTTGTAAGTGTGAAAAGGAAGCACGTGCAGGGGAAGAAATCTGCCTTGGTCAGAATCTATTGACTTCCAGAAAAGCCTGATATTTTTCTGTTAGGAAGAAGGAAATATAAAGCCATGGCAAAATCTAGTTTCTTACGTGGGAACACAGAAAAAAAAAAAGAAGATTTTTCATAACCCAGAGTTTCCTGCAGGCCAGCAATGGCAGCTTCAGCAATTTCACTGCTGAGAGGTGCTCAGAACCTCCCTGCAAATTACAGGCCTTAAATTGACCAGGCTCACACAGAAGTCAAACTGTAATTAAAATCTTGATCCATTTTGTGAGGACATTGATTCAGAGCAAACCAAAAGCCAAGTTCTCTGATTAAAAACTTTAAATTTCATTGAAAAAAAATGATAAAAAACCTCTGGCAGAAATAATTGGCAAATTAAATTTGAGAAACAAAATTTGTCAGTTTCATTAACTAAAAAAATTAATTAGCAGTAGGTATCGATTATCCAAAACTAATAAAAAACCCTGAAAAACCCAAATACTCTTACTAATTTGCAATCTGAAATTAATCACCCATAGCCATATGTCTTTGCTTTTGAAGAACATCTGACAGATTAAGTTTGGTGGAATTAAAGATTAAGGAATGTTTCCTAAATCATATTTTCAGTAATTGCATTTGAACGGCACACGTTTGTATCCCATCAATAACAGCAATGGTATGGGACAAAATTAGAATTGATTAATTAATCTGAAATAGAAAAATTCATATTAATACTTTAAAAACAGTGTTAGAAGCAAAACAAAATGCTGTAAAAATAGATAAGGTGCATTAAGAAGATAGTTATTTACTCAATGGGTTTTCCATTCACAGAAGAGTCTAAACAGGTATAAATTTTTACCTGTTAACAGATGCTTTGCCCAGATGTATATTTTGGGGCATTTTCAGTTTTTTTAGAAGCTGAACAAAAAAACAAAAAATCAACCACAACAAACCCACCAAAAAAACACCAAACCCCAAAACAAAATCAAACAAACAAACGACAACACAAAAAACCAAACCAAACAAAAAAAAAACCCCAACAACAAACAAAACAAACCACCCAAACTGAATTAGGAGAAATTTTGTTTTTCTTCTATTTTCTATAAGCCTTTTCCAACTGCTTTAATCAAAATCCATGCCATTTATGTTATATCCTTTATTAAATCTTAAAAATATTTTTGATAAAGGTAATTTTTGGTGTGCCTTCAAAGCCAGTATTTCCCCCTTCTTTATTTCCTGCCTTTGCAGTCACAATTAGCCAAGATGAAGACTGCACACATGCAGATTTATGTGAAACAAAAACAAACATTTTGGTTGGCAACAGACTCTGTCTCAATCAAATACACTTAATTTGCATCTACAGAGAATTTAATTTTATTTAGCAAAGATTAGACTCCAGTCTGTTTAAATCTTGATCTTGGATCTAACACAAATACTTTATCTCTGAAATGTGGCAAGTCCAGCCTTGTGGCTCTCCTTTTTTTTGGGAGGGACAGGGAGCAGTGAAGGGTTTGGCAGCCAGACTGACCTTTGGGAGAGGAAAAGTCTCCCATGGTGAATTTTTTGCCTTGGGGACATACAAAGCCCCATGTGCAATGCACACACCAGCCCTGGTGCCTGTATTAACCCTGATGCTTTGAAAGCCTCCTGCAGATATTTCCTAAGTTTCCAGTTGTATACTGGCTGTAAAAATCGTCATTTATGAAGTTGATTTATTTTAATTAAGAACATAAGTGATCCTGTGTCTCTTGAGATTTGCTGGAATGACTCATGTACTCATATTTGTCTTATTACCTGGGGATTTAATGTAATACTGAATCAAATTTTTCTTCCTACTGAAGGTTTCTGCATCAGAAATCTACTGATTTAATGATTAGGGTGCTTAAAGAAAGGATAATACTTTATTTTCTACGTTAACCAGCTATGAAGACTTGCAGAAGGTGCTCACATTTATTATGTTATGATTTATATAATCTCTACTTTTTTCCCCTCATAACTGAGCACGAATGGATGAACATCTTGATTTCAGACTTTATTTGAAAATGACTTCAAGCATCCTAAAACTTATTCAGCCAAATTAATCTCTTTATATAATGGATAATTTGTCACTATTCATGAAAACCCTAAAGAGCAATACTCTATAATTTGTGCAGTAGAAGTCTCTGGTTGTCTTAAATTACAGGCAACTGTATCAGCAAGAGAGTGAATTTCCAACTTTCACAAGAGACTAAACATTCCAGTGTTTTTAGGAGGAAACCATCACCCATATGTATCACCCAAAATTGCACTTAAATTTTGGGGCAGCATGGCCTGCACCATGTAAGGAAAAGCCATAATATCATAAATACCTTGTGTAAAAAAAATTGCTATGATTAAGGTTTTAAACTTCTAATATCTCAAAATTCTAATTAGCCAATTGCATAATTCTAAATAATAAAATTTGCCATCTGCTAGAAATGGAAGACCAATTAGAAAAGTTTTTTTAAAAAAAGTGGATTCTCTAACAACTCTGTGTCATGGAAAGTCTAGCAGGAATATCTTTTATCTTCCTTTATACTCACTTTTCCCAGTGTGGTAGCCCATTATGCACATGAAGCAGCATCATAGCATTTGCTAAAATATCATTAAAATTTATATTATTTATTCCATTCTAAAGGGGCAAGAGTATCCCTGTGGAGCCCTCTGAGTTGTTTATTATAATAATGCTGTGTATTTGCAGATATGCAAGAAGGAAATCTCTTATAAGGAGAAACATTAAAGAAGGAATTATCATAACATTTTAGAGGTTACCCTCAAAGCTGAAGTTCTTCTGTGACCATGGCTTCACATTGTGCTGAAATTCCTCTGAACTGGGAAATCTTCTACAGGCAATGATGTTCTTTGGAAAAAAAAAAAAAAAACAACCACAAAAGTTTGGTTTTTCTGTCTTAAAAACCATCCCCAGACACCTCTGAATCACAGGTGGATGAGAAGGGACAGAAAAGTCTGCACAAATGTTTCAGCTTTCCTAGCATGAAGAAATATCAGCCCATTTGGACTTGGAATCAACTTGAGTTTTTATAATAAGGCATTTTAGGTATTTTCCTGCTAATTATATCTGCTGTCTGCAGAAGATAAATAAAGTGTCTCTAGTAAGCATTTAACCATCCAATTAATATAATTCTTAGACAATGAAGATCAAATTATTGGCAAAAATTAGCTTGTTACGTTCTAATAAAACAAAAAGCAAAAATACTATATTCTAGTAAGACAAAAGCCCAACATTTGTGTTTCTGCTAAGGAATTATATAGAATTTTCCAAAGGAAAAAAAAAATGCCCCCAAACAAACAAAAAGCTGTACAAAAGTTCTGGGGGTAGTTTTTGTTTTGTTTGTTTTTTTTTTTTTTTTTTTTTTTTTTTTTTTTTTTTTGTTTTGTTTTGTTTTGTTTTGTTTTGTTTTGTTTTGGTTTTGTTTTTATGTGTGTGTGTGTGTTTTTTTTTTTTTTATTTTTATTTTTTTTTTTTCTATAAAGCAGCATTTCTTCCTCCACTTATTTGGCAATAGGAATTTGAACATCATTGTGTTCTCCCAGTTTCATACCAATCTCCCCAAACCAACCAGTTTCTTTTCTACTTCTATTAAACTCCTCGAAGTCCAGTGGAAAATATTTAAAATATTTTAAAAGTTTAAAACAAATATAAGCCAGGTTTCTGTGTCCCTGGCGGGGGATTTGAAATTTAATTTAAATTCCCTTTGAACCCAAACAATTCCATGATTTTAGGTCAGGAATTCACACTAAAGAAGCAGCTCACCACTCGTCCTCCTCCTCAGCATGACTCTTGGAGATGTTATAGATGGAAAATAAAAAGCCAAATGAAAAATCTTTGTAACACGGAAAGTAAAAACAAAGGTTTAGATACAGAAAGACTTAACATCTTTAATCACTCATTTTTATTTTGCAAGACAAACCAGACATAATTTGAAATGGCTCAGTGAGCTGTAAAAAATTGACAGTAGATGTATGTGAGAAGACTGAAAAAGCAATTATCTGAGACTAATTTGAGTTTATCAGGCAGAAATTAGACTTTTATGGCTAAAGTTAGAGTTTTGTATTAAAAATGATGCATTAAAATATATAAAATTTCAAGGGCAATATAGTTAAAACTTCCTTGGCAAATAACTGATTTTCTGTCTGCACAGCTCCTGCTTTCTCAATAGCTTTTATTCAAGTAGGAAATATTCTAAAATAACAGATAATAAAAAATACTGTAATACATAAAAAGGAGGGGGAAAATCTCTCTTTGGCTTTGTATCTGACTTCTGCAACATTAGGGATGCCAAACTATTATTGTCAGTTCCTAAAGAGGTTGGACAGAGTTCATATCAGAGGTGCAGCTCTTGTAAAACAGTTTTTGGGAAAACTACATTAACATGAATGCACCTCGTCTTTTACTGACCTCAGAGAAGACTTCATAAAGCAGTTTGGAGGTTTTCCTACATTTTAAAAAGTGAATAGATGCTATACTAGGTCAAAGTCTAATTATACTATGCAATTACATCAGAGTTTCTCCTCTTACATGTTAAAAGCATTAGGAAAAATGTATTTTATTGCTCACATTTCTAAGAGCTCCCCTGTTTCTCCAGAAGGTATCAATCCTGCAACATTCCGTGCAGAAGTTACTATTTAGTGGCCAAACCATTGCTTATGTAATTTTCCAATAAAATAAGGGACTGATTAGAGTACATTTACATCCAACATGAAATAATGCCTCTCAGGATGCAAAATGGATGTCCTGAAGGGTACGAAATAGAAATGAAAGGCTAAACTTTGAACCTGTGAATAAACTGTTGAATAACTGCCTTATTAATCACTTTTTGTAGTATTAAATGCATGGTGTGGAGTGTAAAGCATTCAAATAAACACTAGACTGAATTTATTTGTACAGGTAAGCTTAGTTCTAGCATCTCCTCAGTTATCAGTCATCAGCCTTACTGTGTCTTTCATCATAATTTACCTGGGAACTATATATATAATGACTCCTATAATTATTTTTTTACTACAATAATTCTGAATGCTTCAGAGAGATTGTTTATTGCAGGAGGTAAGGACCAGAATCTTTCTGTAGGATCATTATGAAATCTTTTGTCTTGAAAAACTGTCTTCATTGCACAATTTAATTTACTTGATTAGATGCAAAAGACAATTGAAAAAAGGAAACAAGAAGTCAAACATAAGGAGTCTTTCACTAAATGTGGTAAAATTTAGATCCCTGGCAGGAATTCTTTCATTTCAAAGATTCATATCTTAATGAGCCTTGGAGAAGCCTTTATTGTCTCTCTAGTGAAGAACAATTGTTCTCCAGCCCATAATTGCAGATTTGGTAGATAACTGAACCTCTTCTCTTCCCCAAGTCTTGTCAGTGAAAAATATTGGTGCACTTGGTGAGCACATTTTGCAAACGTGGGCCAACTTCTGGGATTTAATAATAACAAGTTCTGATGACTGAAACAACCAGATAAAAAGCAAAATTAATTCCTTGTATTTCAGTAGCTGAAATATTCTAGGAAAAATTCCCACATTCAGTGATTCAGTTCAACTGGAAAATTGCATTGGGGTTGTACTTACTGAATAGACACAACACCCTCAAACATTTGTGAAGGACATTTTATAAGCCAAATTTATTGCTAAAGAAATAATATTTTACCACATCTGTCTTTTACAACTTGAAGATTTTCTTCTGATCAGGTGGTCTAAATTCTTTGTCATGTCGATTCTTTAAAAACTTTACCAATAATATTCCATTGTCATGGAAGAGAAAAGGTCAAGGTTTGCCACTCCTCCTCTAGATCAGAGGGTGTCCCTGAAATGACAGCACAAATACCACAAGGATATGCTCTTTGACACAATTTATAGTTAACTGGAGTGGGGAGGAGACAAAGATAATGGAGGAGAAATTCTTCTGAAAATGAGTTTTGTGCATGTAAATGTTTTTAATAACCCAGCTGTTTTGATAGCACTGCCCTCCACAAATGGTGGCAAGTGCTTCTCCAGGGTGTTTTTCCCTCCCTGCCTGAGACATTCACACAAATGAGAATGGAGGTTATCTTTAGTCCCTGAAATTCTGAGCACATTGCTGCAAACAGGCTAAAGGAGGGGCTCTTCTCCTAATGTCAGTCCTTGATCACTCCCGGATTTGTCCCTAAAGGCATTTCCCATTTTTTTTAGCCTATTCATTTTTTTTTAATTAAAATGATAATATTCCATCCATATTCCTTTGAGAAGAGCTTAGCCTTTACATTACCATTATGTGCTATCTTACATGTCTTTACATGATAATGATTTTGCTGTTACTCAATAACTATGCTAATTTCAAACACAGGAGGTAAGATTATCTCACTCCCAACACTTCCTTTCATACCATTCCACCCTGAAACATGCAGCCCTTCTTCCCCTTTACATAAACATCATTCCCAGGTCCTTCCCACTATCACAGCCACCCATGATCTGTTGGTCTTTATGTACATAGCACTGATCCTTGTCGTCCCTAAGTCTATGCAACACCAGGATAATCAGGAGCTCACAATGAAATCATCACATTCCTGTGTTAGTCTCAATTTGCATCCAGCACAGCTCTGCAGCTGCAAATCCCATACTTGGCTACACCTCCACAATTGCATTTACAGGTCACAGATTGTTTCATTCTTTTCATTTTCCAGACTATCATGAACAAATAAATAAATAGATAAACATTTCAGCATCTGACCAAGCAAGAAAAGTACAAGCACTTAGGATACAATAAGTATAAAGAGCTTCTTTAGTTTAAAGTTTAATTTTTAGTTTAATTTTTAGTTTAATTTTTGCTGTCTTTCTGAAGGAGAAGAGATCCCCTCAATCCCTACCAGTATCTCCAAAAAGGATGCCAGAGGATGGCGCCAGGCTCTGTTCAGTGGTGTCTGTGACAGGGTGAGGAGCAGTGCCCATAAACTACAACACAAGAAGTTCCACCTCATCATGAGGAAGAATGATGTGGAGAGGGCAGACCACTGGAACAGCTGCCCTGGGAGGGTGTGGAATCTCCCTCTCAAGGGACATCCCAAACCCACCTGGACACATTCCTGTGTCACCTGCTGCAGGTGACCCTGCCTTGGCAGGGGCTTGGACTGAGTGATCTCCAGAGGTCCCTTCAAACCCTGACTTTTCTCTGATTCTGTGTCATAGAAAACAGTTTTTGCCTTATTTTGAATGTAAGTTTATGCTAAGTTTAATGAGGCTTGCTAAATCTGACACATCCTATCTGGATACCACAGTGATAGATACATTAGATATACCAAAATAGATATATTAGACAGGCAGAATTAGCACTGTATGTGCTAAGGTTGATTGATTACTTGATGAGTATTATATTCCCTTTACTGTTCTCTAAACCCCAGCTTTATTAACTCCAACCAATTTTCTCCAACTCTTCAATTTGTAGAACTAATTGTGCCTCGTTGCAACTTCCTCCATTTCACTGATGAAGACTTAAGAGACGGAAGACTTCTACAGATGGAAGTTGACTATATACATAAAAAGCAGACTTTTATAAACTGAAACTTGTTTAACCATATTTATATGTTAATTGAAATGTTTATGTACAGGCAGATGCCTGTATATGAATATTTAATAAATTTAATTCTAGATTTTACTTGTCCTTACAGGAAAATCTGAATTTTGGTTGAGTACAAGTTTCATAAAACCTTTACAATTTTTCTCTACTAACTATAAAAAGGTACGGAGATATTTGTGTTGTCTTCATTGTTTCTGAATTAAATTTATAGCACTAAAGCCTATACTTGTGATTTATAGAAGAGAGTGTCTTTTCTCCTGCTCAGAGCATCGATTTTCTATACCAATTTAAAGGAGGCACTGCATCTATAGAACAGGTAATGAATAACATCTTCATAGGCAGAAAGGCACTCTAAATAAACATTTGCAAGAATTGATCTCACCTTTGTTTTGCCCTCTGTCTTGGGAAACGTGTTGCATAGATTGTCATTACTACTAATTTAATTTTCATGGCAATATGTTTGTTCTCTATCCAGATAAAGAAAACATATATTATAATTAATTTGATATTACATTTAGAATCTTGCATAAGTTTAGAACTTAAACTGCTCCTGACTATGCAACACTTGAATCAAAAGTTCTGTTTAGCAACATAAGATGCATTAAGCAGTTTGGAACAGGAGCTGGTCTTTGGAAACCAATCATATCATTATTACAGGGGCATAAAATTGACTGCTCAGAGTTATTTGTAGCATTGTACGAAACAATAACTGTTTTCACAATTAAAAACATATTTGCTGTGGGAATTTAGAGACAAATGTTATTTATTGTGCATTTTAGTTACAGCAAGTCAGAGTGAAGTTAGACTGTAAATTCAGCATTTACTATTTATTTATGGTTGAGTTTGACACGATGATCAATTTCTCTTTATTTGTTGAGGATTTTTTTTTAGCAGAAAATACACTGTCATAATTTCATTTTCTTTTGCCATCATTAAGTGAGCTCCCACAAGAAGTGCTCCACTGCTAAACACCCCTCTCAAGCAGCAATGGCAGCATAATTAGGTCTCTGCAGACTTATTCTGAAACCACTTAGTGCAAAGGCGTAATCTCCTGTCATGACATAATAATGTGGTCTCCACGGGCCAGCTCAGAGCTTGCTTTGACACTGCAATGGCAAGAAAATGGCTTTGTGTGAGATCTGCAGGGATTTGTGCTAAAGGAGGTTCTGGCCTGCAGAGCCCTCTCTGTCCTCAGGACCAGGCCTAGGGGCACCATCCTCTCTGACCCTTTAAGATTTTAGCCTTCCTATTTTTCAAATCCTGCTCTGCGTTAGTGCAAGGCTCTAAACTCCATATAAAGTGCTAGCTAACTGTCTTCACATTTTGGTCAGACAAAACAATCCCTCCAGGCCTGAGATCCAAGGACACCCTACAGCCTCAGGCCCCGAAAAATATAAACAAAACTGAGTTAGGCAGGAAAGAAGACTGGGGGAATATGACTTCATTACCTGAACTATAACTGGAGAATTAACCCTTGATGTGTAAGAGCACGAAATTTATATCTGTCTGAAAAACCTCATGACCATCACCCATCTTGTGTGTAGTCCCTCTTGGAGGCTTCTGACTGCCCAAGGTGCATCTGTTGAGGGCCTTCAATAAATATCCACTTTATTCTCTTAACCTTGTCCAGCCTCTGTTCTAGGAGGCCACTCCAAGGCATCTTGTGAAGGCAGAGCACAGCTAACCAAGGTTGTTGGTTGGTAAAAAATCCCCCTGTGAGAGGCTGGGCGTCAGGAGCTTTTCTGCTCACAGAACCCTTTGTTTCTAGCCAGGGTTACCCTGTAAAAATCCCTCTTGGCCCTAAAACAGCCATGGAAGGACAAGCCCCCCAGGTGCTTTCTCCAAATCTATCAACTCCTAACATTTTATGTCTAAGTTTAAGAAGAAATAGGATATGACAGAGTCACAGAATGGTTGGGGTAGGAAGGGATCTTAAAGACCTGCCATGGGCAGGGATGCCTCCACTATCCCAGGTTGCTCCAAGCCCCCTCCAGCCTGGCCCTGGACCATTCCACAGATGGGGCAGCCACAACCCATGAATATGATGAGTATCACTCATATAACTTTTTCCCTCTTGCACTCAAGTCGGACTCACTATTTCCAACATTAATAACAGAGACTTATTAAAAATTATTACCAATTTAAATTGTGGTTAAAATAGTTCCTATCCCATCTGTGCTAGAAGCAGTCTTTTTTTTTTTTTTTTACTATCTCATGTTTAATTTTTCAAGATTTTAGAAAGTATTTAGTGTGGATGTTTTAATTGTTTAGCACAGATGCAAGAAGCTGGGTGGTTTCAAGTCAGCAAAATGGAATGCTGAAGTACCTTGTTGAAAATGGAAACAAATTAATTTTACAACAGCAAACTGAAAAATAAAATCTCTGCAACATAAAGGAAAATTTTATTATCACAAATACCTAACAGCTCCTTCTGATTTACCTTGAACACATTTTTATTACTTTAATTGGAAAACAGGTAAAAACTTGTCTTACAATAAAGTTATGCAAATATTCAGCTTTCTTTAAATGGCCTCAGGAAAGAAAGAAGAAATTTTGGAATAAAATCCTTTCCAGGCTTTTTCCTATGATGAAATAATAAAGAGGAAACTATAAAAATTACCATGCCATTACCATCAGAATCCAGAGAATTTGCAGAATTATTGTCACATACCTGAAAACCATAAATGTTTACTGAATGTGTGTCTATTCCATGATTACTTGAGATGACAATAAAAAGAATTGAAGATTTCCATAGTGGCATACAAATTCTGACCCTTATCAGCACAAGCCTTGACAAGGGAAATTCAAGGAGACAAACTAGAACCAGCTGCTTCCATAAGTGATGATGGAACCCCAGAGCCAGATGGAAACTGAGAAGCAGCTCCTTGCTTCAAAGTAGATCTTAAGGAAATTGTCACTCACCTTTCACTATGCACAAGAAATAAATTGATCTGAAGCTACAAATACAAAATAGATTTTTTCATCCAGTAAGTTGTAAGTTATGTTGAAAACAGATGGGATATATTAGAGACACAAATAAAGCTGTGTGTTGATTATTGTAGAAAGTATCAACTACAGAAGTACTGTCAGTTTTTGGGACAAACAAGTACTATTGTCATGCAACATTCAGTAAATGTAGGGGATCTTAGACATATCTCAAAAAATATCTTATGAACATTGTCACCATAGACATCAGGCATATTCACATTTGTAGCTGATTTTTTGTGTGGTTTTAATTACTGTAAGGAAGGCTATCCATATCTGTCACAAAGCTCCACCACCATCTTCAACATATATGCTTGGAAGTATTTCTTTCCATACATACCCTATAATCAGAATCTGCAGATTGTACCTTGCTGTCATCAAAGATTTGGTCTTTCCAACATTTAGGTGTCCAGTCTGTCAGCATACTGAGCACTGAACTATCCTCTGCCTTATGCAGTAGGAATATTTTCAGGAAGATAAATCTGCAGCCTGCTGCTCTGTTTACATCATTAACCTCTTAGCCTCAGCTTACAATCATTCCTTTTATTTCCCAAAACTATTTTTTGTTTGCTTTCAAGTCCAAGGTCACCTCCCTGTTCTACCAAACCCTTTGCATGTCCTTATTCCTGACTCACGGATTCACTCCATTGCTGCATTTTCAATCAAGTGCAGTCAGACTTTTCCACTTGGAGCTTGCTCTGGGTGTTACTAAGGGACAACTCTCATGATTTTCCCTTTCTTTATTTGCCCCTTACTGTGTAAAACACCCAACAACAATTAGGCTGCTGATTTCCACACCCTTTTCACATCTGCATCTATTTTACATCTACCCACTGGAAATGTGTGGAGAAGACAAAGGTGTGCAGCAACAGGAAACACTGGGCACAGGAAATTCTGGTTAAATATTAGGATTTAAACTCTTTTTTTTTTCCCCTACCAGAGGTGTGATCAGACCCTGGCATGTGAACCACAGAGGAATTGCCATCCCTCAAGATATTCAAACTTGCTGGAGCAACCTGCCCTAGTCTGCCCTGCTGCAAGAGTGTGAGGGGCAAAAGGGTTTGGAAGAGGTGACCTGAGTGCCAACAACAAAACACCACCACCACCACCAACAACAAAAAAAACCCAACAAAAAACCCCCCACAAAAAAATGAAGTGATGAGTGCCATAAATGCCTCTGTTACAAAGTGTAATGAATACAAAATGATTGGACAAAGCCCCATAATAGGATTGCTTTTATACCCCAGTTTTATTTTCACTTATATACTGCTCACATTATGGGCTGTAACTTACCCCTGCATACTGCCAGCACACAGACTATTTTTTCATAATTTTCTTTTGGATCATCAGTTTTCCCTCATACACAAACTGCAAGCAAATACCTTTACAGCTTTACAACAAAAGGAATTATTCTAGATATACCAGAATAGAGCATATCTATTATTTCTTTTGTGCCTTTGATTCAGTGCCATACACTGTACATTTCATGAAAATAAATAGTATTTACTATGATGTAAATCGAGAAGATATTTCCTAGGCATGGTATGAACAAGAGCCAGACATCATCCACTTTTATGCACCTTTAACATTTCTTTTTATATCAGCACGTTTCTCATTCTGGCCATCTCTGACAGGTTTCAAATTATAATGTTCTTTTTTTATATTCTCTACACAGCAATCAAATCTTTAGACCTTGAGGAGAAAGAGGAAATTAAGGCCATTAACATGTTAGAGAATTGTTTGATTTACTCATTATAAATTATTCTGAAGCTGAGCAGCTCATAAGACATGCCCAAAGGGAAGACAAATTTTGATTGGCAGTGTCAAAAAAGCCAAGGACATAGAGAGGTTTTGTTAA
This sequence comes from Phylloscopus trochilus trochilus, assembly GCA_016584745.2. Classification (NCBI taxonomy): domain Eukaryota; kingdom Metazoa; phylum Chordata; class Aves; order Passeriformes; family Phylloscopidae; genus Phylloscopus; species Phylloscopus trochilus. The sequence goes on from WQNJ02000015.1 coordinate 27,421,273, forward strand.
TAATTACTAAGTGCCATTAAGACATGCTGTGTGCTATCTCCCCAAAATCAGGATGATTCTGATCCAGAATTTCCCAGCTATCAAACATAGTAAGACCTGAATTTATAATTAAAAGACACATTAAGAATATATGCTGCAAGCCTCCTCTTAATAACTAAAAAAGATGAAAATATTTTAAAAAAACCAACCGGTCAAGCTGGAAAAACAAACTTGAAGATAGCAAAACCCTACAGATACAAGTTCAAAGGTGACTGCAGGGAGGCCTCTTTATCTTGATTTCTTAAACCTCATTTTTTTCCTCATTATATCCACAGCTTTCCATCAATTATCAAAAATACACAACAAACACCAGTTGCATATCAGCCAACAGGACCTTCTCAGAACCCCACCTTTACCCTGTGACCCTTGTTGTGGGAAGGTTAACAACATAAATCCACTGTAACCCTAAATCTCTGTGCCAAGCATGGCAGCTCCACAGTCTGTGCCCATTAAATGTGTGAACTTCCAGAAAAAATGTCTCCTTATACAAGCAAATTATGCAAAAACTCGATTTTCAGGAAAGCAAAAGCCACAATAACCTAGGAAGGGAGGGAAGAGAAATTCTACCATCCCTCCACCTGAACTAAGCCAAAAACCTCACCTGAAAAACAGGCCACAGACCTTACAGATGGAACTATGCAAATTGACAGTTATCACTAAAAATCTGGCCCCTCTCAGGTTTCAGAAGAGGTTCTGTCCTTTCTGCACCAACCAGGGGTAACAGTCCAGGTGAAAAAGGAATCCTGTGCCTCTGGACTGGTGTGTGATGCATTCCTGGACCACAGCACTGGGGTTTACTTTTCTTCCTTGGGCGTTTAACACACAAATTCTAAACATTCCCTGTGATGGAAAACAGGGGGAAAAGATCATACATACCTTTCTTCTCACTGCTATTACAAAACTCTTCACTCCAATGAAGAGGAAACATGGATGTACATATTTGAATAACATTTATTTTTTTTTATTATTACTTGTACAAATTATAGTAGGGCAGCCAGGACTGGAATTTTTTTCCATGTTGTCCTACACTATCCCCTTTGCAGGCAATTTTCCCCTCTAGCAACTTTAAAGCCCTGCTCAGCTTCTGAAGCCACCTTGATGTGTGTATATCTTTCTAAAATAAATAAGGCAGCTCAGCTCCCCCTGGGTATGGCACAATGGCTCAGTGACATCCTGGGAACAACTGAGGGCTGCCACAGGGTTCTCTCCTCATTTTCAGCAATAGAAGTTCCCTGCTCTGTCAGAATTAAAAGCACTTTACAGGGGGTTTCCTATGGACGGAAAGTTTTAAAGCCAGGGAAGATCAAAATTTTCTTCTGGCACCAAAAAGTATTTTTAATTTGTATAAGAAATGCCATGTTGCTCTTTTAGAGCTGGAGCTGTATTATTGCAGACCACTAAAACTACTACAGAGTAGCTGCATCAAGATTTTTTTGTTTGATTTTTACAAGATCACAGATAATTAACATTTTATTTTGAAAGCATTTTTTCTTAAAAAAAAAAAGTCCAGTAACCATTAATTTTTAATGTACTGAGCTAAGGATTTGTCTTTGATATCATTATTACAGACACTGCATGTCTGTAAATTTGAAGTGATAGGACAGCAAATACCTTCAGAAGGACAGACACTGCCTTTGAAGTCAGTATATATATGGTTTAACATAAATGTAATTTCACAGCAAACTGCCTTTTATTGTTCACTCTTGTTTTGTCCTGACACTCAGTGTCTTGTAAAAAACATTCTGAACTTTGATATAAATAAATAATGCAATACTTTACTTCAAAGTCTTTGAAAATAAACTAAATGGAGACAGGCAAGTGGAATATAGAACACATTCCCTTGCACAGAGACCTGCATGAATTCCAGTGCCCAGCACACCCTGAGAAGCACCACGTCTGCCACATCTGATGGCCACTCTGTTTAAAGTCAGATGGATCAGCCTTGCAGCTCTGCAGGCTGCAGTGCAGCAATTTTTCTTTATCTGAACACTTTTTTTGTAGGTCATATTCTGTTCTGTCGTGAGCAAAAATTGCCATAATGTTGGTTTTGAAATGTTGGGATTTTTTCTTTTCAGTCTTTTAGCCTGGCAAAAATATTAGTTTTAACAGTTAATACGGAACAAGAGCAGTTATATTCTTAACCATTTCACAATAAGTTTTTAATTTTATTCTTTTGATGGAGAAGGGGCATGTCTGTCTTCAAAGTCTGCAAGCCTGGAAACCAAAAGAGGGATCCCACTGTCACAGAAAGGAGAGAAAATCTGGCTAGCAAAAAAAAATTGCAATTAAGATTGAGCTTCCCTAAGGCAAGACAGCCTTTTGTCATCAAAGAGAACACAGACAGCACCATGTAACTGACCTAAGAGTGCTGGCTCATTAACAACCTGCATATTTATGATATTTATGATGGAATGATTATTGCAGAAGTGGAAGGAATATAGCATATTTCTATCTGTATTAAGGACCACATCATTTCTACAGCAGCCATGCTTGCAGAAATGCAGTCTGCGACAGCATTCCTAGGATCCAACCCTCAGGAAAGAAAAACAAAAGGACTGTGCACACAAAACCCTCAGTGAGCCCCAAATTCAGGCTGAAGTTGACCACACAACTGTGAATATTAAACTAAAATAAGTAAATCTGAGTGTAAGAGTAAAACAAGGAAATGAAAGATGGAAGATGAAGCTGTGGATGAGTGGATGAAGTTCCCAAAGAAGCTGTGGCTGCCCCTGGATCCCTGGAAGTGTCCAAGGCCAGGTTGTACAGGGCTTGGAGCAGCCTGGGACAGTGGAAGGTGTCCCTGCCCATGGCAGGAGCTGGGGCTGGATGGACTTTAAGATCCCTTCTGACCCAAATCATCTTGGAATTCTGTGGAAGGGAAGATACATCAGACTAAAGACAACATGGGGAATCTGCCAGAACCTGTCTGTCCATTTTACCCTCAGAAATCCAGGGAAAATTCTGATTGGCTTTTTGTTTGTTTGTTTGCTTGTTTGTTTTGGTTTTTTGGTGATTTTTTTTCAGAAAAGCAGGTCACACTCCTCACATGTACTGAACTTTGGCATTCTCGTCAGGACAAAGGGAGAGAGTACAATTCTTCAAGGAGAATGAGGAGTGAGATCCTCTGTTTGCCTCATCACAGTCCTACCCAATTCACATGCCTGTAAATACAATTTTCCTTTTCATTACACCCAGCCTTGCCTGGACTGGGAGTTAGCAAACCAACTTCTTCTGACTCCACTTGTGTGATTCCAATAGCAAAAATCTGTGTTCCCACAAAGAGAATAAAACCCTCAAAACACGAACATTCAGCTTCTTCTGTTTTACATTGAACAGTCACAAAACGTGATCGCGAGGAGTGGAATTCTCTTTTCCTGATGGTTTGGCATTGCTGGGACAGCTCTGCCTCCAGTGCAGTGGTACCTGACTCACACAATGCCATCGACGTGGGAACAGGGGCCATAGCTAGATGCAGCTGATGAAACATGACAAGCATAAAAAATTAAATGAAAGAAAACATTCCCTTTGATGTGATAGCTGTGATCAGCTTGACACAGAGTTGGTTGTCTAAATTTCTGGCTAACTTGAGGGTGTAAATGCTGGTAAGTCAGGAAGATTTCCAAATTTTTGAAGTAGTAATAGCTCTATTCCAACACATTTCATTAATAAAATAACCAGTAACAAGACACTGCTTGCAAAAATATTTCCCACTTGGTTGTCAGAACTGATTACTCATGCTTGTTACATTATTTTTATTTTATCCAATGAATCTTCTATCAGACAAGACAAGGAATATGCACATTTTCTACCATAACAGCTTTAACTAAAACATTATTTAGTTTTCATAATGTCTTTTATAAACATATTTTCTCAACAGATGCAGAAATTAATTTTCAAGCCTGAAGCAAATCATGTGAGTATTGCACCTAACACACCAACTTTAAGTGCAAAATTTTACAAGGATAACAAAGTCAGCAAGGAATATTAAAATTTTATCCCTGTTCTGCTGTGAATCATTTAAATTTCAGAGATTTTGCTAATAGCTTAGATAAATATTTAATACTTCTGATTTTCTGTTTGGATGTTCTTTTAAATATAATACAAAAATGGCAAATAAAATAGCATCTACTGCAACTAAAACCTATTTTATCAAGAAAAATATTCCAAAAAGCAAGGCTCTGTCATACTATTATTGGAGATAAATATTGGGAGTTTAGACAGAGAAAACTGTTCGACAGAATTACCAACTCCATATCTCACTCAATTATATATTTTTATTTATTTGCACTTTTAAACTAAAAATAGTAATAAAACACTTTAAACAAGTTTACAGCAGAGGGTTTGCTAGAATCTCCCCCCCTCTATTTATTGAGGATATTCTGTTTTAAAAACCTTTATTAAAGAAAGGTTATGAGCAGAACTAGGAGTAAAAGAATATATTGAGAGTATTCTGTTTTAAAAAACACTTGCTGAGTAAAGGTTCTGATTAGAACCAAGAAACTGTAAAAGCAGAGAGCTGGGCTTTTAATAAATATATTAATTTAGAGTAAATGTTACAATCCCAGAATCTCCCACTGGTTTGTGCAGCAAAGTTTGATAAACATGTCCAGCTTGTGATCAATCTGACAAAATATAAAATTTCACCTGCTAAGTGCCAAAGATTCCACCAACTGCTGCTGCTGCTGTAAACATTTAACAACTCTCAGAAATATTCCCGTATTTTTGCTCTCGTAAAAAAGTTCTTGTTCTGCAGAGCCCTGGTTTCATGGGGGCCGATAATCAAAGCATGCAATTCATACCTTTTATACTCCTGTTCCTATGATGTGAGAAATTTCTGAAGAGTTATTTTTCCCCTTCTGTAGGAGTACCATTTCCGCTGTATCCAGGTAAATAGGCATAGATCTAAAAAAGGCCATTGAATTCTTATGTCTTAAAAGACTTATCTGAAAGAGGAATACTCTTTTCAATCTTCAGAACCAGGCACAAATCTGTTTTTAAATGTTACATTTTTATATACTCCACAATTTATTCTTATAAATGATGGATCTACTTCCAAAAAGTGACAGAATTCTGCAGTGTGAAAGATGAGTTTCAGTTTAATGACCTGTTCTATCTACCATTTATTTAAACAACAGATAAAAAACCTTTACTGAAAATTATCATCTTAAAGAATGGAAATAATACCTTAGAATGATGTCACGAGCTTAATTTCAAGTACCTCTGGACTGTCTGAAAAAGCAGATTAAAAAAAAAAAAAGAAATAAAAAGCAGAAATATTAAGTATAAAGGGTAGAGTACCATACCTTGCATAATGAAACCTTTCATCCATGAATTGCAGTAAAGATTTTTATAGTTTCGGTATCTAATGAAATTTATTTCTAATACATAATTGATATTGACTTTCTCAATGATAATCCCATTTATGTCTAATAAATGATGGATATTGATTCCATTTAGACCCCCAAATAAATACATACATACATAAATAAATAAATAGATAAATAAATAAATAAAAGACAGGATTACTGTAGATCCGAAAGCTTTCAATTAAAAACAAACAAACAAACAAAACAAACAAACAAAACAACCACAAAACAAACCCAAACCCCCCAACTAGAGTTCTTCAGGTACAGCAAGATTTGTGACAACATAAAAATAATATTATTTTAGAAGGGAATTCATAGGGAAAAAAGAAACATTGCAAACTAAAAAAGTTCAAACTGTCCCCCAAAACTAAAATTTTAGAGATCTAGATAGTAAATATATGTAAGAAGAATTGTGATCAGGCAATCAAATCAATGAAATGTATTTCTTGACTTGTAACGAAGGTAAATACTGTAGGTGCATATTTTTATGTAAATATTTTTCCAGTTGAAGGCTCTCAACTATAGAATATAATGTTACATATGTTAGAGGAGCTTTACACATTAAAATAAACTAAAAGAGACTATACAATTTGTTTAAATTTCTACCACTTTTAAATTTCTTCTACTTTCTTAACTCACTGAAACTTTAGACAGCAGCACAGCTGTATCTGTCCTCAATAAAAGGACCACAAGGGTCCCCAAATCTGGTTCAAAATTAAACCCCTAAGGTTTGTGTTTAGCAGGTTCACAGCTGTGGGTTCTATTTTAGTTTTACTTTCAATGCGACGCTGTGTAATTCTCATTTACCTTCCAAGGTGTCTATTTACATTTCCTGTCTCCAGAGACTCCACACCCAGCTGTGCATTTCAAAGGACATCGACACTGCAGAAGATCCAAGTCCAGCCAGAAGAAAAGGAGACACAATCAGTTTTCCACTCCCAAGTTTGCAGTGGATTTATTATAAAATCACTCCGTGCTTTGGAAGAAAGGGTCACTAATGCAGGCTGAGCTGCTCCAGGGTGAGAATGATTAGGCAAAGCAGCCTAATCAGTGCAAAATTATGCTAATTTTTATTAGTCAAAACTTATATCCTATATATATGTGTGCAGCTTGGGACTGTTGAGGAAAATAAAAGATTTGTTGAAAGTTCCTGCAAGACCAGGTCACATTTTAATACCTTAATGGGCATCTACTGCCTAATGTTTCCTCTTACACTTCTCTTTGTAAACTTTATGCTGACCTTCTAAACTGAAGATGGATCAATAGCATTTTATAAGACTATAAAACTGTATGAAACACTAAGTCAATACTGTATTTTTATAACGCTTGCGATATAATGCAGTCCTGTACATCAAATAACCCTGAGCGTCCAGAGAAGGCTCGAAGTTTTGTTTAAAGATATTGGCCAAGTGCTGGCCAACACCAAATTTGCTGAGTGCCAAAAATTTTCATCAGCCCAAAGATACCTGAGTGTCCAAAAAGTCTCCATGAACACAAAGGATCAAGCTGATGCAAACTTAAATTGTCCAAATCCAACTAGATGTGAGACATTTTGCATGCATGCTTTAATCCTTCTTTGTGATCTAACTCAATTTTCACATGAACAAAAAGTACCTTTATTCCTGAGTAGGTTTTATAGAGATTTACCATAAATAGTGTTTTCTTTGCTCTTGCATCACAGTTTTTAATTCACAGCAGCTCACTGTGTTTTTATAAAACACACATAAACACAAATGAACACTAATAAACAAACATGACTTGAACAAAAACACAATAGCAAAGCAGAAGAAAAGGGAAAGAGGAACAAAAGATTATTTGCCATTTCTTGCAAGGAAAAATAAAGATAAATACGTAGCTGTAATTAGAATTTGTAATTATTTCTGAAAAGCTCTTGCATTCCAGGTGCAAGCATGAATAAAACCCTTTGGATCAGAACATCTCTATGACCTTTCCATCGGCTGGAAAGCAATTAGGCCAGCTCCTCTCACCTCCCATAAATGAAAGATCTTTCCATCTTTATGGTAGACCCACCTTGGGGCCAGCATCAAATTTGACTCCTGAATCGTTTCCAGCTTTGGTTTTATCACAGCCTGATATAGAGCAGGGGAGCCTGGTTGACACGTCTTTAATCAGAGCTATTTTCCTCTGCTGGCCAAGGCAATCATCCTCCCAATTGTGAGCTGCTCCCCATCCCTTTTGCAATTAACACCCATCTAAGCCCTGCGAGTTGGAGGGACAATGCTCAGCTTCAAGGGCAAAACTGTTTTATTGCCCTCAGCATGAGAAATCTGTACACCTGAAATGTATCCCTTGCAAGAAAAATCCCCACACACCCCATCTCTAAAGAGAAAAGTATTCCTTCTGTTCAAATAAAGCTGCAAAGGCAATCTCCAAACAAACATTCAGCTGGATCAATAGCTAGAAATTGAATAGAACAATGTCTCATGCTGCTTTATAGAATTTTCAAAAGACTTGAGCTGCACAAACCCAACTTTTCAAGTTCCACCACTGGGATTTATAGTCTTGTTTCACGAGTCTAGGAAAAAAAAGTAACAAAGAACAGATTCACACATGAAAATTTAAAAAAACCTGCTCTGTATGGTCAAAAAAATAGCAGGGGTCTAAACTTAAGCCTAGAAGAGTAAGGGCATTCCCAGTTAGGCTCAGATGCTTTTTGTTTACCTTGGAGAACCTAAGAGCTGAAAAGGGATTTCATACATCTTTCTTTTTAAAGCCCAAGTGCAACAGATGTAATTCACCTTCACAAAAACCTGATAACTTATCTCTAAAAATTAAAATTAACATATCCATGAAAACAGCCTTTCAATGACTTTTTAGGGAATTATTGTTAATTTATTTAATTTTTTTTTCACTTGAATAGCAATAGATTGTAACCCTTCTCTGTATTCATGGCATAAATTTCTTAATTTTCTATAGCACATAACCACAAAAGAGATGTTTTGTGTATTAGCTCCTGGCCTACAAGATGTGTCTTAGACATTACATTTATGGACAAAAGAAAATTTGCTCCATTATGTGGAAAGATACACCATGGAGAAAGGAAAGGAAAAAGGGAAGTTCAGGGAAGGGAAGTTCAGGGAAGTTCAGGGAAGGGAAGGAAAGGAGTAAGGAAAGGAAAGGGGAAAGGAAAGGAGAAAGGAGAAAGGAGAAAGGAGAGGAAAGGAGAGGAAAGGAGAGGAAAGGAGAGGAAAGGAGAGGAAAGGAGAGGAAAGGAGAGGAGAGGAGAGGAGAGGAGAGGAAAGGAAAGGAAAGGAAAGGAAAGGAAAGGAAAGGAAAGGAAAGGAAAGGAAAGGAAAGGAAAGGAAAGGAAAGGAAAGGAAAGGAAAGGAAAGGAAAGGAAAGGAAAGGAAAGGAAAGGAAAGGAAAGGAAAGGAAAGGAAAGGAAAGGAAAGGAAAGGAAAGGAAAGGACCTCTTTTGAGTGGTCTGTTTTTCTTTGTGGAAAAGAACTTCAGGCCTGAAATTTATCATTATTTATTTTGGCTGGGAATTCTACAACCATGTGATCTAGGAGAGCTACCCAGTTCCTAAGGTAAGGTAACAACAGAAGCTGAAAGACTTGAACTTCCCACTTCCCCAGGAGTCCTTCCAGGTGTGATTCAGTTTTGCTGTCACCTGTCTGGTTATGCAAAGCATCCTGCTGTTTTCCAGAGCAAACCCAGATGTTCCAGAAACTATAATTCCCACAACGTATCATAAGTGAAGAAAACAGATTTTCAGAAGAGGAGGTAGGAATATGGGGCTCCCAGATTTGGATCCCACCACGTCCAGCATTGTGTACCTCTCTAGAATTCTGCTGTATGGCTTTTGTTTTTTGGTACAATTTGCCTCCAAAGAACACCAGTCCTCCAGGCTACTGGATCCACAGTCAGTATAACTGCAATATTCTTCTGAAAGAAAGAATAACAAAATTTGTCTTTATCAACTGTGCATCATCATAGGCAGCCTCAGAGAAGAACAGTGAGAAATGTTACTTCATTTGAAATAAATACGGATTTTTTAGTATAAAAAATGTTAAAAGAATGAGAGAGTCAATAGTTTTTAATAATCCTGGAGAAAAGCATTCAAACAGCAGCAAATTTGCACAGAATTACCCATCATCTAGATCTGGTACAAGATCCCAATCTCTGATATAATCATGTATCAGCTGTGCCTTGGAGACTTAATTCTCCCAGGAAAGGTGCAGCTCAAACATTTACTACTAAAGTACTGCCTTGGTTGAAGAAAGAAGTAGGAAAAGATGTAGTATTATGAAGAATACGAAGAAGTGACAGGTTGGGATTATTATATTTAATTACTTTAAATGACCGTGCTTTTTTTCCCCCCTCCCTTTGACATATAATTTTTTTCTCTTTTTTTCTGTTCCTTAAATCTAAATGCAAAGAACAGGAATTATTTTTGTTTCCAGTAACAAAAACAAGTTTGAGTTTTGTTTGGTTTCTTTTTCTCACACAGTTTAGCTTGCACTATATTTGTAATCATTGCAAAAAAACCTCAGAAACACATAATTTCTTTTTTTTTTTTTTTTTCCTTCTTTAAATGTCTCAGGGGACATTCTACTTTTTTTAGAAGGTGTGAACAAATAAGACATCAGAAAACATGTCAAACTTGAAAGTCTCAGGATCCAACTGTGGAAATAAGTACAACCTACTCTTGTCTCTTATAATTAGGTCTATCGATTTGTGTGTTTTGTTTTACTCACATTTCATACAAATATAAACAGATGAGAAAGTAGAAAGGGGAAATAAAACCAAAGCAAATAAAGTGGTTTACATAAAGGAAGTGCCTAGAAGAATGAAATTCATTATTTTGGTGTAACATCATCTAATCCAGTCTTATTTATTTCTAGCTTGTTTTACCTGAGTTGTTAATCTTTAAAAATTTCCAAGATCATGGCAGACCAAGGCCATGGTAGGGACACCTTCCACTATACCAGGCTGTTCCAAGCTCTGTCCAGCCTGGCCTTGGACCCCTCCAGGGATCCAGGGCCAGCCACAGCTTCTCTGGGCACCCTGTGCCAAGACCCTGCCACCCTCACAGGGAGGGATTCCTGGTTAATATCTGAGCTCTCCCTGGAGCCTTCCCTTCTCCAGGCAGCTCTCCCAGCTTGGCTCCATGGAAGATGGGCTCCAGCCCTCAGGGAATCCTTGTGCCCCCTGCTCTGACCTTTTCCCAGCAGCTCCACCTCCTTTTTGTGCTGGAGCAGCCCTGGGAGCTGGAGGCTGCCCTGTGTGAGCTGGGACCTCACTGCTGGGTCACGGTGAGCTCCTCACCAATGGGCACCCCAGGCCCTTCTGCCCAGGCCTGCCCTCATACCCTGAGTCTTTTTTAATTTGAGTTCATTCAGGGGTAACTAGCAGACATTCTGACACTTAGGCCAACTTTAGTAAATATTTCTCAAAAGAATAGATTTTTGTACCGCATGCAAGGGAAAAGAAAAAAACCAAAACAAAACTACAGAGGTATTTAAATGGCCATCAATATTTTGTTCTTAATACCCTTTTAAAATCAAATACAACATGCTACCTAAGTTCTGACTGCTCAAAATATAGCAGAATTATTTGTAAGCTGAATGACAGATAGCTGGAATTGAATTGACTTCTATAACCAGAGCTCTCCTCCCTTGGTAGGTATATATGAAAATGGAGTGCACTTACGAATGTCAGGCTCTGCTTTCTTCCAGAACTACACACTTTTTTCTGGAAGTAAAATCAATACAATAAATCAATACCTTTCCAAAGTACACAGCTGCAACAGCAAGGCATTACTGTCTTCTAGTTGCAGAACAATGATTCGAAAATATTCCTAAACTTTCATTTCAGAACTAAAATATGAGTTTTTTACTGCTATATTTTTTAGATCTCTAAGGGCTTATGTATATAAGCCTTGCTCCAGCACATCAAACCTCAGATCTGATAATGTTGGAGTACAGCCACCAAAGTAATAACGACAAATTTTCATTTCCACTTTCCTCTAGCAAAGCTCCTTACCTTTTTAGTCTGGAAAGGCAGTGTAGTATTTCATTCCTCGATTCTTGATTTAGGGCTGAAAATTTTACTTTTTCTCTCATTCAATCTCTAATTAACACACTCATTCTGTGATGACAGACTTCGAATATTTTTAGTTATTCCTGCTACAAGCTTCTAGGCACTACAGCTGTGTAGAGCATATATTTCCTCATTAAGGCAGTGGTGATACAACTAACATTTAAAATGTGTGAATATGTAATTCAGGAGTACAGGGATTAGTTATCTGGATGAAAACTCATGAATACATATGAAAACAGTGATTACCTAAAAAGATCCTTCGCAGGTTTCTAATGTAAATGTGTACGTTCACAAATTACTTGGAATGATATGAAATAGAGCTTGTTCCCTTGAGAGGCAAAGTTGCTGTTCCATAAATTGTTTCAGGACTGTGTTTATTATCACTTTTTTTTAGAAGAGTGGATGATTCTCTATCACAACTTGATAAACATTCATTATAGCTGCATCTATTACACCAGCAAAACTGTATCTAATATTTCTACATGACATTTATATTCCAGGAGCTTACTATGTCAAATGAGAAAAAAACACCCCTGTTTAACAAAGCAGGTAAACAAACTTTTTAGGGTATAAATTCCTTATCTTCTAATATAAACCACCTTCCACAGAATACCCCTGCTTACTACAATTAAAATTTAACTTATAAAATATGCATAAATGATTATCCTGATTGCACATTGTGAGTGGATTTTGACTGGGAAATATAAGTGAGTGGAACCTGACTGAAAGGCTGAGCTCAAAAAACAGTGGAGTGGTAAGAAAAAAGACTGGAACTGAATTCAAGGTCAACCAAACCTGATAACAAGACATATCCAGAAAGGTTGGTAGAAGTCCATTTGTTTTTATGGTGTTTCCTGTGAGGAGCAAACTCATGGAGGAGCAGGCAGTGATCTCCAATTTATAGTTCTGTACGAGCAAGTCATCAGCTCTGAGAGCCAGAGATAAGAACCATGAACAAAGGGAGAGTGGTTTTAGCATCTGGGAACATGCATCCACCTCAGCTTTGCTCCTGTGGAGTGACCTGTGACTTCAAGGGAAGTGACCATGTGCAGGAGCTCACAGAGAACAAAACACAACCATGAGCAAAAGCGCCACTGCCAAAATACAGTCATCTAACAGCCCCGTTGCCCTGAATGGGTCACAAATGTATTAAAATCATCAATATTCATTTATTTTGTGCTCTTCACTGCAAAATTGGCAGCAAGTTTGGTTGCATGCATGCAGCAACACTGGGTAAGAAAATGGGAAGTATATAATATTTCTGCTCTCATAATAATGTAACAAGATATCTGAGGTTGGTAGAATTGTCAGCTGTTCAAATTACCTATAAATTACCTCTTTCCAAATATTTGACAGGAGCACACCTTTGAAATGTTTCTGCAGCCAACATTTCAACAACAATTTGAGGTAAAATTGCAGTTGAATGAAATTCTCTCACTATTTTGAGTGAGAAGAAGAAATTGGACAGTAAAAGGTGGCTCAGACTCTCAGCCAAAGTCTTCTGCTAGGATACATGGGATTACACTTCCATTTAGTCCCCCTAGAGCCTCTGTTTTATTTGTGACAGAAACCAAAATATGCACACAAAGGATTAAAAGAGCCTTTCAAGGTTAGTGCAGAAATTGGAGTTTGTCAGAAGGTGGTGCTGTTAGGCTGTTTTTATACAAGAAAATTACTTCTATTTATAAAAATAAGTTTAATCTGTGTGGAGACCCCATATTGTTGATTTGTTTCAAACATGGACATATTTAATAAATAAGTAATTTTGCATTTGTTAAGGCAGAGCTTTGACCTTGAACTACTTCACAAAGTGTGTACTGATAGTCCCGGGAAATCTTTTCTCAATGGGATTGAGTTTAGTTTCTGACAAATTAAATAAAATTCAGGTTCAGAATTATTCTGGCTAAATGTGGGATAACATGCATGGCTTCAGACAACACAATATTTTCCCAGTTATTGGATATATCATTGGTAGGCATATTGGTAATTTCATATTGGCAGTGAACTGGCTGCATGGGCTGCAAGGCCAAGGTCAGACAGTAAACACACAAAGAGATGAGCATTGCTGAGGGCACCCAGGGGAAAGCAACTCAGGAAAAATTCCAATACCACATCCATACAAATGTCAAAAATTGTTCTTATGAGAAATCTACATTTGGCGCTCTTCTGTTGAAAATGTAATCTCACTGCATCTCCAGCAATTCCCAAAAGATATTCTATGTGAACACTTCTGAAAAAATTTATAATGACCTCCAACCATTTTTTTTCTTCACTACTTGTCTGATATTTAATGATAAGTATTTTTCATAGCAGATTTCAATGAAGGGGAAACTTGATCAGATGCTGTGGGGTGGATATTTCCAGCTTTTTCTAACCAAACACTTGAAATATATTTCCAGTTTCCTGGATGAATTAAAGCTCTGTCTTTAAGACCAGATTGGAGAAAAGATCTGCTTAAGAGACTCTTGCCTTGGAGAGTGGGAAGTGGGCACTTGTGGAAGGAAGCCTAAGAACAAAGCAAATAATTCTGGTTCTTTCCATGGCTCCCTGCAGCCTGCAGTTTCCAGGCTAATCTGAACACTTGACTCACTTGTTCTCTGGGCTCAGCTGCTTGGAAAGCTGTTCAGTATTGGAAAAGAAATAAAATCACAACGAAGAGTTACAGAACTAAGCACTGTCTTATTTCCTTCCTGTTAGAATAACAGGCTTTGAAAAGTCAGATTTAAGATGCTACAAAGTACTGGCAAGCAACAAAGTAGGGGCATGTTACCTTTAGGTGATGTCTCTCTCAAAAATTGTGTTTTGTTCTTTAGAATTTTCTGATCTCTCTGCAAGCTGATCTTACCAACAACTGAAAAACACACAACAAACCCTCTCTCCCACGCAAAACTGGACCAATAGCACTTACAAGTAGGTTGGTTTTTTTTTTTTTTTTTTTTTTTTTTTTTTTTTTTTTGTGAACATCTGGGGCTTTGAAACACCTTTAATTTTTGAAAAATAAAAGGAGTACAAGGAATCTAAAGAGTAAGAAGACTTGACATAGCATGAAGAATACAGGGGACCACTGCTCAGGGCACCTCCACTTCCATCAGAACAGGAAATGTGACAGGACACAGAAAGAACAATCAGAGCTTTGATCAGAGGTTTTGCCCTAAAACTTTGTCCTTGACATCACCTTATATTTCTGTTTGGAGAACCTCCTCTCTCACTCTGTCTTTCCCTCCATAAAATGACATTTGCCACTTGCCTTCTCAGATTTTGAGCTATTTCCACTGAAGCAGGTCCTGGTCACTCCCCTGCAGAGTGCCTGGGAAGCATGCACTGACCTTGGCTGCTCCTTAGGCACTGCTGGGAAGAGCACAACTAATAACATCTCCTCCAGGGCTTTCCTTCACTTGGAAATCACACCAAGCTAAATCACAACCTTGAGAAATCACTTAGTGGTGTTTTCTAATTGCATGTAATTGTCAAGTGAACCCAAATCCCTGGAGATGTTGCCACATTAACACAGCACCTCCAACTGCTTAGTCACTCTGACAAAGTGTTGATCTCCCTTCCCATGGCACTACAAGCCAGGAAATGTAGCAGTGTAACAGCCAGAACAACAGGCTTTTATTTCTGGTTCTGTCATTTCTTCATCATGTATTATTGAGGGAAATAATGTGTTTTCCTGAGCTTCTTCACTTGTTTTACAGGAAATAGTAACTGTGACCTACTGGGGAGGGGAACTGAAGGACACGATTCAAACTTGGAAAACATGCTGAGATAAGAGATGTTAAAGAAGCTCAAGTATTTATTAAGAGGAGCTGAACAAATACCATTTTTCAGAATTACAGAAATTTCTTACTTGGCATACAATTGGCAGAATGATAGAAATTATCTTTTCTATAAATTTAGTGTTTAGTCACACAACACTTTATCCATATTTCTTCATTGAAACACTTATCCCATCAGCCTGATAGTTGGGATAGCCTGAGGGATTTTTGTAGTGTCAGCTGTATTCTGAAGAGTAACTTCAGAGGTGTGTTCTTTTTGTATTAACAGATATAAATAGCAATATCAAAAGATACTCAAAAGAATATTAAAAAAATCAGGGTTTGCAGGTTTTGCACTCTGCCTGCTGTACAACCCATGTTCTTGACCTACTGAAAGCTAATGACAGAGTTAGGACTTAATACTCCAGCAATCATGCAGGTGATCTGTCAGACTGAAAGGATGAGCTCTCATATTAAATAACGAAGTGGGGAGGGAAATAAAAATCTGCTAACACATCCAGCTTGTTAAATTAGCTTTGGCAAAATCCAAAAATGAAAGAGAACTAAGGCTAAAACCAGTGGCCCAGAGCACAGGGAATTTAAGTAACTCAGAAGAGGCCAAGGCTCTGTGCACTTAATGAAAAAGCCACTGACCTTGAAGACTGATCCCAAGGACTTGATTTAGAACCACTGGAAAAACAGAATAGTTACAGGGCAAATAATCTATTTCTTCCATAACAGGACTTCTGAATGATGCCCTGGCTGAACATACAATTTACACATTTGCATGTTATATTTTCTAGATTTCAAAAGTCTGTATAATTTATCTTAGTTAAAGATCTAGTACAATTTGCTTTCATTTGATGTAGGAAGAGGATTCATTCATTTAGCTTAAAGCCCCCTGTGTTTGAGCCCACATCTGATTTTACATAGGTTGGCCCTGTGCCATGAAAATTCAGTGCAGTAACTCAGTTCTGTGAGTTTTTCACATTATTAAGATACTCCATCTGCCATTAGGAGAGAAAAACCGTGCTCATATATAAACAGGCTTTCTCTAACTTCTGCTTATTTCCTTTCCTCTAAGCATTTGGATAAACAGGGACAGCAGAGGATGAAGTTCAGAGACATAAACCAAGACTTGCACTTTTCTTTTTTTGCAATTTCCTTTTTTCTGGTTTTGCCTAACCATTGACAGCAAGGTTGGAGACAGGATGGGTCCTTTCCCCTTGCCTTGCAGATCACTCTTCATGTCAGAAAAACAATTTCCTAGAAAAATATGTAGGATAAGCAAACAAACAGAATATTATCACCTTCATACTTTTTTTGCCCTAATTTTGATCCGTGGCTAACATCTGTGCTAAGTACAAAATGATCAGACAGAGCATGGGGTGATCACATTGTTGTAGAAGTTTTTGCATGTTACCCTCACCCTTCCATCACTTCATCTTGTCCACTCATTAGAAAACACACAGCCAGCCATCTTCCAGCAGCACTTGGGCCACTGGTGGGGGCTGTATGACAGTTCTGATGAAAATTAATTGAAGCTGAAGCTATTAACACAGGTTTGGATTGACTTCCCTTATCTCAGACCACAGCTACTTGAGCACGTTAATTACAAGGTTGATCTTTGCGAGCACGGGAGGGAAAACACTTGTTCCCTCACCAGTTGATACCTTGTACAGTGTCCATTTAGGGATGTACCACTGAATGCTAATTGGCCCAAGAGGCAAAGCCAGCTCTGCTCCAGAGAGGTCACACCTTCAAAAATGAGCCCACGTTCTGCTGTAGTCGAGCACAAGATACTATTTTGGAAATATGAAGGCAATCGGATGCAAGACCAACAAAGATTAGCAAACACACCAATTAATAACTGCATTACACTGCAATGACAATAAATTCTTCTATAAAATACAGAACCAATTACAAGCCACACAAATCATTAGCAGACTATTGAGATTTATGAGGAAAACTACGACTCAATAAGAAGAAGTGAACGATGTGCCAAGAAACCTACAAAGCACATTCCCAAATGTTCTTCGGAGGGTTTGGGAACACTGACTTTGAAGAAAAACAATCACAAATCTTACAGCTCCTGGCAGATGTCATCCCTTGGAATCCCAGTTGTTTATGTACAACCAACTGGCTTGAATGTTGTTTCATGGCTGTGCATTAGAAATATAAAAATGTGTAAAGCTCACCTTGAGGAAATAAACAAAACACAGGTCTCGTAAAGCAAGGTGGCACAGAATATCCCTACAAATTTGAGATAGAACAGTGATAGAAGCATAAGTATCAAAACATCATATAAGAATTTGTATTTTTTTAGCTAATAGACATGACTATTCTGTTACTTGGTTGTTTTTGTTCAAAAAAGTAGTTGTAACCAATCCCTAAGATGCAAAGAAAGAACATGACACAACAGCAGGTCTTCTCAGCCAAAAAAAAATTCTAAGAAAAGAAAATTAATTGGGGTTTGTTTTTTTTACATTTTCCATCAGGAAAACCTGGGTTATATACAGATTGAGGGTTCTTTACAGATCAGCTGCTTATCCTTTAAAACATCGAATGGAAAACATTGCATTTACCTAGAAACCATTCTCCACTTCGATGAAGAAGGGAAAAACCAAACTCAAACCTAAAAGGTTATAATTGTTTCAGGTATAAGGTAGATTAGCTGTAAGAGGTTAACACAAGCATAAAAATAGCCTATACAATTGAATACGTCAGTTGTGATCGTAAAAAATGCAATTAATTTATTTTTCAGATATGTTTCTAAAGACTTCTGACATGGAAGACAGAATGTTTTAATTGAAGATGGGTCAGGAGCAGGTGACATGGTCCTGCCAGGCCATGGCTGGTGTGACAATGTGCTCAGTATCCCAGTGATGAACAAACATCTATCACCTACCTGGTTATTGCCTCTCTATATTGCCTCTCTAAAGAGATGCCCACCCTCAAAGCATTTTTTTTCTAAATTACATGAAAATACAATGAACTAAAGATGAATTGCTGATTTTCAGTCAGGTTCAAAACATATCAAGAGCTGAGGGAGAGCTGTCCTGTTCCACCAAAGAGTGAATCCTCACCTCACTGATTTCCAGCAGAGTGAACCCTGATTTTGTGTGTGATACTGGAGGAGGGGAAGCTCACACATTCAGATCCATTCAGGAACTTGCTTTTCCCAAGTTTTATGTGCTCTTAGAAGGGAAATGCAGCAAACCAAAGCAAAGAGGCTGACTGAGTATTTACCACAGAGAACAAATGCAGAGAGTTCAGTCAGGAAAGCAAGAGCTTTCCACTCTGTGAAAGGAGTATTTGATCAGAAGTACCCTACAGAAACACAGAACTCTAAAAGGGAGGAGAAAATTCTTTTCAAAGCCATTCCTGATTAAGTGAAGCTGTGAGACAAATTGTTAAAACTTGGAAGAGGGGCAGGATGAGATCTTACTCAGCTACTGATTACCAAAACTCTGCATATCTAGAAAGGAAAAAGAAAAATGATTAATTTTTTTTTCTTGATATCTTCTATGTGCAGGCCAGCTTTTGAAATAATAATAAAAAAGCATAAATAATATATTAGCAACTAATCTGAAAGCACTGACATGCCATTTAATAAAAAAGGTATTACTAAAAAAAACCTTACCTGAGAAATTACTACATTCAGGTTCATTTAGGT
This sequence comes from Phylloscopus trochilus trochilus, assembly GCA_016584745.2. Taxonomy (NCBI): domain Eukaryota; kingdom Metazoa; phylum Chordata; class Aves; order Passeriformes; family Phylloscopidae; genus Phylloscopus; species Phylloscopus trochilus. The sequence goes on from WQNJ02000015.1 coordinate 27,440,175, forward strand.
CTTTTAGTCCCATCCATAATATCAGGAAAAGAGAAAGGGTTTTAAAGAAAAAAGTACTAAAGTGACTCATGTTTTGATTAATAGCAAGGGACTTGCTAATTAATAAGGTATAAAGAAAACATTATTATTAGAAATCAAGCAACATTTTTATTTAGATTTTTTTTTTATTAAAAAGACACAGATCAAGAGATATATTGACATAAGTTTTTAAACTTTTAAACTTCACAAGGATAAGAAATTTGGGAAAACATGGGACCTCTTCCTCCAAGCTGTAAATCAACATTTTGTTAGGCATTTCCAATATCTGTTCTAGTTTGGCATTGTTTCCATCAAACTCTCCTCTGAGATGTGCCAGGGAACATTTACTCTGGTGAGAATCAAGGGCTGAGATGAATCCATGGACATTTGGTGTTTCTACTTCTTGGCTCATTCTAGCTCATTCACATTCTGTATAAGCCAAATCTTTTATTTTCCCATTAGGAAACAAATGTCCAGATCTCAAAGAATGTATGTCTCTAAATCAGCTTTTGAATGCTAGCTTAAAAACAATTTTGGCTTCTTAGCTTCACTTCTAAAATTCCCCCATTACTGGCTTCCACATTATCTGTGATCAAAAATCCCTGCTGAGATGGACAGCAGCAAGTTCGGCAAATCTGGAGATTAAATAGATTTAAATCAGCTGGACACAGAGATTCAAAATAAATAAAAACTGACTGAATCCATTCTTTTTTTAAGGATTCAGAAACCATTGCTGTAACAACACCTCAACAGCAAACAAGCTGTTAATTTCCTTCAGCCCCTGTTTGCTTGGATCCCTTGCAGGTTCAGTTTTGTTAGTCCTTGCAAGCTCCTCTATCCCTATTCCAGGCCTAATTCCTCACTGCTGTCTGATGTAAGACAAGGCAATATTGAAATACCTGTCCACTATCATATATAAGATATCTGGAGAAGAAATCACACAGTACTTTCACTGTTGAAATGAGTTGATTACTGCCCTGAGAAGTTTGAGGTAAAATGCAAATAAATAAGCAGCACAGGAGGTAAAACAGGAAAAGAGATTTCTGCACTGAGTCTGTAGCTGGTTAAGCAAAAGAATGAGGTTCTAAAGAGGGACTATAAATAGATTATAACAACTATTATTACTTAAATATGGCTTTTAGCTGCTTCTACCTGCCAAAAATACCCTTTCTTTTAACTAATTTCTGTATCACTGTGTACTCCCAAATATATTTTTCCTTCCTTAGAAAAATATCTCACAATTATTGGGAGACCTTTTCACAGATCCTGCAAAGTTAATTGAGGCAAGGTAAGTACCAGAGGTAATTGAAGCAAAGAAAGCTCAGCACCAAGGTGAAGTCATCTCCACTTAGGGTTCATATTTAGTAGGCATTCAACCTAACAACACTGCTAAAGGGAATAAAATTTGGTGTGCCAGGTTTAATGATACAGAAAGTGGAGAGAGTGGATTAAAATGCAGCACAGGTGGATGGTCTGAGGGAGTTTATGAGCCCTGGGTTTTATTACTCATATTCACCTATGGGATCAGATGCTGTATATTATAATGCAATGTTTGGGTGGTCAGAGCAAGGTTGTGGCACCCTGTGTAAACCTTGCAATGTGAAAGCATTCACTCTCCACAGGGTAAGTCTTGACACACATTGTTTTAAGGTTTTTGTGAGAAAGAATCTCTTACATTGAACAAAAGCAAGCAAACAAACAAACAAACAAACCACAAAAAACCACCAAAACCCAAAACCAAAACCAAAACAAACAAACAAACAAACCCAACCCAAAAAACCCCAAGCTTCTCACTGTCTTTTAGACTGATTTGGCTTTTTTCTTCTAATCCTTTAGATTTGTCTGAATATCTAAATCTGGTGTAGTCAACTCACTTGTCAATTCACTCTGTACCCATTTAAAACCCCACAAATTGTTCCTATCTTTATTCACATAGTTCTCTTTCCTTTCTGCTTCTACCATGACACAATTGGTCATCTCATCTTTGCCCTCTCCATGTTACAAATTAATTTTTATTAATAGGTTTGTTTTCTATAGCTCACTACCCATTTCTTGCAACCCAAATGTCTGTACTTTAGGTTTAACATACTGCATTTAATTAAAGAATAATTAATGTGGGCCATCTTGAAATTGCTGTGTTTTCAGAGCCCATTAAAAGTCCTTAACTTATTCTAGCTTTAATATCTTTGGTTATTTGATTAAATAGTAAAGAAAGAAATGCCTGTTCTCATTTACTGAAATGATAGACTGCAGATTACTAAAAGCAAAGAATGCCAAATTTCATCTTCATTATTTTACAGAGTTGAGGACTGTGCATTTTCTCTGTAACAAAGATATCATCCACTTGCTGTCAGAATTTTTCATATTTTGCACCAGAGTAAGCAACATCAACTTAGCTTCTCAAAGTAAGAAATGGCTAAATAATCACAGCATATGACATAAACCAGATTAAGCATCACAGATTAATGAGCAAAATCTGAATAAAAGATCAAGAAAAACCAAACTGGAGGAGACAGGGTTTTTAACTGTTCCTAATAGAGGAAAAATTGTTAAGCAGACATGTAAGTGAAAACACTCTGAGGTGGTATCTACACTACTCATCCTCAGTTTGCATTAACCTTTGAAAGAATGAAGCATTTTGATGCTGCACTAAAGCCTAGCTGCTCCATAAAATTATTAGAAGTGTGTCTGTATTGTGATTATTAATTATTTACTATACCACTGTTGATCAACGTGGTGTCAAAAATTTTATTTGTGATCAAGAAAATTTGTGTACAAGTAATATTTAGATATATACTTAGGCTGAATCAAAAGTGAAAAAACATTAATTAATTAATGATTAAATAATAAGCAACCACTGATTATGAAAACATCAGTTTTCAAATTGCAGCAAAGAAACAGGGCAGAGCTGCTTCATAATACCCATATTTGCAAATGGGGCACTTTTCCTCATTTTCAAATTTTTCCTACTTATGAAGATGCACTAAAGACTTCAATATATTCAAAAATACCCTGACTTCCCTCTTTATTTTTCTGTTCTGCCATCTGCATCTAGCTCAGAAGGAAAATCAGCTGGTGTTTCTCCTCTCCAAGCCAGCATTCCATTACTCAGCTTCTTAAAGTCTCACTTGTGTGATTCAAACCCATGACAGAGCAGCATTTGCCCATTACATCCATTCCTCATTATTACAGCATTTTTCTTCAGTTCATAACACGGTCACTCAGCTCCATTCCCCTTCACAGGTGAAGTGGTGTTACTTTCTAGTAAAATACAGTATCTTGCTTTAAAACTGTTACCTTTTACAATGAAAAGAGACCTTCTTTTTTTAAAAAAACCAAAAAACAAAAAAACAACAAACCACAGAAAAAGACCCTAAGGCTGAAATGAAATAAAAGTAGTTTCTCTGAAACAATAGCAAAAATTAATGACTGAATTTATGACACTTCTGTCTAGAAACCAGCTTCACTAGCCTGGCAGAGACATCAAGGAATGGCAAGGATAAACACAAAGACTACAAAAAAAACCAAACCAAAACCCAACAACAAACCCCAACCAACAAAAAAAAACCCCAAAAAACAACAAAACAACTCCCCCCAAAAAAACAACCCACAAAAACAAAAAAAAGCAAACTAAAAAAACCAAAACAAAAACACAACTCCCCCCCCAAAAAACAAAAAAAATAAAACAAACCACCAAAAAAACCCAAAATCACACACACAAAAAACCCAAAAAACAAAACAAACAAAAAACCAACAAAACAAACAAACAAACAAAAAAAACCCCACACCACCACAAAATGTGAAGAAGGGAGGGGAAAGGAAAGGGAAAGGACAACAGACTGAATTTTGTGGAAAAAAATAGTATGGAAACAGGAAAAGACAGAGAAGGTTGGGGCTGATTTACCTCTGTGTGTGCTGTACATTATGGACATTGAGGAGTTCCCCCTTCCTTTGGGACACCTCCATGGCACAGTAATCTGCCATGGAACAGGACTCATGGCATTATCTGAGCCCCCAAATGAGTGACAGTCACCCTGCAGGCAGGCCTGAGGCACAGGAGTGACATCTGAGGGTTACAAAGCACTGTCCAGTAGCAGAAAAAGGACAACAACTGCCAAGGTGTGTTTTTTTTGGTGTAGTTTTTATGTAAAAGAAGTAATAATGCAAAAGTCCTTTTCCCCTTCAGTAAGCTCTGCACCAGGCAGAGCCTGCCTTGCTTTTAATATGTTCTTTTCTGGCTTTGATCAAAAGGGAAAGAAAACTGACAGAGCAAATTGGCAGAGAGCTGGCAGAATTATTGATAAGATGAACAGTTTCTTTAAGACAACACAGTGGGGTTCCACAATTTTATAGATTCTTGCACATAAATAATTACTGTTTTCACAGAATCACAGAACTATGAGGGTTGGAAAAGACCTTTGGAGATCACCTAGTCCAAGGCAGGGTCACCTGCAGGAGCAGGAAGGTGTCCAGGTGGGTTTGTGGGATGTCTCCAGAGAGGGAGACTCCACACCCTCCTAGGGCTCTGCCACCCTCATAGAAAGAAGTTCTTCCTCATGTTGAGGTGGAACTTGTTGTGTTTTGGTTTCTGGCCATTTCTCTTTGTCCAGTCCCTGGGCACCACCCTCTGACACCTCCTGGAGATGTTTGTAAGTATTGATGAAATCACCTCTCATCCTTGTCCGCCTAACCAGGCCCAGCTCTCACCAAAGGGTGACCCTGAGCCACCAGCAAATAGAAAATACTTTTCTCAGAAGAAAAGTACTCTTAGTAGAGGGTGAGTTCTAAAAAAACATCCAAATTAAGATATTAAAATTATTCAGACAAGAGTGGAAATGTCTTTCACATCCTTTACTAAGTTCTTTTCTTCTCAATCGCAATAAATGTAATAAGAGGGAGAACAAAGAATGACAGAATCTTCCATGTTTCATTATCATATCAAATGTTTCACCATAGCCACTGGCAAGATCATTTTATGAAGAACATGTCCTGGAACCCGTTTTTTTTTTTTTTTTCCTTCACAATTACTGGGGTAATGAATGATACAGCAAAGTTCTAAATCAGAGCGATCTGTAGCGAGGAGACAGCAGAATCCTCACAGACTGTGAGCACAGCAGAGTGAAATTGTTCTTTTCCAAGCATCTCTCATTACAAAGGAATAGTTACCTGTGAGCATCAGGATGCAAAATCTGGCCAGTGGTGTGTTCAGGGTTTAATCTACTTTGGGGCTGACTGCAGCAGATGCAGACAGAAGTCCTTCTTCCCTTAACAAGCATTCCCTGGGAGCATCTGTCAGAACAGGAAAACAAGTGGTTATTCACCAAGATTTATAGTCAGCAGTCAGATAACACCCAACAGGAAATAATCACTTATGCAGTGCAACAGCTGAGCGGGGAATTAAGAGAGGCTGCATAATTGACCAGCAGCAAGATCTGAAACAACACTGCTTAGGAAAAGATTAATTTGGCCTTGTGCAGCAGGGCAGGACTCAGCCCTACAGGCAGCAGGAAGGTGTTATCTTACATCCAGCTTTTCAGGCTGGACTGAGGGAGTTGGGGGATCTGGTTAGCCACTCCTGGAGGCAGAATATCAAACATTTATCTGCACTTATTTGCTTCCTAATGAGGGGCTAATTCAATTTTCCAACAATGGGAGAGTGTGGTGTGAGCAGGGGATGAGCAGAAGGTCCCTGGGCTGGGGGGTGTTACTGTGACAAAAGCTGCTCCCTAGCAGGATTAGGGTTTGGACACCTCCCAGTGCATTGGCAGACTTTGGATGATGTCCTATATATTTATTTAAACATAAATTTCAAATTCTGGCCTTCTTTTCAAAGGGCTAAGGTGGACTGACTTAGTCCCAGTGTAGGATATGAGATTATTGTTTGCTGTTTCCATAATACCCTCATGGTTTGTGCCTTTTCTGTTTGAATCTCAACATGTGACTGGTTCAGATAAGCAAAATTTCCTCCCTCTTTGGGGTGATAACCACAACCCTGAAAGTTAAGCTACAAAACACTTTCCTTCCCAGTCTAATACGGGACTGCTGGAAGATTTCATTATCTGAAAATGATGAAACCTGACTAAGAGGACAAGTTTCAGCCGCTGAAATAAATTAAGCTTCATCTAAGCCCTAGTGATTTTTTTTTTTAAAGCAAGCTCTATTGGACATGTTTCCTACTTGAAAATGAAAACCAAATATAATGTGAAAAAAATGTGAAAAATGTGAATTTTTATTAAGAAAGAAACCCTTCACAACAGTATGCTAATTTTGGGAATGAGTTCATACCTTCCTTCACCTTCTATCACCCCATGGCTGCGACCTGACATTACACTTGTAAGAAACAATAATTATAAAAGATTTTTTTTTGCAATGAAGCTGAATGTGAAAGTGGAATAAATAAATTTGCTTTAATACCAGTGAAGTGGTAGGTAACCACTTTAATACCAGTGAAGGTTTTAGATAACACTATATGATACCAAATGATTGCCATGTTGTATTCTTGCATTTTAATTTTGTGTCAAATAATTTGTACTTTCATTTGTGATAAAAACTTGAAAGCAGAAACACTAACTGTATTTGTGAATGTCATGGAAATTATAAATTAGTTTAAAATCTTGCCTAAGAATGTAGCTGTGAAGTTTTTTATATATTTTAATGCCAGTATTAATATTAAGAACAGCAGATGTCCTGGCTAATAAATCTGAAGTTTTAGAGGCGCAGAACTCTAAACTCTTTTCAAGAACTTCTGCACTGTGCTTGAGAATCAAGTTTTTCAATAACCACAGCAGTTTCTGCTTTGAAATCATCACACCCTCTTGAAAATCAGAGATAGAACAAAGTACTGACAAGTTTTTCACTCTACTTTAAAAAGTAAAGAGGAAGGAAGCCTTTCTCCAGCATATATTTTATTTGATTATTTATCCATTTTTGATCTCTCTATGATCTCTCTCTGTTGATCTTTCTATGATTTATTTACTAGCCCATGTTCATTCTGCACTGTACTGGACACTTCTATAAGGTGATTTATTAAAAATAGGAATATCGATCTAATACCGATATCTAACTGAGACGGACAAAAACTCTCTAACAGTTTGAAGTTAGAAAGTGTATGTTTATTACAGCGCTGGGCAGCATGTGGGATAGTTTTTCAAAGGCATACTGCACCTTACAGAAAATTACAAAGTTATTTTATTTACAAAACTGTTGAATATCTAAATTACAAATACATATTTATTACTTTGGTACATCTTATTTTCTGCTTTGTATGGTAATTAGCAAAAAACCAATTAAGCATGCGTGGTTTGTCTTTTGAAATGGGTCGGTGGTCTCATTTAAGAGGAGTGGGTTTGAAGTGAGGAAGTAAAATGACTCTTCATCGCTCTGAACTTTCTACTTTTTCAATGCAAATGGTGACAAATGATTGTTGGTAGAATTCCTATTTCCTTAGGTACAGTGACTTTTAATAAGTTTCAGGATTAGGGAGTCTCTGTAATTTTCTTGTGTCCCTAAACCTATTTATCAGGTTCTCTGTTTATTGTTGCAAGCACAACTAAGCAAACATAAGGTTGACAAGCAATCAGTTATTTGGAAAAAGTTAACTCAAGCTTAGTCTTCTTTAGCTAACTACAAAGCTCTTAATTAACTTCGACAACTATAAAGCTTATTTCTAACTAAAATCTTAATTTCTTTAAAATCCTATATTCTTTAAAATCTATGTCTCAAAGGTCCAATGCTGTGTAGAGCTTCCTTGGTGCCTTTATCAGCTATAACCAAAATCCAAATCCATGTTTCCTATTATTTAATTATTATTTTATTTTTTAGTTGAACAGAAGGACCAAAGATTATTTTAACTGTTTGAACTCTTAATTAGTAACAAGACTGTTCTGTCATAGCCACATGTTAAGAAAAGAAAGTAAATGCATTTACCTACATTTAGTTGTTTTGGATTGATTTCTTTTAGGTTAATTCCAGTTTACTTTTGGTGTGGCCAGAGTAATTACCAGCCATCTCTTCATACAGAGTAAATTCAGGAGAATCAAGATTTTTTTTTCCTTGGCAGTAATCCAGCTCAGAAGTGCAGGCATCTTCTGAGCCCTTTTAAATTTGCTACTGAAACCAGTTACTACACCTGTAAATGTCCAAGTACCCACACTCTTGTAATTTAATCAATGTATTCAGTTGTTTCCTCCAAAAAGAAACCAATACTTCCTGAGAATGTGTTTTCAGCATAGAAGGTGCTGAATTTTGAGAAATTTATTTCTTGGCAGACTGAAAATTTCTTGCCATTTTATTTCTCAGGCTATATTTGCCTCCCTTGGTCTAGAATTCCAAAAAACCAAAATGATGACTGTAAAGCTCTGGAACATGTTTCCAACATTCCTGTTTTCCCAGAAGAGAATAATACCCCTGGTGTACCACTCACCTGCTTTTCTACCACGAAGTACCGAGCATATTCTTGAATTAGGATTGCCTGCTATTTCCATGATCCTTGGCTTATTTTGCCTCTAGATGGAAATTTCTGTTATCTGATTTAACTGCTCAAAAAAATCCTTCTCTTGCTGATGCAGGTTTCCTTTCCTGACACACAGTGAAGTCTGAGCAAATGGGATAATTTTGGCAAAGGGGTGTGGGAAGAAATAGGAAAAAAAAGAATTACAGCCTATTTCTAAAGAACATGTAGTGTTACCTTTTACATTCTATTTCCTTTTCCCAGGATTCCACTGGAGAAAATTCTGTAGGCACAAAAAGACCTGCCTGCATTTTTAAAAGATTCTTCTGCATTATCCTTAATATCAGCAGTATAATTCATCCCCTTCCACTGGGAAATTGCTGTTCAAAAAGAACTCACTTATAACAGGATTTTATTCCTCTAGTTCATTGATTACCAGTGATTTTTTACTTGTGACTTCTAAGACTATTTTTCATAAGGGATATAAAAAATGCCTTTTCTCACTCAAAGGAAGTTGTTAATTTTGCCACCTTTTTTTTTTTTTTCCTGAAGTTCTAACATAATTTTGAAAATCAGTGAAAAAAAATGGATTAATTATTGTAGGATAACCACTTATACCAAGGAGCTCGACCGGGTGGTGTGAGATGAATGAAACAAGGACAGAAAAAACCAGAATGTGGGCACTGGATTGAAATAATGGTTGAAAGACATTGATCAAGTTTGTTTCCTTGATATTACTCAATAATTTTCCTAATTTGCATTGGTAGAAGCTGAGGCATATGTACACCACGGGTCAAAGGCTGCTCTGCAGCTGGGGCTGTTCTGCTGATCGTTATTGAAGGTTTTTGGGCCTCAGTGCCTCCTTGGGTTCCTGTGCACACTCCAAATTGAATTCCAGCCATGCTGCTCCCTCTGGGAAGGACAGACAGACGTGCACACTCTGGGCTGGGTCAATACCTCAGCCTGTGCATCGCTGCCACTGACAAGGCTGAGCTGCACAGACGGGGAAGAGTGCTCTAAAGCACAGCACAGATCTTAGCAGAAATACTCTGATCCAAGAAACCCCACTCAAATATTCAATACTTCCCTCAACATTTTAGAACTAAATCGTTCTACAAAAACTGAAAAGTATAAATTAGTTGTAAGTGTATGAAAAATTTGTGAAATCAAAGAAATGAGCAAAACTTCTTTGGATACACTGTAAAAGTGATACAGCACACTTAAAACAATATAAAAATCTTACTAAATAGCTAAATCTGGAAGCATCTTAACAATCTTATATTGTCTTAGCATTGGAATTAGAATTCCACATAAACTGAGTACCTTAAAACTGCTTTGCAGTTGGGTTGGAACAATACTATAAATATTTGGGGCTTTCAGAACAGGAGGTTTTCCAGTCCAGGATCTCAGACTCTGTACATCCAGATCCCTCAAATAAAGTAATTTTACTTCATTCTGTTTTCAGTTTTTAAAAACACAGAGTAAATTTTGTAAGACCTATTTATATAGTATCAAACCAATATATACCTATCTAACTGTCCCAAAATGAATATGGCCATTCCAAGCCACTACACTTAAATTGGAGGTATTTGTAAATTACTGTAAAATGCACATTTTTTGAGAAAGATTTACTGTGTTGAATGATCAAACATTATTAATGTGTACATGGCATATATATCAAATCTTAATAACTTAAGTCTGCAATAATATACTTTGTGTGGCCAAGCTCAGACTGCAAATGGAACTAGCTTTCCAAATTCTGGTTTTCCCAACACTTCTGCATTTTCAACATTCGAAATTTCAATTTTTTTGTTTTGTTTTTTCTATAAATCACTGGTTTAAGTGTTTGTTCTGTTTCTTCCTTTGAAGTTTTCTCTTATCAATCACCTGCATGCAAGAGAGAACAGGAAAATGTCTGGCAGTGCCTGGGTGAGGGCCCTTCAGGAGAGAACTGTTGTGGTGCTGAATATATGTTTTGTGTCTTTGCACATTAATGGGTATTCTAAAAGTTATCTGGATTAAGCGGCATCAAAGTTAACAGCCTCTTTTTATAAGACTTTATCTTTTTCATTTTAAGATGTTATTAGAATAATAAACTCGGTGCCTGGTGGGCTGAAAGCAGGCTGCCATTTAACATATTTAATGACCATCTGGAGATTTTTTTTTATTCAAAGTTTTATTTTGTGTTTTCTTTTAAGCACTTCTTAATTTTTTTTTAGAAAAAAAGAAAAACCTCACGTTTCCTTTTCAGTTTGGGAGCTAAACACAAAGGCCTTGTCTCTACTTTTTAATCACTTCTGATCTCTTGTCCTTTGGGTATTATCAGTAGGGTTATTATTATCTATCAGGTCATGCTCCTTCATGCCCAGGGTAACCTCAGGGTGGGCACACCAAACATCACCCATAAGGCTGAGCTGGTAAATCAACCTTTTGTGTTAAGCACATGGGAGTGTTGTGTGTTTCAGTCAGATTCTTTCTAGCTATGAAATATAAAGAAGTCCTCAGACACGGCCTGGCTTTGGTCCTCTCTGGTAACAGCTTGTCTGCTCTGCAAGTATTAACTGATAATAATGGGATTATTTTCTTCTGCAGGGAAACACAGATGGAGGGGAAGGACAATGTGGTGGTCCCATTGTAGTTGCACTGGGGACTGGCATCACTTCAGAAAACACTGCTCTACTCCTTGCTGGCTGGTTTAAATGTTGTCTTTATTAATAAAAAAAAATCAAACTAGATATTATCATGTATGTTACCTGGAAATCAATGCTTGTGATCCTTAATTTAGTAGTGCTACATTGTTAATATTTTTTTAGAATTTTGTGTTATGCTGTTGCAAAGTAGGAACTGCATAGCCTGGTAATGTTTAAAAGTAGAAAATACAATAATAAATGGTGCTGAATATGTGCAAAAAAAGCTAAAATATGACTTTCAAAACTTTTTTCCATCTATACAGTTTTCTATAAATCTCCTATTTCACTATAAATGCTTGGAATATAAACTTATTCAAAAGAATTTTTTGGAAACTCTCCTAGATCTATTTCAAAATTTTGATTGCTGTTTACCTGGTTATTCTTTATTATATTTTGGGGGTAATTACAATAACAGGCATCCTTCCGAGAACACCTGCCAGGAAGGAATGTATAACTGTATATTAATGGGTGGGAATTTAGCACCATTTCTGCACTGACATATGGCATTTTAGGTAAACAATAGACACGGATTTAGAAACATAAACATCTTGGCAGTAATGTTGTTAGGATAAAACAAACAAACATACAAAGTAATCTGGGGCTAAAGTGACATATAAATGACAGAGTGGAATGTCCTAAACAGCTTCCCAGAGATCTGAACGACAGCATTTGACACCCAGCCACCACATGAATAAAAGATTAAATGCATTTGTACAATTGCTTGTGCAGTCAAGAATGCAGCTTTCTTTTGGAAGGGACAAAGCACTTCCTGAGTTATTCTTGGCAATATGATGAAGTTAACTCAACCAGGTGTGGGTGTTCCTATAGCTTAGCTCAACTGGCATATCCTTGCATCACCTTTGCTTCCAGGAACAAATCTGTTGGAGTTGCCAACTAAATTATTTATAGCGTTCATTGTTACTGTTTATTATCTACAGAAACACATTTCAGTTCACATTTCAAATCTGAAATGCAAGGAGAAGTGATTCAGGTTCTTAAACGTGAATGAAAGAATTGTTTGGGAAGGTTCACAGGAAGAATTTCTCTGCTCATGCTGAGAAGGACGACAGCAACTGAGCTCTTTCAGAGGCATCACCATCTTCCCTGACTCTGGCTGAATGCTATCTATTGCTCTCATGCAAATATTTGAATAATGTCTAAAGAAACACAGTTTATGAACTGAAAAGCAAGACTCCAAACGTATTTTTGTGTTTTATCTTCCCCCCTGAAGCTGTGCCCTCTGCGCTGCATTAAATTAAATCCAGAGTGGATCTCCAAACCTTCTTCCTGATATGGTCCCAGTTCCAGCAGCATCAGGGCACCTTTATTTCCAGGTGGTATCTTTTGGAGGGGCATCTCAGGCTGCTCCTACCTACAGGACCAGCACAAGACCTCAAGTGTCAGAAAAGGTTGGTGTAGGAGGGCAAAGTCCTAAGCAACAGCAAAAATACTCAACACCTTACCAAAATCACCACTGGTTAAACCAGTGCAGCTCCTACCTCCCTCTCAAATTTCAAACACTAGGGCAAAGTTCAATGGCCCCACGTCACTGTTTTTCTATCCATTCTTGGGAAATTACTTTAAAACTGTAAATGGAAATTGTTTAATACTTGGAGGCAAACTCCCAGAATTGGAAAACATAAAACAATCTTGCCAAGGCAAGGCCAAAATTTCGGAGTAAAAATTCACAATTTGGACAAAAAGTGAAGTGTAACCTGACATCCTCTTGCACTGCAGAGCACATGGACTGCTGATTCTGCCACGGCCAATGAAGGAAACTTCAGGCACAAGATTTTTCTGGGCTGTCTGGGCTGCCTGGGCTGCCTTTGAGAGCTGCAAAGTGAGGCTGACTCTCCAGCCCAGCTGAAGTCATTTACATCCAGTGGAAGCCCTTGGCTGGGAGCTGATCAAAGTGGAGCGTCCTCAAAAGCAAGTCCTTGGATTCTAGAGGACTAATTGTGGCTGACATGTGGACTAAAGGCAGACTCTGAAAGGAAAAAATAAGATTTAATTAGTGTAATTTATTTTGCATTTTCATATTTCTGAGTCTTCGGCTTTCATCTCCCTAACACTAATTTTTTACCAAAAATAAAAAATCTTATCATGTCTAAAGATAAATGCAAATTGCATTTCAAACAGAATAGGCATAACTTTTTTTTCTCTCAAGATTTTTGGTCTTCCAAAGTTTTATTCCTTTGTTTACTGGATTTACAATGGAACAAAAAAAATACTGCCTGTTCCTCTTGAGCTCTCTGAATCTGCCTGCATGATTCAGACTCCTTAATTTCTTTCAATTTGCCATACTCCTCTTCAGAAATTCTGCTCAGCTGTGCCCCCACAAAGCGCAATCCCCAGCTGCATCCCTTCTTTTTACTTCTCCCACTCTCACTTTTGACAAATGTGATTTATGAACAAATTAATGTAAATCCTCTGTCTCAGGCTTAAATATTATTTCAACAAAAATGAAACAACAACTTTTGTACTTTTAAAAACAAATAATGGAAATAAAACCCGGAACTGAAATCTTTGCCAGGGTACAAATTTAATCTGAAACAAAAAATGTTAAAAGTTGGAGCTTGGGCTGAAATATTCCATATTTCAGTCTGCAAAACATAACTGCACTAAGAACATATCTAATTATGGTCATTTCAACAACTGCTATTATAGCTGAAGTTATGAGCCTGAGATGGAGAAGATGCCTGCACAGCAAGGTGAAAGCAAAGGCACAACTGACAGCACAACATGCAATCAAAACCCCCCTGCCCACAGAGCAGCCTTGTTACACTCACAAGAGATGAGTGTCAAAAAATCTACCAGGGTCGTACCCATTAATCATTTTATTTAGCTGATAAGCAGGCAGCTTGCTGACTTAATTATATGTAACAGCACCCTTAAAATTCCTGCACTGGCATAGATGTTGACAACACCACAGATTTGTATTTGGGCATCCTTGTTACTCAAGCGACTTCGGAGCCCAAACATTAATTACACTTCCATAATTATTGCACTGACAATTAATCTGAAGTTCTGTGCCGAACAAGGAATGTTTACTTTTTTTATCCAAATTGACATATTTGGTTTATTCCCTCAGTCACAGATGTACAGCCACCCCTTTGTCAATCTGGACTAGCTGCATTATGTTAATTAGAAAAGAAACTTTAATTTCTTTCCCCTGTGTGCCCAAAGGAATCAAGGGGACATGGTTGCTAAGACACTTTTCTGTAAAAAAAAAAAAAAAATTCCACATATTCACATCCAGCAAATGCTGATTACATACTGAAAACAAATTTCTGTTAACAGAAAGCAGTGAACTAAATTTTAATGATTAAAGGTTATTGTGTAAAGCTGGAAGAACTTTAATAAGTCAGAATTTAAGTTGTGATTAAAACCAGTAGGCTTGGCCATTAAGCTTGGCAGCTGAGGCTGAAATGTGTGCTGCAGTAAAAGAAATTAGGGACAAATACTCAAAACTGGTTATTATTTTCCTAATTATTTTGCCACCTCCTACTACTCTTTTTAACTACTAAAAACTTACAGAATCTACAAACCTTAATTGTTCTATTCTACTGCATATAGCACACACAAGAGACAATTTCCTTAGGTAAACATTTACTTGTTTGTAAATTGCTTAAGTTTTGATGAATCTTAATATGTGTAATTTTTTTTTTTTTAATTTACATAGTAAATAACATGAAACTTTCTTTAAAATATAGCTGTATATCAAAAACACTTCTCACCTCCAAAATACCCCCAGTTCCTGCAGTTACCTACCACAGTGAGCCCTTTGTTGCTATGAGCTGCAGACTCAGGCAGCAATGTGAGCTTAAAAATGCCCCCTTTTTCTCAGTTTTTTGGTTCTCTGGCTCATCATTTTTCCCATTGAGTGTGAGCAGTGTCCAGCAAGAGCTGTTAAAATTCCCCATAACATCCACACAGGCAGCAGCAAATGAGCAGTATGAGAACACACTGCTCAAACTCAGGTGTTACATTAATGACATCAGTAACGTGGAGAACATGTGGCACTTGGAAAAAATCAAGAACCAATGCTCTTATAGTTTAATAATATCTCTTAAGTTTTATCCATTTCTTTGGAATTAAAGCTTTATTAATTTAATCCTCATAAATAATTCAACTTTGACTGTCTTCACATGTCTTTATATGTAGAGATTTTGCCTTTATAAAATTTGAAAGGAGATGTATTTTAATGAGATATTGGTTTCTGACTTCCTGTGGCTTTTCTGACAGGCTCAACCTAAAAGCATCTTGAATGAATTTATTTTCTGTTCCACAGGCTGAATACTAATACAACGGTTGTAACGAAACTTAGGCATACAATTTCTAAATTATTTTTTTCCTTGTTAGTCTCTGTAACTCTTTGTCCAGAAAAGTTTGCTTCAAACTGTCTCGTCATTAAAGTAAAATAATCCAGTAAAGTTTGTAAGAGAAAAGTAGGATTAATTTCCAAAAATCCTACATAATTCTTGCAGTTTCACTTCCTGGAAGAGTGTGTTATCCCTCATGTTATCAATGTACATTAGTGTTATATTGGTTAAAATGGATACCACTTCACAGTTTATGCCTTGTCAGCTTCCCACACACCCACACTGCTTGACGAGAGCAAATTGTACATTTCCTTGTCATCTCAATGCTGCTGTTGTTTGGAGTCACCCTGGCTCCAAGCAGCAAACATAAATCACATCCTTCTGTTACTCACTCCCACCTGCACATCGCCCCAAAGAACTCCAGAGTTCTTCCCAAAAACAGAATGGGTGTAAGCAAAAGAGACACTTACCAGGAAAGGTTAAAATGAGGAATACAGTTACATCTTCAGTGATGCTCTTCCTTAGATTAAAGCTTCAGATAAAAGGATTGAAGGGACATAGAAGTTTTCAGCCAGAGAAAAAAACCCTGAACTGAGCAGTGTGGGGTCACACCACAGTTACTGACCAGTGGCTACTCCTTTCTCAACAACAGTTGGCCTCTTGTATCAATGAATTTCATAAATGTGTAAAGAAAGAAAATATACAAATTTATATACCCATATATAATATTCCTATAGTCATTTTAGATATATTTGCAATTATATATATTTATATATTCATTGAAACAAAGGGCATAACTGTGAAACCAGTCACAAAGAATTTGACTCAAGAATGCCCAACTGTGTACAATCATGAAATTCTAAGCTAACCTGGACTTTATTAATTACTTTATCAGTGGAGGCAAGACATGGCAAAATAAATCACTTTTTCTAAACTTTTTCTCAGTGAGATGAAGGCTGCTGAGGTAAATGAGCACAGCAGCAGGCCCACTGCTGCTGGCAAACCTCGGGAAGTGTTGGTGGTGACACAGACAACACTGACAGGCTGACACTGTAAATTAATTCACAATTAGAGGATTTCTGGTACCCTGATCATCGAGTCAGATGGTCTGCAATGAGCTATTTGTGCTGAAGGCACAGAGAGGCACACATACAGACACATTTAACATCTCTTTTTGTGACAGGGACAGGGAGGTGGAGCCATTGGTGACAGGGACAGGGGAATGGAGCCATTGGTGACAGGGACAGAGGGATGGAGTAATTGGTGACAGAGACAGGAGCCATTGGTGACAGGGACAGGGGATTGGAGCCATTAGTGTCAGTGACAGTGACAGTGACAGTGACAATGGGATGGAGCCATTGGTATCAGTGACAAGGTGACCAAGCCATTGGTGCCAGTGATACAATGTTACAAAAATTAATGATGAGGCCATAAATCCAAAGGCAGCAAAAAAGGAAAGGCCAACTGTTTATTGTTACAAAGCGGCTACAGGAACAGGAGGCTGAGCTAGTCCCAGCCCCTCACGGCAAGTCAGAGCAAACAGATACATGCACACAGGTCACCCCTCAAAACAGTCCGTTCATGATGGCGAACTGGGGGGAACGTGGTCAGTTCCCTTTTATCATCTCAGTCCCCTCAGGGATTGGTCCGTTCTGGATCCTTTCCATGATTGGTGCATTCTCTGGGCTCTCATTGGCTCTTAGCGGGGTGCTTTCTACACCAATCATTCCTTCCTGCCATGATTTGATTGGTTGGTCGTGTTCTCCAATGAAAGCGCTGGGTGGTGGTCTCAGTCTCTGGGTTATCTGGCGAGGGTAGAAGATCCCCCTCTACCTCTGGTATTATCCCTTTAACTGCATTTGGGGAGGCAGCTGCACAAAATTTCCACAAGCATTGGTAACTAAACACTGCAACACTATCTAACAACTACTGGAACAACATTCCAACAGTAAGTATTTGTAACAACTCAGAACTAGCTGAAAAGTAAACACAGTTGGGAACGGAAATCGAAACATGCAGCCAGTATGCGGACACAAATTAAAAAGTTTCCACTTCCCTTTTTTGTATC
The DNA here is from genome assembly GCA_016584745.2 of Phylloscopus trochilus trochilus. Classification (NCBI taxonomy): domain Eukaryota; kingdom Metazoa; phylum Chordata; class Aves; order Passeriformes; family Phylloscopidae; genus Phylloscopus; species Phylloscopus trochilus. The sequence continues at coordinate 27,457,722 of WQNJ02000015.1, forward strand.
TATAACACCAGTGCCAGGGGAATGGAGCCATTGGTAACAGGGACAGGAGCCATTGGTGACCAGAACAGGAGAATGGAGCCATTGGTGACAGGGACAGGGACAGTGGAATGGAGCCACTGGTGTTGGAGACGGGGGCAGAGCCATTGGGGACAGGGGGATGGAGCCACTGGTTACAGGGACAGTGGAATGGAGCCATTGGTGTTGGAGACAGGGTGACAGATCCATTGGTTACAGGGACAGGAGCCATTGGTGACAGGGACAGGGGGATGGAGCCCTCAGCAGCAGCCCCAGGCTGGGTGGGGTGGTCACACACTGGAGGGAAGGGATGGATCCACAGGGACCTGGACAGGATGCAGATGTGGGACTGGGCAAACCTTGTGGAGCTGGAGAAGGCCAAGTTCAGGGTGCTGGATCTGGGTCAGGGCAATCCCCAGCACTGGCTGAGAAGGGATTGAGAGCAGCCCTGAGGAGAAGGACTTGGGGAGGTTGGTGCAAGAGAAGCTCAACAGGACCAAGACACGTGCTGGATCCCCAAACCTCCTCTTTGATGCATCCTGGGCTGCGTCAAAGGCCTGTGGCCAGCAGGGTGGTGGCTCAGGGTGCCCAGAGCAGCTGTGGCTGCCCCTGGATCTCTGGAAGTGTCCAGGGCCAGGTTGGACAGGGCTTGGAGCAACCTGGGACAATGGAAGGTGATGGCAGGGGTGGCACTGGATGAGCTTTAATGTCTCTTCATCCCAAATTGTTCTGTGGTTCTGCTTTGCTTCGCTGAGGGCAGGGACTGACTGATCAAACAGAACTATCAAAAAGCCATCAACAGAAGAACACTGCCAGAGACACTTCCTATTTGATTGTTTGGTCTATTTGCTTTTATAGCTAGTTTTTTTTTTTATGGCTATTTGCTGTTTTTATTCCACTGAAGTACATCCACTCCATATGAAAAGCTGAAGCTGTGGCTGCTTTGAAAATTGTCTGCAAATATGAGCAAACATTGTTTTCTTCCTTCCTAAAACTGTTTTTAGTTTATAAACTATGGCTGGCAAACAGACAAATGGGAACAAAAGACAGAAAAAAAGTTTTTCTGACTTGAAAGGCAAAACTGTAACTTTTCTTGAAAAAAAAAATTAAATGCATTTCCTGGAGCTTGATGAAACCCCATCAAATTCACATCTTTTTGTAGACACAAATAGAACACTGAATTAATTGCTCTAAAAACACAGTTCAGTCAGTGGTTTTTAACTATGTTTCAGTATGCTAACTAGGAATACTCTAGCGGCTATAAAACAGCTCATTTCAGGAATGAAATCTTGATTTTGACTGCAAAATCTGTTGGTGGCAGAAACAGCCATTTTTTTTTGAACAAACTATATTTGTTTTTTTATTATTTTCTCCTCTATTTCTTATATCTCAATTTACCAAAACTTTGGTGTCATGCACATACAGGGATCTTCATGTTTACAGCAAATCAGAGATGCAGAAAGAAGACATTCATGAAAGCAGCCAAAGGTTTGCACCTCTACAAAAAACAGAGTTTAAAGGGGAGATCCACATGCCCAAGCTGGAGTTTTTAGCTCTTTTTTACTAGGGATGAGAAAATATAAATTTATTTATAAGTAAATTGTCAAAACAAAGCACTTAATAAGTTGGCTTACACTGCGAGTCACTGGTGCCCTTGGGCTAACAGAATTTATAAGAACTCTATTGATTTTCTTCCCTCTAATCTATGTAAAATATGACTCAATGCATATTTTATATAGATTATTTTTGGCTGCTTAGGCTCTTTTTTCAGAGTTGTTCATTTTCCAGGATAAATAGTGACGAGAGCGTTCCCTCCTGCATATGAAAGTAAAAGGCTTCAGTGCTCTGAATTTCAGAGTTAATTAACAGTGGGTAGATCTGTGAAAATTGAAATGAGCCTCATGATGACAACTCCATGGAAAGCAGAAAGATCCAGGGGTGGGTCAAATGGCTTGGGACTCAATGGAAGCCTTTAAGTGACACAGAGGTGATGGTACTGACATTCAGAGATAATAAAATTCAGAGGGAGATAACGTGGAAAAACAAAGTAAGAGTGTTTCCATCAGGATTCAAAAGCTCACAGATCCACAGATTTAACCAGCAAAAACAAGAACAAATAAACAAATTCCATTACCTGAGGCTGAATTAATGTAAAATGAATTTTTTTATTAAAAAAACTTCAAGAGACTGGGCTTCCCAAAGACCATCCAAAACTTTCTCTAAGGCCACTTGCTTTTAAGTAATGCTGAGTTTTTAGGAGCTTAAGCTCATTTGCTAGTTTGGATTGTTGACATTTTTAAGCAAATAAACCACAACCTCTTTAGAACAAAGGAAGAAACTTTTGTCCTTTTCTGGCTGTTGGGAAACCAACCCAAAAGGTTCTCTGGAGAAAACTGATTCTGAATACAGAAGTGAACTTGTTACAGAAGAAATGTTCTGGTTCAAAATTTTTAAAGAATAGCATGAAAAAAAGGTTTTGTTTCTTACAAGGAAGTTAGGCAATCAGCAGTGGACTAGGAAATAAATTTTGTTTTCCAAGTGACAATTAATTTACTTTAAATACAAAGAGAAAAACCCTAAAAATTAAACTTATCTAATGCCTAGTATTTCTTTCATCAATATTAAGCTAATGCAGTTTATTATCTTTAATATCTGAGCTCTTATTTGCCTCCCTATTGCATTTTTCTACCATGTTGCAAAATGCAATGTTTCTAAAATGCATTAAATTATAAAAGTGGACTTCAGAACAAGTTGAACGGGTTTTAAATCCATTCTTGTCTGTGCACAAACAACCATTGCAAATATCTAGGTAAGATGAGAGAATTTTAGAAGACTTACACATACAACTGCTCCCATTCAAAAGCAAGTTTATCTGGAAAGCGGATAGTATTCTTATTTATTTAATTTATCTGGGCTTATTAGCAGATATGAATAGCATTCAAGAAAGTCATGAAAGCTTTAAGATTAAGGTAGACATGTTTTTGAAGAGAGCTGTTTTATACACAGCCAGAGAGATAAAAGTCACAAAATTTCCTTTGACCGTACAAAAAAAATCAAAGACAATTATTATTTTTTTAAATATACAATCACATTTAAAGAAGTTACCTGCAGGAATTCTATGACTGGGAAAAATATATATTTTTTGACTGCTATTGATTTATGATGCATTAACTTTTATTATTACCTTCAGTTTTCTGTTTGTGTGTGATGTATATTTCCCATTTGCTGAAATGAGTGTTTCCACACACATTGGTAAGCCAGGCTGAAATGTATTTATATTTTTTTCTTCAAAATTTTATATTCCATTATTCTTTAAGTTTGAAACTATCTATTTGAAACTATCTACTCACTTGCCAAGTGAGACAAGGCAAAGTACTGTTTTTAACACACTAATACACACTGCTGAAGGAAATCTGAACAGAGTGGAAGACACTGATTTAATTACCTGTTCTTTGACTGAGAGATAAAATAATGTGCAGAGAAGCTAAACTGCTCCTTTTTTTCCTGTAGAAAAACTTACCATTAATGCCTTTGGGTATTTTTTTTCTCTGTGTATTTGCTTTCTAAGGGGTTATATCTCCTCCCTTTTGTTATTATACTGACTTTAGGTAGATTATTGATAATCTCAGTGCATTCTCTTTTTTTTTTTTTTTTTTTTTTTAGTTAGAAAGCACGGGAAGTCTAAGATAATTATTTCACTTCTTTCCTGCCTCCTGGCTGTGTTTAATTGGACTTTTAATTTTATCTCCATAAGCAGAACCATGACGGTGGAGCCGATCTTGTGTAATGACTTATCTCTCATGGCCACAAACCCAGCACTGGAGAGGGCAAGGAACTTCATGTAAAAAAAACCCTTTTCCTTTCAGACTGAGAGGGTTTTTTTTTAATTAAATTTTCATGGTAGCAAAGAGCTACGTGCGTTCCCTCTCTTATCAAGGGCAGGAAGCAGAACTGAAACACTCCCATCTAAACAGAGATCTGTGCTGCTTTGAAACGACATGAAACACATCCCCTCCTCTCATCTCCATCTCCTGATGGCTGCTAACAGCCCAAACACCCTTCATTAACTCTTTTCCCCTTCGTTTCCACCTTACAAGCAGATTTTGGGGGGATTTTGGTGCCAATTCCTCACCCACAAGTGGGATGGTGAGATAACAGAGGAACTGAGGGGCATCCCTAAACCACATGTGCCTTTCTTCTGAGGAGCCCTGTAATAACACAGTGGCAATCATATCTACTTTAAATATCTTTCTTTCACTCATGTGCCCACTTAACAAACTAACTACAACTGCTTTAACAATCCTCACAAATTTTTGATGGACTATCCTCTTTCCAAATGATTTATGAGGCACATTCCTTATTTTTTAGAGTCTTTTCTATAGAAATAAAGGATACTGGATGGATCTTTCTTTTTTAAAAAGTCACAAAAATTAGCCTGAGATTCAGTTCATATTCATGGATAGTCAAAGGAATTTGTAGCTACTTCTACACATTTACTGTAGTGCGTAAATTCAAAATCTTTTCTGTAAAGCCTTTAATCTTCATTCTCATCAGCAGGCATCAAGAGGCTGTGTCAGAATTCGTTGGATGCCCTCTTAGAAAAAACAGCCAGTTCACAAATCCTAAACACAACCCAGAATTGTAGCACTATGTATTAAATGCGGGAAAATTGATGGCAAATGGGATGGAAAATTTTGCATTGTATTATTGAAATTCTCCTAATTTTTAATACTCAGCTATGATGTTTTAAGCTCAGTGCTGTCTGTTGGGTATGAGTAATAGCATAGTATCTAAGTACAGTTGCTTTTAGATAGTTATGAAAGTTGTCTCAGAGTGACCTAAAGGAGATTTTTATTGTTTTAGCTGTAGCATGTCCCATATTTGCTTCCCTCTGCTCTGGGGGAAGCATCCACCTGTCAGCACACTCACAGGCTGATTACAAATTGCAATTGGTAGAATTAAAGTAAAATGAAACATAAATTCTACCAAAAGGAGGGCCAATAACCACTTTTTTTTTTGTTCCTCTTATTTAACCTTCTAGTTTTTACAGGAACATCAGAACATTCCTAACTGGAGTTCCTATTCACTATTATTGAGTGAATAGCTTTGTGCATAGCCCTAAAAAGGGAGCAGAGAATAAAGGAATAATTTCCCCAAGGCAATTATTTTCATTGTTTTCCTTCTCTGTGAGGCGTCCAGAGCTCACCACCACTGCAGGACACATCCCTGGTAAATCCTGCACTGCACTCCATGAAGTCATCACAAATTAATGGCAAATCAGTGATCTTTGAATTCCCTGATTCTTTTATTTTGAGAAACACATGGCTTTATTTGCATTCATAGTAATCTGATGAGATACAAGAAGTACATATGTCAAAAGCACAGGGTTCTAAACTGGGCTTAGATGAGTTAGATTTAGATAAGCCCATGGAATCATGGCACACTATTCCTCATATTTTTATGCAAATACATTTTATTTAGAGATTTAAAGCCATTTCAACTTGGTTCAATATGATTATTTCAAACTTTACCTCTGAAATATTTTATTGAGCCTGGCCTTTCATATTTTTTTCCAGACAACTCCTTTTCTGATCTGCTGCACATCTATACCCCAGTCTGTAAATTAAGTAGACACCACGATAACAATTTCCTATTTCTTTATATTCATGTTCAGATTTTATTCAATTTATTTTAACTCAATTTCACACCTCTGTCAAATCTGTTCCAGGTAGTGACTTCTCTGCCTCATTTCTTTTGTCTTTCATAAAAGAAATTTTGCTACTACCTGGGGAAGAAGTTTCCCAAAGTTCCTCTCCAAGTCCAAGTTCTGCTCCTTTGCCATCTGGGTTCTGCTGCAATGCTGTAGTTCTACTTTTTATATTTTATTTTATTTTATTCTATTTTATTTTATCTTTAATTTTTTTTTAGTGCACATCAAAAGAAGGGAGAGCAAAAATCTCATTGTGAGGACATGTTACAAAGTTTAGGTCAAGGCTGTCACACCTTGGGCAAGTCCTTCCTACATTATTTTTTTAAAAGACACAAATACAGTACAGTACTTTATAGACTATAAAACTTGTAAAAAATTACCAATTTCAGGTGTGAAAAGAAATGCTGTTTTTCCACCTAAAGGTGAATTTTACATCACAGATTCTCTCTCAATGCAGAGCTAGGCTTGGTGACAGAGAGATTTGTGTGAATATATTTGCACGTAGCACTGGAAGTTGCCAAAAGCTTGGAGTAAAACACATTCAGACCCAGAAATTGTTATTTTATGCAATTATATGACACCTTCAAAATTCAGGTTTACATTTACATCTATACACAACTACTGGAAAGCAAAATATAAATTAAAATGCATGGATAAATAATCCCAATAGAATTTATGCATCGTCACTTCCTATGCAGGGAATAGAAAGAAATAAATATTGTCTTTCATGAGAAAACTTGAGTTTCAAAAATCATTTCATCCCATTATGAAATTTAAGGATAGAAGGGAAAAATGTGCCCATAAATTATTTACCTGAGGAGAAATTTGCAAGTGTTTCCAAAAATACATGAAGAGAATAAAGGTATTCACAGAAAAAGTCAGTTTTGCTGGTGAATTTCAAAAGGCTGGCATGGTTCATAACCTGTTGTTCCTGCAGCATGGGGGTACCTTTAAACACATTTCACAAATTGGAATGCCAGCCAGGAAGTGTCAATGTTAATTACGATTTATTTGAAGGGTCAATCTTATAATTATATAGTTCAAAAAAAGATAATTACCTTTAAACACTACTGGGTTTGTCGTTGTTGGGAATTGCCAAGGCTTCCAGTTAAGCAATCATTTTGGTAGAACCTATAGAAACCTACCAAACTGCAAAAAGAGTCCTATCAACTTAGTAAAAGGTTATTTCCCTATTGAGGTTTTCATTTTGGAGAGACTAGAAGACAGCATACACTTCAGAATCGCCTTCTTCCTTTTATTTTTCCTGCCTTGAGACACAAATTGTGAAGGAAAAAAAACAAAAAAAACCCAAAGAAACAAAGACTAAAGAGTAAAATCCAAACCACCAGAACATTAAGACTTACACTTACATAGAATCCTCTCCCAAATACCTTTTTTATATGTAAAATGAACTAAATAACTAAATTGCCAGTCTGGAAATGGATACACAGAGAAGTTGTGAATCATAATTCCCCATACTAGTCAAGATCAGAATAGGGATTGAAAGTGAATAGTTCCATTTACCTTCATTATCATTCTTAGATCATGAGACCATCTATAATACAGCTCTGTATAAAAAAGATTCATTGGAAGGAGAAGCAAATAGATTTTAAGAGTTAAAAGAATCGAGGTAATTTTCATTGCCACCAAAAATTCTGCTACCAGCACAATCAGATCCATTGAGAGTTGAGCTGGATGCCATCCATCTTCCTCTCTCTGGCTCTCCCTCTCAAATGATGAAGGAAAAATAAATAAATGAATGAATCAAGCCTCCAGCCCCTCAGTAAATGTTAGGAAAGAATAAAGAAAGAAGACATGCTGTTCTGTATCTCAACTCATTAGCAGCCAATGGAGCAGAGAATAACAGCAGTCCAGAAGGAAATAGTGGATGATGCAGCTGAGGAAGGGCAGCAAATGAAGACAGATAATGGGTGTAATGAGCCAACAGGGGAATTTTCAGGTTGTACCTCTGAATTCACACTCAGCTCCAGATGTTTCTTCCAATTTTCTCTTCTAATGAAAGACATGGAGAGAATTTACTTTTTTTTTAACACTTGTTTTCTCATTCTTATTTCAGAGAGACAAAGGCCTGGATTATGTCTACAACTATGCTTGTCATAATAAATCTTTACAGTTATTCTAGACAACAGTGAATTAAGATCTCTAAAGTAATATTTTCTTCAGAGAATGAACAAATGGATTGACCTTCTCTTCCATGGAAGCTAATAGGAGGTATGTGCAAGGAGAGTTTTTGGGCAAGTTTTATAAAATAACTTGAAAAACTTACATTAAAATGATTTATAGGCTGTAAGAAGAAACTCAAGGTAACCACTACCAACATCAGTATTAGTATCACAAGGTGACATTCAGAATTATATTTCCACCTCAAACCTTTTTAAGGATGGAATATACTCCAAATATACCTGCTTGTCCACAAAGGGAGGGGCGTGAAGAGTGGAAATAAGCATCAGGTGCTAGAATTTTGTCTTGGCTTTAAACCAGATTAAGTTGGGTTCTCCCTCTTGAACTAATCTTTCAGACCTTGACCACCAATTTTGAGCTAAAAAAAAAAAAAAAAAAAGGCAACAAACTAGTTCTCAAGATTGTTCTTATGTCTAAACCTTCTTTATTTGTTTGCTGTTGAAGTTTAGGCATTGGAACTTAGTTGAGAAAATAAAGTGATTTATGTAAGCATTTAAATTTTCGCTTCTTATATGTTAGATAAGGCTTTAATGGCACTGTCTGACCTGTCTCAAGGTTACAGCCACAGACAGGGCATCACTCCTCTACCTAGACAAGATATCCTAGTATATTTGGGATAGAAGTGGAAAAAAAACAGGTCAGTCCAAACTCCGCTTACATTTTAGTCATTTCTACATCTTGTAGTCCCCATTCAGATATTTCAAAGTTGTTAACGGTGCCACCTACTCTTTGAGTGTTCATCATGGAACATTTAATTTAACGAATCACAAAAATTACTCACAGAATAAATATTGTGTAGATAGAAAAGCCTAAAGTTCACAGACAATATGGAATGGAGGTTATTACTATTTTACTTACAACAAGATGTCAACAAGCCCTTACATTATTTTCTCTGAGGAGTAATGAAGGTATAACACTGCCATTCCTCAGTTAATCTCTGTGCATACTATCCACAGGTTGAAAGGTACATAGAGAAAACACACCTACATTTCAACAAATATTTCAAGAGAACAGAATTGGTTAAATTGTAGAATTGCAGAATGGTTTTGGTCAGAAGGTATCATAAAGCTCATTTCATTCCAACACCTCTGCCATGGGTAGGGGCACCTTCCACCAGATCAGGTTCTCCAAGCCCTGTCCAACCTGGCCTGGAACATCTCCAGGGATGAATATGTAAATGTACATCAAAATAAGTGAGATTTTTCATGTGTTAAACCAATCATCAGGACAAAGTTTCTGTAAGGTTTTATTTTAATCCTTGTCATATTTCTCTCTCTTCCTCTGACAAAAATATTAAATATCAGCTTCTCCTTCATCCTACATACTATTTTGTGAGAAACAGCAATTACTCTTTCTGTAACAGTGCAAGAACTGACAAAATACTCCTGGCACCAGCCAAGATTTCAAGTGGAATTTTTCTGTGTTTGAGGCAGACATGTTGTATGTGACATACTACAGCTGGCAAGTGATAGGATTTTCAGATTTAAAAAGTGTCCGTCTGTTCACCGCTTTGAGTGTAACTCTTAGACAAAATTAATTATATGCCTTTCCCTCTTTATATCGTAACTTTTTTCTCTCCCATTCCTAGGTAGTAGCCTCCAGACCGTTCTCAGTGTAAAAATCCCAAATTGTGTGTTCAATTGCAAGTGCAACATAAACCTTAAAGGCAGCCATATAATTATTGCCATAAGCTCATCTTTATGTCAGCTTAGCATTTGCCAGGGAACAACTTAAGAGTTATTTTTAGGCATTTAAACAGGGACACATCTGGCATGGGGTGTTCATTAATGAAGTGTGTTAAAACTGGTAAGACATTGCTGATATCAACAGAGGAAAACGTTGGGAATCTGGAACATTTGGCCTGGTGTTTTTATGTGCTGCTTTGAGTGCTAAGTGTTAATAACAATGAATCAAAACCTGGCAGAATGTTCTTTTTGTAGTACCAGCTGTAAAGTAACAAACTTGTAAGGTGTCAACACAAATTTCTGGCTTCAAATTAAGCAAAAATTCAAAATTCAAGCATTTTGACGTAATTCTGGAATGGTACCTCATGCATGGAGTTTGTTTGGTGCCATGTACTATTACTGAGATGGTCTGGAAATAATTAATTGCTAGACAATCCATTTTTAAACCTATTGGTTAATTATACCAATCCTGATACGTTTTTTTACCATAATAATTCTCTGAAATATTATTGCAGATGAAATACAGCTTCAAGCAACATCCCTTGTTTTAAATTGGGTGTAGAAAATTTATGTACATAGTACTTTGGATCACTCTAACTTGGAAGAAATCTCATTTGTAATATATTTCCAGAAAAAGCCTTTGAAGACACATAATCTGGCAGAATGTGCCCCAGACTGTGCTTTATATGTAAATTTGTCTTCCTCTTTTGCCCTTTATTTCTTACCACAGTAAAATCAAGTGTTTTATGGATGAGAACTCACACAGAAAAAAAAATAAAATCAAAAGCAGTTCAATAAATATGCAACAATTCAGTGGCATAAAGGATGCTGGATTTAGGGAAGATAAGAGAATGCTGAACAATTAGATATTGGGTAAGTAAAGGAGATTTTTTTGAAACTATGCTTCTAATTTACTTCTTAATATTTTCCCTTTGATACTGCCCATCTATCTTGAACAGCACAAGTATGTGACCACAAAGAGCATTCTTCCCTCATTGTTCATAATTTTTCAGACTAAAATGAGAGTTTTCTCCACAACTTTCCATGATGTGGCATCAGACGGTTAGGGCTTATTTGGGCTGGGTGATGGTGAAACATGGCAGTCTAATAAATACAACTTCATCTCCTGGTCTGGTGAGGCACCACAATTTTCTTCCATAAACAACCCCACGTGAAATCCTCTGACAGAAAGTGGATCAAATGCAACACCTAGAGTGCATCCTAGACCTTACAACTTTCTAAAATTATTCAAATATCTGGACACTCAGCACTACCCAGGAAAACAGAACATAATGGGTCGCATTCTAGAATTCTAGAGAAAATTGGGGAGGCAATCCCCTAGCTCAGTCCTGGCAGATGGAAGGGTTACAGGTTGCAGGAGTTTCCATCTCTGGAGACATTTAAAAGCAAGTGAGATGCTCCTTTCATTACTTAACAGTTTGGACCACAGCAGGGAGGTGCCTATAAACCCACAAGACCTATTTCAGGAATGCCAGAGTTAAAGAAGTAAGGGAAGCCTAATTTTGATTCACTTGAAGTGAAGTTCACTGTCTACAGGAGATTGACTTCCCACTCATTTCACCTCAGATATATCCAGTAACCTCATCCACAGACCATGTCTTCAATTCTACAAAGAGTCGTGATTTATTTTCTTTCAAAGCTAAAATTATAGCAAACATCTGCATGCTATGAGAAGGAAAAGTAAGTACTGAATAAACGTTAGGAGGAAGAAGGTCTGAGACACCAGAACAGCAGATGTGATCTTTTTAATTTGCTGAGGTCCACCAGAGGATGTTCCTTGAAATTCCTTAGTAGCAGAAGGAAGCTATTTCAGGTCTCTGGAGGAAATTGCTTAATTCATTTTCATGACATTTAGTGTCATACTCCTGCTGAGAAATACACATTCTGTTGGAAGGAAATAATTCATTAAAGCAAAGCGTATAATGTAATTCTCAACTTCCAGAGTTTTTGTACAGAGACAAATCCAAATCCTGGTACTTCTCAGGCAAAGTATATTTAGATCTGTGTTTTGGCTAACAGCAACAGAGACATTGGCTGTGTCTAGTACTTCTGCATCCAGTCTTGGAGTTTTCCAACTGGAATTGATACTGACTTGTGCTTGGCTGTAGTGTGGACAACATGCTCTCAAGAAGGCCTGGAAAAGAGAAACAAGGCTTCAAGCCAGTAGCAGGAGAGGATCATATCCAGGGAAAGGCTTCCCCATGAAACAAAATCCAGAGTTTTCATCAGTAAAACCATCAGGATCAGTTTATTCATGTGATCAGCTCTGGTCCAGGCACAGAATCCAGGGCAGGCTGACAAAAAGTGACAAATCTCAGTACTACTAGCTACAAGGCCAAGATACTTAGGATAAAACTTTGCAGCATATGCCAGAACAGAGTTTTAAACTGCCTTTCTTAAAGAGTCTAGATTCCATTGCATCAGCACAAGAGCAGGAAGGCTAACCACGATATGATGCACAAAAAGAATTAATATCCTCTCTCTTAGCCATCTGAGAGTCTTCTCCAGGGTAAAGCCACCTGTGAATAAATTACCTGACATTTACTTTTGAAACTGCTGTGAACTCTTGAGCACCTGGTCTCTTTGAAAACTCCACCCCTCTCTGAGCTCTCAAACAGCAAGGCAGCACCTTCCCAGGAATTAGTCAGGTACTTGAAAAGGCTTGAACTAAATGGAAGTTCTGCTGCAGGGCAGTCCATAGCACTGTGAGAGCTTGTTAGGACAGCCTGCTACAAAGGGTGTGTGCCTTGATGATAAATAAACCTGTCTGGTGGTTGTCTGGCACTGACAGCAGAGGTTCAGCCCTGCTCTTGAGTCCCTGCCCCTGTGCTGGAGCTGACAATTGACCGACTCTGCAGTTAATTGGTTAAAGATGGCAAACTGCAAGGAGCTGCTGCTGGTGTCCCCGAGGGCTTTGGATCCCACGGCTTTATCACAGCAATTCCTCCTCCTGCAGCCTGCAAAATAGGCCTCCAGTGCCTTCCACATGCAACTGATACTGTTAAGATCCAAGAAGTCCTGTTCAGAGAGTGAAACAAAGACACTTTGCACTCTCAGGCTCCCTGTGGGGTTTTCTGAGGATGTACAAAAGCCAGAGGGACAAAATTAAGTTTCAGGAAAATAAGATTTAGAAGCTTCCTTCTGGCAGATCAAGTAAACTGAGACTGTTGTCAGTTCAAATGCTACTAATAGAATTGTTTATATTTCTTCTCTGCATTTTAAAAACAATATAGTAAAAAATAAATAAAAAAAAAAAGAATAAAACACAGAGCTTTCCCACAGAGCAAGATTATTAGCTGTTCACTTTCTGCCCATGGAGACAAGGCCAATCTTTTAAACGACTGGGCTATAATTCAAAGCCAGAAATTAAAACTTGTTTTATTACTTTTTTTTTTCTCAAAATTTGAAAGAATGTTTGTCTCACTGTGATTCAGAGATGAGCATTTCTCAGAAGTGTTTTTTTTTTCCCCTAGGAAAGGTGTTCGCTTTTCCAAAGGAGCTCAGACCATTAGCAGTGTCTTTAGCAACCTTGTGTTTTCTTTCACAAGCTTCCCCACACTCCGGCTGGAACTCCTTTTGTGTGGATAATCTTACAAAAACAATGATGGTAACGGTGTATATATAATTCAAACAATTAAGCCACTGCAATGAGGGGAGAATAATGTCTCTGTGTGTTAAATCATATTTGCAGTTTGGGTACTGTCCTGCATAATACATCTGAATGGTGCAGTGTTTTGTCTGCCATAAATAGCAGCTTTTACTTTCTTTGCAATTCCACTATGTCAGCCCTGCACTAGGATAAACAACACACCATAAAAGAGCAGAAGGCACAGTTAAGATAGAATCATTATGCAAATAGGTTATGGCATGCTTTATATGAGAACAGCTTCCCTAAAGAGACCTAATGGGATGACTGACCTATAAAGCATTTAATTTGTTGTTAGCATTTCATTTAATTGTCTTTCAGTTCCTCTAGGAATAAAACTTTTAATTGTAAAAACTTCCAAATGACATAATGGTTGATTTCTCTTTCTGTAACTAACAGGTTCCTCTCATAGTAAAAATAGCTAGCTGTGATTTCCAACTGTAATTTTTAAATTCTGGTGCAATTCTGGTGCAAAAGTTTGGATGTTAGACTTCAGCTGACAAAATTCTATTAGAAGAATGTTATTCTAGAAATGTTAATGAGAGGCATCTTGAAGAAAGACTATACATCTTGATATACAGGTATACAACAGATGATCAATTTTTCTCACTTTTGACCTTTGAGTGGTAGGCTCAGGATCCATAGTCTTAACAGGATTGATTATTGTGTGAAGGTTACATACAACAGGGGGTAAATAGGCTATGTCAATAAATCTTCATTTTCTTTGGCCAGCTACTATAGGAGATTTAAAATCCTCACCAAAAAAAAAAAGTCAATGGCATATAGTATTAATAATCAAGTGTAAGTAAAGGGACTGCATAAATACCTTATTCTGAGATGTATTGCTCTTTCCAGTAAAAGCCTTCAGGTGGGTTTACAAAGATAAATTGGGTGGGTTTTTTGTTGTTTTTTTTTTTTCTTCAGAGAGAAGGAAATGTTACATCTCCAAAGGCAGGCCTGGAGGCGCCTTGTAGGATACGAGATAGTAAGAGGTCATTCCTGTTGGGAATTTGGTTGTAGTTTGGGATTGTTTTGGGTGATGAGCATGACTAGAAGTATGCCCTGTCAGGCAAGGCTGTTCACAGCACCCTGGGTTACATCATCAACAGAAAAGCCACAAAGATCAGGGAATGTGATCATTCCAACCCGTCTGGCACTTGTCAAGCCAGACCTGGAATACTTTGTCCAGTACTTTGTCCAACTCTGATCCCCCAGTTTCAAAGAGACAATAAAACAAGGAGAAAGTGCAGCAGAGAGGCACCAAGATAATCAGATTTTAGGAGGGCTTGGCATGGAGGATGAAGGAATTTTTTGTTCATCCAAGAGAAGAGAAGGCCCAGGGAAAACCCAATCCCGAACTTCCAGTATGTAAGAAGTAACTACAGAAGAGAAAAAAGACAAGAGGGAATGGGCTTCAGTTTCTTCAGGGGAAAGACTGGTTTGGATTAAGAAACCAGTTCATTGCAAGCAACAACAGCAATCCTGGAATGAGTTACAGAGAAGTGGTGGAGTCTTCCCTGCTGGAAATATTCCTGCCTCAGCCTGACAGAGATAACCTTTCAACAGAAGGTTGGACCAGATGGGCTCCAGAGATGCCTCCCAACCTAGATTTTTCTCTCATTCTAAAAATGCCTGGTGTTCTGCTATGACATTTCTTCCTACCCAGCCTTTTTTAAACCACAAATTCTCATCTGAAATTTATGTACTTCATTTCACAATCTTGTATCATGTTGTTAATTTGATTATTAAAAGAAACCACCTTTCTACAAATTGAACAGCTGAACACTCTTCAGCCATCAGTCAAACATTTTATAAGCTAATTCTACTGATTAAGATATGACAAAGACAAGAACTGCTAATGAGGTATGGATTTTGATGGATATATTTTAGATGAATGGATATATTTTAGTTACTGCTCCAGAGAATATTAAATCTAAACATAAACATAAACATATTTTAAAAGGTCAGAGCAAAAGATTCCAATTCTAACCTCAAGCAAAAAAAAAAAAAAGGCATTTTTATGAAGACTTTTCCAAATTCTAAAATAATGATATAAAATTAGATAGAAATAGACAAAATCTTAAAAAAAAAAAAAAAAAAAAAGAAAAAAAAAAAAGAAAAAAGAGGAGATTTTACTATTCTGTTTGCATTCTTTTCCAGGAAGCTGTGGAACTCATGCATTTTCATTTAGATGCTTCCATCTTAATCTGTCCTCATCTCATTGCACCCTTAAGCAAAAGTGTCTACTGTATATTATTTTGGCTATTAATTTCCCAGTCCTAATGTTACTATACCTCAGAATGACTCACTGTGGCCAATTCTTAAATATTTTCTGCAGCATAATACCATGCTCAACAACCCGTTCAATCAGAGGAAAAATAAAAACAGTTAAACCCCCAAAACATCACAAATTTATCAACCCACATTTTTCCAATTATATGAAAAAATTTGGAACAAACCCAAAGAAAACAAAACCAAACAACACCTTTTTTAAAACTACAACCTTTACCCACATTTTGGAATTAATACACATTTCTGAAAGCAAGTCTAAAACACACACATTGCTTTTTATAATTTAATTTAAAAGGCTAACTTAAGGAAGAGAAACTAACTTAAATGAAGAGACACTGAACTGAAGATGGTGAGAACTGAATCTAGAGTTCCCAGCAGTGGGTGAGAAGAAGAGTAAAATTTCTTGGAGATGCTAACAAAACCACTAAAAGGCTTCAAAATACACCAGATGCAAGTGCAAATTCTGATAACACTTCTGGACTTCAAGTGCTGAGGACAGTGACAGTTGTAGTTATTTTGTTAGAACCTAAAATAGAAAGCAGAGTGAAAGAAGGCAGTGAGGTAGGATTTAGAATGGTTGAAGAGGGAAAAAATAGAAATGCATAATTTCTTTTTTTTATATATGACTTTCAGAATTTAACAATGTAGATAATTTTATCTAAAACTGCTGTTTCTCTACAATTTTTCAAGAAAGATGTTTAGGGATGTTAATATTTAATTAAAAACCTCTCAAATTGCACTTGTGGCCCTGTGAACACAGAGTTTTATGAGGCAGTGAAGGGTAATGATTGCTGATGTGATGTCAATCATCACATTAAAATGATATATTTTTATTTCTTGCATTCACAGAGAGGGAAACGATTGGCTGGTCAAGCAAATAATGGAGAACCAGAAGAGATGTTTACAAAAACCAGTTCTATCCAGTTGGAAAGTCCTGAATCAATGCTATCCACACACAGATTTAATGTTAGCAAAGATAACTTCCTCCTGGACCTGTTTTTATTATAAAATCTTATGCATTTCTCAGTGGAATGAGTGGAAAATCACATTTGCTTAACTTCTCTAATTCAGAAGTTTTTCTTCAGAAAAAAAAAAACACCAAAAAAACCCCAAAACCCCACACTCAGCTCTGCACAGATTAATGCTCCTACACTGATTTATATTCCAGTCCCTTAGTGAAGCATCTGTTACGTTTCTCCACATCATATGTGTGTTAGGCAGAGAGCCTCAGGGCTTTTAACTATAACAAATCCAAAGTTGATTTTCCAAGCCTCTTGCTTCTAAGGCAGTTTTCCATTTCACAACAGCTCCCTCTTAGATTTATGTCCTTTAAATGTATTTGCCCTCTACTAATCAAGGATGTTTGGAAATCTCTCTGATTGCTTTCCCCATGATCATCATCTCCACTGTCCCCTCAGATAACCCTATTTAGTTCAACTCAGACATTCATAATGTTGCAGGAAAAAAAAAAAATATGGCCCAGTTTTGCCACAAGTCTGCACACTCCTACTTTCACAGCTTTAAACAAGTGACTTTTTTTTTTTTTTGAGTTAGTATCACTTCTGTTCAAGCAAAGGAAAGGACAGAGAGATTGAGAACTAAGCCTCTTTCCAGGTCACTGCCTGAATTAGTTCCATAGCTGGATATTTTAGTCTATTATTTGTCAGAAGTTAACCAGAATGAATATTTTATAGCACAAAAGGACCTTGCACTGTCTGTGGCAGCAAAGAGTGTCAAAACTACATGGCACTTGTTTTTACATGTGAGGAAATAGATCCCTTGTGTAGGTAGGAACTGTAAAAGCTCCTTCACCAAGGCACCTCTCTTAGGAGCTGATTTGGGACAGGGTAACAAACTTATGAGGAACTCCAGGTTGTATAAAATCAATCCCCAGCTACAAATGTGAGACATTGTTCTTTGGGATTTGCACTCCAAGATCAAGGTATGATTTTCCCGTGAAAAGAACAAAAATACACTAATTCATAAATCTCACCCACTGTTCCTAACCCAGAACTAGAATAGATTGCTCAATATTAGGGTAAACAGCATTTTAAAAAACCCCCAAATTATGTCATGTTTGATTTTCCAATAAATTTCAGGGTGTTTTTTCTTATTGTACTTTCTTGTTTTCTTACGTTCTTACAAATACTCAGTCATGGCTAGCTGTTTCATAAATACATATGGGAACTAACACTGCAAACTAACAGTGAACTAACTGATATATACAGTGAAATAACAGTACAGTCAAAACACAGGCAGGTCATGCTTCAACACACAGTATTTGGTTTAGAATTTCACCTCTTGAAAGTTTATGTATAAACTGCAATCAAGCATCATTCCTTCCACTGGATCTTTTTTTTTTTTTTTTTTTACATCTTCCTCTGAGCAGTGCTCACTCACAAACCACTTGGAAACCTGCCAGACACCCATGGTATTTTCTGTTTAAGTACAGCTGCAGCCTTTCAGTCATGATCTAGAAACTTACTGAAAAAATGAGGATTTACAAAGGGAAGGGACTGCAGCATTGGTCCTGCAGGTTTTACTGAAATTTACAGGCTCCAGCAGATGTTTAGGCTGCAGCCTTTCAGAGATGTGTGGTTCGTCTCTCACTAGTCCTTTCATGAATTATTCTCTGATCAAGCAAAGACTTCTTGAGACATGAATATGCGAAGAGCTATCACAATCACAGAAATCTACAAATCTGCAAAACACTTATTAAGAAGTGCTGTCATTATTACAATAAACTCTTTCTTCTTTTTTTTTTTTTTTTTTTTCCTATTACTTCTGATTATTCCATTTCAAAAGCAGGGGGCAGACATTCTCAACAGGCTGAGTATTCCACTTGCAGGAGGATACAGACACTTTGTGAAAAGATGTCTGTGAGTTATTTAAATTATGTATGGGATGGATGGATGGATGGATGGATGGATGGATGGATGGATGGATGGATGGATGGAGATTACATTACTGGCAAACAAAAGTTTAGATTTATATTGTCAGGATAATAGGTTAATAAAAAGTCAAATGACTAGGCAGAAATTTGCAGCTAGTTTTCCTGGCATGGTATTGTGTAAAATGAAGATGAAAAATCAGTCTTTAAGAATGAGTATTGTTAGAATCAGCTTATCATGGGTTAAAGTCCAAGATTAAGTTTCTGTGATTCTACAGAAAATTTGTCCGATTCTGAGCTGTAGCCAATATGCATAACACTATTAAGGGCCCATAAAATGAATCACAAAATATTTTTCTTTATTAAAGGAATGTAAAATGAAAAGGTAACTTTCAGCCTTTTCCCTATTAACTCAATGTATGGAAGAATAATCAAAAAGCATGTAAGAACAAGAACTTCCTTGCCACATTTTGCTGGCAAGAAACGAAAAATAATAGTAAGAGGGAAAATGCTAAAGTACAAATACGGTTTTAATAGTCTGAAATGAAAGACTTAATATATTTCCCTGTTTCTCCAAGTGTGTTCTAGCACCTAGAGGAGAGTAACAATTTTTTTTATAACTCAGACTGAAACTTCATACCCTGTGAATGCAGTTAATGGTGGAAATTATTAAACTGAAATAAAAACCAAAAATTTTGAAATCTGGTCACGTGTGAGCTGCAAAGGAATTTACGAGACTAAATTTTGGGTTCCTTTTTGTAAAGAATTCCCACATTTCACTGAAGTGATAAAGATCACTAACATTCTAAACACCAATGCAGAGTAAAACTCTTTAAATTGTGGCCCCTGAAGTGTCCTTTGCAGAAGGTGAACAATGACCATCCTCATGTGGTTTAATCAGCTACCAAACAGCTGCAGTAATCTGTGAGGCACAGGAGGATGGACAATGTACAAATGTTGCTATGTCCACCTCCAGAATATGGATCTTACTGTTATTAACACAGGATTTAACACATCAAAGCTACCCAGAAAAGCAGATTGGCACTTGATGGCTACAAACAAAACAAGGAAGGACACCTGAAATTAAAGAAAACTTCTAATTGTGACCTCCAGTGCCCTTCTGTGTGCTTGGATGTGCCCATCACTTACATGCCACTATCTAAAAATGTAAAAGCTATATTGGGATGAGGCTAGAAGGGAGAAATATTAGCTGAGAAAATGACAATGTTCTTTGTTGGTGATTTATTCTAGCTTCAGTTAATGTGTTTTCTTAAGCTTTTGGGTAGTGTCATCTTCATTCTCAATTGTTAAGTTTCAGACATGCAGCTATATTATTAAAAATTCCTTTTGATAGAATTAGACTATCATTACCAGGTAATGAGAAGAACATTACTGACTTTGTGAGGAATTATGTCTTCCAGGATTTTCATCTAAATTAAACTTTGGTCTGACTTAAAAGAATAAATTGTCTCTGAAGTCTACCGTTTCCTTGGTGATATTTTTTATTCTTGTGTCATATTGCAAGCAGAGGAAACATTTGAAACTTTGGTTAGATTACTTTCTGATACTGCGAAAATGGGAAGATCACACAAAAAAAATTGAATGATGCCAAATGAATGGAGTAGAGACTATGCAATTATGGTTAAAGTAGGATTAAATAAGTAAAGGTTAAGTGCAAGCATGACATAATAGAGCAGGGGGAAAAGGAAAAATTTCCCTGTGCTTCTTTTCATAACTCATACAGGCGAGCTCTCCAAGTCATGGATAATTTATAAAGACCATATAACAGCTATGAAAGTGCACAGAGAACTAAATGACTGTGCTTCAAATGACAGACACTACTAATAAACACACATGGAAGAAAGGCAGAAATGCCTTTTTTGTACTATATGCAATATTTTAAAATCCATCTATATGTAGACACATGGGTAGAAGGGTAAATGGAAATGTCATAGAATAAGTTTGGGAGTCCAACAGAGATAGGTAGTAATTCCTGATTTTTATTTTTTTTTCTTTTAATTCAAGTACTTTCTTTGAACTTCTATCGTTATCTGAAATTTGTAATAAATAAAACAACTACAGTCACTACCTTGAAGAAAATCCATACACCAAACGAATTCATGAAGAGAATAAACTGTTCCACAGTAAGAAATCCAATCCAAAGGACTTCTTCACATTCTCACTACCTCTTCGAAGGGGATAAAAATTGTATGGAAATCTAATAATTTTTCAGAGAGAAGAATGAAATCAGGAAGTGCCCAGAATACATTTCGTTACATTAAGAAAAAATCTGCTGTGAGTATAGAGCTTTCAAAACAGGTGAATCTGAATAAAAATCAATATCTTTAAGGAAAGACCCCATTTCAACATTTACATGGACTAATATCAGCGGCATCAGCATTTCTTTGAGGAGAACCTCATGGGTTTACATTAGAGAACTCTCACCACCTGTGAGAATGCTCACCACACCCTTTCCTCCTTTGTATCCTGAGAGATTTCCAGAAGCAGCGCTGTTGGAAGCATGGATTTATTGGTGCTTTTTCAGGACAGCTTTTCAGCTTGGTGTCACCCATTTGTACCTGATCAGAGCCAGCCAACTCTTCAAGGATCTGTGTGTAGAACAGCTCTTCCCTGGGCAGATGATTCTCCATCACACTGACGTTGTTTTATGATGATGTGTTACAATTTCAGTCAGAAAAGGTCAGAGCTGGCACAGAAAGAGCAGAGATTTATTATTCAGAGTGAGATGGCATTGCAGCCCATAAAGCATTCAGTACTACCATTAAGACAAAACCTACAGTCAGAACAGAAGCAACACCACAGTCCTGGGGTGTTTAACTCCTGCCCCAGGAGGAAGTGTGAGAATAACGCCATTTTCAAAAACTACAGTTCTATGCCTTTTTATTCTCTGCTAATTAAAGCAATAAATAATAATTTGATTAATAATGGCTAAAGCCAATGTCCAACCTTGATTTTTCCCCCTATAGACCAGTATTCTTTCAAATACTAATGAAATATTAATTAAAGGGGTTTTTTTTGTAGACCAGGCCAGAAAGGCTGAAAATTAGCCAAACACACGATTATTATTCTGCAAATATAAACAAGGACATCCTACATTTTAAATTTTATGTGTTAAGAAATTTGAGAAGACAGATAATCCTTATTAAATCAAACTTTTGCAAAAGAAGAGCTCAATCAATATTATAAGAACAATGTTCACCTGGCTAGAAACATTTGCTCTAAATTTGGAGGCCCTGGTCTGTTGGTTTGTGTCAGGACTCAAGATAATTTTCTAGATGAAACATTAACTTCTTTCAGAAGAATTTTTACTTCATGGGTTGAAATGACAAAAAATAAACTCTCCTTAGTTATTGGGATCTGAATTGTCCACAGCTGAATGTTTTACCTGGGCTTTGCATCCACCACAGCAGGGAAAAGGCTCTGTTTGGGGAGGGATCCACAGGGTCCTATTCAAACACTGCTTGAGGAATAATAAGAAATAGTTTAAAAGAATGCTGCTAAAAGAAATAGAAGTTCTTGGCTGTCTTCACCTCATCATCCCAAAGCACCTCCCCAAATACCAGGGACTGTTTAATACTTTTCTGCTTATTTTGCCCACGTAATGAGCACTTCACTGAAATGGGAGTGATTCTGCTGAGTAATTTTCTGCATTTTAAGCTGTGGTTTCCCATTTAAAAAGTGTACCTTAATAACATCTTTTATTCTTGTGTATAAGCTACATTAAAAATCTTCTGTAATAGTAAATTCAAATTTCTTGAAAGCCTTCAATTAGTGGAATATATTCTATTTTCCTAGAATGCATTAACAAACATTATCTTTTCATTTTTATCAGCATCATTAGCACATTTTTTAAATTTAGTGTCCATCTTCAGTAACAGATTTATCATAACTCTTTAGCAGAGATATATATTTTTTAAAAAAGAAGTCAATCTTAATTATGAAAATCAAGCATGAAAAATACTTAAATTTCTTCCAAATTCCATTTGAAGAGCAAAAAGCCAGAGTTATTTTATTCATTCTTGAAAAGTAGAAAAAGAAACAAACAGAGAAGGCTTTCTCTGCAGTTATCTGGTGTCTGGAGAATTTGGGACCACTGCAGATGCCAAGATAAGATCTTAGGCTTTAAAAGACTTCTGTGGAGCACAGAGGAATGACTACACCTCAAGCAAACCAAGTCTCTATAGAGTCAGCACATCCTTAGAAAATTCCAGGATCAGAAACTAATTTACTCATCACTTCCACTGTGGTGAAAATTGAGTTACGGACTTCCCTTGTAATTCAGACTTTTGCATTTTCTTAAATTGTAAATAAAATCTTCCAACATGTCTGGACTGTATAATAATAATAATAATAATAATAATTACAATTCAGATAATAATTACTGCCCAAATATTCTAATAAATATTGTTGTTAAGTAAGGCCAGAAGGAGCATCTGTGACAGAATTGGAGAGGAATGGTTCCATCTCAGTCTGAACTGCAACATCAGTATCTTCTTTTACCTTGCTGGAGAATTTCTTGGATTTAGCCCACTTATGGTTTCTCCAACTAATCACTGGGTTGAATTTTTTTTTCCCTGTCTTTAAATAGAAGGTTCTTTGGAAGGAATCAAGGCTTTTGGTGATCTCTGAGCCCAAGGTGAAGCAGCCAAGCCATGGGGCAGGAAGTGGTTTGCCAGCAGCAGCTGCAATATTTGGGAACTTGGAAACGACGGAAGAAAAGGCGTGGATGTCATAAATCTAAGTTCTTTAAATAATGTGTGACCTAATACACTGCTTTAAAATATTAAAATTTCAAATTATCAATGAAATTCCTCTTATACCTGATCTGGGAAGATGTTTCAGCAGTTTTCCATTAGGGCTGCAATGACAGCTGCTCTGAATTGCTGATCCTGACAACTCCAGTGCACTGGCTGTAAATCTGGAGAAAATGCACCCCTAAAAACCAGCTGGTTACATAAGGGAGCATCCACAAAATTGTTGAAAGATACTAAAATAGATGCTAAAGGCTTAGTTTTATGTTTAAGATGCATATGCCAAAATATATATTACTCACTACATGTTGTAAAGACAAGGTAAGTAGGATATGAATTCACATCCTACATTACAATACAGTACTTATGGTTAAGCTGCCTTCTTTCTAACACAGCAACTTCAAAATCCATCAAGCTTTACACTTATGGAGATATCAGAGAAAAATTTCAGGAATGGGACCCTCTGAAAAAAAGACTTGTTAAAATGTTTGCAATCAAATTAAAAAACTCTTTATAAATGATAGAGTGGTAAACAACAACAAAAAATCATCTTATTGTCATTGTGGATATATGAAACACATCACAAATCTCTCCAACAGCTGTTCTTTTACTGTAAAAAATAATCTGTAGAAATACCTGAATTTGTTTTGTTTGTTCTAAAAAAGGAAAGTTTATTTTTCTGAATGTTACAGTTCTGCATTTATGGGAGGCAGAAAGACAGACTTGATGCTGTTCAGAGGCCAAAAGGCACAGGTCACTCAAACCTGCCACTAACATGCCCTGGATGACCTCATTATTCTCACTGAAATTAGGTTCAAAACATAACAATTTGGGTGCTGCATATGGGAAATCATATTTAGGAAAAAATCTGCTTCATCAAATTAATTGCTTTCATTGTACTTTTTACGGCTGATTTCCCCCAACCAAAATGTCCTTTGTACAGCATATTTTGACCTGATTTTGTGGGAGAACTATTGCACCTTTACCATTCTAAGAAAGACTTCTCTGAAAATTAGCTCCATCCTTTTTGCTGTCTGCTATCTTCTAGATCATTTGGGTTTTAAGCAAATGTTGGAGAGCCACTTCCATTTTCTGTAAATTGTTGCTTCCTTGTTTGTGGTGCTCTTCAAACAGATTTTGAAGCCTTGACTCCAGATTCCAAAGCTCCTTCACACTTAGTCCCCTGGCACTTCAATCACGTTGACTCCACTAATTAGTTTCCTTAATTTCTCAGTCTGCTCTTCTGGAATCAGAAACCTTCAGCCGCCAACCTGGTTTTGTTTGTCCTCCAGTTTAACTGGAAATGCCGCCATCCGCGCCTACTTGCCCCAGGGTTATTCTCTTTAACCAGCTGATATATCACCCTCCTGTTGGTTCAGGGGCTGCCCAGTGAGGGCATGGATGCATCCAGAACTCCCCGAGTTTCTGGCATTCTTGGCAGCACTGGCTCCAGCCGGGACGTGCAGATGCCAATGTCTGCTGTAACGACACGGAGCGCAGTAGAATTCCTCTCTCCATAACAGTAACAACCTGTTTAAATCTGTCCATAGAAAGTGGAGCAGAACAAAATGCTGGCTTAGAGAATGCTCTTTCACATTCTTTCCCCAACATTGGTTTTCTGATTCTTACTTCTGCTGGGATGGGCTTTTTCCTAAACCAGTATGCCACTGCTTCTGGTTTTTTTTTTTTTCCTTTAGAACTCAACTGCTTAAAAAGCAAGGACTCTTCAATCCCTCTCTTCCAGTTTTGATACCTCTTAAACAATGCTTCTATTATTTCCCAGGTGATTTTTAAAACAAAAAATTATTTGACAGTGAGGAAAAAAAAACCAACCAAAAAAAGAAAACAAACAAAAAAACCCCCCAAACCAAAAAAAAACCCCAAAACAAAAAAAGCAAAAAAAACCCACAAAAAACAACCAAACAAATAAAAAAAACCAAAACAAAATAAAAAACCAACCAAACAAAAAACTACACACAAACAACAACAACAACAAAAACACACACACATACAAAAAAACAAACCCAAAGAAACCAACCCAACCAAAAAAAAACCCAACCCACCAAAACTTTTTGATTCAGGTATTACTGCCTAGCAACATGAGCTCATTTTCACTTATTCAGGGAAACTTGAGCTCTGGCTATATCTATAATATTTTATATGAAATTCAGACAGTGTTGTGGCTTGAGTTTTTTAATATTAGTAAAAATATTCCCCAAATGTCTAAATTTGAAACCACTTTTGAAGGACTTGTTCAAGTCTCCTGCCACGGTACAAACAGGAGAAGGGGGTCTGTGCACTTCAGGCCACATCACAGACATATTTATGGCATATACTGTGCTCTGTAGGTATAGTTGAGGTACTTTCTTATTTATGTATATGTCTGCATATGTGTGAGAAACTTGAAAAAGTATAATTTAAATGCATTTAGATTTTTTTCTGGTTTATGAACAGAAAGGAGAATGAATCCTTCAAACTTCCCAACCATTAAATGTGTTTTTTAAAGCCTCATTTTAAATGATAGTATTAATTATCTATGTTTCAAAACTCCATCTTCCACCTGTTTTTATTTTTTTGCAGGTTTCTGCTTTGAAAAGCGAAAAAAACCAATCTGGTGTTCTGCTTTAATACATAGCAAAGACAGAAGAAGTCTTTGTTATTTCTCACATTATTTTCTTTGTATTTGTATTCAGCACACAACTGGGCTTTTTTTTCCTAGTCTTTTGTTTAATTCACCATCAGATTAATTCTTCCTATTAAATAAAATCTCATAGTAATTTTATTCATAGATAGCCTATAAAAAGTTGTTCCAGTGTTATTTAAAGCACATTAATAGGGCAATATATATTAACAAAACTTATGTTACATTTGTTTCCTGTTGGGCTTTTAAATCTAGATGGCAACTGATTAAATAATGAAAAACCATTTTGAGGAGAATTATTTTCTGGCATTCTGACTTATTCTGTACCAAGATTCTTTTTATCTTAGACCCCATGGATAGGTACTGTCCATCTGAGATAAACTATTAATTGAGAGATCCTTAGCATGCACATCACAGTTTAAAATATAAATTTTCCAGCCTATCTTATCCTTTTGCATTTTAATATTGACCCAAAAACTTACCTCATGTAATTGGTCTATAAATATCTCAGGATGAAACAGTCAATTTGACTGGAATCAATTTAAGATTTTATTTTTAAGAAATTAAAAAATTCCCCATCCTGCGTAACCTCTTTAACCAAGAGGCCTTTCCTATAGTCTTAATTCTTGTAACCTCTCTTTAAAAAAAAAAAAAATCAAGTTTTGTGCAAGTTCACAGGTTGGCAGCAGAAACTGATGGTGAAACTGCCTCCATTAATTTTATTGTACAACTCTATTGATGCTGAAACTGGGTGGAGGACTCTGTGCAGAACATCAAGGGGGCACAGAGCTGAATCAAACCACAAAAATATTAAGGAATTCACTCTTCAGGGTGATTTCTTTGGCTAAATAGGGCTTGTTATTGAGAATATTGTGAATCAAATATAATGTAGGAATTGTTACAGCCAGAGAAGAAGACAAAGTTAGAAACCACAGAAAAATAATTATGCTGTAATGAGCTCCGGTCAGAATGAGTGAGGCCTTGAGTGGCATTGTGACTGCACAAACAAAGACCCTGGGGACCTAGACTTGACATTGATTGCTCAGCCCCTTTTCAACTCATAATGAATTCTCAAGCACTTGCTGAGATTGAGCTCCCATCCAATGGCAAGCATGTCATTGCAGTTAATTTCATTTTAATGGTTGTTTCAGACAAAAAAAAAATCACTTTTTAAAAATCAAACCCAGCCCTTTTAAGCAGCACTGCAGAGCATCAGCTGGTTGTTAATTTGCTGTACCAGATCTGTGCAACCCTTCACAAAACCAAAAAAGTGTCTTCCACCATGGCAGCCATTTCATTCTCAGTTCTTATATCTAAGGTCATGTCATCCTCATGACAGCAGTAGAGATTTTCATTAATCTTTCCATATTTTGAATGGGGTTTTTTATATTATTTAATTACTGTCTACAACACATGACAAATAAGTATCATACACAAAATCTGTTACACAGAATAATGAATCATATGTTTGAAAATTTGTTTTCAGATGAAAAATTGTAAAAAGTGGAATAAGAATATTAAAAAGTTTCTACTTTACTTCTGCAAGTTGCGTGATTTTTGTATCACCAGAATAATCACCTGAAGCTATGTCCAAATTCAAGAATACTTACAGGAGTCCAGACCTTACCTGAAAGGATGATGAAACCAATCATTTCAGAGCAGAATGTAATTTTGTCCTTAACTTATGAAGCAAGCATCATCTCCATTTCTTTTTCTGTTTAAATCTTCAAAAATTTCAGCAGTCCTTTTCAGACCAGAGCTTTGCAGACAACTGGTGTCTCCACCTTTTTTTCACCTCATCACTGTTCAAAATCAAAGCAGGGCCCCACAGTCATTTCAAATGCCATATGGGAAAGCAAAGCCCATTCCGTACATCTGATAAACTCTCTATTTGCTGGGACTGCCCTTCCTGTGTTTGACCACATCCTCCACCTTCCAGACTGCTACTTCTGCCTTTTATTTTCTTCTTTTCCTCCTTTTAACTGAACAATTTTAACAGGTCTTCAGCTCAGTTGTCCACACTAATACAATCCCAACTTAATGTTCTTTTAAAAAATTTAAATTGCACTTATATGTGGCAGGAAAAAGAGTGAATAAAAGAGTTGCAGAGAATTTGAGAAAACTGTCACTGATACATTTGGTTTTGCATTAAAAGCCTCCAGCATTTTGTAATATGCTTGTGTATAGTCTCTATGAAAAAGACTGAACTGAAAGTAGTATGGATACTTTCACATAACATTTATAACAGAAAACAAGTCTAAAGACAAAAACCTTTGCTAGAAGCAAGAAAGCTGATGTGCATTACCTTTGACTTCTCTTTCACTTCATTGGCAACACATGATAGCATACGGTTTTGACAGGGAAATAAAAGGAATTAACAAAATGGTAACTGAAGACATGTTCCAACTTTAGATTCCAATTATAGCCCACATTGCTTAAAGCTAGGAAATGTGCAAACATCTAACACAGATGAAGGAGAGAGATCTAATGAAAAAGACAACATGACACGAGAACACCGAAGCAGAAGCAGCTAATTAAACCCATACAACTGCAAAGCAGATGAATTATTAAGAGAGGCAGAAGTTAGTGATAAACTTGTAGTGCTTTTATGCTGAAAGAAGATTTAAAATTAAACAACCTGTAAGCACAAGTTATACGTAGAGTTGGAAGGGATGGAGTAGTTATCACTGCATTTATTTTTTCTGCTATAGCCTACCAAGCCATCCAAGATACATATCAAAACCCTTTAGCCCACAAGCAAACATAGGCTAAAGGGTTTTGATATGTATCTTGGATGGCTTGGTAGGGTATAGCAGAAAAAATAAATACAGGTAGCTCTGTAATGCACACTGGGAAAGGCTTCATTCTTGGGAGATAAAGCTCTGACCATTGCTGTTATTAGCAGCAACAAAGCATGACTGTGTTTCAAAGGCAGTTCTCATTTTGCTCACCATGAAAGCTCATCCTGTAATCAAAGTAATCTGCAAAACTTCCTGCTTGACACCAGGGGATCTATTACTGACCTACAACAAAAGCAGTCTGCCCAGCAGAATGAATCTGGGAATTTAGGGATCTGGCATGGATCATTACTGCTGTTAACTTTTGCCACGTGGAGTGTAACCCCAATGAGGCAATATGGAAATAAGATCCATTTAACCCTGGAAAGGTTCAGGGCCAGGTTGCAGTAACCTACTCTAGTGGAGTGTGTTCTTTTCCATGGCAGTGGATTTGGAACAAAAGGATCTTTAAGATCCCTTCCAACCCAAACCAATCCATCATGACAACATGCACTGGAAGGAGGCGATCAAACACCATGCTCAGGTGGGAATGGGAACAGGAACAAGGGAGCAGAACAATGGGAGCAGAACAAGGATCTGGAGCACAGCTTGTGTGGAACAAAAGGAACAGCTCTTACCTCTGCACAATGTGTCTGCAATCCAGGAAGGGAAATCTGTGGGGGGAGACCGAGTTAGCACATCACCACCTCCCCCAGACACTCCAGGAGTCCTACTTTGCCATGAGCAGTTCTCTGCCATGTGCGTCTCCGTGATACCTTTCTATTTTTGAAAATAACTAGAGACCTGAAAAATCTACATTCATGAGGTGTTTTTTTACAAACTTCCTGTTAATTTCTTGAAAATGTGCTGTAAAGTGTTCGAAGAGCAATAAATACTTGTTTTCAAAACTTTCTATGGAGGAAGTTTTGCATATTAGAAAAATGAACTTTTTCCCCAATGTCAAGGAGTTTTTCACAATGATACTGAATAAGTTGTTCCTCCCAATCTGAACAGTTACATGCAATTAATGCAGGAACAGATGCTTCACTTGTTTCCCAGTGATCACTGTCTCTGACCTAAATTACTTAGGTTTTTGCTTCTGATCATGGTTACTACAGAAATTGTCAAGTGTTTTTAATTTAAGACCCTGAAAATATCAAAATAGTCCTTAAAGCATTCCCCATATCCTTGAAAAAGTCATGAGTGAAAGATTTTTTATCATGAGTTTCTTCCTACACTAACTTTGCAGAGTGTTTGGTTCCCCCAGCATCCCCGAACATCTGCATGCTCTAAACATTAAAAAAAAAAAAAAAAAAGAAATCATTTCCAAAACTGATAGAGCAGGAATAAAACTGCCAAATACCAGCGAAGTGCATTTTTACAGCAGAGAATAATTTGGTTTTACATTACTGGTGCTTTTCAGCTAAAATTTGCGAGTAGCACTTTTAAAAGTACAAAGTACTAATTTAGGAGAACTTACATGAAGCCACCAAAGTTTCTTGGTCTCTCTTGGAGAGTTTTGTGCGGTTCTGGGCTCCCCACTAAAGGAGAGACAGGAACATACTGGGACCAGAAAGGGATTCAGGAGATGGAGCACCTCCCATACAAGAAGAGATCTGGAAATTATGCCTTTTTGGGGCTACCTGAAAACAGAGGCCAGACAGAATTAAGAGAATGAAAAGCACTTTTATTCATCGGAGGGCATTCAGGTACATTTAGGGCAGATGAAGCCCCCCAGGGGTTACACCTAAAATAGACCATGGGTCATTGGTTTTCACACTTGGATCAGTTTGATCCATTTGGACATTGGGGGTTCATCTCCCAATTCCCGCTTCAGCTAATGAAGTCATTCACCCCTAGTTTGCTGCCCCCAACTCACTTTTGTTTCCATCTCTGGGGCCTGAGGCAGTGAGGTGTCCTTGATTCCCAGGCCTGCAGAGGAATTGTTGTGTCTGACCAACATGGGGAAGCAGCAGCTGACACTGTGTGTGGGGTTTGGAGTTACACACTAAGGAACTGCAGGGTGACAAATAGATGGAAAATAGAAAAGCTGAAATCCCAAGGCATCAGAACTGCTCATCCCCAAGGAGTCAGGGCTCAGGGTGGGTCGTGGGAGTGTGAAAAAACACCTGCAGAGAGCAGCTCAGACCAGACTCTTCCCAGTGGTACCCAGAAACAGGACAAGAGGAAGAAAGTGCAAATTTAAACACAGCAAATTGCACTTCAGAAAAAGAGGGGTTTTTGTTTTAATTTGGTGTTTTGTTTTCTGTGAAAGTGGAAAAACAGGTTGCCTGGAAAGCTGTGGAGTTGTCATCCTTGAAGATCTACACAGCCTAACTGGACACAACCCTAAAAGACCTGCTCTGGGTGAGATCATTTTGATGTTGGACTAGACATCCAGGGATCCTTTAGTATTCAACTCCTCCACTTCATTTCTTGATTTTTTGGTTGATCATTTTTTATTCTCTGACCTTGTGGCCCTCTTTTCACAAAAAGAAAATGAGCAATTTTAATTTTTTTTTCAGGACCAACTTTGTTTCTCCTCAGTGTAGTAAAAGATATTGCAATTAAAGACAACTACAAAATTGTTGCTTGTTTTATAAGCAGTAATATTTGTAATTATTTTTTATTCTGTTATTAGACATGACCCAGACACAAAAACCAAATCAAACCTAAAAACCCCCATGTAACAGCTGAAAAATATCAAATTAACTTTCATTATTAGGCAGATTCTCATTAATTTTCCTGAATTAAAAAATAAGCAAAACATTTTATATTCCTCTGCATTCATCTAATATTATTGCCAACTGGAGCCACAGCAATTTTTTTTTAATAAGTTATATTTAATTACATTTTATGTTTTTTGAATAAAGACTGAAGAAAAACTTCCAGTACCTGAAACAGAAACAATTAAGGGTTATAATGATCACATTTCACTGAAGGTTGAGCAACAGCCTTGAGATTAGTGGAAAGGTATAAACCAAGTTAGTATTTGAGAATACTCACAGGCACTGCCATGCTCCAGTGGGAAAACTGGGAGAGGCAAATGCTGTCCTGTGCTGGGTTCCAGAATAAAAGAGATGGTCCAAAGCCAGAAGTCCACCAAATTATCATGGGAAGGGTTCCTGAGAGAACTGGAGAGTTGGGATGGATGCCATGGGAATCATGGGATCAATGGGATCAGCCCACCAGCCCCGGGAGCCTCTGCACCAGCAGCTCTTCCACTTGCCTGGAGGAGGCCATGGCCAACCCAAATTTGCTTCCTAAATTTTATTAATATAAATTGACCGAGTATACTTTTTAGCTGAATTAATCTTAGTATTTAGCCCTGGCTTGAGAAGGAGGATGAAACAAGGGACCTCTACAAATCATCCCAAACTCATTTTTCCTCCAGTTCTAGCTACACAATGTTCTATATTGAGGTGTTTCTCAAATGTTGATGCCTGTGCTGCATTTGAGATTTTATGGCTCACTTCCTTTTTTTGGGAGCATTTTCACTGAAATTAATCCACACCTTACATTCTTTTTAAGATACATTCTTCCACACCATGTCTCACCAGGGCCATTATACTTTAACAGAGTACTTTTTTTCCAAACTTTTTTAAAAAAATCATGCCTAATTCTTTAAGATTTCTCCTCCTCTATTCATTTATTTTTGAGGAAATGAGCAAGAATCATAATTTCAGGTCTTTTTATTTTACTTTTCAAGGTGTAATGCATCATTTAAAAAGGAAATATAGCTCTAAAAGTTGCTGTTAAGGACCATGAAGCAGAAAAATAATATGTAGTTCCTTTGCAAGGTTTTTATCTTAACAGCATTACTAACTGTGACATTTATCCTGCTTAACCTCACCAAATGTACCCTAGGGAAATGTCAACAGAGTCTTATGGTTTTAATACAAATGAATTATCAAAGAGTTTGAATAATGTAATCATCTTAATGTATTCAGTTTTTATAATGAACATCTGTTATGGGCAGAGAGAGGCAAAATGACTGGTTAATGCAACAATTAAATAAACAATTAAACTCAAAAATTATAAAAACCCGATTTTACAAATTTAACTGTTTCGAGCAACAAGCTGAAGAGGCTGCCACTGAAATACTCCTTCTATCCCTCATTTCTGTTGGATTCATTTTTTTCTCTTTGATGGCATTCATATATGTTTTTCAGATGCTTGTTCTGGGTATAATCCTGTTTACAAAGACAGCTTGTTCCCCGGATAGAAATCTTCTCCCTTGAGTGATGCATATTTGTGTTCTTAAAGTTGCTGCCAAATCTCTTACTTTCCATGCCTCTGCCAGTAATCCTTTTGCAGTGTATTTTCTGTCAACTCCATTTATTAAGAGGGTTGTTTTCAAACATGCTGCTTGCATACATTACTGGGATTCTGCTCTCACGGGAATGCATTCTCTAATTATCGAGATGGTCTGACAAATGCCTCTGATATTTACTGCTATTATATTTTATTTTGGCATTGCACTTTCCAACCTAAATAAAATATCTGGAAAATTGGCGTGAATGATACATAATTTTGCAGTCTATACTCTTTCGAGCTACCCTTTATGAGTAATTCCAAGAAATCATGAATATTTTGTTAAGGAAATCGTGCTGTCATTTACCGTTCAGGAAATAAACATCCTGCTTTATCCAAGCTGCTGAATGACATTCCTCCCAATCTCCGTGCTCTGAACCTTGTTCAGACACTGTAATCACTTTGTTCTTTTGCTCCTGAAATGCTGTAATTTGAATATACTTTAGGAGCACTTGTCAGCTTGCCTCTGCACATTCATACAGACAGAAGAGTTTAGGTCCTGAGTATGCAAATCTGGTATATTGAAATTATGCTCTCAGAATCCCTTGCCAGGTTGGTTCAAGGCTGGATTCATCTGCTTTTGCTTGATGGCTATTTGCTGTTCACAATTTGTTAAACAGGGATGATTCAAACTGCATTCAGAATAACATTTCAGTGAAAGTGAAGGTTATCACATGATTAAAGGTCCTAATTACTCTTAGATTAACCCCAGAATCACCAGGACAGAGAAAATTCCTGACTTTGGCCACAACTACAGCTTAATGGGAGTACAATGTATGATTTTTTTTTTTTTAACTGAAATTTGTTTCTCACTGAAATACACATCCTCAATGTCAATGACTGTGTCTAGAGGGGTTACATAGCTCCAAAAGGGTATTTACAGCTTCTGGTGTATTGACTAGGAAAAAAAAAAACACAAAATGGTTCTACCTGAATGAAGGGAAGCAGGTCTGTACTGCTGAGGCCTTCAAGGAGTTCCTGTCAGCATTCACAATTTATAATCAGCACTAGAGTGATTTTCCCCTCTCTTTATTTAGAAAGAGTGATTATGGTAATATACCTGAGAAATTCTAAGTATGATAATGGTGTTTTCTTTCTATATAGAATGTTCTAGTCAAAACACATTAGATACAGCAGTCAGGTTCAAAGCTGATTTAAATGTACATTTCTGCCTCCCCTTTATACCACCCTGAAAATCTTCCTGTTGAAAGAATGACACAAGACAATGAAGATCTCAGAAATCACAATTAGGCAGAGTATGATAATTATCTCTGAAAATGAGTGGAGAAGGGGGGGTGGTGAGGAATCCTGGCTCTGCTGGTTGCTCCCCCTTTCCTAGCCAGGGGAATATCTGAGTGTCACACACGACAGCTCTGAAACCTGGGCACACAGGCAACTTTTCTCACAGGCAGAATCAGTCACTTCAGTCAAGAGCTAATGGAGAAGTTGCTGCTGTCAAAATCACATGAACATATGCATAATTTTCATTCTTGTATTCACAGTTGTCATTACTAAGGAAGCACAGAGAGCAGCAAAGCAGATGCCTGTGGCTCTGAGCATAGCTCATCCCCTTTTACTGTCTGGTGGCTTTGATTCCCTAGCTGAGAATTCCCTCACCTGATTATGGTTTTCCTTACCCTCCACTGCCTGGTTACCCCGAATTTTACTGTACTCCATGTTCCTTTACTCATCCCCCTATTCAGTCCCAATTCTTTTGAAACCACTGAATCATCTAAACTCTTTCATTCCATCCTGACCAGCTCCAGCTTCCTCAGGAGGGAGAGAAAGAAAGAAAAAAAAAAAAAAAAAAAGTGCTTTTCTTAAGATCTTCTACACAGTTTCACAATTTTTTTGTGTATAATATTTTTTCCCTATAGTCAGATTGTGCTGAATTCTTTTAGGGGTGTTGATACTCCATCATATACAGATTCATCCCTGTATAATGGGTGCAAGGAACAAGAACTCTTGGTATCAGGTATGGTGTGAGCACAGCTGCTCTTTCCTTTGGAAAAGGAGAGACCTGGAATGACTGGAGAAAAGATCTCACCTAAGGCAAGGTGTGAAACTGAGGCCAAGCTGGGATATAGGAGAAGCAATGTTGTGTATGAAAACAGATCAGGATTTGGATAAGTCATCCTGGAGCACTTGGCTGATTGCTGTCTCTTCACACTCAGGCAGAAATTAGAAGGATTGTACTTCCTGACACTAAAAGTCTGTATTCTGCCCCAGTTATACTTTAAATGTCTTTTGTAAACTAAGCCTGGCTCTTTTAAAATTAATTATCTTTAATTACCTGGTTCTCTCCTCTGTCCTCGGAAAATTGCCACTTCATTTTCTTTGTTCTAATATTTGCTTACCTTCCCAGTTAAACGTGACTTTTCAGAAAGAAATTCTCAGTTGTACAGCAGGGTATTTCTAGCTAATTTCCTTAATACCCAAAGGATGCTCATAATCTGGACTTCCAGAAATGAGTATTAATTTCTTTTCTGCATATTCCCTCCTTTGATCTTAGTTATTTTACAAGGTCAATTCTAAGCACAACTTCATAAATTTTCAGACACCTCCTCCAATTTAATTTTCTGTGTCCTTCAGCATTGGCAACCACAGGTAAATGATACCCCAGCTTTTTCTTCTAGTGCATTCTTTTCTTCTTTGCAAAGATTTCATTGCTGGTTTTCCCTGGAGGTTCATTTTGCATGCCAAAAACCAAGATTCCTTTGACATAATACTGCCTCTCCAAATCTCACCTTTACATGCCTCCTTGAGCTGCTCATTTTCATTAATATTCCATTTTTCTGATCCAGCATATCAGATTCCAGCAATGCACTGAAAATCACAATTGGTGTCACCTCCTTTGCTTCTGCAGTCTCCTATTTCTGTTTGTTTCCTCCCTTCCCATATAGCCATTTCAATGCATTTACATGTTTTTTCTAATCTGATTTCTGTCCTGAATAATGCAGCTCTGAATAAAATGAAATTGCCTGGCACACTGTACCTCAAGAGCCACTCAAACTCTGCTCTCCTTCATCAGCCCCTCTCACCCAAAACAGGTCTTGAAGGCATTATTGTTCATACAGACCATGAAATAAACTTCTGTGCAGGGGCAATTTATTGCTGAAAGTGATAACTCCTTGTCCAGGTGCTTTGCTTCTCAGTGAGCTTTTTAAGGCAGAGGCGAAAGGATCACCAAGATTTTTACAAAGTCATGTATATCAGTTAAATGAAATTCTTTCAATGCTTGAAAATTAAAATAATCCAGTTTTTCTAGGTCATATTAAAAAAAAATAATTTGGAGGTAATATTTGGTGTAATAGACCATAAGATATACACTGGTTAATGGCAGAAAATCCAAGAAGTCTATTGGTGATAACAGGTTTGTGACTTTAATTGACATTCAAATCTTGTTTAAACATTTGCCTATTGAACTGTAACTATCTCTATTTAATTGAGCTTAGGCTAAAGTAGAAATGATATTTTAATTTTTAACTGTGGCCACTAAAAACAGCTAAAGTGATAAAATCTGGAATCTCAAGGTATTTAGAACCAAGGGTGTTTTTTTGTTTGTTTGTTTGGGGTTTTTTTGTTTGTTTTGTTTTGTTCTTGCTTTTTGGTTTTTGGTTTTGTTTTGTTTTGCTTTGTTTTAGTTTCAGTAAAACTGATTTTACAATCTGAAAACTGGCCTAGTCTTTTTGAGGACCTGATTACCTCTATATGATTTTCACTCTCATATTTTGCATTTCTTAACTATATCTTGTTCTCTTTCCTTCCTTGGAAGTAGAATTTAATTTTCTTTCCAAAAATCACGGAAAAGGTTGCTATAATTTCTCACAAATATTATAAAGCAATTTCCTTTAGTGCTGCCAAGCCTAAGAAAGGAGAGAATATTTGAGAACAGACTTTTTACCCTTCTTCCAAAGCACAGCTAATGATGATCTGGCAGGAGAAACAAGTTAATCTTTGCAAAACGTTTAACTAACAAATCTATATTTTTTTACTTACAGAGTCATCCAGAGTTCATCCCATAAGTAGTTTTTCCTATAGCAATACTCACCATTCTCCAAATCATTCCATTGAAAACAAAGACACTCAAACTCCTGGATTCTGGTCCTTCTCTTTGTTTCCCCTCAGCATTTCTTCATCTATGTGTGAAAGAGCACAGAAATTTGTCTTACAGCTGAAATTTCTCTGTCCCCTACCTCTGTTTTATTCCATTCCCTTCTTGGACACACTTCTGCACCCATAACAGCAGGTCTAGAGGCTGAGGGATTTTCTCTGCTTGGTCTAGCAAGTTATTCAGGATTTTTATCTTTTTCTCCACAGATTTTTGTTTGTTTGTTTTGTGGTTTTGTTTGTTTTGTTTTTGTTTTGTTTTTGTCTTTTTATTTTTGTGGGGTTTTGTTTTGTTTTAATTTGGTTTTTTTTGTTGTTTGTTTGGGGTTTTTTTTGTTTGGTTTGGTTTGGTTTGATTTGGCTTGGGGTTTTGTTTGTTTGTGTTTGTTTTTGTTTTTGTTTTTGTTTTTGTTTTTGTTTTTGTTGTTGTATTTTTGTGGGTTTGTTTGTTTGTTTCGTTTTAATAGTTATTCTACCATTTAATAATTTTACAACACATTCTGTTCACAGGTTGGAAATTCTACCCACTCTCTCTGTTTACCAAAGCCATTGTTCACCAGTTTGTCCTGATGTTCCACACAACAGGAAATTTACATCTGGGAAGGTAAGAACAGAGGTTCTCTGGGTTCTGGCTCTTCTTTCACAATGGAAAACTCTTGGAAAAAAAAAATCTGATTTTTGTAATTACACTTTAGAGATATGGAACAGGCTGGTGTGAAATTTGGTCTTCATGGCTCACTTTTAGTGGGAAAATTCAGCATCAATTAGGCAGCAGAGATCTCCACATCTCCAACAGCATTGGAAAATATTGCAATAAATTATTGAAATTTTGTTCACATTTTCCCATTCATTCACCGGAAAGCAATTTAAAAAAATAAAATCCTCAAAATCCCAACATCCCTTGGGTTCAGAAACATTGGCTGTGAGCAGCACATCAGAAGGATCAAACAAAACCCTCCACACTAACACCAAGAGGCTTAGCTTGCTAAGAAAAGAATTAGTCATAGCTTCTATCAGGAAATTGATTTATGATACACAAAAACCACATAAAACTTCCATCCATTTCAGAGCCTGCTTTTTGAGAGCAAACTGAGCACTGGAAGCAGCAGTCCCCAAACAAACTATCTTCTGACCGCCATGAAAATCAGGCAAAATTAAACGTTAATAATTTAAAAAAAGGACAAAATTAAATTAAATAGCAAATTAGAGGCTAGATAATTAATGCAATCCCTTCTTAATACCAGATGTTCTTTTTCTCTGAAAGCCTGAAATTTATGAGTAAAGAGAAAAAAATTCTCAGTTGCTGATAAACAGATAATTAGAAGCAAACTAAGCTTGAAATTAGATTATATATTTTTACAAGAGGCTGTATACCTAAAGAACTATAAAATAATTGCAGGGAAAGAAAGGTAGGCTTCAATTTGTTGAAGCACAGGATGAGGCAAACTTTCAGAGACTGAGCTTGAAATGAGAGCCTTTTGTAGTACAAAAACATGATGAGACAGCCTTTCATAGCATTTCAAGCTTTTCCATAATATAGTGTCATTGCAGCCAAAGAACCCGTCATATATGATAATTTTCACACAGTTTTGAATAAAAAACTTCAAATGGATCAAAAGAAAACTTTCAAGTTGCTTTGTGGTTTGTAAATATATTTAGAAATTGCTTTGTATCACAAACAATGGCACTCTAAGCACTTCAAAAAGAAAGATGTTAGTTATGTTACCTAACAAAAATAACATTATTTACTGAAAATAGTTTACAACACTTACAGTGGATAGAAACATTTATGTAAACAGCAAAATACTGGAGCAACTCTGTAAAGTGAATTGCACAACAACAGCCACATTGATTAAAGTTACTCCTGAATTTCCTATTTTATTGCTTTCAGTTCTCTTGCTATCCTGGAGAAAATGATTGAATTCTCTCAGCCCCAAGAATGTGTGACTTGTTAAATATTTGAAAATATGTAAGTATTAGACTGCACATACCCAGTAATTTCCTCTGCTGAATTACCTAGGGGGGGAAAAAAGACTGATACTCATTATCCTCAGCACATTGCAGCAAACTGTATGGGCAATAAAATATATCACTATATCTCATTTGTTGACAGTAAAATATACATCTATAATAAGTTGTAGAGCTCTAAAATACATCACACATCGTAAAATATCAAAGACAAAGCCCAGGCTGACCTCAAGGGAGGTAGCACCATATAAAAATAATACATATTGCCAAAAACCACCTGGTTAAGAAAGTTATTTATGTATCTACCTGCTCAGTACAGAACAGTGAATTTCCCAGTGATTACTGGATTTTCCAGGCTGTCCAGTGCCTGCTTTAATGCAGCACTTCTTGGCCAGTCTGTTCTCATGCCTCTTAACTAACAGGAGAGTGGTCCCCAAAAACTGCCACTAACTGGTAAAGAACTTTGGAGCTAGACAGAAAAAAAGCATTGCCTTTTTCTATACTGAAATTTGGAAGATGAAAACCAGAAGTATTTCTTTTCAGTGTAATATTTCCATCTTCTCAGGACAAACGTGAGCAGGTTGTGTTGACAGAATTACTCAACGTAACGCATTTAGGGTATGGGCAAGAGCAGCAAAAGCTTTCTTTATTAAAAATTTTATAGAACCTGATTTTTTTTTCTCCTATTATGACCAGATCCAAATCCTTATTTCATTTCATGACAAATGTTGGAGGAATTTACACTCTGAGATTCCCCTAAATGCTGTATGTTGAAAGATACCGTGCTAGCCATGTAATCTTTATCACGGCTATACAGGGAGGTTTTATTCATTTTAAATCATACAGATCCCAAAACAATAATCCAAAAGGCAGACTTAACTGAGTTCCCTTGGAAACACACCACTCAGATTATTTTCTCTAAATCTCTAAGGCCATTAGCAGAAACCTGATAAATGAGAAATAGTGCTGGGTAAAAAGAATGTTACTGCAAGGCTATAATTTCATTTTATAGAATTTTTCTAATATTTTAAGCTTTTAATAGTGCTAAGATTAACTGAGTCATACTTCATTATATTCCTTGGCTTCAAATATTTTGCCCCATGATTTCATCAATGGAAAGTATTCTTCTCTTTTGTGAACAAAAATTTTGCTTTGTTTTTAGGGTATTTCTAGTAATGAAAACAAACAAAAACCCCTCAATATCTATAACCTTAAAAGTAAAATTGCTTGCTCAAATATAGACTTACAAAATACTTATACATTCGTTTTGTACCAGAACGCCAGCAATTAAAAGTTGGACAGCATTTAATTAGCTTGTCAAGTCCAACTACAAGCTCTTACATAATTTTTTTTCCCTTCAAAAGAATTGTATCAAAATTTTATAGTCTGGCTCTTCACAGGCTGAACCTTCCTCCTGGAAACAAATGATTTTATTCCTTCTGGAAATGTGAATTGTGTACTAAATCCCATGCCATATAAATAATACCTCCTGGACACAGACAGATCAAACATAAAAAGTCTAAGCCTTAATCCTCATCCCCAGACAATGCAAGCAACTTTAGAAAGCAAATATATCATGTGTCTGAAAAAGGCTGATTCTGCTCCAAAGTCAGCAACACACAAACCCCACCGAGCCCCTTTGTGGCTTCCATGACTTTATCCTTCATTTCACAAAAGGATCCTGGTGCTGTCCAGCAATGGTGAGTTTTTAACAGCCCTACAAATTCTTTGTAAACATAATTTCCTTTAAGCTGCCGAACTAAACTGGGAAAATGCTGGGTTTACATTTTTCTTCCTTTGTTGCTTGAGGATGCCCACAAATGCACGAACAGAGAATCAAAGGATCCACCCAGCAGCACCTCCATGTTGACCACTAATCCGTGTCCTCAAGTGCCACATCCACACATTTTGGGACACTCCCATGGATGGTGACTCCATCAGGCAGCTGTGCCAATGTTTGGCAACCTTTCCACTAAGGAATTTTCCTTAATATCCAATCTACACCTCCCCAGGCACAGCCTGAGGCTGTTCCCTCTCGCCCCTGTTTTCTGGCAGCAGAAATCCTTCAGGCTGTCCCCTCCTGTCAGGGAGTTGTGCAGAGCCAGAAGGTTCCCCCAGAGCCTCCTTTCCTCCAGGCTGAGCCCCTTTCCCAGCTCCCTCAGCCCCTCATGGTGCTCCAGCCCATTCCCAGCTCCGTTCCCTTCCCTGGACACGCTCCAGCCCCTCAATGTCCCTCTTGTCCTGAGGGTCCCAGAGCTGCCCCCAGCACTGGAGGTGCCCCAGCAGTGCCAGCGCAGGGCACAGCACTGCCCTGATCCCCCTGGGCATCATTC
This sequence comes from Phylloscopus trochilus trochilus, assembly GCA_016584745.2. NCBI lineage: Eukaryota > Metazoa > Chordata > Aves > Passeriformes > Phylloscopidae > Phylloscopus > Phylloscopus trochilus. The sequence continues at coordinate 27,499,098 of WQNJ02000015.1, forward strand.
CTGATCCAAGCCAGGTGCCACTGGCCTCTTGCCCACCTGGGCTCATGTTCAGCCAGTGTCCACCAGTCACACTTTCCACACGATCCTTCACCTTCTTTGAAGCAAAATTTGCTACAGATGTTTTGAGCAGCAAAGAGCTAAACTTTCAGTCAATTTTAGCAGCTTAAACACTTTATTAAAACTTTATCAAACAAGCAGAAAAAACTCCTGGCTAACACCATACTGCAGAGGAAGGATATTACTGTTTTGAGGTGCATTAATCATGGGCAGCATCTTTAGGAATGCTCAATGCAGTTGTTTTGCTGGAGAATCATTTTTGGCATGCCAGTATTCTATTCCATATCATGTTCTTCAGTAAGACAATGAATAATCCTTACCTAAAGAGCAATTACAGATCCATAATTTCACCTCTTTCATCTCCTGTAATGAGAGAGAGCACCAAGGGCAGAAAATATAGGCAAGCCTCAACTGCCATAACAGTAAATGAGATTTGCAGTAGTAACTTATGTGAAACTTAAATCTCTGTATATACCTGCTACATAATTATTTCATGTGTCTTTATGGATGCCAATATTCTTCTATTTCTCCGTAGGTGAAATGTCTTTTCCTCTTTAGGGGCCATAAACAAAGTTCACAAACACCCATGAAGCATTTCTTGTGTCTCTGTTCTCCTCAGAAGAAAAGCTGATCCATCCAGAGATTACAGAACACATTTTGTGCTGTGTCCATTCAGACCCTGGGCATAAATCCTGATTTTCTGCCTGGAGAAATGCTCTGAATCTACATAAGAAAAACAAAAGGTGTATTCCCAGATCCTCAGCTCAGCGAAGGAACTTTTCTTGGCAGCCAAGGTTCCTTTGCAATCCACACAATTACTTTTTACCTTCCCAGCAAGTTTAATTTTCCTTAGAAAGAATTTTTATATGCTGATTTTATACATAATAGTTTTCAGAATACAACATAACATATGGGAACAGCATTTTAACAAATTTCATAAGTGTAAATGCTTCTCTCAAACAATGTCACATTGTTTCAGATGAGCTTTGAATCTTGTGGCTTTGTTTTCTCCCTTGTTAAGTGGCATTGTGCCTCTGAAAGCATAAAAACTAAACTGAAAAGTTTAAATTTTCCCGTTTTTTTATTAAGGATCATTAATCGTATGTGACCCCATATGGTAATACAACATGAGGTAACACATTCTTTAAAGTGATTTCTTGGACAGACTAAAGAAAATCTAGTTATTGGCAGAAAAAATGTAAATTTTTTCCCACATCTTTTAAAAGGCTTTTTGATTTTCTGAGAAAATCTGAAGCCATACCTTTATGCTTTAACTTTTCTCATTGTAGAAAACAAAAGGATGGGAAGATAAATTTTCAAAAGGTTTTCCTTGCAGTAATTTCTTAGCACAGACTGTGGGCGGTAATTCAGAGTGTCAAGAGTAAAAATGAGATGTTATCTCAAGGACTTTAATAAAACTATCTGTACAGCCCTGTCTGTGCTTCCAAATATTTTTTTAAAAGGTGGGAATTAATACTTCTTAACATGCCACCATCTTTAAGTCTCTTACATTTCTTTGGGGCAATTAAGGACACATTTTCTCCAGCAGAAAAACTGCTGGCTGCCCCCCACCTCTTCCCCTCCATTTGAGATAATTACAAAAAGACTGGATACTAAAGAGCCAAATTCTGTCACTTCACAGGTATTTAAAGTACAGACTTTTCAGGTCACCTCAAAGTGATGTCCCTGCATATGGCAGAACAATAGATCATCCCCATCTTAGACCAAGCCCAGGTGTGACCCAAGAGACCCCCAATGTGAATATTGAGGATTTTTTGGTGGGGGAACTGAGACAAATTGTCAGCAATTTATTTTAATGAGTATGCAAAGATACAACAGGAAGATAAAGGGCAAAGGACTGAAGAAAAACAAAAATCTTCTTGCATTTACTTTTGTAAAATTTATTATAAAGGAAATTTTTTTTTATCAGTGTGAAAAGTCCCTTGGATATTTTCATAGCCTATTTTTTAGCAGTGTTTTTCTGGTATCTAATTTCTTTATCTGTAATGTCATAAATCTGTCAGTCATGCTGGAGAGAAAAATGAACAAACACAGAAAACTCCCTGATAATATCAGAACATAATAGCTAACTCAGAAAATAGATCTGATTTTGGTGAAAGCTCTGAATACAAACCTGCTCTGAAAGTTCTACCTTTGGTCCACTGTTACAAGCAGCAATGCAAACTGCAAACATGAAATGAATCCATCAGCAGAGCTCTTCATTTGCTACACCTGTTATCTCGTACTGGATTAAGTTACAGGTATTCCCATTTCATAAAAATCAAATTCAAAATTAATATGTCAATTTTGCAAAGACAAAAAAATAGCTGCCTCCTTCAGATGGTATTTTTTTTCACTCCACTTTTATACAGGAAAAATAGAAATGCACTGACTTCTTACAAGCATAGTTTGAAAAGGGATGAAAATCAATTTCTGTTTCTAAAAAATCAAGGCAAATCATGTGCAGAGCTGCTCTTCCTGCTTTGATGCTTCCCGGGTCTCCTTCTCCATAAAAAAAGCATTACTGGAGAGATGGTCCCCACTGCTGTTCACACCTGTCTGTATAATCCTCTCATTAAAAGCTTTCAAAGGTTTACAAGGTATAGGCCTGCTTCAGCTAAAGGAGGAACAAAGTTCCCTTGGAAAATTGATCAGAGTTTCTGCTCTTTAGATCCTAAACCCTCACATGGAGCTAATTTTGAAACTTCTGCATCTCTCCTGAACAAAAATTCTGCAGCAGCATTACAGTGGTAGGTCTGGAGTGCAGTCCAGCAAAAGATATAGAATGTTCCTTCTGTAATTGCAATGTTCTCATAAAGCACAGGAGTCACATTTTGCTTTGGTATTTTTTGGTGCTTCTTTTTTGTCTTTGTGATAATGTTTTATAACTGAAGCAGCATTAAATTTCAAGCCAACTAGTCAAAAGGATGTTATTTTCATTTCCTGAATAATGCTCACTACTACTGCTATCCTCAAAATATAAACGGATTAAAAACCCTTTGTATTTTCATCAGCAAGACATAAATATTAATTCCACCACCCAGTGGAATTTTTATTAACATTTTATATGAAACCTCTCTCGTTTATTCAATTAATTCTATTAAAGAATAAGACAACTACGAAACTAGAAAAAAATCCCCCAAGTTAAAAACTTCTCTCATTAATATTATTTACCTAAAGAAGGTACCCTAAAGGAATGCTGAAAGCTGATAATTAAGGTGTGCATAAGCTGTGGTTGGCATCCCACACTGCATATTATATATATGGTGTATTCACATGGCAGGAAAAGCTCCATGTCCCATGGCTTATTTATCAGTACTGTGTCGTATTATTCATAGATAAATTCATACCTCAGTAAGATAAAGAAGAATGAAGTTTCAATTTCTATAATTTCCTTACTTTAGGCCATGGGATATTTCATCAGCTACTGCATACCTAATTTTTTATGCTGGCTTTATCACAGCTTTAAATAGAATGTGTGACAGCCCTTCTACCCTTCAAACTTTTTCAGCTAAACCCTGAGTCTCCAAACACTTTTCAGGTACAAGAAACAGATATGACAAGAAAAAGTTTTGTCTAAACCAAAGTTATGGTTATTTATGTAGTCAGAATTCCCAAGACTGTTGCAGCAATTAATTAGCAGGAAACATGCTGAGAAGGGTAATAGATATGGGACATCCATCCTTTCACTTCTAAGATACCTGTTCACTTTTATTTGCTACTAAAGATGAGGAAGAGATTCCTTGCTTCTGCTTTTTTCTAGTTAAAAAGTGTTAATTGTACGTCTGGTCTCAGGCCATTAACACAAAAATTATTTTAAACTGCTTTCTGAAAGGAAGAATCAAAATAAACTGCCCAAACCCCCTATTTCAGACACACAGCCAACATTTATTCTGCCAAAGATACAGGACAGTGTAAATCCTGCAGACTCTGAAATTTCTTAGGTGAGATTAATGTCAGGAAACAAAACACCTCTGTTGGCTTCTTCTTACTCAAACTAAGGCACTGAAACAAGATGACCTGATCATATTCTCTAAATGTGAGTGTGTGACACCAACTTCTATTAGAAATACAACAAGCAGAAAAAAACTTGGGAGTGGCATTCTCGAAGCTCTTCTGACATCCTGCAAAGTTCCTAAAGATCACTTCACACAGAGCAGAGGAACAAAAAGAAATCGAGCTGTTGACAGCTCTGGTAGCTTGGCAGCCACTCCCCCACCCCCAGATAAAGGGTTTTTAGAAAGGGTGAAGGTCTGGATCCCTGCAGGGAACAGGAATCCCCCAGGGCAGGGAGGCTCCATCTACACAGATCAATTTGGCAAGGGGCTGTGTGTGACACAGGGCTGAAATAATTTTGAAACCAAAGACTGACTGAAACAGATTTTCTGTCAGATTTCTGTCTCAGAAGTGCCTTACGACAGAGCCCCTCACTTTTCACAGATTAGAATGTGATTGGAGCCCAGAGACTCAGATCACAAAGCAGCTGCCATCCCTACTCTAAGTGTTGTCATCCCTCCTCTGAGTGCAGGGAGGACTTATACTTGCACACAGTAAGTGGAATAACATCCTCACCTGCAGCACAAACACTGCCCAGGAAAGAGGCACCAGAAAAATCAGACATAAAAAATACTGTCCTTTTCAAAACTCTTATAGGAAAGCGAACACAGAGTAATTGCTCTGGGATGGAAATTACAAAGTGTGGTGATTCTGTAGCATATTCAAATTTGTCTTTGTATTTTAATGCCCCTTTGCCTGCCCTTTTTTGAATTTTCTGGTTCCTTGTCCAGCTATCTTGCTGTAATTGATCTTGCCTTTCTCTCCTCAAGGCTATGCGTGATTATTTACTTATTTATCTTTAGTTTTCAAAATGCAAACCTTGATAAATGCAAAATTAAGGCAAAGCAAAACCAGAGGTGAATAAGTAATGAAGTATGTATTCTTTTATTTCTCTGAACATCTCCCAGTTCAGCCACTACCTCCTCTGTTTTACTGTTACTGCTGTGGAGATCTCTTTAAAAACCACAAGCACAGACCCAGAGAAGAAATATGCAGTGTAGAAGTCAGAAACATGATGCCCTCAGGCAGAATATTAAATATTTCTTTTCCTTTTTTTTTTTTTTTTTTGAGAAATATCATTTATTCATAGGCAAAGCCACTTAAACAGATATTTCTTAACAGAAGCTTTTATTCCCCTTCTGTGAGAATGAAAATCATGCATTCTGCTTGCAAAGCTGTCATATAATGTTTCAGCCAAGCCAAAGGAAATTTGAGTATTTGAGGAACTCTTTCACGCAGGGCATATAAGGCACTGAGAGCTGCTAAGTGGTTCCTGTTTGGGTGACAAGCTTCTCGTGACAAACGGCCCCAGAGGACAACTCAGAGACTCAGAGAGGGTGATCAGAATCTCTTTGAAAAAATGCTGAGAGGAGGGGGTGCAGGACAAGAGGAACATTCCTTCTGCTTCCCACCAGGCAAGGCTCCCTCAGATGGGCAAATCTTCCAGCACAGTGATTTCCCCACTGCTGTTGTTCAGATTGAGAGTGCAAAGCACGGCCTCTGCTCACCAGGAAAGTCTGACATCTAGTTCTGGCCTGGGCAAACCCAACCAAATTGGGAGCCATGGAGTGGAGCCAGTCCTGGTGGTGTCTCTGGGGAGGGTTCAGGCCTTGACATTTTTTCTTCTACGCAGAACTCATTTGCTCTTCTCACAGTGTTGCCTTAAAGGCTGAGACAGAGGCCAGAAGGAGTTATAAAAATAGGGTGAACATTTATTAAGGCCTTCAAGGCCGCACCCAGGCAGCCACAGCAGTAGCTTTGCCCGGATGGCTCCAAGGTGGAAGCAAAAGGAGGAAGAGCCACGAGTTTCCTCCCCTTTTACAAGTTTCTGTCCGTTTGCATATGCCCCGTTCATTGTCCAGTCAACAACTCCAAATCTTGGTGTTCCGTCCTTCCTGCTTGCCTCCTGCCTTCTATGTTGTTTATCTTCAGGGCCTGGAGCTCGGAGAGTGCCCTTGAAGACACAAGTCCCCTGCTAGAACCAGAGGTGCCCTTCCCCCATTGCCCTGTGATTAAATCCCAGCACCACTTAATACAAAAGCAAAACTACCCACCAGAACAAGACAGAAAAATCCCCAAAATCTAAGACATCAGTGAAACCACTGAGCCTGGAAAAGCCCTGGAAAAGACCCAGCTGTGCCTGATCCCCACCTTTTCCCCAGCCCGGGGCACGGCATGCCACATTCACTCCTTCCTTGAACACCCCCAGGGATGGGCACCCCAAACCTCCCTGGGCAGCCCCTGCCAAGGCCTGAGCACTCTTTCCATGGAGAAATTCCTGCTGCTGTCCAAGCTGAGCCTCCCCTGGCCCAGCCTGAGGCCGTTCCCTCTCCTGCTGTCCCTGTTCCCTGGGAGCAGAGCCCGACCCCCCTGGCTGTCCCCTCCTGGCAGGGAGTTGTGCAGAGCAACAAGGGCCCCCCGAGCCTCCTTTTCTCCAGGCTGAGCCCCTTCAGCTCCCTCAGCCCCTCCTCACCAGACTTGCCCCATGTGCCACATCCCACACAAGTTTCCTGATGCTACTGTAATAATACATTTGGAATTTTGTCTTGGGTTATGGAGCCAAAAATGTGTATTCTATTTCATTTGTTGAAAGCAGTTGGGGAGATGTTTTTCTTTGCCTCTTGTAACTCTGGGGGGAGGGGGGCAGATGCCTTCTGATAACGGCCCAGCTGTTCAAACCAGGTGGGGCAGCGTTTCTTATCTCTTTCACCACCTCTCCTCCCTCCAGGGGATATCTTCTGCTAATGGGCCATGAAGGCTCCCCAAGGACAGGACACATTCCATCATCCCATTGGGAGATGCTCCACCCAGTGAGGGGGAGTCAACCATACCTACCTGGATAAAACTGAGACACAGGAACACCAGGGATCTGGTTCCACTGGATTCTTGGAGGAAGACTATCACCTTCTCACCATCACTGGACCCTTCTCACCATCACTGGACCCTTTTCCTTCAGGAACATCTCTGCTCCAACAGAACCACATCTGCCACTCCAGGAGGACTCACTTTTGGACTGCTTCCAACAGCCTGACTAACAGGGTGTCAGGTTGTAGCTCTGACTCTGTCAGGGTTTTCCAAAATTGTTGTTTGTTTGTTTGTTTGGTTGGGTGGTTTTGTTTTCTACTACATTTGTATTGTTAATATTCCTAGTAAAGAACTGTTATTCCTATTCCCAAATCTTTTCCTGAAAGCCCTTGATTGCAAAATTATAATTTGGAGGGGGTGAGGGGTTTACATTCTCCATTCTAAAGGAAACTCCAGCTTTCCCTGGCAGACACCTGTCTTTCCTAACCAAGACAAATTTCTTGTGCAGCGACGGCCCCAGTATGGGGACAGAGTGTGAAAGACCATTTTAACATCAACCTAACCACAAAATAATAGGCAGTATGAGAAGGCTGCAGAGAGCCAGAGCAGGTCTCTGAAGTATTCAGGATGGAGTCTTCAGACACAAAATACTAAGAAGTGAACCCATCAGGAAGAGAGGATCAGGAAAGAGAAGTATTCAGGGAGATGGAAAGAGATATATGCAGAGCTGATGTGACTGATGTACTCATCATCTTACACTGCAAAATATTCAGAAACTTTTAAAGCAAAGACTTAATAAATCAAGGTGTTGGTGTCTTCTTCAACAGATGTAAATGCTAGGTGATTATTTAAATTTGGCAAACAAAATCTGAATGCCTAATCACCATCTCCATTCAAAATGTGTGTGCTTGCAGTGAAAGTCAGCCAGGGATCAGTTTGCATCCCTTGAAGAACTGCCTTAAATCAGTAGTCTGAGATGTGAATAAACCATTATTCTGTCAACTTTCAGACCTTCAACACATCTAAGAGGGAGGCACTGCAGAGTTTGGAGAGCTTCCCAGAAGGTTTCTGAAATTTATATCAATGCAGTTAAATGTAGTAAAATTTGAATTCAAAAGAAACTGGGGTTTTACAGATTCAACAGCAGAGGCTGCTTCCAATGAGCATATTTAAGTGTGAAAAAATTGGTTCACTTTCCTAAAAGATGATTGAGAGGTCTATGTCTAGTGAGAAAAGAGATACTTATAAATAGAAACCAAATAAATCTGTGTATCCCTTTTCCATTGAAATACTGAAATTATGTGAGGAAAACAGACATTTAGCTTTCTGTGAATTTATTCCAAAAGATCCACAAGTCTTGTTAGCAAAGATAACAGAGAGAAAATTTTACTGTTTGCAAGACTTTCAGTTGGCTTTTCTATTGGATCATAAAATTTACAAGGTTTTCTATGAATATTAAAGTTATTACCTTAATTACACTATGATTTCTTTTTAATAATATGAATTTTATAACTAAATCTAGATTAGGTCATGACACTACAGCAAAAGGAAATACAAACTCAAATTTTGAAAGGATTAACTATGAAAGTTACCTATGGCTCATATGCATAATTAAGTTTGTAAAGCAAAAGGGGCACATTGCTATTAGTGTGGAAACTCCTGATTTTCTGGGAATTCGGTAGCCTCTGTCAGCAGCCTGGCCAGGAATGAATACATGACACATCTCTTGTGTTTTGAAAGTGCAAGGACTGAAGGGTGTCTAATTCCCATTATTTTTACTCATTCTTTTTGTCTGACAGATTTCCTCAAAGGAATAAGGAACTCTCAATATCAGAGTTGATCAATTTCTGCTCACCACTGTGATTTCTTTTAAAGTCTCACATCTGGCATCTCTATGCTAGGGCCAGGATCAAGAAAACTGAAACATCAGTGAGTATTCCTGTATGAGGACCTCCTGAGACCTCCAGGTAATAAAGACAAGCTTTGCAGTTTTAGTTTTCTGTGAAATTCAGACTACTAGAAAATTCAGTCTACTAGAAAACTTCAAGGACAGCAGAATGCTGGTTTAAGGGCTCATTGTGTCCCCTGGAGATGAAGATATTTCTGAAATATTTCAGAAACACAAATTACACGCTTAAAAAAAAACAAAACAAAACAAAAACCCAAACAAAACAACCCTAGTGTTTCTCTGTGCAAACATGACTAAAATAATGACATTTAAACTCTCAAAGTATATTATTTAGGGAGATAGCCTAAGATTATTACCTAAAGCATACCAGATTTGAAATACAGCTTTTCTGTTCTACTACCCATAAACTCTACATATACGCTACAGAAGAGCTAATTTCTTCTTCTTTCTAAATTTATCTGTGTTGCTTGAGTGGTTTGGGTTGTGCCCACCTCACCCAGAACATCCACTGAAAGTGCTTTGTTCATTCAATAACAGTGTGGGGTTTTAGATACAGATTGCAGGAGATAAATCCATATTTCAATCCATTAAAGAAAAAAAGATCCATTTGATAAGACAGAAAATCTGAAGTCCAAAAGAAAGCATTTAGCTTTCCATCCACTGTTGCACCTGAGGAGATGTTATCCACTCCACAATTCCTCCCAAAGGATCATTCCAGTGCTACAGCTGCACCCAAATTCAGGCCAGGAGTAAAGTCCCATCACTTTTGGGGATATGCAGGCACAGAACCAGATAGTATTTGTGCCATAATCTGAAAAAAAAACAATAATACCATTTAACTTATAGAAAGTCAGTTTGATCTCAGCATATTCTGAGACCATTTTATTTCACCTGTAAAAAGTAAGCTTTGCAATTCTATGATATCTTTGTAGACAGCTGATCACTTTTATTGAGGTTCTGTAAGGAGATGGTTTACGTTTTCCTCTTAGTCCTAGGAATGAATATTTGTTGAATCAGTTTTGTTAAGGACAGAGAAAAAACCATTTTCCTCCAAACCATTCCCGCTGTCAGGTGTGGTGGGATGGTTTCTGTGCTGTTGGCAAGTTCCCCTCTCCCCTGGGACACTCAGCAGAGCAACCCTGCTCCACGAGGAGAACACGTTTCCTCTTTATCTCTGCCATCCACTGCATCACCCCCCAGTGACAGGAGAGATCTGACAAAAGTTAGAGACCTCAATTTCTGAATGAGTTTGGGTTTCCACGTGTAAAAGGACATCAGTAATTTTCTCACATTTTCCTAATCTCCCCTGATGGATTCAGGCCATGCTTTTCATTTACTCCAGATGCGATAACCAAACTGTCAGCTATGTTTCAGCTTTTCCTTTAATCTTCCCTGGAGCCAATAATAAAAGATTAGTAATTGACAGTGGTTGCCAGGCTAAGGGTAATGCTTATTTTAAACACGGGAAGCAAGAGCTGTATTCTTTGAAGGGATAATTTGTGGGAGGCCAGAAAATTGGATTACTTTGTTATCTGTTGTGTAAATGACAAAGATATTCAGTGTCCTTAAAATGTCAAGGCAAGTTTAATTAAAAATTTACTACCTAATTTGAAGGTGGGAAAGAGAGGAAACACAGTGATGTTTACAGGTAATTTAGAAACTTCACCAGGAAATACATAATAACAAAAGTAATAAAAAATTATAAGAACGATATTGATATTCTGATTCATAAATTTTGAAACCTACAGACTTTTTTTCTTAAGGAAAACATATCTACTCTCATCAGAAGATGAACACGTGCAGTAGACCATCACAATATTACCAATATTTTAAAAAATGCAGAGTTGGGAATGAGAGAAATATCAAGAAACATTCAGAAAAATGAGCCTCCTTAGAAAGAAATTCTCCAACCACATCAATACTTCCTGGAAGTTTTCTGCAAGAGGTGAGTTTCACTTTATCTGTGCAGCCACTCAGGTCCTCAGCATTATTACACCAGGTAATAGCCTTTTTCTTACATGCACAGCACATTTACATGCACAGGACATTTTTGTTTTCCCTTCCAAAGTGAAGGAAATTACATGGAAAACATTAATACTTAGGGACAGATTCTGTTTCAGGCAGCACAGCTGAGCTCAACCCCACTACTGCATGTAGACATTCATTAACTAATCACATTGGGTATCAGAAATTTGAATTTAAACACTTGTGCAAAACTACATTGGTGAGGCTTATGCTGAGAAAAGCTGTGGCTGAAACGTCAAAGACAGGAGACAACAGAAGTCAGATTTTTGCTGAAATAAGGTGCACAGTTTGGGTAAAAACACATTTTTTGGAAGCAAAAGTACATTTTTTTTAAAATTAAATGTTCATATTTCACTAAATGACTATACACTTTTAAGCTGCTATTATTTGAACTCAACAACATATCTCAACTTATTTTTCCTGTTTTTTAAGCTGGTTAAGTTCAGTTTTCCAGGTATTTTTTATAAGTTGGGTGTAAGTATAGATAAGTGTGTCACTCTCTGAGGCTCAGCTGCCCCTCCAGCTGATGCTGAATTATGGTGGCAGCAGGAGTGACACCATCCCCTCACCCCCAGCCCAGGGCCAGAGCTGCAGCACACATCCTGCATCCCAGAGCCCATCCTACATCCCAGAGCTGCAGCACACATCCTGCATCCCAGAGCCCTTCCTGCATCCCAGAGCCCTTTCTGCACCCCAGAGCCCTTCCTGCATCCCAGAGCACTGCAGCAACCCCAGCACTTTCCCTGTTACTGCCCTTTGGAGAACAACTTGGATCTGTCTATAATTTCTCTCCTAATAAAAGTATCAAGCCTAATCTTGGTTATACACTATGTTTCTTCAAACTCAGAATTTTTGTAGCAAAATACAGGAAAAAAAAAGCAGTGTACAATCCAATGCTGAGATCTTTCAGAGACAGGAGAGATGACAAGCACTGCAGTACAGCTGAACAAAACATGAACAGGAAAACTGGAAAAGCAAAAAAGATAAAGATGGCCTTGAAATTTCCAGCCCACTTCATTCACAGTTGTTCCACCTCTCATGGAAATGTGCTGCAGTGCCACTGAGCTCATTCAGTATCAAGGTACTTTATCTAAATTACTGCAGTTTGGCTTCTGTCCTTTCTGTAAATGTAACAAGGCTTACAGAGTTTCCAAATTAGCTTCAAAAACACTTTGGCTATTAAATATTGTTTTATTAGACCACAACACCTTGTGCTTATGACTGATTTAAGGCCATGACTGAACATGTTCTAGGAAAAACATCACTGGCTATATTAGTTTATTTCTTTCAAGCTTTGCAATCTTTTTCCCCTCAACAACTCAAGGGCCAGTTCTTCACACAATAATTGGTCACGGAGGACTTTTAGTACCGTTGGAAACAGCTGGACTCAATGTGGGAGCAGTATTTGTAGGAATGTGTGTTTGATTTAGATGGATACGTGTGCTCTGGGAGTTCTTGCAGAGGGGTCACTTGCACTGTTAATAGAACTGTGCTCACACTACAAATGTGTGAGGGGAAATGGGCTGCTGGAATTCAGGAGGAAGAGAGAGTTGGAAAACATTCCAGCTCGACATATGTCTGTCTTTAAGCACACTCTTGCTTTCAGAAATATATTTGGCATTTGAATTAAAAAATCTCTCTTAGTTTTGCATCTAATTTAGAGTAGCATTTTCTTCAGTCAAATTTCCAGGCAAAAGGATAGAAAATGGGATTGTATCTTCCTGTCAATATTTTATTTATTCTGTTAAATGCTGATTCCTTTTAAGATTTACATTGTTAAATCAGTAAAAGCACCACGTTCAGCCAGCAATAAGAGTGAATTTCAAGAATACAGACTAAAAGCCTGAACTAAATAATGGTCCACTTCACTATTTCTGATAGAATCTAAAGGTCACATAATCCAATATTGGGATAATTTTTCCTAGAGCATGTAAGTGAAACAGTACAATGCTTTTTACGGTTACAAATTAGAAGATAATTTGAAAATTTGAACCTTTAAGAGTGGAAAAAGTGGCACAGCAGGGCGTTTGACGTGTTTGTTTAAAATAGAGAACAGAACACAAGAATATCTTCATAGTGACTCAGAGTCTATAAATCAATGAGTTCTATTTATAATCAATATCATACATCATAAAAATGAAGAGCTAGAATCCTCGTAACCAAATATATTAATCCTTAACATGAACGGAAAATATAGACAAAAATATTAAAAGTCTTGAAAGCATTGGGTTTTCCTTTTGGAGTTTAGCTGTTTGTATATACAACTTTCTGTTAAGCATTATCTCAAGAATCTGGGATATTTTATGACTTCATCGGTGGTTGGAGAGAGAAAAATGTAGAATAATGTAGAATATAAAATGTAGACTATGATGGCTTTAAAGGCATACGATATAAAAGTGAAATGAGGGTTCTTTTGCATTTATTTCATTCTTTTGTACAGAGTTATATTAATATTTCACAAAAATTAATTTCATTTTCCCAGAGAAAATACAAGGACTGAAGCTGGAGATGACCAATGTTTTATGATGCTTTTGGCATTAAAATGATGAAAGATGTAGAAGATGAAAAAAAAAAAAAAAAAAAAAATGGATCCTTAACAGGGACTTTGGGAAAGGCAGTTCCCTTCCCTTCCCTTCCCTTCCCTTCCCTTCCCTTCCCTTCCCTTCCCTTCCCTTCCCTTCCCTTCCCTTCCCTTCCCTTCCCTTCCCTTCCCTTCCCTTCCCTTCCCTTCCCTTCCCTTCCCTTCCCTTCCCTTCCCTTCCCTTCCCTTCCCTTCCCTTCCCTTCCCTTCCCTTCCCTTCCCTTCCCTTCCCTTCCCTTCCCCACTGCACAGGGTTGGCAACAAGAGAAAGCTCTGAAGGCAAAGTATGACTTCCTCAGTTAGGACCAAATGTCCCAGCTGGGTTTCTTTAGGAGATAAATGCCATTTAGGATCACTGAAAGGGAATTCCTGGATTCATTTCCTTGTCCATGGCTTCAGATCTCTCTCAATATGTGCATGACGCGTTGGGCATGGGCAGGCTTGGAGAGGTGTTGTGGCACCCTGGGTGCTCCTGGTTCCTCTGCTGCCCTGGGAAAACAGGCACAAAACCTGGGAAAGACTCCAAGGGTGACAGGCCAGCATATTTTAGGGAGCAGAGGATGATACTGGTCACAGATCCAAGTTTCAGTGTGTGACTCTGGGACTGACAAAGAACTTGCATCTCACAGCAAAATCCCTGTCCTGGCAGGGCCGAGGGACACTAAAGTTTTCCCTCCAGGACAAAAACTCCCCAAAACGGAAAGGATGCTCCTTTTGGGAGCAAGAAGAGCAAGAAAGAAGAGCAAGAGGGAAGAGCAAGAGGGAGATTTTCTTTCATTTGTACACTGCTGGTCCAAATACTTTTCACTGGAAGAGGTAAAAAGTGAAGGAACAGCAGCCCTGACAAACCCATGGGTGGACAGGAAGCGGCAGAGCAGAGCTCATTTACCTTGTACCTCAGAAAGAAAAAGCATCCAAATTAAAAGTTATCAAGAAAAAGTGGAGGAAATATTAAGTTTTTTCCTTGAAATATGTGGCTAGATTTTATTTCTAAACACTCAGGAGGAGTCTGTTAAAACCCCATTCATAATTCAGTTGGCTAAAATTCACATATCTAGTGAAAGCAACAGTAAATCTGGGCTGCAGGAAGTATAATTTAATTTAGCCTTGACAAGGAGAAAAGCAGTCTACGTGCTAAATACCAGAGTAATTTTGATTGACCAACAATGTCTCACTTAAAAAGGCAATAAATGATGAAATCAAGTCCTGGTGGACTGAATTAATTCACATCCTTTTCCTTTCCCAAACACCTACAGACAACATTATTTCCCTTCTCTGAAAGCAGAGAACTGCAAGAGAGAAAATTGTGCACAGAACAGCTCTTGACAGGTTATTTTTTTCCAGGTAAATCCTACTTCAGAAATTTTGCTGTTCAGACACTAACCTGAAGAAATGCCAAAAGAAGGAAAAAAACCCCAACAACTTTGGCAGTACAGTCCATAATTACATAAGTACACTTACAGAGTTGTGTGAGCATTACTTTTCTAACTTCCCTTTTACACAAGACACATGATATACATTGGAATCAATCCAATCAATACAGGAATGTTTGTCAAAACCATCTTGCACCTTTTCATTATAAAAAGGTTGGCGACAGAGAGTGGATTCTTGCAATGAGATATGAAACACTCAGTCTAAGAGTCCTTAGAAGTACATGACAGCAGCAGTGTACAAAAAAGGATAATATTCCTATTTAAACAAGTGCTTCATGATGGAGACACCTTTGGAATTGCCATCTGGTGTCATTCCATAAGTGGGTGAAACCTATTAAAAGGAATTTAGCAACTATTTTTTCCAAGAGAAAATATCTGTTTCCATGACACTCTCATACACAATTTTACTGATTTCATCACAATATAATGAACTGGAAGGCAGTTTTTGCTCTCAAATGCTTTTTATCAATTATGGGACTGAGGTCAAATGAACTGAAAATTCAAAATCAACTTAAGGATTGATTTTATAAACATCCCCATGTAATATATCAAATACCTTTACAATCTTTACATGTTCTAGATAATCTGTTTTATGGTTACCTAGACAGGGGAATCAAATTAACATGTTTCTATTTGTCCTAATGTGTCTGTAAATTTATGTAAGGGAAAATGATGAATACAGAGTTTTGTGTTTTTCGATTACCAAAGGCACACTATCCGTGTATCAATTGCACCTGTTCTTACAGCTGAACAATTCTGATTCCCATGAAATGAAGAGAGTGGTAAATCACAGATTTTTCCTCTATTTAAAACTGTCTTTTGTAATAAAGCACATCTTACTGCAATAGCAGTTATCATATTTCTTCAGACTGGATGGTGCCCAACAGTCATAGCACTGTGTGATATTGCATCCATTCTAAAATAACAGATTATTAGAGGGGAATTTTTAACAAAAAAAAAAAATTAGATACATTTGAAAAATGTCAGTGGTTTTATATGAAGCCATTGAGTTTTGAAAGCTGTATTTTAATCTTTTCCCTCCCAACTTCAAGTCTAAATATCCCATATACAGGAGCATAAAGAACTGCTGGATTTTTATGCCAGCTTGGGGGTACCTCTGTAGTCAAGCAGGAAAAGACTAAATTGCAGGGAAAACTCTTTTGAATCAGATGCAAATATTGAACAAAAAAATATTAATTTTAAGGATTGAGATCAGTCAGACACTCAAGAGTTTAAAAGACTCCATGAGACTCTTCACAGCTACAGCAGGGACAGATCTTCAAACCAAATCCAAGGTTTTGTGCCACGCGCCAAACCGGGGCTGGAACATGCTCAGTTCCATGCATAGGAAGACCTCTGGGATTTGCTGTGTTTGTGATCAGTACACCCTCCACTTCCTTTTTTTTTTTTTTTTTCATCAATTATGAATTGCTCTCACAAGTGCAGGACTGATATTCAAAGAAGTAATAATACAGAGATCTGGATTCATGCTAGTTCCCCTGTTAGGTTTAACTCCTTCTGCTGCATCTCTCATTTAAAATTCCTTCTGTAAAAAAAACTATCCAGGATTATACTATTTAAAAGCACCCCCTTAAAGGTGATTTCTTTACTTTAAAAGTCATTATTTGAGGAATGGCTACTTTAAATGGGTGCTGCTCATCAGAAGGTTCTTTAATTTACAGGTAGCAGGAACAGATGAGACAGACTGAAAGGAATGGAGTATAATGTAAACTTCCAAGCTGAAAAATTTAGTGATATTGACCCTTTCCACTTCCATCCACTGCTCCCTAAGGACACACTGCATCTTCTAAAGGCAATTTTCAAGGTTATGTCTTAAACTAATAATACAGGACATAAGAATATGATCTGAAGGTAGGAAAAAATACTACTTTAGAGCCCATTCAATCATCAGCAGGTAATTCTATTGATAGAGGATGAGGAAATGTTTGTGATTTCTACTCAGAATATGCAAATGAAACACCCTCAGTCCTGGTTTGACTACAAACACATAAAACCACGTTGATTCTTTCTTGAAAAGATACTCACTGTGAGAATTAATGCAGAATTTGTGCCTTGACTGTAATTAAGATGAGAAAAAAAGAGTGTCTTTAGAGAGGGCATGATGACAAGGCAGTCAAGAGGATAATGACAACAAATGTTGACATCTTTCACTTTGATACTTATTACTTCTCTTCAAAGACATCACCTTCATAGCCACAATGGCAAAATGCAGGTAGAAGCTATACTTCAACTTAACAATGGTCAAGCACCCCAATAAATCAAATTATTAATAAATAAATATTTATTATAGTAACCCACTTCCCCAGTGAAGTTGATTTTTAATATTATTATCTGTTATTGTATTTGCTTCATCTTGAAGTTTACTTTTCTTTTGACAAATTAATCTTAGCTTGAATTAATTATTGGTTTTCACTGCTGTCTTATCCAACTTTTGAAGCAACTTTAAACATGAATATGCATGTGTGTTATTTATCTACATCAAATGATTTAACATGCTTTCATCAAAAGTTCTTGCAAGTTTTTCAAGGTTCTTTGTCAGAACGGTAACTTTTTTTATACAGCAAACTCTTTACAAAGTTAATGTTTTTAGAGAAATGAAGTTTTGAGGTGGAAATATTGAATCCCTGAAGATTTACAATCTTGAAAGTATTTTTCATAGGAATATTCCTCTTTTCTTCATTGCAATTATTAGAGCTGTATAACAGTTAAGAAAAACACACTGCTAAACCTTCTAGCCAACCACAAAACTCATCTGGTTCCACATTATATTTCTATTCTGTTATTATTTAAGAGTTTTGTTTTCTTCTATGGGCTAAAAAGGGGAAGTTGAAATCACTCACATTGCACCCAAATGTGCCTTTAGCACTGAATAAATTAGTGTATGGCCTATAAATGACACAAAAAGGGGAACTGAAAGATAGAGCCTGGAAAGAAAAGGGGTTCCTGGTTAAACCAAAGCAATTCAAGTCAGTCAAGGGGAATAACTGAGTAAATTCTGAATTTATATCACTAATTTACAGGAGCTTGAATGTGTGACCCATGGGGTGAAGAGGGAATGTTCCAAAACTCGTGTGAACACAACCAAAACTATGCTGTGCTGGGGTCTGGCTGCCACAAAGCTGTGACAAACCCAGTGTCTCTCTCCTCAGTCATGTAGGGATGTGCATGGGGGGACTGGAAGGAAGAAAAAATAGAAATTCTTCCAGAGACATGACTCTTAAACCAGCACAACTCTATTTGGAAATATGGTGGTTCCATTTTTCCTTTTTTGCCTTGACCTCTCTATCATGCTTGTTATTAATTCATGCTCTGTAAAGCAAGATGAGCTGCAGCTGATTTCATGGATCCAAACCATCCGTGCTTTCCCGTGGTAACTTTCCCACTACAACCTGGGAAATTTCCTGGACCTCACAGAGGCAATCCTAAGAATTATCCCAGTGACAATGAATACTAATCCCCTCTTGGAAAAGGACTGATCAGACCTCATGATTACAGCCTCTAAATGAAGTGATTTTTAATCACAGCAGATAGGTACATGTGGTTTTGTATCTTAAATCAATTTTTTTTTAGTGAAGTGCATCTTCTTCCCCACCCCGCTCCTCCAAAAAATGCTAAAATGTTGGAAACTTAATAGGTTGACTTGACTTTTACCTTAACTTCAACTAAATGGAAAAAGAAAGACTCGTGTACAGAAACTGGCTGGCTCTTAATGGAAATTGCTAAACATTTCCAAGCAGTAAAGATCATAAGAACATTAACAGCTTCATAGCACAAGTAGCAGTGGCAAAAATAACAGCCAAATACTTGAAAACAAGCACAATTTATGAATGTATTTCTGTGATCTGGCTGCCTCAATTGCAGGGAAGTGAGTTCTATGACCCAGCAAGTCCCATTGCACCCTCTGTCCTTTATTAACTTGTATTTATTCGGATATAGCCTTTTAAAGGAGCTGAGCATCAACGAACTGAAAGTGGAGTTGTACAAAAGGCCCAAAGGAAGGTTAAAAAAAAGTAATGGAAATCTATGTAGTTTATGGGTGTCCAGGGAAATCACAGCCCTAGTTCTTTATAAGTTTAAAAATACAACTATTTCATTTTAAACAGCTTTTCTGCAACTCCAGAGAGCTTCAGGTGGTACAAAAAAATGCATGTTTTGCATTTCTCTGTGGTTTCTGTGATTATGCTTCCTTATGCAATATGAATAGGATAATTACATAGAGTACGTTCAAAATGTAATTCTGAGGTCTTTAATAAGCAGCTAATCTTTCCAGAGGAACTGGAAAACTAAGCCTGCCCTGGATCCTTCCTGAGATGGCTGCAGACAAACCTACAGTAGCACGTGTGTAGCACATTGTTGTGCAGGCTGGTTTTACATGTTGGTGAGATCTACACCATGAAGAGTTTAAGGTCTCCATATAAATTTCAGACTTGTTTCAGTCCAATCAGCTCCTCACAGAGATGAGAAATGTCTAAAAGATTGTCGTGGGTCATTTCCTTTAGTATCTTACTGCAGAGTCTCAGCCACAGCATTGTCCCAGCATTGTTAAAGCTGTTGGGATTTTGGTGGATCTGTTTTAGCAATGCCACTACCATCCAAACCTGTTTGCCCTTAAGGTAATTACTAGGTGAATATCCATTTTAAAATATGTATACACACACATAGAATAGGCTCATCTATAGTACAGTCAGGGATTGCCCACTATACCCTCACTCAAATTTTTTGCAGTGGGTCCTGAACATCAACCTGTGTAAGAGTTGTGTAAGAATTAACCCAGACCCCTTTTC
Organism: Phylloscopus trochilus trochilus; assembly: GCA_016584745.2. Taxonomy (NCBI): domain Eukaryota; kingdom Metazoa; phylum Chordata; class Aves; order Passeriformes; family Phylloscopidae; genus Phylloscopus; species Phylloscopus trochilus. The sequence goes on from WQNJ02000015.1 coordinate 27,518,769, forward strand.
TGCCTCTTTCCTGTCCATTCAACATCATTTAAATTCACCCAAAACCTCTGTTACTACTTGCACTCTCTCATTCAGCTTTTATATCAAGAAATAAATCACCAACCTAGAAAGTATGGAAAGAATGTGAAGGGATTAATGATAATTAAACCAATTAACAAATACACCACCATTTTGAAAGGATCCTCACAGCCTCCAACAAAACCAACCCCACCATTCCCTCAGGTGCTCTGCAGCGCCCTAAGGTTTTTAGATCAATAAGCAGATCCAGGCTTGGGAGAAGCAATAGGGTTAACAATGAATTTGACTGCAGTTGTCAGAATTGACACTGAATAGATTCACTTACATATCAGTTTATTTAACTTGGCGTCACAGAGCTGCTCCTCTACTGTATTTCCATTGTGGTTTACTTAAAAAACCTGAAACCAGTATCAGGAAGCTCCCCTCCCGCTGACTGTCAGCTTATTATTCCTGAGGTCTTTTCTTTGCTCAATAAATATTTCTTGAATTAATAATAATAATAATATTAAAAAAAAAAGTCTTGTTTAATTCACAGGAAATTTCAAATTGAAATTCCATAGCTACAGAATGTGCAAAATCTCACAAGTCACAGAAAACTAACCTGATTACAACTGGAAAAGGGAAAAAATACCCTCAGCAGATAAAGCCTTTGACCTCCAACAAATTTCTGCAGGAGTAACTCATATGCAGGAGACAAATTCACAAATTCACAGTCATCTCCTCAGTGATATTACCTGGTGTAATAAAGCAAACTGCACCCTCTTCATGGAGATGGGAATGAACAACCCTGTCCTGAAGGCCCCAGCATTTTATAATTCACCCACGTTCAGGACTCATTCCCCTCATCCACTCCAAAGCCCTAAAGTCACCAATACCTTTTGCAATGACGTGCTTTGATATATAAATATATATAATTTGTGGGGTTTTTTGAACAGTAAACTGGAAAGCACCAGCAAACACTGTGCAGTGTAAGCACAGAAAATGGAGAAACAGGAATAAGGTTTTGACCAGCTGACAGCTAAAGTGGGGAAAGGGGTGGTGAGAGCTCCAGCAGTTCATATCTTAAGAGCCACTTATTTTTTAAATGATTGCCAATTCACAAGGAAACAAATGTGGAAGTGAAGTCTTTCTACAGCTATACAATTAACTGAAATGATGACTTTGGCATTTTACATTACTGGATTTATTCTAATTGAGAAAGTAAAGAATTAATTACATTGTTTCAGCTTGTGGTTAATGCTTTTATTTTTTATTTTTCATTCTTACTTTATTTTTCCTCCTCTTCTTAATTTTCATTTTCTGTAGATTAAAAAATGAAGGCAGTGAATAATATAATAATAACTTAACAACCTTTGCTGTAGAAAGAAATGTTTCAAATGAGGGCAAATACAATCTCAATTTTAGAAGTTCCTTTAGTGTGTGACTAAAATCCTGAAGCTCTGGATTTTCAGGCTTCTTCTCTTGGGCTTTAAAGGAGTACCCATAAACCAACTCAGGTGTGTCTCCTCTCCACCTCATGGCAAGGTACAGGGATTTCTCCTATCCACATATTTAATATGTTGAGTTTGTACTTCCAGAAAATGCCACATCTTAAAGGCAGACAGAAGGATTCATATGTACCAACCTTACAAACTAAGAACTTAACTAGTCTTGAATAGCTCTGGTTTATACAAGTTTGGCTTTTGAAATTACACTCTGGACACCTCCCCATCTGGTGAAAAAACTTACCCTTCTAAATTGCCCCTATTTTGGATTTTTTTAGTGAACTCCACATGGATAACTCATATCAGGAAAGTGTTATCTTTTATTTCATGTTCATTCCTAATTTTATGCTGAGGATCTGATGAGATACAGATCTGTATTCCGAATTTCTACAATATGACCTTTCATGAATTTGATTTACTAAAGCCTCAGATGTGATAGTTCCCATTTGCACGCTTTGTTTTATATGGATGACATTTTCCCTCAAACATTAACCTGCCATTTTATTGTCTCTCAGTATGTTTCATAGATGGAACATTTTTGACTTATCACAAAATCAAAATTGGCCCACAAAAATTAAGCTTTGGTAAGGAAAATGCATTTTTTTCATTTTTTTTGTCTTTGTGAGGGCAGAATTTCACATTAAACCTCCTCCGTTTTATTCTTCATAGAACACCTAGATAGTTTTCCTCCTAGGCCATGTATTTTACATGAAGTCTAAAGGGCCTTCTGTATGGTGCTACATGTGAGCTGAGGCCATTAAGGTATTATTTACAGAACCATAGTTAAAAAATGCTCTATAAAATTATTTTATGCTATTCCATTGACTGAAAACTATGAACCAGTTACAAAATTGAGCTCTCTGAAATCACTGACATGGTTTCCTTCTGTCCACATGGTTAATGCCACATAGGCTGGATGTTTGTTTACATCAGTCACACAAGGAATTAACGATTTACTGATAACTTTTCTTCCTACAAAACAAAGGAAAATATTGCATGGTGAGGGAATTGTTTCATATTCCTCCTTACAAATTTCTGATTTCTAGCCTTTTGCTTCTATTCATACAGAAAAGATAGGTGAAAATCTCTTATTCAGTATTTGTTTCCTTCAGTGAATCAAGAATATCTGCTGTGGACTGATCTGCTTCATCGCTCCACAAAATGTGGAATAAATATGCAATTATTTTCTTCCAAAAATCAAAATAGCCAAAATGGGATTGAAACACATGTTATTAGCACTTTTTAAGATGAGGAATTATATGTATTTTGTTTTATAATCATCTTTCTTAAAATAAGGATGCACAATGTTACAAAGGCAAGGAAGAGTGACAAATTCATGAGAGAACACCTTTCTCAGTACAATTAAAATATTTTTGTAAAATACAGAGTGTGAATTTTTAATAAGCTATTGTTAGTGCACTACCAACCTTGAAAATTAAATACTGTGCATTTTAAGACATTTTGACATCTCTGCTGTGAAAGCCAGTACAAAACGTGCACTTCTCTTCACACTAAGTACTGAACTGAAAGACTCCCTGCAGTTCAGAATTCCTTCTCTCAACTCAAACTTTGCCAAACTTTTATAAAAGTTGTCACAAAAAGCCCAGAGAAAGCAAGTCCCAAACTATGGCTTATCCATATCAGATATTATTTGAGGTCATGGTAAATAATTATGACTAATAGACAGGATTCTTATTCTAATAACATTGGTGTTACAGAGATAGCAACAGATTTAAAAAAAAATACAGCATTCTTGTAGTAAAAGAAAATTCATTCCTCAAAAAGTAGGAAAACCATATATATATATACACTATATATATGTGTGTATATATATATATATATATATATATATTACACTATATATATATATGTATACTGAATTTACAGGACCCTGAAGTGACGGGACAAGAGTCAATGGCTTCAAATTGAAAGAGAATAAATTCAGATTAGATATTAGAAAAAATTCTTCCCTTTGAGGGTGGGGAGGCCCTGGCACAAGGTGCCCAGAGAACCTGTGGCTGCCCCTGGATCCCTGGAAGTGTCCAAGGCCAGGTTGGACAGGGCTTGGAGCAACCTGGGACAGTGGAAGTTGTCCGTGGCAGGGGGTGGAATGGGAAGGGCTTTAAGGTCTCTTCCAACCCAAACCATGCTATTATCTATATGGATAATCTGGATCCTTCAATCCAGCCCTTATTTTCCATGAAAACAATAAGGCATCAATAAGAAAAAGTATTTTTAAAGCTCTCCTCAAATACCTCCAGGTTACTACTCTGGAGAAATGGGATACAACCCAATTCCTTTTGGAGGCAGGGGAAGGGATCTTCCCCATGATATTCTGGTCTCAAAGTCTTGTCCTGCAAGTTGTCTTGAACCTTTCCCTGTTTTTTCTGAAGGGAGAGGAGTTGGGTTTGTTTCTTTGTTTTCCTAGGAGGGTGTTTTGTTGTTTGGGTTATTTTTTTCAACTGCATGTTTTATAGAACTGTGTTCCTGACAAAGACGGATCCAGTCCACAAGAAGCTGTATCACCCAGGAAAGGTTCAGGCTGAGCTGCACTGAATGATTTACAGCATTTCACCCAGCTAATAAACCTTTCTTAGGGGGCAGCAGCAGCAGCAAACTTCCCTGGGAAATATCCACCTATCATCAACCTTGGGGCGGTTTGTGCCCTCCTAACCCTGAAGGGCCTCCTGACCGCCTGACTGTGGCCTGCAGACAGGCCAGCTCAGTGTCATCCCTTCCAGACATGGTCCTGCCCCTGATGCCTTAGGATTTCAGCTTTTATATTTTTCATATATTTTTAATCCTGCAGTTCTTTAGTGTAGAACTCCAAACCCCACACACAGTGTCAGCTGCTGCTTCCCCATGTTGGTCTGACACAACAATTCCTCTGCAGGCCTGGGAATCAAGGACACCTCACTGCCTCAGGCCCCAGAGATGGAAACAAAAGTGAGTTGGGGGCAGCAAAAACTGAGGGTGAATGACTTCATTACCTGAAGCTGTAATTGGAAGATTATCCTCTAATCTTCAAATGGACCAAACTGATCAAAGTATTAAAACCCGTGACCATTGTCCATTTTGGGTGTAACCCCTGGGGGGTTTTAAATGTACCTGAAGGCCCTTCAATAAATAGAACTGCTTTTCATTCTCTTGGTTCTCTCTGGCCTCTGTTTTTAGGTAGCCCAAAAAGGCATCACCCCCAGCACTCAGCTCCTGCACCCCAGGGTGCTGGAGCATCCACCCGCTCTGCAGATTACAGAAATCCCTCTTGTCAACACCAGTCACTGCAAACCCACCCCTTCATGTCTCAGGGAATGGAAAAGACACAGGGGACTATCAGGAGAATTCTTTGCCATCAGGGAAAGGTTTTCAAAGCAGGAAGTGTGTGATTTTTCCCATTTCCCTCTTTGCTTTTTGCACTGGTGCCTCTGATGGGGTGACCACTTGCTGCAGGCACACTTGCTGTTTTGTGGGCCTGCTTTATTTCCCAGGTGGCAGAGTATTGCTCATGTAGCCTTGCAAAATTACAGCATACATTCTTCTACTTCCACCCAAAAGCTCCAGAAAAACAAAAAAACAAAACAAAACCACAAAAACACAAACAAACAAAAAACCCAAAAACACCACAAAACCCAAAAAACAAAGCTCAGGTTTTTCTGAGGAAGGATTTTCACTGCTGGAGCTTCTCATTCCTCACGTGCCTTATCCATGAGCCCTACCCTGTGACTGCCCCAATCCCTCATCTCCTTCCCCAAACCCAGCACCACCGGTGCCATTTGGGATCATGTAATAATTTTAGCCTGTCCAGGACTGCTAATGTTGAAACCCAAGAGGAAAAGTGCCACTTGTCCAAAAGATTGTTCAAGTAATATAAAGACATTTGGAGGATTTCACATTCCAGGGTAGGGAGTGGGGAGGGCTGCTAGAAATGCTCCATCAGCAACACCAGTTTCCCTACAATAGCTGAGACAGCTGAATTAGGGAAATTATCTTTATTCAAAGACCATTCTAGCAACTAACACAGTGATTAAAGTACTGCTTGCTCATTTATTATTTCTTTATTCTCATTTATTTTTACTGAAATCCTAAAATAAAATTACTGCCCAAAGTATAGCTGGTTTATTTCTCATAATAATCAAGATAGATTTTTTACCACCATAATATTTAAACATTTTATTTCCTAAGGCATTAAACACAGTTTACACTTAGCTGCAATAGACTGTCTGGTATCAAAAATGTTGGGCATTTGTCTGAGACAAAAGGATTTGAGCTTTTTTGAATAATTATATCATTTGTATTTTATATTTGTCCTCTTCTTCACTCTAACTCAACTATATACTTAAGAAATACAACGATAACCAAAAGGATATAATTCTAGTCTAACGAATTTTATGCATTTAAATCTAAAATTCAATAAAAATACAAAGATGCTGATCTACTTCCATGGAAACTTGGATTTAGAATACAGCAGTTCATTAAACCTCCCCTGGAGAAGTTCAGATCGTCCAGTTGAGTAATTTGGATTTTCTACACTCTGTCAAAGTTTTTTCCCTAATGAACTATGAATTGTTTCACAAATGTTTTATTACGTTTACAATGAAATATAGAGGGTTTGCATTTAAACATAATCATTTACAATGGATTATTTAAAACTTTCTTTTGAAGTCTATATAAATATAAGGGTAATAATAATTGGGGAGTTTAACCCATATTTTATTAAAATCAATGATATAACTCCTTGGAAAAAGTTAGGCCACTAGAAAGGAAAAATATATTTTTTGTCTTAATCAGAACTGTTTAGAAAAATGAACAAAATTTCTTTTCACACAGAAAAGGAACATTGTTAAAGGCATTCAAGAGCCAGGCTGTTACTCCCCCTTCAATAAGACTGAGAGGGCAGGTTTATTATTAAGTTTTTTATGCCAAAGTATAATCAGATTTATCTCGGGGATCAAAGACATTTTTTGCAGGTTTAGCTGAAGTATTATCCATCTGTCAGTCATGGTCCTCAAGATTTTGGCATTCTACTGATAGACATGAACCATCCATTTTTCATTCCTCCAATCTCCTGTTAATGGAAGAAAAAAAACCTCAACTAAACAAATACTTTGTTTAGTTTTAGCCATTCTTATCTCTTTAGGAAACTTTTAAAGAAATTGTATCTGTAGAATAAAAATTGAAGAAATCTTAACTAATCTGTCATCACAAAAATACTAAATGAATTTTAAGATTATTTTGCAAGCACCAGAGGTAGATATTGTTCTTTAAATGACCTACTAAAGTTTGTAAAGCTAAATCATTTATAAACTATATACAGCTAAATTCAACTTATCTTCATCTTTGAAGTTTGCCTCTTTTATTCAAGATCTGAAGGAAGACTTCACCTGAAAGCTTGTTGTACTTTTTGACTGAAAGCCTTTGTTCTCCTTTCCAAATAAAATTGTTTATAGCGAAAGATTACCTAAAGAAAAAGAAAGAATACCCTCAAATCTTATCTTGAAAGAGAAAGATTTTAGGCACAGAGAGATTTTTCTGTCACTGTAACAGCCACGAAATTATAATTTCTGGCAATCAAGCGCACAAGGAACGGCCTCGGTGTCACCTTGTGACGCTCAGGAGACAAAACCTCACCAACCACACCTGACCCTTTCCTCCTGCAGTGCTGCAGGTTAAGGTCTGCAGAACCTGGGGAAGCTCCCAGCCTGGTCAGCAGTACTTGACTGCTCCTCCCTGAGCACCTTCAAAGGAGATGGTTTCCTGTGATGCGGGAGCATCAGCCGGGCTGAGCTGCGGCTTTGCGCATCCTGTCCATTCCTCAGTGATTGCCGTGGTGAAAGGCTCCCCGAGACCTGCCAGGCCCCAGGAATCATGATCTGAGCATGCAGTAATTACAGAGAGCAACTCTGTCCCTCAGTGTCTTGGGTTATGGAAACCAAAAATGTGTATTCTATTTCATTTGTTGAAAGCAGTTGGGGAGATTTTTTTTTCTTTTTTTTTTTTTTTTTTCTTTATCTCTTATAACTCGGGGAGGAGGGGGGGCAGATGCCTTCTGATAATGGGTTAGCTGTTAAAACCAGGTAGGGCAGTGTTTCTTACCTCTGTCACCACCCATCCTCCCTCCAGGGGGATATTTTTCTGCTAATGGGCCATTAACACCTCCCCAAACTAACACATCCCCAAACTATACCCTCCCCAAAGCAGTACATCCACATTCCATTGTGAGATGCTCCACCCAGATGGGGAGCCAACCATTCCTACCTGGATAAAAACTGAGACACAGGAACACCAGGGATCTGGTTCCACTGGATTCCAGAGGAGGACTGGACCCTTCTCACCATCACTGGACCCTTTTCTCTCAGGATCATCTTTGCCCCAACAGAACCACATCTGCCACTCCAGGAGCACTCACTGTGGACTGCTTCCAACAGCCTGACCAACAGGGTGTCAGGTTGTAGCTCTGACTCTGTCAGGGTTTTCCAAAATTGTTGTTTGTTTGCTTGTTTGGTTGGGTGGTTTTGTTTTCTGCTACATTTGTATTGTCAATATTCCTAGTAAAGAACTGTTATTCCTATTCCCAAATCTTTGCCTGAAAGCCCTTAATTGCAAAATTATAATATGGCAGGGGTGAGGGGTTTACATTCTCCATTCCAAGGGAAACTCCAGCTTTCCCTGGCAGATACCTGTCTTTCCAAACCGAGACATTCAAGCTGGGGCTGTGAGCATTCCTCCTGAGCCTGTCCCCATCGCAGCAGAAAATGTTGTTGTCTCAAAACCCCACGCTTTGCCAGAAGAAGATGAAACTTTTTAAATACTCGTTCCTTGGCTCTTTTGCTGAGACCCATTAATGCTGTGAATGTTCATAGCCCACTTTAATGTGAGCCAGAATATGTAACAAGCCACTGCTGAAGGTAATTTAACGTGTTTCAGCTTATTTTAAGAGGAAGCAGAAACACTCAGGTTTCCAGAAAAGCAGCACACAAGTTGTGTGGTTACAGCCACACAAACTGACCCACCTCATCCTTAACTTGCAAGAGAAGCTACTACCCAATTCAGAATTCCACCTTCAGCAAGAGGATGCCCACAATGACTCAAAGCCCAAGCTCTGGAACTGAAGCTGTGAGGGGAAACAATCTAGAATCCTGTGCAATCTGTGTTCATGATCCAAAACAATGTGCACAGTCTTACTGAACGTGAACCCTGAATGGCACCTCCTCTGTGGGAAAGTAAACAAACAAAGTCATCCCAAAGAGGTCTTGATCTCCCTTGGTGTTATCTTTTATAGGTAGAATGGTGCTGCTCAGCAAATATGTCCTGTAAGACATTCTGTCTCTATAAAATCAGTATAATCCTTTCTGGGCTGACTTGCCCCTGGCAAAGGATTGTTGGAAAATGACCTCAAGCAACTGTGCCACTGGGATCCGTCATCCTTTGACTACAACCTAATAAAATGCCAGTCTAAGGCAAATTTTCATTAATTTTATAGCTCCTAGAAGGCTAATATAATATATATATAACTTTTAAGTTTATACCTATGCTTGCTGAGCTAAATCTTTAATTGTAGCCCAAATCAGCCAAGCACTTAAACAGATGCTTTATTTTTGAGCACTTAATTCTACTGACCTAGATGGGCCTATGCAAGTGTGGTGTCTGCTTCAGTGTGGTGTAGGATTTACATGGAGACTGCTGAGTGATTTGAAAATCCACCCTTTCCTAAGGGTGCTTTTTTGTTTGCTTTTTTTTTTTTTTTTTTTTTTTTTTTTTTTTTTTTTGTGGGTGTTTTGTTGTTCATAAGGAAAAAAAAAAAGAAAGCAGAAATATCATAACAGTAAGGCAAAACTAAGAATAATAACAGCTTTCTTACCTTTCTAAAATCATAATTGATATTGTGAAGACGCTGTACTTTCTCCTTACACTTTCCAGTGGATGCAACCTAGACCTTTGCTTTTGTAATCAGCTTTTAATTAAGCCAATGAGTTTTTCACATTATCCTCATGCCTGTAATAATTGTTATGATTCTATTACCTTCTTTGTTAAACACATTTGTAGTTTTAAATGACAGGAAGTCAAGCTAGCAATTTGTAAAGATGTGTGAATAAGGAAATTGCTCTATTCATAGGCTCATAATGAACAGAGAGAGAACATAATAATGCTTTGTATTCTCTCACCCTCCAAGCAAAGGAAAGAAAAGCAGAGGAGGTGGCCTGGATAATTTCCTGCAACCCTCCCTTTGTCCTTAAGCCTTTTTGCCAGTATTTCTTGAGGAATGTAAAGCAAGACAGATCACCCAGCCCAAGCCTGGAGCTCCCTGCTTTAGTGACAGGGCTTCCAAGAAGAAGGAGGAGCTCATTCATCAGAACAAGCTGCTGGAAAAAAAGCCCAAAGCCAAGTGCACCCATCCCCACCTGGTTCTGCGCCATCTCAAGGCACTGCTGCTGCACTCAGGGTTCTGCTGCTGAAACACTGCAAACCTCAGCTGTTCCAGCTTTAATCACACTTCGAGTCAATCAGCAATATGAGCAAAAGGTACTTAAGGCCCTTTGCTGCTCAAGAAACTCAGGGTCAGGTTAAACAATCAAATGTGGGGAGTAAAAGGGGTCAGGGTGTAGCTTCCTTTGATTTTGGAGACTTCACAGACACCTGTCAGAGGTCACCTCAGTGATGTTGTCACCATCCCCTTTCCCTTGCCAGGTTTCAGAACAAGTCACACCCCCAACCCCCGAGAAGTGTTCAGCTGCTCCTCTGCCCTTGGATCCTCTCTCCCCACCAAAGGAGTTAAATCTGCACTTTCTGCCTTATTCTTCACAAATCCTTAAACACTACTAAGCAGATCTGTTTCAAGGAGGAGGGAAATAATATTTTAGCAGAGAGTTTGTCAAGCAAATGATACTTGCTTGGTTATTTAAAGAGATTTTATAACTGCACATTGCTATTCAATCCAGTTCCTTGATGTTTTCCCCACTGTTTGTAGGCAAACCAAAATGTTCAAACATTGCTACTAATTATGTACAAAATTCTACACAGCAGAACCATGAATTCATGCCAATTTGCTCACTTTAAGCACTGTTCACTTTCCAAGTTCTGTCAAAATTTCTATTTGAACCTGAGGAAGTTTTCAATGATAATTGTACATTAAATAGATCAGATTAAAAGTCAGAATATAAATGAAACAGAACAACACATCAGGATTGAGACTCCTGCCTGCCTTTTCTGCACCCACATCTGGAATTGAATCTGTCCCAGCAAAGTAATTTTGTCTGTAATTTTTTGTTACCCAGATTTCCTACCTGCTACCTCCTCTTGTCCCAAATTATTTATCTTATTTAAGTTGTTTGTTTGTTTTTATTTTTATTTTTTTTAAGCAGTAATTTGTAATTTAGGGTTGGAAACTTTTCCCTGCATCACATTAAGAATTTCTTAGGCCCAGTGTTGCTTCCCTTGCTGACATTTCTTTCCAGCTGTAGTGCCTTGACTTTCACAATTTTCAAGTATCTTCAATTACCGAAAGTCTGTATCATATGTTTGGGGTTATGCTCCAACTATGTGTGTTGTGAGAACTTCATTGCAATGGATGAAACACTAAAATAAAATTATTGGTTCCCTGTTTTATGGAAAATACTGTCAAAAGGGTAACAATAAACTTGGTGGTTTCTGGGCTAAGGAAGGGGACAGAAACTTTCTGCACCATCCCAAATTTTGAATTTTTTTCTCTCTATTCTCTGGCATCTTTCAACTCACTGTAAAACAAAGTCCCAACCAAACTCAAGTCTCCCAACATCAAAATGTAAAATATATTTGTAAGTCAAATACTTATGATGCCATTTCAATGATTTGATTCACCAGGAGACGTGGTGTTTGCAGCTCTTCTGGAGCTCACCCAGGAGTGGAGGCCACTGGAGTAAACCTGTTCAGTCTTTTCACCAACAGAGAGGAGGAACTTGAACTCCCAGGGCAGCCTGGAAAGTTTGGTGCCAGTGTGATTCACTATGTATGAAATGATGTATTTCACACTAACAGGCCTAAAATTGAGATTAAATGACAAGTCAATTGCCCGAGTCTCCTAATGAAAGGAAAATGCACATATTTGCTCTGCTCTGAGAGCATCATTTCCACATATACTTCTCTGTTCCACTGTAATAAATTCAAGGGACTGATGTTGGGATAGATAACACTTCACATTTACCTCAAATAAAATAAAGTCTATTCTTATTTGTAAATACTTTAAGTTTTACCAATGTAAGTAATTTTTCAGCTTTGCACAGTAATTACACAATGATGTATTTGACCTTAGCAACAATAACAAAAAACAGCAATGAAAAATACACTAGATGTGATAAAGCCCCAGAGATATTAAGCTTCAATGTCTTTATTAAAACTCTTGTATTTTCATTAATCAGAAACATCAGCCTCTTTTTGCTGCCACCAGTGTATCTGGGGGTGCACATTCTCTGCAGATCATTAGCACAGCTTTTTGCCTTTGTGTTTTCTGTGGTGGTGTCCTGAGTGTTTGAAATATAAACTAGCCACAGGCACAAACTACATAGAAATATTTCCTTCACTTCCCTTGGAGGCCTTGGGGAAGACAACCCTGTCCCAACAGACACTCAGTAAGAGCATCATCATTCAAAATACTGGTGATTTCCTGTGCTGGAACATTTCACCCTTGAATTCAATTCCAGAACCCAGTGTGAGCCTCAGTGGCAGGTAAAGGGCTGGTTGAGATGGATCTTTCCATCAGTCCTAAAGCCAGAACCATGTCCCATTTCTAATGCCTTTTTTTTTCTTTTAATTATAACTTGATGCAAAATTACACCCCAAGTTTCCAGCACATTTATCTGAAATTACTTTAGATATACCTAGTAATTTTAAAGGATAAGTGGGCTTGAGGCAGTAGCTAAGGGAGGAGTGTTATTAACTGCTGCCCATCCAGCAAGGACAAGAGTTAGTTTCCCAGCAGTGACAATCCTGGACATCCCTGGCTGCCTCCTGAAAAGGGAAAGGGCTCAGCTGAGAGCTCAGGGAGTTGAGAATCACTTCTGCATGAGAAAGGTGAAATCTCTCCAGCCTGCCTGAGGTGCCCCTGCAGACACCAAAACCAGAGCTTTTTCCTCTTTGCCATAACTGCTTTGTAAACAAGTAAGAATATTTACATCACATGAAGAAAGAATCCTTTCTGATAACTGACCTAAATGCAGGATAGTCATCAGGACTGAAAAGAGTTGATAAAAATCTTGGTTTGAGTGAGATGTGGCTGCCTGCTAATAGATAATCAGAACTAACTCTTAGAGGAAATAAATTCTGAGATTTTTGTCATTATACTCAGAGAACCAAAGTTAAGTGTTCCTACAGAGTTTAGTATTCTCTGTGCTCCCTTGCAGGGGGACAGAGAATAGAATTAAAAGGGATTCAGAGCCAGCAGCAAGTTAAGAAACTTAACTGCCTATTTATTATGTGTATGATGGAAGCTCTCTTACCTGCTCTGGACATAACTAAATATCTGATATCCTGGAGTTACCAATAAAAATAACTTCCTATTGTTGAGTTCATTAGTGATCCACACTCAATCTGTTTCTCTGCACTGCATCTCATTCCTCTTCATGTTTCAGTTCAGTAATTTCCCACTGAGCTATTGTTGAGTACATACCTAATCCTATAAGCAAGCTGCTTGTTATTTCAGCTTTTGTATCAGGGCGTCTTTCAATTTTAACTTAGAGCTCTACAAAAGTCAGGGCTACATTTCCATCCTGATAAACAAGGACTATTCTGTCAATCCCATTACATTCCTCTGTGGAAATTCACAATTCAAAAATCATACTTAAGCCCAAGTAAGTTGATTGTAAATCGACCACTTAAACCCCATCTGTTGGAATACCAAACACACCGCCCAAAGGTCAGTCATTTTTAAGGTAACAGCTCATTAAATCATGGATATGAAGAGACAACACTTCAGTACTGAGCAAATGAGTTGAGAAGCGTTTTTATTCTTTCCCAAAAGAATTTCATTGTTGTGAGCTCTTGTCCTTTCTCAGTTCTCCCATACCTGTAACTCAGTGCTGGCTGCCAAAACACTTGTTACTCTGAAAGGGGCAACTTGATGTAACACTGAGGGAGTGTCAGCTTTTAAGCAATATTGAAAACTGGTATGGGTGTGCCAACTGCAGTCAGAGAAGCAGTGCTATCACTGAGGGAAAAAAATCACTGAAGAAAGATTTCATAACTAAATTTCAGTCAAGCTATAAAGGTTACATGTCCCATGGATTTCCCCAGGCTGATGAATCTACATCTTGGGAATGCCATATGATAAATCTGTACCAGTAGCATTACCCTGAACCACAGGGTAATGGTATCTCCACCCAGCTCCATTCCATGGCAATCACAATCACAACCTGCTCCTTTAAGGACTTCTCCCAGTGCTACCCTATGACATGGGTATTTTGTCATGCCTGATGATTCCTTCCAGAACTGTGGGAATCCCAGGCACAGAAAATACTCAAAACCTTGTGCATGCAGGCCCAAACACAGAAATGAATACTGGGTTAGACCTGAGATCTTGGAAAAGGCTTCCAGATCCAGAGACCATAAATAAGAATGAGGGTTTGTAGTTTAGATGGAAACATATTAAGCTAGGTATTAATGGAAGGTTTAAGAGTTTAAAGTTCAGATGTAGTTCTGTAGGATTGTGTGTCAGCAGATGATTGGCTAAGAAAGTCCACACTGGCAAGATGTGTGATATAAATTAATTAGGGATTGGTGTGAAAGTAGAAACAATCTGTGTGGCAGTAGTTTGTTGGCTAATTAACCTTTAAAAGTCTTTGTAACCTGTGATCTTGTGACCACTGACGACCACTGACCACAGACTTCTGACTTATACAGTGAAGGTATTCTCACCTTTCATGAGGCTGAGGCAACAAATCCTGCTTTAAGATGTCTCCCAGTGGTTCTGTCTCTCAATATCCTGAGATATTGATAACTGTCACAGAATTTGTGGAAAGGCTCTGCTTACAAAAGCCACACTGATGGGTCACAACCCTTCTGCAAAGGTGCTGCAGAAGAAAGGTGGTGCTAGATTCAAACATGGATTTAAACATTGTTTGACCATTTTCTGTGGGACTTCTTCCACTTAAGCTTAGTTAGATGTACAGATAGCACAAAAACAGAGCAACTTGACAAGAAACAGCAAAAATGTAATAAAAGCAGATTCTGTCTCCTGGGAAAGCACTCTTGTCTTTGCAATGTGAACGGTCTCTGAAGGCAGGTAGTGAAAGAGTCTTCACCAAGGCCAGGTTTTTATTTAAAATTTGTTGTGAGAAGGTTTTCTTAGGAAAAAAAAAAAAAAAAAAGGAAGGAAAAAAAAAGGTGTTTCTGGTAACTGGAGTGCCTGAAAACACACTTTCATGAAGCCCTACATTTCCATGTCCCCTACATCACAGAAATCCTTATTAGAGCTGTATCTGAATGGCAGAAGTGCTAAGAGATTCAAATTGCAAAAATTTGCAGTGCAGGGACAAAGTAAAAAATCAATTAATTTCATCACTTCCCTTGCCTTCATTCCCAAAATTTTCCATGTTTCCTTGTCCATGTCAAGAGGACAAAAGGAGGATCTAAACGCACGAGCACATCTCTGTTCAGAATCAACCCTGCTAAAGGGCAGTGTTAAGTCACAAATCCATTATTTCCCCTAAGAAAATGAAAGTAGCTCTCACTTTCCTAAATGAGACAAATCTGAACCAGGATCCTTGGAGCTCTCTGTGAATGCCATGGATGCAAGCTCTGTCTCTACCCAGAGACGCTGTAACTTATAGCACAAACCTGATCCATTTTAGCAGCTGTTTGCAGAACTGTGCTGCTCCACAAAGGACAAGTTTGTCAAGAGGACAAAACAGGTAAATAAAATCATCACCTGACAGACTGAAAAATGTCCTTTCACTGATGCCTTAAGTCTTAACTTTCCTGTGTTTCAGGTTCTGTGCTGCCCAGGGGTGCAGCTCTCAGCCTCACATTCAGGGTCACTCAGCTCTGCACAGAACAGGGACACAAACCAAATCCTGTTCCTGCTGCACACCAAGGACAACTTTCAGTCCCAAAAGCAGAAACAAGGGTGGCTGGTGGGAAGAACAAGGATGGGACCTCACAACCTGAAGCTGTAATTGGACAATTAAATCCCAACATGCAAATGAACCAAAACTTATAAACATGTGAGACCTCCTGACCTTTTGTCCATTCTGTGACCATTTTGGGTCCACCTTGGGTGTAGCCCAGGCCAGGCCCTGTCTTGCCCAAGATGTATCCTAAAGGCCCTTCAATAAATATCTGCTTCATTCTCTGGCTCTGTCCAGTCTCTGTTTCAGGTCAGCCTTCCTAAGGCATCAAATAGCTCAAAGTCCAGCTTCATCATTTAATTCCCATGTATTATATTTAGAAGAGAGAAAAGAGTTGAGAGGCAGGAATTTTGCTTGATTTAACCTAATTAAAATAATACATCAAACACCTGGGACACGTTCTAAAAGATCCTGTGTGTTTTTATTACATACACAGTCAGCATTAAATATACAGTTTGAGTGTGCTTGCAAACTTCACTTATTTTCTGTTTCAAAGCACTATTGGAGTGTCAGAGAACAGAAATTGCTCAGAACCACTGCAGAAGCTGTAAAGGGAAAACTGAGTTTAAAATCAGCAGAAGAGGGCAGCATCCTACCATGGTTTAAAGCCTGTAGGCTGAGCTTCCTGAAGTTGAGACATAACAGGCAACTTCTGTTGAATGCTAATTTTGTTCAAAGATGACCTACATTCGTTAAAATTTCCCCTTTCATTAACACACTATATATCACCTTTCTAGTTAAGCATTTAAAGCCCACAATAATCCTCTGTAAGCTAATTGCCAATAGCAGCTGATAACATTTGCCACAGTAACTTCCCTTTGTGCACCCAAGCACAGCTCCCATTTCACTCAGATAAAAATGAAATTTCTGAAGGAAAGGAGCAGCAGCAATGCTTGAGCTCCAAAACAGAGGCTGAAGAAAGCACAGGTCTGAACACTCCATAGTTTCATCACGCAGCTCCCTCCACTATTTTAACAGTTGTTTCAAATCAGAAATGAAGAACGTGTTAAGATCAGGGTGAAAATTTTAATATTCAAGCCTTCGTGGGCAATGCACTGGAAGGGAGTGCACTCCCACTGGAGTGGGAACACATGGACCTGCTGTGACCACCCTGCCAAGGGAGCTTGCCTTGGGCTCTCTTTGCAGACTTAATATTTATGTTATTTTAAGGGAATTCCAATAGATTATTTATGTTGTTTGGAACTTTCTAAAATTTACTCAGCCAAGCCACCCAGGGTGAATCATTTTTCTTTCTCCCAGCATTTATATTAATGTACTTCTCCCCTGATCAAATGATCAATAAGGACACAAATATTTCAGTTAGAATTATTTGATTGAAAACCAAATAAAATGAAATACCACTGGAACACAATATAACATTTATAAAAGGTAAATAATATGAACTTTTATTTCCCTACACACACAAAAAAGGACTAAATTCTTGATGCAACAAGCCTGTTTAGTGTAGAATTTCTTTTTAGCATTTAAGGCATGCATTTACACTCACTAAGGGATAATTGATTAATAGCATCAAGAAGGAAAAATTTAAAAGTAAGGATGATGTGACATCCTTTTCATAATTTTTTGTGGGTTCTGAGAGATTCTTACCGAGAAACAACCACCAGATACTTCAATTACAGTAAAATGTGGTGTTAACAACCCCTTTGTAATTGGAAAACATTGATCTTTACAGAAAGGTGGTCTTGGGAGATACGAATTTATCTTAAAATTCCATACTTGAGATCAAGCAAGGTAGAAACAGGTGGTTTCCATAAGGAGCTACCTTGTTATCTATTATTCATTTATTCCATGCCAAAATGCTTACAAGTATCACTCACTTGTTTGTGATGTTCTTGCAGCCCAAATTTCTGCTAGCAATACGATTTTCTCCTGTTTCACTTAGGAAGAAAGGTGTGTGCTGCTTTTTGTGTGTACAACAGATGTACAGAGAAACATGAACAAGCTCCCAGACCCTTGATGGCTACACCTAAATATGCCCCAGAGCTTTAAGGAATATCAAATACTCTGGCTTGCTGTCAACATATTTGAAATTATGTTCAAGGTCAGTCTGGATGGAGCTCTGAGCAACCTCTTCTATATGTTGGGATTTTTTTTCCCCCTGTCGTTCTGTTTTAATTTTATTTAATATTTTACTTTGTTTCAAGTTGATTGCATAATGTTCATGCATTTGTCACGGCTTAATGACTGCAATTATAACAGGGACACTTTAGTTTTTAACACCCCTCTTGCCAGAGGCAGCATATGTATTTTTCCCTCTATATTGCATTTATTTATTTTGTGTCTGGCATGTCTGGTAGCTTTTTATGGGTAGAATTTAAAACAAACAAACAAACAAAAAGTTAAGCAGGAACTGGCTTAATTAAAGGCAAGAAAACAGTATCTTAAGATGACTATGAGTTCCAGCAGGTTAATAAATTATGATACAAGTGGTAATTGCATGTGCTCTAAGGTCTTGGTTGGAGTTACAAGTCTATTGAACGTGGCTCTCTGGTTCTAGAAGTAAAAGGCACAGACACCCCACAGAAAGCTATAAACACATGATTTACATGCTCAGTTTAGGATTTTTTTCATTAAGTCATTGCCTATCCCAAAGAATGGGATACTTCTGGAACACAGGAATAATCACAAAACCCAACTAACAGATTTCAGCAGATTTAAACCATTTTATGTTGCCTCATTCCACCATGCAAAGGGCACCCCAAGAAGAAGAGACTAAGAAAATAAGGAAAGGTAGAAAAGATGTCAAAAAGTCAATGAAAGCTCATCTCAGGTGAAAAGCATTCCTGACCATAAATGCTGTTCTAATTTTCTGTTTATAAAGTCACCATATTCAGCAGGGAGTGAATCCTCCCATGTTCAGGAACTTTGCCCAAACATCACAAAAAAAGTCAAATCTTCTTTGCAGGATAGTGCAGGAACTTCATCAAGTAGAGTTTGCACTTCCTTTGTCTAGATGAGTTTTATTTCAGGTAAGTTAACAAGGGACTCTGATATCAGTATGGTAAAAAAAAAAAAAAAGTTCTTTTCCCCACCAATTTTCCATGGCAGGAAATTGTAGTCAGATGGCTTTTTACTGTAGCATCAGTTTTTAAATCTTTAATGAAATTGCCCTTACAAACATCCTGTAAAACTGTGAAGTGTTGTTCAATTCCACTGGAGTAACTGAGGTACTAAAACCCAAATGACTTAGAGAAAAACTGGTGAAAAAAAGGCTTAAGCTGAAATTTCTTAAGCCTTAGTCTAGTGGCTTATTCCCCGTGCTTTCTCTGGGAAATGTGATTAAATAAGAAAATCAATAAAGATTTAGGTTTGCCAGATAAAACACAAAAGCTTCAAAGTCTGCTGACAAGAATTCAGGGCGTGAGGCCAAGTTTTCTCTGACTTCTTGGAGTGGATCAGTTAATAGCATGAAAACAAGATAATAAGGAGAAAATTAGACATCTGCCTCAGGTGTAGCCACGAGGTGTGTCCTCAAGGGCTTCACTTTTATTTCTAAGTTAAGTGCACACGAGGAATTCCTCAGCCCATTAACACGGAGGGTGAAAATCCCTTTGTTCAGACTGGCTGCAGGTTCACCTTATTCAGGCAGAGGTGATAAAGAACTCTCAACATCAAATTCACTTCTCTCTCTCCTGGAGACTGTCTCAGCCTCTAATTGTAAATTAGTGAGAGGAGAGACCAGCTCTAATACTAAAAACCTGGGCTCCCCAGAAGCCCCTAATTCATCATTCAAAAAAGCAGAGAGTGGCACGGTGTTGTCGAAATAGCAAGTGAAATAAATGTACAGCTTTAGAAATAATCACCTTTGCAAAATTAAGGCAGTTTTGATTAAACACTTACTCTCTGAATGCATTTATCTATATTTTCAATCTCTGACTATAATAAGCAACTCGCATTTAAATTGGTTTAGAAAACTAAGGCCTTGAAAAGTAAACACAAACTGCTGTGTTTCAAATAAATATTTCATGTTACTGCAAAATATTTTTTCTGGTCTGTGTCTCATTGTTAGTCTTCTTCAGCTTATCAAGCCCAAAAGATCAATTATCTGACTGGCTATATACAAAAAGATCAAAGGAGATAACACACCTAGTTTGGGAAATCAGCAGCAGCAGTCCTGATCAGCAGCTTCTGCCATGTTAGATAAGAAAGAAGGTCAACAAACTTTCAGAACTGAGCTGAAAAAAAGAAAAAAAAATAGGTGTTTTCTCACTAAGGCAAGATGCATCAGCCCTACTGCTCTCTGCAGAGAAAGTAAAATACTGCCCTTCAATGACAGTGGGAAAAAATGAGGTCCAGCTAATTTAACTCTCCTCTCTTTTTACATGCAAGTACCATAGATCAGGAAATTAGCTGTGTTGTTTATGAGAAACTTCAACACTTCTTGCTGCCTGTATTTCTGTAACTCAACTCTGTAACTGACAAATGTATTCTTCTTTCTAGCTTATGCAATGATCTTCTTTTCTCTTTTTGATGGAAATACCTGATGTCTTCTAGGCCAGAATAACAACCCAAAAATGCTTCAGGGTGAGTATCTACAACCTGTGAAGATCTCTATAGAAAAGTCTGTGGACTACTTATGTTTTGCTGATCAGTCATTAATAAATATTTCATAGTCATCTTTGGGTTTTGTAACTCATGTTTTTTGTGTCTGCCTTTGTTTTCAAACAGGCAAGAATTGTTGAAGTAGAAGAATTCTTCGTCAAGCACCTTCAATTTATGATTAGTTTAAATGCAATTAATCCTAATTTCTTGCTGCCCATATATGTTTCCTTTTTAGCCTGGCAATTACGGATCAGTTTGAAAGCAAAGATGGTTGTTTGCTTTTTGATGTGCCTTTATTATTAAGATAATATTTTATTTTATCACATTTTAATTTATTTTAGAGATATCCCTATTAGAAAAAAAAAAAAAAAGATGAGTTACCCATGAAAGGAATTCCCTGCAGTACGAGAAGAGGAAGAGGAACGGCTTAATGGGAGAGCTGTGTAATGATTAAAGATGGGATCTGCAGGACCATCACAATGTGCTGTCCCATAAGCCTCCCTGGTGGTTCCTACACCCAGAGCACATTACAAATGACTTGCTGAGGCTGAGCCAGGAGTAATTACTCATCACCTCTGGAGACAGCAGAATATTGTGTTGGCAGAGGTGTCAGGGGCTGGCAGGTCCCGAGCAGACGGAGCTCCTGTGATGGATGGCCCTGTCACAGTACAGGATGGACACCCCAGACCAGCCTCACTGCTCTGACTGAGCCCTGCCCATGGAAGGAAGCCCACCAAACTCCTGGGCAGACCAAACCTGTCTCTGCCTCAGGAAGTCTCTGCTTCACAAAACCTCACGTGTCCCCTGATATCCCCTTCGGCTACTTTCCCAGTCAAACCTGAGAGAATTAGATGTATCTGTATTAAAGACAAACCTGAGAGAATTAGATGTATCTGTATTAAAGACAACCCTGTTACATTAGGGTATGTAGAAATACAAGTATAGTTCCCATATTTTGACAAGAAAAGTTCATCAAATATAAGTTCCTAGGAAAATACAGGAAAAGAAAAAATTCTAACAAAAGCATCAATTGTCAAAAACTCCTGGGCAGACCAAAATTGTCTCTGTCCTAGGAGGTCTCTGCTCCACAAAACCTCACACGTCCCCTGATACCCACTTTTGGCCACAGTCAAGCCTGAGAGAATTAAATGGGCCTTTAACCTTATCTATACTAAAGACAACTCTGCTACAACAGGGCAGGTAGAAATACAAGTATAGTTCCGGTATTTTGACAAGAAAAGTTCATCAGATATAAGTTCTTAGGAAAAGACAGGGAAAAAAGTAATTCTAGCAAAAGCAGCAATTATCAAAACCACTGGGGCTGTTATATTTGTTCCATCAGAAGTGTTGCCTAATGTAGCACTGATTTAGCCTAGACAAAGTTTAATCCCAAAAAGTGTCCTAATCTGAAATCAGGGAGTGTGGCAGCCTGATGCATGGCAGATGTACAGATGTAAACCTGGCTGTTTGTAGTGCCACCAGCACAGCACCATATTTGGATTTTTAATACGCTGTTGCTCGGCTTACTTTTAAAAAAAACCATAATAAATCAGCCAAGGCACATTTAACCTTCTGTAACAGCCAACTATTTTAGTCCAAGGCAAACAAAAAACTGTAAACTTTGGCCTTATCTGGGCTTTGGCCAAGTACAGGTTCATTTAAATCACCCTGCAGTTGTCCAGCTAAGGCAGGGGTTTACACAGCACTTGGATTTATGCACTGCCTCATTTTTTTCAATCATGCTGACACCCCTGAAATTTTCCTGCACTTGAAATGCTAAATTGCTGCTTTTTTTTTTTTTTTTTTTTTTTTTTTTTTTTTTTTTTGCCTTTTTTTTTTTTTTTTTCCCTCTCCCCACCTTTAGGACTCTTAGAATTAATCCATTGCCTGCAAAGCTGAAAAGCTTCCCAGTACAAGGCTGTCTGTGGGAGCAGGCCACTTTTTTTCTTCTAAAAGGCAGAGTCACTACAGAAAAGTTCCTAGGGAGAAAGATGCAAGTATGGAGGAATTCAGGTAACAAACTAAGAATTATTTGAGCGTGTTAGTGTTCTGTTCAATTAGAACAGAACTATCAGCAGTTCCTGTCAGCCTCATACCAATGTTTCTGTAATTGCCATGCCACTGGAATTGGCACTGCCAGTAGCATAGCACTAGAACTGGAACTATTTCAAAGGTTAAAAAAAAAAAAAAAGAAAAAAAAAATAGTTCAGAGGAGGGCTGAGATGACAAATATACCCAACTCTTTGTTTAAGAAACCTGTGAACCACTGCCACATATTTCTGTCAAAGGCAGAGCAGTGGCAGGTGCTTCTCCTTGCTTTGCCTCCACCAGGATGATGCTTCCACAAATGGAAAACCAAGCTCGGATTAAAGGTGCAGATAAATGTTTGTGATTGCTGCTGCTGCTCATCAACAGGCCTGGCACCCATTTACACCACAATTATAACCAGAGGACCAACCTGATTTTCTGCCTCATCTCACATTTACAGCTCCAATTCCACACCTCTTGCCACATCCGAAAAACCTGACACATTCTGTTTGTCTCAAAGTGGCAATGTTCAAGTGTTTATTCCTTTCTCTGTTTGAAAGGAAAAAAAAAAAAGTGACTTTTGGGCAGACTTTTTGGGCAGACTTCTGAGCAGACTTCTGTAATGAACCAGGAGCATGTGAATATTTATTCTAGATTTCTACAATTTCTACAATATTCTAGAGCTACAATTCAGTGAGGTGCTGTATCTATAGGAAATAGGACAAATATAAGCATCAAACCGCTGGCACAGAATTTGTGGTTTTACTACTTATTAAAATGGGTAAACATTTAATTTCCCATTCATCATAAAGTCCTAAGATCATTTTATTTCAGATGCTAAAGCAGAGCTCTGAAAACCTTGATTTAGAATTAACCTTTAAGGCTAAACCTGAACCTCTATTAACAAAGCCATTGTGTCTTTTTTCTGACCAAAGCAATTCTGCATTCTAGCTAAATAAAGTGAAGGCTGACATCAGAGATTTGTTTGATCAGCATGATGTTTTTCAATAATAAATAAAAGAAAAATTTATGAATTGCCAGCCATTGTTGACAATTCACTTTTCTTTATTGATTTTGTTCTCAAGCAAAATTGCCCAAATAAGATCTTCCTTGGTTTTTTTTAGCATACTGCTTTTATAGAGTTAAACTGAAGACTGTGTGTAATCCATAAAGCAGCTTTTAACCCATAAACAGCTTTCTAACCCATAAACCAGATCACTTTACAGCAAGTGAAAATATTTTTAAATTAAATCAACAAATTAATCTCCCATTTCAGGAGATGCAGTGTTTTACTGGCACAACACTAAGTTTTGCATTTGCTTTACTCCAACCCCCAGTTTTTTTTTCAGAAGATTTATAATATTTCTCTATAAACTGTGCTAGCCCAGAAGATAGTTTCTACTTTTCAGTAGAATGTAAATTGTCACTTTATAGAGTAGTTTTCCTTTATGCAGAAAAAACATTCTTTTTAAAATCTGGCCAGGCTTTCCAATCAGTCACTTGCTATGAATAGTTTTCTATTGCCAAGCACTTAAGGATACACCAAGAAACTCCCATACTTTTTTGTGCCTTCATTTAGAAGGGCATGAAAAAAAAGTTATTTTTAAACCCTTACTTTATATATTTTTCTTGTTTCATTGTTTCAGGTTAAAAGTTTTTCCATATTTTTAGAAAAAAAAAAGAGAAAAAGAGGGGGTTTATATCTGAAATAACTAAACTTACAAAGTGATACCTGTAATAAATTGGACATGCTAAAGCTGAAATTTTTCTCTGTGTGTTTATGCAGTTGCAGCTTGGAGGGCAAGAATGAAGTGTAAAATAAATCCTGGGCTGACATTCAGAAATAGTGAGCACACAAAACATCCACAGGTACAAAATACAACCTGAGTCCAGTCCAAAAAAATAGTAGAAGGTGTCAAGGTGCAATGAAATTTCCTGTCTATTTTTAAGTTAGTTTATAAGGGAAAACTCTAAATATAAAAATAATAATTTACTTCGTAATAACTCTGAGGCATTTTCCTGTACATTAATAAATAAAAAGACAAATAAATATTAAACCAAATAAAATCCTGTTTTTTTTTTTCCAATGTGATTGACTAGTGCTTTCTAACATTATACTAAGATGTAACCTCAGAGCTGAGACAGAGTTCAAATGACAGAAACACCTTTTTTGAGCAGTCCATAAAGATTGCACTTTAAAATTTTAAATGCAAATTTTTTCCATAGATGTTTATTGATTGTCCCTTGGTTTATACATCATGATTTAAATGTCTTTGCAACAGGGCTGTAAATGTAAATTTATCACAGTTATTTTATTGCCTCAGTTAACTTTAACAGCTTATTTTACGAGGTTTTGGAGAAAAGTAGAGAAATTAGATATTAGAATGCAGGGCATACAATGTAATTATACAAACTGTTATTTTAATATTTCTTGAACACTGTGTGCCATAATTTACAGTTGCATTACAAGCACCATCTCTGGTAAGATACCTCTAGAAACTGAGTTTCAAATGTTTGCTCCTCTAAAATCACTTGGGGGGGAGGGGAAGGGAATATAAATGTTACACAGTTCTCTATGGTCACCTAAAATCTCTTTGTAGAATATGAGCTTTATCATCATTTTATGTGTTTCTGGATCAATAGTTCTTTGAATGTGCTTAAATTTCACTGAGAGTCCATCTGAATAAATTGGAAATAGCATTTAGCACACATAAGGAATTCTGGATGCTCAGAGCTGAAGGATCTTCAGGGTTTAACTGAACAGACAAGATAAAGGTAGATAGATGAACAGTTTAAGCCCTGCTTAAGTATACCTTTTAAAGTATGGAAAATTGCAGATATGTGAGGAACTGACAAGTACAACCACCCAAAATTCACACTTTGTCAGAACTAGGGCAGGTCAAATAACCATTTTCACCATGTTCTTTTCAGAATTGCATGTTTTTATGGCAAACCTCTTTGAGGAATTCATTGATACAAACTCAAGACAAAATTTAAAGTTGCTTGGCTTTCCCCTTCACCCCTTTAATTAACAGCTACATGATTTTCAGAAGAAAAATTGAATATCTACATTTTTGGTCTTAAAAGGAAATGTTATAAGTTTTGGGATATTCTTTGGCATTGACCAAATCTCAAAGGGGCAGAAATCAGAAACAAATATCCCAATTCTGATAAATTTTCTCACTCCTCAAGCAGATTAAAGAACATTCCCCCTTTACCCTCACACATGCACGCAGGATAATCAGCCTTGTAAAACACCAGCTTTTTTCATGTTTTCTCACTCTAATGATAACATAAACTACAAATTACATTATCAGTGACTTTCTGAATTGAATGTGCGACTGACAATTCTGAATTTAATGTGCAATTCCGCTCACTGATGTACAGATTAACACATTAATATTAAAGAGAGCTGCAGTAATTAGCACCAATTAATGTAAAGGATAAGTTAATTTACAGAGCATATCATTCAATATGCGATCCAATGTGTGCCAAACAGTGCTATGCTGATTCGATAGCCCTTATTTTTAAATTCCTATTAACTCTGGTTGAATAACTGATTATTTAGGGGCTAAAATCCCTTGAAACATTGTGTTTCCCAAAGCCAGGGAGGTGCACCTACAGTTCCATTTAGTGTATTAGTAAATGACAAGCTTTATACAGAAGAAAAAGTACCACAAAGAGAAATATTTCTTTAAAGTTCCTTTTAAAACTCTTTCAATTATAGGTTTCAAGCCTGTAGAAATTGTTTGAACTGAGACTTGTTTACAAAAGTAAATATTTTTGCTGCAGTAGCCTTTGTTCTGATGTTTTTTCAATGAGAATTGCTGCAGAGCCCTAAGTGCTGGGTCGACTCAGAACACACCCAAAAGTAGTTGCTGCAAGTTTTGTGGTGGCAATAGACAAATATATCACCAAATCCACATTTTCCCCACACCTTATTAATATCAGCCAAATATTCTCAATATGTGAGAACACATAAATATTTTATGGGATTTTTTAAGCCACTAATTATAAGTGCTGTGTTTTTATAAATTAGAATAAAGCCAGGGTATGACCAAATAACTCAAATACAAGAATAATCTTACAGCACTGAAGGTTTGCTATACCATCAAAGGAGGATTGGACCCAGCTACAGAGATCTCATACAGCTAATGGTAATATTTGGAATGCAATTTGTTCATTTATTTTAATATTTGAGGATGAGAAATACAGCTGACCATTTGAGCTTGAAATAAAATAGTGAGGACTACAATGCTTGAAATAACTTCTGGATCATTTCCTGCCTTACTTCAATGATGAGCTTATCTTTATGACATGAAAGACTCTGAAACAGCAGAGGGATGATATATGGGGTAAAAAGCAATTCCACACCACCTGAAAGGTTTGTGTTCAGTAAACAAAGAGGAAGCAAGGGTAGTACAGTTCATTGGAAATTACTTAATTGTGTCTTTTGCTTCCCTGTCTTATACTGAGTCGATCCTGGTTTGGTATTGTTGCTTGCCTGGTTTGGTCTTGAGCCTAGAATGAGTCTTTTCTACTTTCATACATTATAATTTTTTGTCATCAATCTATCTAATGTTACTTTCAACCTTAATGAGAACTAAACCCCACCAATCCCTCCTTCTGATCCTCTACTTGCTGATTTTGACCTCCTGCAAGATTTAATTCATTTCTGAAAGCCTTTATCTTTGAAATCATCAGCATTATGGAAATTATTATTCTCAGAAGTAAGCAAAACCAGTGCAAAAGTTATAAACTTAACCAGTGTGGTTGTTAAAGAAACTTCAAGAACAAGTTGGCAGAAAAACTTAGCAGCTAAATTAAAAAAAAAAAACCACACCCCCAAAAAAAAAAAAACCCACCAAAAAAAACACCACCCACCAAAAAAACCATAAAAAAACCACCCAAAAAAACCCCCCACAAACAAGCAAAAAAAAACCACCAAAAAAACCACCACTACAACCAAAAAACAAAACAAAACAAAACAAAACAACCAAAAACAAACACCAAAAAACCCCACAACTGTGTAAGTCAGAATATAAGGAGGAGATGGAAAAACATCATGAGAAACTGGCTGCTTAAGCTAAACACGAACTATTTTGTATTCTTAAATTGGAATTTCATTTGTTAAAATTGAAAAGTTGAGCTTTGCGTGGCACCATGCTGCTTGTCCCTGAGCAGCTGCTGGGTTTGTGGAAGGGCTGCAGAGCCCCTGTAATTATCTACCTGCATGTTCTCATTAACACACCACACGTGTGCAACGGGGCTTGCTCAGGAAAAACAAAATCTCATTGCCACGGGGCTTGGGGAGAGAAATACTCTGAGAACATATTCCTGAAGGCAAGGTCTTATCAGTGCAGAATGTTATCTTTCTCCAAGTGAGCCTGAGAAGGTCACAAGGAATAGGAATTAAATGATCCAAACCTGCCCTGCTCAATAGTGCAGTCACTTGTCTGCAATCTGTTCAGAAGATTCAGCTCGAAAAAAGAGAGACTGAGAGTGGCAGGGATATAAAGGAAGGCCTTCTTGGTGCTATTGAACTTCTAGCATACAAAACAAAACCCAACAAACCTCAATCATTTTATAATAATAGAAGTAGCAAAAATAATTATTATTATAATAACTACAACTAATTCCAGCTTAATTTTTTCAGATGGAGTCTTCTGCAATGTGTACCAACTCATCAAAGATAGACACTTAAATGGAAGTCATGGAATGCCAACAGCATCTCAGAAATATGTTGCTATTAGAGATGATGAAATAGTTTGGTTTTTTTCACAATTTATGGGGGGAGTGCTCTGAGCTGTGTTAAAAATGAGATGTCCAGGTCGTGCACAGCTTTATCTTGGTAGCTATGCTAATTCTGAAACTCTTTGTCTTGAAAGCAAGAATACATCCAGCAAGCCAAACCTGTTTTAGGGAAAGGAACAAAACAGAAAAAGAATGCAAATTAAGGAGCCTATGTGAGAGTTTCTCTTTGTGCATATGCATCTGCTTGGGGTAAGAACTCAGCATGTCCCCTGGGAGGAGCTCCTAAGGTACTGGGTGAAAACAAAACAAAACAAAAAGATTAAATTAGAAATAAAAGAAGTGAGTTAAACCTGAAACTCTGCCTTGTGTCAATAAAGCTCAGACAGGAGCACACATTAATAATGATTCTTATCTTTGTCGCCTGTGTATAAAATACTGGCCTGGATTGCTCTGTATTTAATCTGAGTCACCAGGGAATTAAATAGATGCAAGCCTGAAGATAGTGCTAAATTTAATTAAAATGACCTTTATAATTGCCATTTCCACATTTCAGATGGTATCATATTGATAAATAACTCATAGGAAAAAAAGTATTCTCTCTCTCTTTTAAATAATCACATTTGCAACTTTTAGCACCTTCAAAAAAATCACATTCATGAGGCTACGTCTTAAAACAAAACAAGCAGAACCCTCTAAGATACAAGACAGTTTTAGACCAAAATTCTGCTTAAAGATTCCTACTTACAACCACAGGACCTGAAAATTCTGTGGTTCAAAGCTGAAATCAGTTTCCTGGAGTTACAAATCTCTCCTTGCTTTCAGCAGGAGAAAAAAATTTGCCCATTGACTTAAAAAGTGAGAATCTTTTTCCTCCTAAGAGTTTGAGCCTACAGCAAAAGGCAGAATTAAAGAACATGGCAGTAAAAGCTGTCTCCCAAAACTTTGCTCTCAGAGTCACAACAGTTTCTATGAAAGCTTCTTTTTTTCTCTCTACCACCCCTTAAAAAGGCTGATTCCATTTTCCCAGTTTCCAGTGTCAGAATCACAGAATCAGTTGAATTTATAATTAAGAGCCTTGTGATATAATATTGACTTGAAATTTCATTTTGGTTTGATTATATTTATTTATTTTTCTCTGCAAAATTCTGATTAATGAGTACAACTTGTGCCTGTCACAACTCGCAATTTCTTTAGTATAATTTAATTTCAGTGACTGTAATCAATTAAATAGAACAAAGAACGTAAGGAGATTTGGGTGGGACAATTCTGAGGTTTCATTCTCTGCTGAGCTGAACCTCATTTTGAATGTAGTGTTTTAACATTGGACACATGGAAGTTTTTATAAATGAGAAAAGTTATTTCAAATTATCAGTTTCTAAGCCTTCTCACAGATGCTGAGAACTAAGCAGGTGCATAATAATCAAATGCACAATATTTTCCACGTTCTGAACTTGTTCTAAGATTTTACAAGTCGATAATGTCTTTAAAAGAGAACACATATAGGTTGAGAAAGGAATAAAAAAAGAGGCAATTTTCCTGTTTTCTTGCTATTATTTAATTTTTTTTTTTTCTTAGAAGCACAGTGGCAGGAAACCCATAACTACTCTAAGTAAGTTCCACCACTCATGGTTTCTGAAAGAATATTGACACTCATGACCTTGGACTTCCAGAACTGCTCTTCTAAAAGTTTTAAGGCACAAATTAATCCTAGTCTTGAACATCATGGACCACATTTGATTCTTCCTCTTCATTGAAACCCTTATTTTCTGGAAGACTTACCAGTCTACCTCTCTCTCGTGCTTCCCAGAGTTTTACAAACTTCTACCTCCAGAGCTCTGTATCTTCTAAAGCAGAACACAAAATTCCTCCCTGACCTGCTCATTTCAGAGCTCCCTGACTCCTCCACCCATCCCTACCCCCAGCAGTGCCCACTCAGCCCTCCCTCATGTAGTATTTATGATTTTCATTTCTCCTTGCCCAACGTGGCACTTCACACTTGTATTTACTGAACGCTATCTGTGCCATCCGGATCGTTTCTCCAATTTAGGAAGGTTAATTTAAATGGTAACCTTGTCCTCCAAATTATTTGAAGGCCCCTGCAGGTCATTGTCATCCACAGATTTGGGAAGTTTACTTTTTCCTTCCATCTTTCAAGGTTAAAAGTGTGAAAGAACTGAAACCAGAGGAACTCCCTCAGGCTCTACATAGGAGTAAATGTGGGAATTTAGAGAAAGTCATTCCAAATGAATGATTTTGGTTCATTTTATAACATTCAAGCATGTAGTGCTAAAAATACCAAGTAAAATAACAAAATGGTTAGTTTCTGAAGTATTTTAAGTGTTGGTATTTCATTTTTTGCCTTACAAATTAATCTTTGGGGGAAAAAATCAGTACAGTTTTACTTGTGCTTTTTAATATTTTAACTTCAAAAGATAAACTTCATGGTCAAAAAGGGAATTTTAACAACTTTACAGTTTTGTATTTATTATAGGGCCAATTCACTTACCTTAACCTTTAAATACATTGTAAGAAAATATTCACACTATTGTGCACTTCTGTCTTTTTTTCTGTATTTTCTCATTTTAGCCTGTAAAATTTTCTCATTTTAACTTTGCTGGGGTCCTGCTTTTGTTTTCCAAGCAGAAAATAGAAACATCTATTTAGTTAGAGTATATTGATTTTTGGAAATCAGATTGCAGAGGGTATAAATATTGGGCATGAGAAGGTCTCAAGCTCCTAATATAGGAATCAATAAATATTCAAGAACCAAGCATAAAGAAAACCAGGGAAAATGACAGGTGTACACAGAACTCATTCCACTCTTCAGAAAACATCTTTTCTGATTGGGAACTATGGAGCTAAATGAGAGAATACCGAGCACTGGACAAACTTCCCAGAACTCCTTATCCCACTCCCCCCAGGCTTTCCTTTACACAGCCTCCTGGACTATCTCTAGACAACCATGGCAAAGATTTTAGGCCAGAAGTGGAGAAGAGGAAACAAAAATGAAATCTAATTGCTGGGGAGCCCTGTTCTTTACAAGTTGTGAGCAAGGAAGGAAACGCTGCTGGCAATTAATGACTGCTCTGGGTTTCTGCTGCTAAGCCATCAGCACCAAACACTTGGAGCACTTCCAGAGCACGGAATCTCACATGTTTGCCCTGTGGCAATGTTATGGATCAGGTCATTCACATGCAGTTTGGAACAGTTGGTTTGATTCTAGAAATAACCCCGCCTCTCTGAGCTTCTCTGTGCCATTGGAGTTCCCTAGAGGAGTTTTCCATGCTCCTAAGACACCTCATGTTACCTATCCAACAAGGATTGAATTTTCTTTTTTAGGAACTTTTTTTTTTTAGTATTTCCACATAAGGAAGGGTTTTCCAACAGTGACTTCGAAACTGTGATTTGCAAGGTTTGAATATCTCCACCCTCTTAAGGGAGGAAAAGTGTTCTGAAACTCCTCTCCTCTCCTCTCCTCTCCTCTCCTCTCCTCTCCTCTCCTCTCCTCTCCTCTCCTCTCCTCTCCTCTCCTCTCCTCTCCTCTCCTCTCCTCTCCTCTCCTCTCCTCTCCTCTCCTCTCCTCTCCTCTCCTCTCCTCTCCTCTCCTCTCCTCTCCAATAAAGGTTTCTTTATAGCCTTTAAATTTTTGAGCCTGCTCTGCTCTTCTCCTAGTCCTATCTCACAGCAGAAAAGGAGTAAATAATTTTAGTGGGTGTCCTGGAATTTGGCCAGTGCTAAACCCACCACACCAAGTTATGTTTAACCCACAGGTATTTTAATAAAAATCCAAGTATAAATTAAGAATTTTGTTAAATTCAGAGTGCAGGATTTGAGGTCAACTTAATTTGCCCTTTCCCCCTGAGGAAAACTGCATTTAATTTGTCATCAGAATGTTACAACATCATGTAATGAAAACATTACTGATTTGGGCATTGAGACTACATAAAAACATTCAATACTTCTTTTGATATCTGGATTTTTAGATATCCAGAATTGGGAAAAAAAGTATCTTTTACAGGCTTAATTGATGCCCATGGGTGCCATCCTTGGGGAATTCCTGATGAGACTGCATCTCATGAGGGTGGCAATCTCAGGACATTTCTGATGCCACATGAAACAGAATTATAAATATAATAGAAGTCTAGCAGATATACTGGCAAGAGGGTCAAATAGAGCAGTGGCTGAGTAGCATGGATTAATTAAACTACACTGAAAATGAGAAGTTTCTCCTCTCAGGGTCAGTCCTCCTGCCCTGTGTCTGCTCTGGACTGGTTGTGGAAGAGCTGCCTATCTTTCTTATCCATGGGTAAAAATAATTGTATATTCCCTTTGTGTCCTTCAAGTATATTCAATTTAGAATCCTTCAGGAAAAATAAAGATTCACAATTTCAAACCTGCTGTGAGAAATTAACCCTTTAAGATGTGTGGTTCTGAAAGTGTTTTTTTGACAGAGTGAAAAAGATGGCAGACTTATATTAAGTCTTTTCCCATAAAATCCAAATTACTTTCCAAATAGAAACAAATTATTTCACCTTCTTATGGCCTGCAAGCTGAAGCAAACTCAGGGCAGCTCTAAACCTCACTTGAGGCTGCGCATTCTCTTGACATTTTTTCTGGTGTTATTATGATCAATTAATCATATCTCCCAATACAAAACAGTCAAAATGTTTACTCAAACATATGTGCCACTGAATTGATTAAAATAAAAAATAAGAACAACACTTGTTAAGTAGATCTCAAATATTGTACAACTGTCTGAGCAACTGGTATTGTCCAGTCCCCAGTTCCTACAGGATGGCAAGCAATATGTGCATCTATTTCCAATGCACCGATTGAACATATGTCTGTCAGAGAAAGATGGAAATAGAATGAGGCTCAGATAATTTAAATAAACAGCTGTCACTTTATGCAAGATTGCCTCTGGTGAGCTTTGATTTGTGTGTGTACAAAAGAGGAAAAGCACAATCCTAGAACTAAACAAAATTACAAAACTGAGACTTTTTAAGTGGGAAGGTCATCGTGCTTGTCTCCCATTTTTCTGTAATCTGCAAACAGCGACAACTCACAAAAAGAAAAACTTATTCATCTGTGTTATTTGCTCCTTCATTATACTGCTGGCTGTCAAAGACTTCACTACATTGCCCTAGGCCTGCTAAGATTCCTGCAGAACGTGCCTGTGAACTGCCTGTGCTTTCAAGAGAGGAAAGAAAGGTTTAAAACCATCCTGTTTTTTAAGGCGAAACAAAGCCAATGAGCTTTGCATTGCTTGCAGAGACCTTTCTTGAGGGAACACAGCAGCAAATTCTGCATTTACATTTTGGAATGTATATATGATCGTTTCACAGACAGGAATTAAACTCACTTGCACTTTTTTTGTTCTTATTGAATGATTCATCTGAAGAATGGGGCTCAAAACCCCACCAAGATGGATAATTTCCACACCAATAATGCGTTCTCTTTGAAGCTCAGTTTGCCAGAATGAATAAACACAGTTAAACCCCAAGATTTCAAACTCTTCAAGGTCTCAAAACACAGAAGAGATTCTTGTGGTTTAAGTGTACACATAAGCCTTGATGTGAACATAAATGTCAGATCCTGAAAAATGAGTATCAATAATGTAAAAAGGAAGCAAGAGACAAACCCACAGGGAAGCACCACTTAGGGATTTTCTCCACTTTGGAATGGAGATGAGAAAATGTGAAAAATTCCAAACTGTCTGACTTTGAAATTTTTTCCCTGGATCTAAACCCTCAGAACAACATCTTCCTTTGGATTTCTTTGGAACTGAGGCAGAAGCTGATCTTTAGAAGACACTTGTGTTCATGAGTTCTCATTCCATGTTTTTCCTCCACTGATGCTGCAGAATGGCAGGATGAAGTGTCATAAAACCTCTGGAAATTTTCATAAAAACCCCAATCTATTAAGTAAAACAGAAAGAATTCCAGCATAGGAACATGTTCTTAAGGAACAGTTTGAAACTGAAAAGTGTTAGAAACACTTTTTTTATCACCAAAAAAACATAGACTGAAGAGGAGAGAAAATGGAAGAAGAGGTTTATCAATGATATCTTTCAGTGACAGCTTTGGTTATCAATATTTACACATTTCATGAGGAAAACCCACTACTTTTCGAGCCGTGATATCCCAAAATTCCTGCTTCCCCTAGCAGTTATAAATATTGACAGCATTATGACTTTTAAATTTGGATAACGATAAAATCAAGAGAATTCACACCAGTGCTGCTTCCAAACCAGTAAAATACTACTGCTGATAAATCTGACTTCTGTAAGACAAGCCTGAGCTTCAGATTCTGCAGAGGTGTGGTTGGGGGGTTTTGTTTGGTTGGTTGGTTGTTTGTTGTTGTTGGTTTTTTGTTTGTTTGTTTGTTTGTTTTGTTTTTTTTCCTGTCAACCAAGGAAAACAATCAAAAAATCTATTTGTTCACTTTGTTTCATATAGAGTCATATATTTTTTCCTCATGGGCCTGACTCTCCAGACCCTTCCACAAGTTTGTTGCCCTTCTCAAAGTGAGGGAATTCTCAAAGTCCCTTGTGATCTCTTTAATTCACCTGAAATTAGGTGAAATCACCCATTCCTCTAAAACATGACTGAGCAGTGATTTCTTTTACTTACTGGAAGTTGCCTCAAAGAACCTAAATATGTTTATTTTGCCATTTCCATTTCAATTTCTTTATTTCATCACCCATGTTGCTAAAAATGTCATAAGATAGAATAAAACAATCAAATAAACTACTAATGCCTGACCTTAATTATCAACAATTTAATTAGTTTACCAGCAAAAATTACCTTGCTGATGCAAACCCAACAGAAGTCCTTAGTGGACTCTCACTGCTAAATAAACATTATATTCCCACAAAATAAACTTCAATATTCTGCTGCTGTAAAGCCACAACTTCTGAAGCTTTTGTGTTGGAAACTTTGGGCAAACTTCTTACATTGAAAATACATTAATTTCTTTTTCAGATGTGAAATCAACAATTTTGCTTCTTTAATAAAAGAAGTAAACCTATGCATTAAAGTTTTAAATTTTTAGCAATATGACCTTTTTGAATTCTCTCTTTTAACAGGGTTTGTACTTTTCTGTAAAGCAATTCAGTGCTTCTCTACAGGTGAATTTAGTTTCTAAACTGTTAAAATTTTAATGGCCCCCTGTCTTCAGAGAAACAAAAGGTGCTGTGTTGAGGGTTTTCTGATAATAAATCTACTATATGGATGAAAGAAAAATATGAAAGCATTTAAACTCAGTTTTCAAATTCAATTGAGAAACAATTTCTTTCAGCAGTTTCATGAAAGAAGGACATGAATTACATCTAGAAATAAACAGGAGTACAGGAATTAATGTAGGATTTTTATAAAGGGCAGGTGGATGTGCAGCTTTCCTATTAAAAATAGAGTGTACAATTCCATTTCAGTATAAGCTTTACTTAATTGTAATAAAATTATCCTAATATAAAGCACAGAAAGAAAAAAAAGAAGTTTTTCCTCCCAGTTATCCTTGCCTTGCACATTTTGATTTCAAAAGGGCCAACGAATCTTAGAGCAAACAAATCTGCCCATCCAGGGACTTCACCTGCACCCTGGAAGGGGGTGAGCCTCACTTATTTCTGTTACTTATTTGAGAGTCCTCTTGCAAACACAAGCACCCCGGGCAGGAGGGGTTGGACATTCCAGCTGCAAATTCATGACCTTGCTGGTGATCACAGCTGTGTTATTTTCAATCTGGGCAATGTAAAGTGCTCAGATCTACAGCTTTTTGCTTCACATGCAAGCCATAACTCCTATCTGAATTGTCTTTGCTCCCTCCTGATATAAAGGAAACCTGGAGCTCCATGTCTTGTCCACATTAAAAGCTGATCTTCCTCACCACCATCAAGAAAAAAAAATACATTCACATGTAAAGGGATTTTTTTAACTGAATATAGGTTGATTCTGATAGCTAACCATGTTATTTGGTATGATTAATCTTTTTATAGAAATAACCTATTGATTATTAATATTTTGAAGGAGCATACAGGAATTCCTCCTCTTTTTCCAGGAATGGAAAGACAAACAACAAAATCATGACTACTTTCTGACAGCTGGACAGCTCTTCCTTGACACTGTGCTCCTGAAAACAGAAAAATTGTCATCTACTGGAAATCCAGATGTTTATTCTTGCCTTGGACAGGTAAATGAATGCTAGTGCTGCATTTTGTACATGATTAAATAATCCTTGTTAGATCAGCAATCCTCCCACCTTAAGTTTAGGCTGAAAAGTTAAAGTAACCTGAGGTGGTTTGTATTCCAGCACTGTGATTTTTAAATTCATTTTGAATCAAGTCTATAACTAACTATCAATCAAACCCAACATAAAAGGAGATTGCCCAAGAGTAGACGCTCTGACAGCCCAGATGTATAATTACTAATGTATTTAGAAACACCCTGCAAATCTGTAATAAAGATCAATGGCTTACAGCATAATTTGGCATCTAAAGCACAGAACTCTGATTGTATTGTGTTTGTAAACATGTTTTAAGCTGTTGATAAGGTCTGTCAAGCAGAGGAAATTGAAGTCACCGTGGCAAAGATCCCTGAGATAGTTAGCATCCGAAGAGAAAATGATGTGCCAACTTCCCTGAGCCTTGCTGCCATTTGTGACATTTGCAGCTGCACAAAACCAGCTTAGGGGAGGTCCCTGAACGAGTCAGGGTAGACAGTGCCATTCAAAACAAAAATCCCAGAGGTGAAGGGGCTGCGAGCAGCTGGATAATTCTAGATGTAAGGGAAAAAAAAAATACAGATTTCTAAAAGCAATAGTCGTTATCTTGTCACAAGGCCACTGCAGTAGGAAACGTCATCGTAGTCATTGAGTTTAGAGCTATGGTCACAAGTCATTAATTTTAATTTACTAGCAGTAGCTTGATTGGTACACAGTACCAAAGACCTGTAGAAATCCCCAGGTGAGGCACATTTGAAATTACCGGTTGGTGTGGATTCTGCTGCTGGTGACAAACGATCAACACTGGAAATATTTGGATTTTTCAGCAATGGGGAATATTTTCATCTGGGCCCCAAGCCACAGCTATGGAGAGCATCATGACTGATTAAACCCTGGCAGCAGCAACAGCACTCTACCATCATCTACAGAGAAATTTTCCATGGAAGAAAATTTTCCAGAAAACTCTCAAGGTACTAGATATTTCTCCCAGTGAAGTGGAACAGTAATGCTGCAAAACTGATTTCAATAGTTCCAAATTCCATCTATTTTGCGTTTCATTCTGTGAACACTGCAGAAATTGACGTTTGCCTAATAATATTTACAAACGGATTTACAGATAACCTGAAAATAAAGTCTACAGGAGAATATCATAATAAAGGGAAAATAGGATAACAGGTGTTTGAAAACTGGGAAAATCATCATTCTTCTGAGGAGTGCTAATTGTCAGTAAAATAATGGTTTCCATCAGTGGTTTACAGAGGCAATCAGAGATACCATGTGTTTATCACACCAAATAAAACACATTTGTTGGAGGCTTGAACCAGGTGAGCACACAAACAAGAACCTGGATATTTTTTAGAGTAGAATAATAATATTTTCAAAGCAACAGCAGCCCCACTAGCTAAGTCAAAGGGATTCTGAGAATACAGATTTTTTGTTTGTTTTTCTTTTTGTTTCTGTTTGAGCATGTTTATTCACACTACTTAAAGCAAATAGCCAGCCAGCAATGGAGCCTGGAAGAATTGTTTCTACATTCACTGCATTAGTGAGTTTTATTAATTCTCCAAGTTCATAACTTTAGTATAATTAATCAACAATAATTCATTCCTTTGTCTGTGTCACAACAATTTTCTAAAAATATTTTTTAAGTTAAGGGAAGGGAAACATTCTCCTCTCTAAGGTGGAATTTTGACACAATCCTGGGATCATGCTGACAGAATAACACCTAGGTGTTCTTTTCCCATATGTTGCCAGGAAAAATAGACCCATTTTAGCCAGAAAAAAAAATTCTAAGCTTTCCCAAAATTCTGTTTTTCACACAGAATTAAATAAGGGAAGGAAACCCAATCACACAGAGCACGCTGCCTCCCATGGGGAGAGTGCAGAGTGCCACAGACTGCTTTGGTTGTGAGGGTGATTCCCTGACAAACTCATGTTTTCTTGTCAGGAGCACAAGCCTGGCAGCAAGAGGAGCATGGCAGCAGGAGCTCTGGGGTGCCCAGGATGTCACAGCAACGTGGGCGAGGTTGTTCCTCACCCTGGCAGGAGCAGACAAACAGCAGCTGGTGCTGAGAGCACCAGACACCGATTTTTTTGGGGGGAAACCATGATAAATTAAACGCAACGTTTCTCGTGGCACTTCACCTCGCCCAGGGACACCCTGGCCACGGGGCAGCTTTGCTGAGACAGAATCTGCTCTGCAAGGGGTTTGCAGGTTGGTTGCAAATCCCATCCATTTAATTCTCTGTTCCTATAGCTTTCCTCACGATGCATTGTGAACACCTGTCAAGTCTGCCCGTGGTGAAACTGCCTGTGGTGGAGCTGTCAGGATCAGAAAAGAATACTAAATTAACTGGGCTTTAAAACTGATAGGAGCAGAAAGGTACCTGAAGGTCTATTGCTTTTCACTAATTCCCCTAGATCTTAAGAAACTCGTTCTTTGGCATAATTCTCATTCTGTTTGACAGTAACTGACCCTGCAGCGATTCCACCTTTTGAATTCATCAATCAGATTCCTTTTCTTCTCTATGGTTGCTAATCCTATCTCATTTCTTGTCCTACCCAACACACCCAGAGTTTAAAAGCTTAGAGACAGGTCATAAACCATGAGGTTCTCTAAGAGGTTGCTTCATTCTTTGCATGTTAAGAACCAGCATGGGAAAACTCTCCTTTTCTAGTGCAAGGAAAGAGAGAAAAACCCTAAACTCAGCATGCAAAATGAGGTCCCTTCCAACACCTACTCAGTGCAGACACACCAGGCTCCAGGCTCCCACATCCAGTTCTGTGGCTAGAAATAAAATACTTGTCATGAAATCGATGCCTTGGGAAGGCTGAGCTGGAACAGAGGCTAGACAGAGCTGGAGAATAAAGTAGGTATTTATTGAAAGGCCTTTAGGGTACACCTTGGGCAGGACAAGAGCCTGACCAGGGCTACGCCCAAAGTGGACCCAAAATGGTCACAAAATGGACAAACGGTCATGAGGTCTGACACTTTGATCAGTTTGGGTTCATTTGCATATTGGGGTTTAATTGTCCAATTACAGCTTTGGGTTGTGAGGTCCCATCCTTCTTGTTTCTCCCTCCAGCCATCCTTGGTTGTGCTACAGCATTGTCAGTGCCTTAGCAAGATAAATCCTTTCAAACTTCTGCATTTTCAGTTTCAAGATGGTCCCTACATGACAGGGTTAAATGTCAGGATTCTGAGATTAATCCACATCTATAAATGATACCAAAGCTTCAATCTCCTACTGATAAAATAGGCTGCCCTTTTTTTTTTACCATATTCAACTAAAACCAAATTTGTACATAGAGAATAAAATGATTCATCAAAATAAAATCCAGTTTTTCTCACAAGCAAGTAATTTATGTTCTTCAATTGAGTCATTATAGCATTCTACAGCTCTTCTCTGGTTATGGGTAAAAGAATGGACATTTCTGACAATGCAAATGGTTTTTAGTATCTGCTCCAAGCTTTACCTCTCCCTTTAGTGACATGGAAGACTCCACTCTCCCTAAGTGTTCTGTATTCAACTGTTCTGTTTCTTTCCACTGTTTTAGATTTTGTATCTGATCTTAATACAGGTTAAGGCCATAGGAAAAGAGACAAATGTATAATTATATTCAAAAAGGAAAGGAAACTATAACTGAGGGAAATTATAACCAGATATAATTTCTTGTTAATCCTGGCCAAAAGGAGGTATCGTAAGAATGGGAAAAACAACTGCAGAACAAAATTATAACCATGATATCACTTCTAACTAATCAAATAGAGCAAATGACCTGGGATTCCAATTAACCCATCTATACAATTTATCTGTCTGATGAGTCTATTTAGGCATACAGGGAGTTTAACAAGATTTCAATGTGTGGGGAACAAAAGTTGAATTCACAGATTTTTTTTGAGTAAAAATTTTCCCTTTTCCTCCCCCAATTTTAACTGATTAGTTAATCACCATCCAGATTTTTGATTGTTTTAACACAATGCAGCTGATTAGCAACCGTCTTGCTTTGGAAAGACAGGTATCTGCCAGGGAAAGCTGGAGTTTTCCTTAGAATGGAGAATGTAAACCCCTCACCCCCGCAAAATTATTATAATTTTGCAATTCAGGACATTCTGGCAAAGATTTGGGAATAGCAATAACAGATATTTACTAGGAATACTAACAATAGAGATGCAGTAGTAAAAACAAACAAACAAACAACAATCCTAGAAACCCTGACAAAGTCAGAGCTACAACCTGACACCCTGTTGGTCAGGGTGTTGGAAGCAGTCCACAGTGAGTCCTCCTGGAGTGGCAAATGTGGTTCTGTTGGGGCAGAGATGATCCTGAGAGAAAAGGGTCCA
Source organism: Phylloscopus trochilus trochilus (assembly GCA_016584745.2). NCBI lineage: Eukaryota > Metazoa > Chordata > Aves > Passeriformes > Phylloscopidae > Phylloscopus > Phylloscopus trochilus. The sequence goes on from WQNJ02000015.1 coordinate 27,559,271, forward strand.
GTGATGGTGAGAAGGGTCCAGTCTTCCTCCGGGAATCCAGTGGAACCAGATCCCTGGTGTTCCTGTGTCTCAGTTTTTATCCAGGTAGGAATGGTTGGCTCCCCCCACTGGGTGGAGCATCTCACACTGGGATGATGGAATATGTCCTTGGCAAGCCTTCATGGCCCATTAGCAGAAGATATCCCCTGGAGAGAGGAGGGGTGGTGGCAGAGATAAGGAACACTGAGCTGGGCCATGATCAGAAGGCATCTGCCCCCCTCCCCCCAGAGTTACAAGAGAGAAAGAAAAACGTCTCCCCAGCTGCTCTCAACAGATGAAATAGAATAGACATTTTTGGTTCCATAACTCAAGACAGCAACACCTTCCTGTTATACCAGCCATAAATTATTTCTGTTGTCTTTACTATCCATGCTGGTTTGGGCTAGAGTTAACTTCCTTCCAGGTAGCTGGTGTGGGGCTGTGTTCTGGATTTGAGCTGGGAACAGTGTTTATAACACAGGGATGTTTTTATTGTCACTGGACAGTGACTCTTAGGCATGAAGTCCATTTCTGCATCACATCTCTTGTTTTAGTTGCATCCAAAACTCCACAGGGTGTTGGAATGAGAGCACTTTGCAACTGGAGAAAGAGCCCAGGTAAGTGGGAAGGATCAGGAGCTCTCAAAAGGTCACTGTCCATCCCTCTGACCAGCTGACTTAGGTGCAGCTGCTTAGTCCATGAGACTACACTGGATTTATCAGGGAATGCAGAGAAGCTCAGCTGGTATTTCCTTCACACTCACTGCTGGATCCAGCCCTGCTACACCCAACCCAAGGTGCATTCCAGGTTGCTGGATGCAAGTGTTCTCCAACAAGGGAACTCTTGGCAGAACGTGCCGAGGGTCAGCATCAGTCGGCTTTGCTGAACACAGTGAAAGGGAGCCATTGATTCCCTGACTGAATGTGCTTTCTATTTTGGCACAGATTTGCACACTGCAAGTCCTGTTTTGATGCTGACTGTTCCCCAGGCCTCTCACCAAGTCTCCACATCTCAGTTCCCCCATGCACAGGGTGCTGCAGGAGATGATCCCGGTCAGGAGCTCTGAGGTAATGTCAGGCACTATTTTTATTGCCTATGATGAGTGCTGAATTTGTATTTGGAGTGGCTGCACAGGAAGAGCAGGGAGAGGATATAAAAATGCAGAGGAGTACCCAGTGCATGCCAAAGTGCAGCTTCACAGGCAAGCTCCTGTCTTTCAGGGAACTGTCAGCCACACGTGTAATAAACCACAATTGTGTTCAAAGCTAATGCTAATATGGCTCAGTGGGAGACTGGTTTTAAATGTCATATTTTCAAGCCCTTCTCTAAACTCTCTTTCCTAGAGAATACTTCAAGGGAACTGGCATTCTAATGAATTCCTTAGGCCTGATTTTCAGAGCTATTAAGTGTACCTCTGATCACAAGTGCAATAGGAGATACTGACAGATATTCAGGCTCATCCTATCTAGATAGACAGGTTGTATAAATACTCTATTTAAAATATTCCCACCCAAGTGGGAAGGAAGCAAGACAAATTAGCCTGAATCAGGATGAAGATGGCAGGGTGACAACACCACATCTTACCTACCTGAAGCAAGCTACTTCAAAATTATATGGGGAAAAAATCTACTTAAGGTATATAAACCTTTGCATCAACACATAGTACCAACAGATAATAACAGATAAAACAGTGAGTTTTGGTTATAATGGACACATTTTACAATTTATATTGTATATCTACAGTTGCACATACTTTTGCAGTGTTCTGATTTTTTGTGGAATATAAATTCTCTCCTGAAATTTGGAGAACCTGTCTCCTCTGCATAAGAATAAGCAGGGAATTTAGAATAATTTGGTCATTTTTAAAACATCCATCCTGGTATTGCCTAGAAAACATGTACACAAATTTAAAATTTCTTTGGCACCATGTAATATACCTTATGGGCTCACCACCTGTTTATTGATGCCCAGCCAGTCTCTGAACAGCAATTAGTCCTTCCCTGCCAAACTCTCCCCAGTTTCTGCACTGGACATAGCATTCCATGGCCTGAAATATCCCTCTGACCAGGCTGGATCATTGTCTTGCCCAGGCTCCCTCTGAGTTCCTTGTGCACCTTCTCACAGGCAGAGCATGGCAAACTCAAAAGCTGTGATTGCAAAGCCAAAACCACGCAGCAACAACTACAACATCAATGTCCTACCATGTTATCCTCACTCTAAATCCAAAATACAACATGGTAAGAGGTGCTAGGAAGAGAATTAACTGTCTCCCAGCGGAAGCCAGGCCAGCCTGTATCTCTCACTATAATATATTACACCCCTTTCCCTCACAGTTTACTCCTCTTTCTCTCCTCTTGGCCATTTGGCAGTTGCAGCAAAGTTGTGTGCAACAAAAAGTACCTGGTGCTTTGCACTGGGAAAGAAGGCAATGCATCAGCCTGGGATGGAAAAAGAGGGAGCTCTGTAGCAGAGGAGCAGAAACTGAGAGCCCCCGGCCCCAAGTGCTCTGATTTTCCTTTAAGTGGAGTTTGATGAAACAGAAATCCTGCTCAGAGCTGTTCATCACAGCTGGAGAGAACAATTAAACATGAGCCTCCTAGATGTTTAGTCAACAGGGAGCTGTCTGTCTAACATGGCTCTAGCTGAAAAATATGAGATTTCAGAGCCCTAAATACATTTCTATTCAGGAAATGGGACACCAGGACAATGTGATATTTCATGAAGACAAGGCCTATACAAGTTCATTATTTAAATGAAGACCTGGACATGTAAAGACAATAATTAACTTATTTGAAGGTCTAAAAGTTATCTAAATAGGAGAGATACAGGTGCTGTGTGTGTCCCATCCCTTCCCCACTCCCAGCATCTCCTAAAGAAAAACGAGATAAAAATAAGGGAGACAATGACAATTACCCTCCTAATTAAAGAATAAGCAAAAGGCTAGGCTGCAAAAGCAAGTTATTCCTGGTAGGTTATTCCCAGTTGTTCCTCAGTCTAAATAAGACTGCTTTCTCCTCAAATGTCACAGCATATTAAGTGCCAGGAGAGAATTATTTCAGCGTATGATGAACAAAACAACACAACCGCCAGGAACGGAGTCACAGAGCTGTCCATGAAGTGAATTGCAGCTCAAATTGAAGATAATTAGGAGTCAAGACTCCTACAGTATGAATCCTGCTGCAGAAGAAAACCCCCATGACATTTTATACCCTTCTCACTTGTTTTGATATACACAAGATATTGGCAAATGAAGGTCAAACAATTCTTCCAAGTATCCGTAGTGAGGTAAGGAAAGTGGGCATCATCAAAACTTCCCAGTCTAAGCTGGCAGGATCAGGATTTGCTTCCGAGCACATCCCCATGAGTACAGGGGAAGTCAGGAAGGCCAAGGGAAAGTCAACACTGCTGATGCTGCCCATCCTTGTGTTTCTCTTTTCATGATGTGAAACCATGCTCAGGCCTTGTTCTGACAACACTCAGCTGATTATCTCCACAGCTTTTCATCTCCTTGATTCTGTGTTTCAGGTTGTCCCTGATACTAAAACATCAGCTCCTGACAAACCCTGCTGAGCTGTTCTCTCCCTGCGCCAGGGCTTCAAACTGCAGCTTCTAAACCCACCTGCCAGCTTTGCAAAGGGTGATGGCTTCAGAGTCATTCCTGCATGGTTTGAGGCTATTTTTAATGTTCAATATTCATGTTATTGCTGCACAGGAGCTTATGAAAGCTATTAGTTATAACACTTAACTTCTGTGTGAGAGGAAATTAAAATTGCCTTTAGGAGGAATGAATGGGCCATAGAACTACTAAATGCCTGACTATAACATTTTCTATATGTTTACTGATCTAAGAACAATAAACTACAATTCACTTGACATACTAAGTTTTATTTATTTATTTAATAGCACAGCTATGTCACAATTATTTCCAAAATGTATTTTCAGACCCACTAATCTTTTCATGAACATGATTAACCATGATGTGGCTAAGTCCTCAAGTAGTCCAAGCAACAGATAAAATATATTTTAGATGACAAATTAGAAACAGAATTCTTCTCGTAATGTACCAAAATGGACCACAAGCACATTTGTTTCTCTCGCTGATCATTAATTCAAACTAAATTTAACTATGCATGCTAATTAAAATTTTGTTGGTCTTCACTGCCTCCTGACAAAAAACCCACAGAGCCAATGGTTGCACTGAACTAATTTCACTGACAAATGCTTGGCACAGCAAGCATTGTCACAGTCTGCTGAAACTTCAGATTTAGTGAAAAACTAACTGTATTTTGATCAATTCTGAAATATGCCCAAATACTTAATTTTGCAAAGGATCTGTTATGCACTGACTCCTCAAATGCTAAATATTTCAATGCCTGTTGTTCTGCTGCTGAAAAAGCCCAATTTATAATATTCATAAATCCTGCCTAACATCCAGAGAAATATAGAAGACAGAAGTGAAAATTATTCTGCTAGGTTATCCTTAAAGATATCAAAATGTTTCAGCATTATCTTTTAATACAAATTTACTTGTCTGTGGTAAAAAAGTGGGAATTTTTGGATAGTATTTATATACAAACAGGAAATTATGCAGTTAATTAATTGCATCCTCATTTCACTGTTTCAGATCTACACTGCCAACTCCCAGGCAGAAGCCTGAAGAAGCCAGTATTGTGATTTTTGACAGAAAATGAGATTAGTTTTTACTTGCAGGCGATGCCTTGGGAAGGCTGACCTGAAACAGAGTGGACAGAGCTGGAGAATAAAGTAGGTATTTACTGAAAGGCCTTTAGGGTACACCTTGGACAGCACGAGGGCCTGGCCAGGGCTACACCCAAGGTGGACCCAAAATGGCCACAAAATGGACAAATGGTCAGGAGGTCTCACACTTTGATCAGTTTGGGTCTATTTGCATATTGGGGTTTGATTGTCCAATTACAGCTTTGGGTTGTGAGGTCCCATCCTTCCTGTCCCTCCCTCCCTCCCTCCCTCCCTCCCCCTTCCTGTCCCACCCTTGTTTGTGCTTTTGGGCTGAAAGTTGTCCTTGGTGTGCAGCAGGAACAGGATTTGTTTTGTGTCCCTGCTCTGTGAAGAGCTGAGTGACCCTGAATGTGAGGCTGAGAGCTGCACCCCTGGGCAGCACAGAGTCTGAAAAACAGAAGAACTCAAACGTAAGGCATCACAGGCCTAACAGAGATGCAGGAGCTCATGGATGGCCCATGGCAGAAGCCAAGGCCAGGGGTGAGGACACAACAGAGTTTGTGTCTGTCACAATGGCACCGTGGAGAATCCCAGGGCTGCTCACAGGGATTCTGCACAGGAGGCTCAGCTTTCCCTCCCAAGTGAAGCTACAGCAACTTTTGAAGTTCTGAGGATGGCACCAACCCGTGTCTCTCACATCGCTTTAAACGTGCTTTGTTGAAGATAACACAAGAAAGCCTCCTGGGGCTGTGTAGTCTCCTGTTGTGATTATTATTCAGCAGCAAATGCCTGCCTGGATCCTACTGTGCTCTATTCTAAATCAGTACAACTATCTGCTAGCTGACACCTCCTGAAATCTGACTGCATCTTAGGGGACAGTCTGCGCTGTAAATTATTTATTCAGACTTACACTGCTTGCTTTTCTCTGCTCAGAAAGAGCTAGAATGGCCAGGCCCTCGTGGCTTGTTGCTTGACTGGATTTAAGATTATTTCAGTCTCTTGGCTTTATGTCTATTATCTTAAATAAAGTATTTCCTTTATGTATTAATAGAAAGATTGTTTTACAATGCCAAAATTTCACCTTATTCACAAGAATAAACAAGATTTAAAGAATTTTAAAAATAATTAATTTCTAAGTTATTTTTTTTCCATTCCTGCTTGTATTGATTGTATACCAAAGTACTGTGATCCATCACAAACTAACTTAGAAGTAAAAGAAACAATTCTGATCTTACTAAACTTACAAACAATTGTACATGTCCTCTGTGGCCAACCATTATAAAAAACTCTTGTTATTTTTTTAATTGGCTTCTGGTATTTGGTAGAATTTTTTTCCTTGTTTGTTTTGTTTTTTTTAGTTAAGTTTTGAGACAGCCAAAGATAGAAAGAGAGAAGAAGAACTGAGGTCACTGCTGAGCCTTTGACTCAATATCAGGGCCTCATTATCCTCCTGATACTTGGTTTGATGTTTGATTCCCTTTTTCAGCCTTTCCTCCAGCCCCTCCCTCATCTCCTCTGACCCCACTTCAGGTTCTCCCTGTCCCTGCTGTCCTGAGGAGACAGAGCTGGACACAGCACCCCAGATGTGCCTGAGCAGAGGGGCAGGATCCCCTCCCTGACCTGCTGCCAATTGTCTCACTACGTCTGACACCATTAAGTCTCCATCAGGCAGAGAAATCTCAAATAACTGCTCCTCCAACAGGCATTTTGATAAGTTAGCACAGCAGTCCATAAACATGTTTCATATTAGTAAAACAAATTCCTGTTTGCAGCCGAACGTGGCAGCGCATATTGCTGTGAGATGGCCTTTACAAAGGCAATAATAAATCACAAATACCCTTAATAGGATAATACTACCATGAATGTGGAAAGAAATAAGCATCTGTAACCCGCGGATTAAAAGAGGCAGCATATTTAATATGAAACAATGTAATGTAATGCCAACATGAGATGGGAAGATTACAAATTTCTTCAATTAGTCATACAGCCAAAGCATGAATACAAATACTCACTATCAGCACTCTGAGATATAAAGCACATCAGAAAATAGGTCAAAATTAAGCATATCAGCACTGCTCAAACAAATGACAGTCATGTGAAGATAGTGGTTTGAGTTTTTTTTTTTTTTTTGGGTTTTTTTTTTTTTTTTTTAATATACTATCAGATATTGAATTCTGGCTGTTTTTATCAAATAACTTCACTTTTTGTTACTTTCCTGTTAGGATTAGGCTGTGATGAGCCCAGTTCTTCCAAGACATCTAAAGTGTTGCCCCCCCACACCCACATTTCTCTTTTTTGTTTGGGAGTGGGGAAAGAATAAAGTATAACATCTCATAAGCCATCTAGATAGAAAGACCCTTCAGGAATCTAATATTTTCATTTAATTGCTAGACTCTGCTTGGCAACTAAAAAAATTAAAAATCTCTCTCTGTCTATCTAGCTCACAGTCTGAGCATCATGTTACCTAGGAAAACACTCTCTTTATGCAATCTGATCCATTTCTTCATGTCCTTTGGGTTTCTCCTGTGGCCATTATCACACAATGGCCAAGGATAGCAAGTTCCAAGGGTAAATATGTTTGATTTAGTGAACACACTGATTGGGACCAGCTTTTTGATCCATCTGATTGGCCTCCAGCTGTGTGTCAGGGCTGTTCACTTCACTGCTAGGGATCACAAATTTCCTGTACTTTAAGGCTCATGAACAAGTGCAATCTTGTGAATCAAAAACCGTCAAACATTGTTACCAAAACTGTTCACTTGCATAAACCAAAAGGAAAGACATCAAATCCACACCACCAAAGACTGGAGTACCATTCTCTGAAAGCAAACCCAGTGAGTTTCTGCCAATTCTACCATCTTTCCACTTGTCCTGCTCTTGCCCTGAGGAGCTGAGGACCAATATTCTAAATGCAAAGTGCATGCAAGGGAGAGATTCTACTGCAAACAGCACCTCTGCAAAGGAAACCTCAGCCCATGCCATCTATTCTCTACTGAAAACTAAATCATCAGTAATTTTTAAAAATACTCAGGCACCAGAAGCTTGAACCCCAGCTGGTATTTCTAGAGACAATTGATAATTATAAACCTTTGCCTTTCTGTCAAAAGGGCTTGAAGGACTTTGCTGTACCAACAGAGCAGCACCTGCCTGCTCAGGGGGCAGCTTTGGCACTCCTGAAACAAGGAATTCAGCAATTTTTCACCCTCACTCTTCTCAGCAGTTGCTGCTAATGAAAATGATAACCAAGAGACCAACCATTGTAAAGTTACAATGAGGAACCAGGATAACAGTAAAAATTTCAATATTAAAGCTGAGTAAGATGGTTTTGATTCAATTAATTTGCAGATTATTTTGGAATAAAAACAAACAAACAAACAAACAAACAAAAAAGATCTGTGGTTTGAAATTTGTTGTGTACCAAAAGTTTCAGCAGGGATCTTATGGTATAGCTATGGAACGGGAGAGGTCACAATTAATGGTTTTAAGTTTTACCTCAATACTGCCAACGTTTATTCTGGACTCTTGGTACTTATGCTTCAAAACATCATTGTTTTTAAAACCTTATTTTGTACATTTTCATTTGCATCAACCCAAGGGAATAAAGAAAACATTACAAGGAGATCTTTAAAATGAATTTTTTTTTCAGTCCAAGACACTGCATTTTGATGCAAGTAATTTTTGTTTACCACATAATCAATCATAATCTTAAACTTTTCCTCCTTCAGTTTAACAAATCATTTTCCACCCCAAACCTCGAGATGTATTTCAGAAAATCAGACAAATAATGTCTCTGTATTTGCTTAAAAATGCATTTTTCTTATCCAAGAAATGTAACATCAACTGGACATGTTAACTTTTTAAACCCTCAATTTTATGCTTTTCCTCATTTATGCATTGTCTATTTCCATCTCCCAGTTTTTCGTACTCAAATTTGATATGGGATTAGCAATTTCATAGGTCAAATCTCTTTGGATTTGGGAGATACTTAGAATTTTATGTGATAAATTTTCCAAGTCCCTAAGCAATGATTCTGCATTACAGGTGTCGGTATTTTTCTCTGATGTTACAACCAGCCAGTTTGTCCAGCATTCAAAATCACTAGCAGTACTGAAAACTGGAATTTTTCCTGTTTAATCTTTCCACATGTGGTACTGTTTTCTCCAAATACCTCCAAGACAGCCTGATAATTAGCATACATCAAATGCATTGCTGGCTATTACCAAAAATAGGGCTCCTTTCAACATGCTGAAGGCAACAGTTGCTGACAGAAATTAAGTAGCTGTTTTAATCTTTGTGATATCTTCCATATTTCAAGAGCTACAGCCCAGTGGAGGTTTTTAGTTGTCCTTTTCCAATCTTTCCCCCACCCACCCCGATTCCTATTTATGCCTGAATATAGAGATGCTTCATACTCAGTCCTGATGTAAAGCCCTTAAAAGCAATTCCCTTAATTTAATTTTTTTTTTCTGAGTAATTTGAAATATCATAACATGTGATTTAGAAATGTCTGGGAAGAAAAACTATTTATTGATGCTGTCCCTAATAACACTCTGAAGTGCTGCTTTTCATCTTTGGTTCTTGCAGTTCTTCAGCTGTGAAAAATTTTCTTTTTCTATAATATTATAGAGCCTCAGAACTACAAGTGCAGAATAAAAGGCAGACACTACTCTCAATTCCCAGGCACCTTGCCCTGGAATGCTGCAGTTACAGGATTCACACATAGCATGATTCACTCTCTGCTCCAGGAAGATAATGGAAGTGGCTTGAGGTAGATCAGAATTAGTGATTCTCCAAAGAATTTTCTCTACCCTCCCCTTTGAGAAAAGGTTTATTTTAGTAAACGCTGAAGCTGATTTGAAAGAATAAGAGCAGCTTTTTTCCTCTAAAGGAGCTCGTCCCCCAGCTAAACAGTAACACAAATCCATCCTGACTGCTATGAATTGCTTCTCAGCATTGATTCACTGGCTGCTGACCGTTTTATAAAGTGGGCAGCCTGAATTCTGCAGACCAAGTTGGGAGTAAAAGCGTTCCTAACTGAAGATTAATATTGACATGTATTCCTGCCATAATAAGAAATCCAGGGGAACACACTTAGTACATTATAAGTGATCACTTCATTATCCAAATTTGCGTCTTCCAATATCTCCTCAGAAAACACTGCACAGTGGCCTCTGTGTTCCCGAAGAACTGTATTTGTTCTTTTATTGAAATATTGCCATCAGAAAGCATCGTTTGTTCCCATCCATAATTCAGAGTTTCCTTCAGAAAAGGCAGGAGCTGACTGTTCAAATATATTGAAACTCTCATAGCCTGCAGCACCTGCTGCAATGCATTATTGATACTCAGCGGTGGCGCTGACGCAGCTCTGGGAGCATCTGCTTTCCTCTGGATGGGAGAGCTCCAAAAAGAGACACATTTCCTGTGGACTTCCTTTTTCTAGTACTTTCCCAAGATGGATTCTTAAAAAGAGTGACCTCTGAATTCTAAGTTGAACATCTTGAGGAAGCCTCCGCAGTTTTTTTTTTTACTAACAGTATTTTATTTTTAATTTCCCCCCCACCCCCAACCCATCACTTTCCTTCACTCTCCTTCATTCCACATGGGAATGGAGCCAGTTTAGAGGGAGTCAGGAAGGCTAGCAGATCTGTGCCCTCAGTTCCCTGGCAAAGCTCCTCTAATTCCGTGATTAGTCAGTACTTAGGGTAAAGTTTCTATCAACTTTTCCCAGCCTCTCTGAGATCAGCTCAGTTTGTTGCAGCATGGCGATAAATTCCAAGGTTGCAGGTTCAGTCCTTGTAAGGCCCATTCAGTAAAGAGTTGGACTTGAGGATCCTTTTCAGTCCATTCTAACTCAGAATAGCCCGTGATTCTGATTCTGTGTTCTCTCAGGTCTGGCCTAGTGCCCCCTATTTTTGATGTGGTAAGTCAAATAAGGTTTGTTTGGGGACAAAAAGGAATTCCCTTCTGGCTAAATCAGAATCCAGCATGAATTTCCTCAAAAGATAAAGCTCAGTTCTTTGCTGATTGTGAACTCCTACCTGGTTCAAAAGCAGTTTGGGTTCCTGACAAAAGATGAAGTGCAGGGCTGGATCTTTACTGGCAATTTTACTGGCAACCTTCAGTCCTTTAGGTTATATCACTCATGACACCAACATCACAACAGAAAAAGGCATGAGCAGAAATGGAGAGGAATGAAGCCACAATATGTAATTTATTGCTGCAATCTTTAGATCCCAAGTGAGTTAATTTAATAAAAAAAAAAAAAAAGCCTGTCAGGTAATTATTTTGTGCTTTGGGTTTCTTTTTTTCTTGACTCGAACAATGAATCATTAAATAAGTGAGAGCTTGAAGATACCATGCTGAGGAGAACTGTCTAGCATCAGTAAGCAGAGAAAAATCTGATTCTGATAGCAGCCTCATCAGTTACTACATAATTTAAATGGAAGTTGGATAATCCTAAAGGCTTTTAGAATCTCATCTAAACAGTGCTATTACTCATTCTCAAAACATTTTATTGCAGGAAGACCGCTTTTTATGCTCTCAGATAAATTTAACAGGATCCCTGTAATTTTATTTTTATGTAAATATGTACACCCCATATATAATAAAATGGTTCACTGCTGAGCATTTAAAGCACAGGCATGTACAGCTCTTTTTACATTGAATATGAGCCCTCAAATAAAACATACACCAATGGACTACTTTTAATTTGGACAGATCCACTCCCTCTCTCTCCTGCTTCCTAATCAAGCAGTAATTACCATTTACAAAATTTATACTGCCTGACCTATCAGCTTGCTGATTAAGATCCATCCATCCATCACTTGACAAAGAAATCTAATCCTTTATTTTTCTCCCAAGCTTTCTGTTTTTACAGAAAACAAATGAAAACAAATACATGCAGAAAGAATTCTGCTTCTGTTTCAATGTGCACCAAAAAAGTTTACAATAAAGACATGATACAGCATTAGATGGCCCTAAGACATTGTGACACAGAAATCCTGAGCTGAGTTCAGGGTAAAAAATCTGCTGAAGGTAGCATGATAAGAGAGATCTCTCAATAAAGGTGAAGAGTTGTCTACCAGTTCCTGATGTACTCAGGAAACCCTTAATTGGTCATTTAATCCCTTTAGCTCCTGCCCTTATGGTGCTGCCAGGCAAGCCTGGTGCCAGCAATCTGGGCAATGGCCACAAACCAGATGCTTTGAATAAATGAACAGAAGATAACCTGTGAGCAGAGAGCCCCTTCCAGAGCCAGGCTTGTACAAAAAAAAAAAAAAAAAAAAGAAAAAAAGCAAAATTTCTCCATTTCTATTTTCTAAACCCGTTCTTGTTTTAGAAATATCTGCAGATCTGTCTTCACATCTAGTTATTATTATGCATGTATTTCCTGCTCATTTCCATAAAACTGCTCATTATTTTTCATTAACGGATGGAATCAGAAATAGATTTAAAGCAGAGAGTTCACTTGCCTTGTAAAAGTTGGCAATATAAAATGAAGCGACCTCTCTATGTATATTAATCACTTATCTCAGGGCATTATGCCATATGACTGGAAAATATTCATAATATCCAGGTTCTTTAGCTTCAGCAAGTGTATCTTCACCCACAGTTGTGGTTTTTTTATTTTTTTAAATTCATTTATTTATTATTTTTATTTTTATTATTAATTAGAATTGTATATGGGACACAATTCTTGTTAAGTATTTAAATGTATTTGTAGTATCAGTTTTCATTTATTTGTTTTTATGATTACAGAGTTATTTCATCAGCCTGTTTTCTTTCCATTTTCTAGTCAAACAGCAGCTTTTGTAAGACTCAATATTCCAACTGGAAAAACAAAAATCAGTAGAATATATAACTCATCTCAGATAAACAGAAAGAGAATATGGGGATTTACATCACAAGAGAAAAATATTTTTTTTCTGTTTCCAACAAAAGATTTTCAAAAGAAAGCTTCATTCAGCTGCCTACTGTGTTCCCCAGCCATTTTCTCTAATGCCCTTTAATCCACTTTGTGCAGAACACCTGGAATCCCAGAACAGCAAACAGGGAACCTTGAACCTGAGAGGTCCAAGTGCTCGTGGTGCAGAACCTCCCATGAAACATGGACAGCTCCAAAACAGCAGCATGGGCTGATACAACTCACCAGGATGATACAACTCACACAGAGCAATGAGGACCTTTGTTTGAAATACGGGAGCATAAAACCCTCTTCTGGTCATCCCTGAGGAGCCCATCAACCCAGCAGCCAGCTGAAGAATATTTTGGTGGGTTTTATATTTCATGTTTATACTACTTTTTTTAGGAAAAAATATTTATACTATTTTTTAGAAAAATATTACTAATCACCTCTAGGGTTACTTTTAACTTTTGCAGGACTTTTCCAAAACTCATTAGTTCAGTGGTCAGATTCCAGGCCCACAAGTTCTGAATGATATCATGAATGAGCTGTGAAAATGTTGGGAAGGGAAATGTGTGTGTGTCCCAGGGCCTTTTACCTGGCTCTGGAAGGAAGAAAAGAAACAAGAAACAGAATTCCAGCCCTGAGCTGCAACTCTGTGATGTTCTACATGATCCACAGTTATCTTGGGTTTGTCATTGATGAGTTTTTGAACAGTACATATCACGCAAATCATGTATGCTTGGTCACTCATGACTCCTAAAACATGAATTATTAAATCTGAATTTGTCAGAAAAACTTCCTTCCCTTTCAGTCTCTGCCCTCTCTCATTCCTTCAGTTTAAAGTCATTATTATTGCTTCCTTGGCTCTTTTTCACAACTGATTTGCAGATGGGCTGGCTGTAGTTTGAGGATCTATACTACACCAAAAAAAAAAAAAAAAAAAAAAAAAAAAAAAAAAAAAAAAAAAAAAAAAAAATTTGGAAGACTTTCTATGCAAATTTGTAAAAACTAGAAACAAAAAAAAAGCCAAAACAAGCTCCCCAAAATATTTTTCTGTGACAAAGACATCTGTGCAAGAGCAATCCCTGCACAACCAAGCAAGCGCCCTGCAAACCTCTACACGTCTGCTGTCTCCAGGAGGAGTGACAGAAACACAAGGGAGCAAAATCTGTATTTCATTCCGGATTCCTGCTTCAGCCAGAGGCTACATAGACAACAGGTAGTCCCCCAGGTTCCTATTTATGTTTTCCTCAGGAGCTGACAACCATTAATAATTCATTCCCTAAATCGCATTTGGGTGTCACCGTGAGTGATGTCACCTTCAGAAGCACGATGGTGAGCGACTTCCACCCCATCCCTGGCAAGGCCTCATTCTGTCTTGGTTTGCACTCGTGATGAGCTGTCAAACCCAATTTCCTGCCAGCTCCTTGTCAGAGCTGTGCTTGATGTCAGATATCAAACAACGCCCTTGACGCCTCTCCCTTCGCGCTCCCTCCGCCTTCTGGGGGCTGCGAGGGAGAGGGTGACATTTGTGGGCTTGCATCAAACAAAGAGAGCTAATCCACCAACTGCTTTTTTAAACAATCTGTTTACAAACGAATCCCAAATGATTAAGTGCTAAATAAATCTGCAAACAGCAGAAATTTCTGCTCTTTCCGCCCTTGAACTACTTTCCAGAAACTTGGTAATCAGCGGCGGTTTTGTTCTGATTATAAGTTATTGAATGTGATCGTTTTGCATATAAATTCCTCCCTACTTTTGAATTTAAATATACTTTAAATGGCATATTCAGTGAAGCAGACTCCTACATTTGCCATCAGTACTGCTGACAAAAAATGTCTTTTAGAGTACCAGTCTGACATATTTTCTAGAAAGTGAAAGTATACTTTATAAGAAGTGCACTTTTCCATGAATTATGACGACAGCCTTATAATATTCCAGCTAATTCCATCCTCTCTGAAGTATGACCACGACATCCCATTTAAAAAAAACAAACCAGCAGCCCTACCTTATACTCAAGATGCCCCAAGGAGATGTATTAATCCTACAAACAAATCCACCCTGTGTCTGTGAAACACTATTGTCAGCCCTTACAATCATCTTGTGAGGAACATGCACAGACCTGCCTATGGAAGTTCCCATTAAAAAAAAAGCTCACCCATGCCCTGAAAAGCCCTTTGTCCAGTGTTTTCAGATTTCTTTTGTTCCAGCTTCCAGGTTATAAATTGTTACTGCTTTATTTCTGATTTTACCTAAACTTTTATGAGTATCTAGGAAAAAAAGATACTAAAAATCCCCAACAAAACACTAAACCACATTATTTTGTGCACTCTCCCATTAACGCTACTTAGGATTGGTGGAAGAAGTTGGGTTTATATTAATTTTTAATTGCATTTAAAGTAATTTTTAAAACCAAAGTAGTGAACTAGTTTCTACTACCATTGATTTACAAAAAGAACAACAACAAAAAATCAAGTAAAAAGCTTTTCAAATTTCACATAAGTAATTGAAAGCACCAGCTTCATAAATACATCTTCAGGAAAGGTCTTAGGAAAGAAACGAGTAGAGGCAAAGGTCCCCAAAATTTATTGGAATTCTTGGTTTCAGTGGCGTTAAAAATTTATCTGTTGAAGATTTGATCCCTTTGGCTCCCGCTGCTCCAGGGACCTCGTGGTAACTTCAAAAAGGCAGCAGCATGCTCCTCCCTAACCCCACACTCCAGCCCAAGGTCACACTGCACTTGCACAGAGCAGTTCCCCAAGAGCAACCCCAAACCTGGCAGGACAAAGAGCAATTGCTTGGAATAATGGAGCAGGAACAATGATGCCAGCACACATCTCCCTGCAATGAGCAGCAGGAGAGCTCTGCCAGGGATGGGCTGCCATTGGAACTTTGTTCAGGCCCCAAGACTCTTGTTCTCCTTTTATTTGCATCTCCGTAGGTGAAGGGGCTTTGATGTCTACAAGAAAGTTCTGAGAGCGTGAGACTGCTTTAAATAGGGAGGGGAAGAACTGAGTCAGCCTTGACCCCACGACTCCTCTGTGCAGGGCTGATCCCTCAACATGCAGTATAACAGCCGCTGATTAAAAAAAAAATAAAATAAAAAGGGCATTATAAAAGTGCAAAAAAAGGAAAGAATGAGGAATCAATGGCTTTAAGTGAAGATCTTTCTCGATTCTGCTGGCTGGAACAAAGGAGACATGGCCAGAAATTTCATTCACAGAGGACTCCTTTGAAACATACCGCAGCACTGGAACTGCCCAAATGTCTAGGCAGCGTTGTACTGGAACAGATTTGACAGCACAGGGCAGACTCACAACTTTACTTCCAGGGAAGCTGTGGCAATTCACAATGGCTGAGAACTCAGCCCAATTTTAGAAGACTTTCAATGAATCACTTCTAATACAGTGCAGATGTAGCAGATGTATCTCTGCAGGATTTCAGACCAGACTTTGGGTATAGAGAATTAGTTACATTTCATAATGACATTATTTCCAGATGTCTGAAAGAGATCAGAAGAAAACTAACATCTGTTGAGGGACCAAAAATACTGTGTACTTTTAAATATGCAGCAAGAAATATATCAAGTTTCAGAAAAGGAAACAATTCCTAGGAAATCTATGCTAATAAAATACACAAGGTTTTCAAGAAAATGTTTCTAGCACAAAGTTCTTCCACCTTTGAGAGGCAAATATAAAGTTCCCTTTTAAAATTAGGTTGGAATTTTATAATAGCAAAAAACACACACCTATATAAAATCACTTCCTGGAACACCTGGAATACACTGGACAAGGAATACAACATGACAAGGACACAAAAAATCATTTCCATTTCAATGAGAGAAATTACAGATCAAGCACTTCCTGATCCAAATCATCAAGCACCAAAATGGAATTTTGTGCTTCTCCACTGCACTTCTAGGACTGTGCTCAGGACAATGCTGGTTATTCCACTAGTCTGAGACAACTGGAATTCAAAATATATTTGGAAACTGAAGAGGAAAACAAACAAACAAACAAAACCCTGGGAAGTCTAATTATGAGGTAACAACACAATCCTCTTGGAGTTCATTTATGGATAGATACAGAGTACTGAAAAATAGGCTAAGTCAAGTTTTCCTGTGGAAGAGAATCCTATTAAATTAATAATTAAGGAGCCTTTCATTCTTTCATGCCTACATTGTGCTAATAAGAACTTGTTTCATGTAGTAACTCCAGAGGGAGTCACACACTGACAACAGCTAAAAGCTTCATAAATACCAGTTGTAACACTTCTCAGTCACATTTCTGATCTGAAACAGCTCAGAAGTGCAGGAAAACCACTGATGGATGTTCACTTGGAAAGTTGAGGGGTAAGATTAGACAGAACTTTTTTCTCCAAGTGAGAGGAATCAAGAGTCAAATACTGGATGTAACTTCAGCTTTATTGTGAATTCTCTAAAGAAAATCTAAGCAAGCTTTGCCTTTTTATTAATCTTATTTCCAGATGATGCCTCTGAGCTGTTTCTGGGTGGTCTTTGCTGGAGAGATTTTGAGGCTTGAAAAGTTCTCCTAGGTATGTCCAATATGAGCTTTAAGCAAATAACCAGCTGACATATTTTAAGAGGTGACCTAATTTAAGATCCCTTGTGAACCATTAATTAATTCATCATGTTGATTTATTCCATCCATTGCCTGCTTTGTCTGTTCCCATTACTTCCTAAGAAAATTAAAAATTCTTTAAATTATTAAAGACTAAGGGAGACTTATGAAGCCTTTAATTTATTAAACTATTTCTCATGGATTACAAATGCATCATACACAAGTGACTTCCCTACAAGAATTCCAACAGCAAGAAAACATTCCAGAATGATCCTCTCAAAGACTGACTGAGCACAACCTCTGTTACTGACTCACACCACTGCTCATGAGATGCCAGATGCAGCTTTTTCCTCTGAGTACAGCTGAGAAATCAAGTTTATTCCACGGCCCTGCGATGTTTTAAATAAGGTCCAGCATGTTGCAGAACAAAAATGTGTATTTCTGACTTTTCACTAACCATGGTAGGTTACTAACTGTCTTGGGTTGTGGAACCAAAAATGTGTATTCTATTTCATTTGTTAAAAGCAGCTGGGGAGATGTTTTTCTTTATCTCTTGTAACTCTGGGAGGGGGCGGGGGGGTGGATGCCTTCTGATCATGGCCCAGCTGTTCAAACCAGGTGGGACAGTGTTTCTTATCTCTTTCACCACCTCTCCTCCCTCCAGGGGAATATTTTCTGCTAATGGACCATTAAGACACCCCTAAAAGCACACATCCCCAAAGCAGAACATCCACATTACATTATCCTATTGTGAGATGCTCCACCCCGTGGGGGGAGCCAACCATTCCCACCTGGATAAAAACTGAGATGTAGGAACAGAAAGTATCCAGCTTCACCCGATTCCTGGAGGAAGACTGGACCCTTCTCACCACCACTGGACCCTTGTTCTATAGGATCATCTCTACTCCACCAGAACCACATCTGCCACTCCAGGAGGACTCACAGTGGACTGCGTCCAGCACCCTGACCAACAGGGTGTCAGGTGACTCTGTCAGGGTTTTCCAAAATTGGTGTTTGTTTGTTTGCTTGTTTGGTTGGGTGGTTTTGTTTTCTACTACATTTGTATTGTTAATATTCCTAGTAAAGAACTGTTATTCCTATTCCCAAATCTTTGCCTGAAAGCCCTTAATGGCAAAATTATAATTTGGTGGGGGTGAGGGGTTTACATTCCCCATTCTAAGGGAAACTCCAGCTTTCCCTGGCAGATACCTGTCTTTCCAAACCAAGACACAAACACTTCAAGGAAATAACTTTATGAGCAGGCTGAACTTTGAAAGCACACCTCACATCTGCTGCTCCTGCAGCAGGCTCCAATTTTCGTTCACTCGGACAGCAAGGCCAGTTTGAGGGGTCTCTCAGTGGAGTGCAAATGGGTCTGAGCTTTCTCTGAGCTGCCCATAAAAAGCTCCCAGAAGTGAAGAATTTAATTCTTCTGGTATGGCAGCTTCTTCTGGTATGAGCTGTTTCCAGGGCAGAGCAGGAGAACACACAGCAGGTTGTTGTATTTTCCTGAATGTCTCTGTATAGACACACAACACAAAAAAGATCTACTGTGAATTTACCCAGCTGTGAGGCTTCAAATCCCAAGATTAATGAGTTTTATACTTGATAAAAGAGTCACAGCATATAACTATCATTTTTCCTGAAATTACAGTTTTGCTTTGTTCAACACATTTTCTTTTCATATGGCAGAAATAACCCCTGAGATAAATTTCAGGTCAATTTTTTTTTTTTTTTTTTGTTTGTTTGTTTGTTTGGTTGGTTTTTTGTTTTGTTTTGTTTGTTTGTTTTTGTTGGGTTTGTTTGTTTTTTTTAACAAAATGCTCAATATATTAAATGATGGTCACCATTCTATCAATTTGGCCTTCCTCTGTTCTTCAAATCCTCTTCTATAATCAAACTTTGATTATAGAAGTCACAACAGCCCAAAAACTGAGGTGCCATTATAAATGGAAAGATTCAGACTATCAGGAAATCAGGAAAAGTTTCTAGAAAACTGAAAGAAGGTTAACATTTGTCAAAGCTCTTATTTTAATGTACAACAAAGTTACTACAAGTAAGATAATTTTTTACAAGATGAAAAAAAATCCAATGATCTTTTCCCTTGCAGTTCCTATGGCACTTGAATGCTGAAAGTTTATTAAACATTTGTGGTTTAAGATTTTGTATTTATTTATTTACTTATATTTATATATATTTGTCTACATTTTCCCCACACAAATTAACATGAGATGATTCTGTGTGATTTGAACACAAATTTGGGGTTGAAAATAACATTAATATCTGTATATCACCTCTCTTGTTTGAAATAAAAAGCTTTGCCTGGAGTTGGTTTGTTGAACTTTTCTCCCAATTTTGCAAAACATGACAGCTGCTATCAATAAATATTTTCACAAGACACCAGGCAAATTTCTTATATGCCCTTATAAACCCTTGGGTTTCAGATATTCCAGGCCACCTCCTGGACTGGGACAGTATTGAATAAGAGATGTAGAATAAACCCTTCTGTGACCCACATCAAATCCAAATTTTTAGATCATCGATTCTGCACCATATTCACTTCAGACCAATCTGCAATGCTACAGATGTGTGGGGGTTTCATTGTCAAACATTGACATTCATTTTAATAACTTCAAAATTATGCTCTTGTTTCTTAGGGAAAAGGAATAATGCTCCCCAGCCTTATTCAGTTATTGTTAATTTAGAGCTGGAGTAAATCTTTGTAGTACGGAAATGGATGTCTGTATTTTTATTTTATTACGCATATTAAAAAATGAAAATATCATGATCTGTTCCAAGATTTTATCTGGAATATCTTCAAAAGTCTGTTCTTTGGTGGAATTAGTCCTAAAGCTTCCCAATGACTTTACATTTGTTTTTCCCCTGCCTGCCATGCTGGCACTCTGCCAGCCTTTTCAGTCTGGGTTTTTTTCCAGCTTTGCTTTTTCAAGCAAAATAGAGAGATGTGAAGGAGGAGAAAGCAAACAAACTCTTTTTATCCAAAGCTGCATTTTGAAGCACACAAAAGGAATTAAAAAGTCATAGCCCTAAACATTAATCAATAATCTTATTAATAAGTAGAGCTTAAGTTATTTCAAATCCACTCCAAGTAGTTGCAGCTTGCCACTCTTGGCCTTTTCTCTGCCAGACTGAGAGAAGTCACCCTCTTGGTTTTATTTTAACTTGTTTGATTGTTATTTTGTGTATCTTTGCTTTGCCACACGTGATACAAACCACACTAAACCCAAGCAATACAGGAGTCCTTCACAAATGTTTGTAATAACTATCCAACAACACAGAAAAATGGCAACATTTCAATCTCGGTGAGTATTTCCATCACTCCCAATATTTCAGCTGGAGTCTGGAAAAAGCTCAGAGACAAAAATAGAGGTTTAGATTGAGAATACCTCAATAAGAACATCCACAGCAAAACCAAAGAGAATTAAAAGCCACTTCTTTGTTTTGCACAGCACTGTGTAAAGCGTCATCGTTTGATTAAGCAGGAAAAGCTGCATCCCTGAAAGTGAAAACCATAAAACAGTAGAAACAGAAAGTTGTGCTGAATATATTTAAAATGTCTTGAACTTGTAGAGATCTCCTGTAGAATTCAGTTGTGTCCAGACTCCCAGGGAAATGCTTAGCCCTGGGCTGAAAGAGCCTGAGACAGATTAGACTTCTTTTACACAAGATGTAATAGCAAGGTCTTTGGAGATCCCCCCGTCACATTCCAAACTGTAAAAACAAATTCATAAATAGAGGATGTTTTCATGAGATATTTAAAAATGGTATTTTCTTCTAAAATGGTTCCACTTTAATTAAAAAAAAAATCATAAGTAAGCTATGATTTTTTGTACAGCTATAAACAGCTGTTGAGTTCTTAAATATAAAATATATCTGGTAAGATACTGGAGCTCCCTTGTTCTGTGTAAAAGATCAGGAATATATTAACAGCTAAAACGTGTTCAAGCCAACTACACCTCAGAGCAACTAATTTTTGCTCAACTGCCACCTTTAAAATGCCTCTCTGAATTACTTCATTTCATTTATTTGTTTAAGAGAGCACCAGAACGAGATAACTCACAAAAACAAACAAACAAACCAACCTAAAAAAACCCAAAGCCAAAACAAACCCCAAAACAAACAAATAAACAGCCAAAAAACCCCAAACCAACCAACCAACCAAAGACAACAACAAAAAAAACCCACAACCAAACCCAAAAAAACTCCACACTATGGGGTGATTACAGGTGATTACAAAAACGTTACCCATTGAAGCTTTTTATAAATTTGCTTTTCATTGCACCTTTCTCAAAATTGCATGGGAGGATTTTGTATTCACAGATCCTCGTGACTCAGCCTCTCAATTAGAATTCAGTCATGCTGAAAAGAGAAAAGGGCTTGGATGGAACCCTCCCCTCCTCTAAGGGTGGTACCCAGATAAGGAGAATGGGGTTTTGCAGGTGGGAAAAGTCCCCTTATTTTAGGATTGTCTCCATCATCGCTTTTATTTTGCAAAAACAGCTCTCAGTTGTCAATACCTTCTGTGCCTCCCTTCCATGCTGTTAAGTTCATGTAAAATTTTGTGGCTGTTCCAACGCTCACAGGAGGAGGCATCAAGTTCCTCCCTAGATCTGAAAATATTTGCTCAAATACTTTTCCCTTCACAGGGATAATTCGAGAGAGTCTGGCAGCATGAAATACCCATGGCCACAGCTGGAAGCTGAATAGGTCATTGACACAATACAATGACTTCCACATCTTAATTTCTGCAGATATTGCAATTCCTCAAAGTCCAGACCAAATTGTTGTTGAAAAATACAACTGATCCTCAAAATTTCTTGAAACCTGGGTGTCCCAGGGACTTGATGCAGGTTGAAATTATGTTAATATCTCAGTAAATATTTCCACTGTGCCTTTTTTTTTTCCTTCAGATCTTCAACATCAAAATAATGTTATAATTTTGACAGTTAAAATAAGTTTGTGGTTTGCTTTTTTTTTTAAAGTATTCTAATCATTATCTACATTCAATTACTAATTTCAATTTCATAGGGAAGACTAAATGTCATAATTTTGCAGAACCTAGACAATAATTTTGAATATCTACTAACACAGTTAATATCTACTAACACAGTTAATTACTAACACAAATTTTCCTTTCAAACAAAACCACACCAACTTCAAGCTCAGTATGAAAATGTCATTTTCTTAGTTTTCTGGGAGAAAGAGATTGATTCTATGCAATTTGTTCAAAATGTCTGAAACTGCTGAAATATTACAAATAGAATTATGGAAAAAGCAAGATCTGTGAGCTTAGAACTGAGATTTTCACAGAGTGAAAATCATTGCCTTTTATTTACTCTAAAAATAATCTCTGCTTGCTCCATGCATGCATCTCAATTCCAGCATTCGGTTCCATGACTTTCCACAAATCAGGCTGGACTCTTTTAGATTCTCCTTGGAAAGCTGCTGCAGAATCTCCTTAATTGTGATAATTGTTTTCATCCGTGCTTTTTCTAATTTCATTATACATTCTTGAAATGCAGCAAAGAGAACTGTGCACAGTGCTGGAAATTTGGGAGAGGAAAGATTTTATACAGTGCTAAAGCAATGGGTTTTAGGCTTGGAGAGTCACATGCCACATTGTAGGGGAATGCACAATGGATAAGCAGAAAAAGGAAGAGGAATAAATAGTTCTATCTGTTAAAATTATTCCACTACAACCATGAATCTGATATTTTGTAAATAATCACCACATCACAAGCAATGAGAAAAAATATGCAGGTTTCAGTGGAGACTACTAAAAAATGAGATATTAGACCACAAATACTCTGAAGCAGAAGGAAAGATAAAGAAGCTGCATTATCATGGCCAGAGTCAGCATTTGGGATGTACTCACACAGCTTCAGACAGAAACTCTTACGAGCTCAGAACTCAGGTAATACTAGAAAGTCACCTCTAAATCCTGCCTTTAAATAAAGATCAGACAGGAAAGAAGCCTTGCCAAAACCTGAGAATTCCTCCTCATCTTTCAAGGCTGCAGCATCTCTCACACAAGTGTTTTCTTCAGGCACTACCTGCAAATCCTGGCTTCAAACCCTTGGATCCCAGAGCACTTCCAACCCCACATTAACCTTGCTTTGCCTCCAACAGTGAGCAGGCGGGCAAAATAATGCAGCAGCAAAGCCCTGTGAGTCCTTTACAAGGTATGGAGACACAATCATGAGATTTGTGCTCAGGAGATTAAAGAGAGCAGCAAGATGCACAGGTGTGGGAAATAGCAAGGCTTACAAACAATCATTCTATCCAATCACTAAAAACACACATGCACCTGACCTCAAACAATACTTACTTATATGCTTTCTATGAACAATACACAATACTCCATTATTAACCTTAAAACCTTTTACTATCTTATTAAGTGTATATGTCTGCAGTCTAAAAGACCAAATCTAAAACTTAACCAAATCTAAAAACTCAAACTATTATTTCATGTCCTTACTTACTATATCATTGTATCTTCTCCACTTTCACGCATTACAAGTACAGCTGTCTCTAAGTTCTCTACCCTTTCTGTTCCTAAAACCTACTTTCACAGCTTCTAAAAATTTTCTTACCTTTACTATTTCCCACACACAGGAGCCCTCAGGGCTGGCTTTTCTCTGCAGCTCTGCCAATGCCACGTGTTGTTTTTTAAGATTCTGCTCCTAAATTGTGTTTGACTGCGGCATTTCCATAAAGAAATCATGGATATTCAGGGATTATTTAATTCCAAATTTAAGAAAAAAAAAAGCCTCAAGTAAATAGCTCTGCATCTCAGTCAACACTGATTTCTAAATATAAGGATATGGTCTTTGTAAGTAAATGGTGAGATGCTGACTTGTCCAAATTATCAGGAATTTAAGCAAAATATTTGAGAACTTTCTGTAGGAATCTTACAGATACTTTGGGAGTTTTAGCTGCACTAAACAAATTCATTGGTAGGATCAGGTGGAATTTTATGGTATGCTTTGAGATAAAAACCACATTGTAAATAGCAGAAATATTTCTCTTCCTCTCTCTTTAGCTTAGTAATTTAGGGGTCAGCAGAGGCTTCTTAGGACTGCAGAAATGCTTTTGAAGAGCAGAAAAGTAGTTCAGGCTCCCCCAGTCAGCAGTAATTACCACAGCAGCTAGGGAACCTCAGAGCTGAGGATTAGAATGGGCAATTTTAAAAATTAGAATGCATCTTGACTTTTTCTGGAACAATACTCAGGTGCCTGACTTCTTGCACAAGTTTCCTCAGCTGCATTAATATCACACAACCTGTCCTTAGCAGTGAGAGAGAACCTTCCACTGCTCCTGATTTCTGTTCAATATAAACTATCAACACCTCCAAAAATGACCATTTCCATTTTTCCTGCAGATGTCATTGGATTCCCAGTTTTTCAAGAATTAAAAAAATGCAGCCTTATTGCATCTTCCAGCATTCCCTGACTGGAATGTAACATCCCCGAAGACAGACACTCTGTAGAAACACTTGAAATTAGGTGTATTCTTCTCCAAAGCGAGTATTTATGACATTTGAGTTTATGGTCAGCTCTACAAAGCTGGTAACTCATACAAGTTCAGCCATTCTGCAATGACAGGAATCATAAAATATAAAATATTTGTTCATCATAGGAATTTTACACTCTATAGTTAATGTTTTTCTAGCTCAGCAATTCATTTTGCTGATTAAAAAAAAAATCTTATTGGTCTGGTAAAAGTTAAATAAAATCCAGAATTAAGTATTTAAAATATGAGTCCCTAAGACCTTAATTTGTATTAATGCTCTCTTCTTAAAGTTTTTGACAGAATTCCATTCATAATGAAATGTTCAGAGGTAATTATTTCTCTTTCTTCTTCTGTGAATTATGAGAATTATTTATATACTCAATCTTAATATCACAGCTTCATTGCCTAATAGGAAAAATCCACAGGATATGAATCATTCTGAGAAAGAATTAAATTTTTTTCTTCTGTTTTAAATAAAAAAAAAAATTAAAAAAAAGAGGGAGAGAGAGAAAGATGAAAAGATTTCTAATGACATAAAATTCACAGTGCTGCAGGCTCTGCTTGCAAATCAGAGCTCTTGCTACATAACCCAAAGCTCTGGTTCCTCCTCCAGTCTCCTTGCCTGCAAAGCCATAAACTGCAATGCTGTAATGATTAGTTAATGAAATGGCGGGGTGATAATGAGGCTATCAGAAATGTAAGTTAAATTATTAATTAAAAAAGGTAAAGAATAAGTAATGAGAGCAGCAAGTTCCACGGACCTTTTTGTACAGGGATGGTCCAGAGGCAAGAGCTGCTGGGGTTCAGCCCCTGGTCCTGTGCTAATGGAATTCCTGACATTCCAAATCCATCCAGCTGACAGTTGTTCCCCCTCATAAAATAATGGGCCATGCACAAAGCTTATTACAAATTGCAGATAAGCTGTAAAAGCCATAAAATTTTCTACTGACATTTATTGCCAGCCAGTAGCTCGAGGATGTTGATATATATTGATAACAGTCTGCTTTGTGACATTTTCAAAGTTTACTCCTAATTCACTTGCAGAATATGCAAATATATTTTTTTTCCTCCAAGTCATTAAGTCACTGCAATCTCAACCTGTATTTTAATGGGGTTTTACCTATTTAACAGATATTCTTCCATGTGTTTTATGGGCTCATCCTCCCAAAAATCACTTTTCTAATGCAAAAGAAAGGTAGATTCTCACAAACTTCCAAGTTAATAACTGCAACAAGTGTTTATAGATAGTTTTTATGGTAAGCAATAAATAAGTGTTACTACATAAAACACTTGAGACAGAAGGGAATTTTATGTACATCACTACATGTATTTATGTGTGCATGCAGATATTTGTGGTATTTTTTAAACAATAGCATGACAAGCTCTGAACACCCTTTACAAAGAATTATGGCTGGGAATGGGTTTTATTCCTTCTGAGCTTTCAAACAAGGAGACTGAGCAAAGGTGTTTCTTTTAAGTATCATTGAAAATACTGAGGGCAAGGTTTTATCTGTGTCACGCATAAAAATTCTGCATTTACAATGGGTCTCATTGTACTAATCCAGTCACAGGTTTATTATCTACGAGTCCTTTAGGAAATGTCACAAATCCACAGAATGTCCTTGAGCCTTAAATCTTGCATTTTGATCTTTGATTTAACAGATAAAAGATATAAACCTACATTTATCCAGGCAATTCCTCAGTGGCTGTACATCTGTAATAGCCCAGAAATGGCTTATTCCAGTCAGCATATTGTATAAATTAGGATCAGTAATTTTATTTGAGAAGAATTCTTTTTTTTTTTTTTTTTAGGCATAGAGACAAAAATATTTGGTCTCAGAATATTCACTGGGGTTCCACACTTCATTTCAGAAAGCCACAACACACACTTGCAATATGTGTCAGCTGTTTATCTGTTTATTTCTAAACACAAACATAATGCCCCCAAACTGTATTTTCTGATCAGCAGCTGCAGCAGTAGAGCTCTAGAAGATGGAGAAACTGGCTGAGCAGCAAATGTATATTTAAAACAAATGCTCCTGAGGAAATAATGAATTGAAACTAGATATGATGAACCCCAAAGTGTTACAACATGAAATATAATGTATCTGTGAGGTTTTGTGCAACGTCTTATTAAAAACCTGATTTCCTCTCTGTTATTTATATTCCACATGGTACTGGTATGCAACCAAAAGTGAGGGAGAAGAGTTTGGTCCCATAAAGCTGGAAAGGCAAAATAACAAATCCTATTATCTGAATCTTTGTCTCCTCAGAAAAAATTACTCTGTGCCAGACCAAAGGAGCAAATACAGTTGTAAAATGTTTATTTTTGCAATAAATGTATTAACAATGCGTTCAAAAAAATCTTCCTCTGGGAAGAAGAACAGCTAAAAGTTGAATACCGACTCAATTCAAAGGGAAACACAAGTCACTCAGCACCACCAAATCTGCATTAATTAGGACCTTTTAGTGCTTAGCTCCACTGGGAGCCATCAAACATATTTGCTACTTATAATCCAAAAGAAAAATCCAGTAAAAAAAGCATAGGTATAAAGAAACGGAAATGGAAACAGAGCACTCTGCCCCAAATGAATTAGCCCCAGATTCAGAGAATCAAGTTGCAATTTAGGATAACACTGAGAAGCAAAGGATTGCTTTGAACTCCCCATTCTCAGAGATGTAACAGGTCCTAGGAATTGCAAATAGGCCAGACTAAAATAACCTAGAATGTTAATATAGATAAGAATTATGTGTTTGCTTTGCTTTTGATTTCAATCTCGTCATAAAACCCCCGACATTGAATATTGCCCAGCAATGCCTGGAGCAAGGGACTACAACAAACACGTGAAACAACAAAAATAAACTTCCACAATGGATCATTTCAGTAGAAACCGTGAACAAAAGAGGGCAAAAAATACAAGTTGCTGTGATAGAGATAAACATTTGTCGCAGTAAATTGCTGGGGCTTTCAGAGCAGCAATTTTCAGCCTACAGAAGGACAATGTCATGTTCTTTCAGGTACAAGTGTTGGAGAAAAAGGCCTCTCTTGCCAAGCAGAGACAGGCTTTGTTTGAGATGCAGGGGAGGCATCCCCAGCCCTCAGCCACAATTTAACGCTGCTCTGGGAGATTGCTCAATCTGAATGTAGCTCTGTACTCACAGCCAGAGCCTTCCTGGCTTTAATCAGTTGCTTTTTCTTCTTCCACACCCAGAAAAGTACATCACTGAGAATCAAACCTGAAAAAGTATTTACATCTTGAAAGTGCAGTTTTAAAAACTACTTTCAAGAAAACTTCCCCATTATTTCACATTTTGCTGCCAAAAATATTGCAGTTTTAAGTTTTCTCCCTCCATCATAATTGATTCTACTTTATTTACATGTGTAAGAAATTTGATACAAACACCTCTGTGGCTATTTGAATGTTATGGGGAGAATTTATCTCCCAATGCCCAATTTAGTAATTTAGTTGTTCTTGTGGTCTGACTATGGTTCTTAAAAAAAAAAAAAAATTAATGTTGTGGTCAGAAATATCATTAATTAATTGCTTAAGAGTAACATTTCACTGTCAATAGTGCACAGCCCTAGATACTGTGAGCCTTACACTAAGAGATGGAATTCTGTTTGCCATAATTTTACCCAAAACTCCAGGAAATTTCGAGCTCTGTCTTCAAGTATTTGAACTCCTCTAACTCAATACTGAGACTCATTGAACCAAAGCCAGCCTGAAGTGGATCCCATATCTACCACTCCCTCTTCTTCACCCAATTTGGTTTGTCACTGCTGTCCCTAAATTCATCCAAATTACAGCAAAGCAACACTTGTTTGTTGTTATTTGGGGGTTTTGTTTTGTTTGGTTTGGTTTTTTGTTTTATTTTTTTAACTGATACCCAAGAAAAGCTAAACACACACAGAATATTTCTACATTGTATTTTGAATAATTTTTTCCAAACTAGTTCTTGGAACACACAACAAAGAGATAAAAGCTTGGTAGTTCAAGAAAATTTTGTTTTAAATTAGTAAGCTTAATAAAACTAATTTCTAATTTGAAATTTCAAAATCATATAATACCCATCTTTCGTAGCACTTAAGCAGAGAAGAGCAATTGTCCCACACTTTCTTAATTTAAAAGATGTTGTGTTTTAAGTGAAAGACTTGCAGAGTAAACTTTCTTATTGAATGGTTTCTGAAATTACTGTTCAAGGGACTACACAGCACATCTTAATTTTATTGGTGGTGAGTTTTCAAAGGTTGCTGCTGTCACAAGAGGAAAAAAAGCCTTTCTTCCCCAGAGATTAGACAATATGTGCTATAATACATAATATACAGCAATTGCTCTAGTTTGAAGGATTCCAGGTTGTCCATTCTTTGCTCTGCTTCTGCAGACTTTGCTAAAGCCACATAAAATTGTTGGTGGGTATTTCATAATATTTACTACTGCCACTAAAGGGTAAGCTGGACCACCTAAATAATATTATTTACCAGCGCAGAAACCAATTTGAGCAAGACACCGGTGCTAATTCTTTGATTACAGATTTGTGTGTTCCAGAAAGTTTTCAGTCGAAGGTCATGGGAAGAAAGCATATCCAGGCTACAAAGAATCCCAATAAAGAGATGGGACAAAAGTGCCAATATTTGCAAACAGCCCTGGCAGTCTGGTCCCATAAATTAAGTTGTGTTCTTGAGGCCAGCAGCACGATGGGTGCCCTCAGAGGAGCAGGGGTTTTATGGGCAGCAGTAATGGAGATTAAGTAGCTCCTCTCTTCCCAGTGCCTCACTCCTGAATCACTGCCCCAGCACTGGTAACGAGGTGGCTGGGGGACACTCCACACAGCCAGCAGCTGGCTCAGATCATTAGGCACACTTTGGTTTGGCTTTCTGTCCTGTTTTAGGGCAAATTTGTGAGAGAACCCTCGAACGGGGTCCCTCTGGGAAGCAAACCTAAGCGGCTCCTCCCCTCAACTGGTCCAGGAAAAGAACTTCCTCAGAGAAAAGTGGAAAAAACTATTTATTTAACAAACAAAGTGCCCACAAGCACAAAGAATGATCAATATGAAACAATAAAACTTCTCACTGCTCTGGAGTGAGATGGTAAATTCAGACAGTCCTTGCTGTGGGTAGCTCGGCTCGCTCAGTCTCTCACCGGCCCCTCCGGAGCTCCAGGCCCGGCGGGCCGCAGGTGCCAGCCCTCGCTGCTCCTCTGGGTTTGTCAGTCCAGAGCAGATTGAAACAGTCCCAAGGAAAAGAGAGAAAAACAGTCCAGGGAGCTTGTCTGCCTCATCTAGCTAAACTAAGAGCAAAGCGGGTCTCTGTGCTGCTGCTTGTCTGTGCCTCAGACCAGCACAGTCCAGGAGGAGGAATGCAGAGGAGTGAATGCTGTTTTCCAAACAAACTCCTCGGGTTTTCTTTCTACTCCTTCACTCTCAGAACTAGTCTTACAGTAGTGATTCTCTCTCTCTCTCTCTCTCCAGGATCCTGCTTAATGATTCTCTGCTTCATGCCCCTCAAGGTTGCTCCTCCATGGTGATCCTCCGCTCACCAGGTCACCCCCTCTTTTATCTCACTCATACTTACTGGATATAGCTGTGTATATATATATATGTGTATATATATATATGTATACACACACATATACAGCTCAGGGGCGAGGCTGTATTGATTAATTAACACAGCTGTTACTTATTAGGGGTTACTTAGTCTTAAAGGTACAGAACTTAGGATAAACAGGACAGACAGTTGGGGATACAAGCATCAAAAAGTCACCCCAGAACACTTTCACCATTTTTTTTTTCCTTCCTTAAAATATTATTTCATTCTAGAAATAAAGTTTTGCACAGCTGTGGAATTCAGTGACTGCTTGTTACCCTTGTCATGGTTCCAGTGGCCAAATGCCTCCCACCCCACAAACTGCTGTAGGATCTGGGGTACCTGTTGTGGTTCTTCCTCTTAAGGCCTTTTAATCATGTATTCCACACAATCTCCACATTAAGAGACCAAAATATTCGGCTCATGCACCCAACACATAGTTAGGAATTCGGTCTCTGGAACTGGAATAATTAAAGCTGGAAGTTCTTGCTTGTCTGCTTATCTCAGTTGACAAATATTGAATTCCTCATTTCCCTGGTCTTTAACTTCAGATATGTGTGAAATAAATGAAGAAATAAAGTTTTTCTAATTTAAACATTAAGGTTATTGTGGAGAGTGCATTGATTCCACTGTGGTATTAATTAAAAATTGCATTGTTTAGGGTAAGCCACCACAAGACAGACGTGAGTTTAAAAAAATGAGGCAAGTTTAAGCCACTTTGTAGAGCAAATGCACAGTGAAGTCCTTACCCCATTACTGGATTGAAATAATGGGCCAACCATCACCCATTTCTCTTTAGCTCAAATGGACCAATAGAAAAAAAATAAAGGCCACTTTCAATGGATCTGGCTCAATGCAACTTTGATGCAAACCCAATTTTTTTCCCTTCACATTCACTCTGTAGGGCTGCCAGATTTTCCTTTTTTCTTTTTAGAATCATGCCTTATTCTACTATTATTTTAGCATTGACTCTGATATTTGATCATATGATAAATCTCTTTTTTCCATTTATGCTGATACAAGATTGCAAAAGCAGAGGGATTATTTGCCTTTGGTAATGAGAGCTGACTCTCCTCAGCAGAATATCACCCCATTGCAACCCTTAAAGTAGAATCAGTGTATTTTTGGTTCTGGTTGGAACTCTAAATAGAGCTTAAATCATATCCAATAAAACAAAGACACATAATTAAAATGTAAAGAAAAAGCAAAACCCAACACAATGCATACAAAGGAATTTGTAAAACCTTTGCTTTTTGTAAAACCAGTCCAGAAAAACTGGAAAAGTGGTGGCAAATGACACTTTTTCTTACTATCTGAGATATAATCTTTCAAATTATTTGTGGCTTGAGCTGTTTGACACCTGAAGAACCAAGAAAAAGATCCCTGGGTAGGTAGCAGTGCACTACAATATTTGTTTATTTCATTAAGTTATTTAAAGCTCTCTGCACCTATTGAGATGAATTTAAAAGAAACACAAAGACAGTAGAATTGGTAAAAGAGTGCTGCTACTGATGAAGTGTAGCGATAAGCAGCGTTTTGTGAGGGTTTAGTCTGATTTTTATTCTGTGCAGAAGACACAAAAGGTCAAAATGGATTGCCTTGAGGCATATCAGTAGCACAAATTGTGTGCCTCCTGTTGCCTAGACATCACAGAGGTTTCCAAGTTAGTCTGCTTAAGAACTGAGCACCTTCTCTGACTTAAAAAAAAAAAACAAAACCACCACAGAATGGGATTATTGGCCCAACAGTCAGAGGACAAGGCTACATTGCAACTTTTTCCTCCACATTATACTGGTTTCTAATGGTGGTAGTGATGAGCACCTGCAAACTCTCCAAAGATGTGACCCAGTTCAATGCTAAGCACCCAAAGATGTTTCCTTTGTTCTATAGTATCTATGTTAGAACATTTTGATTTTAGAATTGCTGTGTCTAACACCACATTGATAGCCCAGAGACAGACTAAAGCACCACTGCATTCTTCCTTTGAAATTAAATTTATTTAGTGAGGACAGAGACCAGAGGAAATTGGAAATGCTGGTTATAGAGCCACTCCACAGTGCTTTTTAACATCTCATCCTCATTGAAGAAAAGATGTAGTCATGTGGAATTAATGCATGGCATTAATAACAATGCGGATTTGTAAAAGGAAAGATGCAGCAAAAAGGATCTCCATTCATTTTCTTTTATAATGTCTTCAGTTTGGAAGTGTGGTATTTTTTTTTTTTATTTCAGTGATAAATCTAGAAACACTTAAGCTATTACAAAGAATTACATCCTATTGATGAAATGCTGCAGAGCTGTTCTATTGCAGTCTAATGGGAAAAAGACACAGTGAATAATAAGAAATTATATCAAGACAAACATCTTAATTAGCTAGATTCTATTATAATTCTATTGTAAATTTTGTAGCACTATTACAAACTGTTTCATTTAACATAGGAATTCAAAACACAGGCATCCAGTATCTGCTACAATATTTCAAAATGTAGAACCCTGATCCTCTTCCCCTTAAATTCTCATTGACTGTAGAAACAACCCAGTATGAAAATCATCTTTGATTTTTTGATCAATCTTTGCACCTTTACCTCTGGGAGATGAGGAATATCTGGGAATCTGCCATGCATAACAAAATGTACCTCCTGTTCACCTCATTTCCCTACTTGGCTTTGTCCCATCCCTTCTTAAGAATCAGCAATAAAAACCTGTGGAAGATGGGAATATCTTGAGCACTAAAATTCTGAGATTTTCTGGAGCTATTAATTTGAGCAGTCAGTATCTCTGCCTGTCTCTTGGCCAAAGAATTTTATAGACTTGTTTCCATGCCTGAATTGTGTTAAAATTTCCAGTATTCAGAAATGTCCATAATACTGAGCAGCTGGAAGAGGAGGAATAAACAGCCTATTCTGTAAAAAATTAAAGAACAGGGGATTTTCCTGGTCCCCAACATTAAAGCACAATGATGCTGCACTTTATCCAGTTTCTAAACCTTTTTAAGAGGTGAACAAGTCAGCTTTTTATAAAAATCGTGAATTTTTTCTTTTTTGGTGAAAGATTTTCAGGATTATTTATATCTCTTTACAGTGATTTTTTTTTCAAGCCTTATTTTGCATTCTGTCCTTCTACTACTTCTATACCAAAAACTTAACTAGTCAAACTATCTGAAGCCAACCACCTGGCAGAAACACTACATTTGCCTTTTTTCTTTTAAGCTCATTTCTGATATCATACAAGCAAGAGAAAGAATAATCTCCATAAGAATGTATTTTACAGCTAACCCAGTTCAGCAGGTTGTATTTAAGGTACGCTGACTGATTTGCTAAGGAAAAGACTGAACAATGAAAGTATTGCTAAGTCTGGCTCCTTTTTTCTCTCACCCTAAACTGTGCTGCTTAAACCACATATTATTCCAATTAAAATCCTTGCAGATATTTGGGAATCTGGTTTAAATTGACTGGTTACTTTTTAATTATTGGTAAAAGAAAGATCTCTCTCTTGGACCCAGTGCTACCACCTGTGATCCCCAAGGGGACCAGAGACTGCTTCTGAAGCTAAGACAAATGTGATTTCACTTTTCGCAGATGCATGTGCCCCACAAATATTTCCTTCATTTTTTTTGCTTTTCCTTTCCTTAAAAATATTCCTGTTTAATCTCAGAAGTGAGTGCCCTGTCAGAACACAGAAGCCCCTTCAGAGTGCTCCAAAGCCTAAGGAATCCCATAGACCTTCACCTGGCATCCAGACCTTTCCCTGTGCATGGGCTGAACAAGGCTCAGCTCCAGCAGAGCACCCAGATCATGCAGGGCTCTGGGTGTCAGGGTAAACCCCTTTCTTGTCTGCCACAGCTCTGCATCTAACTCAAGAAAGAGGGGTTTATCTCAAGCCTATCTATTTATTCTTTGGAATAAAGGTATTGTTGCATTAAGCATTGCAATCGGCCTCTTGTCTGTCTCTTTTCTGCTTAATTTGTGAAGTGTTGAATCATGAAGTTGCCTGGGTTGGAAGGACCTCAAGGCTCATCCCAGTGCCACTCCTGCCATGGGCAGGGACACCTTCCACCACCCCAGGCTGCTCCAAGTGTCCAGCCTGGCCTTGGACACTTCCAGGGATCCAGGGGCAGCCGCAGCTTCTCTGGGCACCCTGTGCCAGGGCCTGCCCACCCTCACAGGGAAGGATTTTTCCCTAATATCCAACCTAAACCTGCTCTCTGTCAGGTTGAAGTCATTCCCCCTTTCCTGTCCCTCCAGGCCCCTGCAAACAAGTCTCTCTCCATCTTTCCTGTAATTCCCTTCCAGCTTTCCCTGGAAAGCTGCACTTGGCTCACCCCAAAGCCTAAATTCAATTTCAGTAATAAAAACTGCTATCTTTAGCTCATAACCCAGTTTCAAGCAGAAACAGTGTGTGCATGTGAGAGACAAAAACAAATGCTCTTTTCATGTCTGTTTCCTCCTTACATTGACACCATTGCAGGGGGAGATCTGCTTCTTGAAACATTCTCATTTCCTCAGCATGAGGTTACAGTACCAATTTTAAATACTGAACTCCATTAACCAAGTAAAATAATTTTAAGAACAGTCTGTGATCTAAGCAGACAAGAAAAGTTGCATTTTTTTGTTTTGTTTTTCTTGACAGATTAGATCAGTCTCATAATATGCAAATACTATCCTACAAGTCACATCTTTACTATTTGTTTTCTTCTAAGACTTAAACCACAAAAAACTCCCCTTCTGATTATCAGCAAGATATTTTAGTATCTCACAGTTCTTGTATCAGCAGTAAATTTGTCTACAGCTGAATTTATAGCAGAGCAAGACTAAGGATGAGTCTTCTCAAAAATCTTCTGATTTTTTTTTGAGCAAACCAGACCTTGCAGCCACAGCAGGTGTTCTGGTAAGAGAAGAAGATAATTCTGGTTCAAGAAAGAAGCCTGGAGAGTAAAATCCTCATGTCCTTGTGTCCCCTTTCATGACAAGGGACTGAAAGTTCACAATGCCAGAATATATGATGCTATTAAAATGTATTTTTGTTTTAAATCCGTGTTTAAAACTGTAACATTTAATAATGATTTGCTTCAGTTGCAATGTAAGAATTAATGCATCTACAGAAGAATTAGTGCATATATGTCTCTCATGCCTATGTAGAAGTTTGAAGATGCATTCTGGAGCCTTGTCCATGTAGCAGGGAATGTTTCCATGCAAACAACCAGTGACATATCAGACCTCAAGTACTGGGAAAAATTGTGGTCCAAGACAAGGCCAGGACCTGTAACAAAACCACTACCCAGAGTGCCACTTCCAGATTCCTACTGCATCATTTGTATTAATCTTTAATGGCTTCAGCACCTTAGGTTTTGGTAAATAATTCTGTTACTTGTAGGTAGAGAAATGATGACCCTTTTTGCTGTTTGGTTAAAAAGAATTCACCTTAGCTACACAAGGTACAGCCATGCCTCAAAGGTGAATTTTTCCCTTTATACTACTGATCAATAGAGAAAACATTCACAGCTGGGAGAGGAGAGTTCCCAGTAAAACCTGTGATCTTTGAGTGACCTCCAGCAAGAAAGAAAGAAAAAAAAAATTACCTTCATCACCAAACTCACAGTGATAAAGTCAGCTTTGATCTGTCTGATTGGCAAGGAATTCTAGGAGAAAATCCAGAGAAGGAAAGCACATGTTAGGAAAGGGACACAGAAGACAAAATAGTCCTTTTTTATGAGGAAATAAACAAACTCTTGATACAGAAACCCAAGAAACCCAAGAAACAGCGCATGACTGAAAGGATAAATGTAACCTAAGCAGAGAGCTCACCACTGGAATAGAGACTGCATGAGGAAGATCAAGGAGTGAGTGCCTCATTCACACAATACCTTCTCTGAAAATATTAAAAGATGTCTTATTGCAAGCAGGTATTTTCCCCCTGTGATTAACACGAAAGTAAGAAAGGCATGCAATCCAGCAATTTCATTTTCAGCTACCAAAAGAACTCCAGGGAAACACTGAAATGTCCAAAAGACAGCAGCAAAATAGACTTGATGTGATCTGTTTTAATTGTAGGATCTCTTCATGTAAGCAGGACTATGTGCTGTAAAAGTATGAGTTGGGGTTGGGAGTTTAAGGAGATTTTTTGGCTTAGCATTTTTGGCGAAATGTAAAACTCCATAAAAATTATCTTTTTTTCCTGAGTTTTACTAATTTTCAATATGAAAAACAGAATGTACTGGAAAGCCCAGAGCACACATCAAACCAGATTTTAACCTTTCTTATCAACAACATGATTTTTTTTTCTTTTTTTTTGAGAGGTGTTGTCATTTTAACATTCACAGAAACATCAAATACTGGTTTGATAGTTTTGTTAGGATTGTTTTATTCAACAACACTATTATCCAGGCAGTGATGTACAGAAATCAATACCACAAAGCGGAGGTGTTAAACAGGAAATTGTCAGATCAAACAGAATATTTCATTACCTTTCCCAGGTGCATGTTTTTGTTTTGTTTTTAATCTGCTCCACTAATGACCAAAAATATCAGAATCACAGTCTGTGGTTTGAATTTTAAAATACAATTATCAAAGAGTGCTTTCTTGAACATCATTATTTTCCTGTACTTTGTAGGAATTTGCAGCCTGTCACGTCTGTGGATTAAGTATTTCCCAATATGCAAGGTGAATCAGAGAAATACTATTAAGGCAAATGAAACAAACCCAGAATTTTCTTTGTCTTTAAGAGGATTTTGACATCCTCCATCCATTTCTGCAGCAATCTTTCTGCCTCCAGAACTGAAGAGAAAATAGACTTAAAAAACATTGGAAAATCTACCTGTAGACAGGCTCATGAGGAAATAAATATCTGATTTCTCTGCCCAGATTTTAAAGTCCAAAGCAAAATAGAACTGGTGGCCTCTGGAAATGTGAGGTGGTGAGAGGCAGTGGAAGCCAAACCTCCAGTGAAATTAAAGTCCCAACCCTGTTCAGCCACAGCTATCATTTTGTGAACTGATACTTTCAGCCACAGAAACAGAACACAATAAGGGTAAAATAAAGGGAAGATGCATTCAGAGACTTAATCTCTATTAGTTTTTACTGTCTTAAATGTAAATACTGAAGAAAAAGCACTCTTAGGCAAAATTTCCTTGGAGGGAAAAGAAAAAAAAGAGATAAAAGAAGACATGGGGCCTTATAAGTTAT
Organism: Phylloscopus trochilus trochilus; assembly: GCA_016584745.2. Lineage (NCBI taxonomy): Eukaryota > Metazoa > Chordata > Aves > Passeriformes > Phylloscopidae > Phylloscopus > Phylloscopus trochilus. The sequence continues at coordinate 27,596,771 of WQNJ02000015.1, forward strand.
TTTTACTCACTAGCTAACTAAAAGCCAGTCTCAATGAAAGTTTCCCCCTAGAAAGTACCAATTACAAGAGAAGAAACTACAGTTACTTTCAAACCACAGCAGTGTAGAACTCTTGGCTCCTGCATATTAACATTTCTTAGAAATTCTATTGCACTTTTTAACTTTTCAGGGAGTTTAAATGTCTACGTTAGATTATATGAATAATGTAGGATTGCTAAATTGTCCTTCTCTCTATACTGACTGGAGAGGAAATCTAAAAGAATTACACACCAGTGATTGATCTAGAGAACACAGTCTGAATATCCAACCATTTAAGTGCTACTTTGGTTCATAAAGATGTGAGAATGTCTGGTTTTAGTTTGTTAGGCCGTGGAGAACTAGATCCTGAGAAAATTCTGCCTTTATTTTCACCACAGAAACTGACTGAAAGCTCAGTGAAAGCATGTGTATGCTTAAGTCTGACCTCCTTTGGCTGCTCCAGTTTTCAAATATTTACTTACAGAGTACAACACCCACGTGCCCTCAAGCTGGGAGGGCACACCAAGGAAATAGCCAGTCATAAATTCCACACACACAGTGTTTTTTATGAGGAGAAGCAGAGCAGCAATGCAAAATTAGCCAGAATGACTGGTTCCAGGGGTGATGGAAGGCAAGGCACAGCTGGCAGAGGCTGTGCTGCTCCCAGGAGGGAGGGTGGCCAGCAGGGGTAATTGCAAGGAAGCATCAGAGAAGTTTTGGTTTTTTTACTGAAAAAGTGATAAAGGACTGGAATGGTCTGGCTGGGGAGTTGGAGTCATCACAATCCCTGGATGTGTTTAACAAAAGATTGCATGTGGCACTTGGTGCCATAGTTTTGTTGAGGTGCTGTTAGGGCATGGGTTGGACTTGATCTTAAAGCTCTCTTCCAACCTGCTGATTCTGTTCTGTGCTTGACTGCCAGAGAGCCTCAGAGCAGGGGCTGGCAGATCTCTGCCACACAGCCCTGCAGCCCAAGATACCAAGCAGCTGCACTTTTGATGTGTCATCAGATTCTCTTTTGCATTTACTCATTGGAGATCAAAGCATTGACACAGGGGATGAAAAATTGCTGGATCTGTTCTATCACAGGGGCTCTTTGATCAGAGGCTACACTTCAAAAAAAATAATCAATTTCTTTATTATGCCTCTGTGCACTTATTGGATCCAAAAATCTCTAGATGGATGCCTTGCCAGCTCCCACAAGCATTGCTGGATCCTTGTTTGCACCTTGATTAGATTTTCTCTGGACATTGTCATGGAATCACTGACCATGAAAGTAGCTGCTGCTGTAATCTAAATTTGCAAAGGTGTTAAATCTGATATCTGTAAAGTAGAACAGAGCCACAAGAATTCCTCAGCCTGCTTCAGCAGGCCTGTGCAAATCCAGGAGTTAATGTTCTTTTACCACCTCCTGGCCAGTAATGATCAAAGATTGGAGTTTTAGCTGAATGCATTGTGAGGCAAGTTTTCCAGTGCTCCATAAAGATAATACCTAAAAATGGGCAACACTTCTAGAAATCCCAAATTATTACAATTTTCAGATATGGCTTAAAGCAGAGAAGATCAACAGGTGGATCTGCCTTTCAAGAGACACGAATTCCTGCCTTGTCCTTCAGCCAAGGTGGTTCAATACTAATGACAAAACACTCGTAACAGTATTTGCAAACTCCCAAATTAAAATTCAAATTTCAATTCTGCTTCAAAATCTACTTATTTTTACAACATCAGGAAAAATTAGGATGCAACATGTAAATTAAAAAGAGAAATTAAAATCACTAACTGCAGCTTCCCTGCTCCACTGCCCTAGTTAGGGCATTGGGATGTAGTGGGAGAAGTAAAATTTTTGGGAAAGTTTGATTTTTTTTTCTAAACTTGTGTAAGCAAAACACAAGCTGCCATTCTTGATACTCTCCTTACAGTGGTTGTATTACAAGTAATAATGGCACTTGCTGTGCTAAATATAAGAGATGTTAGCAGTGCAGTCAATGTTGGCCACTGAGTAAAATTTTCATCTGTGATGTGCAAAAATCTCAAAGTGAGGCAACACCTCCTGGTTTATCTTTTTGTGCTCAAACTCAGGGCATTTTTTTTTATTTTAACTACAAGTTCCAAAACACCAGAGCTGTGCTGAGGCACCAGCAGCAGCTATGGCCTGTGGGCAAGCTGGGACCTGGAGCCCACAATAAATAGCACTCAGGACTCAAACAGCTCAATTCTGACATTCATCTCCTCCAAGAGAAAGAAAAAAAAACAAAACAAACCAACAAACCAGAATCATTTACTCTGCAAGTAAAGAGAACCACAACAAACAGCTGCAGCTGTACAGGTCAGAAAAAGAGCTGCCTTACTGTTTTACACTCCTTAGGAGCCTCTCATGCCCTGAAGGGCATGAGAGGCTCCTAAGGCACAGGAGTTTGGCTTCCCCCCGAGTGCAAAGCAATTTTTATCACTCCCCCGCCACAGATATTCTCTCAGATGATTTATTTCCTGCACAAGTATCAAGCTCACAGAGATTATTTTAAGGTCAGAGATGTGCATGGGGTCAAGGAAGGTGTTCAGAGAGACATCTGCTCTACAGTTTCTGTATCCCAGTTTTACATCATTGTGCCAACACAATCTCCGAAGCACAGCACATGGTCAGCCAAACCTTTTTCCCCTAAACCATGGTCCCCCCCCTGATTTTTTCTCTCCCTTCAGACACTGAATCTCAGGATTTCAGTATCCAAGTACTCCTAGTTGTAGGAGGTACAACCAGTTTATCTGTTTCCTTGGTCCCTCACTCTTTTAATCTCTTTTTTTCTCCAGATCTGTGACTCAGGAGAGTTCTTTCATTAAGCAGTGCTTAGATGTAGGTGGCTTAGTGCTTAACAAGTAAATTCATGGTGGTGGTGTGATCTGTACCACTGATCAATAAAAGAACAAGTGAATCTTTATTAATAAACCCTGGTGCATCTCTGAAAGTACTTCAAACCAGGATCAAACTGTAGGGTATTGACAATACCAGCATATCCCACTCTGTCAGACACTGAACCGAGTTCAAAAGTGACCTGACTTCAATATCACAGGTTCCAGCAAGATTACAGCATTAACATCCTAATTTCTACTTACTTCAAACTCACACTGCATTGCTGTTGCATGGAAAAGATCAATATACATAACTGGTAGAACAGTTGTAAAGAAATTACACATTTTAATAACTGCCTGATACTTTGCTTGTTAAAGGTAAGTTTCACAGAATCACAGTATGGTTTGGATTAGAAAGGACATTAAGATCACCTTGATTCTGGCAGGGACAACTTCCATTTGACCAGGTTGCTTCAAACCCCACCCAAGGGTGCTGTTTCTTCCTTTTTCTCACTCTTTCCCCCTCCAAAGAAAAGTTTCATGACTGTTCCCATGCTGCTGGGTCACACCAACCAAACCTGAAGCCTTTTCAGCTACAAGCACACACAAGACTGCTTGCAAATAATACATTCACAGCTCCCGTCCCTTTGGCTTCTATACTTCTATTGCTGCTTTATGGTCATGATGTTAAGAAAGAGAGAAGCTAAGAAAAAAGAAAGGCAGGAATCCTGCTGCATTTAACTCTAAACCCCACAGAAATTACTGTTTTCCTAACAAACTTATTAGATATAAACAGTGTAGTTTACTCAGAAAGGCAGAGGTGACAAGCCTCTGTACTCAGCACATCATCACTGACAAAATATTTTACTTTATTAGGGCATTGTGTCTGCTTGAGTAGCAAGAAAATATATAAATTCAGAAACTTGCCCCCTTTCTTTTCAGTCTTGACTGGAGTCTAAATTCTGACACAGATTTATGAAGTCAGCAGCCAAAAGGGCAAATACTGACTGCAATTGCAAGAGGCAAATAAAGCCAATGGGATTGTCTGAATCCAAGTGTAATTGTATTCAGTGGTGGCATTAATAGGTCGTGTAACATGGAGTTTAGAAAATGTAAGAGGATTTGAGGCTTCACCCAAATATTTAATATCAATTTTAATCCAGATGGCAAACAACACAGAAAATAATATGAATAAACCTAAAATTATGCTCAAGGTACAGGCACCCTCAGATGAGTTCCAGCTGTTCAACTACTGCAGTTTTATGCTCTGGAACACTTGTTCCTTTGAAGAGCTTGGATCACGTGGCTTTTTATTGTCAGGTAGGTGCTGCAAATTTCTATAAGGATGTTTATTGTGTCATAATTTAAAAGGAAATACAGCCACAAGTGCATAGAACACATGCACTAAAAGTCCAACAGCAGTGAAGTGACAAATATCATTGCTGACTTCATTCATTGTTTTTCTATTGCAGATTCCAGGTGTGCCATGAATCAGACCCATGCACATTGTCATTGGCAATACACGAGGTTCAACTTCCTCAGCAGTCTAAACAGTGTTCTGTTCCTAAGTCAGGGCTAAAAAAAAGTGTTTAATCATTTATGAGGAACAGAGCAGCTCTAACAGGGGAAGCTATTAGCAAGAATCTCTGTTCATCCTGAAATAAGCAGAAATAAAGTGTATGTGAAACCCTCCTGGGAAATGCTTGAGTTTGAGGTGGAGAAGTGAGACAGACTGACACATGAGATACTCAAGAGGAGTGCAAGAACATTCACCACAAATAGCAGTGAATTAAGATACCATCTTCCAAGCTGCCAACCACTGTTCAAAAAATATTTACCTTTGCCACTATTGGTGACCTTCAAAAGCAAAACATCATATCATTTGATCTAGCAAAAAAAAGATGCAGTTCAGTGTGCGTTAAATAAATTAGATAACAGTAATGAAAGGACTCTCTCTTATCCCATAATTATTTATACTTAATAATTATCCAGGCTCCTACGAACTACCAGAAAATCTCCTTTACTTATGTAGTGTCCAACCCTCCACAGTATTTTAAGTGTTCATAAGGTTATACCGGACAGAGACTTGTAAAAATACTCCTTTCTTTTGAGGGAACTCAAGATCATATTTTTGATCTTTTTGAAACATTGTCACATCTTCAGTGATTATGAAATTATAATACATAAATATAAAATTATAAAAATATAAACATATAAACATAAACATATAAATATAAAAATATACAAACACACAAAATATATTTATATATTTATATAAATACATAAATACATAAATATATAAATAAGAAATGCATGGTGTTTCTAAGGACCAGTTTTTAGTTTATAGACTCTCCTGAAGCTTTGACCCTGAAGTTTTCATGTCAGCCTGGTGTAAAATACATGGAAATAACATCTTATCTGCTATCAGTATTATTTTATTGTTCAACTCTTCACCTTGCCTTTTATTCCCTTCAGAACATGTACGTCCCCAGGGAAAAGACTTTGATAGATAAAAATAATTTTTTTAATTTCACCAGGGAAAGTAATCTTTGAACAAAGTGAAAATGACACAGGAAATATTATGTTGTAGTAAATCCTATAATCTTATTCACAATGAAAATATTCTTTCAAGAATAATTCAGATCAATGTTAATATGAAGATTACTGCACAAGTTCCAGGTAGCCTGAGCCACAAAAAGAAGAAACGTGTCACTAATGACAAACCTATAAATGGTCCAAAAACTAGCAAGCAATAGGTACATTATTTGTGTATTATAGACACCTGTACAGAATAAATAGATTTTTTTTATGCTGTAATGCTTAAAATCTGGGGTTGACCCAACCTGGCTCTTATATATGAAGGTGTGATATATTCATCTTTAATTAATAAACCATCAACAGAAATAATTGCAGCCAGTCCGTTCCCCCAAAAACACCATGAATATGAAGATCTAGGATTCTTCCCACTCTCTTGGGAATGCACCTGAGCTGAGCTCAGCTGCCTGGGGCACCCTGGCCAAGCTCTTGTCCTTCCAACACTGCTGGAAACAAGTTGGGTTTGATGTGGAGGAAAAAATTTGAATTTTATGTGGAGCCAGCACAGGCCAGACTCACTCAGTCCCTGCTCAGCAGATGGTGTTGACACACCATATTATGAGAACATGCTCACAAAAGCCAGAGCAGATGCCACCCCCGAGCAGGAGTTTCTGCCATCCCCTTTCTCCTGTATATGTTTCTCCAAAGTCTATAAACTGTTTAAAATTCAGCTTTCATATCCAGAAAAAAATGAGCATTTTTGTACCCATATCTAATGCTCTTCAGATATGGGATACAGAGGTTTTTTTTTTTTTTTTTTAATTAAAGGCATTTTGAATATTTTGATAAGTCTAATTGAAAATACCACAACTTTTCTTCTGTTGTTCCCTCACCTTGGCAAGTTTTCCCCTCCTAATCTTAGCAGGAGTTCTATAAATCAAGAACAGCTGCCCTACAGCAAGTGAATCACACAGGTTAAAGTAGTATTAAAAAAGCCCCGAGATTTAGTTGGGTGGTTTGGGTTATTTTAAGCAAGAACATAAATATCTGAGCAATGTGTAAAACTGAATTAAGGAAAAACAACACAAACCAGCTGAAAAAAAAATCTAAAATTAATCTGAAAAAAAAAAATATAAACTCTGAGTTGAAACACTTTAAGCAGTCTTATGTAAGGACACAAATGTTTATTAGGTTTTAGATTTAAATGGCTATCATCATCATCATCATCTCAAGAGCATGTACAGAAGCAAACAAAAAGAAATCTCAGTTCTCTAATGCCTGCATTATGCACTTTAGAATCACAGAACACTAAGGATGCAGGAGATCTACCAATATCTAATTCTAACAGAGATAATAGGAAAGCAATGAGGCTTAATGGTTTCAGCAAATATAAAACAACAATCTCTATGGGTAGAAACAGTGTTGCTGTCTTGGTTTTTTTTAACCATTTGGTTTGTAGGTAAATATTTCTGCTGCAAATACAGAGGAGAAGGGGAGCAGGAGAGGACAGGAGCTTCCAGCAGCCTCACCCACTGCAGCACATCATCAGTGCTGTGGGGAGAGACTCACCCCTCTCCACATCTTCAGCCATATTAACCTATAGTCTTCATTCTTTATTATTTTTGAGGTTTAAGCCATTTTTTTTTTGATCCACAGCAGGAGATATGTTTGCATTGGAAAGGTGATGGTGGTTCTGTAATTACGAAATCCTCCACTGGCAAGAAAAGCTGAGAGACTGTTGTAGTAACAAGGTTATAGCAAACACACCATGTCCAACTCTATTCCTGGACAACTCCAGCTAATTCCTGGCAACTTCCATGGGAATTGTATGTGTGTGCACAGCTCCTTGCACTTTCCATATGTCTGGGAACTCTGACAAGCAGAAGCCACAGCTTCTTCTTGGCACTCAACAAGATTGTCACCACTTAAATTGTTTATTTAAGGAAGTTCTACAGCTATAATATAACATCACAGGCAGATTCATAATGGGAGTCCTGTAGTTAATTAGACTTTGAAAAAATTCCACAGTGCCCTTTCATTTCCAAATGATCCTTAGACTTGGCTCTCTGCATTCTGGCCGTACCTGTCATAATTCAGTGAGTTACAGCACAGTGGGTCTTATGCATAAAAACCTCAGTTATAGACATTTTTTGCTGTGCAGGAGTTTGGTTTTATGATCTAGACACTCCTTTTAGACACAATTTATATGAAAAATAGCAGTTATTTTTAATATTATTTGTATTATAACTCCCACCTATTGTGGGTTTTTTTTGTCCCAACTCACCTGTAAACTAGGATTTTTTTCCCCCACATAAAATCCTAAGATTCCCTCTCCGGGATGCCTGTTCCTACTGGCCATCATTTTAATGATATATAATAGTAACCTGTCTTGAGAGAAGGGTCCCTAATGATATATAACACTAAAATAGCTTCTCACAGCACACTGATGACAGGTTGCAACCATCCATCACCAGAGAAGCAGTCAGCAAGATGAGGAGTTCAGGGGATACACATGAGCAGAGCACATCCATAAAGAAAATATCAAACAGAACCACAAAGCCAGTTCTGGTGCTTCTGCCTCTCTGTGTCTGAAGGCACCCCCACAGCCAGAGTTTTAAACATCCCATGAACTCTGGAACAGGCCTAAGTGACAGATTATTACTGATAACAAAAGGCCTAGCAACCAAAATATTTCCTTCCTGGTAGCTCCAGTGAGTTAATTCTCTTTTATTCCTATTACAACTTCCACTCACTGTTTTCAAATGCAAGAATTCTGATGAAGTGCTCAGGTAATGTGCAGGAAGGTAAACAGGGAGCTCTTAGTCATTCTGTCTTAAAACTGTACCAGGGCAAGGAAAATTATATTCAAATGCAGACTGAAAACAAAATATGGACTTCCATGGTACACGTGAGAAGCCAGGAACTCCTGCAGTGATGCAGGGTACAGTGCTTGCACAAGGAATTAGGTTAATTCTGCAGAATATGAAACAGAGTTCTCAACTGATTGTTCTATGCTCCACTGTCAGTAAGAATATGCAAATTTCTGCAGTATCATAGGAAAGGTGAGAAGTGATAAATACATCTGCAAGCAAGAAAGAAATTAGAAAACTGTACTATTTCTATAGTGTATATTTATAGACACACAAACCTGTAGGTGTTATATCTGCAGATATTGAAACATGAAGAGACCTCCAAACTAGATGATATGATCTTATCTGAAGGGACACAGCCCTGCTAAAAACCCTGGGATCTCACACTACGTTTCTTTATTCAGTAGTAAATATCCTATAACTGTATCTGGCTTTCTCCATTCTTCACCTCCACATTTCAAAAAAGAGGCAAATGCTTGCCTTAATTGCTTGCAAACAGAGAAGTCAAAAGCTCATCATTTCACTGAATCAGGAGAGCATTATTTAGACATCTCCAAAGGGAATATAGTTTGTGTTTTGTTTTTTGATTAAGAGTTATTTGCTTTCACACAGCATGGACTTTCTCTACTGATAGTCAACGTGGATTGTATTAAACAGCAAACAGGAATTTTTTCCCTTTTTTTCTCTTTGGGACCAGAATGAGTAAAGGAAATCAACAAATCTACAAGACACAATTGACCTAATTCTGTGATTATCAGAGTGATTTTTTTTGCCAAGCCATTCTTAGTTAATGATAATGATCCTTTTATGTGATTTTCTGCTCTAGTTGCATAATGAAATTTGGTGTTGATATGACTCTTCCTACATAGATCTGATTTCAGAAGAAAATTTTTAAGGACTTAAAAGTGGTCTCTTTTTCAAAGAAAACCATCATTCACCATTCTTTCTGAAGTCAAAGACCTGCAAGTAACTCAACTAAAATTAGTTTTTATTGAAGAAAGGAGAATATTTAGATACCTTTCTCACACTGATACTTTTCACCACCTTCATAAGCTTGCGCTAGGCAAACAATTATGATGAAAATTTGAGATATCATTTCAAATTAAAAACCAATTATCAGTGAAGATCAACATCTTGTTACTAGAATATTTCATTTTGTGCTCATTTCTTGAAAGCATTTGATTTTGGTACAAAAAAAGTATATTGTCTTTTATGTAGGAAATTATTTTCTTCTAGTTAATTTTCTCTTTGTGTCTCTTTATTATTCTTTTACTTAAAGGATGACTCCACTCATAAGCTGTTTTATACTCATTTTTATAACTTTATCTATGTGTATATTTAACATATATACATTTAACAGTACACTCTTCCAGATGTACTGGAAAGTCATTGACAGAAGGAGCAACCAATTCTCATTTAAGTTCTTTTTAATTCCTTTCTTCATCTAAATAATTAGGTGAATTAGATGCAAATATTCTTCCTCATTTGAGCTACACTAGAAGTACAGAATATTTAATATCTAATTTATTAATATATTATCATTATATCATTGTTGAACAATAATATTTCCCTTAACAATTTGGTTCCAGTCACAATCTAGATTCAGAAGTTATCAGTACTTGAATGAAAATTATGTCATCAAAAACTAGATAACTCAAAATATGGATGTATTTGAAGTTAGAATAAGTTTCATTATTGAACCAATTTTTGTCTTAAATTCAATAAAGTGATCCTCCCCGTTGCTAATTTCTTAATCAAATCTAAAGGTCTCTATCTATATGTCAATATTATTTCTGTTCTCTCACCTCCACAGTCACTCTTTTTCCTGTATAGCCATAATTTCTAATTTCTCAAAGAGTAATTGGAAACACAAATTTCAAGGTTCAAAAGAAAGAACTTGTTAAATGAAAAAAAGCCTCACACCACACCCAAGTAAATTTCTTTTCCAAATTTATCATACTTAGGAACCCTATCCTGATGTATTCTAAAGAATGTAAAGTGAAATATAATAGAAATTAAGAATAAATCCAGAAATTGATCTTTTCAGTTCAGGCAGTTACATTACTCACTAACTATTTTCTTTTCACATAGCCCTTTGTACTTTACATTTCTAACTTAGTACATAAGATAACATCAGACTTCATTAAATTCATCATTGCCACCAGACATACCTCTGCTACCCCAAATAGCTGGAAAAATCCAAGTCTGTCTTGGACATAGAATTTCTGTCCACACAACCTAAATCCAAACTCTCCATCTACCTTGGACTGAACCTGCTGGGCAAACACATTCCTCTCAACAGCACCACAATATAACCTGTATTTTCCATAACATCCATAAAAGATTTGTAAAACACTGTTATGTAAAATCTAGGGGGTGTTTGTTTTTGTTTTTTGTTTTTGGGTTTTTGTGTTTGTTTTGTTTTTGTTTTTGTGGTATTTTTGGTTTTGTTTTTGTTCTAATAAATCAGCATGCCTAAAATTGCAGGAAAATATTTCTTTCAGAAAAAAAAATGCAACCAACCAACCAACCAACCAACCAACCAAAAACAAATGAAAAAACAAGCCTCATTTCTGAAAGTCCTTCCTTTATACCTTGTGTGACATCAGTTTTGAAGGAGTTCACTTTCAAAAGCAGTTCAAGCTCTTTGTGTGCCAGAGAATAGAGCAACAGGCAAATGAACACAGGCACCTCTGCCTTACCTGAGCCAGGATTTGGACACAGCACCCGTGTGTTTTGGACACAGAAATTCTGCCCCAAGGCTCCTGAACCAGAGCTGGCTCCCATCCAGCTGCTGGCAGTACCTCTGGAGACAAATCCTAAGGATTAGAGAGAAGGGGGAAAAAATTAAAACAAAACAAAACAAAACAAAACAGGTTGTTAAGACCATCCAACAGTCTTTGATCTAAGATGCCATAATTTTCAGCAGCTAAAAATATCTGGTATTTCAGGTATTTCATATAAATGTCAAGTGTCATAGCATTTTGAAAAGGATGGGATTATGGGATGAACCTGGAATATCAGGAGTCCAAGCACAATCCAAGGCTTTCCATATTGCTTTGAAAACAAACCTTTTTACCTGCATCACACACTAATGGAAGTTAAGGTGGTTTTTTTTTTTTTTTGTGAATTACTCTGCGATCCAGAAACATAACAGGAATTTCAAGTTTTATAAAAACCATGAAGAACCTTGACAAATAAGCCATTATAAATTAGTCAAAAGATCTTTCAAACTTCCCAAAGAATTACAGTTCTTTCACTTTTTTCCTTCTTTTTAGATCTGTGGCAGTATCAGAAACCTCAAATTCCTGAAATGTTCCAAACTGTGAGTAATTATTTATTGCCCTTTCCAGAGGATTTGGCCTTTGGTGAGTTAAATTTCATTTATGGCTATTGTGAAACATATGAACATAATGGGAAGCCATTCTTTATCATCCAAGTATCATTATTCTATTGATGACTAAAATATTTTGCCTCATAAAACCAAAACCAAACACACATTTTATGAAATCAATAAAACACCTCATTCAAGTCATTTCACTCAAATCACACAAACACATTTATTTTAAATCCTATTAACACAAAGGACAATTTGTTAAAATAAATTTTGTTTACAGAAATTCTTTTTAAAAAGTATTTAAACATTTAGATAGAGAACCAAGAAAGACTGTGTACATCAGAAAAACATTTCTCAGCTGACTGGTTTTATGACTGTGAACCTTGTTTAAGTTGACCTATTAACTACAATTTGTTAAAATCAGCTGCGAGCTGACCTCACACCAAGAGCAGCCTTCAGTCAAAAAAGAATCTCTGTGCAGACAGTTGCTGCTCCTCTTGCAGCAGATACCAGGCAGAATCAAAAAAAAATGTGGCTGTGACTAATTGCTTGCCTAATTTTTTTCTCCACTAGATCTAAAGCAAAGAGGCTGCTCTCATCTAGCCCCAATTCATTTGGGGTGTTGAATGAATAAATAATAACCAGTACAAACTGTTCTGAGATAGTGCAGCTATACTTAAGAATATGGTGACAAGTTGAAAACCTTAAAGTATTTTAGTTCCTGTATTTCCACATTTCCCAAGCAGCTTTGCTGTGGATAAACAAGTTTATTTTCCTAAACAGGGAAAGAAACATTTAATCCCACATTTCTCCCCCTTTCCTTTGGGATCACACAAAAGGACAATTAAGCTGCCTATTCACAGCACACCAGTGTCAAATTAAAAATACACTCCACAGTTACAAAAAGGCTGTTTATGGTCTACCAGGTTATCTTTGATTTATACCACTGTGGCCACATTCCAGCTCAAACAAATTACTTCCACCTACCAACACCACCAAGCATATTTTCCCACAGGGCACAGCACTTTAAACACTTGACCTCTAAATTTGACAGTATTTGCACTGCACATTGTTATCTTCCAGGAGAAAGCTTGGCTTTCTTTGCTCTTTTTCTACCACCCATTTAAAGAAAGAGGAAATATATTAAAATATCTGCTTTGAGCTTTTTTTTTTAATTATTATTCTGCAAATATGAATGAAAGTGAAGGAATTTGAATTGAGATAAAGTCAAAATTCAGATGATTTAAATATTTGCAGAAAAATATTACATAGCCCAAGTACAACACAGATTTCATGCAAATATTCACTTCACTTCTATTCTTGCCTGGCCTGGAATTCAACCAGAATATTTCACAGCAGAATCTGGTTCTGGAGCCCAGGCTGATTGCCTTGGTCATAGCACTGCCATATTTCCATTCCCTGTGATATGACAGCTTAAAAGATGGAAAAAATTGAAAGACCTAAACCTGCAAAGTCTTTGGTTCAGACTCGGATTTTGACAGTGTTCAAGGTGCATTTCATTTTGCTGGACTGGTTTGTTTGATAAGGATATCCCTCAGCACAGAAAAAGACCAAGTCCCTTTACTTAGTCACTACATTTGTCAGAAGGGAGGCAGAGAATCAACTTTTAAGTTGCTGGGTAACTTCTCATTTCAGTGAGAGGACAAATAGGAATTAAAGAGGAATTAAACATCACATAGACACAATGAGAAAATCACATGATAAAAAGGATGGATTATTTGGAGCTGGGATTTGGGATGTTAACATGTGAAATATGTACAGTGAAATCTCCCAGTTACCAATCTCCTCAGGAAGAGACTGAGCCATGTAACATTTAATCTCTGGGGAGGGTTTCTTTCATTATTATAATAACATTAGGTCATGCAAATAGAGTTTGGTATAGAAGGTGAAGACAACAATATCTGCAAAGTATAATTTCCATAATGTTCTCAGGGTTTGGATTTTTTACTCTCTTTTCTTCATTCACATGACACATTACCATAAGTGCTGCACAAACCCGACGATGCTATATTTTCTGAACTATTGAAATGAAACTCTGCAGAAAGAACGTGGACATTCCCAAGGAAATAGCTGCTTAATTTCTAATACATTTAACCTCCTTCAATTTACAGCAGACACTCAAGCACATCTGTGATGAAAACCTCCAGCAAACCTGTTAGTTCAGTGCCAGTTCAGCTTAAATTGAACTCGGGAGAGGTGCGAAGAAAGAAGCACACACTCCCCATTCCCCAGCTCTGAAGCAGTAAAGCCACAGTCCCTCCACAGCTTTCCCTTGTCCAACTTCCTAATTGTCAAAATAAGGTGAAAGTAGATGTAAAGTGAGTGATGTAAGCACACAACTGGCAGTGTCCTTGTCAGTGCTGGGCTGCTGCTCTGACGGAATCTGCTTCCAACAAGAAATTGTGACATTGTCACGGGCAGACAGTGACTTACAGAGCACTCGAGCATAACTCTCCCTCCCTGTCTTCACAAGCCATAATCCATGTGAAGGAGGTAGAGAAAGAAGCATCATCTGCAGCAGTTCATTATAACTAACTCCTTTATAACTTACGCCTTGCTGGGGCACACAAATCCCCCAAATTCAGCGAGCAGCTCGGGGAATGGTTGAGCTGCAGATGACTCTCAGCAGCAATTTCTGTGATTGCTAACCTGGATCATAATCACACACCAGTTGCACCAGGGCCTGAAACAATATCCCATCTATTACCTGGGCACTGTAGCAACTCTCCATCACAGGGTGTCTGTCACAGGGATGTACAGGATGCATGGTGGGAGGATGAGAATATACTTAATCAACCTATTTAATTCCCTGCACAAAACATTTAGCTTCAAATACTCTCAAGAGATCAAACTAAAAGGCTGCTGAAATCATCTAAAGTGGCAAATAATTTCCAAATCCACACTCCTTTACCTCAGGGTGCTTTTCTCTCACACTTTTTCAGGCAAAGCTTTTTCCTTTTACCATTGGAGGAAATGATTCTCTTGTTCTACTTTGACATATTGATGTTCCTAATAGGTGTTACTTTCATAAAAACCTTTGTCTTTGCTTCCTCTCTGCCACCTCTGAGTTCCACCATGGAATTAGAGACCCATTCCCAGAGATCCCAGGCTGCTCCTTTTGCAGAACTTGCTTCCATTCCTTCTTGATGAGAGGAATAGCAATAATGCTTTAGGAGTATTAGTTAATTAGATAATGTCTCTGAATTTGGGATTTATCCTATATTATGCACTGTTTTCCATTTTGTTTGAGTTTTTGCTATATATCTCTGTATTTGAAAATTTTGAATTCCACATTAGAGTCTCACAATAAGTGAAAAGAGATCTGGTCAATCAGCCTGCCACTAAAGAGGGATTCTCTGAGACACTCCTGGTAATTCCTGCCAGGAACCAGACACACAGAACTAATTTCAAGACTGGAAATTACTCTGAATACATTTTGGGGCATAAGGGGTTTTTCCAGTAGAGTTAGGACAGAAGTTCTTGTTCTCTCCACTATCCATAGGAGCAGAGCTGCACACAGATCTGACACAGAAAGATATAGAAGGGAGATATAAATGATTGATGCCTGGATTGCTGCAATATCAATTAATGCAAAAGGGCATTAATTAATCAATATTTATTTCCATCGCCAGGCAGCTGCAGGTTTCCCCTGAGGATTCCTCACTGGCCAAGGACTACGAATTCCCATTAGGTTTTTTACCACAGGAATGATAACTAACTCATCTGTTGTTCTTCCCTCATTCCCCCCAGATCTGATAACTTTTCCAAATGTGACTCTCAGCAATTCTTTGAGATTTCTGCTAAGGTCTATGGAGAGAACCCAGAGGGATGTGGAGGCAAACCCCTTTAACACACAAGGGTTGGATATTTGCATTCCCCATGTAGGAAGAAAACAACATTAGATTAAAATTATAAAAATCGAATACTCCTTGCTGAGCGTGTGCAAGACAAGCTCAAACTAAGTACTGTGTTATTAGAGAGAAACTCCAGCTAAGAAATGCACATAAACATTATTTCTTCTTTTTCCTTCTCTTTCCTTCTTTTTCTCTCTTGGTGTCTCCTTCTGAAAGTGCAATGTGGAATTTGTGTGTGTTTGATGGTTTTTGATCTCCAGCTCCATGACAACATGAAAACTCTCTCTGAACATTTAAATATTCCACTTTGGTAGCTGTGTCCAAATCTGAATACATATCTATAGCTTGGCCCCCTGCTGCTTAAAGTAATTTGCACTCAGATCAAATTGTGACCCTCAGAAATAGAAGTATTTATACTGAAAGAGAACTGAATATTTACAAAGATATTGTTACAAACCAGAAAATTATGATATAAATATGATTACACTGTGTAAGTCAGATAAAATCTACACAATCCTTTTCTTTAAAGAAATCCAAAATGATTTCGTTTCTGAAGTACACATAAAAAGAATTTCAATAACATTGTATTTTTCAGACCTTATTGTTAAAGGATCCAAAGAAAGTTTTTTCTCTGGTTCTTGTATTTTCTTTATAAAAGCTGCATTTCAGACAAAGTAAGCTTGGATCATTTAAAGTGCCCACAAGGGATGGATACTTTGTGAATGGTATTTTGAATAGTTTTGATATCCCAGTTTTTGAGTTTTTGAGATCCCTATGTGGCTTTATTTTCTGGACAATTCAGTTATTCTCTCACGCTCTGACCTTATTATGATATTGTTTTTCTCTTCTCTTCACTACCCTGTTCTGTGAGAAAGCTCTCTATAAATTTGATATAAATATAGTATATTTGATATAAATATAGATATACAATATCTATAACTTAGTCAACTTCATGTGGCATAAAAATAGCAATTTCCTTTTCTTTACTCCTCAGTTCTTATTTTTGTACAATATTATCCATTTGCAATGCATTCCCCTACAGCAAACTTAAAAAACCCCAACCAAACCAAAGTGCAACAACAGATAAACAAGCCCTTAAAATCCATTCTATCCCCATCAACTATAGGATAATTTTTTTGTTTGTTTGTTTGTTTCCTGGGTTGGCCTGTGCTCTTTGATATAGTGTATCAATTTAAATGCAGATGGCCAAGGAGAAAATACATTTCTCCTCACACTGCTCATGCCCCCAGGATGCTGAGACGGATGTGCCAAGTGGGAGCCCTGGGCAGGTTCCTCCTTTGCCAAGGGCACAACAGTGCTGTGGGCAGGCACACCTTCCACCAGAGCAGGGTGCCCAGAGCCCCCGCCAAGCTGGCCTTAAACACAGATACTAGAAACGCTTTTCTTATGTGCAGATTGCTGGCACAGAACCAGGACTCTACAGCACCTGGGGCATGGTGAGAATCCTACTGCCATGCATGTTTAGAGCATAACTGCACTGCCATGGCTGAGTCTGCACAGGGCATTTATCTGTAGGAACGTAATTTGTTCCCTGCCTCTCTATTTGGTAATAGTCACTTCAAACTCCCAAGTTTTTTGCCAGAACTCCTTCACACCTTGCTCAGTCACTCTTTGGGTGTAGCTTATCATCATGACATGATGGACAGAGGGGAGATACAGAGGGATCTCTCCAGAAACCCAAAATATGTATTTTCAGTGATCCCAAACAGTTTTGAGCAAAGCTGCTTATAGGCCTCATTGCATTATTCCACAGCTAGGAGGTCAAATATTCTTGGTTGCAATATATAACCAAAAATGTGTTTTCTATTTTCTAGCTCTTAAAAGTGATTGGGGAGGGTTTTTTGTTGCTGTTGTGTTGTGGGGGTTTTTTTGTTTGTTAATTTTGTTTTGTTTGGTTTTTTTTTTCTTTATCTCTTGTATAACCCATCCCTCATAACTCCAGGAGGGAGGGGGCAGGTGCCTCTGCCCATGGGCAGCTGTTAAACGAGCTGGGCGGTGTTCTTATCCCTGCCAGGACCCATCCTCCCTCCAGGGGTATCTGCTGTCCATGGGCCATCCAGGCTCACTGCAGGGCTGATACAATTCCATCAGCCCCTGGGGAGAGGCTGCACCCAGGGGAGGAGCCCAGCATTCCCAGCTGGATCCAAGCTGGGATCCAGAGCAGCAGGGCAGCCTGTGTGCACTGCATTCCCAGAGGAACCCAGACCCATCTCAGCACCACTGGACTCTCCTACAGGATCATCTCTGCTCCAACAGAACCACATCTGGCACTGCAGGAGGCAACTTGGACTGCTCCCAACACCCTGACCAACAGGGTGTCAGGTTGTACCTCTGACTCTGTCAGGGTTTCTAGGATGTTTTTTTGTTTGTTTGCTTAGGGGTTTTTGTACTACCTTTGTATTTTTAATATTCCTAGTAAAGAACTGGTATTCCTATTCCCAAATCTCTTCCTGAAAGCCCTTAATTGCAAAATTATAATAATTTGGAGGGGTGAAGGGTTTATATTCTCCATTCCAAGGGAAGCTCCAGCTTTCCCTGGCAGATACCTGTCTTTCCAAACCAAGACACAAACAAATCTCGAAGTATTCCAGGAGAGTCTTGATGAGACAGCTTCTCCATAACCTTGTCCTGGTGGTTTCAACAGTTGGAGAGGGGATTTACCCTTCACAAAGCCCTGACAATAAGTTGCAGCAGGGCTGAATGCAAGTGACACTGTTGGATCTCTTGTAAGTGCATTAGTATTTTCAGCAAGTCTCTCCTATGTGAGGAGGAAGATGACAACAACCCCAAGGCATTAACAGTCTAAATTAGACAGACAATGTGGCTGAAAAATTGAACATCTTACATAAAACAGGGGAGGTCAAAACTCAGCATGGTGATGATAAGTTATCTTACTTGGCTGGTAGACTTCACGGGAGAAATAAGTTTATGTATGGGCTGCCTCCTCTAATTCTGAATTCTCAGAGCTTAGGAATGATTGTTTATCTGCTAGCAGCCTGCAGGGATTTGGTAAAATAGCTACAGCATAAAACTGAAAAATAATTGAAATAAATAAAGTGCTACCTGGCACCATCCTTGTTTATTCTGTGCATCTGATATTAACATTCGGGTGTCTTATGCTCGTAATACATAATAAGAAATGAAAATGTCATAAAATCAATACCTTCTAACAGCAGAGGGAAATGTCACAAATTATCTCATTCTCATTATAGTTTTCAGACAGTAATTTCACAAGCCTCCAAGGGATTAGGAAAGCTGAGCATATTTTTGCTCTACCCTCAGATGTCAGTTTTATTGTACATGATCTAGGCAGCAAAGGTTCTCTCCTCCAGAAGTTAGAAATCAATTGTTTTGCCAATGAGATTCTTTTGCAAGGCTGTTAGCTGCCTTTGTAAGTGTGAAACTACCAAATTCTGTGTCCCTGCTTAAATTACTTTGCAACACAAAATTACACTCCAACCCCTGATGTGGTACAGACTCCTGCTGGGTGCACATACGGAACAGAGAGCTGTGCTCCTAATAAATAAAGTTTGCACTTCCTAAAGAAAAGAGATTTATGGAATCTGCTCTATATACTTAATTACTCTCCCATGTTTTACTAGGAGGGTTTTTTAACGGGAGAATAAAGTCTGCTTGACCCTGCCTAGACAAGAATGAGCCAGGAGGAACTAGTCTGTCATAATCCCAATGTCTTGGTTTGGAAAGACAGGTATCTGCCAGGGAAAGCTGGAGTTTCCCTTAGAATGGGGAATGTAAACCCCTCACCCCCTCCAAATTATAATTTTGCAATTAAGGGCTTTCAGGCAAAGATTTGGGAATAGGAATAACAGTTCTTTACTAGGAATATTTACAGTACAAATGTAGTAGAAAACAAAACCACCCAACCAAACCAGCAAACAAACAACAATTTTGGAAAACCCTGACAGAGTCAGAGCTACAACCTGACACCCTGTTGGTCAGGGTGTTGGAAGCAGTCCAAAAGTGAGTCCTCCTGGAGTGGCAGATGTGGTTCTGGTGGAGTAGAGATGATCCTGTAGAACAAGGGTCCAGTGACGGTGAGAAGGGTCAGTCTTCCTCCAGGAATCAGGTGAAGCTGGATACTTTCTGTTCCTGTGTCTCAGTTTTATCCAGGTAGGAATGGTTGGCTCCCCTTACTGGGTGGAGCATCTCACAATAGGATGATGGAATGTGGATAGTCTGTTTTGGGGATTGTGTGCTTTTAGGGGTGTCTTAATGGTCCATAAGCAAATATTAGAAAATACTCACCTGAAGAGAGGACAGGTGGTGACAGAGATAAGGAACACTGCCCCACCTGGTTTGTACAGCTCGCCCAGAAGGCATCCGCCCCTCTCCCCCCAGAGTTACAAGAGATAAAGAAAAACATCTCCCAAACTGCTTTTAACAAATGAAATAGAATACACATCCCTGGCTCCACAACCCAAGACACCCAACAACAGCATTTACAAATATTGTATGAGGGCAGTGGATGCTCCAAGTAGATTAAGGTGAACCTCAGACCTGAGGTGCCATCTCTGCATATTTCACCAAGTTGCATCACTTCACATTGATCCTAATCCTCTGATCAATCCCTCTGCAAATGTGGGAGCCTGTACTCAGACTGCTCTGGAGACAGCCAAGCATAAACCCCCAAGAATTGCAGGGGGCAAAGCCAAGGCCCCCTGCATCCCTTGGCTTAACCAACCCTTACTCCTTGCAGCACACCCAAGCCCAGATGAGGCCACTCCTGCCACAGCAGCCAGGACCACCAGACATTTTCACAGAACACCCGAAGTTGGAAGGTGATGGAATCTTACGTGGGGTCAGATGTGATAAACGCCACGAAGGTCCTTCATCTCTGAGGGGCCAGCCCTGGCAGAGAAATGGCTTAAAATAATAGTGAGAAAACTTCTCTAGACATGCTTTGTAAAAGAAAAGGTTTAATAATGACAAAAATAAGAAACAGTATCAAACAAACAAACAAACAAAAAAATAAGCCAAACACATTGCGGAGAGAACTCCTGCACTGGCTAGGGCAGTCCAAAAAAGCCCTGTGAAGTTCTGTGCAGTCTTTTAAGTACTGAATGGTCTTGGTGGGCTTTTTGGCACCTTGCTCAATGAAATTTGCAGCAGGTTTTGAGGTACAGGTCTGGGCATCCAGGTGTCTTTGCCTGGCACCTGGCCAATTACTGGGAAAAGAACATTGAAGTTTTTGGGTCCTTTACCTTATAAGAACAACAAGGGGTGAGTCTTAAACCTTTCCCTATATGGAAACACCTGCTTGGTGTTGGGGTGCATTCCTACAGGAAGGGGTCCACCAGGATCAACGTCCATCCTCTAAGCCTCCTCAGGACAGCCCCAGGAGTCTCCATCCTGTGGCTGGGAATGCTGTCCCAATGCCTCTGGAGTTCTGCTAGGCTCAGTGTTCTGAATTTATATCACAAAATCCCAGGAAAGACTTCTTGCAGGAGTCAAATGGGTATTTTGCGAACACCACATACACTTCAACATTTCTTGCACCCAGAAAGGTGAGTCATACCAATTAAAAAAAAAAAAACACAAAAAAAACAACAACCAAAAAAAAAAAAAAAAAAAAACCACCAAAAAAAACCAAAAAAAAAAAACCCACAAAAACCAAAAAGCGAACAAAAACAAAACCAAACCAAACCAAACCAAACCAAAAAAACCCCAAACCAACAACAACAACAAAACCCCAAACACTACACAACCCCACCCCCCCACCAGCAACAACAGAGGACCCAGGTTTTGGGAATAGTTCCAGTTATGTCTGCACTTAAAATACAAACTGTCATTGCAGTGGTCTGGAAAAAGATAATACCTTCTGCCTAAACCTGAAATGTCTTTCATTGTGAAACCCCTCCAGTTTTGACAGAGATTGCAAAGCAGGAAATTCTGCCAATGCAAATGTTATCCCAGACCTCCTCATCAAAATGTAAACCAAAGTAAAACAGCTAAAGGAATATGACTCATGCAAATATGAAAAGGCTGTCATTTTTAATGGAATCTCTTTCCCAACAAAACTTTAACCAGAGAATTTAGTACTTATTAGATTGTAGGACTCTGGAAGTTCAGATGGTTACGTGGTGTTAAAAAAATAAAAAGAAAAAAATGTGTCTGGGATCAAAGACTCTCTGCAAGGGAAAGGCTCAATGTGTTACTACAGAGATAATTCACAATTTATCTGAGACCTCTAAGTACCTCTGAAGCTCAACACAGCATATCGTTCCTTTGAAAAGCCCAGTTTTTAAATAAAGCCTATATTAATAAAATATACATTCGATTATATAATTTTTTAAAAAATATTAAGTACTTTGGAAACTGCAGCCAAATTCAATACCAGGTCCTTACTGTGCATTATCCATTTGTTACAAAGGCTCTGAACCTCAACTATGAAAAGAGCAGCAAAAGCCAATTAATTAAATAATGTTCCAGTATTTAATATACTCATTTGTGGAACCAAATTCTAACCTCAGTCCAACCACTCTGAGGCCCTAACATGAAAAACATCATAGTCAATATCTTGAACTTCAAATATGAGAATAAAGAATAAATTCTCCCTCTGCACTCAGAGAGCTGAGACACCCAACCCCCCCCCCCCAAAAAATACCCTTTTTTTCCAATAACAGATGTGAAAAATATATTCATCAATTCTTTCTGACATTATGCATTTTGAATGCATGAAAGAGAAACATGTTGTCTAAACATAGACAACTATAGCAGAGAACAGAATGGCTCACAAAATAAATATCAGATAAAATGACAGCTGTTACAATTAAATTCAGTATTTATGTTTTCCTAGTTGAAAATGACAACTTATTTACAAACAAAACTATCTCACCATCTGAGGAAAAAACCCCAAACAACTAATTTTTTTTTCTAAGAAATATAGTTGGAAAAACTTGTCTCAATTTTAGATCCTTCTTTGTTTTTATTGGTTACAGATCAGCCTCTTTTGTTTTAATTTCCACTTAAGTTCTTTCCAGGCTTGTGTGCTTTCAAGGACTGATGTGTCACTACACATACAAAAGGTCAACAGGTGCACTCCAATCCAGCCCTGTGCTTTTATTCTCTGAGAGATGATTGTGTGTTGCTAAAATCTGTCCAGGAGGGAACCCAGCTGTCAGTGCTGCCCAGGACTTTTGTGCAGGTGCCTCCTATTGAGTATTTCATCCATCAAAACCTTCCTGGGGAGTGGCACAGAAGAGAACAGGGCACATTCCTCTCCCTCATTATGGATATCTTCTAGATGCAGGTGAGGGAAATCCAGACCATCCCAGAGCTTTGCCCCCAGCTTTAATTTCATACGCTGCTCTTGCCCTCAATTTCTGCTGCTGGGGGATTCGGTCCCTGTTGATGTGATTAGAGGGATATGGCACATAGCAGACCTGGCTTGCAGTACAAGGACATTTTTATGCCATCAATTCCTTCTGAGTGTGGCAGAACTACCTCAGGGCAGCACTGTTCCATCCTTCAAGACTGCTGGATCTTTTAAAAATATTTTTTTTCTTTAATTTTAGGGTTTGTGTTGCTTAGGGATTTTTTTTTCCTCTCAGGCAGTTGGCAACACATCAGCACCAGAAATCACACAATTTTTCTGACCTTTAGACTCTAAACTAAGTAAAGTTTGAATCTCTTGGTTTTCTCATTTCTCTGCATTAGTTTCTTTCCCTTCTTTTGATTATATTAGAGCTATTAGAGTTTTCCTTTCACATTATAACCCCTGGATTTATCAAATTAAATGCTATTTGGAGGGTTTGGGATTTGAGTTCTGAATCTTCTTGTTGATGTATTCCAGCTGAAAGCTCAGTTATGAATCATTAGGAATCACTTAAGTCTTAATGATGTCAAGCAATTAATGAACAAAAAGATACAGCACAACATTCGGATAGATGCACACAGTAATGATAAGGAAAATGTGCTTTCCTCAGAGTAGGAGGACTTGATATCCCAAAAGTGGCTTTGAATAAGCTTGTCATTGTTTCCACTGATTTTCCTTTTGAATAAGACTTCTGCTACACATTAAAATACGTAATTAGTGTTTATTTTCAATGTGACTGACACCTGTAGAACATGGACAGGCTGGCTGTGCAATTATGTCAACACTGTGCATTGACCTTGAATTTTGAGAGAACCAGCTGCTGGAAAAAGAAATCTTTAATTTCATTGACTCATTAAATTAAAATCATTTTTAGCAAAAATAATCATGGGTGAATTGCCATATGTTCTTGAAACTTAGGAGACTGGGGAGATTTTTAAATAATCAGACTGCAGAGCTGTTCTTTTGAACTAAAATGTTTTCAGCATTTCTATTTCAGCTACATTTACAATCCAGTTGAACATAAAGTTCTGGAACAGCAGGCAAAACTTAGTGAAGAAATGAATGATGCTGGGAGTTGCATGCTGTTCACCAAGAGATATAAGTGAGTAGTCTTTAGATGAATAAAATATTAAAATACTAATGTAAATATGTAAGAAAAACTTAACAGATTGCAGAAATAATTGTGATTTTTTTTTTAACTTTTATACTGACAATGTTTCCCTGAATTAAATGTTATTCAAGTTTTAGAGATGTTGAATATGATTCAAGATGGAAAGATGAGCAACAAGAGTATAAAATCTTGCTTGGAAGAAAATCCAGACTAACAAGGGCACCATCTGTTCTCTTCCAGTTGTTTCTACATTCATCACTACACAAATTATGGCCACTGAGGCACAGACACAGCAATCACAGCACTGGGAGAAATGGGGCAGCTTTGACCCAAAGCAGAACATTTCTCTGCGCACAAATCCTCCTTTTTCTCCTCCACCAATCCTCCCCTGATCCTCCTAAAACACATAAATAGACTCATTGGATTTAAGGAGACGGTAACATTATTTGTGTATTTCTATCAAAGTGGGTTGAGCTAATTGTGGTGAGACTGAGACTGCCATTTAATGAAATTATAACAATTTGATGACAAATAACAAAAAATGAAAAGATCACTCCAGGATCACACTTTTGAGATAAAAAAGGGTTATATCAAATACACAATGAGATTTTCAGAAAAATCAACATTTTCTTCTGCTTCTATTGCCCACTAAGTTATTTCTTTTGCATTAATTTGTGTCGTAAGCAACCATATTGTACCAACTGCTAGGACACATCCATTCCTATTTTGAGTCCTGTATTCAGATCTTGTTTTTTGCCTCGTCCAAAGACAGTGATCTATAATTAGCCTGAAAACCTGTCACAAAAGCTCTTTTTAAAGAGTACAAGAGAGGCGACATAGACGTTATATGTGGTGTGTGTCACTATTGATGGAAAACCTAAATCCAGATCCTACATTCATTCCTAATCAGAATCATTTCTGATCACAAGCTCTCTCTGAACTTCATTTTCTGGGGACTTGAATTCGATCCTCACACATGGAACCGTTTGTGATGGTTCTGGCTTTTTTTTTTTTTTTTTTTTTCCTTTCCTAAAGTTGGGATGATTAATACATGGGAAATATAGATGTTGAGTTTGGACTTGGATGTTCATTGTTTCTTATCTATGTACAGTCTTATGAGGTGTGAGCTCTAGCTAGCAAGTTAGAGAAATTAGGTAAAATGGAGTGCCTCTGACTCTTTCCAAGACTATTTAAGTGCTGATTACCCAATAATGAGGTGACACCTATTTTATTTATACTTCTGACCCCATAACAACCACCCAAGGTCTGCAATGCTGGCGTTTTTCACTCAGTTATAGAACACCACCTAAACCCATGAAGAAGAAGGAGGAAGGAGGCGAAGAAGGACCTGGACAAAGCCCAAAGCCCTCCATCTTGATTCACATGTCATAACTATATAGTAAATCCCCAAAATATAAGTTTCCAGAATTCCAACAGGGACTGCTTCATCTCTTATTCCAAGACATTGCCTTGAAGGTCTCTTGAGAAGCAACAGCCAGATCTGTTTGTCCCTTCCAAAAGAACAACTCTTGGAGACCTCTTTGTGAGGCAGTGTCTCCCTACCACAGAGACCTCTGCTGATCAGGGCTGAGCCTCAGGGGAAGGGATTGGTTTTGATTCATTCCAGCCCCTGTGGTTTGAGGGGCTTTTACAGGCTTGGTTTGCACACCCATTGCTCCTTCGAAGGGAATCTCTACGACTGCCCATTTATCTCCTGCTTTTTGTTATGATCACCAGAAGTTCTCCTGAGTGCATCTCAAGTCCTGTTGCTGGCTGGTTTCTGATAAAACAAAACTGCAGTGAGCTGCGCTGGGGAAAAGAGAATAGGTGATCAAGAAAATATTATGTTTCATTAGATGGTAAGAAGCTGTGTCAGCTTCAAAGATGAAGCCAAGATCATTATGTGAGCTTCTTTTGTTGAATAAATGATATTTAGAAGAACAGAAATGGGAAACAGAATTTAAAAGTAGATAGTATAAAAATAAGATATTTTTTTACCGAAATATATTATACAAAACTCTGTATTATTTATTTCTTTAAAAACTCAAACTGGGTAGCTGAGATATTTTGGGAAAATAAATTGTGCCTTCTAGGTTGAAGTCCATGTGCAGATTATTGGCCTGAGCTTCTTTGATCTACCTTCACCCTCAGCCAGAACCTTTTTTTTTAAGTCAGAAGTTATCAACTTCAACTATATTGCTGTATGGATTTTTAATTTCTTTTTCAAAAGCAAAAAATTGCCTACACAGATATTTGCAAAATAGCATACAATTTAAACCTGACCTATCGACAGTTTCTTCTCTTTCTTTGTGTTGGGAAGTTTCTGGCAGGGTGAGTGACTAAGGAAAGCAATGCCTGAACACAAGGAAGGTCAGCAAATCCACACAGTTCTTTTAATGAAAATTGAGCAAGTCGTACTATGAGTTTATAAAAAACAGTGTATGTTGTATATGCACACTGCTGTACAGGTAAAATATTAAACAACAGATGAAAGCAACACCTGGCACTAAAGTGTTTCATTTAAGTTAAGAGAAGTTTGTTGTATGGATTTGTTTCTAAAAGGAAATATAAAATTGGTGTTTAATAAATTATAAAATTATATAATATATAATATATATTATAATAGTATAATAATTATAAAATACCAACAAAATTCAGAACTCCAGGATACTCCAGAGTTCAGAACTCCAGGATACTCAGGATAAGCCAGAGCTGTGTCCCTCCTGCACAGGGAAAGGGAAGGTAGGAATTCACTTAGCCACACTGACAAAAAGCAACCAAAAACTTCTTTTTCCTGCTGAGCTCTGGATGAGCTGGAAGGATGAGAGTGTCCCCAATTAATTTTGTCCTTCGTTCCCTGACAGAAGGTCCCACACTCTCATTCCAGCTGATCAGCTGCCTAATGTTCTGCATCAGAACCTGGAGCTGCCATCAGCACCATGGAGGGCTTCAAATAGCTTTGGTCAATCAATGTTAAACATGACCAAATATTAATTACTACAGTTAGCCTGCCTAAAATGTACAAAACTATGAGGGAAAAAAAAATTGTATCTTGCTATTATTGATATGCTGGTTTAGAGTTCTCAAAGGCTAACAAAGCGGTTTTAAAACCAGACTGAATTCTTGTACACAGCACCACGTCATTTTAAATATCCCAGATTTATCTCTTTGGAAACTGGATTTGCCTAAAATATAAACCTACAGGTGTGGCCTCAATCACTTTAAAATTATTTTTAAAAGCATCTTGAAAATCAAGTTACAACATACCAGATTTCCTGTTAGTCCAAACTAAACCCCAGAAATGCAACAAAAATCAGAACAAGCCTGTAGACAGATAAGGTTCAGTAGAGCAAAACTTAATCTAAAGAAGTATCTGTTTACCTTGACAGTTGCTTTCTTCTCTTGCTGTTTTTTTCTTCTATTTCTCTATTATTTTAGAAACTTTATCTTCCTCAGTCTTGTCAGAAAAAACACTCATATCAAAGTTGTATTTCTATGCCTGCATATTCCTGTGTAGTTATATTTGGTACACCAAATATAGGGTGTCTCCATGTGACAGTTTGTGTTTCATCATTATTAAAAACGTAATAAGAATTGTAAATGACTTGTTAATCAATTGTTGCTGAAATTCAGTATAACATTTTATTGTATTTGAGAGTCACACCTCTCAAACTCAGCACCATTCTGCACCAAGTTTGACAAATGGGAAAATGGGATTGCCTCTTCTCACCTTTGCACTAATTATCTTCTGTTTAATACCATCTAATCCCCAGGAAGGTTTCTAATAGTTTCCTGTTTTATTTGGAGTCAGTACAGGTAATTAGGAGTATAATTGTAACTTGACTTCTTTTCCATGTTGGCCAAAAATTTCAGGGAAAACGCATACAAAAAAATGTTATTTGAAACCAGGCAGTTTCTGTTAAGTAGTGATGTCCTGAGTAAGATTTCCAAATTATTTCAGAACTTGGGATTTGCTGGATATAGCTGAATGTAACTAAAGATAAAGGGGAAAACCTGAATGTAAAGTGCTGATAAAACGTAAAAACCCTGAATGGACAAAGGATCCTTTCTCTCTGATGCAAGATATGTAAGGGCAAATTTTGTACATTTTTCTTGAACTGAGGAAGAGAATGGAAGGTGAAGCAGCTGGAATAAATCTTGGTGCCAACAAACTCCTTAACAGCACCCATTTCAACATGGACAATTCACTCTGCTACCCCTGAATAGTACACATTACAGCTGTAATACAGAAAAATCCACTGTAGGCAGCTAAAGTAACAGAACTACGTTTGAAACCTTTATCTACACATGCCAGGGATTTCACAAAATTGAAACAGACCCCTAGTTTTTTAAAAAGGGTTTCTTACTGTTTGTGAAATATTCACAGAAACAGTGATAATTTTAAACAATTTGCCCCTCCAAGAAAAAAACCAAACCAACCTCCAAAAATAAGTTAGGCTTTGTTCCGTTTTATGGGCTTGACTGGGTAGATAATGTAGGCTGCAAAAAAACCCAAAAGCTGAAATCCTTGTTCATCCCAACTCCCCATCAGGACAAAAAAAACCCAAACCAAAACAAAACAAAACAAAACAAACCCCCCCCCCCAAAAACCCAAAACCAACAACATCAACAACAAAAACAACAAACCCAAAAAACTACCAAAACACACCATAAAACAACTTAAAGCATGTAAAGTGCGACTTAGTCTGCTTTTAAAACCTTGCTCAGCAGCTCTCTAGACACCTGAAGTTCAGAAGTAATTTTCCTAGGAAATTGCCCCTGCAAGTACCTAAAATATCTCTGAGTCTGGAGCGCACTTGGCTCCTCAGTTTTGTGCCAAATCCTTGGCATGGCTGCTCCTGACTCAGTGAATGGGCAGTAGCTGCACTCCTGCCACAGATTTGGGGTCTGACTTTGCTGAAAAGTGACCTCCGGCTGGGTTTGAGCTGAATCTTCATCCCTACCCCAGCCTGGGAGGAGGCAAAGGTGAAGATTTCAGAGGAAAGGGGAAGCGCGGAAGGCTCTCGCTATTTCTGCTCTCACGCAGGCGCCTTCCCACTGAGCTGAAAAACACTCCTGCAGCCAAAGGAAGGAAAACTGCTGCCACAAGACAACTCTACTGCATCTGGAGAGATGGGAGAGGTGTTTCTTATCTCAGCTGATGAGTGTTGTTATCTCAGGCTTGTTACGGATACAAAAAAACCCAAAAAACAAAAAGTCGAAACTTTTTAATAGTTGTGTCCCTATACTGGCTGTGTGTTTCGATTTCTGTTCCCAACAGTGTTTATTTTTCGACCAGTTCTGAGTTGTTACAAATACTTACTGCTGTAATATTGTTCTGGTAGCTGTTAGATAGTGTTGCAGTGTTTAGTTACCAATGTTTGTGGAAGTTTTGTGCGGCTGCCTCCCCAAGTGCAGTTAAAGGGATCATACCAGAGGAAGGGCAGAATCTCCCACTCTCCCCCAGATAACCCAGAGACTGAGACCACCACCCAGCGCTTTCATTGGAGAACACGACCAACCAATCAAATCATGGCAGGAAGGAATGATTGGTGCAGAAAGCACCCCGCTAAGAGCCAATGAGAGCCCGGAGAATGCACCAATCATAGAGAGGATCCAGAACGGACCAATCCCTGAGGGGACTGAGACGATAAAAGGGGACTGACCGCCCTCAGTGGGGGCTTCACTCTCATGAACAGACTGTTCTGAGGGGTGGCCCATGTACATAGATGTAGTCATAGTTTGTGCCTGTGATGTTTTGATTTCCCTGAAACTCTTTCCCAGGCACTGTTCTGTCAACAAGAGACATGTTTTCCTAATTGTATCCTACATTTTGCATTCCTTTCCCTAGGAGGGACTTCTCTTGGTGTCCCTTTGACTTGTCCAATGTAGTTAAAGAAGTTTGTCTTTCTTCCACCCCTTGGGTGAGTTCTTTGTAAAATAGTATAAAGGGAAGTTCCCAGGTAATATAGATTGGAGTCATTTCAGCCTTCTGAAGTTCGGAGTCTGTGTCGTTGTTAATCTTGAATAGCGTCACACAGATCTGTTTGCTCTGGCTTGCCGTGAGGGGCTGGGACTAGCTCAGCCTCTTCTTCCTGCTTTATAATGATAAACAGTTGGCCTTGCTTTTTTTACCACCTTTGGATTTATGGCCTCATCATTATATTTGCAACACTGTATCAGGCTGAAAAGAGAAGCAGCAAAGGAAGAGCCTGTGCTATGACGCAGTCTATGATGTTTTGTTCCACACGTGGCTTTGGAAATATTGAAAGAATTCAAGCGCAGATTCATGGTATCCTGCAGGTATTTCAGGGATATTTGGTTTGCAGACAGGAATTAGAAACCCATGGGATGAGTGAAATTGAGATTTCCCTTAACTGTTGTAATCTGTTGTCTCTTACCCTTGTAAATTGACAGAAAAATTTTTAAGAAGCTATTAGTTTATTAAAATTTAGGTACACCACAGTCTAGTAGCTAAGATAAATCACTGGGCAAACTGAGTTTCTATGCTTTTCAGAAGCCAAAGAAAATAAAATCATTCTTACAAACAATTCAGCAAGAATACAACACTTTCCTGTTGCCTCAAGTTACCAACTGAACAAAACCACACTCTGTGACTTCTTTAACACACCTTGATTCTGGTGTTTGCCTTCAGAAAACAACAGATAAGATGTATGTATATTTTTCAGAAGCTGGATCTTGTTATCATTTTTATAAGGTCACATACTGAACACAGGAAATTGAAAATCCTGTGCAGGAAAATATTGTTACAGGTATGCTGATTCTAATGTAAGTTTTGTTCAGTTGCTTTTTTTTTTTTGTTGTTGTTATTTCAGAATTGATTTGACTTTCTCCTAATACTTTATTCTCAAAAATATAACCTTTTTCTTTAGATTTATTGCTCTTTGTGTTGCTTGATATCTTACAAACCACACTCAGATTGGTTTCATTTGATGTTCAAATTCAAAGAGAAAATGTTATCTAACTCTGAGCCCTGTAATGCCTCTGATACAAATTGTATTCATTGCTAAAACTGGATGAGACTCAGGAAGACTCAGGATTATAATTTTCTCCAAAAAAGACAAAGAATATTTTAGTCGTTTTCGACTTTATTGTTTCACCGTTTTTTTCATCTTCACTACTCAAAAATTATTCTGCTGTGATAGACCTTCAGTTTTCTGCAAAATGGATTTGCTATATATATTTATATGTATACCTCCTGCAAAACTATTTACATTCATTTATAATCACTGAGGAGTCTTGATAAGCGTCTTTCACTTACAATCGAGAACCACGGATTTCTCCCAAAATAGCAGTGGCTGTTTGGATATTTGTGTTAGTCATATTTCAGCTGTGTTATTTGAACTATCACAAATAAACTCATGGCTTTAATGTGACTGAACATATATGGGTTACCAAAGACAGAAGAACACACAACTCTTAAGCAAAAAAAAAAAAAAAAAAAAAAAAAAAAAAAAAAAAAAAAAAAAAAAAAAAAAAAAAAAAAAAAATCAATCATTAAGTGCTTCTAATGTAGTTCTTGCTTTTGCTTTTATAAATGCAAATTAGCTTCTTTCTGGGATGGGATATCATCTTTTTATCTTGGGATCAGACCTGGAGAGTGAGGATCTGATACCATTTTGCAGCACCTAAAGAGATTGTAGGGAACTGAGCACATCCTATACCCCTTTCAAACAACATAAAAATTAGCCAGCCTAATTTAATACCATTTCTTACCCCTTTCCATAACTCTGTCCAAGGAGTGTGAATTAACAGAAAGGGTATTTATAACAGATGATAAAGTTGTGATCAATACTAATGCAAAATTTAGCATCTGATTTAAAACTGATAGAATCCAAAACAAGGTGAATAATACATGAAGTTCCTCCTCCATGAGTGCTGCTTCATGCCCTCAAAAGACGTAAAACGTGTTCATTTAAAACATAACCCACAAGTACTGCACAGATTTTAGCCTTAAAGGGTTCAGATAAAGTGAGAAACCAGCCAGCCCAGATGCGGAGTTCAAAGGAATTACAATCCCACACCGGAAGGAAAAGTGTTTATGGTCTCCCATGATAAACCTCTGGTTTTAAATACATAGGATGGGGACAGGCAACACTGAGCACAGGAATCCTGCTCTCCGGCAGGTTCTGAAATTATTAATGAGCTGCAGGACTCAGTCTGTTATTGAATTAATTATAATTAATCAAATTTGCCCAACTCCAGTGAAAGGCAGCCAATATCTGGATGGGCACAGTTGTTTATCTCTTTGATGTGCACTTTGGGTTTTCTCTTCCTTTGGGACATTCAGCTGACCTAATCCTAGTCAACTAACCATTAGATAGGTATTTTTAGGTCTTCTCTCTAGTTACTGAAGAGAAACAAACCTCTCTAGAAGCCAGGTTTTCTCCCTGCTTTAGATTATTCATTTTGGACACTCGGGGATGAGTTATCCTTCTAGATTTTCATCAGTCCTACATGAGATATTAAGAAGGAGCTTAGACAAAAGTCTCAGACTAGTTCAGGTGATTTGTAAAAGGTGAGATAATATGACAGCAGAGTGTTAGACATATGAAACAAATAGAATTTTTCAAGGTATTTTAAACAAACCTTTTTCTCACACTTTATTTTTAAAAATAAACTGCATTCAGTATAAATCCCACAATGTTCATGCAATATTAATTAGATAATTCCAGGGTTTTTTTCTCTCCCTTTTCACAGTCCTTTATGGACATCAATTGCTTGAAACCAGGAGGTAAAAATAAAACAAATCAGAGAATAAGGGAACAGGTCTTGATTTAGGCACTACCTTGGAGAAAGTTCCTCAAACAGTCACAGACTGTCAGAAAATACATCCTGTAAGTGGTTTTTCAGGTTAGACAGAGTAAGTCCATTTTATCCTTTCAATATAATGCTATTTCTTCCAATAATGATAGCTGCAGCAATTTTTATCTTCCATCCCGTTATTGAAGGAGGATTAAGATATTTCTAATGTCATACAAGTACTCTTTGGGAAAGAGTGAATGGTTATTAAAAAAAGTGCTCTAAAATTAGATGATTCAAAGGTGTCAGCATCCACATTTAACAGACAAGTTTAGCAGGCAAGGACTGGGGGATGCTGAACTGCTGCTGGTCCAGACATCTCCTCAAATGGAAGCAATTTTCTTTGAGGACTGAAAAAAGAAATAATCATGGAACAAAAATACTGCAGAATATTGACCTTCAGCACTCTGTCAGGTTTGGTTGATTGCATGAATGTAGTCCAGGAAAGGCTTAACAAAATCTTACACTCCGTATTCTTCACCAGAGGGAAGACTGTGAAGTGATAATTTCACCATTTTACCAATTTTTGCAGTTGTAATCTGCTGTGGTTTTCTTTTGTTTGTTTTGTTTTGGTTTTGGTTTTGGGTTTATTTTTTTTTTAATGGAAATGGAGCAGACTTATTACTTTTACTTTTTAATTTGCTTTTTGTTCCTTGCGTTCAAGTGAAAGCTGGTGCATCTTCCTGAAAGTGGATAACATTATAATGAGCTAAAAGCTAAGTTGCTTGGTACTTCAAATGTTGAAAAAAATGGCATTTGTATGACTCCAGTGAATGTTGAGCTGTCTGCCAACGCCACCACTCAGCTTTCATTAATGTAAATCATCGCTTGCAAAGCTGCAGAGAAATTCAATTGTCTTCTGAAAGCTGGGAGGTGCACCTTGTAAAGGTGAGAATGCCGGGGTTGTTGTCAAGATGCACTGAAAGCACATTTTGAAGAACTGAA
Source organism: Phylloscopus trochilus trochilus (assembly GCA_016584745.2). Classification (NCBI taxonomy): domain Eukaryota; kingdom Metazoa; phylum Chordata; class Aves; order Passeriformes; family Phylloscopidae; genus Phylloscopus; species Phylloscopus trochilus. The sequence continues at coordinate 27,630,486 of WQNJ02000015.1, forward strand.
AGCACATTTTGAAGAACTGAAAGCACATTTTGAAGAACATACCTCTCCTCAGGACAGGGGACAGCGCTGCTGCCTTTTCCATGGCTCCAAAGCTGACTAAGGAAGGCAGGAGCATCCCTGGCATGTCCCATCCAAAGCTGAAAGTCAAAAGGAGGCAGGAAGGGGCGTGAACAGCTCAGTTTGCTGAATGCAGGATCTTCTGGCATTCTCAGGGGCAGGTTTGCTTTTCGTAATTAGATTTATGTTGTGTTTTATCTTCTTTTTTGCCAGGGTCAGGATTAAATGCACGAGGTGGTGTTTCTTGTTTGGACTCAGATGTTTATTAATTTTTATCTATAACCGTGAGTTCTACAGCACTTCAAGCTAACACACTAAAAATGGAGCCTTTCTCTCTCTCTACAAGGCCTTTTAAGAACAGACTGTGCAATTAAGAAATGACACCTAAATTATTTTTACTTTTAACCCAATAATCAACCACCCATGGCCTGCAGTGCGGATTTTTCTACCCAATTACAAAACTCCAGAGCCATGGAGAAGAAGGTGAAAAAGAAGGACTTGGCCTCTGCCCTAAAACCTCCATCTTGCTTTATATATATATATATGTTATTATATTCTAAAACCTTAAACTCTAAGTCTTTCACCCTTTGCTGTCACACACTTCTATATCACACACACAATCCCAGTGCTGTCACTCAATTTTGGAAGGCTCTCCACGGCCTCAGGTGGAAAGCAGTGTTTGCTTGGGGTCAGTGCCTGTCAGCACAGAAAGCCTGAAATTCTCAGTGACCAGGGTTCCAAGAGATTTGACTGTAGGAGAGCACAAGGGAGGGTCCCTGGTGTCTCAATGGCAGTGTTTGTCACACATATTTAACTGCTTTGGGTTGAGCCTTGGCATTTCCAAAGAAGAACAATTCTCTTTGAGCTTGGTGTCTTGAAGGACTCACTGGACTCTTCACTAATGTCAGTTTTAACCTCTTGCACCTGGAGCTTCTCTCTGCTGCCCCACAGCAGCTCCAGTGTGATCATCACACATCTCATGGTGCAGTTCACATTTATAATAAAGTGTTATCAGCTGCCTTTAGAAGTAAAGCAACCCCCCCCCATCAGGTCATACACAACCTCTAATCACAGAACAACACCCAAAGATTCACAGAAATTTTTGTTTCATGGGCACAGAATAATGGAATATCAACAGTCACAGTAGAAATTTGTGCATAATGATGTTTTATCTTTTGTGTACAGCAAGCCTTCATTCATTATCTCTTCACAAACATTTCTGATTATACAGTCTGACTAACCCATTTCTCCAGCAATGCTGCAATAGATTTGCATGCAGAAGTATGTGTTTCTTGCAGAAAGAGAATCTCTCAGGCTTTTTCAAAAGCAAAAGACTCACTTCAATTCACTAGAAGAAGCTAACTCAGGTTTAATAAATACTTAGATATCCGAGCACTAGGTTCAGTTCAAGTTCTCTGTAGCTACAGCCTGAAATATTTATAGCTCATATTCAGAATTTTCCCCACATTTATATCCTGCTATTTGAAAGATGTTTGCATTTTCAAAGAAAACAGTACTACCTGTGTTGAAGATCTATTCAACACATAAAAGAATAAATTTCCCATGCTGCTGCCAGAAATATGACTGACAGAAGAACAAGTACATTCTGGAAATCTAAAGAGGTAAATTTTCATAGAACTATTCAAGAAGCAAAATGAGTGAATAGAACCATATATATTTTTTTTTCAGTGATAATCTTTGCAAACTTTTCTTAGCTACAAATGAAATAGCAGAACACCAAGACAAATAAAGGTATATAGGATTAGATGATGTACCATTAGTTTCTTTAAAACCAGATTTTTTTAAATGTCACCCAGACAAATAGAAAATATTAATCCATCCTAATATTTTCTCACTTTTAAAATTTTAGATATTATACACTTAGATTTGTGATGTGAACTTGGACTTTCGTAACAACAGAGATATGATAAAAAAACAAGCAAATCAACCAATATTTACCTTCTCCTATCCTTTATTCACCAACAATTTGCTCTGTAATGACTTCCTGGCAGTGATGAAATCAACACAAGGGTTGAACTCTAATCATACACAAGCTTTTCTGACAGATACAAAGCCTTGCCTTTCTCCATCTCTCTTTTCCCCTACAACAACCTCTCTTTTCCCCAGCATTTGTTTTCCTCGTGTCCTGTGTTAATCACAACTCTTCATTGTACATTGTTTCTTTTTACCCTTTTAAACACACAAGTACACAAATAACCTTCAATGTTTCTCCCTCCCCATTGTCCCTGCAATTTGATCAAAAACACTGATCCCATGAGCCAAAAATTCAATCTGATCAGATCCTTTTATTCTCCGCTACTGAAATCATCTCGTATCGCTCCAGAGCCTCTCAATTTCTCTCAGAAATTTTGTCTTTTTTTCCAGCTAAATTGGCATTTAGTACTTGTTTCCTGGTTTTCAAATAACCATATGACATGTGAAATTGGCGAATAGTATTTGAGCTTATGCTAAATAGGGGGTAAACACCTTGTACAAACATCTGTTTTGTGTAGTTTTTAGATGAGTTTGGTTTGAACTATTTTGTCACATTACAGTAATGAGAAATCCTGAAAAATCAAATATTTTGCTTTACAGGGCAATTGCAGAAGTGGGCTGGATGGTTTTTCCCATCTCCATGCATAATGTGTGATGAACTGCACTTTACATTTAATATAAACCACATTTTTAAAGAAATTAAGGCTTTTTATGGAATTGCCTCTTCTTATTAATCAAATTAATTTGTTAATCCCCTTTCACTAGGCAGTGTTTGTTAATCAGTACAAGTGAACACGGTCACATTGTATGTTAAACCTCATTTAAAAAAGTGAATGTTTTCAAAACAACATTTGATTTAGTAAGAGGGATCCTCATGAATCTATCAGGACATTTCCTGGGTAATCAGAACTCCAAGCTAAGGGAAGTAGGAATTAAAACCTGGAAGAGGGAAAATAAACTTTCATGGAAGAGTATTTTATAAGATGTGAACAACTTCTCCAGGCTGGCAGAGCCTGTCCTTCACCTCTATTTGGGAGGGCTTAGGGCTGTACCCCACAGCTTCCCCCATAAGGAGGAAAGTCCCTTTCAAGGGCTGCCTGTGCTGGGGGACCATTTATTATCTTTTATTTTTTTCCCTGCTCTCCTCTAGCAGGGAAGAGTTCTGGCTGGAGGACAAGTTGAAGGAGAGCAGGAGGCTTCAGAGAGCTCCCTGCTCCCTCCCAAGGCTGCTCTGCTCTGCTTTTCCTTTGTTCCTTCACTCATCCTGCTCCTCTTGTCCCCTCCAGGGAGGAGCCACGAGCTGCAGGAGCAGATGTTCCTAATTTCATCAGACACTTCTCACTGATACTCAGAGCTTTACTCCCCAGTTAAGCAATGAGAAGGGGTGGTGGATCTCACAGGAGCAGCAGGATTCTCTGGAGGGGATGAAATGTATATAAATGCACGTGCTTAACAGACCAAAAAATCCATGGTCTGCATTAAAATATAAATAGTAAAATCGGTGCCCCACAGTACTCATGAATCATGTTATTAAAGTCACATAGCTAAGTAATGTATTTGCTCATTCTTCTGACAAAAGCAAAATTGAAATTTACTGCATGAATCCTATGTGTAAAAAGCTCATACAGTTTCAAAATATCATTTTCCAAACAAATGATAAGGATTTTAAAGCATTTTCTAAAGCAATAACTATAAAGAAGTTCAATCCATTTTGAACCCAAATTCCATTTGCCTCTAATTTATCTTTCTTCACCTACTTCTTTATGTCTCATGCTCCCAATTAGTGAATTCTCCTCTAAAAGTTCTTAATCCAGAAAAACACACAGACCAAAACATAAATCCTAACTTGCAAGTACACCCAGCTGGAAATTTTCAGATTTAAAAGACAAAAAACACCACCAAATCTAAAAATTAACTTTCTGTTTTCCTCTAGAATTTAGTCTGTCCTGAGCCATGGCATTGTAGGATAAACACAGAGAGTTGGTGAGTCCTAGCAGAGAGCACTCACTCAGACTTCAGAAATCCTTAGTAAAAGTTACAGCTTGATGAAACCAGAGTATTAAAAGCTGAGGAAATACCCATTCTATTATAAAACAAGGTTTCTACAGCAGGGTAGACTTTCATTAATTTTATATGGGAATAAGAGCTCACTATCTAGATATATAATAAAGAAATACCCCAAAAAGGACCATTGGAAACTTATTTGCATATGCTGGAGCTGCAGAAAGCATTTCCCGGCGCATTCCCCCTCCATGAGGGTTTTTTATGGGATTTGAGAGATGTTTGGAGTTGGGGACTGTCAAGTGACTGTTGTAAAACAAGGGCAATCACAGAGATTGTGAGAGTCTGGAGATGCCAGAAACTGCAACCTAATAATTCTTGAAATTAACATCATTATTTCAAATTAAGAAGCATTAAAATAATATTAAAAATAAAGTAATATAATAAAAAATAAAAATAAAATAATATAATAAAAAAAATAAAAAAAATTGGCAAAGAGGTGACCCAGAGAAATTAAAAGAAAACCTGCATGGAGCTACTTTGAATGAAGTCAATAATAAAAGAAATTTCTCCAAAAACATCTCTAAGCCATCTAGCTCCCTTAGCTAACTTAATTATTGAAGCAGATATGGAGAAATTTTATTAGAAGAAAGAAAAGAGAGCACTTTAGATGGGTCTTTCTCTTTTTTTTTTTTCCTGGCTCTTTTTTTTTTAAATTTAGAATTGTTTAGATCTATGAGTGACTTCAGATGGCAGGAAGCTTTTAATTTCTTTGACAATATATCTAAATGAAACAGATCAATATCCTAAAACTAAAATAAAATTAATAAAATGCCTTGCCAGCCATCTCTGCATTGCTGTAAGTAGGTATCTCAGAAACTGCACTGAGCTTTCCAATCTCAACTGAAATATTTAGTTTTAGAGTTTGTGATGTCAAGCATCAGATCTTGTAGTAAAATTTCTTGCGAGAGAAATAATCTGGATCCCTTCTGACAAGGAACAAACAGCCCAGACATAGAACATGGTATCACATCCCAAAAGGATGACAAACTTATTCTCTGCATATTTCTTTCTTTAATTTATTTCTATCAAGAATTGCAATTTCCAAATCATTTATCTGAACAGAGAAGTTAATAAAAAACCAACATAAAGTAAAATTAATATTAAAAAATCTCCCTAAAAATCACAAAAAACAAGCTGTATAATTTTATCTCATGTTTAACATTTTTGTATGCCAGGGCAAAGAAATGGAATATGTTCTGGGGGGAAAAACAACAGTGTGAACAAAACATCTTGAATATGAGAAAAGGCCATGGAGCCTGAAGAGGATTAGCCTCACAGAGCTCCGCCAGGATGGTGCCTGGTTTCTCCTGAGTGACTGCACTATCTCTTCACGACCCACTGCACCATGCCCGTGGCCAGAGTGACCAAGGCACGGCTCAGATGTCCTGAAATTCTCATTCCTCAGCTCCAATCCACGCCCCGCCCCTCCAGTTTTCAGTGGCCAAGGGTGTTCATTTCACATGATGCCTTGGGAGACTGACCTGGAACAGAGACTGGACAGAGCTGGAGAATAAAGCAGATATTTATTGAAAGGCCTTTAGGGTACACCTTGGGCAGGACAAGAGCCTGGCCAGGGCTACATCCAAGGTAGATTAAGAATGGTCACAGAATGGTCACAAAATGGACGAACAGTCACGAGGTCTCACACTCTGATCAGTTTGGGTTTATTTGCATATTGGGATTTAATTGTCCAATTACAGCTTTGGGTTGTGAGGTCCCATCCTTCTTGTTCCTCCCTCCAGCCACCCTTGTTTGTGCTTTTGGGCTGAAAGTTGTCCTTGGTGTGCAGCAGGAACAGGATTTGTTTTGTGTTCCTGCTCTGTGCAGAGCTGAGTGACCCTGAATGTGAGGCTCAGAGCTGCACCCCTGGGCAGCACAGAATGTGAAAAACAGGAAAGCTCAAACTTAAGGCATCACGGAGACACTACTTAGACTTTAATAAACTTCAACTGACTTCTTGTTTTCTCTCCAGCTCCATTGAAAGTTCATCTTCTCACTGTCTTTCCCTCTAAATTTTATCCATCTGCTTCAATAATTCCACCAGCTGCTCTTTCTTGGGGTCCATAATGGACCTTGATTCCCCTTCAGCTCTCCTTAGATGCTGCTGGAACTAAAATTGGAGTAATCCCGGTGTCTGAGAGTGTAACAGGAAATCAAGGATTATATTCTGTGTGCTTCTGAGGGGCTGTAGGTCCATACCACTGAAATGCAGTTAAACCATGGGGTTTTAGCACATATATTACTACAAGAAAAGAAGCTGCTACATTTCCCCATCTCCATGGCATGGATGATTTTCTTCTGTGTGAGCACATACCAGTACAGCTTCTTTTTTATTTTATAATAACTCATTTGTACAGCTAAGTCGAAAATGGTCAAAACACTACACATAAATATAAGGGAGATACATAAAATTACTTTTCCCTATCTGCTTCAGCTGAGAATTTCATGCCAATCTGCTGCTGGCCAATATCCTCCCACAGATTGCATTTGTGGTTAAGTGGATCTTATATTTCCACAGCTGCAATAAATTGGTTTTGTCCAAGCTATTTTCTATATCTTTAAACTCTCCCTAAACATCCCAACCAAGTATGTCTCTGGTTTTCCCTTGCAATTTAAAAAAAATAAAATTAAAAAAAAAATCTGAGTAAGTTTGAACTAAAAAAAGGACTGAATTTTAATCTAAACAGGTGTTTTTTGAATTATAAACTGTGAAGGAAAACTTAGCAATGTAATTAAATCCAAATTATCCAATTTCATGCCCATTAATACTATGAAGTTGAATTGTTTCTTAATCTACTTTGAAGGGTTGTTTTGATATTCAAATTGCCACTAGAGAAAAAATGTGGGTGTTTAGTAAGATATCAAGTGGACTTCTGCTGAGCTACCAGAACTCACAGGCATCTTGTGACTGTGAATGTGGAATACTCAGCACTTTGTGGGGAGTTTGGATTCCTGAAAGCATCTCTCAGCTGATGAGACTTTAATGAAAATAATAAATATTTAGAACAAGCATATAGGAAGAATTTTCATAAATATAGCCCAGTGATTAAAGGCAAGATGTTTGTACTTATTTGACTACTGAAACTTCCTGCTCTGTGTGCAGCCTTTGGAAGTCAGACATGGCTCTAATTGCAAGAGTCATTGGATTATTTTAGGAATAGCAGTAGCTAATTAGGCTGCAATACCAGTTCAGTCACATTTTTAAATGTGAATTTTAACTTATCAAAAATGTCTTGAAAGAGAAATAACTGGATGAAATTTATGAAGGACAGAAAGATTTTGTGGCCTTTGGTCATATTATATTTAACTTTCTAGTAATAAACATAATGCAATGAGTCCCCCTGTGCAGTCACAAGCATTCAAGATACCAAAGGGATGGGGTGCAGGAACCCTGACTTCCTTTTAAGCTCAGTTATCCTTAAATTGTTAAATGACTGAATTGTTCACCTTTGATCATCTTGAAAATTCTTTGTAATCAAATAATTGCTTTATACCTACAGCACCCCTCACAGATAATGATCTGTGAGAGCTTTGCACAAGTACTCAATAGCAGCACACGTGTTCTCTGTGTGGGAAATTCTCTACACGTTGCAAAAACCTGGCTTAGCAATTTTAATTCTTAAATTTTGATTTTATTTTTTTTTTTCTTTCTTACAGCAGAAGCAAATTTTTAGTTGTAAAATGAAAGATGCTGCAAGAGTGACCATCTTGGTAAAGTACATCTGACCAAGATAAACTTCTGAGTTAATATAACCCCTATCTGCAGGTTATATCTTGTACTTTTATAAAAGAATGCAGTCAGCTCAACATCTCCTAAAAGGTAAGCCAAAATTTACATTCTCAGCTGGGGTATGCATAAGGAAAGCAAACGCCCTTGCGTGAATAATTTGACTTTTTGTTCCTCATTTTTCAAGTCTCAAAGGTTATTCACATTCTATTTATCTTCAGAATATCCATCTAGATAGGTAAAATATAAATGTTTAATTTATTGTGCTGTCATTTCATAACAGTACCCAAAATTGACAGTACTGGAGAAGCACAAGTCTGGAGCAGATGAGCAAGCAGAAAAAAATAAAGATTTATTGTTTTAACCAAAGTCAGAGTTATGAGGTTAAAAGGAGGATAATGGAGCATGACAAGAGCCACACAGTGAGGCAAAAGTTACATGGTAAGTTCTCAAAATACTTTGAAAGTGATGCTGTCGTTTCCACTGTCCTTTTTTGATGTGTGACTGAGGGCACAAGGCAGACAGAGAATGTCAAGGCCACACCTTTGCTCCCCCAGCTCTGTGGAGATCATCGGCACCAACCATTCCATGTATGGAGGGAATTCACATGTCACCCTGTTGTTCTAAAGTTCTGATTCAGCCTTCTGTGTTTGCATTTTTGTAATGGAGTTTCTCACACATTTTCATTACAATACATTGTTTCATGTATTGAAACAATTTCAATAATTGTTTTGCATTCCTTTCAGGAGGAGGAGAGAATTGATGGACTGTTGGGTTGACCAGTGTGGCTGGAGAGGACAATTTTCTTCCTCCAATCCATGGTCACTGTTGGAATTCTACAAATGTCGAGGTCTGTAAATAAACTGCCCCTTTTTTGCCTTGGACATCCCAGTGTGTGAGTGTCATTCATTCATGTGGAATTGCGACAATCACAGGATCCTGATGCTGCTCAGGAGAGTTCTCCTGATGCCTGGATTCTCAGAGGAAAGCCAGCTTACTCCTGGCTTAGAACTCTCTATCAATGTGCTTCTCATTTACACCTGTATTGAAATTCATCACAATCCATATTTTTAGAAACCGCTTTTCTTGAAAGCCAAAAAACACCCCACCCTGATAAAAGCCACTCCTAGCACAAGTGCTGCCAACAGGAGAAACTCAACATGGACAGGAACTGAAATAAAGAGGGACAGAGGGAATACCACTGCTGTCAGAATGGACCTCATGTCTCCATAATTAGTCCATGGCAGTGGCAACTGAGCCACCATCACTGATGTAATTTATAGCCTCTGGAGCCATTTAACAGCTCCTTGGATTTACAGCCCAGCACTGCTGTACATTAAACTAGGTCCAGGTTTACTTCTGTGTTTTCTGTCTGGCTTTTGACTGCAACAGAATTTAAAATACTGTCTCAGTGATGCTAGAGATGCTTAGTAGGCTTTGGAAATCACCCAAGTGCCACTGAATTAAATGGGAGCTGTGCACTTGGACACATTTCCAAAGAGGCGCTTAAGGAGCTGTGCAGAACATGTTTGGAATGGAAACAAGTTCCCAAGTGACTGGTGTAACTCAGCTGGAGGCATCTTTCTTTTGTGGGCTCCCAACTACATCAAAGCAGTCTGGCAAAATTTACTGGCTGCTGTGCAATATCCACCCCTTAGATCAGGTGCATTATTTTAGATGTCACACCTCTGTGTTTTGGGAGAAGGGGGAACTTCAGGTGGCCTGGGGCAGGTGCAGGTGGAGGGTGTGTGTGTTGGTGGTTTGCATGAGCAGGATGGAATTACTGGGAGACTTTTTTTTAAGCTTTTATTGTGATATTAGTTTTGTAACAGGTTGAGACAATTGAAAGATGGCAACAGTTCATGTTTTGCTAGTAGTGGCTGAAGATTTTTTTTTGTTATAGGCATTTAAAAAGTTTTCCAGCCAATGGCACATTGCTAAAGCTTACAGAAAATTGTTCCAGCCAGTCACTGAGAGCACACCCACAACTGCTTCAAACCCATTCATGCTTGTTTGCTTCCTATTAACAATAGACAATATTCCATTATTAACCTTAAAACCTTCTACTATCTTGCTAAGCATATTTTTCTGCTGTCTTAAGATCTATCCTAGCTAAACATAAGTCTCAGACTATTGTTTCTTGTTCTTGCTTTCTGTACAATTGTGCTTTTCTTACTTTCTTACTTTGCAATTGCAGCTAATTCTGCAAGTGCTTCTGCTCTTTCTGTTCCTGGGGCTGCTTTCACAGCTTCTGAAAACCTCCTTACCTTTAATATTTCCCACAGGTGTGGACACTGAATCCCCCTGGTGAACTCCAGGGACAGGAGCCCCTCTCCTGATCCACTCTCAGAGCAGCACCTTCCACATTTCATCTTTTCCTGCCATCCCAAGGTTTCGTGGCTTTACACCACCTCTGTTTCCACAAGGAAAAAAAGAAAAAGAAAAAGAAAAAGAAAAGAAAAAGAAAAAGAAAAAGAAAAAGAAAAAGAAAAAGAAAAAGAAAAAGAAAAAGAAAAAGAAAAAGAAAAAGAAAAAGAAAAAGGAGCTTCTGAGAAATAAAAAAGTGAAGATCTACAGCACATTGTCTGGAATGAGATAAATTTCATTGAGTTTAGCAGAATTACAGCACTGCTGAGGCCAGGGGAATATATTCAAATGTACTGCAGGTTACATCATAAAAGCTGGATTTAAAATTCTTCAGAGATGGAACTGTTCCTACTTAGCGAATAGCAGCTGCTCTAAATTAATCTATATTGATTAAATTTCCTCTTGCTTCACAAAAAAAAAAAAAAAGCTTTTAATTTAGAACATCACTGCAACATCTCAATTGAAACAATTGTAAGATGAAAACAACTGTATGATGTCAGCAAATATTATCACCTCCCTAAATCACACTGAAATTAGTCTTCTAGAAACCCAAATGTTCTCTCTCCATCACTTCCTCAGGTGGCTCTTGATATTCTCTGATCTATGTCTCCAAAGCCAAGCCTATTTTCAGTTTTGTTACCCCTGTGATCCACAGCCCTTCCAACCCACTTCTCATCTTTTCCACTTCCCACACCCTGTCCCTCCTCAGTTTGCTTCTTGTAGGGTTCAAAAGAAGGCTCCAGATGAGTTGTTCCCATTGCAAATAATGAAATGGATTATGCAGGATGCAATCCCAGGGCACACTGCAGGTGAATGATGGAAATCCTGCCCACCCTGAGCTGGAAATGGGTCTAACAGGCCACAGAGCCTGAATCTGAGCCGGGACTGCATCTCCAGACTGAGCTGATGGACAAAACACGCAGCAAAACAACCCCAAGAGTAGATTTATCTGATTTTTAAAAATTGTTTCAACAACTTGAACAGAAAGTGTGTCAGCACAGAAATTGTTTTGACTGTAGTCTAACCTAAGATCAGGTAGTTGCTTATATACTCAAATATAATTTATATTTTTGATGGCTTCAAAGGTGTTTTGGGCTTATTGTGTTTGATTTTTAAAGAGATCTGCTCACCTGAGTCAAACAAAGAGGATTTGGCTGCTCAATTCTTAGGCCCTCAGAATGGTAATGCAGCAAGAAGAGTCTTCATCCTACAAAATGGAAACATTTTCATCTAGAACTGAATTATCATCTTTTTTATAGTCACATTCATATGCTTTTGTTTACACATAATATAGCACTTTGAAATTAAAGATGTTGATTATTCTCATTTTGCATTCAGATGTTCTTAATGTTTTATTTTGCAGTATCTTGGGCGAGTTGATGTATATATCCTAAATGTGAAATAAATAAACAAGCAGACTTGCAGAATTTTCTTTTTATTGCTTTTTGCTTTTATTTGTTGATATTTTGTTGTGTATAATTCTTTACATCTGACATCAAACTGTACTTGATATCTCTTTGAAGCTTTAATTGTCAGGGTTTTTTTTTTCCCCTCCAGTTTTTCTCTACTTCACATAGAGTTCATTTTTCTAAACCAGGAACTCCCACTTGCTGAATTTAATATTGTTTCCTAGAAACATAAAACCATGTCCCAGTTACCCCCTTTCAACAATATACAGTGCTATTTTCCTATCATCTGCAATAAAACAGTGAGAGATAACACATAAATAACTATATTAACACTAAACATGTTCATTAAGTGCCTCATTCTGAAAATGTGCTACAGCTGGCCACTTACACTTGGCTGGAAATCAAATAATACAGGACCAGCAGAAAATAAATAGCTGACTCTGATATGATACTTGGATAAATCATTCCAGGCTAATTTTTGGACTATTTAGGTGCCTGAGATGGGTGAGGCAAAGTCCTCACTCACTGAACTCAGCCCCCAAAACCTCATTCCTGCTGCTTAAGTCAGGTGCACAGTGCAGAGTATTAAAAATATTGTGGAAGATGGTAGAATTGGTGAGGACTTGAATGGTCAAACTGGACAATGGCAGCAATTTTTGTATGTCCTGGGACAGCTGACAGATCTTTATCACATAATGCAGGTATCACTTTTCTTGTAACTGAAGTTTTTAGTTAGAACCAACTGCTGCCAAAAACTCATTTCTTTTAGTCCTGCCCTGTCACCTGGGCTGTTGGAGCAGCCATGAAAATCACTCCACACTGTGGCAATTTGTAACTTATTTGCCTAAGACTTCACAGTTCAATGCATTATGTCTTTGTTTTAAAACTAAGAAAGCTTTGTAATGATTTTCCAGTTTAAGAGACTTAGAGTAGAATAAGAATGTTTAAAGTAGGGGATAAATTCCAGAGAAACAGGTAGAAGAGAAATTATCTAAGGGCTTCCAAGCCAGTGATTGTAATATTTAGTTTGCTTATTTCTGAGTTAGTCTGCAGGTCCAATTCAGTCAATATTGTTCTTTTATCACTATTTTTAACTAGTTTTGGGGTTTTTTTTCTAATCTCAATCTATATTTTTTTATATTTATACAGCTCTGTTTTCACTGTTGCCTTTCAGTTTATAGTGCTGTAATTCATTCTTGGCCTACTTATTAGTCAAATTGAACAATTTATTAATTACTTCTTCGTTCCTTCAGAAAGCAACATAGTTCCAATGCTGGAGCAGACTCTAAACTCTGAAGCTGAAGCACCAGGTACAGATAATTCTCACATTTTTAGCCTTTGTGCACTATGTAGTGCCATCTAATTGATGTTTCCAAGGGTCTAGATTTATTTATAGCTTTCATGTATTGCATAATTAGCAAGTTGGGGCCTAATTTTTTATTCATTTTACTCTAATTTTAGTACAATTTATTTCATTGGCATCAACAGTGTTACTTCCCCACATATCAATATCAGACTCTGTATTATTAATACATATATAAATATTGCAAGGATGATTTAATGCATCCAGGGCTGATTACAGATATGTGCTTCTCATTTGCATGAGAGAAAAATCATTTCTCATGTGTTTTCAGCATCTCTGTTTTTATTGCTTTAAGGTGAAAAGATTTTGTTGTGTTTGTGAGTTTGTCTCATTAAAATAATCACTTGGCATCAAAGAAAAAAGAAAAACACCTCAAAACTGTATTTCTGAATTCACATAAACAATTTGTTTCATTAGGCATACCTGTTACTAGATCACTGGAGATATTAAAGCATCTAAATCAATTTCTTAAGCAATTCCACATCATATTCTCTTTCAAAGATTAGTGCTTCACTAAATTACCAATCTGAGAGCACAGGGCTGAGGGCTAGATTTTAATAACCCACAAATGCTTCTGCACTCTGTTGCTCTGTCAATTTGAGTCTCCAAGGCTATGGCATTTTGTTTTCTGATTGCCTTTATTTACTGTATCTTTTTAGATTCATAATCAGGGCAGATCTGCTGGTTACAAGAAAAAAGCTTTATATTAATGTTTTGTATAGAAATTCTGCCCTAAAAATAACAGCATATAAACAGACTTTTAATCTCTGATGTTTGTACACACTTATCTTTCTTTTCTTTCATACCTCTAATTAGTTGCAGTTATCTTACGTTCAGTATGTAGACAAGTGATAATTATAAGAATTTCATAGCCTGATTCTGATCTAACATTTGTCAGTTTTGTACCAGGTTACATCACTGATGTTCCCAGCATTAATTCAGGAGACCAAGATCAGGAATTTATTGTTTAATCTACATCACTATCTCAACTCCCACATTAAAAAAAAAAAAAATAAAAACTGTAGATATTTCTTTGAACTAAAGAGATGTGAAATCATCTCCCCTGTTTTAGAATAACATCATTGCTCACTTTGTTGTTCAATATTAGTTATGCTGAGTATAATTAATGGGCTTTCAGTGTCTTCAGGAGAAGATCCCCTCTGTGATGTCTGTTCCTGTAAATTATCCAGTGTCAGGAAAAACTGGGCAGCCTTGAGGTCAAGTAGCATGATCTGTTCATAAAAATCTTTCTCCTCACCACTCCTCTATGCATGATCATATTCAAACTGCTTTTTAGGATCAACCTCTGGCCTGTGCTAATTCACCAAATTGTTCACATGGGGGTTTTTTTTGAGGCTTCTTGTTGGTGCAAGTCCCTACAGAGGGACTGTCCCTAATGGCAGTGAGTTCCAGTTGGCTGAACCTGGCCTGGCAGGTTGGTTTATCAACCTAGATATAAACTGCAAACCAAAATATGCAAAACCAAGGTGCAAAAACTCAATGGGAGCCATGGAAATAGGTCAGGAATGGCCCACAAACTACATCAATGGAATTCCACTGAGTTCATTCTAGTCCAGCCCCAAGAATGATACAGTTACTTGTGTTTTCCAGAAAAATTGAGAACTTCCATGTTTATTTCTTCTTTCTCACCCCACATTTGGCCCTGTGCAATTGAATTTTCTTTAGCCCCTTCTGAACAGTCCTGTATAAGGTAACAAAAAGTCAAAACCAGATCCAAAGTCACTTCATTCTCACAGGAAGCTTTGTGAATTAAGATCTTTTGAAGATGTTGAAAAAGTTGCTTGGTTTGCAAAATCCCATCTCTTTTCCTTTCAATTTTGGCTGTGCAGAGATTCTTCAAGGCCTATGTCACGTCCTTATGGGGAGAGGCAGGCAAAGGAAGATGATGGGCAGGTCACACAGCTCTGCTTCTGAGATCTGTGGCTCTCCTTGTCAGTTTTCATCCTGGGATTGTGCCTTCCAACTCTGCATTTTTGCTTTGTACTCTTTCAGACACCAATTTGTCTTCTGTCTGCAAAATTCAAACCTCCTGTTGAAAAAGGAAAAGAAAAAAGTAAAAGGAAAAAGAAAAAGGAAAAAGGAAAAGAAAAAAGGAAAAGAAAAAGAGAAAGAGAAAGAAAAAGAAAAAGAAAAAGAAAAAGAAAAAGAAAAAGAAAAAGAAAAAGAAAAAGAAAAAGAAAAAGAAAAAGAAAAAGAAAAAGAAAAAGAAAAAGAAAAAGAAAAAGAAAAAAAGAAAAAAAAAGAAGAAGAGAAAGAGGAGAGAAAGAGAGAAAGAGAAGAGAGAGAAAGAAGAGAGACAGAGAGAGAAAGAGAGGGAAGGAAGGAAGGAAGGAAGGAAGGAAGGAAGGAAGGAAGGAAGGAAGGAAGGAAGGAAGGAAGGAAGGAAGGAAGGAAGGAAGGAAGGAAGGAAGGAAAAGAAAAGAAATAAGGTTCCCATTTCCCCCCCACCAGCACTGATTAAGCACATCATGAATTATTTTTCCTTCTTCCAGAGGATTATTTTTTCTCACCTCTGGAAGAAGGCTGAATGACCAGAGATGAAGGAAAAGTCATTAATTCTTAAAGGCCAATCACCCTCTAGCAATTCCATCATTTATTGCTCTTCCTTATTTCTCCCCATTCTCTCTTTTTTAAGGTTTCCTCTCTTGTTTTTTTAACTCCTTTCCTCTCCATTGTTTGGGTTTTTGAAAAAAAAACCAAAAAACAACAAAACAAAACAAATCCAACATGCTTATACAAAGCTCTCTGGCTTCTGTAAAATACAAATCTATGGCTTACACAGACTAAAATCATAGAATTTGTGTTATATAACAGAGCCCTTAGAGCACTTAAAAGAAATTGAATTTTGCAGCAGTGCTGTCGGTGCAAAGGCTGCTTCTTTTTCCTCGTGTTTGAACCACAGCAAGGAAGTGAGCAGCCTAAAATTGAACACCCCTTAAACATTCTTTCCTTGAGGAATGGCACCATCTGATTTGGTGTCCTGGCAGTCCCATTCCCCATGGTGAGGGCATTATTGCTGGGGAAGGAGGGCACAGGGGCCTGCTGCCCTGGCAGGACCTGCCCCTCACTGATGTGGGACAAAAAGGGAATGCAGCAGCCAGGACCTGCCAGCCAGGTCAGCCACAGAGGTGCTGGGTTAACAGCTGGACTCAATACTCTTAGAGGTCTTTTCCAAATTTAATTCCATATAATTCTATTAAGTCTCTGATTACTCTATGTTAATAAGGTCACTGATGAGCTAAAGATTCCCATATATGCTAATCCAGGAGGACATAGTTATTCTTTCCCCACTCTCCTTTCCTACCACTGCCATTGCTAATTAATTAATTAATTAATATCAGGATTGCCATGCTCTTGACTTAGGTAAACCAGGAGAGTCTCTTTAACTTTCTTCCTCCCCTCCTCCACAGCAAAGGTCATGGGATCCAAAGCCTGTACTCCTCAACATTTTTATCCAAAGCAGAGCTGAAATGCCACAGGGCCCCAGCAGAGTGGAATCTGTGCTTTCAGATGGGTTTTATGCTTTTCAGTATTGGTTTTATCACCATTTGGCAAAGCTCCAGCGGGGTCACATGTGCTGGGATTAAGTGGTGTGACACATTTCATCTCTTTTTGAATTTTCTTTAGCTCCCTCACAGCCAGCACGAACTCAGGAGCACCTGGGCTTGTGGGGTTCTTTCATGGATGGGTTCTTACCAGCTTCCATGGGCTTTATGTCCCAGATTTGTGCTGGGATCCAACAGTTCCACCTGCACTGGGAACATTTCTGCCCTTTGCTGAGGTGGCAGAGGAATAATTTAAGTGTTCTCTGAGCTGGCTTCTGATCAGACAAAGCTCCTGTTCTTTTCCCCTCTGGGCATGGCAGCAACAACCTGGGAGCAAGGCAAAGCCATTTCTAGGGCAATTCCACACTTCCTGCTTTCTGAAGGGATAAATACCTCAAATCTCTTCCTGCTCTAATGAAATGCACATAGCCAGGCAATTACAACACTTGGTTAAACAACCCACTGAAGGCAGTTTTTATAAGGCAAACCTCAATGCTGAAAGCAGGTACTAAAGGGAATTAAATATTTTCTTTAACAGGATTCCATTTAATCATTTCCCCCTACCAGTTACCATAAGACAGTTCAAGTGTGCTAGCTAAATTGATTTATATTTTTACTTCAGGATCTTCTAATTATTTATTCTCAATTGTCAATTTATAAACTTTTTATTGATATCAACATTCTACCCATAAAGTTTTAACCACTCACTCCCAACTCATATTTAGCACTGAAAACACTTCCAAAGGACTTTTTAGATGTTGCACAGGTTGCTGCAATATAAAAGGCATTTAACAGGAAAATATTTAGTGGTTTCAACTCCCCCTGTTGAAACCATTAAACCACTAACAGTTTAAGAATTCAAAATAATAACTACGATGTTCCCCCATCCTACATTTCCACTGTAAGGAATTCAGTCCATATCAGCTCTCAGACAGAGCACATGCAAATCTGTCATAACTGAAAAATACCTCATTTGTTCAACCTGTCAGGTGAACAAGAGGCTTTTTATGGAACCCTTCTCTAATTGTTATTGTTTAATCTATTAAAGCTGCTGTGTCAAGGTACTTCTTCTTTTCCTTAACAATAAGAAATGCTGAAATATTGGTACCTTGGTTACTTCTCAGTGGACCAGCTTTCAGTGAAACACTTGGTATTTCTTCTGCTATTAATTTCTGAAGCAGAAGGGAATATTAATTATGCATTCGTTTTATATCAGAATATGCATTTAACTCTATTTTTTGGTAAAAAAGCAAAAACTGGCAGACAAATAACTCATAAGTGACACTAATGAGCGCTGGGAGATGGAGTGGAAAGGCTTTAAATGTGTCCCATTATTTAGCAGGATAATTAAGAGCACAGCTCTTCCATGGCATTTTATTACAGAAATAGATAAGATGCGATCTTACTGCAAGCAGGTGTTGTAATGAAGCAAAGTGAGATCATTTTTATGATATTCTTCTGGTCCAAGAAATGATTGCAAATTTATGTTATGCTCCCTAAATTTGCAAAAGTAACCACGCAGATCTTTGGAAACAAAAGGAACAGAAAACACAATGTGTAAAAGCTCCTCATTCAGGTCACCCCTGGGGAGAAAAACACCCTTTATTCTCTCTAAATCTTATAAAGAAAATGTGATGTCTCACAGATAATGCTTGGTGTAACTCATTTTAAATGGAACTTACTATGCACCAATGGCATCACAATTCCATGTGAACCACACATCAGACCAGATTATTTGCAGTAAAAACAGGGTTTCTGTTATTTTCATTACTTATCAAGGTGGAATCCTCCATAAATACCACCACCACCAAGCTTTTCTAACACACCTAAAATAATTTCATGCTTTTTGCATTAGTATTTAATACCAAGTTGTGCAAAATACAAATAACCCCACATTAATCTACAAAAGATCTGGCATTAAATTTAGACTATATTTAAAATAGTGTAATTGTAAGAAGATTTTGGGTACTGCTCACTGATTATAAACTTCAAGCATGTATACAGAACTCACAGGGTAGAAAAATACAATATTTGATTACCCAGACTGCAAGCTGTGCTTCTTTCATCTATCATTGTGGAAAAACATTCTAGTGAAACTGAGAAGCCAAATTTTTTGGAGCTTGGATCTTTCTATTTTAAGATGAAGATAAAAAGATGCTTCACGTTAAAATAAATGGATATAGATATGAAAGAATGCAATTTCTGACTTTCAAATATAACATCTTAGAGAAAGTTGTCCAGGGAAAGGAAAGCCTTTGTGTCCAGAAAATTTTCCAATTCTTTTTTTATAAATAAGCAGTACTTCTGTGTGCTAAATATCATCTTTCCCTGGTAACCACCCTCATTCCTTAGAACAGACTAAAGTTTCAAGGTCATTCTTAACAATTAATCAAAAATAAGTCTGTCTCAGCCTAGAGACACTAAACAATGTCCATGAGAGTTATGCCAACAGTTTGGGCTAAAATTAAATTCAAATGGTATCATCTGACTCCAGCTCTGTGGAGTGAGACACTTTGAACCCTGGTGGTGGCAACAATCTTACAAATCCTTTTCAGAAAGCAGAACCTGTACTTGTTATCAATTTGTAGGGTTTGTGATTTTCCACTTCTGCTGCTGAATCCTCCAGGGTCAGCAACTATTGATGGACAGCCAGGAAGATTGTGTAGGGTACCTAAATCAGTAATAACTGTGCAAATGGCTGGATATCATCAAACCCCAGAAAACTTTCTGAACCTGCCAAGCAAAAATTCATAGGTTCCTGATAGTTTCCTTTTTCCTCGTTTCCTTTATGCACAGAGTTTGAGATTCGTTACACTTGAAATCTGAGGAAGTTAGGTGGTGAGATGAAAAAAGGAGTGAGATACAGAACGAAAGAAGTGTGGAAATTGAAATTTAAAGCATAGCTAATGTCATTTGGCTGATTTTGCTGCAAACCTATGGGGGAAAAGAGAATAAAAAAAAAAAAAAAAGAGTAAAAAGTTCCGCAATATGTAAGAAACTGCTTCTTGAGATGGTCTTGATTCCCTACTCCCCTGCATGGTGAATGCTCTATAGTTGAAAGAGTTTGAAATTAATCACCTTTATATGGAGATTAAAGGAGAAGTGATGAAGCGTGATAACCTACAACTTCTTTTGCTTCTTTTTATAGTTGGGGAAGTCTCTACTACAAAGGCTGCAGAGGTGGGGGGACGTTCCAGGGGATCGAATACTTCCCCTTTCATCTCCCATTTCAAACAGATATTACGGTGTCATATTTGCCCACTTCTCTCTCTTACACTCACTGTCAATTGTTGTTTCTGATTGTCAGCTTAGCTTTTATTAATGTTCTACACCAAAACCTGCCAGTGGCTTGACTACTTCAGGTGTGGAACATCTGAACTGGGGTGGAAAATGCACAATGATTTGTTAAGCACGGAAAAGTTTAGGTTGTTTTGAAACCACTTTGCCCTTTATGCCTCTCTACAGGCTGAACCTCTCCAAGTCATTTCAGCATGACAGATGCTGGTCTAGGAGATACTATAATAGAAGAATTTTGAACTTACTTCATTTTTTTTGGAGCAGAGATTCACCTGGATGCCATGGAGAGAGTGCAGCACAGCCTGCAGCGCATGGAGCCTGTTCTGCCTGTGATGGCAATTGGTAAATATTCTCCCTGCCTTTGTCTCAGCCCATGAGATCTTGATTTTTCCTTCTCTCTGCCGGTCCTGTCGGAGAGGAAGACTGGCAGCTGCCCAAGGTCAGCCCACCACACCTTCCCTTTATTGACTGCCCCAGCAAAATGTTTCATCTTGATAAATTCACATTGCTTTCAAACCATAACCTTATTTTTTAATTGCTAGACCCCAATAAACTTGTTTTCAGCTGTTTACTTCTTGCAGATCCTCAGACCAAAAGGAGAAGCTTTTATGTGTTGAAGCTGAGAGAGAACCCAGGACCACAGTTCTTAACTGTGCTTTATCACTCACTACACAAAAAACAAGTATCTCCTATTTAAATCTTATGAAAATCATGAGTACATGTGTTTAAGAATGCAGATTTAGGGTGAGTGTTGAAGAACCTTGCACCCTTAATTGTTATTATAGTATAAATTCAGCATGCCATGCCATTTGAAAGCTTGAAACTCTAATAACTAGGAAGAAATTTTATTGTTTATTTGCAGTTAATTTCTTGCTTCATACTTTATTGCACACTGTCTTCTCTCTGTATCCATTAAACTTGTTGTGAGCCACAGAGAAAACACCAATTTTTGTCCGTGGGGAATAAAGCAGTCTCAAATTTTACACTTATTAAATTACCACATATCCTATGTGGTCATTCATTCTTAAAGTAATACTTAGCAATAATGACTTTTTACTAATAAACACCTAATGATTGCCTGAATTAGAAAATTATCCAAATTATCCAGCCTTGGTAGTACAGTAAATTCGCTGGAAGGCATTAACTATTTAAAGCATCAAAGCATAATAAAAACCTGACTGGTGGTTTCTGCAATCCCTGTTTTTTTATAAAACCTCCTTGCAGCAATGCAAGTGGACTAAATTTTCTAAGCTTCCTATAGGAAAAGTATTATGAATCTGAATTAGCCAGGTTTGTGTAAATTACTGAGAATCATGTGCTACATAATCTTTACTTAATTACTTTGATTGCCAAAGAGTTTAACCTTTGTTTTCCTATCCACACTTTGAATTTTTCTAGATCTTCTAAGATCAGGTCAAACTATACCAAAGTTGCAAGCCAGGATGGATATGATTCAAAACATTGAAATATTAGAAAGATGGATATAAATATGCATGTTACAAACAAGGAAAGCAAGGATGAAAACAACCTTATACTTCAGTATATGGTCACTGTTTTTAAATAAAAAAATATAATACATATTACAGAAGCTTGAGGAAATCAAGGAGTCAGAACTGCCTCCCAGAGTTACTTAACATTAAGGCCCAATCCATTAGGGGGTTCCTCAGCTGTGGCTCATTTCAAACTTCTTTTTCTCCACACCCTCCTTCCATATCAGTGCCATTATTCCAGCTGATTTATGCACTGAGGAGACACACTTCATCAGCTTAGATTAATTCCTCAACTCCTGGGTGCTATTAGAGGCAGATCCTGGCTCTGTGCATATCAGAGAGCCAGCTAAGGTTGGCATCTGACGTGACAGAGATTAAATCTCTGGACTTCAGCACACATTTTTTTCCATGGGCAGGAGTGGAGGAAGAGCACACACGTAAAACCTCAAGTCCGACATTCACAGAAGCAAAATCAGAGTTTTCCTTGGTTTCACTTTAATGAGAACTGAAATTCCCAGCCTGCATGAACAAAGGGGGTAGCATTGAATTTCTTGAAGAGCCAGGTATTATAAGCTCTGTGAGGGTTCAATACCTCTGAGGGTGTCCAGCACCTCACAGAGAATGGCTTAAAGAATTAGCAAGACAGCATGGCTGAGTATGTCTTGCAAAAGCAAAAGGTTTTAATAAAAGAAAATAATATAAAAACAAAATACAAAGCCAAGCACAGTGTAGAGACAGGTCCCACACACCTGCTACAACACCCTGAGAATGCACTGAGAAGCACTGAAATATTTGGATGGGGTTTTTTTGGCAAACAGCCCAATAGAGATCAGCTACTTTTCTGAGGAGCAGGTAGAGACCTATCAGTGTTTTTTTCATCTGGTCACTGAGCCAATGATTGCCAGGAGAGCAAAGAAACTCCTAGTGTTCTTCCCTTAAAAAGTGTTGGGGTGAGTTTTAAACCTTTCCCTGTATGGGAACACCTGCTCAGGTGTGGGGTGCTTTACTACAGGGTAATTTCTCCCGTTGCCTCTGAGATCTGCAGCAAAGATGCAGAAATGCAATTCTGAGCTCTGGGGAGCCTCTGGGTTCTGGAGGGTGTTCTATTGCATTAACCAGGTGCAGCCAACCAACCACCTGATGTATTGCAGCAGTGCAAACCCTTTGTTCACAGCCATCAATAGTGCTGTGCCAGATGGCAGAGCTCTGTGAAAATTGATTTTATTTTTTTTTTAAGGCGACCCTGATTTCAATATTGAGTAACTCAGCCAACTCAATGAGTTAATGAGAAGTTACAATAAAGACTGATGAGGGTGTTAACATTGCTGTAATCATCACACCTCGTGGAAATTTTGCTTTTGAATGACTCCTCTAAAAGGTTTGTAGAACTCTGTCAAAATTCTTGATAAAATAATATGATAGGAACTATCTATGACTGATACAAATACCTGACTCAGTATTTTTGCAAATTGCTTTAGTAGACATAAAAAGAATATTTTGATGAATCTCTAAGGGTATTTCAGAAATATTCCCCAGCTGTTGTAGTGGAAATGTCCTTTCAGCACACAAAAGACAGGGCATTTTGTGTATTAAAAATTCTAATATTTATGCTGTATCAGAAGGCCATGGTGAAATATCCTTGTTAATTTTTCAATTCTTATTTTTCATTGTTTTTTCCTAGAGTTGGCAAAATTCTTGATGTACAAAAATAGCAACAAATGTGCTCTGTAAAATTCTGTTTTTGCAATGCTCTATCTCAAAGGCTCCTAGTTGAGTTTGGGAGAATTTAAATGAGTTCCACCAATGGGTTAAAAAAGACTCAGTGATGGAACCAGCAGAAATATGTTTGAAAACATTGAATTTCATTCTTTGGCTTCCCCGTCACAAGGGTGACCGTCTGGAAGTGTTTTAGGCAAATTCATATTTTACTACAGTACCAACAGAATGTGCTGACAGAGTTCAGTGTTTTTAACAGCTTTGAACTTTGTTCTCATGTGTAGATTTCAGTACATTAACATCTTTGAGGTTAATGGATTTCCAAAATAAAATGCTAAATTTGGTCTTCCTTGGTCTGAGGTGGTTAATTCTGCATTGACTTCCTCCATCTTCACCGATGTTCAAGAACAGAGCTGCTCTCTAGAAATAACCCCCTCATCACTCTAGTCTAAGGTGCCAGAGATTATATAATTTAGACAGAAACCACCCATATTTTCTTGAATTCTTTAAAGTTTCAGTATAATGGCTGTGTTTACTACAAATTTAATAAACTGCCTGTTTTGTTTTTTGTTTTGTTTTGTTTTGTTTTGTTTTTCACTTCAGTTTCCACAGATTTCTGACATTTTCTTTTATCTGCAGAATTCCCTCTGTAATAACAAGTCACAAGTTAAGAGTCTACACCAAGTATCCTCACTGCTGTTTCATTCTGTGTTATTCTCATGTGCATATATTTGATAATTCCTTTCCCCACTCTGTCCTAAGTTTTCTCATTTTCACTCTTTCTCAGGGGGTTCCTTTCTCCTTTCTGTCTTTAGGAAATCTGCTCAGTAGAGACAACCAGGTCCTTTGTGATTGCCACAACTGTGTGTGCAAAGCTCATTTTCCAGTTTGTCCACGGTTCTTTCACACAAAGTGTATTTTAGTCTTTTTCCAGAGTATTTCCCCATACTTCCAGCAGTGGGAAGGGATTTGCTTCCAGCTGTTATTTTTCTCTGATTAGTCACTGCACACCTTCTAACTCTTGATTAACGAGAACAGTTTCACTATCACACCTTTCAATAAACCATTAAAAACTAAATATAGGCAACAAAATAGAAATCTTTGCAGTATTTACTAAAGAGACAAAAAACCTCTTACTCTCTGCTCTGTGGTTTTTTTTTTTTTTTTGTTTTTTTTTTTTTTTTTTTTTTAATGGCCATCACACAGCACCTTAGGAAAAGGCTGTGTATTTAATTACATATTTTAATATATCTTGTAGAAACCAGGGCTTGAAAGAAAGCTGACAGGTGTAAGAGAATCACCCCAGATGATGACAATATGAGAAAAAACTACCACCTTGGGTGAATTTTGCCACAACTCCAAGAAACTGAAGGAGGCTTGAGAAGAAAATATAGCCAAAATCATTTTTAAACACTTTTTTTGGGGGGGGGTTGTTTGAGTAAGACAGAGTGTTTGGAAGATGGAGTTTTATGTGGTGTCCTACTGGGAATAGTCCCATGCAAAGCTGCCCAGTGCTTTGTGAAGTGTATACGTAGGGTGACAGGTTACAGCTAAATTTAAGGGAGAAAATGTCAACTTAAGCTTAATGCTTTAAATCTCATTACTTACAAGATTTTTGTGTGATACATCCAGAGCTGAGATCAATGGAAATTGAAAGCTCCCTCATTACAGAAGAGGAATTGCTCTTGGTACATTATTTTTCATTAAAATCTCCCTAAACTGGAGTGTGTATCCTTCCCAACTGTTTTGTCAGAATATTTATGACACCCCACTTGAGCTATGGTTATTGTTATTTTTTTGCCCACAAGTTGTGTTGAGAATAAAAAACGAGGAGTTTAAACTCTCCCATGACTATTTTTCTGGAGTTCTCTTCAGTGTTCAGTAATTCCAATTGAATGAAAAAAGAATAAGACAATTTGAGGGTGTTGTTAAAATTCTTAAAATTCTTAAAATTGATGGTTCACCTGAAGTTTTACAGGAAGGGAGGTGACACATTAGGG
Source organism: Phylloscopus trochilus trochilus (assembly GCA_016584745.2). Lineage (NCBI taxonomy): Eukaryota > Metazoa > Chordata > Aves > Passeriformes > Phylloscopidae > Phylloscopus > Phylloscopus trochilus. The sequence goes on from WQNJ02000015.1 coordinate 27,655,537, forward strand.
CAGTGCAGTCTACCAAAAAGTGGCATTATATATATGGATTTTTATATTCATTATATGTGTGTATATATATATACACACACACACGGAATTTTTTTTATATTATTATTTTTTTTTAACCAGGAAAGCCCATGGAGCAGAAATGCTGCAGTCCCCAAGCCTGAAGTGTTGATCTCTTCTCCCATTTCCAACAGACTGGGAGATGGTGACACTGGGTCAACTTATATTTTTATATGTGCTAAAGAAGAGGATTAGGAGTGTGTCTGGGCCACTGCATACAGACATTTTTATAAATTAAAAAGTCTGCAAGTATGAAGTGTTTATCAGTTCTTCCTGCCTGACAGCACAATATTCTTTTTGGAATCCGCTAAATAAATTTTCTCACCTTCTCTGTTGCTAAAATAAAGTGCTCTTTACACCTACTACACACTTTCCACTCCTCTCCAACAGTTTCACAGGGCTTGCTGTGGTTCTCTCCCAGCCTGAACCAGACCCTTTCCTCACGGTGTGCAGCATCTCCCAGCCCCCTCCTCCCTGGGGGTGCTGTTTCACCAAGCATGGGGTACCCCCAACACTTGGAGTCTGTAATTCTGCCTTGATTCCAACATTTCCTGCCATTATGACAGAGAATTTCCCTGTTTGTGCTGCCATCACTGCCTAATAGCTCCCACCTGCTGCCTCCCAGTCTGTCAACACTTGCTGCATTCAGGAGTAAACTCTGAAAAAAAAAAATATATATATATGTGTATATATATAAAAACATATACAGCACTCACTGCTACCCCTGGTAAATCTGGAGTAGCACAGACCACAGGAGCTCAGCCACAGAGAGATCATTCACAGAGATCAGCCAAAATCAGCTTTCGTGGCAATATTTATGCCTAAAACATATGCATTTCATGGGGATATTTACCAATGAAATCCTGATCCCATAAAATCTCCGAGCTCAGATCCTTGCAGTGGAGCTTGCTGAGATTCCCTTGGACTATGGCCCTGATGATGGCAGACAGGAGGTTAAATGCCTGGAGAAGCAGAAGGAATGAGACTTCACTGCTCTGCAAGCTTAGAAATTGGGAAGTACCACTAAACAAACCAAACCAACCCCTCAATCTATCAATATTAAGACAAATTCCTCAATCTATCAATATTAAGGCAAAAATGCAGATCAAATCCAGCTGGTCTTTATATTTTTTTTTTTCATTTGTTACAAATATAGGAATTCACAGTTAGTTTACAATTTATTATTGGATCATTCTTCTTCCTTTCTCTCACATTTCTCAGCTATTTTTATAAGAGTGTCTCTAGAACATGAGATAGATATGAGTAATAATCCTGCACTTGTATAGGATCTTAGTTGGGGGGGAACAAAAAAAAAAGGTTTAATAAAATAATAATAGGTCAGGAAGCAGACACTGAAGTAGGCAAAGATACAAGGAAGTGAAAACTTCTCAAACTAAATTTTGCTGCCAAACACAACATAAAATGTAACTGAACTCTGAAAGATTCATGGCTTGGGCAGATTTTTAACCAATGCTCTGAAGAGAAACATTTAGAACAGCATATTTATAATTTGTTTCTCTTTTTTTCCCCAAAAAAATTTTGATCAAATCGTACCTATAGTTTTCTTTAAAATCCAGAATTTTTTAGTCACGTTCAACATCTCAAATTCAAGCTGAGGTCTGAAAGATCTCACAGTTGTGTAAGTCCCCTGGATATCGTGATAAGATTTTGGTGATTTGAAAATCTGTTATGGATGAAAATTTAAATTTAATGCACCAAATCTTAAAACTGAAACTTTAATATAGATTTGTACTGAGTTTCATACTATGTCCCTTTCTTGGCACTGGCTGTTTAATCCCAAAAAGTGTTTTCTGGATAAGCATAGAATCAACTTTTAGATATCCTGTATAATTATGTGTTCCATTTATGTACAGACAGAACTTTGAAAATTTGTTTTTTAAAAAGACAGCAGAAACTAAAAAGCCATTGCACAAATATCTTTGGGAAAACCAGAGTGCAACAAAGCGCTTTATTTTATTCTCATTTTACACAGAAACATAAATAGCTAAAAACTGAATAAACTGAGTTTCAGAAACTCATACACAAGACCAGCATGAGTTAGCTCTTCAAAGACATTTTCATGAGCAATAAATTCAAAACATTTTATTACTCAGTTCTGATTTTTCAGCCTCTATCATTGTGTGTTGAGTGGTTCAGGAAAGGATTTTATCTTCTTAACATTTCACACATCTTTCTAAAACGAAATTTTTCAGAGAAAGTATATAAGAAAATTCCAGAACACCAAACAAATTCCTGTAAATACCTTTAAATTGTTGAAATTACATTTTTATCTTGGTCATTTAAAGACAGAAACTATTATTGGTCAAAATATTGTATTGAATTTCAATAGGAAGAGCCTATTTAGAGAAGAACAACATGAAAGTTTTGAAGCAAATGGTATTTTTCAAAATCTGAGTTTCAATACTCACCTTATTAAATCTCACATCAAGAGTTCAATTTCAGTAAATCTGCTTTTTTTTTTTAATAATTAAAAGCAGTAGCTTTAATGGAAACTAATTTGAATTTCTAAAAATAACTGTTTCCATGAAATGACTATCAATCAATCAGTCCCTGGGAGATAAGAGCCCTACTTTGTCCTGATCGCATTTCTGGGTTTGTGGCATCCTCGTCTGACTGACTTTGTTTCCTTAAAGAGCTGCTGGTCAATTATGGAAAAACCTTTTAAAACCAACATTTACACTACACTGGCCTCTTCAAAAGGCACCGTGTTCAAAGAGTGGTTTTCACTTTCCTGATTCTATTCATAATCATATTTACACAAAGGCACTAAAGCCTTGGCACAATGGTCTGCTCCAGAATTATTAACATTACACCAGCATCTTCTGCTTTGAGAGATCACAAATAACCTAATTTGAAGAAAATTCTTCAAGTGGAATCTTTACAGATAAAGTCTGGATGCAATACTCAAACAAACACTTGACTCTGTACCAACCATAACAGATTATTTAATTTGTCTTTTCTCTTACAGATTCCCGTAGAATGGAAGGAAATTGTCCTAATTTTGTTTAGACGCCGATTATTAATTCCCACAAAAGCAGCTCTAAGTCACAACTGGCCAATTTTAGGGTGAGGGCATCAGAAGAGTTTACTGAGTCATCCTCAGAAGGAGCTGGACCAGGCAGGAAAATCCATCAGGATGCCCTGAGTGCATGAGACAACCCCACCTTCTCTACTGCAGAAGAGTGAAAAGGGTTTCAGCTCTCCACTTACAGCTGCAGGTTTGTTTGTGGTATCTGCTGCTGTAAATGGAGTTCACCTCACTGATATTCATATCTGAAAATTTAATGGAAGTTAAAATAAAAGGAGGAAATCTTCCTTTCAGATTTTTTTGGAGCTGAGCATTAATTACCTGCTTGAGGTAAGAGGAATTCACAATACTGTCTTCATTTCACTGTTTAAGTTTCAGGAGAGGGAAGAGTTTAACTCTGTCTGGGGCAAAAGGGGTTGACCTCAGTGAGTAATTTGGTATTTTACAGCACAATTTACACAGAGAGATGTCTGAGGCAAATCAAAATGGTGATTTCATACCCAAATGGACAGAGAAAAGCTGAGCAGAGAGTCACAGACTGAGCTGTAAAAGGAGGAATTCACTTTATAGGTGGCTCCTGAGTTAGGTGAAGGTCTGCCTGATCCACCCCTGTGTCACCAAGGTCACCACTGGCAAAGCCAGGCTTCAGCTTGATTTCAAAATAGAGTTGCACATTCATAAAAAAGATTTCCTGCAACTGCCTAAAGCCCTTTTGTGTTAAAAAGCTTCTCAAGACCTCACTAAGGGTCTTCAAAATCACATCAAGGGTCCTCACAATCTAAGATTCTCCCACCAGGTGACATTAGATGTGATTAATTGCATGTCCCAAATATGTCTGCATCAGAGGGCAGCCCTGGAAGAAAAAAACCAAAAAAATAAAAACCAAACAACTAAAAATCAAAAAGATCTGTACAATGGGGATAAAACAGGGTAGTTTTACTTCTCAGATTCAACTTCTGGACGTGATCCTTGGTGAATCTAAATAAATTGTTGTTGAGTTTCTCAGAAATTAGAAAAAGAAAGGAGAATAATCAGACACAGCTAGAGATGTAATGCTTTACATTAATGTTGTAATCCCAACAGTTATTAAAGTTTCTTAGCACTGCAGTCAGTCTGCTCTATCTCTTTATAAGTGTCTGGTAACTGTGTCTTGCTACAGACAAGACTATTATGTTTCAAATGCACAATATTTATTCTAATCAACATCAGCAGCCACACATTATTAAAGTGTTCCAGATTTAAACTGAATTAATTTGCTTAAAGCATCTTTTCCAAACAAAATATGGTTAAAAATGAGTATTTGGCTTTGGGCTCTGTGTTTGGAAGGCTGCCAGAGACAGTAAAAAGGATTGCAGAATTTTCCATTTCATTTCCTTACCTCTAAACAGTATTTAAGGCCAGCTTCAAAATAAGGCATGAGATTTTGAGGGAAACTAATTTACTTTTATTTTTTAATTATGTTAAATCAAGGGCATACCTATTATTTCAGGCTCTCAAATAGTCTTGAGGGTCATTAAATAGCTTAATTACGAGGCCGGGTTGCTGAGGACACTCTTGACTAAGAACAGCCGTGTTTGGAGTGAGGAAAAGGTTGTGGCTTTATGACCTGTAAGTGCTCAGATGGGATAAAGCCCAGCAAAGCTCAGCCGAGAGCAGCTCTGGAGCCTGACCACTCCTCAGCAGATGCCACAGAAGCACAAACCCACTGAGACAATTCCTGAGATCCCAATCCCACCATCAACCCCTGAGAAGCCTGACTGGATCAGGCCTCTGATGCACAAAACTGGTATGTATGTATGTATGTATGTATGTATGTATTTTGTGCAGAAAGACATTCTCTGCTTGCTGAGGAATTTCCACCTGATTTGGGCCAAATTGCCTCTTGTTGGTCATAGGTCGAATGTTTGGTTGCATCCCTTATTTTTCCCCTGCTCCTGGAAGGCTTCAGCGCATTCCTCCCTGCAGTAGCCCAGCTGCTCTGCTGCTCTTCTGTGTTCTGCATGAGGAGGAGCGAAGTGGATGCTCCAGAGACATCAGTCCGGACAATTCCCACAATCTACACACATTAAAAGCCAAATGAGGCCATAAATAATGCATGGGAAGCTAACTACCCCATGCTTGGGATGTGTGTATCTCCTAAGAGCTGCTGCTGCATTCCACATACAAATGTATATTAGCCAGTTTTACAGGACAAATTGGGATGTGTTCCTAATGGCATCTCCAAGAGCCTTATCAAACTCCAGCTTACTGTAATGAGATTCAGCTGAAGGAAAAGGAAAAGAATAAAAGAAAAAAACCCGTGTTCCTGGCAGTTCCATTTGTTAGAATCATTTCTGCTCCTGTCTCTGGTGACTAAACACCTCATGCAGTTACTTTGCATAGTGCCAGCAAGATAAATAATAATAATAATCATCATCATCATCATCATAATTATTATTATTACTAATTCACATTAACATATTTCTGGTTCTATAATAATCAGGTAGTATCAGGTAGTAGGTGTTAAATCTGGGTAAATGTTCATGTAACAGCAATATCAGCTGCTACTGTCAGGTGTAGAATAAGCTTTGGTTCATTATGACTCTGCTGCGAGTAAAAAGATGTCAGATTCTTGTTTTAAAGGAAAAAAAAAAAAAGCTTCAGAATAAATTTGTTACCTTGTTACCTGATGCAGCAGTCAACAGCCCTGAAAGGACAGAGAATCCCAAAATTCCACTTGTAAAGCAACCAAGCTGACTCAAGGAGTAGAACGAAAAATTGCACCTTGGTGGTGCTCTCCTAAATTCTTCTCTGTCAGGAGACCTGTCCTCTCGCTTTCTCTCCCTGTCTTTTCCTAGAGACACAAGGAGTGAAAAATGGCAGAGAAACTGAAGGGAGATTTGTCTTCATTTTCTGGGCACTGTGGTGGCTTGGTGAGATCCTGAAAGGATCCAGAGCCAGATCCCAACAGCCCTTCCTTGCTGCCTTCCACTCGTTCAGCTCTTGTGAGTGTGTGGAAGACCTGAGCAGGGCAGCTGTGCTGGGGATTTTGCTCTAAACTGAGGCTATAAAGCAAAGGAAATATTAATTTTAATATAATATTAATGCTGAAGGCATGAGACAAAGTCTGGCAAGTAAAGAACTCATGGCAAATAAAGAAAAGTAAACACTTTTGTGTTTATGTGATGCTTGACGGGCTTCTGTGGGACAGGATCAAGGGAAGTAATTTGATTGATTTGTGGGGAATTTCAGAATGGAGCAGAGAAATTGCAGATTTCCTGATTTTAACACATAAAGTGAGGTAAGGTAAAGAGTGAGAGGAAGGTAAGAGTAAACAAGTTCGATGAATACATTTCTCTCAGATTTTCAACTCTTTTTTTGTTTGGGTTTGTGGTTGTGTTGTGTTTTGTTGTTTTTGTTTTTGTTGTTTTTTTGTTGTGCTTGGTTTTGGTTTTGTTTTTTTGCTTTGTTTGGGTTTTTTTCTTTTTCTTTTTTTTTTTTTCTTTCTTTTTTTTATTTACTGTAAGTTTTCAGGACCCAGTAACCAATCCAACGTACAGGGAAATGATCACACTAAAAATCAGACAAAATATCTCTCTCCTGATTTACAGGACACTACGAAAAAACATTTCTTCTTCTGTAATAATACATTATTCAACTGCAGGGAAAATGTCCTCACATAATCAAAGCATTTGACTGATGAACACCAGTAAATATGCATTTCCTTGGGACAAGATCTCCCTTGTCTTTTCTCTGGCCTCTCCTGGTAATAGCAAGATCTCCATGCACTGGAACAAAGCTGAAATGAGACTATTTCAAGGAGATAATTAGTTGCCCTGTATTGCTTTTATGAGAACATTGGAGACCTTTAATATCCTCCAGAACAAAAATGCAGTGAATTCTCTCTAAGGAAAACCCACGTTGTTCCCAAGTACTGCTTGCAGTGGTAGAATATCCAATTCACACTTTTTTTCAGCAATTAAAAGGGGGATGGAGTTTTGCAAGTCACAAACTGAGGGACTTTCCATGGTCTGACAGACTGCTGTGATAACTTCCAGAGCATTTATGCACTTCAGATTTAAATGAAAATGGAGTTACAATGCAACACCTGAGCACACACTGAACTTATTCTATGCAAAACAAGAACTAAGAAGGCATTTTGGAGAGGTAGATCTCAACAAATGTTAATATGTTAACTGTTAACTGTTAATATGCAGTTACATGATATTATTTATATACATAATATTATACAAAATATAGTATTACATGATGTTATTTATATAGGGCAGAGAACATTTCAGAGAATTGTTTTCCTGTAAGGTAAAAGATGGTATAAGAAAAACAGATAGGTGAAATATTTAGTAACTCATTGGACTTCATTTTTTCAGAGTCCAAAATTTCCTAAAAACACCATTCTTCTTGCATTCAGTGAAAAAAAAAAAAAAATTCCTTCTTTACTTCTTAAAAAAGATAGCCAGGGAAAAAAAATGAGGAATCGGAGAGGGGAAAAAAAAAGGCTATTAAATGGATACATTCTGCCCTCTATAAAAGTTTGAAGGAATAAATTGAATTACCCAGAAGACTATCCAAGAAGAGAAAGCCAAAGGGAAAGTTGTCCTGTAGGGATTGATGTCACAGGGTGATAAGAGCAGACTTGCACAGAGAAGGATCTGTTCACACACACAAGAGATCCCAGCTGTGCTTCCCTGTCACCCACTGTTTCAAGAGATTATTCCATTTACAAGAAATTTCAGTTGAGGAACATCAGCCTAGTAAATTTATTATGACAGAGCTTTTATTTAATGCATTGTATTAAATAAAAACTCTGGCATAATAAATTGTATTCACCAAGGAAAGGAACGTGTTCCTGTCCTTTTAAACAAAGCAGTAAAAACCCTAAAGGAGGAGTCGCTACAAAAGAAAAATCGTGCAAATCCTCTCTAGTATGAACCTCTCTCACCTGCCCCATGGCTATTTCAGTGTCTATTAATTCCCATTTATTTTTTAAGGACAATTACTTCAGCCTTCTTTCTGTCTGTTCAAACACGGGGTTGGGACACTTGTGAGAAAGAAACAGGAATTATCAAGAGAAATGTAGCAGAAGAAAATCCTAAATTTGCTGCTGAGTTTTATTTCCTCCTGTTTCAGTAATGCTGGTGGTGACAGGGAACTGAAACAGTGAGGGAAGTGTGGAGGGAAACCTTGGAAGGACCCCAAAGGAAACAGGTCTGACAGCCTTTTGGCAAGGGAAGATGCTGAGGAATGAAGAGGTTCTCAGAAATATGATTTTTAGAAAATAAAAGACAAATACTGAGTAAAGCAGTGCCAGAAATCAAAAGTAGAGTCATTATTTTGGTAAGAGCTACACAATGTAAAAGGGCAAAAATAAGAAGCAACTTGAAACACCAAAATAGTTTTGTGTTTCTACTGTCTAGTTCTCTCTCTCCAGTTCGCTCTTTTTACTTTTGGAACAAGCAGGCATCTTTTTACATTTATCATTCTCCTTAGAATTACTGAGTCACATGAATCAAAGCAACAAAAATTTATAAGGTAACAAGAACCTGTGAGTTTATAACACAAAGCAACCTAGTAAGTAACAAAGAAGAAAACTTCCAAGAAAGCCACAAAACTTCTATTTAACTGCCTTCTAATGAAAATACCACAGGCTCTCCTTTTTGATTCTTCACCACAGCAACCTGAGTTGATGTCTTGGTTTGGAAGGACAGGTATCTGCCAAGGAAAGCTGGAGTTTCCCTTAGAATGGGGAATGTAAACCCCTCACCCCTGCCAAATTATAATTTAGCAATTAAGGGCTTTCAGGCAAAGATTTGGGAATAGGAATAACAGTTCTTTACTAGGAATATTAACAATACAAATGTAGTAGAAAACAAAACCACCCAACCAAACAAGAAAACAAACAAACACCAATTTTGGAAAACCCTGACAGAGTCAGAGGTACAACCTGACACCCTGTTGGTCAGGGTGTTGGAAGCAGTCCAAAAGTGAGTCCTCCTGGAGTGGCAGATGTGGTTCTGTTGGGGCAAAGATGATCCTGTAGAAAAGGGCCCAGTGATGGTGAGAAGGCTCCAGTCTTCCTCTGGGAATCGGGTGAAGCCAGATGCCTGGTGTTCCTACGTCTCAGTTTTATCCAGGTAGGAATGGTTGGCTCCCCACACTGGGTGGAGCATCTCACAATAGGATGATGGAATGTGGATGTACTGCTTTGTGGAGGTACTGCTTTGGGGAGAAGAACAGCTTGGGGGGTCTTAATGGCCCATTGTGAAAAGAGATAAGGAACACTGCCCCACCTGGTTTGAACAGCTGGCCCATTATCAGAAGGTACCTGCCCCCCTCTCCCCAGAGTTAAAAGAGATAAAGAAGAACATCTCCTCAGCTGCTTTCAGCAAATGAAATAGAATACATGTTTTTGGTTCCATAACCCAAGACAGTTGAAAAAGTGAAAGATTTCATGTGTGAAACCCCTTCCGAACACTGCAGAAAGGTCCCTGACCCTAAAGATGGACCTGACTCCACACACCCATGTCAGGAAAGGCTTCACTCACACAGCCCCAGCCAGCACATCACACCAGGAGTGCTCACTTTTTATTACCTGCCCATCAATCTGATGTAACACACCAGGGGTAGCCCAGAACTGGCTCAGTGTGAGAATCCCAAGGTCCCCAGCTCTCCCAGCTGGGATAACAAAGTGCACTCCCTCCCAGCACACCATGTGGACCTGCTTATCCCCTCTGCTTTTCAGGAATATGTTCAACTAAACCACATTTCAGCACCAGTAATTTATTAGCTGTCACTTCCCTGCAGGTAATTCTCACGAAAAGTCAAATTTAAGGTGCTCTGCAAAATGAATCCTTTCCGGCTTGACGGTCTTATTATTTTAAAATTTAAATGGCATATTCAGAGACATTGGATCTGTGCACCTTGGATCTGAGGCAATGGAAGTCAAATGCAGTGATTAAAAAAAAAAAGCTCCAACAGAAAATCAAGTCCAGCTGTCAATACTATTCAATAGAGATTTACATCAAGCTGCTTCAAACTCATAATTCTTCAAGCACTTTGTTGTAAATCAGATCAAAATGTATTCCTAGCCAAGTCTCCTTTTCCTGTAACATTTGATGAGTCTGTTGGATGAAGCTCAGAAATTATTTAAATAAATAATCCACAAAGTGTGAGACTAAAGGTAGAGAGCACAGAGTAGTACACTAAAACTGCCAAATACCCTCCAGGGGGGTCACCTCTTTAGCCATGATGTTTTCTCTTGGTAGAATAGGAAACATTTTGTTAGAAAATATTAGGTGAGAACGAACTCTTGTAGGTTGTCAGATCACTTCTCTCAGCTTTTACCAGACTATGAATGGGTTCATATAAACTGATTTGGATTCTGGGGTGGTGAACAGAAAAAGATTTCCAATGCCAGGCCACACTGTGGGGTTCATCTGATTTCCCAGACTGGTTTAGAGGGAAGCTCTGGTGAGGGCTAGGAGAATGTTTTATGGTTCTGACTTAGTTCCTGCAGCCAGAATCCCCAGAATGGACTGGCTCTACATTATGATTTTTTAATGAAACCAGTGAGAATCTGCAGAAAACAAGTGAGAACTGTTTTGTTGTCCAGTAAAACTGTAATTTAGGGGAGAAAAAAACCAAAACCTGACCCAAATCACGTTTGTTCACTGCAGGCAACAGAAATGGGTGGGGAATGATGTTCCTGGCATCCCTTCCAGGTGCACGTCCACAGCAGATTTGCATCTATCACATGCCAGTGAAAGAGCAAATGAGGATTTTGTATATTTATCTGAGATATCTCTGTGGTACCATAAAGGCACAGCTTGAGAAGGAGCATCTTTTTAAATCATGAGGGAGTTCATTTATTCTTGTGTAAAGAAGAATCCCTCGTTCTATCCCTACCTCAGCAGTCATTGCAGTAAAAGCATATCCTATTGCATCTCTGTAGGTTTCTTGAAATAAGAGGATTCTTTAGCACAAGGCAATATATTCTTTGGAAATGAAGTCAACTTTAGATATGAGATAGTGGGGCCTGATGGGACGAGTTTCATCAGTTCAGAGTCCCATTTATTTCTCCTGAAATATGATGCCACCAGGTACTGCACCTGCTCCTTGCATGTTGATAAACTGTTTAGCATTGCATGTGTAGGCAGGAATATTTACTATTTCTGGTGGTAGGAAAATAGGAGGAGGCAAGCAGCATGTTCAACTAACAGCAGCTCCTTTGTGAAATCTCAGTATCTTCCAAATGCAGGGCCTTTGTTGTATCAAAATTACATGTTGAGCAGGTGATCTTTCTGGGCTTCGGCTCAAAAAGCATTTTCAAATAAATTAGTAGGTATTTCTGTTAATATAATTAAGACAAAAGAGATGCAAAGTTATCCCTACTGCAGCCTTGAAATTCTTTTTCCATTCCATTTTGGCAAAATCCCCAAAATTTCCTTCTGGTAGGAGAGCAAGCTTGGAGAGTAAAGATAGCTTATTTTGCATGCACATCTGTGGAGGGAGGCAAAGAGTTCTTCAGTTCAGGTGGATAAATTGTCAACTTTCATGTCTGACAGATCATTTTATGCACAGTGAAACAACCACTGTGGCTACTCCTTGCTGCTAAATATATCAGCAAATGCTGTCTGTGGCAGGGGAGGAGTGAAGAAACACACACAGTGTGGGCAGATGTCCACAGTGCATTAAAAAGAAAGCCGTGTCCTCTTAGATTTAAGGAAACAACTGTATCTACATGATTTACTGTGATTTACCTGATCTTTAGCAAGTTGTATCTTAATAAAGCTCATAGAATAACAGATGCATATCTATTCTTTTTCATGCTTTAAGAGTCCATTTAGCTGTTGAATGAAGGGAAGAGCACTTAGAGGAGCAGTCACTGATGACAGACTATTGTTAAAAAGCCATCATATATTCAGATCCATCTGGTGCTATCCTGGGAGCAGCATGTTACAAACTAATAAAAGTACTGCAGAGGTAGAGAAACCAGCTCAGGCAATATAAAAAAAATAAATGGCCATTTGTTTTATATACTGAAGAGTTATGTTGTTTTATGTCACAAAAAAACCTCACTTTTAAAAACATCATTTTGGCAAAATGATCTTGATTGCAAAAGGCTTCAGTCACATCCAGATTCATATTAGTAATTGCCTAAATATTCCATAAATAATGATTACAAAAATATCTGCTAGACAATGCTCAGACATTTCTGAAAGGTGAGAATAAGCCCTGAAATATGTTTTCACATTTCTGTGAAAATGTAAGGCAATAATAAAAGTGATATAAATATGGAGTTAGTCATACTATTAGGACAATGAATACATTAAAAATATTCTGACTGCCTATAATCATTTAAATTATGTTAAGTCATGTTAAACACAACTTTTTAGCACTTCCTTAGCCCCTCCAAGTGCAGCATTAGGGAGGAATCACAGTAGATATGATCCCGTTCTCTTTTGCTGCTTTTTCTGTGCTGCTGGCAGGAATTCCACCTGGCTTTGTACAAAGCCTTTGCCACCCTCCCTCATGGCATCATGGTCTCTGAACTGAGAGACCCAGCAAGGGGCCCTGGCAGCCCCAAAGGGTCCTGAGGGGCACCAAGAACAAAGTCAGCAGCAGGGTGAGGGAGGGGATATTTCCCTCTGCTTTTTTTTTTTTTTTTTTTTTCTCTCTGCTCTGCTCTGGTGAGACCGCAGCTGGAGTCCTGTCCAGCCCTGGGGACATGGATGGATGGAGCAGGTCTGGAGAATGTTGCAAAGGGCTGCAGCACCTCTGCTCTGCCCTGGGAGAGCTGGGGGTGCTCACCTGCAGAAGAGAAAGTGCTGGGAAGACCCTTGAGCCTCTTCCAGGGCCTCAAGGGGCTCCAAGAGAGCTGGGGAAGGACTTGGGAAAAGGGATGGAGGGACAGGACACAGAGAATGGCTTCCCAGTGCCAGAGCGCAGGGCTGGATGGGATCTTGGGCAGGAATTGTTCCCTGGGAGGGTGGGCAGGGTCCTGGCACAGGGTGCCCAGAGAAGCTGTGGCTGCTCCTGGATCCCTGGAAGTGTCCAAGGCCAGGCTGGACACTGGGGCTTGGAGCAACCTGGGAAAGTGGGAGGTGTCCCTGCCCATGGCAGGGGGTGGGATTGGATGGGCTTTAAGGTCTCCTCCACCCCAAACCATTCCATGGTAATTTTAACCGATCTTAAAAATCACTTGAAAAATATTTTTCTTTCCTAGCTCCAAGTTTTCCCAGCCATAAGCACTTACTCCTCTCAGTGAAGAGAAGCAATCATGGAGAAAACACACAGCAAAATGTGAACCCAGCCGTGTAGAGCTTTGTTTTCCTGGCATTTGTTTGAATGGTTTATATTTAATTGATGAATCCCAGGGCGTGTGTCTGAATGACTTTCAGCTCCCCAGTGCCTCAATCAGTGCATTGCAGACACACAAACCACAGGTGGGCTTCCTCACACTGCTCTGCTGATGGAGCTTCCCTCTTCATCCTAAATGACCACCTGAGCTGAATGTGATAGACATTTTTATCTGGGAGCTTATGCAGTCTTTGGCCTTTTCTGAGGCAGTCTCCTCCCTATGCATCACACACAAAGAGCAAAAGTTCAAAAAAATAAATAATTTTTATTTATTTGGTTTCCCTTGTGGACCTTTTTTTTTTTTTTTTTTTTTTTTTTAATGCACTGATTAAGGACAAGTTCATATCTGAGCTCCAAAAAAAGAGATTTCTAAACACGAAATATACAATATAAATGTCAAAGGCTACAGATGTTTGCTGCTAAGACATATGGATGGTAGGAAAAAAAAGCAGAATTGCATTAACACATTTTACATGTAACTCTTCCTTTTAAATATGGTCTTATTACAAAATACACAAGGGCATTTGTGTTAGATACTGAGACATATGGCTGGTACAAAAATATAAATCCATTAACAGATTTTGTATGCAATTTCACTCTTTTCAAATGATCTCAGAGCTGAAAACATGCTATCTTTCCTTTATTCCTTTCAGAGCAGTGATCAGAGGGAAAGGAGATTCATTAATACACACATTAACATCAACAGGCAGGGAATGCAATCATCAGTGTCATGGCTCAGGTGTTTTGTGAGTGCAGCTGTAGGATCAAATCATATCACACTAATGTAAATTGCAATGAAGCCTTCCACTGCATTTTCCTATTATTTGAGTGTTAAACCTGTTTTGTCACAGATCTGTGAAGGACACTGACAATAGTAAACTAACCTTCATTATCATTATCATCATCATCATCATCATCATCATCATTATCTTCCCCTCCCCCTTTTTTTATCTTTAATCACTAATCAAGCTGTCATAGCCTATTTGCTGCAGGTTACCTGTTCTGGCAGAATGGATTCTCTGATTACAGTCAGAGCTGTACAAAAGGCATTTGACAAAAATATTAACTGCTTGGTGTTTTCTAGTAGAGCCACCCCCAAAAAACAAAACCAAAAACAAAAACCAGGGAAGAAAACATTACATCCTTATTAGTTTACAGAGAGCATTCTAAAAGCAAAATGATAAAAAAAAAATGTCCTTACCTGACTTCAGAGTGAAATTTCACAATTTTATGCTTAGAAAAGTGTTGAATATTTCTGGCCTAGTAGACTTTGTGCTGGTTTCTATGCTCACTTTTACTTGCTCTTGGACTAAATGCTATTTAATGTAATCACAAATTAATAAAGGGTATCACATTATTTAAGATGAGGTCTAAGTATGTACATTCAAGAGTAAAATTTGGAGGAAAAACATTGGATAGGCCCACATTTGGGGCCATTGCTATTATATTGATAGTGCAGTTTAACAAAAACATCTAATCTTTCCAGAAAAGGTGTGTTCCGTGATAAAACATTTTCCCCCCCTCCCCCAATCAAACTTTTCATCTGCAGCCCAAAATTTCAGCTACCCTTGTACTAATTCAGTACCAATTGGTACTAAACTTGATTCCAGTACTTTAAAAAATATCTTAGGTTTCACTTGGAGTAGTGCAAAAACAAACTCATATCAAAAGTGCCTGAGCACCCTTTAGTTTAAATGACCTCATTTACACACTTCTTGCTCTGACAGAATTCTGTATTATCATTCTGTCCCACGGGGAGAAGGTAGCTCACAATTTTACCACTTGTATATATCAAATTAACATACCAAAGGTTTACTCACCAGGTGAAAACAGCCTCCTGTGTTTTCAGGCCCTTCTGCTGAATGCTGAGGGTCTCCAGAAATTGTTGCCTGTACCCAATCACTCACCTGGCAATAAACCCACAGCTTGAAATTCTTGAGGTGCAATACTGTTATAGACACAAAAAGGAGTTGAAACTTTTGAATAGTTGTATCAGTACATTGACTGTGTGTTTCGATTTCCATTCGCAACTTGTGTTTATTTTTTGAGTGGTTCTGGGTGGTTGCAGTTGTAATGTTGTTCAAATGATTGTTGGATAGTGTTGCAATGTATAGTTATGAATGTTTACTGTTGCATTCCCAATGTGGTTACTAGGGTGATGGGGTTGTTAAAAGGAATATACCGGGGGAGGGGGGAATCTTCTCTCTCCTCCAGATAACCCAGAGACTGAGACCACCACCCACAGCTCTGATTGGTGGATACAACCAACCAATCAGGTCACGGCGGGAAGGAATGATTGGTGTAGAAAGCACGCTGGTAAGGACCAATGAGAGCCCGGAGAACGCACCAATCACGTAGAGGATCCAAAACGAGCCAATCACTGAGCGAACTGCAGCTATAAGAAGGGACTGACCGCCCTCAGTGGGTGCTCAGCTCTCATGAACAGACTCTTCTGAGGGGTGGCCCATATATATGTACTTGATTGCTGTGGCTTGCCGTGAGGGGCTGGGACTAGCTCAGCCTCCTGTTCCTGTAGCCGTTTTATATTAATAAATAATTTGCCTTTTTCTTTTTTACCATCTTTGGATTTATGGCCTCGACATTCTTTTGCAACATTGTAACAATACCATGAGCTGTCTTGAGTGACTTCCTTGGCACATGGTACGTGGTAAGAGCTCACAAATCTAAAAATTCAGAATTCCCTTCAGTGTCAAAGAAAAACTCAGATCTCCTTAGAATGATTGAGCTGAGGGAATTCAGAAGTGTTTCATGACTGCTAATCAGAGATCTGAACTGGGAGAAGCTGAACCAAAACATGGCTCAGAAAGGCTCAAAGATATGCAATTTTTGCAGGAATTCAGCATTAATAAGCATTATAGGAGGAAGGCCTGTGTGCTATGTGTTTGGTAGCAGGGATTTAAGGGGATCAGATGGACACTGCAGCATCCCTGTCTCCAACCTCCTCTGACAACCAGAGAACTTCAGCAGGGCAATGCTGGGAGCAAATCACTCTGCACACTGCTCAGGCAGCAAGAAAAACAAACGCTAGCACAGAAATGCTGCAGAAGGTGAGAAAGATAGGGAGCATTCCAAGAAATCTTTTGAAAACACACTGGTAAGTAGTAGGAAGAGCACTAGGTCTAACAGAAAAGGTTTTGTGAGTTGTGAAGGAACAATTTCCTTAGCAGAGACAAAGCAGTAGAGAAAAAACACCTACAAGCAACACCCAAACCTGACCATCAAATGGACCTTGGGAGAGTGAATAAATGGCCTGCATTTGTTTAGGATCTCAGAGGAAGTCTGGAGGAATTTCGGGTTCACAGTGCCGTTTATCAGCATCATCTGTGGGGGGAAATTCCCAGTCTCAGAACAGTTTTTGATCACTGTAGTTGAGCTCCAGCATCCAAACAAGTACCTTCTCCAAGCAGCTTTTCACACACCAAGCACCATAGAAGGTTCTGGAAGCTCCTTCTGGGTTGTGTTGATATAATGTCTTGGGTTATGGAACCAAGGATGTGTATTCTATTTCATCTGTTGGAAGCAGTTGGGGAGATGTGTTTCTTTATCTCTAGTAACTCTGGGGGGAGGGGGGCAGATGCCTTCTGATAATGGCCCAGCTGTTCAAACCAGGTGGGGCAGAGTTCCTTATCTCTGTCACCACCCATCCTCCCTCCAGGGGATATCTTCTGCTAATGGGCCATGAAGGCTCACCAAGGACAGGACACATTCTATCATCCCAGTGTGAGATGCTCCACCCAGTGTGGGGAGCCAACCATTCCTACCTGGATAAAACTGAGATGTAGGAACACCAGGGATCTGGTTCCACTGGATTCCCGGAGGAGGACTGGACCCTTCTCACCATCACTGGACCCTTTTCTCTCAGGATCATCTTTGCTCCAACAGAACCACATCTGCCACTCCAGGAGGACTCACTGTGGACTGCTTCCAACTCCCTGACCAACAGGGTGTCAGGTTGTAGCTCTGACTCTGTCAGGGTTTCTAGGATTGTTGTTTGTTTGTTTGCTTGTTTGTTTTGTTGGGGTTTTTTTATAACAACATTTGTATTGTTAATATTCCTAGTAAAGAACTGTAATTCCTATTCCCAAATCTTTGCCTGAAAGCCCTTAATTGCAAAATTATAATCATTTGGAGGGAGGGGGTTACATTCTCAATTCCAAGGGAAACTCCACTTTCCCTGGCGGATACCTGTCTTTCCAAACCAGGACAGATTTAAATGACATTAACAGCACAAAAGCCAGGAGACTAAAATTCCACAACCAGATATGATGGTTTATGTTACTGAAGATGTGTGAAAATAATTCTTCCCTTTTATTGCTCTTACCAATAAATCCACAACCAGTTGGACCAAAAAAGCATCCTTAAAATACAAGAAATGCATTGGTGAATTTTAAATGAGGTTTCTCTCAAACTCTTTACCTGCCTTCTTCAGAAAAGGGGGGCGTTATCTGTTAATCTGTCAGACACGAGGTTCTGAAAGATGCTTTAAAATCAGAGGGACAAGAGGCAGATTGAATTACCCAGCTGAAGAGGAGGCTGTGTGCTCTGTGCTGCTGGAGCTGCCCTCTCCAGTGGCCCTCTGGAGTTGCTGCCCACTCAGCTTGGCACCAGTACTTTGTGCAGTCAGGAGCTAAAATTACCCAGGGAATAAGAGCATGGAAAGGCTGGATAAGATAAAGAATGGCAAAGCCCCTCTGCTGAGGGGAGGGAGTAGAGAGCATAAGCCTCAGCTCATAATTAACCAATTTTCACTATTTCCTATTATTCCATCATTTTCTTCACTCATCTTCTCCCCCGGAAACTATTAGCAGAGATATTAAGTGAAGAAACATTAAGCTAAATTGACCTTACACTAATTAAAATAATCTTTTTATTAATGCACAGACTTAGGGGACAAATCCTGTATTTCAATGCATTTCAAAAATTATTGGAAAAAAGTATGCAAAGCTGTCATAAAGGTAACTTCAACAGTAATAGTAATTTGAAGGAACGTGTAGCACTCTGAAGACAGGTCAAATTCACATTTGAGTGAGAAGGGCTTAGCCTAAATTCTTAAAAAATGTGGCATAGCAATGTGCTATGTTTCATAGCAGCAACCCTGTGAAATTCAAACAAAAAACACAAGGGCATGTGAGAATCTGCAGAAATGATCTTTGCTTGTTTGTTACAACATTTCCAGTTGTCTTGGTTTGGAAAGACAGGTATCAGCCAGGAAAAGCTGGAGTTTCTCTTGGAATAGAGAATGTAAACCCCTCACCTCCTCCAATTTATAATTTTGCAATTAAGTGTTTTTAGGCAAAGATTTGGGAATAGGAATAACACTTCTTTACTAGGAATATTAACAAATGTAGTAGTAAAACAAACAAGCAAACAAACAACAATCCTAGAAACCCTGACAGAGTCAGAGCTACAACCTGACACCCTGTTGGTCAGGGTGTTGGAAGCAGTCCACAGTGAGTCCTCCTGGAGTGGCAGATGTGGTTCTGTTGGGGCAGAGATGATCCTGAGAGAAAAGGGTCCAGTGATGGTGAGAAGGGTCCAGTCCTCCTCCGGGAATCCAGTGGAACCAGATCCCTGGTGTTCCCGAGTTTCAGTTTTTATCCAGGTAGGAATGGTTGGCTCCCCCTTACTGG
This sequence comes from Phylloscopus trochilus trochilus, assembly GCA_016584745.2. Lineage (NCBI taxonomy): Eukaryota > Metazoa > Chordata > Aves > Passeriformes > Phylloscopidae > Phylloscopus > Phylloscopus trochilus. The sequence goes on from WQNJ02000015.1 coordinate 27,674,650, forward strand.
GTGGAGCATCTCACACTGGGATGATGGAATGTGTCCTGTTCTTGGCAAGCCTTCATGGCCCATTAGCAGAAGATATCCCCTGGAGGGAGGATAGGAGGTGACAGAGATAAGGAACTCTGCTCCACCTGGTTTGAAGAGCTGGGCCATGATCAGAAGGCATCTGCCCCCCTCCCCTAGAGTTACAAGAAAGAAAGAAACACATCTCCCCAACTGCTTTCAACAGATGAAATAGAATATACATTTTTGGTTCCATAACCCAAGACACCAGTAAACTCTCCTGGAAATGTCAGGTACTCCCAGCATTTAATGTTTTTTTTTCTCACTGGAGGGCAGATGTGAGGGAAAGGAGCTTCTTTCTTTGGTGTCTGAAACTCACTGACAGACAGGCTCACTCCTTGTGGAAGAAGAACCAGGTTCTGGCTCTTCTGGAGAATATTTCCCAGTCATGGGTTCAAATGCATCAGTCACTTCATCCCTCCCCAGGCTTTGGCCTTTGCCTCTTCTTGTCTCCAAACCTCAAGCAGGAGTCTCTCAGCTGGGAAGTCTGGTTTTGCTCTATGCTTGGTTATTTAAGTCAACTTACCTCCTAGTGGGTATTATTGCTTGCCTCAGCTTTCTTGAGTCAGACTCAAAAATGATACAAAACATGATTTTTCCAGTGTTTATGGAATCTTTTGACAAATATTCATTTTCCTTTCATAGGGTAGATGAAGCTCTGCACACAATCCAGATCCTTTTATCCTGTTATTCTCCCAGAGTCACGGGAATGTACCCATAAATACATTTGGAGTTTTTAGTTAAAAGCTGGAGTAGAATGGCTCATCTTTCCATCCATGAAATAAGAAAATGTGTTCCTTTGGAGGTTAAAAAAAAATCAACTACAACTTAGTTTCCATGAAAACAGTCCCCACAGCTTAGTGCTTTGGCATCAGTGAATGACATTCTTACATGTGAAATTAAAATCAATTCTTATAAAGTGCATGTATTGAATTAAAATGATCTTTCAAAGGAGCTGTCTGCTTCCCTGGCAGGATGTGAAATAAGGATTTGTCTTTGAGCATAAGAGATTCTGAGCTCGACCATCTCATCTGACACTTATTCTTGCTATGGTAAAGTCAAGTTTAAATTTTACTTCTGAGTTATAGAATGATTTTTATTTTTTGTAAATGCATTGCTGAGAGTGTGATAACAAATGAAAATATATGAATGAGAAAGGAGAGGAAAAGAAATACAATATAACCCTGAAATAGCAGCATGTGAACTGTGTCCATGTCAACAACATCACCAACATTTCTTCACAAATGTGGGGTTTGCATCCTTCAGGACAAGTCTTGCACCACCTTTGCCAGCTCAGAGAGATAATTTTTCTCTTCTGAAAACAGGAGAGAAGGAAGAGGTTGGACTGGACTGGCAGTGACAATGCTGGCCAGGCTTTCAGAAAGGATCCATGTATTTAAAAAAAAAAATCTATTAAACAGTTAAATTCTGTCTCTCTTTTTTCTAGTCACAAATTCTGCCCAACACTTTTCTCAATGTTTTGAGCACAAAGAGCCATCTAATAATGCATAACATGACAGAGCTCAGACTCCTGGAAGAGCTGCTAGCATAAAATAAAGAGCAAGTAATAATTTTCCTTTAAACAGGAAAGTTTGGTTCTGTATTAAATATGAATCAAATGTAAAATCTATTCTCAATTACAGATCGAATCCTACATGAGGTCATTAATATGCATATGGTATTGTTATAGTAATATTTTGGGGTATAAATAGTAGAAAAGCAATAACTCAGTGCAGGCTGAAATGCTGAAAGCACTTTCCAAATCCTGTAAAAAGGCACCACAAGTTCCCCACAGGATCTGCTTTACACTGATTCCTCATGTTCAGGCTTCTCCCAGGCTATCCTGAGTCACAGGAGGTCACCTACAGTCCTGTTGATGGAGGATATTGGCAAATAATCCTGCATTCCTGTGTCTACACTCACTGAGAGCTTCAGCATTTCCATCTTTTTCTGCAGAACTTGATTTCAGAATTTAAAGCAGCTCTGCAGACTGAGCACAGAGCTGCTCCAGTCAGGACCCTGCACCACTTCAGCACCTCCCCAGAGAAGATTTTAGGAGGAAGAGCTGGAGTAGCTCCTTCAGAGAAAGCAGAACAAAAACCCTCACACAGCCAGAGATGCTCTGGTCTGGTTCCCTCAATATCTTCCCACCTTTATTATCCTCAACACTGCTGCACCCAAGGAGCTGGGCACTGGAGTGCACTCATTTCTGACTGCACTTCCCCTCTTCATTTTCCCAAATGGAATAATAACAGTATCACCAAGGAGTAACCTCATTATCTGAAAAATGTTTCAGCAAGGTTCAGTGGACTTACCATGCCAACACATTTTTTAAAAGGATATGCAGTAACATATCTGTGTTTAAAATGAATTGACTTTGATACCACGTAACCAAGGAAACAGTGTCAAAAATAGATAAAGTCATGCTTGATCCAAAACATCGAAAGTTCAGGGGTTTTGTTTTGAATAATCACATTCATACACATGCCTTCAATACAGGCAATTCCAAATAAAAGCAGTGCAGCAACAAATGTGAAGTGCTGACGTATTTCTGGTGATGCAGAAGAGAGAGAGCACAGCTCATGCCACAAACACATAAATTCTGCTTAGTTTGTATTATTCTCTGGCCACTCTGGGAAGTGCAAAAAGCAGGCAATGCCCTGACAAGTAAACAAGTCAAGTCAGATCAACGCTTGAATTGAGTCACTTTTGAAAATAAACCTTTCCTTGGGAAGGCTCCTAGGCTGACCCTTTGCACAGGGAGAGGTGAAGCTTCCAGGGATGGAGCCTTTGCATCAGCTCTGGGTCTTACATGTGTGAACATCAGATTCATTTTAATGTTTGCATGACCATGGATTTAAAATATACCTTGCAAAAAAGGCTTCTGTCTCTTCCTGAATGCTCCAAATCTTTCCACCTCCTTAGGTCATGGATATGGATCTGCTTTTATTTAGCATAAATAAAGAAAGTAGCCACCAGTGTGGGGTCAGCACCACTGACTACAGAGAGAAATATCAATATATCAAACATCAACATATAACATCATCATCTATAAAAGAAAATGAAACACTATTTAGAGGAAAGACACTCCAAAATCTGATTTAACAACAATATCAGTACTTAGGCTCAGGATCACCTCATACTTCTCAAGGTAACATCTAAAAAGTCCAGTCTTAAAGAATTTTTACCTGAACATTGGCAATCATTGGGTAACAGCCAAACCAAGTAAATAACTAATAGATTAAATGTTTTTTACAGTAAATATGCAAACAAAAAAGGAAGTATGGCTTCTAAGTAATGATTAAATGCAGAGATTTTTCCTATCCTGGCAAAAATAGGTAAAATATGTTTTAGAATATGTTTCAAGAATTTTTAACAAAACATTCCGTATTAAAACCTTCCAGCAAGCTGCCAGTATTAAAAGATGAATTATATTAGAGTCTTTGTTTAAGGCTTTCAGGGAAAATGAGGTGTTGCCACAGTCCAAGGACAGCATTGTCCTGGATGGGAATAACTTATCTCTTGTGCCCTTGGAATTCATTATTTGGTATAGAGGGCAAAGAATTCTGCAGAAAAGTTCTGACTTGTCTCAGGCCAATAAACAGTTAAAAAAAATCCCTTTTTTTTCCTGGGGTGAATCCAGCAGTGACCTTTGGTGCACTTCAGCAGCACATGAAGTTGTTTCTAGGAAAGGGAAAGATTTTGAGGCTTGCAAGTTTTAGAAGCAGGTTTGTTAGCAAAGGTCAGTGCAAGTCTAATCATTATTAATTATTTTAATCTCTTCATTGAAAGAGAAAACAAAGGGAGGATTTTCACCTTCTATAAAATGCTCATTAAAGGCTCATAAATAATTAAATCCAAAGAAGTTGAGTTTATAAACTGTTGCAGATGTGACAATAGAAATGAAAGAATAGAAATTGCTTCTTCTGCTCACTCAAATCCAGTAAGAACATTTGGATGGCTTTTTTTTTTAGGGTTTTGGTTTTGTTTGTTTTTTGTTTTTTTTTTTAGTTTTTATAACTAATATCATAGGTACAAAAATGTGTGGGTAGAAGTTTTCCTGCATTTCAGTTCCCAGTTCTTAGTTTCTAAATTAATAAAGGCAAATTCTGAAAAAATATTGCAACTTTGTAGCTGTTTGAAACTTTAAATATTGCTCTCCAAAGTTCATACACACAAGGCAGACCTTATTCCATTTTCTTTCTCAGAAAATTCTGATGATTTCTTTATCCCTTCTTCTGCAGAGGACTTGAATTTTTCTAAAAAAAATAAAAATTAAGCTACCACTTTTAAATATCCATAATTTAATATCCCTATTCTCATATTAGAAAACTGTAGAGTGCAATAACAGCCATGACAAGGACAAATATTTTATAGCTAATTGCAAATGCCTATTTTTCACAACGGATTAGAAACCAATTTATCCTTGGATATTTACAGGTAATGTTATCCCTCTTCTTTTGTCCCGGTGAGCACAGGTTGGAATTCATTAAAGAAAATACAGGAACTGGTCTTAAAATGGAGTTAAAGATGAGAGAAACATATCCAAAATGTGTTATTGTATTTTTTTGACCATTCTAGTCCATCTTGTTCCCCTCTTATGATCTATTGTTGTAACTCACAGTAAGCCAAGAATAATATTTCATAAGGTAGGAAGCACATCACACAATATTTTAAATAATATTGATCATTTCTCACACTCAGCTGACGTTCAGACAAATTCAGGAGGGCTGGCAGGGCTAAACTCCTTTTCTAAGTGCAGTACCATGGACTTGGCTTTGCCTTTTTGGTTTTAAAGTGATTAATAACAAACAGGAATAGGCTCAAAAAGTCAAACAATTATTTTTATTTGCCACACTTAAAAGCAATTTTCCAGCTTTTCATAAAGGCTGCTGTGGGATTGAGATGCAGACTGGAAACTTTTGCCTCTGAGTTCCCACTGCTGCTGAATTTCAAGCAGTTACAGTGGATATTCTGAGCCAGCCCTGGCAGCAGTGGCAGAGGAAATACTGCAGTATCAGATTTCTGCAGCAATCAACAGCAGAGCACTGGCAGAATCTACCCTAAGGTATTTTTCTTACCCAGCATAATAACTCAAGCTGTATTTTTAAAGCACTAACACAGGACAATGGTTTCTGGAATTATAAAATTACTGCAATCAGTGTGCTTAATTAACCCTCTCCTGCTTCCCACTTTGCTCCATGTTTGTTCTCATTAAGTGCTATCCTGACCTTTCAGTCTGTAAAAATAAACAAAAGGCATTTCCTATTTTATTAAAAGATTGATTGCAGGAGGCCTGAGACCACAGTGAAAAGGAGAAATTACCTGTGCACAAAACCCATCGAGTTTTTTAGACAGCCACTGCCATTTGGCCCAATAATAATGGCAGTCCCCAGTAATAATGACCTGATTTGCAGCAAAGCAAAATAAGCCAAAGAAACATTCATATATGATACTATAATTCGGAAACAAATGCATGCACCGTGAGAGAAAATTTTCCATAATTCTATTTAGAAATGAACATCCAGCTGGAAAAAGCTACTAAAGGAAAGATTACAGAGAGCTGTTATAGTCCTACCTGAGGGGACAGGCAAAAATGCTTCAATGTATAGAATTAAGGGCACCAGAAGACCTAAATTCAAATGTGTTTTCAAAGCCAAAGCACCTTGACTCCAGAGGCATAGCTCTGCTCAAGGCTTTATGGCAACCTCCTCTCATGGGTTGCTACTGATAAAGTGAGAGGATCCCAAAACTTATTCCTACCCCTGATTCTGAAAATAATACAGATGAATGAGCCCAATAAAATCATAATTTGTCATCAAAAATTGGCCACTGTCCCCAAATGCTACAAGGTTAGGCCTTTCAGAGCTTTTCAATATTTATTTATACAGGGACTGACTTACCCACGACTGATCCATGAGAAGCTTGATTTGACTTTGAATCCTATTTATGATACCCTCTTGTCCTTTACTCCAACTGATGTACATGATATTTATGAAACCCAGCTGAAAACCACCAAACCAATTTAATTATTAGTACAGGTTGTGGCCAGCTGCTGTTGAGGGTCAGAAGCACTTGAATAGCACAAGCTGGATTTCTTTTTTTTTTTTTTTTTAAATTTATTTCTGAATGCCTAAAATGCCCTCTTAGAAAATGCCCTTTTATTTCTGAACGTCTTAAAATGCCACTTGTCTCTCATCGTAAATAAAATGAAGAGGAAGGAAGTGGTCCATAATATAACTATCCTTAGTTTAATTCTTCTCATTAATCTGCCTTACTGGTGGTGGCATGCACTTGTTCTAGGCAGTGGAGGTTTAATAGCCCTGTTTCTTTTACCATCATCCATACACCGAGCCTGTCGATCAATGGCAATTATTACTTAATGAACACGTAATGATGGGTGAGCCCAGGGAGAAGGGAACAAATAAATCACTCATTAGAGCCCTGAGTGGGAGCTCCCACTGTCTCCTGTCAGAGTGCTCCCTTGTTGCAGCTTTGTTTAGCCAACATCCTCAGGAGCAATCAGCACCAGCGGGTGCTGCCGAGTGCTGGGAAGCTTCAACGACCTGGAGGATATTCAGCTTCAACAGGAGATGTACAGAAACGTGTTTTCCAGCTTAACTGAACACTCTCTTCTGTGCAGTTCTTAAAAAAAAAAAAAAATAAAGGCTCACAGAGCTTTTTGTTTCTTCCTGATTTTTCTAGACTGCTTTGTTTTCTTTCTTTTTTTTTTCTTTTTGTGTGTGTATGTGTTTTTGTGTTGTTGTTGGTTTGTTTTGGTTTTTGTTTGTTTGTTATTAAATTTATTTTATTTTATTTTATTTTATTTTATTTTATTTTATTTTATTTTATTTTATTTTATTTTATTTTAATTTCTTTTTTACTCCTCAAATATCAGCAAAGTTGTATTCTTATTCCAGTTGAAACAATAAAGCCTTTCCAGAAGCTTTAATGTGGAATCCAGTGACTAAGCATGATTTTAGCAGTGCTTCTGTATTCATAGGCCTTAGCAGGAAGGATTCATGGGTGAGTTACATCAATCAATATTGATGCCAGTAAAACAGATTCTGTGTTTCACAGAAATGATGCAGGTATTTGCTTTTGTGTTGCTAATCCCTGCTCATTGAGCTCTGAAGTAAAATGTTTTGCACCTTAGTAGCAATTACCAAAAAGTTCTAGTCTGGTTTCCACATCAATTTCTCATTTTTCTGTTTTTTAGATAGTCCTGCCAAAAGTTAAAGGGATGTGAGAAAGGAAATCATAATCCACAAGCAATCAAATCAAGTATTTCTTGGAATAAAACAATGAATTAGGAATGTGCAGAGGTGTGTTGACTTAAATTCTCAGATTTCCCCTGAGCCCTTTTCCATTTTGATGTGAAATGGCTCCAGTGTCCTCTTTCTTCAGCTGAGTTTGGCTTTTTCAAGTAACAGAGTCACAACAACAAAATTTAAATGAACCCACTTAGAACTTCAAAATCAAAGCGGGATTTCCTTATAAGATGCCATCATTTCCATGAGATGGAAACAGGCTAAAACCATTGGAACAATGAATTTTTATGTTTCTTTCTAAGCAAAGATCATTCCACAAGTCAGTTTCTTTACAGCTCTCCACAATCTTTATGATGATTTGCAAAAAGGTCTTCCTAAAACTTTCACTTAAGAAAGCTCAGTTTGCTTTAACATACAGTTTGGTAACTATTTTTTTAAAAAAAAAAATGCTTCCAGAAGAGGATAAAGCTTCTAGTAACTCCCTGGACAAATTTAAACAAGGATGAATCCAGTGAAAATGCAGAGAAAGGGTAACTTCCTCATTCAAGGAAGACTTTATTTTCTGTCTTGTGTATTCATTCATTTGCTTTCAGCCTTGAAAGAAATATTTCTACAAGTTTAAGAGCACATTTTGGCTATTCAAAGTCTCCTCCTAATTTGATGTAGTGTTTGCCTGTTAGACATTCATATAACAGATTAACTGTAAAGTACTGGATAAACCCACTCAGGGTTTTCAAATGTATCATTAAAGGAATGGCTTCTGGAGGAAGAAAAAAAAATGAAAACCCCACAGATTTCTAAAGCTTTCCTGCCTTTAGGTAATAAGGAAGGGGATAAAAAGAGAAAGAAAAATAACTGTTTCAAGTCAAAGCAGGTAACTGTTCACTGGGAGAGAATTTCAATACTTAATTGTAATTTCTATCAACAGAGAAAACTCATAATCATTCTTATCTCCTAAAAAAGCTTGTTAAACATGAAAAAAAAGCTTATTGCTGAAACAGGTTGTATCTGGGCAGGAATCGTAAGCTTTTTCCAATATCTTCAGCTAAAAGTTAATTTTAATGAGAAGAAACACTCATGTTGGTTTTGTTTTGTTTTGTTTTGCTTTTTTCCTTTCTATTTCCCATGGGTTTTGTTTATTGTTTTGTATCAAGGAGGTAGAAGAGCTTTGGAGATGAGTTTGCTTATCAGGGCAACACAGGGCAGTTTCAGAATTGAGGTGTTCCTTTTCTGAGAGTCATTTCCAGAGAAATTCCATTTCCAAAGAAATGCAGAGAAAATGCAGAGAAAGCCACCTGGATTAAGTGTTGATGCCTTGGAAAGGCTGAACTGGAACAGAGGCTGGACAGAGCCAGAGAATAAAGTAGATATTTATTGATATTTATTGAAAGGCCTTCAGGATACAGCTTGGATGAACAGGAGCCTGGCCAGGGCTGCACCCAAGGTGGACCCAAAATGGACACAAAATGGATGCCTGGCCATGAGGTCTCGCACTTCTATAAGTTTTGGTCTATTTGCACACTGGGGTTTAATTGTCCAATTCCAGCTCCAGGCTGTGAGGTCCCATCCTTCTTGTTCTTCCCTCCAGCCACCCTTGTTTGTGCTTTTGGGGCTGAAAGTTGTCCTTGGTGTGCAGCAGGAACAGGATTTGTTTTGTGTCCCTGCTCTGTGCAGAGCTGAGTGACCCTGAATGTGAGGCTGAGAGCTGCACCCCTGGGCAGCACAGAACCTGAAAAACAGGAAAGCTCAAACTTAAGGCATCAGGGTAACACAGGCAGAAATGCTGGGTGATGGACACTTTATAACTAACGTGCTCCAAACCATAACAACCACTGGAAAAAAAGTGAATTTTTAAAATCTTTCCACAGCAAAGTATTGACTACATCATCCTTGAGGACACTTGCACTTACCTAACAACAAAACTTGAACGGAGTTTGACAGATGGTGTTTACCAAGCTTTTTTTTTTTTTTTTTTCCCTTCAAAAAAACCCCAAACCAACAGAAAATAGCTACCAACACAAGTATTTGTGTCTAGGAGAAGCACTGATATCATCCCACCTTTGAGACACTGAGGTTGTAAATGAGCCCTTGATTCAGTGCCAACTGTAAACACTGGTGTTCAGAAAAGCAAAATATTTATCAGTTAAGATCCAGGATGACAAATTATTCACAAACTCCAGAATAACTCAATTTTGTTTTCTAAGTGGCTGAAACCAAAGCAAATAACTTACAAACAATGAGGACAGAGAAAGGACAGTAATGCTCACAATCCAGTATGGCAACATGCAAGAAGGAGATCCCAGCAGAAATAACACCAGTTATCAAAACTTTGGATTTTATCCATATCAAAATATTGGAAGGAAATCCTCAAAATTACACATGATATCTAAAAGATCCTGTTCAGACCTCCTGTCTGGTTCAGACTGACAGCCAGGCTCTGCCCAAACACTCAGGATGCCCACTTGCACTACCCTGTGCATTCCTGAGGGACAAGAAGAACATGCTGCAGAGGGTGGACAGTGAAATGTAAGTTCAGCATTCAAAGTTGTTCCCTCTTAATTGTTGGAAGCTTCAAGCCAGTGGTGCTGGGGGAAGCCAAGAGAACAAGGCGAATTTACTTCTGCTTTGTCAGATTTTGATATTCCTGTACCCCAGACTGCCTTAAAGTGATTATTATCTGAGCCCTCCTCAGCTGACATTAGCAGGCTGATCAGAAAGACTGCACTTGAGTAGAACCAAACTCTTTCAAAAATTATTTAATACTCATGATTTCTCTTGATTTTCTGTAATAAGATTTTTTTTTTAGTATCTGCTGCTATTATGCTGGGATGAAGAACAATTTTGATGAGGAGCAACAGTAAAATTAAATTAGCACATTTCAAAGCCTTTGAAAGGCAGTCTCAGAGGAAGGAAAAAATGCCAAATGAGTGAAAAGTCTCATATTAACATAGAGATTTTGATAGCTTTTGAAAAAAACATATCTGACTACTATCAAATATCTTTTATTGTCCTTCTTCAGGTTCATATTTCCCAGTTCCTTCCCCCCCTTACCTAAACATGTTCTGTGAGATTGTATAAAGTTGTCAGATAATTTTCACCAACACACCTTTGGAGATTTCCTTGAATTTATGAAAGAAAAACAGCAAATGGGAAAAAAAATTAATTCTTTGAATAGTCAAGGACAAAGAAGAGAAGCTATGTTTAACCAAAGCTGTCTCAAAATCAAGGCAGGGCACTAAAAATGCCAGCCAGTTACATATGCTCCACGGCTCCCTACTTTATAAATCCTCAGCACTGCTGTGCTCCTTTCCTGGTGGATGTAGAAGTATTAGCTGCAATTTGTCACTGCGTTATGTCAGGGAGGGGAGGTTTGCTCTTAAAATGCCACTTGGAGAGTAAACAGCAGCCTGCAGAGCAGGATTTGTTTATATCACTTTGGGTACGATGAATAACACACTTAGAAAGATATATTGAATATGAAACATGGAAGTGTAAAAGTTGTGACTTGTGTTAAATATTCACTGCCATTGCTGCCAGAAGTGGGATATGGAGCTCGTGTATTTCAGGCACAGCCAGTGCAGGTCACTGCTGTATATCCCAGCTAGAGCCTCCTGTGCAGTGCTGCTTCTCCTTTCCCTTCCACTCTCCGCTCATTCAGGGTCTCTCTGCTCTACTCAGGAGTCACCACAGCTCATCCAAGAGCGTCCCTGGAGTGGTTCCTGCTGGATGGGTGGGTGTTTACCCCCAGGTACAGACACACCCACACCCGAGGCCCCACGGGCTGCTGAAGCAGAGAATTCTGCGCAGATGATGAGTTCCATTAACACCTCCTGCTCTCCACCCACAGAAAGGCAGAACTCCCCCTGAACACTGAATGCTGAGCTGCCTGTGAGGAACACAAGAGTATTCAAGAGACACAAAACATTTTCCCTCTAAGAAAATGAGAAATCACACCATGTATCTTCCAGTGCACATCACAAGCGTCCTGGGACGCAACTGGAGACGTCTCAGGAAGCACCCGAGTGGAAGAAGTTCCTCTAATGATGCAGTAAAACTACAGCTGTACCACACCACAGCCAATAATTACTGGCATCTAAGGCTGCAGGGGAATTCACTATAGATTCATATATATGAGAGGAAAAGCTATTTAATCCATAGAAACATAATGGCTGCGCTGACCTTTCCTCACTGCTCCCTCACCTTCACAGGCTGCTGCAGGTCCTCGTGGCTGAGAGCAGAGATGAGCAGCTGCTCCCACACCTTCCCAGCATGTAAGGATGCTCTCGGCTCCCAGGAATGCCCTCTGGCCCCAGCATCACCTGGGGACAGCTGCAGCCCCCTCTCCTTCCCTTGGAGCCTGTAAGATTGTGCTCTGTGTTAATAACAAAAACAAAAATAATAAAAAAACAAACAAACAAAAAAAAACAAACAAAAAACAAACAAAACACAAAACAAAACAAAACAAAACAAAAACAACAAACCAACAACAACAACAAAAAAAACCCCCCCAAAAAAAACCAAAACCAAAAAAACCCCAGTGCTTTCAAAGTCTGAAATTTGCCCCAAAGTTGGGTGTGCTCCCAGGGCAGTGTTGGGATGCAGCCAAAACCTTTAGTCAGGCGTTGGGAAGTGTTCCTGCGTGCTGGAGTTCAGATGGCAGAAGGCCAGGGGAAGAGAAATGAGGGATACAATATAAAAATCAAACATCCTTAACATTAGAGAATGTGTAACTCCTGAATGAGTTGAAGAATGGGCTTCTCCTTGCCCATTCCCTGTGCTGAGGAGACTGGAAGCAGTTGCTGTCACATTTTTTTACATCTTTGCAACACACAACAGTCCCTCCCTGAGAGGCTGGGAGGCTGCACAGCACTCTTAAGTGTATAAATCACATTAAAACAGCTGAAATGTTATTGGTTGGCAAATGACTTAAACCAGAAAGACAGTAGGTTAAGATCAGATGTTAGGATGGAACATCTGTGAGGGTGGGAAGGCATAGGGTGCCCAGAGAAGCTGTGGCTGCCCCTGGATCCCTGGAAATGTCCAAGGCCAGGCTGGACATTGAGGTTTGGAGCAGCCTGGGATGGTGGAAAATATCCCCCGGCCCATGGCAGGGGATGGCTCTGGATGAGCTTTGAGGTCCCTTCCAGCCAAGGCCATTCTATGATTCTATAATTCTAAATACTACTACAGAGAAGAGTTATTACTTTATCTAATGTAATTTCTGTTTTACAGGGCTTTACAGTGCACAAAAAGAGATGCAGATTCTGTTTGAAATTTAGTCATGTGTCCACCTGCAGGAATGAAATTTAGTGAGTCATTTGGCAAAGACTAATTGAGCTGATCTACATTATACAAGAGCAAAGACCTAATGGAGTCTAAGGCGTGTTGTTGTGTATATTATCACATAAAACATCTTACACAGAGATAATTCTTTAATGGGATTTAAATGTTCAGAGTTTAGAGCCACTGGTTGGAGCTCAGCAAAGGCACTGCAGCATGCAAATCCCAGGAATGGCTGGTTTCACAACACTGTTCCACTAACGGGTTTTGCCCAAGATTGATTGTGTGTCTTCCTTCTTCCAGGCAAAAAAACCACAACAAAACACAACCAAAAAACCCAAACAAACAAACAAACAAACAAAACCAAAACAACAACAACAACAACAAAACCACAACAAAACCAAAAAAACACCCCAAAACAAACGAACAAACAACCCACCCCAAAACACAAAAAAACCCCAAACCAAAACAAACACAACCCCCCCAAAAAGCACAACCCCCCCAAAACCAAACCAAAACAACAAAAACAGAAAAATCAACCAACAAAAAAAAAAAAAACAACAAAAAACCCCAAGAAACCCCCCCAAAAATCCCCAAAACCAAGAAAAAAACAAAAACCCAAAAAAAAACAACAGAAAAAAACCCCCAAACCCAAACAACAAAACAAAAAACCAAAACAAAACAAAACAAAAAGCCCAGCCCAAACTCAGCGGAGTTAAGCATTAATAGAGAAAGGTCCTGTTGAATGTAAATGTAGTTCACAGGTTAAATACTGAAGCCTAACTGTACCTCTGCTGTTCCCAGCCAAGGTTGTCATTTTGTTGTACTTTCCATCCATTGCCATCACCCGCCCCCGTCTGGCTGTGCTCAGGGTGTGACAGCTCGGGAGAATCCATGGAGCTGTGGGGGATCCGTGGGGGTTCTGGTGGGGAGCAGGAGGAATTGCCTAATGATCCTTCCAAAACCACTCCTGTTCTCCACTTAGAAATAGAAGGATCACAGGAAACAAGCAGATTGAGGTGCACCTTCTGCAAACTCACTCGTACCACGTTAGAAACAGATATTTGGCAGTTCATCATTTCACAAAGTAAAACAGGAGGTTAAGGAGTTTATTTTGAAGTCTGTTAATGGTTCCAAAAAGCTCAGAAAACACTGGGTGCTGGGCTCAGGGGTCCTCCAAAAATACGGCTCAGCTTGGAAACCCTCCTCTGGGCAGCTTGCTGTCCTTTACCTGTCCTTTACCTTTACATGGCTTTCACCTGGACCACCAGGTATCACATCATCCAGCACTGCAGGTGGGCAGCAGATGTCACAGAATCTCATAAGTGTCAAGGCTGGAAGGAATCTGTGGAGATCATCTTCTCCCACCCAGGATCGTTTAGGTGCTAGACCACAGGTAAGGTATTTAGCACACTGCAAAACACTTGAATATTTTTTAAAAAAAAAGCTAGGATAAGTAAGTTGTAGGGGTTTAATGCTTACATTAAACATTATTTTTCAGGTATAAAGGCCTACCATGAGACTGGGTAGTGTGAATAAGAATATATCAGATATTAATATTCCACAATGCTGAGGCTCATTCTTGTGAAAAAGATTTTAATGTGAACAAAAAAGAAATCCAATTAAATCATTGTTATAACAGTGCTTTAATTAAGTCAGTTCCTTTTTATAATACTAAATGTCTGAGTTTTAAGATCTAATTGTTTTTAAAATATAAACCTGCAGAAATGGATCTAATTATCAATTAGTTTTACACTTCCTGGATTTATTCTACATAAATGCAATATACCTAAATGGTTCTGTGCCAAACATTTAAGTTTTTTTTATTGTTGTTGATTTTTGTTGTTGTTGTTTTTTCTTGTTATGATGCAATATAAACATTTGAAGAAAGAATTTCTTAACCTTTTCTAACTTAAACCCATGCTGTAGCAAGATGTCCCAGAGTGGCTCTGACTACCCATTCCTAAGTCATTTACTGAAACCATGTCCAGAAGAGACAAGGCTGGAAATCTCCCCATCCCAAATCCAGGAATCCCTCTACAGGAGCTGTCCAGAGCCTGTGTGGCTGCTCCCAACCCTCCAACCTGAGCAGGGCTTTGCTGAAGTTGTAGCTCAAGCTCATAACCCAAACCCATTGTGGCAGGGGCCTCGTAAATGGTATTTTAGATCCTCAGACACATTTATCCAGATGAAAGCCTGAACAGTCCCCATGACCTGAGCACTTTGAAGCTTTCTTCCATTCACTGCTCTGCCCAGGTCAGGCCTCACCTCCTGGTTTAGCAGAATGCACCCAGCAAGGGAGATGGTGCTCCGTGGAGATGAGGCTGTAGTGTCAGGCAGCACGACAAGCCTGAGCAGCAGAACAGAGCCTTTCAACTCCAGCCTGGCTGCTATTAAAATCAAAAAAAAAAAAACTTGAGAGGCTTTCATCGTCATTCAGCCCAGAGTACTGGTTTAAAATAGAATCTAATTTTGGCTGGTATCAAATATTTTAACATTAAAGGTTCTATTAATACCATTCAATAATATATGCCTTTTTAACATAGAACACATAGGTCAATTTTTGATTAAGATTAAAACTTCTCCATGAGAAACGACTTCATTCTGCCCCCTGATTAATAGAACAGTCTATTTTTCATATGTTTAAATAAATAAGTATGAGAGTGTATCAAAGAGGCGAGCCTAACTAGGCAGGCTATGAAAATATAATGCTCAGGGAAGTCCATCAAACTTAAGCTGCAATTCCAGCACTGTTGCTCCTGCATTTCTGCAGCAATACAGAAACAGTGGCAGAGATCCTTCCCTGTGGAAGGAAACATTGCTCTGTCAAGGTTTCCATTCACAGCTTTAGTATCACAGCTACAATTTCTCCTTAGAAGAAAATTACCACCATGCAGCTCTGCATCTATCATTTCATGGTGTTCTTCCCATTTTTGATTCAGCATTTATGAGCTTGCTTTTAGCTATGAGTTTATTATTATCCATTTATAGGAAGCCAACAAACTAGTAAATTATGTATTTGAAAGCCCTGCTGGCTGACATTTTTAAAGTTCATTGGATTTCTTTTTTTTTTTTTTTTTTCTTTTGCAGAGTAGAAATTTGTAGCAAACACTCGAGATCTGATAACTGATTCCCATTTAGATGTCATTGAGACATAAGTGCAATGTATTTTCATTAATATTTCATCGTGTAAGTGTTCCTTGCTCTGACATTGCCATCTTGTAGTTGTTTGTCCCCCATCTAAAGAGCAACTGGTAATCAGATCGGGATATTGGACTTCATTATCTGTCACCACACATTCTTAGCACAGAGAATGTTATTAAGTTATAATTGCCTCTGTTTTTTTTTCCCTTACGGGAAGATGAAGAACAATAGACAACAATATATGGACTCATTAAAGAACAAAAAATAAAAACAAACCCTGGGTTGACAACAGGCATGAAACCATCAAACACACCAAGGTTCTGGAGTCAAAACTTTTATTTCCACTTGTGGTGGTTTTTTATGGCCTGATGGGCCCAGGATGTTTAAGGAATTTTATGGAGAGTGGGCTCCTGGCTGAGCAGCTGCACACTGCTGGCTGGGCTGAAACCATGACACCACTAAACACAGCACACATTTAGCTAATAAATGAAGACAAGCTGCATTTTGAAGGTAGCACAGCATTTAGTGATTAATCTGTGATTTTTTTTTTATCAAAATACTGTGGTTTTATAACCAAATGTGACAACAGGAGATGCACGTTAATTGAATAGCCACAAGTAAAAGTCTTAAAAAAAAAATCCAAACATTCTTGGTTTTGCTTTTGGAATTGCCATCAGTGTAAGAAATAAAAAATAAATGGCAGTACCAGGTACTTTGAGTGAGATTACTTCAGTAGGTCATGTAAGAAATTGTTTAAACAACAGGTCCCTGAGCTGTTGCAAAAATTAGAAGTATACCTTGTAGGTGCAGGTGTACCTTTTTTCTCATCCTCCATAAGATGAAGTGCTGTTCTGTGTTACATCAAGGTAAATTACGTAACCCAGATTTTAAATGAGAGAGAAGAATCCCACTTTAAATAACTGAAATGGAAAGTAGCACTTAAGAAGGTTGCTCAGTAAAAAGTTTCTGATTATCTACCATTAAGAATTTTATAGGCAAAGACAGGGAACCTGTCACACTCCATCATAGCTGGGGCTGACTCTGTCCATTAAAGTTCCCAGCGAAGCAGCAATTTGGTAGCAGTTAAAGGAAATTTTGAAGTTCAGTAACAGACACTGCACATCTTCTGTGTTTTCCATGTCAATATTGAAGGTGATCTCAAGATGCTGCTGCAGGAGCTGAGGAGCAGCCCAGGTGAGCATCCAGCAGAAAGAATCCTCCCATCATGAGCAGTGCAGAGCCCCATGGGTCTCCAAGGGGCAAACTGGGTCCATGTCCTTTCTCTCATTTTCCTTCCCCCATCAGCTCAGGTTGCTCCCTTTGTGGAGAAGATGTCATAAAACAACTTACACTGATGCTTTGCCATCAGGAAATTTTAAATTTGCCATACAAATCCTCCACAGCTCCTGTATGGCTTCCTTAAGTCTTCAGAGAGGTACCCAGCCCCTAAATATATTATATTATGTTATATTTCCACTTTATAGTGTGCTATAGATTTTTTGTATTAGCAATAACTAACTGCATTGTGAAAGTTATTGAGGGAACAGCTGCAGAATTTGAATCCTGTGTGGGAATGAATTGGTGCTTCTGGCACAGGGGAAGGAATAAAAAGTGTTTGGGGCCTCAGGGAAGTTTCTGTGAAAGAACAACATTAAAATAATTTCAGTTGTTACCTTTAGGTTTCAGTCCCAAGCCCAAGCTTTGCTGCTCTGAAGTAATGCTCCACATTGTCTGCAGGCTCCAACTGCTCCTTCTCCCAGGCTATATTTGCTCTGTTCTGATTTTCCCACCCCCCCAAGGATCTGTACTAGATACTGCACAAATAGCTGGTGAGGTTTGGGCTGGATGGCCCCTGGAAGAACACACTTAATCAGACGTGGACAGGATCTTCATGTCGAGTATCTCCTTCACTTTTATTCTTATCACCACAGCAGGATCATCCACACTGAGGCTCATGTGACAAAGGGCCTCAAATACTTGTAAGGTAAAAAACAGCCTGTGATAAGCAGAGACACAAAACTGGTGGTGGAGCCAGGTTGGGGATGCCAGAAGCAAATGTAACAGAAAAATTTACTGTATTTCATAGAAAACAATGGTGTTCAGGTGTAATCTTCTTGAAGGCTGATGTTACATTGACCAGTTTAAATCACAAGCCACCCTGCTGAAGTGCATGGCATGATCAATAGTGAAGCACAGTCAGCAAGAAGGAAATAATGATTACATCCACACAGGCTGAAACCGAGATTTGCCTCTGTGCACACAGCTGTAGCACCTTCATTCTGCTACCACACATTGGAAAAAGAAATATCCATCAGTGGTCAGAGTGTTTGGTTCTGTCACCAAAAACCTATGTCCACACTTACAGCCCAGCCTATGCCCACAGAGTCAGTGGATTGCATTCACAGGTAATACTGCTGTGTAAAATCACCTGTGTAAAATATGTAAGGATGAAAAGTCATCTTTCTTCAGAGATCTTATACAACTACATAAATAATATCATAAATATAACTAAAAGTTTTTAAACCAATTCTTAAAATGAAAATCTTTGATGGCTATCTATTTCTGTGTACACCACCTTTATTACAGCTCAGTTCTCCCTCTTCCTGTTTAAAAGATCCTTATTCTGATAGGAACATCAGGAAGGACCTAGGACACTCTCAGCTTTTATCAGGTCACTCTTTGCATGCAGCAGAAATGCCCATCCAGTGTTTCTCAAAAAGGTGCAGAGTCCCTTAGGTGCTGATTGTGCAGCAGCTGGTCAATGGTGTTATTCTCCTTGCTGGTACCATTCACTCATTCGTCAAGTTCTGTTCAGAAAAGAAGAAAGCAGATCCAAGTTATCACTTTGAAACATTACTGATATCAGTGTTCAGACAGTTAACATTTTTTTCCCTCTTTCAGAAGAACAACCATTGGTTCAGCTGGAGCTGAGCCACCTTCATAATTATAAGACAAAACATCACAAACCAACTGGCATTTCAGTGCAGCAAATCCCAATTCTGGCATTCTGGAATGTTTCCTCTGAAATTGGATACAATACTTCTGGGATCAGTTTATTAAATTTGTCCCACATAGACTCTGACCTTTCAAAACACAGAAAAGTTCATGTGGCAAATCACTCTCAGGAGTGACTTTTCTTTTGGCTGTGACCTCTCCCTCTGACCTTGGGAGAAATGTTTTATGTAGAAACAGCAGAACAGCTCTATTACTTTTATTCTTTGAAATGGGAGAAACAATCATTTTTGAATATTCACACAGCTCTCTTTAAATATATATGCAGAGCAGCCTATTGCATGAGACTTCTATAATCCTTGATCATTTACCATACAGGTCAGTGGAAAACATCCATAATTTAGATCCAATTTCCATCTTTGCAAGCCCAGAGAACACAACTTCTGACACTGACTTGTATTAAAAAAGGTAGAATACGAGATGCTATTGTTCATTTATAGGGCAGCAATTATGCATGGAACTATTTCACTGGAATTCTACATTTATAACTTCTGCTTTCCTTCTCTTTAACTGTATTGATTTTATCAAGTATTACAAACTGACTCAACAGCCTGATGTGGTTAGGCCTGTGCAGTTATTTGTGTAGCTTATTTTTGGATTCCTTGCAATGGTTAAATATTAATTATTGCAGCTGGAATTACCTTCCAGAAATCTCTCCCATGATTTTTGAAAGTCTGGGCTGATCTGTTTCCAGCAAGGAAATAATAACTCTGCACTGATTATATCAGCACATGTGCAAGGTTTTCCCTTGGCCCTTGATTTGGAACAGAACTGGAAAGTTGATGGGATGAGTTGTAGTGCAGTGGAAGAGATTCTTGAATTTGTCCTTATGAGAAGACATTCACGTTTTACATGAGTAAACCCCTAAAAATCACCAATTGTGCAACTGCTAATCTTTCCTTTGCAGTTCCTTGGAAACATTTCAAAATCTGTCTACACTGAGCAGGAGCCAGAAGCTGTCACACTCACAGGCCCATGAGATGTGCAAGGCACAAGATAAATGGATACACACATATACCAAGGGAATAATGTATATAAATAAATTAAATAAACATCTTAATTTTCTTGCAATGATGTTAGAAAGCCAAGTGTATTAATGCATAATATCAAGAGGAAAAAGTAAACCCTAGGAAAAAAAGAAAGTATACTGGTTGTTTTGGTGTGACAACTGAAAAGAAGTTGTAAAATCACAAGATGGAGTCAGAAAATATAATTTATTCTAGGTTATCAGAAGGCACCAGCAAACTGACAAATTAAACACAAGCATCATACAGAACCCTTTTATTACTTTGTCATCCTGGGAGACAAAAGTTTTTCTAATGTGAGCAAAATTTTCTGAAGACATTTTTGGAACATTTTCCACTGAACACCCAGAACATATTGAGAATAGATCATCAACACAACAGGTGCAGAAAAATGCGTCCTTTGTTCATGCTCATAGAAACCTCTTGCCTCGGCTAAGGTGGACATGTACAGAATGCAGCCATGAGGAAAGAACTGTAAAGGAGCCACTCAAGGGTGAAGATCAGTAAAATTCAGCATTTTTTATTGTGTCTGGGGCTTTGCCACCTGAATTTATGGAGAACTTTGAGTCTCACCATCCGTCACAGACACATGCTGCAAAGGCAGAAGATGGAACTGTGTGTTCCAGCACAACACATGATTTTTTTCCTTGCATAGGGCTATTTTTGGTTGTTTGTTTTTTGTGGCTTGGTTTTTTTTCCCCATTTCATTATAATGATAATAATCTTTAGCTCCTTATCCCCATGTCTTCAAACCTGATTTTTAAAGGCTCCTTAACATGGCATTGCTACACAGACACACAGACTCATTCCTCTTTCAGTGCATCTGTTCCAGCCAAAAACACAAATCACAGGCATGCCAGAAGCCCACAAATAATATCATTAATATATGTGAGTGTTCTCCTGTGCCTTTAGGTACATCTGTGCTTCAGTCCAGATCAGACATTGCCTAGCAATGCTGCAAGGGTCAGATTTTATTTTTCCTCACCAAAATTGTCATGCTGAGAGCAGCACAGGCTGCAGACTGATTCAGGCATTCACATCTGATTCCTGAGTTGCTGGTCATGAGGAATCCCAGTAGACATTTGTTTGATGGATAAATCCAAATATATTGGGAAAATGCACACTGTGAGCACGTTTCATTTGACTGTTTCCATCAGAGTCGGTGCCTTTTAATTAGGGGATGCCTGAGCAAACACAGCAATGTTTGCTGGAGCTGATGGAAAAGATGGCTCTACCTGAAGTACAATACTGCATCAAGTAATATTACTGAAAAGCAAACATCCCAGTCCTTCTCTGTCCCTGCACTCAGCTGGAAGATGGAATTATGACTGCCACAATCTCTGCTTCAAGGAGAGAAGGAGAATTGGAGTGGGGCCTCCTGAGCCCACAGAGCTCAGCTGCTGCTGCTGCCTTTGCTGATGTGGACTCCCCAGTTTAGTTCAGCCTTGGCTCCAACCCACCTGCATGCAAGGCTGCACTTCTGAGGTGGGAAACACGTCCTACTAAATACTGTGCTGACTGGCATTCTTAACTGGTCCTAGGTGGAAGTCACAGGTCAGTGCATCCTTCAAAACCGAACCTGAAGCAGACACAGCGAGGTGAGAAAAAGAGGTGGGAGTGGTGGACCACGTGGACTTTGAGAACTGCAGAACAAGATGGCCTTAGATCAAGATATCATGTCAGATGGTGCTCATTTTTCTAAGCCTTCCACTCTCTAGGCTGTTGGATTTGCACTTTACTTTCTATTATTACTTTTTTATTAGGGAAACTTAAATCCTGTTGAGAAGAGCTTATTTAGGTTGAGCTGTCGCCTTTAGCTCCAGAACATTAAGTCCTGACAAATGCTTCTTTTGAAGTCTGACACCTGTTTGTTTGGCATTTCCCACTTTCAGGAACTCACTAGACTATAATAATACTCAGCACAGCAGAAGTAAAGAGAATGAATTAAAGCAGAAATGCTTTCAGACGTGAAAGAGCAGTACAATAGAGCATCCCTTTGCTCAGTAGTTTTGAGAGGACCTCGGATGAGCTCAGCTCCAAGCTGTATGTTTTTTTATTTTTCTGTAATGGGATTCTAATGTCCATGAAACAACCCAGAGCAGCAGCCCTAGAGACCATAAAATTCTGTCTTAAAACAGATACAAAGCAGCAGGAGAAACCAAGTTTCTTTGCAGACACTTTTAGAAGTAGAGAGAAATATCCTTGTGATCAGACCAAATATCAGGTATCTGCTTTTTTTTTTTGTAATTGAAGTGTTGGAGGAGAATGGTTCATAAATACTCAGAGATGGAACTCTGTTAGATTTTCTTTTACATTTGGCTTCATGAGGATTTTGATGGTAAGTTCCTTCAAATAATGATTTATCAGTTTGGGGGGAGTCTACATTTAGAAGAGAACCTGTACCTCACTTAAATCAATGAAGAGAACTCTCATAACCTCTCCCTAAGCTTAGAACTGATCCACAGGGCAAGACTCAAAATTTATTTACCTCTGCCATGTATGTATTTAGACACCACACCTATTGTTTTTATTTTATTCACCTGAGTTTCAGGTCAGAATTTGCAACTGAAATTGAGTAAGGTGGTCAATAATTCAGTAATTGAGAAATCCACCTCATCTGGATATTTCAAAACCTCCTTTTAACCTTACAAAATTGATTTTATGCAGACAGATTTTTTTTTCCTATGGTCAACAACACACTCATTCTCTTTTTTGTGCAAGATTCACCAGGATGGAATATATGTTCAACCATGTCCTGAAAGCTGTAAGAATCTTAAACAAAACCTGTTAGATTTATTTCATTAAAGAGATGACAAAAAATCCTTTCAAAACTAGATTACAGGAAGCACTGCAATGATTCTTAAATTCTACATTTTAAAAGTGGCTAAAATGTATAAAATCTATTTAGGGTAGTTTCACGCCACAGCAAACCTCCTAATCAAACTGACTATCCTTCAGGAGTGTGTTTTTTCAGCAATTTTAAGCAGTGCTTGTACCTATGGGGGATTCTGTTGGCAGAGCTCTATCCTGAGCACGCAGCACAGTCTTCGTAACATTGGCTTCATCTTTTCCCAAATTTGCTAATCCGAAATATCCCACACAGGCTCTGCCTTAGAGCAACATTTCGGTGAAAATCCATCTCCAACACTTCAGGAGATTCCATAAATAAGGTTAAAGAGAAAATGAATTTATGAAAAAGACGCACGAGTACTCAGAGGTGCAGAGCTGGGCTCCCCAGCCGGCTGTTTCAGAGAAAACACAACTCCTCGTGGCAAGAGCTGCTCACACAGCCTCTGCATGGCAGATCCTTTAGTTACACATCGTTAATCAGCCAGGTTGTGCAGAAGTAAGGAAGAAATAACCCTTTTCCCCTGTGCAGCTTTATCACAGCAGCCTCTGTGGCTGATGGGGAACGGCACGGTGCCCTGCCCTGTGGCCTTGCTGCACCCACAGTGGGGTCTCTGCTCTGCCTGGGTGCAGAACTGAGTGGGGCTCCTTGCTGGGTGGAAAATTGGGTGTATTTTCACTCATGGGACTGATGCCTTAAGTTTGAGCTTTCCTGTTTTTCACATTCTCTGCTGCCCAGGGGTGCAGCTCTCAGCCTCACATTCAGGGTCACTCAGTTCTTCAAGAGCAGGGACACAAAACAAATCCTGTTCCTGCTGCACACCAAGGACAATTTTCAGGCCCAAAACCACAACCAAGGGTGGCTGGAGGGAGGAACAAGAAGGATGGGACCTCACAACCCAAAGCTGTAATTGGACAATCAAACCCCAATATGCAAATGGACCAAAACTTACAAACTTCTGAGACCTTGTGGCCGTTTGTCCATTTTGTGACCATTCTTAATCCACCTTGGGTGTAGCCCTGGCCAGGCTCCTGTCCTGCCCAAGGTGTACCCTAAAGGCCTTTTAATAAATATCTACTTTAATAAATATCCACTGTATTCTCTGGCTCTGTCCAGTCTCTATTCCAGGTCAGCCTTCCCAAGGCATCATTTTCTGGAGACCCAGATGGGACAGTGAGGCATCTGAAACGCCTCCTGGACCAGAGGAACACCAGCTCCCAAACACATGATGGTGGCTCAGGGGGCTCCATGTGAGAGATTTCCATCTGAATGAAGACTCCCACTCCACCAGCTCTGAGCAGGAACTTGTGAGTCCTCAGTTTCTATGCCTATATATTTATACACTTGGAAAGGATGAAGTTTTCTGTGGTTGGTAGTGAGCAAATTTAAAAAAGATAGTGATTAGAATATTATACAAACATATACACACATAATACACATTTAGATATAAATATATCTAGACATATACAATTATAAGCTAAATATCAGATCTTCTAAATTATAGATATTTGAAGGCTTTATGTAATTGAAATATATTGTTATCTACCTGCAAACTATGACTTATTGCAACTGCATTGCTGCAGGTAGGGCTGCAAGGTGAATTTTATTACACAGGTGGGTGCTTCACCTCTTTTTTAACATTGGGAGATTTTAACTGGTGGGCTTAGATTTACATTGCTGGACAAAGGACTTGAAGCAAATTACATCTCTTAATTAAGGGAATGATCCATATTGCATTTCATGCCTGAACAAATATAATTGAAACAATTGAAATCATGTTAACAATGCAGAAAATAATCAAACTACTGGCTTAACTCTTGGTAAACACTGGTCACTTTTCTGATATTGCAACAAAAATGGAATACCAGCAGTGCTGTAAAGCATTAACATCAGTGTTGGTGGATTTACAGCTCAAAGTACTATTCTGTTTCCAGCTCTGCAATTTCCTAGAGGACAGGCCTGAAATCATACTCAAAGCAAACAGCAATCATAACTAAGAGAGACATTTCTCATACTCTAGCCCTTAGCAGAAGACCATGGAACACAAAATTAGTAACCAAACATTAGTCTTTTCTGGAGAAAAAAATAATAATGACTTAAAAAAGCTAATTCAAAGACATATGAGCAATTATGTTATTTCATATTTCACAGGTTCAGGCTTCACACTGACAGCTGAAGGCAGTGGGTTACTCACAGAATCCCAGAATGGTTTGGTTTGGAAGGAACTTTAAAGATTATCCTATTCCACCCCCTGCCATGGGCGGGGACACCTTCCACTATCCCAGGCTGCTCCAAACCCTGTTCAGCCTGGCCTTGGACTCTTCCAGGGATCCAGGGGAAGCCACAGCTTCTCTGGGCACTCTGTGCCAGACCTTACAGGGAAGAATTTCTTCCTAATATGTATTGTAAACCTGCCCACTGTCAGTTTAAGGTAATTTTCCCCAATCTGTCCCTCCATCCCTGTCCCAAGTCCCTCTCCAGCTCTCCTGGAGTCTCTTTAGGCCTTGGAAGGTGCTTTAAGGTCTCCTCAGAGTCCTCTCTTCTCCAAACTGTTAAAAAAATTTCTTTGTGCCAAGCTGGATCCGGGCTCAGGCTCTGCAGAGCTCCTGGGGCTTCCAACAAGGAGCCCAGTGACTCCTGTAGTCCCTCAGCAGCAGCTGGAGCTGCTCTTTGGGCACCAAGTGACTCCTGCAGTCCCTCAGCAGCAGCTGGAGCTGCTCTTTGGGCACCAAGTGACTCCTGCAGTCCCTCAGCAGCAGCTGGAGCTGCTGTTTGGGGCAAGAAGCTGCTTAGCTGTGTCTGGTTGTTGTGGGAAGAGCTGGCTTCCACTGAATTCCTGAGGGGATTCAAAATGCCATTGATTACCCAACGACTTGGCAATGACTTGGACTGCTTCCTATGGAAGAGAAGAGGTTCCTGTGGATACACAAATGGCCTTCCCCCAGTGCTTGGGAAGGCTGCAGGTGGACAGACAGCTGAGAGAGATATCAGGGCTGGAGCTGGAGCTTGGTGGTCCTTGAAGGTGCAGGGAGAGACAGAGCAACACAAACTCGAGGCAAAGACCTTGAGGCACGGAATAAGAGGAGGAGGGAAGCAGAAAAAGGCAGCTGGAAGATATGAGGGCATTTGGGGTGATAGTTACCACAAAGAGCCATATCAGTTAGTGGGGACTGGGCTGTGTTCTAAAATTCTTCTGGAGCTGGCACTATCTGTGAGGGCTAATGGACAAGGCAGAAGGAGACTCAAACAGTAGCAATGCTTTTTTATCTGTGACAAGTTTGTTTGAAGGTTTTTTTATAGATAAACTTGTCATTTCATGAATTTTTTTTGTGCATTATTTTTCAAGAATTTAAGTCTACCCAGCTAAATAGGCTGCTCTTCATATGTATTATTCATGCTTACAGCTTTATGTATCATTACTTCTGTGTACATGAGTTGTACAACCAGTATTAATTAACTCTGCAGAGGACATTCTGAACTGATAGAAGGGCTACACACAAATTCAGCAAAAAAATCCATTTTGCACTGTAGAAGGTTTCAAATATTTCACCTGGTAAAAAGCATTCTGTTAGTGAATGGGGATTATCACAATAAATCAAAAGGGAAACTTAAAAAAGTATGTTGTGTGAAACTATTTGTGAAACCTAAATCAAGGTTGTCCAAAAGAAACCACAGAAGTTCAAATCAGTTGATCCAAAAGTAGTTTAAAATCAGTGTTCATACTTTGCCTATCACCATCATTCTGCTGATTCTTAGTCCTATTGCAGTATTTCAATTACATATAACTAGGGATGAGTACTTTGTAGTGAATAATTTACTTCACCAATTTTTCCTTTTTTTTTTTTTTCCTGTGACATATCCATGAATAAACAGATCATGGTTTTCTTTACTCCTAATTCAAAGTTCTCTGACAGTCCCTCCTCTACCAGCTTCCTTTTGCAGTGCTTCCATGTACATTCCAGATTTTGAGTTTGAGGAAGGCTGGCATCAGAGCTCTGTGGTTTCCCTGTGCGTGGTCATACCCCATTGTTTCTGTTCCCCAGCTGGACTCTTCTGAAGTAATTGGGTGTGAATGTTCATGGAGAATAAATTAGACTTGGCTTTTTTTTTTTTTTGTGATCCTGAATGTAAAACCAACCCTCTCTGTGCTTTGGCACCAACAAAACACAGAAGAAACTCCACAAAAAAGCTGACACACAAAAGGCATGAGCACAGCTGAAAGGAATGAATTTAAAAATTCATATGAATATTCATAGGATTTTTTTTTCCCAGTGTGTTCTCCAATTAGATGGTAGGAAAACAACTTTTTCTCTTAGTGGATTCAACTTTGGATAGTTCACCTGTTCCTGATGAGGCCACTGGGAACATTTTAGTGGTTGAAAGGAAGGACAAGCTCGGGGGCTCTTGTCATTCTGGAGTTCAGTCAGTCTTTTTCTGGCCCCAAGCCTAAAGGAATCTCTTTTCTAAATTAGAGCTGTAAAGCTTTTTGGAGGACTCAAGCTGAAAGGCTGTTTCCTCACGGAGAGGAGGAGGGGAACACCTTTCCTTGTGTGCACGAACATTGAGGCAGCATTCTGCTGCTGCAGAGCCATCAGTCAAGTAAAGCTGTGATTCTGGCAGTTCTGTGTTGTGTGTGAAGCCCAGATTTCCCCACTCCACACAGGGAGGCCGTGCTGAAATGCATCCCTGGCATCAGCCATGGAAGCTCTCCCCATTCCCTGGCCGTCACTACCCAAGGGAACAGAAGCAGCCTCAGGCTATTTTAACAGTTATTCCTCTTCTGATAGATGTCTAAGAGATTTCAGGATTAAAAAAGTCAAAATCCATACCAAGAGAGGTCTGTGCTACTGAATACAATATACCCTGAGCACAAAGTTTAAGGATAGGGAAGGTATGACAGCTGGGATAAAAAATCGAACTCAGAAGTTGTGTTCCACATGCAGGAGTGATGCTTAAGGCTGTTTTGCATTAGTACATTTGGTGCACATTGCTTCCTAATCTAGTCCCAAGAAATGTTTAGGGATTTTATTAACATAAAACAAGATAGTGAGAACAAATTTGATATCAATTAACATACTAATTAAATGTCACTTAGTAGTTTTAGCAATTACTTGATATTTAATTAACCACTTGAATACCTTGGGAGTTCCAGATTATTGTACATGTAATCAGAGGGCAATTCTTCTGACCCTGTGGGTATATGCTGCATGTCAAGACAATCTGTAGATAGCAACAAAAATAACTTCCTGCACTGTGACCCCAGGTATGTGGAGCTGCTGTGCACCCAGGAGATTAATTTACTCATTTGAAAGAACTAAGTATCAGTTAAAAAGCTTAAACATACCTCAAGTGATTAGGGACCTACACGAACAACATGAACAACCTACAAATATCAATTATTTTCTTTCAAGACACATTTTAAATGCATGCTGCAAAATTGTCTTGGCATTTATGCAACTTGTTCATGCAACTTGTTCCTCATCAGGAACTCTTTTTTTTAGCAAAAAAATTACTTAAAGAAGGTAAATATGTACCTGACATCTTCTGGACTGTGTTCACACAGACAATGCCCATTTTGCACAATGGAGATTTCCTAGTGAACCATTTCTGTAGGGCCTGAGGGGGGGAAAAAAAAAAGTCTTAACCCCTCTCAAAGCAAGGATGATGTGTGTGTTGATTTGCCCTCTTCTACAGGTAAGTGTCCTTTCCTCCTGCTTCTTCTGGAGCAGTCTTGGTGTGGTTCAGCTCGTGCTGACAAATTGCATCGTGCTGCCACTGGCTTGCCATGATAACCTGTAGCTGCGTCACACCTCAGCCACAGAGCCAAGGACTCCCTCTTTTTCATATCTCCCCCTTCTCTAAATGGGCATTAGCAACTCATAACTCTCATTTTTAGTCTCATGCTTGTAAACTCATCAGCCTTCCTGCTGCTTTTGGTTGTCTTCTCTGTTGGTGTGATATTTATGCTTCCATTTGTGCCTGTGTGTCGCAGTTGATACGTGGTAGTACTCGACATTGACACTGCACTTGCACTCGAGGTGCTTCTTTAGAATCATCAGAAGGCTTCAAGTATCAGTATCTTGATATTCAAAAAGTCTCCCGCACCTTTCCTCCGTATCTTCTCTGTATCTTCTCAGAGCAGCTCCACACAGCTCTGGCTCTGTCTGTCCTTCTGTTCTGGCTCTGTCCTTCCTGACCCTGGCACGGCTGCCTAACCCTGTCTGTCCTACATACAGCATCTCACCTTTTCTGGCCCTTGCACAACCTCCTGTCCCTAAGTCTTCACAGCACGGCAAGCAGACTCTAACTGACTCCAACTTGGCTAACTCACTCTTTATCAGGCCCATAGCTGTGAGGGCAAGGCTGTTTCTACTCAAGGATGATTAACACAGGTGTAACATATCAGGAGGGAGACTGCCTTCAGCAGCATCTCCTTTGTCTCCCCACACCTGTGTATGTCAATATGGAGAAAACTGGGCAAAAGAACCTTTCTTTCCCTTTGTGGCTCTTTCCCATTTGCCATAAAAGAAAACAGAATTCACTCATCTGTAAAAGAAACTTTGCTATCTGTGTGTTTTCAGTTATTATTTTTCAGTTCTTGGCTCTGTCTCGTTCCTATACTGATTAAAGCTTTTCATTTATGATGCACCTTCAGATCTCTCTCAAATCAGTGACCCATCCCTCCCACTGCACCAGAGCCAATCTAAGTCTCTAATGGTCTCTTTGAAGTTGAAATAGGAAGTAATCCTCCTTCTTCCTTGTTGTTCACCTATCAGCCCCCTTCCATGGCTACTGGCACACCATTTATTAAAATCTTTCCCCCTTTTGCTTTTGTGTCTCTGTCTCCCTTGGTTCTCCTGAAAAACCTCTAATTTGTCCTTCAGATGTTATTTGTCAAGACTTCTTTCATGTATAGGTGGCAACTGCATGGATTTCTTTCAAGTTCTTCTGGGGCCTTCTCTTGACATCGCCCAAGTTTTCAAGGAGATTGAAAACTTGAATACTTCAACCTTAAAAAAGGATTTTCTTACAATCTTAAGTGCATGGAGTGAGCTGGCCTCATTCACAGTTTACAAAGGATGTTCATCTCTTAACTATAGGTTCCTAGAGTAGATTTAAAGGAAAAAGAGAGGGTGGTTTGGCATTTTCTGAGCTCAGTTCAACCCCACTGGAATTTAAAAAGAAAATAATATTAAAAAAAAAATTGAAATTTTTATATTCACTGTGACCATAATTACATAAATTACATAATTACATAATTACATAAATTAAGTTTTGTTTCAGGGGTTAAAAAACCTCAGGTAATTCAATCTGTAGCTTTTGGATTTAAAGTTCCACAGGACAGCACAAACCAACCAAGTGTTTTGAGGTTTTAAGAATAAAATACTGGGGGTTTTATTAATCTAGTTTTATAATGTAAAGATTGTAAAAAGCTATTTCCAAAAAAAAAAATTTGCCTGATGCAAATTTAATTTGTTTTGTTTGTACCCCAGTCTTGGCTCACTCTGAGCAAAGGAACAGTGCTCTATGGCAGGAAATGCCCTGAGAAGGAGGATAATTTATTTACATCTTAAAAAATATCACTGAAATGCAAAATGAAGGGAATAAACTTGAATGAAATAATTAAGAAACTATCAATTGTTTACCCTGACTTGGTTTAATTTGTCTTATTTTCCCTTGAGGGGATCCTGACACCAGTG
This sequence comes from Phylloscopus trochilus trochilus, assembly GCA_016584745.2. Lineage (NCBI taxonomy): Eukaryota > Metazoa > Chordata > Aves > Passeriformes > Phylloscopidae > Phylloscopus > Phylloscopus trochilus. The sequence goes on from WQNJ02000015.1 coordinate 27,704,987, forward strand.
CTGTAAGAGGAGTGACCAAAGCACTGCTGAACTGTCCTCTTGGGAGAACATTTAAATTAAATGGTTTACATCAAAGCCATGTCTGCTCTCCATCCTCAAACAGAAGATATTGGAAGCTTAAAAAAAAAAAAAATCCAGTAATAGCCCTAAGTAATATTGCTGTACTTTAACATCTGAAAATTATATATTTCTTCAAAGAAGATAATTCAGGAACATATTTTCCCACTATGCTCAATGTTGGAAAATATAAGAAAATTCAGAAATTAGAAACAGAAACATAAGTAGGAGAAAACAGTAATTTAAGTAAAAATCCTAAACACTCCATTCTGACACTGCACTTTTGGTCATTACATTTCAAACTGCTTTACAAACAAGATCAGTGTGACAGCTGACAATTTCTTTCACGGTTCTGTTGGCACAAGCACAGACCTGGGAGCACAGTCAATCTTTAAAAATTTTCTCTTCTGTGATGCAAATGTTTCCACCAGTATTTGTCAAAAATTTCTGGCCCCTCAAGCTTTACCCCTATTTTATTGTTCACATGTCACCAAAACCGTAAACCCTGTATTCAGCATCTACAGCCATTTTTACCTACCTCAAAAGTAATAATTTTAAAAATTGGATATTACTTCAAAAATTGAAAGAAAAAAGAAATCTTTTCCACAATTTAGGGATTATTTTCTTTTGCCAGATATACTTTGCCATCAAAGCTATATTTATAGATAATAATATCAATCTAATGATTATTTAGCTGAATACCTCTCTATATTGCTTAAACCTCTATTTATCAATATGCTGATAACTGTAATGATATACTGCTAAAAAAAATTAAAATTACATTAAAATTACCGCAGGGGTTGAGGATTTTTTTCTGAAAGAAAGAAAAAAAATTAGTCTTTAATCAAAAAAGGCGCAGTTACAGAAGGATTAATTTTGGATCAGAACGTATCATGAGTTAGACATTTTTCTGTCCCAGCTGAGAGTAGTAATTGGAAAATCACAGTTTACACACACAAAAAAAAGATTTTCTTATGATCTGCCTTTCTTTCATGAAGTCTTGCATCTCCATCACTCAGTTACAATCTGAGAGATTAGGGACTCAATATACACTAGATTAAAGGTCACCTATTATGACAGACAGGATTTAATTGCAATATTGACATAAATTCCTTATGAACCATAGGCTTAAAGCTGCTTGTACACATCCAGCATACTAAAAAGGGATGGAATATTATTACTTGCACTATGGGAAAAAGTCTAGCAGGAGCCTAAAAGCAGAGCAAACTTTTTTTTTTTTTTAAAGAAGAAAATTAGGAAATGTTGGTGGTTTAAAAATTGCAGATTAAATCTTATTCCATTACAGAGAGTAAAAGTTAGCTTGATTGCACTGCTGTAAGAACTTCCTGGGGGAAATTAAACTTGATAATCTCAAGGTGTTTCCCAGAAGACACCATGCATTCGGTAATGTTCATTATAGTCTGCAGAATACCAGCTAGAATTTAAAGTGAGGACTCCTAAGGTTTAATCAATATAGACATTCTGAATTGTTCACAGTATCAAGGACTGATTATGAAACAAAGATGCAGTGAGAAGGGAAGCCACGGTGCTTTAGGTGGATTTTTTTGTTTCGGTGTTAACTGGTGGATTCACAGCAAAAGGTGAACAGTGGCAGCCAAATCTCCAAAACAATTTTGGTAGCAATGCCATCAGTGAGTGCCTTATCAGGCTTCTGGGACTTCAACAGCTCTGCCTGGCTTCAGTGAATAATTCTTAAAAGCAGGTAGCAAATACTTTGGAGATTACTTGTTACAATATTTAAAACTATACATTGCTTTTAAAAACAATTAAAATTTAAATATTAAAAATCAGATTTTAAATACTTCTTTTAGAAGATCATGGAGAGTATGAAGATTTTCATAGAAAAAAACCCCAAAAACCAATGAAAAAATTAGCTGTCTGCTACCTCTCCATGTTTTAAAGCAAGAAATAAAGGAATATGAAGCTTAAACTCCTATTGGTGCTTGTTATCATCTGGTGATATACTCATAATGAGCAAAGGACAGAAATGGCACATTAACAGTTCAAAGCACAAAGAAAATAGACCTTCAATTGTGATTAAATGAGTTTGCAGCATCTGTGGCATCTTTAGACACGAGAAATTGCCAAATGCAAAAATAATCCAGCAGGTTTTAGAGCTGGTAAGGGAAAGCTGCCTAAGAACAAATGATTTTAACTGAACTGACCCTTCAAATCTTCAGTAACCTGGACAAAGTTCAAGAGGATTTTTTAGGACTAAGGGAAGGACCTGGAATTTCAAACAAAATGTGGCTGGAAATATTTTTTGAGTGAGCCAGTACAAGATTTATGGTTCTTGTCCATCTGGTGCTGGCTAAGTGGCATTTATTCAGCACAAAAGAGAAATGATGCCCCCTGATTTTCCATGGGTACATATGTCATCCCATTCCTTTGATATACAAGGGATACTCAAGCCTGAAAATTCAAGCAACTCTATCAGTAAGAGCCTAGGAGATGGATATAAATTAAACAAAAATTCTGAAGGGCACTGTGATTTAAAAAAAAAAAAAAGTGTTTCTGAGCCGCTAACTTTTTGAGATGACTGGGATGTGATGGGGACCAGGCTCTGCAGGGTTCATCCTGTTTCAAAAAATGATTGCTCTTCTCTGCCATGCATCTGTCCTCCATGGTTCTGGTCTTTCCCTGACTCCTAAGGAGGATCTGGAAGGTGAATTTTGGGTTTCAGACCATGAAGATAATTTCCACTGCCTTCTATGTGCTGGAAATAAAAGGGGTCCTTTCGTTTTGAGTTTGGGTACTTTTCCTGGATGCTTAAAGGGAATTTAATAAAGTCAGTTTTAATGACTACATTACTCCTATTTTCTGAAGGAGTAATTTAGTAATTTTTCATTCTAATTTAGGTAAAATATCTAAAAAGACTTAAAATAAAATATAATGAAACTTTATTATATTTGGATGAAGCTATTGCTAATAATTTCCAAGACCTAGTCCTTGCTCGTCCTTTTCCTGTGACTTTGGATCAGAAAATTATGACTTGGATAATTAAGAAGTCTGAGCTACTTCAGAAAAGAAAGCGTAAAATGTTCTGCTGAATCTTTCCTAGACGGCACAGTTGGAACTGGGGGTCATTGTGTTCAAGTGAAAATAAATTCTGCTGAGCTGGACTCAAGAACAAGAAAAAGAAAAAGAGTAACTGAACTTGAGGATCAGAAGCTAGCAGTAGTTCTTGAACAGAGAAAGAGTTTTCTATGGCAGTGAGAAGAGCCCACCTCATGTGGCATTTGGACTCCTTGGTCAGTGTTTCTCATGAGTGCTGACCAACACTTTCATTGCCACTAAGAGAAGACATCTTAAATGTGTGAGTGTGCACATCAAAATCAATATAACAAAATTTTATAAGAAAATATTTGTCTCTATGAAAATATTTGGTCTCGATGAATTAAAAAACACCCACCCCTCCTTTATTGAAATTCTAGTTAAATGGACAAAATTAAAAAAAAAATCAGAGGTAATATCAGCCTCTTCCTTTTCCATGCACTGATTCCATAGCTTATTTGTAGATGTGACCTGATCTGACATCCTCTGTTAAACAGATTAAACAGGATGTGGTAACCTTATTTCTGTATTTGTCTCCTTTTCTTCTGTTTCCATTGCATCCAGAACATTATTTAACCATAACCTAGCACATTATCTTGTTTCTTACATTGGAGACTGCAAACTGAGATTATAAATGGTGACAGGTTGTTTAAAATATGTATGCAGTGAATTTTAAGCTTGCTTTATGATGAATAGCTTAGACATGGTCTTGGAGACTCTACATCAGTTACTAAGTTAGGCAATTACTCTTTTTAATCACTTTCAAGAATTGCTCGGTAACTTAAAAAGCAATATAAACCTAAGCACCTCAGTCAACCAGCACCTCATCGTGGATTCTGAAAGTACTGAGGGGACAATTACGAGTGTATAGGTATGGAATCTAAAATCAATAACACAATTAACTTATTTAAAATGAATGTTTTACTCCATTTCCTTGCCAGATGAAACTGTCAATACAATCCATGTAAAATAAAGTGCCATAAATTTGGCAACCACTAGAATTTGTGGATCTCCATAATCTCTACTGCATTGGGTTTGCAAGGTTTTGGTAGCAGGGGAGCTCATAAATTTCAGAATGTTTGGTTTCAAAGTCTTTTGTCCAGTTCCATGACTAAAAATTCTAAATTTTAGTTAACAGTTTTAAAAACAGAATACATACACATATATATATGTGTATGTATATAAGATATACTCTGATCCAATTAATCCCAATTAATGGGATGAGGTTCTGGTGTTCTGTAAATCTCTGTGGAGAGAAAGCATTATCAAATGTGTCAAGTGTTGGATTTTGTTACAGAAAAAATAAACAAGACTTTTTTATTTTTCAGTCAAAAAAATGAACCTATAGATATATTTAAACAAACGCTTTATGTGTTTGTTATAGAAACTGTACATATGAAAATGTACTACATACACAAATACTATTTATATAGACACGTATACAAATACACTTGCACTTGCTTATATGTAAATGTACTTAAGTTTAAATATATTATTTAACATTTGCCTTGGAGGAGTTTTGCCAAAATAGCTTTGTCATCACAGCTTTGACTCCTTCAGCACAATGTAAGTCTCTGGCAGAGCTGGGATTTGACTCTAAATAAGAAGCTGACTTCCTTTCAGTTGGTAAGTAGATGAAGGAATAAATAATTCACATTGTGTTTCCTTCATGCTTGCTGATAACCCTGTCATTAGAGCTCATAAGATACTTTGAAGATTTTTTTAAAATATAAAACTTTAAGCAAGGTTACCAACTTTGTCTCTGATTGCCCGGTTGGAATGCAAGTCACTCTTTTAGGAACTGATCATCACTGCCAGGCAATGTGGGAGGCACTGTGAGAGAGCACCTAGAGCTGAGAAAATGGGACTGGGTGGGTGGAGAGAATTAAAAACATGGTTTTGGTAGCAAACAGAGGCAGGTGAGATCAGAATGCAGATATCTCAACAACAACTTGTGATCAGAATGCTCTGAAAAAGTCTTGCAGAGCCGAAAATGAGTTAAGATCTGCTGAGAATTTTCTGTCAGCTCGTGTGTTAGCAGTCCACAAATGCTTTCTGCCTTAAACACTAACCCAGTAATTACTTCCAAAGCAAGATCACAGGGGAACCTGTCTCCAAGAATAAACAGTACTTACAGAGTAAGGAGGGGTGAAATCAATGCTGAGATTTACATTGTCATCTTGAACTTTTAACTCCTCAGACATGTAGAACCTGCAGGTTTAGCAAGCACATCCAATATTAATTTCTGAATAAAATAAATAATTTCTGCCTGCAAGAAAAGGTGAAATAAAGGGGTCAATGCCAAGTACACTCTCCACTCATATTTCTGATAGAGGAGGAACATTCGTTGTTGGACTTCAGGGTTAACTGGAAAGGATTTTAGTAATGGGATTGGTAAAAGCATCTTTGAAATTGGTAACAAGTATGAAAAATGAAACCAAAACCAATCCTAGACTAAGTTTCTTACAATTAACCTGAGATTAAAATAAAAAGGGAGTTGGTTATTTCAGCACCTAACAAGTTGTGACTTATAACCTGCCTGTAAAAGAGCATGGGAAAACACTCTGAAAAGAGCAGGCCTTTCCCATTTCAAGGCACATGGAAGAAACAGTGGACAGAAAAGAATTCTTACATTAAAAATACTGAATATTATAGAAAAAAAACCCCAAACTTTTGAGCTGCCTGTAGCAACATTGTATGGAGTTCCACTGGTGTAAGATGAGTGGTCATAGTGAACTAGCACAAATGAAAATAGTAGAAACATTTATATTTTCACTTTTACTGGGAAGAAAAGACAAAACTATTTGATGTATTAAAAAAACCCCGAAAACCCAAAAAAACCCAAACCAAACCAAAACAAAAACAAAAAACCCAAAACAAAACAACAAAACCAACCAAACAAAAACAAACCAAAACAACAAAAACAAACAAAACCAACAAAAGCAAGCAAACAAAACAACAACAACAAAAAAAAACCAAACAAAACCAAACAAAACCAAAAACAACAAAAACAAACAAGAACAAAACCAACAAAAACAAACAAGAACAAAACCAACAAAAACAAACAAACCCCAACAAAAACAAACAAACAGAAACAAACCAGAAACAAAAAAACCCAATCAACTAAACAGGTCTGGGACTACTCATTTTACCAATTTAAGCTCATAAATAAAATTAAGCAGTAGATCCACATCATGATTCAGGGAAGGAATTGAGGAATTGATTTGATGCTTGGAAAATTCTGTCGCTATTGGCATGTCTAAATCCATCTCTCTGCAAGTCTGGCACTCCAGACACAAAATGACCATTTGTGAGTGATTTCCTGAATTCTGCTCCACAGGATGTTGCTTTTGAACAGATTAAAAATAGCACATCGGTTTTCACAACGAAGCAATCCAGGAACCATTTTGGGGCCCTTGGACCAACAGGCACAGCTCATTTCCATTCAGCCGAGTCCTTCTCTGCCAAAGCTGGGCAGCCCTGCCACCACTGCCTGCTGGAGGATGGCTCCTGGCCTGGGTTAGTCCCCAAACTGCTCAAGCGTGGTTGAGTGGCTGCCACTCAGGTCATGATGGGTGGAAAACCTGCCAGCATTGAACAATTGAGCAACGTGAAGTGAGAGCTCACAGGCTCATGCAGCCATCACACCCAACAGGCCAGCAGGGGCACAGGGATTTTAGGGATGCCCAGCTTTTTCTCCAGGCCTTGGAGCCATTGTGGACCTCCACCTGTCAGAAAGAGGATTTTAGATGTGGAGGTGAGACCTCAAATACCTGTTATCCAAGTTAGACAGGCCTAGAGGGAAAAAATCCAAACCCCATCATCCTGCTGCAGCGAGCACAGGCCTTGCTAATTATTGTGGCTGACATATCATAGTCCAATACCTTCCTTTCTACATAAAATCAACCCTTCTCCGCACAAAACCGTGAGTGGGATTTATAAATGATTCCAAACTGTAGAAAAGCTTCATTGCTGATCTAATTACGCCCTGTTTCTCACAGCTCTGGGAAGTGCAGAACAATCAGAGCACAGCAGGCTGGACCCCCTCCCTCAGCACAGCTCTGCACACTCGGACGGATGGGGAGGGCACCCTGGAGCAGCAGTGCAGCAGCTCCACTCCCTTCTCTGAAAGAAAATCTGCTTTTAGGCCATTCTGTCTGCTCTATGCCCCACCAGAACCACCCAAAGGGGCTCTAGGTACAGCCTGGTGAGGTGGTGGAAGGTTGCAGAAGCAGCACAGAAGCCACAATTGATCCAACATAGCTGGGGAAGGTGGGATGTGTCACCTGTGTGCCCTGATTCTCCAAAAACCCCTCCAGACTGACGTTCAGATCACTGGTCCAACTTCCTTTCTTTTCTTCCTGTCCCATGTTCTGTGGAACCAGCTTCTAAAAAGACAAAACTTGGCTGAATTTTAAATCTATGGCACTCAATTTTAACAAAAATGTGATCAGACTACAAAAAAAAAAAAATCATCTCATGTTTTCATTCTCTTGCAATGCAGTACCACACTACCCCTACCCTCAAAGAGAGAGTCACTTCTAGTCCTGCCACTGATGCCTTGGTGACCTGAAACAGAGACTGGAAAGAGCTAGGGAATAAAGCAGAGATTTACTGAAAATCTAGGATACACCTTGGGCAGGACAGGAGCCTAGCTAGAGCTACATCCAAGGTGGATTTAAAATGGTCACAAAATGGTCACAAAATGGACAAACGGCCACGAGGTCTCACACTCTGATCAGTTTTGGTCCATTTGCACACTGGAGTTTAATTGTCCAATTACTGCTTTGGGTTGTGAGGTCCCATCCTTCCTGTTCCTCCCTCCAGCCACCCTTGTTTGTGCTTTTGGGCTGAAAGTTGTCCTTGGTGTGCAGCAGGAACAGGATTTGTTTTGTGTCCCTGCTCTGTGCAGAGCTGAGTGACCCTGAATGTGAGGCTGAGAACTGCACCCCTGGGCAGCAGAGAATGTGAAAGACATGAAAGCTCAAACTTAAGGCATCAGGTAGTGGGGCACAGAAAAGACACCCCAGGGAATGGGCACAGCACCAAACCCTCCAGAGCTCCAGGAGCCTCTGGACAACACTCTCATATGATGGAATTCCTGGAGTGTCCTGTGCCAGGAGTTGGACTCAATGGTCCTGATGGGTCCCTTCCACCACAGGATATTCTGTGATTCCATGAAGATCAGAGGTTAGAGGTGGAGGTCCCAGCCATGCACTGTGGAGGAGAGAAAAGAATTAAATCAGTTATGTAGAAGGCCATAGAGAGAAAGAGTAGAGGCAGAATGCAGAGCAAGGGAGTCACTGAGATAGAGTTCACATGACAAGGAAATTGGAAGAACTAGACCCAGAAGGAGGGGCAGACAAATCACAAGGAGTGAAATGAGAGAACAGAAAAAAATATCTCTGGGGTAAAGGACAGGAGACTTACACAGTGAAGAAACAATGAAGAAAAGAAAAATGAATGAGCAGAAATGAAGGATTAGAACAGAAGTTATGCTTTTGCAGAAAAAAAAAGGCCAGAAAAAAAGAAGGTGAGAAAGAGCAGAGCAATTAATAAAAGGAATGAGACAGTGAGGATGAAGAGAGGGACATGAAAGTGACAGAAACCAGCACAAGGCACACACATTGGAAGAAACAAGCACTCTCTTATTTATTCATACCTCTATATTTTATGTTATCTTCCCAGCAAGCATCCCAGAGCTCTATAAATAACTTATTTTGGGGGGCTGGAGGGGTGTGGAACAGGGAACAGGCTGGCAGTGTGATGGTGGTGGTGGATTTACTTTAGCCTTTCTATCTTCTTGAATTGCTGGACATATATTTATTGAAATTACTCGAGGTAGTGGCTGGCACTTTTTCAGAAATATCAATACCTTATGTGTTATTAAGGTTAAGTTCTTAAGTTATGTGAAATTTTTCCTGAACTAAAAACCAAACTACGTTAAACAACAACAGAAATAGAGAGGAAAACTTATTAAAAACCGCCAACAAAACCAAAACCAAACAAACCTGAGAAAATTCAGAGAGATATGAGGAAGGGATTGGTGTCATTTGTCAGCCCTTACCAGCAGACTGCAAATATTCAGCTCCTGTAGATCACCACTTTTTGTTATTTGAATGACATGTAAAAAACAGGGGTTTGATTTCTCTTTCCTGAATATTGCATTAACACCTGATTAACACTGCCTGATGAAATAAATATAGAGGGAAATGAAAAAAAGGCATCAGTTAAAAAATAATTTAAACTAATTCTCATATTGTTCAGATATTTTATTGGGATTTTTAAGGCTCTGAAGAAATATCTAACATTTTTAGCTCTCCCTTTTATCCCTTTGACCAGTTTCTTCCTATCAGAATGATTTGTCAGAAAAGGAGAAAATTCTGTAAAAGCAAGGGCAGCACATCAGGTTTTATATCTTATTGTTAATCACGCTGACAGATGGACTTATAAAACCCACGGACTATTTTGATGAAAACCAGAGCTGAAAAATGTTATTAGCTTGGCCAGCAATAATTGCCTACTAGCATCCACTGATATTAATTTTGGATTCATCTTTATGATTATTTCTACCTGTCCATTTCCAGGGCAGTTTTAGAATGCCCAGAGCATGGCTGCCAAGTTGTTGTGTCACCCAGGATCACATCCTGGCCTTTTATTGGATTCATTTTTCCTTCAGCCAGTATTTGCTCTTGATGCTTAATTCAGAAGCTTCTTGATTCTGTGCTGAGAATAAAAAATACAGAATTGCTTCTCCAATTAGCAAACATTTTCAGCTGCAAAACTATCAAATCAATACCATATCCTCAGCAATCATTTTACTTACAAAAGCGTGATTTTTTTTTTCCAAGAGCCCTCAATGCCCATTTCTTGGCTAATTAGCTGCCTGTCTGCCTTATCCAAGTGGCAGAGTTTAATTCCAAAATTAAAGACTGGAAAACCCATGAAAAAGACCTCCAAAAGCAAATGAGTTGCATTAGGAAAAAAAAAAAAATCAGTGCAGCCCTTTCTCCTATGAAAGACTTCTTGTGCAAATTAAAATTCAATGATTAAGAAAATTTTGGAAGACATTGCTCTGGTGATGCTCTGCTCTTTCATATTGTTTATCCTCACATTGCCTCCCCTGAAGCACCTTGAATGAAGGCAATGAATAGCAGCAATTATATTAATGTATGAGTACTGTGCTTGTTTATAGCTCCAAAATAAAAGGCTGCTCAGCCACAGCTGCCTCAGCAAACGTTCTTACAGATTTTGACAGAGCTTTTATTCACTCCATAGCTGGAAAGTAACTTGTTTTACTTGAATGAGGAGGTTCTATCCTCTTGTTCTTCAGCAGTCCTGATGCAGAGGCCAGTTGTTATTTTCATTCTGCAAGGAGCACAGCATTGCAAGAACAGTAGTTAAGTCTCCTGCTGATGGTTGAATAAATTGCTATTAATGTCCCATTTTGCAGTTCCCAGCTCAGTTTGATTGAATGAAGGGTTCTAACCCCACATTTGCACCCTGCCTGTGCACTGGTTGAGGATGGATTGCATCAATTCCTGTAAGGGAGACCCATTAAGGATTCCCAAATGCATGGATATGCACAGAAATACAGCCCAGGGAGCAGCAACAGTCTGGGAGAGTAATAGAGGGAATAGCCATAGCTAGATTGCTCTGTGTCTGCTGATAGCATATCAAAGGGCTGCCTGAACAGATTGTGCTGTCTGGCCAAGAAGTTCCTGAGGCTTTTTAGATAACTCAGTGCACTACTCCGTGTTTTTGGCAGAATGATCTCTTCTACAGTAATGAGCTGTGTTTAGAAAGTAGCCTCTGTATTGTTCAAGGAAAAAAATAAAGCACTAGCTCTACTTGTATCATTGTATTCTTTCAGTTTTGCAGTTTTTTTGTTGTTGTTGCGGTGGTTTTTTGTTGTGGTTTTTTGCTTGTTTGTTTGTTTGTTTTTCCCAGTCTTGGTTACCAATAAGAATAACTTGGTCCAGATTTACAGTGGCATTTAAACATCCAGCTTGGTGATGGATGATATTTTCAAAAGTGAATTACATGGATAATGCACTTAATTCTGAATAAACTCACTGGCCTAAACATGGGATTTCTGATGATCCTGTCAGCATTTATCTGTATCTTTGCATGCCTAAACATCTCTGTTGATCTAATCTTTCATTTAGGCTTTACTAGAAGCAGAAAACTCATTCCTCTGCAACTCTTCCATGTTATCTCAAGAATGCAGTGAAATGTCCAACACAATCTGAGAAATACACATAGCAAGCAGCAGAGAATTCAACAAAACTTATTCTGCAGTCTACCTCATTTAAGCACATTACTATCACTGGGCTAGAACTTTTTTTTTTTTTTTTAGCTCATGCATCTTGGGCTTCTGATTCCTCTTCTTGCTTGGGAAGAAAACAAGCAGGAAAGTGTACAGTAAAACATAGGAAGAGGATTGAAACTGAGTGATCTTTAAGGTCCCTCCAAACCCAGATCTCTGGTTCTGTGATTTAAATATTTCCTCTTTTTTGGTTATAAAAATACCAAAAATTCCTTTACCTTACTGGAAAACTACCATATATCACAATATATATGACTATAATCATATTAGGATTCCATCACAGGATAAGTAATTTTCCCTGCCTTCACCCCAAAAGCACATAAATAGACACCTAGTTTATTTTACTGAAATAACAGCATTTTGTAAAACATGGGTTGAAATCCCAGAGGCAAAAATCTGCACTTTTCTTAGATGTCTGCACCAGGGGGAAGGGTGAGTTACTTTCTTTGTAGTAAGATGATTAATGAATTGTTGACAGTAATAAAGAAGCAGACATCTTGGAAATATTATTATGGATCACATATCATTTCAAACAGCAAGCCTGCCTCCCTAAAACATTTTATTTGTTATATTGTGCAAATCGATTGTAATTTGCTACTGGCTTCTTTTCAAATACATTTTTTTCATTGCTGCCTTGGTAAATAATAAATCACACTAACTATTACTTCAAAATTGAGTGTTCCAATTTAGTTATGAATGGTGAAAGTAGAGGTACTTCAGGGTATAAAATCTTTTAGCAGTTCATAGAGAAATAACTTCTTAAGGATAACCACATCAGAAGTTATTAGAGACAGAGCAGACCATACTGGTGCACCTGCCTCTGTGACTGAAGGCAGCCTGGAAAACACTGACAAGGTTATGCCAAATGAAATATTTTCTTCATATTTGTCTTCAGACATAAATCAGAAATGTGCACAGACATTTGCTTCTTCCAGATAATCAATTCATTCTTTTTATAACAAAAAAGATTTGTTTCTCATGCTCAGTATGGACAAGCTTCTTGTATATGAAATAAACCTGAAGGAAAAAAAACGATTCTACAAAGGAACAAAAATGATTCTACAAAGTTAGTAGGCATTGATGGGTCGAGAACATCTCTGAAATCTAATGGATAATTTGTATTAAGATGCACTATCCATTTTTGTTTTCTTGCCTGGTTTTACATGATGTTAATCTCAAGACTCAACAAACATCTGTGCATTCAAAACACAAAGTCATTGAGAATTTTTATGTGATTTCCAGAGAAAATCTGTATTTCTCAAGTGTTAGATTTCCCTTTTAAGATACTTATCCTTTTCTTTAGTTAGTTTGTTTCTTTTTTTCTTTTCCTTTTTTCAGTTTTCTTAACTGAAATATTTTTGGCAAATACCACCTGAAACCACAAGCAAAACTCTTGTAACTATCGAGATGGACTATCCAGTGGCTAGCACCAGATGTAGTTTTATTTATAAATTATACAAGTCTACTTTAGGTTTTTCTATTACTTGCCAGAAACAACCAATTCTTCTTTTATTCAAAATAAAATATTCTTCGGGTTTCCTGAAGGAATTCATAATCTCTCTGCTTATGTATCTGGAATGATTTGGATGTGTTATCTCACTCCACACTGAGACACAGACTTTACTAGAGATGAATAAAGATAAAATATAGATTAGGATGAGTCAGCAACTCAGCTCTACTGTCTGTGAAGAGTTTACTGGAGTTTAATGGACTCTTCTTCATGTTCAGACAGCCCACATGAAAGAATTCTGCAATTAAAGATGCCCATGAAAAACATAACTCCATAAATAAAGAGTAATTCAAGCCATATTAGATGGCTGCCCATCAAATTCAATTTTAAATCAAATAGGAACATATTTCTGATTTTTTTTTTCCACCTTTATCTTTTTCCCATGAAGAGACAGTTTGATAATGAGAGTTTCGTGTTAAACCCTCATATTCACTTTAGAAATTTTTGAAAAGAAAATATGGAAACAGCAGTTGGGGGTAAAAAAAAAAAAATAGGCCTACAGATACATAATCACTATTCTGTGATCTGTTGTGCTCCTGACATACATTAGGAAGATCCCTTGGAGAATTCTGTCTCCATTCATTATATCCCAAAAGAGTCTGGTTTCACTGACCTTGCTCTCAGTGCAATGCCTTGTGTCCTACTGATTTAAGGAGTTTTGTGTAATAAGTAGCTCAAAAGGGGTGAAATTAACCCAGAGATTTATAAAATATAAAATGTTCTTTGCTCAACACTAATTAGTTTACCTGACTTTTGTCTGGTAGGTCTGGTCTCCAAGGTACAGAGAATGCTTTTGATTTCACATGCCATATCATCAGATACTTAAGTTCTTTAGTTTCATATCCTGTTCTAGGGGTGGTAATTTTGTTTAAATAAAATCTTACTTCAGCAAACAAAAATAAATTTTCTTTCAGACGTACTACCAAAAAAAAAAAAAGCAGCTCTTTTTACTTGGGGAAATAGATGATGAATTACACTTTTTGATAACTGAAGATTAATATTAGTCTGCTTCCAATCAAAAACTTCAGCACTTGAATACTGAACACTTGAATAGGGATGCTCGTTGACACAGCCTCCAAGACAATACACCAAAATAGATACAGCTGCTGAAGTGGAAGTTGCTTTCAGCCAATGAATTTCCTGCTTGTCAGATTTGTATGCGTGTTTGAATGTGAGGGTAATGAAATAACATTATAGATTTCAGAACCAGGGCAGCCTTTATTCAGATAAGGTTATAAGCAAATATGGTTTAGAATGAGTGCCTGCTGAAGTAATAGAATCCATTCCCCACTTATTCTCAGGAGTTTAACTGTTTGCTGCAACATTTAAACACGCATAGAAATGCAGAAATGCACTTTGGGGTCACATGCAAAGAATTTTGCACCTTGGGCAAATAAACACTGCTGAGGTTACAGGGGCCATCCTCAGACAGCTTAGTGTGAGTCTGTGTAGATTTAACTCCTAATTCCCAGTGTTTCCTTTCATGTGGGGGTTTCTCACATCTTAAAGACAGGCAATAGTAAACAAAATTAAGTGAAAATTAATTGTCAAATCACGGTGAGACCCAAAGGTTATTTCTCAAGATAATTGAGAAGTAACACTCTCAAACACTCCATACAACACTGAGGTCAGACTGTCAGTACTACACACTGTCAGTACTAGACATTACACATTTATAACTCTAAACTGAACACTTCCAATATAAAGCCAGGCAAAAATTTTCAAAATCTTCACTTCACTGCGATGCAGATCTTAAATAATTAAAATGATGCTGAATTATAGCTTAGAGTTTTAAAACATTTTCGGTTGCTAAACCCTTCAGAGGGTTAATGTTAATGCCACTCTGTAAAGCTAATGCCTCTCATCTGGAGGAAATTCTCCTGTCAGAGCAGCATTTGCAGGATACACTTTTTGAAAAGCCTTTAACACATCAATGAAAAGTCTTGTACCACCAGCATCACCACACTACTCAACAGAAATGTCACAAAAGCAGTTAAGTGGAGAGAGAGGGATAACAGCAATGAGCTGCTCCCACTCCCACCAAGCACAAAGTGAGCAAAGGACCATGTGCCTGAAAGAAATGGAGCAGTATCTTGCATTGGATCTGATGGAAATCCTCCAGTTGCAAATGCAAACTATAATAGGTTATTAAAATATTAAAGATAAAAGTGACCCTCAGTTATTGGGGTTTGTAAGTTTTGCTTTCTTTCTTTTCTTTTTTTTTTTTTTTTTCAAATCAGGAAAAAAAAGAATTTTTTGAGCAATTCAAAAGAAATGGTTTGGCAGCAAAGATTAAATTAAAATGAATAGCATGACCATGACAGAATTATCTTTGGTTCTATAGAGCTACTGATGATATTTATTCCATTACCATTTCAGTCTTCTAAGGAAGTCTTTTAGCTTACTCTCAAAGGGCTGAGCTTGTGACCAAAATATTCAAAGCAAGGACCAGAAGTGCCCTGAAGAGTGTTGAAGTCAGGGGATAATTTTTTTCTGAGGAACACAAGTAAACAGGCAAAGTGGAACAGCCGCATTCTGGGAATAATTACTGCCTCTAGTATTATTAAGTTATTCAGCACTGGGCTATTCAGCAGTAATTATACCACCCCCGGGCAAGGATGATTTAGTGCAGCACGCTGGTGAAAGCTGCATAAGGAAGAGAATGGGATCTGGCTACTGCTGAACACACCTCTCCAAATTGTCATTTGGTCCAGTTGGCAAGAGCCACTGGGGCTGGGTTGGATGGGAAGGTGAGCAGGTGTGGCTTGTGTTAGAATGGCTTGAGTGCCACAGTGTTTAACACCCTGAGAGTTTGACTCTCAGAAGGTCAAACTGCTCTCCTTTAACTCTGTGCAAGCCAACCAGCTCACACACAATTGCATGTGTCTAATTAAAAGCTGCATGTGGTCTGCTGGGCCACCCTCTGATGTTAATACTTAATGCAGTTTAGCACATTTTGCTCTGGCTATGTTGAAATCAGGCAGAACAAAGCCATGTATAGGCTCTAAAATCAGCTATAATGCCCCGTATGCTCAAATAGGAAAAAAAAAAAAGTATAATTGTTTAAAAGAAAGAAAAAAAAATCAGAAAGAAGAAACATTTTGGTGTTCTAGATTAACTCCTTCCCCTGAAATGTGAAATGTTTACTAAGTATTGTTACATTTTCTCTGTTGCTCACATTGTGGGATTCATAGGAATGGCGAAAAAGAACCTCTGGAATGGTTATCAAATTGGCACAAAACCACTCAGAGCCCCTTTCTATCCACATTTCTTACAGAACAGAAAATCAGGATATAAAGAGATATGAATCTGTTCCATAAGACTTAGAAAGTGCCACAGTATCAGCAACCAATGCAGCCATATCTGAGTTGATATGGCCCAGAGCTCAGGCATGGAAATTCTCACCATGGGGCTCCTACTTTGTTCTACAAGCGTTTGGGAGCACTTCACACCACCCAGGGATCTGAAAGGCACCTGATGCAAGGCCATACTCCAAACCATCATGCTCAGGGGATCTTTGCTGTGGCAGGAATTCTCTCCCCAAGCCTGGTCCCCACACATGGAAGAGGATCAGCAAACATCTGACAGAGCCAGCGGAATCTGGAGCGCCTCCAGCCCCGGGACCTGGCTGCCTGCCCCGGCTGCTTGGCTCTCTCCCTGACAGCTCCCAGGACTTGCTTTACAAGCAGAGCAGTGGCAGTTTGGAAAAGCCTCCAGGGGAGGTCACGGGGGGATTGGCTTGGCTCCTCCACATCATTTGTCTTGTCTGAAATTAATTTGGAGGAAGCTGTTCAGCATTGCTCAAGAATAAGATTCGGTGTTAGCAGGGGCCATTCATTTTCCTGCTCAGGGTAAGGTAAAGGAATGCAACATTCAAATGCCAGGATTTATGTCACTCTGGGGAAACGTGTTCTGAGCAATTTGGTGGTTTGCTGTGTTGTTGTTGTGTTTTTTTTTTTTTTTTTTTTTTTTTTTTTCTTTTTTTTTTTTTTTTTTTTTTCTTTTTTGGTTTTTGTTTTGTTTTGTTTTGTTTTGTTTTGTTTTGTTTTGTTTTTAACACTTCTCAGTTACCCTCTTTGATACAGGCATCACGAGGAACAAAAGCCTACAGCTCAGCAGAGTGAAAAATAAATAAATCAAAGTTTTAGGAGTTTAGAATAAATGTAGGGAAACTTAACATTTCTTTTTCTTTTGTCTTAAAAGTAAAGTCAATAAAATGTTATATTTAAGCATTTTTTACATTCTTTTACTACTTACTTCTCAGAACTTGCACATCTTTCAGTAAGAAGAGTTGCCACTACTACTATTTTTGCATCTCTTGCTATTTTGCAGCAATATATCTCTGACTTGCATCTGAAAAACACTAAAGGTATTTTGACTTAACTTATTTACAAAGTGACTGACTTAATTAAATTCCCCAAGGTTAAGCCAAGTTCAAAGGTGACCTATAATCCCATAGCCCTCCAGACATCATCTTCTATGAATTGTTTTTTCAATAACAGGGGCTCAGAATCAAGCTGGGATTTTACCTTCTTTCACTGTTGCCTTACCTCAGTATTATCAATCATTTATTGTGAATTTCTTCCTTATGTATTTTTATTTTGCCATTGCTTATCTCTTCTGGCCCATTGCAATTGGTAGTAGATTGCCTTCTGTGTTTTATTTTTTTATTATATTTTTTCCTGTGAAAGAAAATAGATTTTCCTGGGGAAAAAATAAAACTGAAAAAAAGAAAAAAAATCAACATCCAAATCATTAAGTATTGGGAACTTGTGATAGCTAGAAACTCTTTCATTCACATACTGCTTTTACAAATAACCATTTTTCACACAGATTCAGGATGGAATTAAGAGCTTGGAAATTTTCCTAAAAAAATTAAACAAGCTCTATGTTACAGGGGAGCAACACTGTGTCTGCACCATAGGAGGCTGGGACAGCAGCTCTCAGATGATGCTGCAGTCACATCTCCATGTCATAGAAAGGGTAATCATTACCTTCATCATTTACCTCCCTCCCTCAGCCTCCGCATCCCAAATTCCTCTTCCCACCCGCCAAGCAGAGGGACTCGGTTGGAGCCAGAGGTCCCCCAGCTGGGCAGCACTGGAACAGAACTGCAGGATGGTGCACTTTGTGCCTGGCTTTTCTTTAAACACCACCCTAAAGCAGGATTGTCAGATGAGGAGCACACCTAGCAGGGCTGCAGGAAGGCCAGGGACAGGAACTTGTTCTGATTCTGAGGGGTCAACCAGAACAGGATTGATGCCCTAAGTCTGAGCTTTCGTGTTTTTTGGATTCTGTGCTGCCCAGGGCTGCAGCTCTCAGCCTCACATTCAGGGTCACTCAGCTCTGCACAGAGCAGGGACACAAAACAAATCCTGTTCCTGCTGCACACCAAGGACAACTTTCAGCCCCAAAAGCACAAACAAGGGTGGCTGGAGGGAGGAACAGGAAGGATGGGACCTCACAGCCTGGAGCTGTAATTGGACAATTAAATCCCAATGTTCAAATGGACCAAAACTGATCAAAGTGTGAGATCTTGTGACCGTTTGCCCATTTTTTGACCATTCTGGGTCCACCTTGGGTCTAGCCCTGGCAAGGCTTTTGCCCTGCTCCTGTGTACCTTAAAAGCCTTGTAATAAACATCTACTTTATTCTTTAGCTCTGTCCAGTCTCTGTTTCAGATCAGCCTTCCCAAGGCATCAGGATCACAGCACAGAGGTGTCCCAAGAGCCACGACCCTGCCACGATATCCTGGGCAATACACCCCATGCTGGAAGCAGTCTCTGGTGTAGAGATCAGGAAGGTGAGCAGGGAGAGGCAGAGCAGACTTGCTCTGAACTCTGTTTGCCACTCATGGATGTGCTCAGCACAGAGAGAAAAACATCATATGTTGACTGAAAAAGTCAGAAGTCACTTAAGGACACTGACTTTGTGCAGTGAGCAAAATAACAGACTTGGTTCTTTCATCACTCTTTGACTTCACTGATGAGTCAAAAATCAAGCTCTCATTTTTAGCTGGTTGAAAACAAACTGTATAAGATACTGAAAAAGCTTCCAGAATTTACATCTGTTGCCACAAATACAGATTAGATTCTGCCTCTGGGTGGCCAGCCATAAGTTCTTCACGATTTGCTATACATGGGAGAATTTCAGCATCAGCCCACACACCCAGTCTCTAAAGTGTTTTTGAGTTTTTAGGTCTCTAAGCCTGCTCATGCTTCTCCAGAAACACCTGTTAATTTGAAAAGATGCGGAATATAAAACAAACAAAAAAAAAATGGAAAGGGGGGAGAAAAAAAAAAAAAGAAAAAGCAGATGCTTATGGCATTGGGGGCAACAACAAGGCTGAGCTGAAGAAGCAATCTTTATCTCAGGGAAAGGCAATAATATTTGCAGCACGTGCAGCAGCAGTGGTTTTCCTGCTGTAATGCATACTTTGAACTGGCTCTTCTCCTGGTCTCATTTTTAGCTCAGAGACTAATGATCCTTGTTGCTAAGTCACATCAGCGCAACGCTATGAAAAGAGAAGTTCCATCTAAACGAGCGAGTCTATATTGGCACACACAATTTTCATCTCTGTTCCAAGGAATTATTTTGATCTGGAAACTTAAATTAAAGCTCATTCCTGGTCTTTTAGCAAGGCACATTTCCCTGGGAGCTTATGCTCTAAGTAACACTTACTGTCACTGCTCTCTCCTCTCTTGGAAAACAACGGATGCTTAGAATTAATTCAAAAAGCTGTGGGAATGTGCAATATATTCACAACTTCAGGCTATGGCATATGTAGTGACACTATGCATTCAAGTACCAGCTATAATCAATATTTTTGATTTATATGCTGGAATTTAATGACCTCCTCCATACTTATCCTCAAAGATTAATATAATTTTGACTCCAAGCTCCCAACAGCCTCTGTGCACAGCCATCTGTAACACGAGGGCTTTTCTTGCCACAAGCTATATGACAAATCTGAAAAGGTTTCTCATCACTATGGTGCAGATTATCACAGCAGTTTGCACGCTGGAGATGAGACACAGCTGGGGCAGGAATCCCAGAAATGTGCTGTGTCCTCTCCCAGAGGCACAAAGCTTCAGGCTGAATTGTTGGCAAGTCTCACTGGCTCCCAGGAAGAGGAAGGGAGAAGGGGCAGGTACCAAGAGCAGGACACAAACACTTGCTGGGCTCCCTCCCAAAGAAAGCAGTGACAATAGAAAAGGACACAAGGAGCTTTGGGCCTTTCATGCAGAGCCTGCCCTGGTGGAAGCTGCCAAGTGCTCAGGTCAAACACCGAAAGTAACAGGAGTACTCTCAGCCTCTATCAAGCATCATGGAGAATCTTCCCCATGAGCTTCTCATTCCACAAAGGTCTCTGCTTTAGCAGGCATTTATGATTCCCTTTCAATCTTCCTTACAAATCTCCAGCACATTTTTACCATTTCTAGTTGAGCTTTTTCATATTTGTTCTGTCTCTTTTTTTTTTTTTTTCCTCTGAATATCAAGGACAAATCTCAAATTATCCTACAAGGATGTCAAAGCTCCTGCCTTAAAATTAAATCCTATCCTATCCCAATGTGAACTAGAATATTTCCTGAAATCTCAGCAGACACAGTCTAAATTAAGTGTTCACTCAGGAAAAAGAGAGGTGCCCAAGCACCTGAGTTTATAATGACTTTACTTACAACAATAGCTACCAAATTTGAATACCACATGCTCTGGTTTTGTTTTGCCAGTGAAGTATGTTTTGGCTTACAAAAGAATCTGAAGACTTTTCTGCTGTGGAGAGAGAGAGAAAAAGAGGGAGAGAAGTAAATACTAAAGATAGAAGAATAAAAATCCTTTGAAGGGGAATTGAGTTCTTGCCTACTGCTTAAGAAAAATGCACTATAAAGCAGCTATTGATTTTTCATTCAACAGCACTGAATGTTTTATTGAAAAGGAGCAATGCTCAGTAATTTGAATTTTCAATTAAGGTAGCACGTTCCTTGGACACATTTACTACTGCACTCCAGTGACATTTATTTGACTTTTAAAATCCCTCTACTATTGTATTCGTGTTTGTATAGATCAAACTCCCAATACAGAAAGTGCTCGGATTATAACACTGCTGATTATAGACATGTCTGCAAGGCTCTGTGGACAATCTAATGACTTTATTTATAGGTAGGACAATGTGCAGTCAGACACAGCTGAAGTAAAATATGGCACCAGGAGAGAGATTAAGCAGCACTGCATTTCAGCTGAGAAATATTTACGTTTTATTTGTCTTTATGGACAGCTTATAGATGCAGTGAATTTGGTTATTTGAAAAAAGTTTACATTTTAGAGGTTTGGGGCATCTTTATTGATTATAAAAGTCCTCAGCTATTTAAATGTACAAAAATGTCAGCTGTAAGATAGACTGCAGTCTTTTTGGACTATAGATAGGTAATGGTGGTTCATACTGGATTCCTTTATGGAGAAAAAAACTGGCTGGTAACCTGCCAGCTTTCATGGAGGGCTTGAACTCCATGCAACTAATTGACAAATTTTAGAGTTCTAGAAATAGATTTAGTCTCTCCTAGTCATGGTTACTTCTGGTTCAAAACCCTAATCATCTACTCCTGCTAAGGGAAGAACTTGGGTAAACCTTGGGTATTTTACTAACTATGGGAGGCACACCTTGGAGTCATCAGAAATTTCTTTCATCCAAATTACAGCAGAGGGTGCACAAATTCCCACCAGTTTATGCTGTGTTGTGCTTAAAATCTTGTTCCTTGCTCTTAAGATTTTGATATGAGCAAAAGGAACACACCTGATATGCAAAGCCAAGAAATTACTCTTATTTTATCCAAAGTCTAGGTCCAAAGATTTAATCCAGTTGCAGGAATGCCAGCACTTACATCTCAAAATAAATTGGGCTAAAATATCAAATATTCTACAATGAAGTTTTTTCTGTGCTGTTGTGCCTATCCTTGCCCATGTTTTATTTCTTCTCACCCCTGGAACTGTTTGAGGCCATTCTGGAGGAGATGTGGAGCTCCTCAACCCCTCCACAAGACCGAGCCAGCCCAATGTATTGTAGTGCTTGCAGTGCTTATTTTCCCTGTGTGACCCTTTAATCAGGCTGGACTCTACAGATGTACTCAGTGAAGTGCTCCCAGCCCTGCTACCATCTGACTGAGATTTCCTGTTACAGCTAATGAGGTTCTGCTCCCACTTAATCTCTAAATATGGCACAGTTCACGCTTTTTAGTTTGCTTAATGACATGCTATTAATAAAGACATGACCTGAACAGCTACTTGCATTTATTGTCTTTTCTTCCCCGCCCCCCCCGCCCTCCATTTTTAAAAAATTATGCTGAGGTAATTTAATTTTTTGAGATCATAAGCTGTTGTTTTGTTTGACAGGTTGGATATAATCACCCAACACTGTCATGAAGGGGCTCACCAAGGTCAATGCATAAGCCAGCAATTTATCTGGAACATTCATCATGATATCGAAATGGCTTTGCTACTTTTTCAAGTTATTATTATTATTATTATTATTGCCTTATTGACAGAGCATGATGCTAACCCATACTAAAGGAAGGTTGAGTCCTCTGTAATTATGTGTATTTTCAGGCAATTTCAAGTTATTGAAGGCACAGAACTATGCTTAACTCTAACTTTGTTGAGCGGCATCTATGCTGAGCAGAACTACTCAATATCTTGTTTTTCCAATGAGAAATGGCCCCAAAATAGGTACAGCAACTCATGCCTTTATCAAAACAAATTATAATTGGCATCAGCACGAGAACTAAAAGTTTTTCTTGGAGTAAATGAAACCACAATACAATTCTCTGATCAAAATCATTAACTGGCAATCTTGGTGCAAATGAGTTTTTTGTGGTTTTGTGTGTGTGTAAGACTGAGATATTAGACAGCAGAGAATTAACTCTGCATCATTATTTTAAATTGAAACCAAACAAGAAAACAAATGTCAATTACCTTTAATTTCAAGAACAAGAAACCTTGTTTGCCTGAGCGAAACCAGAGCCCATTGATTTTTAATGGGATTTGAGTGTTTTCTCTCTTCAGGCTTGATTTGGTTTTATCATTTTTTTATGTATGGGT
The DNA here is from genome assembly GCA_016584745.2 of Phylloscopus trochilus trochilus. NCBI lineage: Eukaryota > Metazoa > Chordata > Aves > Passeriformes > Phylloscopidae > Phylloscopus > Phylloscopus trochilus. Next base: position 27,728,050 of record WQNJ02000015.1, read on the forward strand.
TATCATTTTTGCTTCTAACAGACATCAAGTTGTCCAAAGCCTAGTTGTAGTTATAATTTTCTGTTCACAAATCCCTGCTCCTTATTTTAAACCAGATGTTACAAAAGAGCAAAATAGCTAAATTATGCTGGTTTGGAGGTTCTTTTTGGCTTCTCCTCTTAAGGCTGACCAAACCCAACCAGAACTGCCTGGAGAGCACCTTGCCTTTTCCTCCCACTCCCTCTGAGGGGATATTACCCACAAAGCTGCTGAAAGGGGGCTCTGATCCAACATCAGATCAGATTTATGTTAAGAGCTGGTCCCTGTGTAAATTCCTAAGGGATTCTACAAGGAAGAAGCTGGCAGCTGAAGGGTGCACTCCTGGCATAACCTTTGGACCAGATAATTTTCTGTGCTCCTCATCCATCAGAGAGTAAACCAAATTTCAAACACACTTTTGGATGTCCACAACCGTGTTTCAACCTCCTGATGAAACAATTTTCACTTCCTGCTTTCTCCAGTCTACTTCTTTCCAGAAAGCATTGAAACCTACCCAAACAGAGCAAAGAGAAAACTAAAAATCAGTAGAACAGAAAACTGTCAAGCTTCATAAATCAAACTTAAGAATTAAATGCATTCCATATACTTACAAATGATCTTCATTTGAATCTAATCACAATTTAGTTCAATTAATCAGCTGCATTGATTCTTATCAGCAGATTAACCCTAATACAAAGTACTATGAAAATTTACAAGATTGCATTTGACAATTCAAGTTATCTTCAAATACTTCGTTCTTTGGGAACAAGTTAAAACAAACAAACAAATAAATAGGACAAAATTTTGTTTTCCTGCTTTGGAAGAAAAATATCTTCAACTCAAAGAAGGAATGAAGACAGTATATAATAGCATGCTCTGGCCTGCATAAATTTAAATGTGAATTTGAGATTGCAGAGCCTCGTTAAGTTTCAGAGATTTCCGAGGGGGTTCTACAAATGTACAATGAGAGCTCTTTCTAAACAGAACTTGAACCATGGCTGCATAAAGCTGGAATGACCATAAATGACAAATGACTAAAGACAAAGACAAATGAGGACATGCATGGAACTCTGGATTCCTGTATGTCATGGTTGAATACTTCTCATCCTGATAAATCTTCTCTTCATCAATTTTAATGCTGGGAAGGTTTGAGAACAAGAGGTGAACCTGGACTGATGTTTACCTTTCTGAACTACTGCAACTTTTACAAAATTCCTTGGTGAATTTTCCTGCTTGAGAGGCACAAGATGAAGCCAGGGATGCTGGCTGATATGTAAGATAAGTTTCAAAATCGACATTAAAGGTCAAAATGTTACCATTATGAGGAAAAATATCAGAGATTATTTGGTGCAGCTGAGCCTCTTCTTTGTACATATGTGGACAGTTAATAAAGGGGTCGTGAATCTGCCTGAAAGAAAAACAAAACCTTTTTGATGGCTAATGATAGAGACTCCTCCTGCGCTTTTCTACTCTATAATATGCATATACATATATATATACAATAATCTATAGATATGGATTATTGTGTATATATACATATATACATATAAATCTATATACATATATATACACATACCTTACCAATGTATACATTCCTTATACACAAACATAAACATAGAATTAGACATAACCATGCTTTGATGTTCATTCTTACCTTCCAATGGCAGCTGTGAGTATTTTACTCCATCTGCAGACACTGACAGAAAGTTAAAAATTCATTGCTTCTGTGGAACCATAGAAAAGGGGATGTAAGCAGTTAACCCAAGCGAATGCTATCGTTGTCCTGAAAGGGATATTGACCCTGATCTAATCCTGATCTCTCTACTGTATTTTAGATCATTCTCTCTGGGATACACGCAGAGTGGAATAAATCAAAATATTTTAATCCCCCTTTAAATTCCACATTTGTTTACAACTTGGGAAAAAAACTGAATCAAACCCAGGTACTAATTTCTGTTCGCAGTTCCCACAGCCTTTCCTTATAAGGGAGATGTTCCAGCCCCTTCATCCTCTTTTATCAACCTTCCCTGGGTCCTCTCCAGGACCTCCAGGTCCCCTTGTCCTGAGGAGCCCAGAACTGGACACAGCTCTCCAGATGTGCCTCAAAGGGCTGAACAGAAGTACAGGATGCCTTCCCTGACCTGCTGCGAATGCTCTGCCTGCTGCAGCCAAGGTGACCAGGTCCTTAAAGCATCTCTCATGCAACAGCCCCTCTGATACAAGAAGGTGAAATACAAAAAGGTTCTATTTAAACATGAGAAAAAAAGGAATTTCTTTAAGACAATAGTGGTCAAGAGTGGAGCAAATTGCCCAAAGAGGCCGTGGAGGCTCCTTGAAGACGTGCAAAATCCAGCTGGACAAGGTCCAGGGACATGCTCTGGTTGGTCCTGCTCTGAGCAGGGAGAGGAGACTGTACAGCCTGTAGAACTCTGTGCCAGCCTCAGTGACTCTCTGGTAAAGTTTTTATTGCCAGGGTATGGGAATGTCCTGTGTAAAGCCCAGGAAACATTCCCTTAAATCCTCTGCTGCTTTAGGGGTCAACCTTCATCTTCAAGTTTTATTTCCAATTGAGTGCTAATGAGAAAACCACTAGTGGGAAGCAGCACTTGCTGTTAGATCTATTAAACGTGATTAAAAGAAAGAGGCTGGAGTGCAATTAAGGTAAATATTTCATTGAGTTTTATTAATCTGCAGAGATTGTATCCAAAGCAGACCCGTTGATGTCTGTGAGTCATTGTGTTAAATCTCATGAGAATGGGGCTGTGGGATGTGGATGGAAGGCGGGATAGGGCTTTATTTGTAATACTTTAACAGACATTATTACTTTAACATTTTTCAATCTTTTTGCCACTACCATTACACAAAAAAAACCCTATCCAACTTTGAAAAAAAAGGGCAATTCTGACTCATAAAGAGCAGGATTAGGCAATACAGACACCGAAAGCATAAAATTTATCCTATGCTTCTCCATTTAAAAAAAAAAAAAAGAGAGCATATATAATAATAGACAGACACTGAAGTGTTAAATCTTTTTGGAGACAGTAGACAACTTATTAATTTCTGAAAGTGGCAGAAACTGAATGCTTAAAAAATGAAAGATTGTTTTCAGTAACACAAGGTGTTTTAATTTAGATCATATGTCAGTAACCGCCTGTTTTTCCATTTTGATCTGCTTTTATTGCCTGCTTTCTTGGTTCTGCCTTATCTAACAGCTTGAGGAAATAACAATTTGTGTCACAGATTTACCTCTCAGCCTCTCTGACCATTTTCTCATTCAGATGTATTTTCTATTTCATCACCTTGCCTCCAATTCACTAAAATAGAATGGAAATATGTAAGAAGTGATATTCAAAAACCAAAATATTATATACTATATACATTTGTGGTAGCACAATGGCAAGGTAAACTGCAGTAGCAAGATAAATACACTTCTTTTCTCATTGCTTCTTTTATTTAAAAAGTGTAAGAGTTGAGATTCTTAATTGAGAGCCTCCACAAATCAGGTGTTTGATGTATATCACCACCTCCCACTTGAGTCATGAGAAAAAAATGAGATAGAATTGGCAGGACATGCAAAAACTTTGACCCTTACAGAAAAAAAAAAAAAAAAAAAGAAAAGAAAAAAAAGAAAAGTTTCTATTCATTGGTCTAACATCTTCAACAATTGAGATTTTAGGAACTGATGGTCACTGGCCGTTCCTGCTGTCTCTCTATAGAACTGAGAAATCTCTTAATTCCTGTGGAACAGCAAAAATTATTCAAGAAACAGGGGATTAATAGGGAATAAATGCAAAATTAGGTGCTAATTCTATTGTCAACTTGGAAAAGCAAACTTTGGAAAAAGTCCTCTAATGTTCCACTGGAGGAAAAAGAACCCTACAGAAGACAGGATACACATAAAGATGCAGATCAAACCAATCTGCACATCTCAGCCGAGCATTATCTGAAGCTGAGGCTGGTTTCAAGAAGCTGCCTTGATCTTGGGGCCTCATAATCAAATGCATTGTCTGGTGCTGGAATGAAACCAATCTGCTTTGAAAGGCCTTTGCTTCATCCCTCCAAAAGCATGAGAAAAAAGTATACGGGGGAAAAAAAAAGTCTGATCTGATCTTCATCTCTAAGTTCAGAACAAAGATATTTTAAAGAAAGTCACTTGTACCTCGCTGCGTGCTGACAGAGAGCTCAGAGGCACAGAGGAAAAATACAGGATGGATTTCAAATTAAATGTGGAAGGAATAACCTTTGTGCATCTGTAGGAAACAGGAGAATCTGAGTTCTTGAATTTCAAGACTTCCACAATGGTTATTCAGGTGACGTTTCCACCCAGTTGCTCTGCCTGGTGTCCACTGCCCCAGTACTGGCCACGAATCTCAAATCTTTCACCTTCCTTTTTTAAGTACATAAAAGGGGGCTTTAAAAAGAAAAAATAAAATTAAAAAAAAAATTAGAGGACTAGTAGGCAGTAACTGGACATTATTTAAATATGTTCATAATGAACTCATTTATTAACATCATCACGACCTGTTTCTCCACAGTTCAACAGCACATTCTCTGTTAGTCTTTCACACCAATTTTTCAGCCACATTGGCACAAATAAAACCCCTTCTAGCCCTTCTACACTGTTTTTTCAGCCACACTTGATTTTCTTGATAGTTCAGTGAGAGTTTTGTAAAAAATAACACGCACAAGTATTTAAAAAATACAGCAGCAAGTCACAGGAATCAGTTGTGTGCTCACATTTCTGTGGAATGCTACGCTGTCCACAGAGATGAAAGATCTACGCATGAAACAGCCATGGAAATACAAGCATTGGGGAGGTTTCCCTTGTGGTTTAAGTACAGCAAAAAGAAAAAAAAATAACCAAAAAAACCCCACACAAACGCAAACCAAACCAAAACACCACAATCAAACAAACAGGAAAAAAATACACTGAATGATGAGTACAGCCTTTAGTTGTGTTTGCATTTAACACTTCATTCCCTGAACTCAGCTTCTAACTGGATGAGAAACTTTCATGCACTTCTTTGGGGATCACTCACACTGATCACTCACCATTCAGTGTCTGAATGAATTTTCTACTTATTTAGATTGAAATGAGACATTTGCTAAGTAAAACAGACCTAATCTCTAAAAAAAGGAAAAAAAAACCCAACCCATCAGAACAGTGATAGTGAAGCATAACTTAAAACTTCTCTATTAAATATTACCTTTCTCTGCCATCCCTGACACTCCTCTTGATAAAACAACTTATTTAAGAATCAGATTTAAAAATTGAATGTTAACACATCATTGCTGACAATACTTTAAAACAGTAGTGGATAGTAGTGGATAGCTGTGGATTTGCTGGAGCTCTGACATGCTCAGGTCCAAGTCCCTGTTCTGCCTTTGCCCTCTGTGGTGACCCTCAGCAGTGGAAGGTCTGAGGAGCAGGGCCTTGCTGCACAAAATATTGTAATCTTACAACATGAACAAGTTCTTTAGGATCAGAACCACAGAGTTCAAACTCTTGTACCTCAGAGCTGCTCTCCCCAGTTTATTAAAAATACGACCTCCAGCTGTGGACTTGCCTTTATCATGCACTGTCAGGGCACCACCCAGGGCACCACCACAGGACAGCAGAGATTGCAAACCACATCTTCCCCTCAAAAAAATACTTTAATTACCAGCCTAATCAATTCCAACCACCTTTCCTAGATGTCTCTTCCACTGATTTTTCGTAACATCTTTGTGCAATCTAATGGAAGAGGAACATCTTTGAAATGTCAAATTTTATTCTTTGATTCCTCAGAGAAAGATAATTTTTTTTCCTGAGTAGTCCTCGCTTATTTTTTGTACAAACTGTGCATGATCTGACAGTAAAGAAGAAAAAAAAAGCATTAATTCTTGGAAGGAGAAGGTAAAAATCCTGCCTTTGCAAAATGGATACATAAGTCCCTTCCACTGTTCAACAATGGAAGAATGAATCTATTCCCTGGTTCTGTTTCTGATACAAACCCACATCTACCAGCTGGTCCAAACAATCCCAATCACATCTACCATGTGTGAAATTGAAAGGCTTGTGGCATTAAAAAACCCTCTTTTGATACACCTATACATTATCAATATTTCTACAAAGCTGTTACTTTAAATAGTTCATCACCACACCAAATAAAGCACAACTTCTACTCTACTAATGTGAGTTAAAAATTTTTGTTGTCACATTTTTTAACTCCAAAGAGAAATACTATAATTTAACACCAAAAAAAGGCAGTAAACACTTGCAAAAGTCTGATCCCGAAGCAAACCCTTATGGCTGTGTCAAGTGGATTTTCTTATGTTCTGTACTAAGGCTGAGCTCAGACTACAGCTTTTTTCTCCAAACACTACTTTGATATCAATCCAAACAAAGATTCAGCAAATCAGTGGAAACATACTGACTTTGAGTCAAAACAGTTTAAAACTGTTTAAGTTTTAAACAGGTTAGAAATGTTATCAAGGAGAAGACAGCAGAAATCTCATAACCTTTGTTTCCATAGGAAACAAAGCTGAAAGCCAATTGCCTCAACTCCTCCAAATCTTTGTCAACACCAAAAAAATTGGGGTTTCTTTCTGTGGATGAAGCAATTGTGATGTTCAATCCTTCTCAGTGATAGCACATGAGTCTGCCACTCACCAGAGTTCTGCTGATTAACAGTGAAGATGCATTTCAACCGAGAGGTTTCACTTCCCAAAGACTTTTTAATGGGAAAAAAGCAACCAACAACCCCCTCAGAAGCCCAGAGTGGATACAAAGGAAACTCAAATACATCAGAACAGTGAGAGCTTGCAGTCTAGATAAACAACATATGCTCTGTAACCAACAATATTTTTTGTAAAGAGAAGAAAACAGTCTTCAGTTTGCAGGTTTAATTAAAACCAGCCATAGCAATTCACATTCTGATGTAGAAAATCATGAAAATAAATTAAGGACAGAAACAGTGCTAGTTTCTCATCTAAATAGCTCTATTTGTGTTTCATCATCACAGATGATTTTCTGTACATTTTATTTTTTCTTTCCCTTATGCATTTTCTGAAATGGAGTTACAGCAGCCCTTCCTTATCTTAAAAAAAATAAACATCCTGACAATAATTTCACATGATTCTCTTGATGTGCATACAAAGCATCATACAAAAAAACCCCCAACAACAACAAAAAAATCAGACAACACAAAACAAACAAAAAAACCTCCTGTCTAATGTAGGGCTACACATTATTTCTGATTTCATGTTGGAGGGTACAATACAACTCAGGCTAAAGAGAGAAACCATTATTTGTGAGAGGTACAAATTTAGGTGACTCTTCATATTCATACCTAACTGTCTACACAACACTTTGCAACCTAGGCTGTTACTGTGGAGATATATTAGACATTTTTATTCCACTTACCTTTAAAACAACCACTTTTCTTCTCTTGGAGAGTGGTGCAGAAAACTGTCTGGGTGTTTATACTGTCATTGTTCATTCCTCTATGAGGAGGAATCATTACTTACACCGTTAAATTAATTTTAAGTACACATCTGTGTATAAACAAGTAGAAAAAGCTCAATGTAGAATCACAGAAGCTACATGACATTACTGAATTTCTGTTAAAAATATTTCTAGGTGTAGCCTATGAATTTTTAACATGCTTTAGTCCCTGTGGTACTTTTTTGAGCCCTTTTTTTTTTGTCCACCTATAGCCTCTTGTGGCAGCCTCTTGATGCCTGGGTTTTAATCACTTATTGGCTGTAAGTTTCCTTCTGCAATAAGTAAAAACAACTTCTTGGGCTCATTCAACCTACCCAGGGTCAAAACCTTTTAGATATTTAACCTTTTTGGAATTTAAAACACAGGAGCTGCAAACCAAAGCCATACATCAGGGGTGTGCCTGTACAGCGGGCAGAAAGTTAACTTTAAATACCTTACTTTGCCAAACTTAAATACTGGAATAAACTCACCATGTAAATATGATAATGAGTAAATTCTAACATATTCAGTCAAACATCTACGGAATTTTTTTTTGTGTCTTGCTTAATTAGTTACAGTTACATGTGCTGCTGTCTCTCATTAACTTTGTAATTCCTGGGCATGCATAGGTGGGCGCCTCACTAAATATCCTTTGATTAACACACAGCACTCATATAATATATGCTAATTCCTATTTGCTAGGAAGTTAATTGTAAAACTTTGATAATCTGTTTTGATAAATTTAGTTCAGTGGAAAATATGTCTTCCTAGAACAGAGTCATGCTAAGTTTGCTTCGCTTTTGATTTTTAGCTACCTGCTACCTGTTGGATGAATCCTTTGCCTGCAGAACAGGCAAAGCCAAGTTCAGAGTTGAGATTTGTCATGGTTTAAGCCCAAGTGGCAACTGAGCGCCACAGAACTTCTCACTCACCCTCCTCACTCCACCCCAGAGGGACGGGGAAGAGAGTCAGAAGAAAAACTTGTGGGTTGAGATAAGAACAGTTTAACAATTAAAACAAAGTACTATATTATAATGATATATATTAATAAGGGTAATAAGAAGGAAAACAAACAATTGCTCACCACACCTGACAAATGTCCCCAAACCCTGAGTGGCCCCACTCCTGGGTAACTCCCCAGTTTATGCACTAGGCACTGGTTTTGAGATGTGGAATATCCCTTTGGCCAGGTTGGGTCACCTGTCCCAGCTCTGCTCCCTCACATCCTGTTTTGGTACCTCCTCACTGGCAGAATATGAGACATAGAAAAGTTCTTGATTTAAGATAAACACAGGACAACAGAGTGTTATCAGCATCATTCTCACACTGAACAAAACACAGCACAGTTCCAGCTGCTGAGATGGGATTGACTTTGACCGCAGCCCAAACCATCCTTCTTCTCATTCCCACCCAACTCTTCCCATTATGATTTTGCTAAACCCTTCTGGCACAGGGAAAAAGACCTTAAGAGACATGGGAACAGTGGCAACTGTCTCTCAATTCTCCTGTTGGCACTGAGGTCTTTTGGAATTCTTCTTCTTCTGGAGTTTAGGTTTCCACTCTCCTTTCTTGGTTGGTATCTATGATCTTTTTCCCCTCCCTGTCTCCAAATCTCTAATTGTACATAAGTACATCCAAAATTTGTCTGCTGCAGTCTGCCTTTTATTTTCTTGTCTCTGGGAGCCCCACAAAGAGTAACACTATTCCAAATTCATCATGAGAATACCCTTATTCCTTAAGAAATTAATTTGAATTCCACTCACAGCAACACACTGTGAATTGTAAAACTCATCTTAGATATAAAATTAATTTTACATGGGCACACAGAAAAATGATTGTCAGTAGATAGCAATGTGAAGCCATACCTGTATTTAAGCAATGTTAATCTCTTGTACAAACAAAATGCTGCTTGCTTATTCAGTTTCCTTTAGCTAAATTCCTAAACTTCTAAGGACTTCAAAGAACTACGCAGGAGCGAGATAAAGAGCTTATCTGCATAATTCTTATGCTAATTCACAGGAGGTGTCTTGACTAAAAGGATGTCTACGTGCACACTAAGGGCTCACTAATTCCCTTCCTCTAAACCCTGAGTTATTATACACGTATTTAATTGGAATATATCTGACACTGCTTCCAGAGAGTGCCTCTGGATCCAGTTCTGGATCCTGCTGTGAGCTGGTGGCTCTCAGCCTGACCTGGCACTTTTTTGGGGTATCTAGAGGAGTTTTTGGTAGACTACTACCAGAGTGCACGTGTGCAGAGCATGAAGTAGAAATGCTCACTCGCTCCTTGAAGAACATCCAGCTCAGAGTCCTGCTCAGCAGCAGGAGATTAGGAGGTAAAATACTGTCTTGGTTTGGAAAGACAGGTATCTGCCAAGGAAAGCTGGAGTTTCCCTTAGAATGGGGAATGTAAACCCGTCACCCCTGCCAAACTGTAATTTTGCAATTAAGGGCTTTCAGGAAAAGATTTGGAAATAGGAAAACAGTTCTTTACTAGGAGTGTTAACAATACAGATGTAGTAGAAAACAAAACCACCCAACCAAACAAGAAAACAAACAAACAATTTGGGAAAACCTTGATGGAGTCAGAGCTACAACCTGACACCCTGTTGGTAGCAGTCCTCCTGGAGTGGCAGATGTGGTTCTGTTGGAGCAGAGATGTTCCTGAGAGAAAAGGGTCCAGTGATGGTGAGAAGGGGTCCAGTCTTCCTCCACAAATTGGGTGAAGCCAAATCCCTGGTGTTCCTGAGTTTCAGTTTTTATCCAGGTAGGAATGGTTGGCTCCCCCCACTGGGTGGAGCATCTCACAATAGGATGATGGAATGTGGATGTACTGCTTTGGAGAGGAGAACAGCTTGGGGGTCTTAATGGCCCATTGTGAAAAGAGATAAGGAACACTGCCCCACCTGGTTTGAACAGCTGGCCCATTATCAGAAGGCACCCACCCTCCTCTTCCCAGAGTTACAAGAGATAAAGAAGGATATCTCCCCAACTGCTTTCAGCAAATGAAATAGAATACACATTTTTGGTTCCATAACCCAATACAAATACCATTAACATCATCATCCTAAAATCTGAAACTACTAATTTTCTCACCAAGTCCTCCCTTCCCCAGCCCTACACTCCCACATCTCCAAGCTGTAATATTATTCACTTTTTCTTAGGATAGAGGCAAGTGGAATCCCAACATTAAACATCTCTAACATTACCATTTCCACAATATATTTATAACTTTGTAAACCTTTTAGCTCACAGAGTTCAAAGACAAATTGAAATGATTTACATTTACAAAAGAGGTGGAGGTTCCCCAGGGAGTTTAAACTGTTTTTATTAGTGTGGTTTTATCACCTGTTTAAAAATATTAATGATTTTTAATACTATTTCTGCCAGTAATAAAGCACCACTTATTCCAAAAGCACCTCATATGCATTGTACACAGAGAGAGACCATTCTCAACCTAATCCAAAAAAGTAGTGCCACCATTTTAAATGCTTTTAAACAAATTGCATGCTGCAGCCTGAAGAAATTACAGCGGGTTTTTTTAAAAGATTTTTTTCACCCTGTGCTCCTTGTTGTGTTTTTGGTTTTAACTGTTTACTCTGTATGCTGGTTTGCTAATTGTGAGTGTGCAAGTACATTCTCATTACTAGACAGGTGAACGTTTGCAGCAGTGGTTCAGCAAAAAGATCATTGCTGCCCACCTAGGAATCCTACAACTATCTTCACAGACTTTTTACCTAAAAATAAATTGGTGGTTGGTTTTTTTTTGTTTGTTTGTTTGGTTGGTTGGTTGGTTTTTTTACTTAAGAAATATGGTACTGTAGTAATTCTTCTCCACAACAGCAGGAGGCTTTTCTCTTTAAAAAAGGGAAAGCACAAAGAAACATAATTATCTTAGAGGTATAAAATAAGGCCTTAAAGGTCACTGCTTTCTACTTAATGCTAATTCTTCCTGGAATGCCATTGATTTATATGCACAGTAAATAACTCATTATGGCAGCATGGCTAGGCCAGCCACCAGGCTGTGGCTCATCAGTAGCTGCAGTGACAGGACAAGGAGGGGTGGCTTCATACTGACAGAGAGCAGCGGTAGAGTAGATGTCAGGTGGAAATTATTCCCTGGGAAGGTGATGAGCAGAATTTTCCCAGAAAAGCTGTGGTTGTCCCATCCCTGGAAGTGTCCAAGGCCAGGCTGGATGGGGTTTGGAGAAGCCTGGGATAGTGGAAGGTGCTGCTGCCCATGTGTCTTGGTTTGGAAAGACAGGTGTCTGCCAGGGAAAGCTGGAGTTTCCCTTGGAATGGAGAATGGAAACCCCTCATCTCCTCCCTATGAATTATTATAATTTTGCAATTAAGGGCTTTCAGGCAAAGATATGGGAATAGGAATAACAGTTCTTTACTAGGAACATCAAAAATACAAATGTAGTAATACAAAAACCCCCATAGCAAATAAAAAAAAAATCCTAGAAACACTGACAGTCAGAACATGACCTGACACCCTGTTGGTCAGGGTCTTGGGAGCAGTCCAATCAAGTCCTCCTGGAGTGACAGATGTGGTTCTGTTGGAGCAGAGATGATCCTGTAGGAGGGTCCAGTGGTGCTGAGATGGGTCTGGGTTCCTCTGGGAATGCAGTGCACACAGGCTGCCCTGCTGCTCTGGATCCCAGCTTGGATCCAGGTGGGAATGCTGGGCTCCTCCCCTGGGTGGAGCCTCTCCCCATGGGATATGGAATTGGATCAGCCCTGCAGTGAGCCTGGATGGCCCATGGACAGCAGATACCCCTGGAGGGAGGGTGGATCCTGGCAGGGATAAGAACACTGCCCAGCTGGTTTAACAGCTGCCCATGGACAGAGGCACCTGCTCTCTCCCTCCTGGAGTTGTGAGCGATGGGTTATACCAGAGATAAAGGAAACACCCTCCCAACCAGTTTCAACAGATGGCAAATAGAATATACACTTCTGGTTTCATATTGCAACCCAAGTCACCGCGGAAGGGGCGGAACTGGATGAGCTTTAAGGTCCCTTCCAACTCAAACCGTTCTGGGATTCTGTGACATCCTACACTGCTAATAATTTCCTCTGATTTTTGGAAGATTTCTTTCTTTTCCCACTTTCTTTCTCTGTAAATATACACAGATTTTCCAGGATTCGCTTTGGAGCAGCCTACCAAAACCAGGAACTGTTTTAATACAATCCAGTGTGATGGTCTACAGGTTTATTAGGAGCTCTGACAGAGCAACTGCTGAATCAAACTCAGCTACAGATTCTCAGGCTAAGTCAAGCAGAACATGTAGGTTGGTAACAACGTATGCACCAATGGTAAATGAGTGTGTTCCCACAGGTCTGGCATAATAATAGAAGTGAATAATTCATATCATGTGGGAGCAGACAATTGTAATGCATCTGGAAAAGCAAAATACACAAAATAGGCTTTGTTTTGTTATCTTAGCTCCTTTCCTTCTGCTTTTTATCAGTGACTCCCTTTCTGCCCTTTGCAAACTCTGCTCACTTTGTGTCAATTTACACCATTACAAGAATTTGAGCTTGTGGTGAATGCACTTTGTGATGGTTTATTTCAATTTAATCTAGATGATTTTTAAGGTCCCTCGCAACCCAAACCCTTTTGTGACTTTAATATTCTTTCCTACCACTTTCCCTCTCGTGGAAAGAGGGGTAACTGGAATAGCAGAGGCCAGAGTGAAGGAGCTGAAGACAGTAGTCCTTTGTGCTAGGAAGCATTCCACTTCTATTTCCAACTTGATCCAAACTGGGAGACACTGAAGGAATGTGTTAGGATGTGGAACTGAGGTAATTCCAAATCCAATCTGCAGCACTGCTCAGCGCTGACAGTGGCAACAGCAGCCTCCTAAAATATTTGCAGATTCTGTCCAGGGGATCTTTCAGAACAGAGCACAAAGTCACATTAAGTAATCACTCCAGCCAGATACTGAGCTGTACTGGGGCATGGAGCCTGTCATTCATAGCTAAATTACACGTTCTATTTGGGAGCCTTTTTTTAGATTCCTGACGCACGTAACCGAGTGCAACTGATGAATTTTGTCTAACAGTTTATCCTTTAGCATTGACACTGCAGTTCCCAATCATACACAAAGTGTGCTGGAGTCCTGATGATGCTCTTTTGAAAGTCAAAGGAAGTTTCAGCAGTGCTCTCAATAGCGTTCCAGCCTTAATTTGCTATTTGCCACTGCACAGTGCACACAGAAAGGGAGCCTCGAGTTGCAGCCGTATCCAAAATTCTGGCACAGCACTCAGTGGAAACAGCAATTTAGCCACGTTTTAGTGATGACCTCCAAAAGTTAATTACAAATCTAGTCTGAAAATTATGAGCACTCGCTGTACTTTACCTATTCATTGTGAGAATAAAGAATGAAAAAAAGAAAAACAAACCATATTTAGAACTGGCAAATATTCTTTTCCCTTAAACAGACTGCTATATAATGTGGTTGTAAAGACTTTTGCAGAAATAACATCTTAGCAGACTCTGGTTTGGAAACAATTTAAGCAGGAATAAGTAACAGAGGTGAGGAGAGCTATCCAGCAGCAATGGGTGATGTCACCCTTACCCTCACACAACCCTTTTCCTGATCATTAAGCTGCAAAAATAAACCAAACTTCCTCCTCAGCTCTTAATAGGCATCAAAATAATCTACATTGTTGTTGCCAATTGTCAGGCATCACTAAAATCACTTTCTATATAACATATTTTTTCTAATATGCCCCTTGAATCTCCAGTATGACATCTCAAACAAATGAAAGAGCTCTGCTGGTGAGCTGAAGTCGTGCCTTTGAAGGAGCTCTGTAGGATAAAGGCTTTCAGTGTCCCAGCATTAGAGACAAACCCCATTTAGCTCTGCTGGACTGACAGTGCTCTAATTTCATTGACTCCAGAGCTACTAATGAGCTGCTGTCACAGAGGGGGAAAAATAAACACCTGCTAAACACAGAGAGACTCTTTTCTGCAGCTGTATTTCCTTACAGGGGATTATGGTATCGACCAGACTGATGGAGCCGTTCCCTCCTTGGGAAGAGCTGAAACAGGAGATATGGCCCCATAAAGGAGCCTGTGATTAGGCCTGACAGATCCTTCTGATGTCCTGGAAGTCGGTTTGATGGGATCATCCAATTTCTTATGAGTGATGTCTGCACTGCAAAAAAAATCTGGGTGTGAGCTGGGGCCCGTGTTTGGCACTCTCAGCCAAAGACAATGGATCAGGGAACAGCCATGGGAATAAAACAAGTCTCTCAGCTCCAGAGTGAAGCCAAGAAAATAACATTTTTCTTAGTTTCCAGTCAGACCAGAAAGGAAAAAAAAATGAAATATATATATATATATACACACACATACACACACAAATATATATATTTGAGCCAAAGGAAACCAAATTTTTCCTGCTGACAGAAAATAACCCAAAATGTCTTAATTAAAAATTGAATTGAAATATCCACTGTTTCTTTGATAATTGACCTGTTTTTAAATACTAAATTACTCCGTATTTTAGCTAAAGAGTAAGGATTTTGACTGCAACTGTTTACTGAATTTAACTTAGAGAGCTAAAATTATTAATCTCCATAATTAATCTATTTGGGGACCGATTTCTTGGAATGTGATGAAAAATTGCTACTTTGGATTTTACCTTAGAGATGTTTAATCTTCACAGGTTTTGGGGATTTTTTGGGTTTTTTTCCTGCATGAGCTGTATGCCTTGGAAAGGCCTGTGGAGCTGCCAGCCTTGTTCTGTGTTATTTGAATAAAAACCACTTCACTCCTGAGTCTTTCAGCTAAACATGCAGAGAGGGGAAATTTTAGAGGAGAAAGTCAGTACAAGTAACTGATTTATCTGGGTAGCAGCTTTCTCACAATGTTTTGACAGAAGTTTTCTCAGGAATCTATTTTTAGTCACACATTCTGCAATCAATTTCTTTGTAAACTAAATAAAAATCAAGAAACTGCACAGATATCTCAGAAAAAAGGAGCATGAAAAGCCACAGGATGATTTCTCTGCCTGAGGGAAGCAGGAGCACTCTAAAGTTCAGAATGTGTTATAATGTTAATAATTACATTATTAAATACCAGCAGTCTCAGTGCAGAAAAATACAGGGAATTTACTTGTTGGGCTTTTTATTAGTAATTGCTTTATCAGCACAAATATCCAGGAAGTTTATGTCAAACCTTCTGCTCTGGGGAGGATGGTCTTAACCTGAATGATTCCTCCACACCAGGAAGCACCCAAAAGATATAGAGGCCTCTAAAAAACAGCTTCTAGAAAGGTGAGAAAAAACCTGAAAATTTTCTTGTTCCACCTTAGTTTAAGAGCATATAGAGCATAGCTTATAGTGTATACCTGAGGTTCTGGTAGGATGCTATTTGTACAGCAGCCCTGGGGCTCAGCCATAACTCAAACACATCTCCAAGGGCCTTTAATTTTCATTCTGTGTTTCTCTAAAAACGCTCAGTTGAGACAACAATTTTAAGATGAAAACCCCACTTTTTTTCCATCTTTACTAATTTTATGCTGTAGCTTGCAGTACACAAGAAAGACAATTCTATGGCTTCACTGACTGTTGCTATATTACTTTAAACACTAAACTGAAATTTGTATGAAACAGTATAAAAACAGAAGTAAATCTTAACCCTCTTTTCTTTTTTTTCTTCTTTTTCTTTTTTTTCCCTAATAATATTTATTATTTAGAAATATTTTCTGTCCTTTTAAAACCTGATTTTCATATTGGCAGGATGAGACTCACAGCTTTGAGCAATTAGGAAACGCAGATAAAAAGGGTTAAATTTTCTTTCTAAATGAAACTCTGAATTGTGTGTTTTTGAGAAGACCTAACTGATTTTATGTTATCTTATGGTACAAGTGAGCTGCATTTTCTGCTCTCAGGATGTCAGCAAACTCAGTCTAAAAATAAAACTCTATGGGTTGTAATTAATAATTTTATGGGAGATGTCACCAATACTGGTGCACATGCAGAAATACAAAAAAAATAGTTTGCTTATGTTGCCCAGCATGTTGCTGATAAAAGCAGTTTGACTCATGCCTGTCCAAAATCTATTTACATTTTGGATCTGGAGTTCTGCCTGATGATTTTTTTTTTAAAGTAGTCTAAAATTTTATAATGTGCCCTGGGTAAATGATAAAGGGTGATGCTGAACATCCTATAAACCACCCTTGCTAAGGGACCTGTCAATCCAATTTTCCCCCTCCCAAACCAGGGAATACACAATAACCCATCTTAAGATGCACTGCTGTGCCAGCTTCATTTAAGACCAAAAGGAAAATAACGGTTTTACAACAAAGCAATAATTGAGACAAACAAGTGCTTGAAAGGCATCAGCCCACGCAGGAGCAGGGATTCATTTGTGTTCCCTCTGAGGGTGGAACAGGCTCCAGAGTCCAGAGCAAAGTTCTCAGTGGCGGCTCTAGGGACTGGTGCTCCTCAAGGTAAGATACTGGTTGTTTAATCACCTCAGATGTGCCCCTTAAGCAGGGAGGAAGGTGCTGATGAGCATCAGGGGTCACCAAGATCGATGGCTCTGTCTGCTCCCCTCTCCCTGCCACGTCCTGCTGCCTCTCCAGCAGCTGGAGCAGCTTCTGGACAGGTACAGCCCCTGATCAAAGAAGAGCAGAAAGAGATGTCAAGTTTCCAGGACATCTTCATTGAAGACTGTGGTGATGGGTAGTTAAAAAAGTAAAGTCCTTTCTTGCATGGCGAAATCAGTCTCATGAAGGCAGAGTGGTTACAGTCAGAGCCAGCATGCAGAAAGCCTCTGACACAGTGTCTTGGGTAATGGAACCAAAACTGTAATTCTTTTTCATCTGTTGGAAGCAGCTGGGGAGATGTTTTTTTTCTTTATCTCATGTACCTCTGGGGGGAGGGGGGCAGATGCCTTCTGATCATGGCTCAGCTGTTCAAACCAGGTGGGGCAGTGTTCCTTATCTCTTTCACCACCCGTCCTCCCTCCAGGGGATATCTTCTGCTAATGGGCCATGAAGGCTCACCAAGGACAGGACACATTCCATCATCTCAGTGTGAGATGCTCCACCCAGTGAGATGCTCCAACCATTCCTACCTGGATAAAAACTGAGATGTAGGAACACCAGGGATCTGGCTTCACCCAGTTCCTGGAAGAAGACTGGACCCTTCTCACCATCACTGGATCCTTCTCACCATCACTGGACCCTTTTCTCTCAGGATCATCTCTGCTCCAACAGAACCACATCTGCCACTCCAGGAGGACTTACTGTGGACTGCTTCCAACAGCCTGACCAACAGGGTGTCAGGTTGTAGCTCTGACTCTGTCAGGGTTTTCCAAAATTGTTTTTTGTTTGTTTGCTTGTTTGTTTGTTTTATTCCTACATTTGTTAATATTCCTAGTAAAGAACCATAATTCCTATTCCCAAATCTTTGCCTGAGAGCTGTTAATTGCAAAATTATAATTTGGAGGGGGTTAAGGGTTTATATTCTCCATTCTAAGGGAAACTTCAGCTTTCCCTGGCAGATACCTGTCTTTGCAAACCAAGACACAGAGAATCTCTAAGTCCCAAGCAGAAATGACAGCCACAGCAGCAGCCACAGCACCCCTAGTTTGTGTCCTGTGAGCTCTTACCAGTAGCAGTTGCCACAGTAGCAACTATACTACCATACATTGGTATAGGTGTTTTTGTAAGTCCTGTGTGTGTATATTCTCAAAGTAGTGCATTTTTATTCTATTTTTAGCCAATCAGGTACTTACACTTTTCTATAGACTTGCTGAGCCAATGCTAAGTTAAGATTAATGTGTGAAGGCAAACACAAAATCTTACAGAAATTCTGCTTATATAATTCCATTTCTTCCATCTAGGAATTTTCAGCAAGGCTACATTATTTTTGTTATCACTAGAATTTAACTAATTTTGCAAAAGGCAACTCCACTTGAACTTTAAACTAGGTATTGGGTCTTTTTCTTACTTAACTAACTCAGTCTCTTTTTTGCTAAGGCACTTAAAAGATCCTCTTATTTACTTAAAATTAAACTTGTATTTCTACCTCATGTCTGTGTGGATTTATGTACTTTAGTTTCTCTGAAGGTTCTAATTCAGTCCTCACATTTCTGGGCACTCCTGGGCCTGTGTGGATTTGGGCCAGGGGGATTCATACTCCAAGAAAGAGCTACTTTTGGATGTAAAAAAAGCAATTTCCATCATAGAGTAACTGTCAGGTTTTGCACACAAACAAGAAACAGAAATTGCACTTCCCAGAGAGTGACATGGAGCTGACGCTTGCTGGGCACACATGACCTGGGTTTGGAACTTGCCTGGAGCATTGATTAGCCAAGGATAAACAAATAACTGTCCTGGTTTGGAAAGACAGGTATCCACCAGGGAAAGTTGAAGCTCCTCTTGGAATGGGTAATGTAAACCCCCTCCCTCCAAATTATTATAATTTTGCAATTAAGGGCTTTCAGGCAAAGATTTGGGAATAGGAATAACAGTTCTTTACTAGGAATATTAACAATACAAATGTAGTAGGAAAAAAAACCCATCAAAACAAACAAGCAAACAAGCAAACAACAATTTTGGAAAACCCTGACAGAGTCAGAGCTACAACCTGACACCCTGTTGGTCAGGCTGTTGGAAGCAGTCCACAGTAAGTTCTCCTGGAGTGGCAGATGTGGTGCTGTTGGAGCAGAGATGATCCTGAGAGAAAAGGGTCCAGTGATGGTGAGAAGGGTCCAGTCTTCCTCCAGGAATCAGGTGGAACCAGATCCCTGGTGTTCCTGAGTCTCAGTTTTTATCCAGGTAGGAATGGTTGGCTACTCCCGCTGGGTGGAGCATCTCCCAATGGGATGATGGAATGTGTCCTGTCCTTGGTGAGCCTTCATGGCCCATTAGCAGCAGATATCCCCTGGAGGGAGGACGGGTGGTGACAGAGATAAGGAACACTGCCCCACCTGGTTTGAACAGCTGGGCCATGATCAGAAGGCATCTGCCCCCCTCCCCCCAGAGTTACAAGAGATAAAGAAAAAAACATCTCCCCAGCTGCTTTCAACAGATGAAATAGAATACATGTTTTTTTAGGTTCTATAACCCAAGACAGTAACACTGCCTTTGAAAGATGTGACAGACTGCAGGGGGCCTCCAGGTGCAATGAAACTGCAGCCAGAGTTTGTTCACCCCCAGAAAAATCCATGTATTAGTAGGAAACGTAGCTTCTCTTTTGTAAGTGTCTGCCATAGTTGTTCTAACAGCCATGATGCATGAGCAGGACTCTCCTCTTGATTCTAGGGACAGTGAAGACATTTATAATGAGGGAGGGAAAAAAAAATCAAGGCTATTCTTAGAATAAACTATAATTAGTCATGACTGAAATTTGTATGCTGTTCTTTACTGTCTGGAAACAAGATAGGTGGGTAAAATATCCAACTTGCATGAAATTTCTTGATAGAAAGTGCTGTATTGACCCCATTTCCACTTGGTTTAGGCATTTTTAAAAAGACTGTGTTTAAAAAATCTGCCTTGTTTCTTCCCTTGAAGTAGATTCCATCTCTCCAAGTCAAGAGATGAAAAGTAATTTTGGGTTGGATTTGTACTGGCTAAGAGGCATGCTTACAGGGTGAGATTTGAAAGTCAGCATCTGTACCCTTGGATTTCTCACATCCAGAGTTTTCATGTCCAGAGTTGTCTTCAAGGTAAGGGCTGCTGTTTCTGCTCCCCACTGAGGTCAAATACTGCTCAAGATCAGAGCATCACTCAAAGTATTCTCACCCTCAGGGCACAGGAGTGCCTGCTGAGCTTGACTGGACCCCAAATCTCTAGCAAATGCTCACAAGTGACACCCACCATCCTTTCTCTCTTTTACAGGAAGCCTCTTTTTCATTTTATAGGAGGCCACTCTAAAATAGGACCAAAACTCAGAAACTCATCTCCTGCTCTTACACAAGAGGAAATTGCTGACTTTCTTCTGGTTCATTGTAACAAAACCTCGAGTGATATGATTCACGTTCCTTTCCGAGGGAAGGTGAGATGGTCTTTGTTTCTAGTGGCACCATCAAAGCAAGAACAGGCTTTTATCAATTTAACAAAGGCTGAGCAGATGCTGCAGTCTTATCATAAGTGGCATCAACACAAATGTAGACAAATACAATACTAGTGCTTGAGATCACTTTGTGCTCTCTAGCACTCATCCAGAAGCAGAACTGGGATTGGCAGCTGAGCCTCCAGCCTTCAGCATCATTGTCCTAATGCTAAACCATCAGCAAACATTTGCCTTGCTTTCCTTTTAAGCTACATCTGCTGCAATTACGTATTTACAAGGATGCCCTGATCAGCATCGCTGACTTTTAATCTTCAGGGTAACTTTCTCATACCACTGTAGGTGTCGTTATTATCACAGATCAAAAGACTTGATGAACCCTGTGCTGGATGAAATGCAGGAACCTCCTGCAAAGAGAGACCCCTCTCTTCCTACTTTCAGTGTGAACATTCAGTGCTGTTCCTCTGAGCTGGGCATTTAACTCTGCTTTGAAAGCAGCTGTTGATGCTCCTGAGCACAACTTGTCCAAGATTTGCATGAAGGCTGCTGATCCAAGCTGTGAACCAGTACTGGTGGTTTGCCTGTAGGGAACATGCTGGGAAATGCCTTATTTTTATCATTTG
This sequence comes from Phylloscopus trochilus trochilus, assembly GCA_016584745.2. Lineage (NCBI taxonomy): Eukaryota > Metazoa > Chordata > Aves > Passeriformes > Phylloscopidae > Phylloscopus > Phylloscopus trochilus. The sequence goes on from WQNJ02000015.1 coordinate 27,749,196, forward strand.
CTGAAAGACAGAATCACAGAATGAACTGTGGAGTGGCCCATTTTGAAAGGGGACTTAAAGATCATCTCGTTCCAATTTCCTGCCATGACCTTCCAAGCTCCTTCCAACCTGGCCTTGGACACTTCCAGGGATCCAGGGGCATTCACAGCTTCTCTGGTCACCCTGTGCCAGGGCCTCCCCACTCTCACAGGGAAGAATTTCATCCTAATATCTAAATCTGCTGCCTTTCAATTTAAAACCATTCTAAAAGAGAGGCACAACCCCCTCTCCCTCCCTGCTGCCCACTCATTTTTTGACAGCCCAGGCCACAGGTGGTTTTTGGACTGTGAGTGCACTTGGCCAAGACATGTCCAGCCTCTCCCCCAAGTCTTTCTCAGCAGGGCTGCTCTCGAGATATTTGAAATACTAAAATTACAAGGAAAATCGCTTCACCTCTTGAACCAGATGAAGACAGAACATTTAATTATAGCATTTCCGAGCCATCCCTCATCCCCCCACAAAGTTTGCTGCAAGGGCAACATAGACAGAACACGCAGCACACTGCAAAACCAGCTTTGCTCCATTTCAAGTGCTTGCAAACTTTGCTCCCTGGCACTGTGGCAGTGCTTCCTCGCTGCAGCAGCTGAGAGCACAGCCCGTGCCATCCTCACCCCCTCATCAGCAGCAGGGAGTGCTGCAGGAGGAACAGAACCCACTGCTCTCAGCCTCAAAGCAGCCCTGAAATAAAGGTTTCCCATGCTTAGCTGTTTGTAAAGGGCTCAGTGCATATTTGACATGATGCTTTTGAAGTCACCGAAGCTAACACGGTGAAAAATCCCTTTGTTGGGTTCGCCCGCGCAAGTGTTGGAAAGTTCAGAGGAAAACTGAATATGCAGATGTTTTTACTAGTGAAAAGGAAGGAATGTTCTCATAAGACAGAGGGGAAAAAATCAAGCTATTTCCTAATTTATGTATAAGAGTTTCTGCGTTTTAATAACTAATAGAAGGAAGCCTTATGGATTGAGGGGGAACCACAGGAATTTTTAAAAGGTGTGTAGTAGTGATAAGCTGAATTCAGCCATGGAAAATAGATGTCTCCTTTCCCTGTAATCCATAACATTAAATGTAATTGTGGAAACCTTTAGTATTGATTCCTTAAAATAAAATAGAATTATTTTAATTAAAAAAAGCCCTCTATTGCCGGCCTTAGACACATATATTGAGAACTCTTCTGACTTTCACTGTTCTGTAAGGCTATGATCTCTCTTTTCTTTTATTTCTCTAAATTCATGTAGGCATAATTTTGTTAGTTTTTTCTCTTCAGTTGAACATAGTATAGTAACATGCTAAATATTTGTATTTTATGGAAAATGAATGTTCAGCAAGCAAGAAGAGAGGAACTTCTTTAGGTGTCTGTTTGGATGTGTTCATCTGAAAATGCACTATCCTCTGGCCCAGCTCACAGCTGCAGGCTGCAAAGTATCAAATTCAGCTTTTTAAACTTCAGGTTCTTCAGGAACCCAAAATGCAAAGTCAAAACCTCAGGTTTATTTAGCAGCCATCACCACCATCTAACATGGAATGCACTCATTAGCTGAGCCCTCCTGGGCACTGCAGAGATGGAACCTCAGTGCTGCAGGTTGAATTTCAGGTCTCCACAGGTGCTGGCCTGATTGAGCCAATGAACCACAGGGAAAATGTCCATTGACTCCCAGAGGTGGCTTTGCTAACTGGGCCACATTGAGATGAGTCAGGGAGTGGTGACATCAGCAGGACTCACTTCTCAGTGCAGGCTGGAGGAACCAGCTGAGGACGGGATTTCATATCCAACCCCAAGCTGCACCCAGGGGAGTTGATCTGGTTGCCCACTCAATTCTGGCCTCTGCTATGGCTGCAGAGGCACCCATCCCACTCACATAGCACCTCAAAAAATATCCTAAAATATCTCACTGTAATGCTCAGTGCTAATTTCAATCTGCATTTAGGATAATAAAATTAGAAAATAATAGCAGAAGGTGATTAACCAACCAAAGGAGATTCCTACTTTTGCATCATAATCTTATTATCTCTGCCTAAAAAATATTATGACCCATTATCAGAGAGAATTAATACTAACATGTCTAACACAGCAGATGAACTTCCCTTTTTTAACAGTTCTCCTCTCCTGAGGATATATGCTGGCATTAGCTCAGACAATTTACAATAACTTCTGGCTTTAAATCAAAACTTGACTGTAAATTCATTTGAAAAACCTGTGCACAGTTCCCCTACAATTACACCAACATTTCTCTAGGCATGGAGACAATAATTTCATCTTGGGCAGAGAAGGTGACTGGCTGTGTTGGGAATATTAAATAAACATTCAGCAAAAGAAAGCTCTTTCTCCTACCTTACATGTGGCTATCCACCTATTCAGCAAACACACAAGCAGAATTTCAGGGAATAGTTTTATATGTTTAACTTTCTGAAAAGTTATTTTTCCTTTTTCAACACAGTTTTCTTGTGAAATTTTGGATGATCAGTTAAAGCCTGAATGCCTCAGTGAGGAAAACCTCGAGCTGCCCCTGGACTGGAGCTGACCTGGGGCTCAGAGAAAATCAGATATTCACTCTGGAACCCAGACTCTGAGCAGGCAGCAGTTCCCAGCAAGAGCAATATCAAACCTCTTTATCTAGCCATCCACTGTTATTCACTGCTGCATTCTATTTCCTTCAAAACTCAGACATCCTAAAAGAAAAACCTCAAGGCTCCCATGTGCTGCCTGCCCTCCCTCAACATATTTTTGGGTTGTGTTTGTTGTTTGGTTTTGTGGTTTTTTTGGGTTTTTTTTTGGTTGGGTTTTTTTGTAAATTGGAAACTGCAGGAAATAAAGGAACTTCACATGCAAGAAATAAATTCAGATATCATGAAAAGTCCAACTAAATAAAAAAAACCTGGAAAACTCAGAGCTGCTACTGCATCCATCCTCAGAGTCCCCTGTTGTGGCAGAGCTCTGAAGGAGCCTCCAAACAGCGTGTGATTTTATAGACCATATGATCTGCAATATTTACCATGCATAATGGAAATAGATAAGGCAAAGCAAACAGCTTGAATTTTGTATTTCCTTGCTTTTTATTTAGTCTAGGTTGTTAGCACCATGTGAATGTATATTTGGGAGTCTCTGTGTTTGTGTGTGTGTGCATATGTGTGAAAATATAGGTATAAACAAACACACAGAGTCATTTCACTGGATTTCTCACACATCAGAAAGAATACTTTCTGAGCCACCAGCTTTAAATTCCTAAAATTTCTGGGGAAAAAAAGGAAAGGCACTGCTCATTTTGGTCAGAATTGGGGAAAAAAACCCACATTATGTTCATTTTTTCAGCTTCTGTGATCTCTTGCTGTCCCTACTCTGTGCTGCTTTGTGGAACTCTTGAGTTTTAATAACAACAAATGCCAACACCTACAAACAGAGTAGTTGACCATTGTTTTATAACTTGAAAATGCACTGCTACAAAGTGTTAAGCATGTGAGATTAAATGGGAAATTCTAACTGCACTCTTTTTTATTTAGCAGTACATACAGGAGTAGGGAATAGAGGTTCACAGGAATTTTAAAGCAGAAGAAATATTTGTATTGCATTGAAAATGTAGAGGCACACATTCAAAAGCAATTCATCTACAAATAAAAATAGGTGCACAAGTCCTAGGTCATATTGCCAACATCTGGCTTGCTTGGCTGGACCTATGTTTGAAACCTCTGGTAGGGGTGGGGGCAGAGAATAAATATTTGAGTAATTCAATATATCAAGTCTTACCCACTCTCCCTGTGTTGAGACTTATAGGGTCATTTAATTTTCTTTTATTATTCAAATTTTATCTCTGGAAGTTTGTACCCTCAAGATTTCCCCTTGCAATCACTGCTCACTAGTATGCATTCCATATACACCACCCACTTTGCTTGAGATCTGCTCCCACCAATTTTAACAGTTCCACATTTATCTATAGTTTTCTGACAAAAACAGTTACATTAAAATGTTATTGCCATCAATAAGCTTGGGCTTTTTTTAGTTAGATTTTTTATTTCTTTATTTGTCTGATTATTTTTTTTTTGTGATTTGGAGTTCTTTTTCCTTTCTCTAATGTTTAGGAAGGTTTATTCTTGAGTTCATTATAACACATGTAAATTTGCTTATTTTTAGAAAATGTCCTTTAACACTCTGGGTTCATTGTCAGAGTCTGTGGTGCTAATAGCTGTGTTAATAAAATTATTATCTACAGTGAAGAAATTGCTTTCCATACAAGGAAATTTAATGAGATGGAAATTTTCAGGAACTGAGCTGATTCTCAGCAGTGCTTTGGTAGACTCTCATAACATCTGCCCATGTGCAGGCTGCAAGTACTCAATGCTAGGAGAGATGTCATTAAATTAACTCTGCTTTTGTGTTTCACACACACATGCTCCTCCCCTTAATAAATTAACTTGGTTAGATAAATGCTAAGAAATCTCTCTGTTTATTGATCAGGTCTTCCCTCTTTAGGCGAATTAGGTTCAGGAACACTGCAGGGTCAGGCTTTTTTATTGGTGTCATCTCCCTGGAGGAATGAAGCACTGAGTCCATGTATCCATTACATCCCAGTTGTGAACAGGATCTGGGAGATCCTTCTGCCCTTATTAGCCTGACAGGAGGAATGTATTTAACATTTTTTTGGCATTATCCCCCACTATAAGGCACACGAAAAGAACTCCACATTTCCCTTACTCTGCTTAGACCCTTGTGCCCTTTCCTGCCCAGACGATTCCTGCCCCACTAAAGATTCAGGAGGGGATTCATGAGCATTTGGAGATGTAAATTTTGATACCTGGAGCTGTTTCCTTTCACTCTGTTTTTTCCTCTCAGCCCAAACAAGTGTTCCTCCCCAGGAAGAACAGGAGGACTGACCAGCTTTGTTATGCAAACATTAGGAATAAAAATGTTACTCGTGTGTGTTCAGCCATACACAACATCCACAGACAAAGATGCAAAGGCTATAATGCAGTCACTAAGTGGCCTTTTGAGACCTGCTTTTATTACCAAATCAGTGGGAATTATGAATGACAAAGCTGAGGTTTTCAGGAAAGCACAGACATCAAGAGAATATTCAGGATTTTGTTTCTACCCTTGCTGGGTGAGTAATTCATAACCTGCATATAAGTGCATTTTAATTTCATTTTTGTGTAACACAGAGAGAAGGAAAGCTGTCCCCTGCCTTGTTTCTGTTTGCTACCTTCATCAAGCTTCTGCATATTAAGCCTGTCCTTGCTTTACTCCTGACTGCTCCTTCTCATCTCTTCTCCAGACTCCATCTCCTGACATTCACGATTAAGGAGCCCTCCATTCAAAGCAAAAGTAAGTGACTTTATCATTTGATTGTAGATCCTAAGGAGCAAAGCCTCTAAAAGATTAAATATTTAATCCTTTGATCTCCCATGCTGGCAAATGCCCTATCTATTTTATAAAGCAGGTTGACAAAAGAATTATGGGGCCCGGGATTTGTGTAATGAGGCAGCATTAAACCTTGCTCTCCTCTGTGCCAAAATAGCAGAATCACGTTTTTCTGACATACAATATTAATGCAAACTCACTATTCATGGTGCTTGGGGCTCAAGTCAACACAGATGCTATTGCAAACGTTATCATGTGATGGTTTTAACAAGGCAGGTGGAGCCAAATCACTGAATATATTCAGAAACAACCATAAAAAAGTGAGCAAGTCCATCAGACAGAAAGAGGTGTCCAAGTTGTACAGAGCAGATCAATGTCTCTCAGGGTGGGGAAAGGAAATCTGTTTACAGGAGGCTGGAGAAGGTCAGGCTGGTACTGAGTGAGAGGGCAGAGGGGAATCAGGAAACTGCTATCCAACCCACAGAACCCATCTGGGGAAGCTACCAGAATAACCTATTAAGCACTTTGAACACACCTTGGCCAGGTTTTAACAAGAAAAAAAATCTATTCGCCATTTTGGGTTTATCTGTAGATAAATGGGTTTTTATGTTCTTAGATAAACTCTCAGTGTCACCAAACTGAGGCCACTTAAAGTTTAAGAAAGACAAACTTCTTAAGGACAAGGACAGTGGAAAAGTTTCAGCTGTAGTCACCATGAAAACGTGGTAAGAGCTCTAGGCTCTTTAAGCAAGAACATATAAACACAAAAGCAATCTTCCAGTATTTAAATTCCATCAGTAACAGGTCTGTGACTGATTGTATATCAACCTTATTAAACTAGACATATCCAGCCTTATTTGCACCAGAGTTACATGTTGAGGTGATTCTGAGGGTTGGTAAGCTTTGGAATAAGTTACATAGAAAAAAACCAAACCCAAACCCAAACCAAACCAAACCAAACCAAACCAAACCAAGCCAAGCCAATAACAACAACAACAACAACAACAAAATCCAAACCAAAACTACAACATTTAAGGGACTTTTTTTTTTTTCAAAAGAGCTAATTGACATATTTCAGAAATTGTTTAGAAATAATAGATCCTCCTACCCTCTGTCTCTGACAAACTAGTTACATTTCTCACCACAATTCCAACTCAGAATTTCTGTGGCTTCTCCAGTAACTCTCTCAAAACAATGTCCTCGGGCAAAGATGTGACAAGCATTTAACACAGGCTCAAACCAGTGCTCCACACAGTTAAAAACTTCAGAGAATTCTAAGGGGAAACCCCTGCCTCTCCAGCAGATTAAGGAATCTCTGGAAGGGATTATCACTCCTCATTTTAAGATTAAAAATGCTACATTACACACTGGCACAGTTACAGCAGACAAGTAATCCTTTGCCTTCCTGAGGTATTCACAGGAAATCTTCATTCCTTGTTAAAAAAAATCAATACCAGAATGTGATAGAAATCTAAATTAACACCTCTAACTTAGAAATGAAGACAACCCATCGAAATTCAGTAAGGAACAGAATTTTCTGCCCTTAAAAACTGGACTTGGAGTTGTTTTAAAACACTGAGCTATTTAGAACTGATGGTCCAGATGGAAACATCAACTTCATATCATTGAAATTTTCAGCCAAAGATGGAAAGATAATGGTCAAATCTGCTTCTGTCTTTAAAAAAAACAAACCAAACCAACCAACCAACCAACCAAATAATAGCTTTTAGTCAGAGAGGGAATCAATTGCAAACCAGTCCCAAAAACTAATATCTGCTTGGTTTACTGTAAATGTGGTTAAAGAGATGTCACTTATCAATTTATGCTTCCAGTCTGCTCTATATTGCAGAAATTACCAACAAAATAAGCAGAAGTGACCACTGAAATAAGCTGGAAATTCATCTGAATTTGTACCTTTTCCCTGTGTCTCCAGCACCAGGGCAGGTACAGTCTGCTCTCATTCCTTTGAAAGTTTTATCTCCTCTCATATCTACCAGTGTCAAACAGACTGGGCAGTGATTTTCTATTAAGACTGGGGAATCTTTCAAGGTGCCTCAAAAATTCTTCCTCAGGGTGTAACAGAAGGGAAATCCCATAATAACACAGGGAGCAGAAAAGGAGAAATATTTAGTATTAGAGGTGCTCTGCATGAACCTGTTCATTGATAATGGTCTGACATCAAAGAATGTCTCTCTTCCTACTGACATTTAAATCTAAAAGCCTGATTCACCCACATCCTTAACAAACATACAAAATTTGTATTTATACATTTCACTTGCAGCATATCCCGTTATACAATCCTACAAGTCTTGCAGTGCACTGCAATGGGTCAAAAAATACTCACTTTGCCCAGCTTAAACTTCCTATTCCAAATTTTGGAGGGTGATTTCCACTCTTGTAAGATATTTTTATGTAATAGTGCCATCATTGTAACTGTCTATGTCCTTCCCAGTACTTCAAAATACCTCTGCTGTTGTCAGAAATGTAGTCAGTCCAGGATATATCTGTACTGTGATGCAAAAGGGGTTGAAATGCCCCAGTAACACATGCTGGAGTTAATTTATTTCAGTTAATTTTGATGTGGTTTTGAGGTCCATTAACAATTACTGCACATCCTGGTGTGCACACCCCAGTCTCATTTCAAACTGGGTGTTTCTCACCCAGGGATGAGCAATGTGCTTATCCCCTCCAGTGCTGAAAAACAAGCAATGAAAAACCCAGAGAGAAGCTGATATAGATTTCTTCTTGGACTGAAAATATAAACATTGGAATGGATGGCACCCATGGAATTCTGTCAGAGATAGGTGCAAAGCATCACCTCTGCTTTCAAATTCAGATAATCCTATTAAACCGGATGCATTTGGGCCACAAAATAAAATATTCCATCACAGGACCAAAATGAGGGTTTTTAGATGTTTTTTAGGCCAGGACGAAGCTGGGATTGCTGCTGCAGGATGAGGGGAGCAGCCATAGGGCTCATCAGTGAGAGCATTCACCTGCAGTGTGTGCACTCAAACCCCTGCTCTGCCTGTTTGAAGTGAACACTACACATCCTCTCCTCCTCCAGACTTTGCCTTCTCTCACAGGGCTGGTCTCTCTCACACAGTTGAAAGCTGAAGTGACTCTTTGGGGACACCCTGGTGATCTCCTAATGCCTGACCCTGCTGCTCTGATGTGGCCACAGTCTGGATCCTTGGCTGCCTCCTCTGGGGCCACAGGGACTCCATCCACATCCCACTCTGATCACAGATGTGCTGCTGGCCACAGCTCCTTCAAACAGACACATTGCCACAGGAAAAAAAACACAAAAAAAACAACAAACCAACAAAAAACAACCAACAGCTCCAGTTATTTCCTTCACACATTTTTTTTTCCTTTAGCCCTTGTCTTGTGTTGCAATGCAAGATGTATTCTATTCCCATCTGTTGAAACTGGTTGAAGAGGTGTTTTTCTTTATCTCGTAACTCCAGGGAGAGGGGGCAGGTGTCTTCTGTCCATGGGCAGCTGTTAAACCAGCTGGGGCAGTGTTCTTATCCCTGCCAGGACCCACCCTCCCTCCAGGGGTATCTGCTGTCCATGGGCCATCCAGGCTCACTGCAGGGCTGATCCAATTCCATCAGCCCATGGGGAGAGGCTCCACCCAGGGGAGGAGCCCAGCATTCCCAGCTGGATCCAAGCTGGGATCCAGAGCAGCAGGGCAGCCTGTGTGCACTGCATTCCCAGAGGAACCCAGACCCATCTCAGCACCACTGGACCCTCCTACAGGATCATCTCTGCTCCAACAGAACCACATCTGGCACTGCAGGAGGGCTAACTTGGACTGCTCCCAAGACCCTGACCAACAGGGTGTCAGGTCATGTTCTGACTCGGTCAGGTGTTTTTTTGGTGTTTTTTTTTTTTTTTTTTTTTTTTTTTTTTTTGTTTTTTTTTTTTTTTTTTTTTGTGTTTTTTTTTTTGTTTTTGTTTTTGTTTTTGTTTTTTGTTTTTTGTTTTTTGGTTTGGTTTGGTTTGGTTTGGTTTGGTTTGGTTTTTTTTTTTTGGTTGGTTGGTTGGTTGGTTGGTTGGTTGGTTTTTTGTGGTTTTTTTCGTGTGTGTTTTGTTTTCTTTTGTTTTTGTTTTGTTTTGTACTACTACATTCTTAATGTTCCTAGTAAAGAACTGTTACTCCTACTCCCATACCTTTGCCTGAAAGCCCCTGAATTTCAAAATTATAATAATTCAGAGGGAGGAGGTTTACATTCTCCATTCCAAGGGAAGTTCCAGTTTTTCCCTGGCAGACACCTGTCTTCCCAAACTACGACAGCCCTGATCAGCCCAAAGCAATCTCTGAGGGGTTGTTCCCCCCCACAGTCACAGCTCACTGAGATGTGCAGCAGCAAATTTGGGTGGGTAAGACCATGGAGCAGCCTGAAGCTACCCTTAATCCAGACATGTTCATGGCAGCAGGAATTTCTTAATAACTTCAAATTCTCCTGTTCCTACACTTAAGATTAAGGACAGTTTTTGTTAGAATATTATGGCAAGCCTTGTCCATGAGCAGAGCCACGTTCAATGTCATCCCAAACTGGCTCAGTTTGTGTTTGTGCCCTTCAACTCACTCCACCTCTTCCTGAAACCCAAGAGCATCTCCAGACCTTGTACAGGGTGCAGGTGCATCTGTAAGGAGCACAGTGACAGCACACGGAGTGGCAAAGGCAGATTAGAGAAGACTACAGGGCATGATGGCAAATAAATTCAAATCCATAGGAAAAAAATGGATAAGAGAGCTTCACATAGGCTTTTGTTTCACAAGTAATCACCTAATTTGTTTTCTGAGATCTATTTTACTTGTGCAGTTATGGTGTTTTCCTCAATGAAAGGTTTCCAATAAGTCATGAGAAGTTCAGTATTTTATGACTTTTATTAGGCTTTAATTTAACCAAATGCTTCTCTGCACCCTCCTAATGGCTCAAGGGAAATGAGGGGATCTGTTATAAACTATAACACACCTAATTCTTCTCTTTCCAATCCATCATCTTTAATTTTGCAATAAAGGTAATCAGAGGTATTTTTTTAAGGGCTGCATTGTTCTCTGATGCCTGTAAACAGGGATAACCTTGGGGAAATCTCTGAGCACACTCTGGATGTGCTTTGCAAGAGTGGCTCTGTTAAGTGGCTTCTTTGTCAGTCCCAGCACAAAATGCTCTGGCCTGCTATTCTTAGTCTGGCTTGCAGACCTTCTTCTTTTTGAATACAGATGACTGGGTCATGAAATTTAATTTAAATGATATGGTTTTCTAAACTAAATGGTAATCCATAAAGAAACAAACATTCAATCTGCAGCTGAGGATTTATCAAGCAAATGCTGTTCAAACTGTGTATGAACTAATAAAACTCTGAGCTGCTCTCTTTAATGTATTTCATCTTGCTTGTGAAATCCATTTTACGTTACACAGGTTACATAAGTGAGTGCTAATGAAAAAAAGCCATTTCACAATCAAAACTAAGCCAGGGTCCTTTGTAAAAGCTTCATGTGTGCAGAGCTGCAAAATGCAAATAGGGCAGCAAAGTGTTACCGCCGTGTTTCGGTGTGATTTTAACAAATCGCTTTAAACAACCACAGAAAACAACTGCATGCTGCAAAACACACAAATTCAGGGAAACATCTGCTTGGAAGCTCAGCGTGCAACTGTGATCACATCAGTGTGAAAATCTCTCACTGTTTCAAGGGGAAACTGTATTTGATTGAAAACACTCATATATCCTTGACTGAAAGCTTGGGAAGTTTTTCCAAGTAGTATATAGAAAAGAGAAATATTTTCCAAAAAGAAAGCAGAATACGTTGGTGTGATTTGCATGTTTCATTAGAAAGCTGTCTCCTAAGCCTGAAAGAGAGCACTAGAATTTTGTTACAAAGTTTTTTTTTGGGTTTCAAAATAATTTTTTTTTTTCCTTTGGATATACATGACTATTAACTGAAGCCAGCTGAAAATTGGAAATCTTAATAGAGGTTTGGGGAAAAGTGACCTGACAGAGTCTATGGCTGATCTGGAAAAAATTAAAGTCTAAAGACATAGACATAGACATAAAGTCTAAATAATTAAGAATATTTCTGAGTCGAAACCTACACTGCTTTATGACTACAAATACACTACTTGTATAAGCATTTTTATTTGTTTTTGTAAATATTATGGTGTTGCCTTTCTAACTAGGCCATAAAGTAACCATGTTACTTTCAGTAAATGCTGTATATTCTCAAATCTTAAAAAATGTGTATTTTTCATTTGGATTATTCTTGAGACTTAGCACCTTTTTGGTCCTATCTTGTTTAGCATTTGTTTTATTGCTAAGCATATAATATTTAATATTTAATTAAGCAGCTAATTAAATAACCTTTGTCTTAGCCTTTCATTTTCTTCCTCACAGAAAAATCAAAATAAATTCACCTTGCCTGTATCCCAGCCTCAATAGCAGCAAATTAAAATGAGAGTATTTCACTTGACAAATTTCATCCATCCATCTGTTCTAAACTTTTCTGTCAAAAGCCCCAAAAATATACCTGCTGTTTTCCTAATAACCAAGCACAGAGCAAAACCTGTGATGTGGAAATGAGCAGATGATGACATTTGCCTGCTGGCCTAATGTGTATTAGGGTTTGACACTTGTCTATCTTCCTTGTCAGCTCGGAAGTTATCTGGATTTGTTCAAAGATATTGCCACACTCCCAAACAGACAACATGTTTCTCTCTTTATCACATCTGACACACAGTGCTAGGCAATAATAGGAAGAAAAATACTGCTGCTATTTTCAAATCTACTTAAATATCACTTCTTGCATTTCTGCCCCAAAGGGATGACAAGGTGAATTAATTTACTGGGGTTTGGAACCACCAAGTGTCCCCTGATACTTGACTCAAGTATCATACATAATATTTTATAGGGAATTTTAGAGTGGTACAAGTTTGCCATGTGTGTCACCAAATGGATGTCAGAGTGCAGCAGTTTTTCTAACGTCAGGCCTTGTTTTTCACACTAATGGTTATGATGGTGAATTTCTACTGGATTTGTAAGGAGATTTGTGGATTTGTGAGGAGAAGGGGATCCCAAATACTGCTCTTTAGATATCAAACCCAACCCAGGTGCCTTCAGGAGGGATCACCTCTCACGCCTCCAAACCTCCTCGGACACTGCTGAAGCACCACTGCAGAGGGAGCAGGTTTGCCACACTTACAGCAACAAAACAAAGCTGCAAGGGCTATAAATCCCACATCCATGGGATGCACCACCCGGCCCTCCCGCTGGAGTCCAGCTGTTCACACGGCTTTGTCCTGTTAACTCCCTGAAACACGGGGCTGAGAAATGCAGTGTATTGGGTGAGACACAGGGGTCACCTGCTAAGGGAATTGCTCTCCTCTCTGCCATTTACACTTCCACTGTTTCTTCTGCATGCCCTCCTCCCACTTCTGCTTGGCTTCCTGATTTCAGCCCACGGATGCTGGGAGCTGGGCACTCTAGCACGCAATTTTTTGGTTTGTAGAACTCACAGGAGAATAAACTCCCTAATTCTCTGTTAAAAAAAAAATGGAGTATTTTTTTTTCCGAGGTCATATTTAGTTTGTCCCCTTCTTTTAAACAACAGAAAGAGCCTGATTAAAAGAAAAGGTCAAGCTCCAATCTTCACACAGGTCTTGGCAACTGAGTGAAATAATCATAAATCCACAAGAAAACAAAGGAAGAAAACACTGAAACCATCTGTTCCTGGGGGAGGTAGAGGAAGGAAATTCTATTTTGAACAATGTATGTAAGACCTGCACCATTCAATAAGATAACATGCAATTCCTGGATCCCTGGAGCTCCTTCGAAAGCCTTTATTGAGACACTTTTATCTATTGCTTAAAATGTCACAATATTTTATATTTTTATATATACACATATAAAAATGGTGTCCTTTTCCACTTCCTTAAGCTCACAAACACAAAAACTTTTAATCTTTACAAAAAGTCATAAGTAACCCAGCCTGCCATAATCCAGTAGAACAGTTTTTCTGGCTAAATAAAATTCTTTTAAGTGTGTTGGCAATGTAAAGCAATGACAATTACACCAGTAGCAATCAATGGCCATTATTATATGCAGCTTCAGCCTGCTTTGATAGGGAAGGTTCATGATTTGATATTATTAAAATAACATTAACTATCCCTGCCTAGGTGTATTTCACACTTCACACACATTTACTGGAGAATCTGAGCACCTTATAAAGCAATTTATAATTTCACTTCTCTGTGAGACATAAAAATACTCTTAACACCATTTCCACTCAGAGGACTGAGGGACGTGGAGAATAATTCACTTTCCAATTTCACACGCAAAATTGTTTCCCAGAGAGGGTGCAGAAGAGGCAAGCAGAAGCCTCAGGTTGGTTCCACCTTCACTGACCACCCTTTCTCACAGACCTGCCACTGAGATTATGAAAATTTGAAATATACCTCAAAATGTTGGCTTTTCAGAATTCTTATTCAAGACTGGCATGAAAGAATATGAATTAAGACTGCTCCTTGTCCTATTTCTTATTCCTCTGGATATTTTTATTTGAATTAATTTCACAGTATGGCAATATTTTGAGGACCATAATAAAGTGTTTGAGCAGCTGTCACCTGTTCATTGATGTTTGTGAGATGCAATTATGCATCAGTATTTTAGCAAACAGACCTTGCAATAATAGGTTTAATAATAAGGCCTTGTTTCCTCTTTACGCCTTAAATGTGTCTTCTCAGTCCCCCAGTTAGCTGAGCTCCAGATTCATATCTAAGGTAATCTTAGCTTTAGGTTTTGACTCCAGTTATAATTTGGACAGGGATGGGGGAAATAAATGTACATATGAGAAGGTATTAATAGCAAATATTCACCAAGGAGATTTGAAGAGAACAGAATTAGTGACAAATAGTCGTGGAACAGAAGTATAGGCTCTTAGGGCTTTCCAAACTCAGAGTCACACAAACAATTTTTCTCAGTGCCATGGAACAATGGAGACAAACCTTTGGGATGTAATCCTTTCCCTTTGCCCTCTCTGATCACTTATTCTGCATGATGGGCTGATCTATCTTCTCCTTTCCTGAGTAATATTCCTACCACAGCCACATTCTGTTCTGCAGGATGATCTGTGAGCATTGCTTGTCAAATGGGCATTTATTATTCACCAGCAGTGCTGGCAGAATGGGAACCCCACCTCTCCACATTCTCAATTAGTCTTTATCTGCAGAGTTTTGACAGAAACAGGCCTTATCCTTTGGAAAAAAAAAAAAAAAAAGTTGTATTTAATCTCCAGACTTAGAGTATTTGACAAATTCCACCCCCACCCCCACTATGCTCAAAGTTCTATTCAAAACTGACTTAGAACCATTTCTCCTGCAGAATTTTTAGCTTTTCACCAAACTGAAAATCAGGCAGTTGTCCTGCTTCACTGTCTGCTTGCGGATGTTAAGGACAAGAGGCAAGCTGGGATCACCTGGTGTTACCTGCTGTAGAACAGGGGTAAAAAATACTGCCCCATTTGCTCCTTGTAAACTCAGTATGTCTCCTTTGCCTAAAACATATCAAACAGCTAATGATAAAACACTCCACAATAAAAGCAAATACTTTAGTAGATATGGCTGAGAATATATGAGAAGCCAACATAACTCTCCTCCTACAGTCTTATTAAAGTTGTCTGTTATAGACAAGTGAAATGAGGGGGTATAATTCCAGGAGTATAAATAGTCCTTCTGCTCTTACATCAATATTTTATGCTATTCATGGAGAATCAGTAAGGCATTATTAATTGCTTCTAGCAACACAGGTAAATTAAAGGCTGAGCTATTAACAACATTAAAACTTCAATATTAATTCCGGGAAGCCACAAAATGTACTAATGTCAGAGCTGAAAGTGGAAATGTTAAAAAAAAGAAAGGAGGTGTTGGCTTGTTTAGAGGCAAGGGCTGTGCTGTGGTTTCAGGCACAGCCTTGAACAAAAGCCACCATGTAAACTGCAGCAGCCCAGAAATAGCTTTGGGAGACAGTGAGCCCCAGGCAGGTTCTGCACTCAAAAGTCCTGTCAGAGCTGTGTAATGAGGTGTGATTTGTGCCCAAGGTACCTGTGCTCTTTGGGCAGACAAGCAACTGTGTTCTTGCTGCCAGGGCTGCTGTGCCCCGTGGGCAGGGACAGAGCAGTGCCCTGAGAGAGCCACAGCAGTCTGAGGCTGGTGTGAGCTGTGCCAGCTCTGCCCTGTCAGTCTGAGCCTGGTGAGAGCTGTGCCAGCTCTGCCCCACAGTCTGAGGCTGGTGAGAGCTGTGCCAGCTCTGCCCTGTCAGTCTGAGCCTGGTGAGAGCTGTGCCAGCTCTGCCCCTCAGTCTGAGCCTGGTGAGAGCTGTGCCAGCTCTGCCCCTCAGTCTGAGCCTGGTGTGAGCTGTGCCAGCTCTGCCCTGTCAGTCTGAGCCTGGTGTGAGCTGTGCCAGCTCTGCCCCTCAGTCTGAGCCTGGTGTGAGCTGTGCCAGCTCTGCCCTGTCAGTCTGAGCCTGGTGTGAGCTGTGCCAGCTCTGCCCCTCAGTCTGAGCCTGGTGTGAGCTGTGCCAGCTCTGCCCTGTCAGTCTGAGCCTGACGTGAGCTGTGCCAGCTCTGCCACAGCAGCAGGACCATGCCAGCACAGGGCACACAGCAGCTGTGTCAGGGACTGTTTGTAACACACACCTGGCACCAAAGGTGGTCAAAGAAGGGGCATGAGAAGTGGTGCCTTGGGAAGGCTGGCCTGAAACAGAGACTGGACAGAGCTGGAGAATAAAGCAGAGATTTATTGAAAGGCCTTTAGGATATATCTTAGGCAGGACAAGAGCCTGGCCAGGGCTACACCCAAGGTGGACCCAAAATGGTCACAAAATGGACAAACGGCCACGAGGTCCAACACTTTCATCAGTTTTGGTCCATTTGCAAATTGGGATTTAATTGTCCAGTTACAGTTTCAGGTTTTGAGGTCCCATCCTTCTTGTTCCTCCCTCCAGCCACCCTTGTTTGTGCTTTTGGGCTGAAAGTTGTCCTTGGTGTGCAGCAGGAACAGGATTTGTTTTTTGTCCCTGCTCTGTGCAGAGCTGAGTGACCCTGAATGTGAGGCTGAGAGCTGCACCTCTGGGCAGCACAGAACCTGAAAAACAGAAAAGCTCAAATTTAAGGCATCAAAATGATAGGCTGGTTTATATCTTTTCATATCATCAGCAAAACCTGAGAATCACAGACTGGTTTTGATTAGAGGGACCTTAAAGTCCATCCAGTGCCACCCCTGCCTTGGGCAGGGGCACCTTCCACTGTCCCAGGCTGCTCCAAGCCCCATCCAGCCTGGCCTTGGACACTTCCAGGGATCCAGAGGCAGTCACAGCTTCTCTGTTCCAGTAACCTCTCCTTCCAGATCAAACTCCTGGGACTACTTTTTCCCCAGCCTTGTTCATATTTGTGGGCGAACACCCTCATATTTGTGTATTCTGTGTGTCCACGTCCATCTCTTGGTATCCATGGATTGTTCAGCTCTGTCTTTGGCACAACGTGCTTGGAACCTGTGAACCAGTTAATGTCACAGAACATTTTAGAGCCTGCTTGGAAATGGACTTATAAACCCTGCAGGAAATGAAGCAGAACCAAACTGATTCTCTTTGCTTTTCCAGTGACTCACTCTATGGCAGATACAGCAGGATAACTCAGCAGTGTTGTTTGCAACTGATTTAAGTAATAATGAAAAACTGAAGCAATTGGCAGAGAAGATTTATTAAGTAATTGTGTGGCTCTGTGACTGTCTTATAGTGTCTGCCACAGCAACAGCACAGTTTTTAAAAACAGTCTTAGGTAGAATTAATTACCTTTAAGTTTATTAATTACCTTTATACTTGAAACAGTTGAACAACTGGTGACAGCAATATGTTCATGGTATGGCTAAAACATCTGTGTTTTAACAGAACAGAGGCCAATGTGCACATTTTATTTTATTTTATTTTATTATAATATGTAATTTTATTATAATATGTAATTTTACATCTAATTGATATTTGGGATGAAACCATTTGTATCTTCAAGGAGAACCAGATTCACTTCCTATCTAGATTTTGCCACCTCTCCTTAAGATAAATAAGTTCACTCTGAAAATGAGCTTTTTTCTATAGAAAGCCTGAACCACAAGAGATATTTAATATAATTATGGAAGTTTTGGCCAGCTTTATGAAACAAAGAAAAAAGGGTTGAAGTGTTACTGATGGACTCATTCTCCCCACATTCACCTTCCATCCAAGCAATGCAATCTGGACACCTGGATTCACTGCAGGCTACACAGAATTACCCAATGAAGTGTCCAAGCACAAAAACAAATGTATGAACTGAACAGCCACAGGTATTCCGTGTACACAAGAATAGTAGGTCTCACCAAAAACAAAACAAAACAGAACAAAAAGACCCAAACAAACAAATAAAAACCCACCAAAACAAAAATAAAGAAACAAAACCAAGCAGCAGCAACAACAACAACAACAAAAGCCCCCCTCCAGAAAGCCCAAAAAAACCTCTAAGAGTGACACAGGAGAAATGGAAATGGAAAGCTCACCCTGTGCAGACATCTAATTTCAAATTCCATTTCAAAATAAATATTTCAAAGTGTTAGCAATTGATGGATTTCTGATTTTTGTTAGTATACAAACAACTTTTGACTCATAAATACTTCTTTTTTAATATAGATTACATGAAACTTTATTTTGTAGAGGAGGGGATATGTGTTGATATTATTCATGGATGCTTGCATGCAGGGGGAAAAAATCACAAGAAAAGAAGCTCTGGGCCAGATGCCAGACACATGGATTTCATCACCTGAGCTTCAGCAGTGTTCTATGAATATTGTTCAGAATAAGAATACATGTTTTATGATTGCCTCAAAAGCATTCCAGAAGAAAAGACTAATAAACTTGTGCCTCATGGAGAGATTTGTGGAGCCTCTTCTGGGTTTCTGCATATCCATATCTCTGAGAGCAGCTGATCAAAGTTAATGATAGATTAATCATATGCTCTCTAAGATACATTTACTGGTGAAAAATGACTGGCCCTTCATTCCCAGCTACTCAAAATGAGCTATTGAGTTGATATTCCAGCAAAGCAACCTCTAGAACAGCAACCAAGGTGAGATATATCAAAGTAGGTAAAAAAGACAAGGGGAAAAAAACAATTTGATCCCTGTCCAAAGTAAATAAAAACCAAAGGCTTACTGTGACAAGGGGAAAAATAAATCAGATTGACATCTTATAGTGGAGTGCAATTTTCTTGTAATATGTCTGTTTAAGCTAAGGCTATGACAAAACTGGAATGTTTATATGAAATCATGCAACTGTCACCAAGCTGTTCATTTTGATGGAAAGAAAACACAGTGCCTTTCATTCTAATATTTTCTAAACAGACTATTTCTGTTTTTCCACTTGCCCCTTTTTTCCACTGCCAAAGTTCTCATCAGACTGCAACAGAATTTTTTTAAAAGCTGTCAATTTTAATTGCAGCACTCTTTCACCCTTTTTTTTTTTTTTTATAATCCCTTGATTTTTTTTTTCCTAATGAAGCAATTAGTCCCTGCTGAGGTCAGTTATAGTTGCTTGCAGAGAGTTTTCCAGCATGTTCTCAAGCAGGTACAGAGAGAGGGTCATGGTCAGATAAAATGATGAAATAAACATCATCTCCCACTGGAGATGCCAGGGGAATCATTGCATACAAGCAAAGACCCTTCACCACCAGTAGATTTTATAAAGTTCCATTTCAAGCTTCATAATCACAGAGAGGCAATTAGACAGGCACTTGTTTGTCCACTGTCATATCTCAGTGTACCTCAAAAACCTGTTTGTATTACCAAACTTGTCTAAATTATCTAAAGTAATTAAAAATGCCTTCTAATCCCCCCCCCTTTTTTTTCCCAAATATCATCTGCCACATTAAAACAAAAGATGCTGCAGAAAAACATCTTCTCAGAGACAATTGTAAAACCACCAGAACCATGTTGGATAAGGGAAATAATTATTTGGAAAGTTGTCATGGGTTAACACATCTTGATTTTTTTGGTGTAAGGACCTTGGAATTGTTTCAGATAGGACAGGGATTTCTCAGAAGCCAATTCCTAGATACTGACATATTGTTTAACCACTGAGGAAGCTGGATGTGACTTTGGGAATACACACATAAAGCCCTGACAGTGTCCAAGCTGGTCCTTTCCCTTCTGGCTGGAGGAGCAGGTAACAACCAGCCCCTGCAGCCCCTTGTCTTGGTTTGGAAAAATAGGTATCTGCCAGGGAAATCTGGAGTTTCCCTTGGAATGGAGAATGTAAACCTCTCACCCCCTCCAAATTATAATTTTGCCATTAAGGGCTTTCAGGCAAAGATTTAGGAATAGGAATTACAGTTCTTTACTAGGAATATTAACAATGCAAATGTAGTAGGAAAAAAACAAAACAACCCAAGCAAACAAACAAACAAACAACAATCCTAGAAACCCTGACAGAGTCAGAGCTACAACCTGACACCCTGTTGGTCAGGGTGTTGGAAGCAGCCCACAGTGAGTCCTCCTGGAGTGGCAGATGTGGTTCTGTTGGGGCAAAGATGATCCTGTAGAAAAGGGCCCAGTGATGGTGAGAAGAGTCCAGTCTTCCTCTGGGAATCGGGTGAAGCCAGATCCCTGGTGTTCCCGAGTTTCAGTTTTTATCCAGGTAGGAATGGTTGGCTCCCTGCCACTCGGTGGAGCATCTCCCAATGGGATGATGGAATGTGTCCTGTCCTTGGTGAGCCTTCATGGCCCATTAGCAGAAGATATCCCCTGGAGGGAGGACCGGTGGTGAAAGAGATAAGAAGCACTGCCCCACCTGGTTTGAACAGCTGGGCCATGATCAGAAGATCAGCCCCTCTCCTCCCAGAGTTACAAGAGATAAAGAAAAACATTTCCCCATCTGGTTTCAACAGATGAAATAAAATAGATGTTTTTGGTTCCATAACCCAAGACACCCCTCAGTGGAACAGCCCAGGCTGGCCAGGCCCTGCTGCTCCTCCCTGCTCTGGGGAGCCGGAAACGGCCTGGCCGTGCCCCTGGGGCTGCAGCTGCCTGGGCGGGAAGGGGAGGCTACAGCTTAACATCTAGCCAACTTTAAAGCACCCACCCTGCCCCAGCCAGGCCGAGGGAGATGTCTGCCAGGCCCCTGGGATGGGTGGGCCTGCCCTAATTGTCACCAAGGCGTGGGCAGGAGATACCCACCAGCCAGGCTGCTCCGAGACCCCTTGGCGTGAGAAGCTGCTGTCTGGCAGAGAGTGTGTGACCACTGCAGGCCCTGGGCAAAATATTAACTCTTTCCTTGCACAGATAAAATTTCCAAAGCCCTAACTCTTTAAGTGAGAGAAAAGGCTAAACTGAGAGCATGTAAAAGGATAATATGAAGATGTTAGGGTCAGTGAAGGAGGAGTGATGGCAAGGTGCCTTGGTCCTAGGCTGAAAATCTCCTATGAGCTGTGGTAACAGACTGTAATATACTAGCAGATCCCTTTAAATTGTGGATAAAATGAACTGGGGAAAATGATTGTTCAGATTTGTGGATTTGAGCAAAGGTATATGTGATGGACTGAGGGGATACTGAATTAGTAGCTGTGATTTGTGATCCCATGAGATGTTTGAACAGAGAGAGATGAGACAAGAAGCCCTCTGCACCAGTAAAGAAGTGAAAAGAGACTTCTGTCCCATGAGATGAAGAAATCCTTTGCATTTGAGCTGTTCATTTTTAAAATGATATCCCAGTATGCATGAGTCCACGGCCCATATGTAGTCAAGGGAACGACCACTTAATATGGGAGGTTTATCCCCGGGCAGCTGCTGTTGTGAAAGTTATAAGCTACAAGCAGACTGCTCTTCCTTGTGGAAAGTTACCACAACAAATCAGGAGAGTCTTCTCCCTCAAAAAGGACTGATGGGGGATTGTTTTTGTAAGTGGTACTAACCTAGAGTTGCAAGTTTTGTCCCTATACGTTGTCTGTGAGAAAGAAAAGGAGCTGAACTGCTGCTTCTCAAAATACTCACTTTTTTGATCTCTAAAATAATGGCAAAATAAATTTCAGACCGGGTCTTCTTTGGTTTAAAAGGTCAAGTAGAAGTACATCCAAACACTGTCTTCAAAGACACCCTTTCACTGTGGAGCAGTGTAGTGTTTCAGTAAATTCTACCATTTTTCCATGGCACAGCGCAACTGGCCAGCCCACGGTAGTGCCTGTTGGTGACTCTATGCTTCAGAATACCAAATTCAGACCACATTCACTCCACAGGGTTGAGATCAATACAAAATCCCAATAGATTAGATATTAATCTAATCTATCCCCTTAGATATATGTACATGGACATCCCTATAAATTATTTCTAATTCTAGCAGCAGACCATTCCGTTTTGGGGCTTTTCTCAGATTAGCAGGATCCCAGCAAGTTCTAGTACTGCTGTAATTTAGGTAAGTAGTGCTTGTCAGGAGCAGACAGCTAATACAAATTACATCAGAAAAGAGACATATACATGGATTTTTTTTTCTCTACTGCTGATATTTTTGCATGTATGGCTGCTCTTCTAGGCCTCTGTTTTAATTTAAAAACCATCTGAAGACTCTGTTGCTTGTGCTCTGTATCATTCTTGCCCAAAGGATAAGTGACAACAACACCTGTAACAACCATTCTTTTGCAGTTCAACCTTCTCAGGCACCAAGAGAGATTATAGAAAATAACTTTTTGTCGAAGTAAAGGTTCACATAGTCTTGGGCAATGTTTTCAAGCAGTTGCCTTAACACTGAAACATCTGCTGACAGAAAACACCCAGACTAGTGCTGGCTCTCAAAAAGAGATCCATGCTTTAGCTCTTTGTATCTACTGAGGGTTTTTTTGGTGTTTTTTTTTTTTTTTTTTTTTTTTTTTTCTTGGTTTCTTTTTTTTTTTTTTTTCCTTTAACCACTCTATCCACTTTTAGTCATCTAAAAAGTATTGCTGTCAGGTGAGGTAAGGTCAGAAAGTTGTTCCAGTTTTTTCTGAGAATCAATTGAGTGCCATCACCCCTGCCAGTCCTGGGACATACCTCTGCTTCAGGTCTGACAAACTGCTCCTCAGTTTCCAGCTTGCCTCCTCCAGGCTAGATTTCTCTCTTCCTAACATTTTCTGTATTAAACCCCCCCCAGGTGACTTGCTTCCTTTCTAATGACTACTTGAGAGGATTCATAGTTACAGAAAATCAATGTTTTAAATGGTATTGAAAATGCTCTCAGAATCTCAAGGTGACTGGTTCAGTCTTCCCTGATTAAACATGACACAGTATCATCAAAGTAAACTGCAAAGTTGTTCTTTGCCTGTTTTTTTAATGCCCTTTTACACACAGCCTCATATCAGCTCAACCAGGACCTCAGTCTGAGCTTCAGGAAGACAAGGGGAACATCTTGATGCATTTTAAAAGAATGGAAAGAGTCAAATGAGTTTGGAGTCTGAGGATTAGCTATAAGATATGAAATACTTCCAAACCACTCAACCATTTTGGAAGAAATCTATTTGAAAGTATAAAGTGTGCAATAAGATGTAATATCCAGCTCCTCACTACCAAGCTGTGTGGTATTTTCCTGCAATCTACACACTCCAGCTAAGCAAAGGCTGAAGAGAGGAGCCATGACTACTTCTGTTAAGTGAGTTTCTTTGCCTTCAGGCTGCAGGACAGAGCAGAAAGCAGCAAAGCTGGTCTGATATTTTCTCCTCTCTTGTGCAGTGAATCCTTGCACACAGTGTTTTGTGGGATGATTTCAGAAGCTGCCAGGAGAAAATGCCAACCCCTGCAGGCAGAGTAAGGATTATCGTGGGCTTTGCAGATCCTGCTCACCAAAGAACAGGGTGCAATGACATCTTTTTCACTGTCCTTTGTGCTCATGGCTCAGCAACAAGCCTCCCTGAATTACTTCATAGAAATTACATTACTGCATTTTCTCAAGAAATAATTTTGATCTCCACAGAGCAAGTGGACACGAGTGCCTTCCAACACCTTTCTCAGCACTGGACTTTTTTGATTATCATTCTGTGGCATGACTTTTCACTGGCCAGTTGTCAGAGAACTTCAGATTTCTCCCCAAGGATATAAATACCGACAACTGAAGAACCGCAACATTTTAATCTAATTCTCTGCATCTAAAACATCAATGTCTTATTTTCTAGACACATTTCCTGAGGTAATATGGCTGCTTTTAAGTCATTACAGTGTCAGTGACTGTACTGATTATTTCAATGAAAAAAGGCAACTTTTTTCAAATAAAAATGACAGGCCGACAAGTCCACTGCTGATAAATAGTATTTTGAAAAATCAACATGAAAGCAGCTACAATTACAGGACATACCTTTTGTATTCAAATTTCTGAGTTTTGCAGTTACAACAATGTGTCTCAAATGCCTCAGGTAAAGAGAGATTTATCTGGCCAGCATGGAAAATTTGTGTGATGCAATGAGGAAACTGTAGAGCAGTTATGCCCTACAGCTTTATTGAAAACAATGTCTATAACCTTCAAAAGCTCTGAGTAGGAGAGACATGAAATGGTCTGAGAGGTTGTTCTACATTATAACAACATCCCAAAATTTAAAAGAACCTACATATTTTTCATTTAGCATTGCAAACTCCTATAATTCATTCATGGGCATATTGTATCTTCTCCTATTGATCTGAGCTCAAGCTTTGGATATAAAAAGCTTGGGAAACAAATGGGGACAAATTTAACCCTGGTGAAATCCTATTACCTGCAGATGAATTTACGCTATTTTGTTAATCTCATTCCTACCTCTGCCATTTTCCTCCTTAAATAAATTCTAAAATAAAAAGTTTTTGTTGTTCCTTATTCCATCATGCAATAGAAGCATTTTAGATCTTATTTTCTTGATGGACATGGATGCAAAGGATTTTAAAATAGTCTGCAGCTCTCTAAGTATTAATTCCATGTGTGCATAGAGGCAAAGGTTTCAATTTCATGTTTTAAACTCATCCCCTAAAACAGCCCTTTGTGACAAGGTTTTTAAAAGCTTGTGGCAAATCAGAAGGAATATATTTTCTACTTTCATTTCAAGTATATCTGGAGTTTGGCTTCTCTTTCCCCTTCATATGGAACACAGATGAGCCTCAATCAATCTCAAGTTTTCTTTAAGCCAACAGACACCTCTCTCCGTTTTTCCAGGTGACCCTTTTAGGATCCTTTCTATATTTGCACCTTTTTTGCCATGGGCTGTTTTACTAAATCTGATAAGTCTTTTTAGAGGTAGTTTCCCATTGGCTTTTACCAACAGCATTTTGTATCTGAAACATCTCACCAAATCGATTCATCAAATATGCTTATTGGTAAACATTTCAGGCAAAACTGTCTGAGGAGTTTTCTAAACCAAACTCCAGAAATGTAGCAGGAGTAACACAAATGATCTCATTACCCACCTGTTTCAGATCCACACAAGTCTTCACTAGTGGCAGGTATTTCCCAGATAAATTCCCCCCCCCCACTCACATATATACACTCAATCCTTTCCTCTATATGCAATCATCATTTATAAGCCATCTAACACAAAGTATATGGTCTACATAGTAAAAAAAGGTTCCAGGCACTACAAAAATGCAAATAAATGACACACACCAGCTAATGTGAGTAAATATAAATTGCCATGGACATTCAGTGAATGATAAAAACTTAGATAACCTTCTCTGCTTAAAAATCTCTTTCAGCTGTCATTTATTATAAAAACATATTGGTTGGCACAAAGTATATCATGGTAAGTTACTTGCTTTGGCATAGTAGGCATCACATGGGCGATATGTAATATTTGGCAGGATGCAGAAGTTTCCTCATCCTTTATGTCTACACAAGAGAGAATCTTTTTTA
This sequence comes from Phylloscopus trochilus trochilus, assembly GCA_016584745.2. Lineage (NCBI taxonomy): Eukaryota > Metazoa > Chordata > Aves > Passeriformes > Phylloscopidae > Phylloscopus > Phylloscopus trochilus. The sequence continues at coordinate 27,774,493 of WQNJ02000015.1, forward strand.
TTTTATTCGGCATCACTAATTAAAGTTATAGTGCCTCAGACTCCAAGGAAGTTTAAATGATTAATATGCTCTGATTACTTTTTCCATTTTTTTATAACACCTTCCATTAGGAATTCTCCTAAAAAAAAAAAAAAAAAAGGTTTAAATTTAAATTATACACTTTGCCCTAAAAGTTTTTTCACTTCAACTAGGCAGTTGAAATGCTAAGGATTCCAAGGGTGTTCTTTCTGCTTTGCAAGGCTGAGCCCTCTTCAGCATTTATGTTAATAACTCTCTTAAAAAACTATTTATCTAGAAAAGATCAAGAATTTACTAAATCCAGACCAAACAATGCTTTAAAGGAGCACTTTCTAAAACACCTACTGAACAAAGAGGACAGAAATTTAATGGTTTAAAACATATTATCTGTTTTTTCCATCCTGTAGCGTTACTGTCTCCCATCAGAATCTAAACATTGAGCAAAGAAAAGATTTTCTCCCTTCTATTTTTGATTCATTCCAGGACACTGACAATCAATTAATTCCAAATAAAAGACCAAAGGACTGGTTGAGGAATGCAGGTAACTAGATTGATGAAAAGCCAGACTTATTGCTTCAAAGGAAACAAAAAAATATTGAAACCAAAGGTGAACTGCACTTATTTGTCCTTAGCTACAGAACAAAACCAGAAAAGGTCATAAACATGTGATGGTATTTTCCTACAGTACACTGGATTTTGAGCATTGGCCTTAAAGAAGGCTTAAGTCACATGATTAAAAATAACAGAGCACAAGTTCCTTGCAGCACAGGCTTGGTGTCACACATTGACAAGATGAAATAGTATTTGTGAGCAGTTTGAACTGGATTTATCATTGTAACAATGTAGGTCAACATTATAATTGTCTCATTTGGTTTACAAACAGGAATGGAGTATGGATGTAGACTTTGAGACAAGGCTTTGTTATGTAGCTCCTTTGGGTAAAGGACAGGAAGAAAATGCTGAAAAATGTTTATCATACTTCAGTATAATAAGCATACTGTTATTATTTTTGTAAAATAACTGTTATTGACAAACATTATAAATCTTGGACTATGGTTTCATTTTGCTGTAGGTAGAGTACGTCACTTCATTGGAAATCTGAATAAAGTATTCCCCATCCAATATTTACATTACTGCTACAATAAGCAAAAAAAAATACTAATCAGAACAACCATACTAAAGGTGAGGTGTGAGTGCTGGCTAGTTCTCAACACACACCACAAGAACAAAAAAAAAATCTGGACCAAACATAAACCCAACATTTCAAACAACCTTACTGATTGATGTGAATTATTGGGGTGAGAGTGAGAGAGAGCACTGAGCAGCCCAGAACTGGAGAGCACATCCTGGAACTGGAACTGTAGAGTAAAAGAGCCCAGAACTGGAGAGTGAAAGAGCACTTTTACTCAGCACATCCTCCTGGGGAGCCCCTAAAAGGTTGGAGTGAAATTCTCTACAACACAAAGCAGGGTCTGTGCCTCCCAGTGAAGGATCACCCCGACAAATTATTGATTAATACCTAGCAGACACACTATAAATGAGGTGTAATTTATCAGGACACAGTGACAGAGTCTTTGCTTTCTTAAAGCTCATCTTCTATTCACTCTTCTAACTTGCTTTTGGCTAAAGCAATTTCTTGAGTTCATCTTCAGCCAAGTGTCATCTGTTCTCTCCCATAATCGTTACCCTTCTCGCTAATTAGTAAGGTTTAGCTTCCTCCTGTTACACACTTAATTAACTTCTCCACCTTTGGAAAAGCAATTTCCCCTGAACGAATTACTATCATGACTGTTTCATACAATGAACTAGTTCTAAGTATAGTCTCCAAATGAAGCAACGCTGCTCAGGCAGACACTGAAAGGTGCAGAGGACTTTCTGAAAGTGAACTGACTCCACAGGGATGGCAAAGATAACCAAGATGAGGAAAAACTCAATAGGAAAACACTCATTCACTGTGCCACCATCAGGAGGAACAGGCTGAGCAAAGAAAGAGATGAATAATAGCTATTATGTGTGGCAAATGCTGTTCCCTAACATTCATACAGGGCCTTCCTGTTCTTTTAATGGCTCTGGCTGCACAATAACACTGGGCTCAAAGCTCCATTTGTCACCTGCTCCCTTTGAACAGGTACGTACCAATAACAACACCTCTGCTGAAAGGCTGGACTTGATAGGCAAGACACAAAAAAAATGAGGTGGCAACACAGAAATAGATTGAGATAAATCAAGTAGTCACAGCTTAAATGAATGGCAAATCATGTACAGAGCAGAGTATCAGCAACTTGGGGGGGATTTCCTCCCCCTCCAAGACATGCTGCCTATTGTCTCTTATGGAATTTAGTACAAATATCCAGTTAATTCTTTCTATCAGTCATCTCTTATAAACGTAAACTAGAGGAAAATCAAGTGTGTTCTGTTGATACATATTTAAGCAATGGTTTATGGACTCACAATATCTGGCCCAGATCCTCTGTGATGTGTTCAAACTCCTACTTAATAGACATACATTTATATGAGTTTCCTTTGTAGGACCATGCCCAGTTTCCTTGTTTCATTCCTGCCAGCAAAAGCAGGAAGCCACTAAAATCAGAGGATGTCCAGATCATAAATGCCATGACTTCAATACCAGTGCCCAGACTGATATTGAAAGACACCAAATGTCCCTCCCTGCCAGTTGTGCTGAAAGGAAAGCACTAAAGAGAAATGACAGAGGTTTTTAAATGCTGAGTCTCTTTGCAAGAATTCACATCAACAAATCTTTGTCTTCTCCTTCCTCCCAGCCAGGACTGTGGCTTTGGTTTGTGTCCCGCTCATCCACCTCCTGTCTGGGGCCAATTTAATGCCCACAGTTTAGACAGAGTAAATGAAGAAACATGATTGATGTGATATCCTAATAACAAGTATTTTCTCAACAGGCATTAGGAGAAAATAATGCATGCAAGACCTCCTCAGATGCACATATTAGATCATCATTATGTTTATTTTTCACTATTAGCACCTGTCATTCAGATGAGTTGGAAAGGAATTGCTTCATAGAATTGAAATGCTCATTGTGAGGAGAGTATCAAAATATTAAGTGCCTGAAAGATTTTTTTTTAATTAGTAATTATCTATTTCTTACTTCATTTTCTTCAATTTGACATTTCTGGCCTGTTATGTTGCTCCAATATCCATTGTTCTCTGCCTATTTGTGAAAACTGAGGTGTGGAGTGAGTGATGCACACAGATATCAGGTAAAAGTGCAGGTGCTATTTACACAAGCCACAATCAGAGTGTAATCACAACAGAAGTTATGAGAACAGTGATTATTTCACTCTCGTCATGGTCCTGCTGCCTCTTTTTCAAACATTCTACAAAAAAAAAAGAGACTCATCTAAGTGCTTCCTCCCTGCTTTCTGTCTGGGAAAATTGTTGTTATCTGCGACTTTGTCTACCCTCCTAATCTTCTCAAGAATCAAATAAGCTTTTCTTGGCTTTATATAACAAATGGAAGAGCAATGCAGCATTTTTCGGATGATAGCGTATTAAGATTTTCAATAATTGAGGACGGAAAATCTTCCAACATCAAAAGCAGAACCTGTTATTTATCATGATTGATTCATACAGGAACTAAGACATCTAAATCCCAAGGAGATGAACAGCGCCTGGGAAGATCACATAAAACCCCTGGGGTTCATATATACAAAAAATATTCTCATTTGGTTTCTAAATATTCCCAAACTTCAAATAGGTTTAAGCTGTGAATGTACTGTGGCATGTATCAAACATATTCTTTATGATCTCCCTGGTCACCATCAGAGGCAGAATTTTGGGGCCACTCTCCTGCTCTTACTGGAGTTGCACAACAAGACTTACAGCCCTTATCATGTAAATTGTTGGAATTAAAAATTAGAAGCCTTTTCAGTGGAAGCCCTCTGGTTCACCAAAAAATGGTGAATTTTATATTTGCTAAACAATATAAATTTAAATTTAGACTAACCCTGCACAGAAGAATTATTAAACTGTGGAAAGAGGTATCCCCTGTGCTATTTCCACCAGGAACTCTGGGAACTGGGGTCTGTAATTGGTGTTCCCTCTCCCACCTCCTACCTGCAGATGAAGGCTGTGTTTGGGTGAAAATCACATTTCATGGGGTAACTGCACATCCAGAAAAAGAACCATGCATTTAAAATGGCCCAATGTCTCTATTGCATTTGTCCCTTTTGCCTTAAAAGCTGCTGGGTGATGAATGCTTTGTGACATCTCACAGGACACAAAGAACCCAAGACAGACAAACCAAGACACACATTCAGCTTTTCAGCCTCCATGTAACTGTAAATGCCACAAATCGGGATACCCGTCAGAAAATGAGTTTGGAGGTTTCAGGAAAGGCATCACTGCCATGACCATCATGACAATAATTCCTGCATTCCCTTTCCTGTAGCACAGAACTCTGTGAGGATCTAACAGGGAAGAGATTGAGTCAGGAAGATTAGAAGGAAACAGGATTATTTTCCATGGCAGTTGAATGCAAGCTGCTGGTCAGGTTAGCTGCAGATAATTATATTCTAACAGCTTTAATCAAGGCAATCAACGTGTACAGCTTTCAACAAATTTTATACAAAACCTTTTATCTCTACAGACATATCCTTCTGTTTGTGCTTTGGGTCATCCTTAACATCACTGATTTTCTGAACCCTAGGCAGGTAGAAATCACCTTGGTAAAAACCTAACCCTGGCAAAGTTTTCCTTCCCACAAAGCCAGCCATTATACTGATTATTAACAACTCCCATATTTAATGAAAATAGAGGTAGAAGCTCTGTTAAAGCAAATGTAAAACAAAATTATTAAACATAAATGCCTTACCATTCTATTCCAGTTGTCTTTTATCCAGACACCAGGAAAAAGGGAAGAAAAAGGTGATGCTAATGAAGATCACGTTTCTTTAAAAAATTATGAGAATTCAAATAACCTTTTTTTCCCCTTTTTAATTAAAAAAGATACATTAGAACACAAAGCTAGAAATCTGAAGGTTTAATTAATCACATTGAGTTAAGCTAATGATCTTTTACAACTCACTTCAGGTCCCAGAGTGTCCCACAGCAAGCAAGAGAACTTTAATAAGATCCATATGGATCTTGAGATCGCCACTGAAGTTGTTCCAGAATATTATCAGAGACACAGATGGGATTTCTAGAAGATGTTACAAAAGCCTTTCCTTCTGCAAACATCCCTTGGGACATTTCCCAGCTGCAAAGATTATTCAACAAAATGTCAGTTAGAGCTGGTCAAGTAACAAATGCATGGATTTGGGAATGTCCCCCTCTCCTTCCCAAATAAAAACGTAAATTATGCTACAGCTCATGTGGCCATGTCACCTGTTAGTGGCAAATATTCATATCCACAGAGGAGATTTTCATATATTTCAAAGGTTTGTTGGGATCTTCCTCTGAGAATTGGCCCTGCACTATTTCTCCTGTTTCTTATTCCAGGATTTGATCCATTTCTCTCTCCAATCATTAAATACAAGGAGGGTCATCGATTTGATGGCAGCTGTATGGCACAGAAATAGATCCAATGGCAAGGAAACCTCTTCCCAGAGACAGAGAACCATTTATCTGGTCAATATTTGGTAATTCTCTGTATCTATCAGAGCAAGCCAAAGTGTTCATTTGTCAAGATGCTGGGAAATTCTCCACCTAAAATACAAGCAAAGGGTTATTTGTGAACAGCTGGCTAAGAGCTCCTTCCTTACTACCTACCAGAAGAGAGACAGATCTGAAAATTTAGATTCTCTTTTTGTGTACTAAATTGCGGAGCTGTAAGAATTTTTACAAATCATCTCCCAGAAAATGATGAGAAAATTGTACCAAATCAGGCACCACATATGAGAATTGGGAAGAAAGAAAAAAAAATAATTTTTTTAATATATATATATATATATGTATATATATATATATATATATATATATATATATATATAGTCCCCAAACAGATACCTAGAGGATCTGACTGAAAAACAGAGCAGCTTCTTCAAATTTATTACATTTGCCTTTGAGGACTGTTATTTGTAGGTCCCCCCTTCTTTGCTGCATGACTGAACATTTAAGAGTGAGACCTTTAGACTCAAACATGACTTAACCTGATAAATTTCTAACTCAATTTACAGCAACGTCATGCATATGCTAAACCCCATCCAGCATTAATATTTAATGAAGAAATAAACCTGCCACAAGAATAAATTTACAGCACATTTAGCGCGCAGCATTTTAGAGGTGTCTGTCGAGTCGGTTTCGCCGTCGAGACAAGGTTTTAAACTGCCAATAGTTTAAAAGTAGTAATTTTTCATTGCATTTCATTCGTAAGCTCTGCTCCTTTTAAGAGACTCCGGGCTGTCAAGGTTAATTGAACCCTCAGGGCCCTCAGAATGACTGCACTCGTTGGGGCTCTGCTGGCTCCAGGCTCAGCTCCCTGATTCCTTTGCTCTAAATCTTGTCTCCAATGATCTTCTTCATAAATATCATTTCAACTTTAATCTCAACAATTACGATCTGCTGATCTAATTCTCTGATCCAGCCCTGTGTCTGTCTGGCCAGACTAAAATCTCTGTCTTTCTGGCATCTTATGATCAGCTTAAAACACCAAACTCAAATAAATAAGGAGCAGAGGGACAGACAGCTGGAATTTTCCTCCTGTCTAGACAGCATGACCTCCACCTGTGAGCGACACACTCACTAAAACTCCACATCCAAACTTTCTGCCAGCAGGCATCTTTCAGAGTGCTTCTCACCACAGCCCCAGAGGTATTTCAGAACTCCTGGCCCACCTGCCTTGTGTCCACCCATGACCAATGCCTGGTGACTTGTTTCTCCCTACTCCTTGTTTTGGGGGCAGATCAGCAAAATCAATGCATTTTTAGGCCATCACTGAAACCTCCCTCAGCAATCCCAGGGGGATTTTTGACCTGTTTGGAATCCTGTGGCAGCAAAACTCATCATTTTTACTAAAGCCAAGCGCTTTTTTTCAGAGGTAGGAAGAAGCATCAAGGCAAAAAGAGATAAGGAACAAACAAGCTTTGCTTGTACTTAGTCTCATCTAATTTTATGCTTCACTACCAACAAAATTAGCTACATTTCCCTGCTAAATTAGTCTAACACCTCTAAACCAGCTTTAGTCTCCAAGCGAGTGCAGGTGCTTCAGTGTGTTTAGAGGACAGATTCTCCCTTAGGAAAACTGACTATAACAGAACTTCAGCTTTCCTTCTTGAAAGAGAGCTTTCCAAAATTTGACTTATCAAGTTTTCTGTTGGAATTCTAGTACAATGAGAAAATGTCTATTTGGCTTCCTTTTGTCATTCAGAAAGGAACAAATTCTCCAGTATTTTCTGTTTTGCAGAATAAATTCCATTGGCTGATGACCAGTGGAATTTATTTTTCAGGGCTCAGGTATTCAGCCTCCTAAGGCAGGATGATTGCTGATGTCCTTAAAAAGGGCACATTTGCTCTCAAATTAAAATTTTATATAAAGAAATTCTACTTTAGAAAGAGTCATGGAAAGAACATTCTGTCTTGAGAACTGAACTGGAAAGGGGAAAAGAAAACCCTAGGCAGAATGATAAAGTCATTAGAGGCCTTTCTATGGACATAAGTGAGCTCAAGTGGGAGTTTGAAGTAGCAACCTCTACAACTTAAATTAACCACTCACAATCATTCCCATGAAATCAAGATATTAAGAGCCCCTTCTAAATTCAGAAATAGTCAAGTGCCTTATCAAAATGTATGAAAAATCTGTGATACTAACCCAAAGGAGAAACTTCCAAGTTCACTTTCCTTGCCTTTACAAATTTACCCTTCCTAGCATTTTAATTTCAGATTTTAATTTATGTGATATTTGAAACTCAGGTAATGTTGTGATTGATGGACTAGTGGAGTGACAAAGTCAAAGATTTGCCATCTTGATAATAAAGTTAGGGAAAAAACACATACTAAAAATCACTAAAACTCACATTAGGAAATGAGTGAGGCCAGGCTGAATTTTCACCTCTGTGGGTTCTGGTGCCTCAAGAACAGAAATGCAAATTAAACCCTTCCAGGCAAGTCAGCAAGTGGCCCAGCAGCACCTTTGTGCCATTTTCTGTTTCAAATGGGAGAGGCACGACCACCAATTTGCTTTAATGTTTTCAATCACAATCTTCCTAAAGCTGCAGCATCCTTGCAGAAGCAAATGAGTCTCTGGACTGTAGAAGAATAATTCTCAGAATATGGATTGCCTTGGGTCGACCTTCCCCTCAGGCAGACCTTGTCTCCCAAGGGATCAGCTATGTTTTGGAGATGTCACCACACAAAGTGCCCAAATTTCAGTATTTCCTCAGTTTTCTCAAATATTCATATTCTTTTAATCTTTTCCTTGCACTGAGAGCCATCCCAGCTAGCGCTGACAGAAATGTATTTCTCTCTACTTCAGCTTTTCCTGATGAAAGCACTCCTTTCCTTTTCCCCGAGGAAGTAGTCAGTGGAGCTGAGCAGGATATTTATTTTAATGCAGGAAGGTATCAGCATATCTGTTTAGAAAGCAGTTTCTTCCACTCTGCTTTGTGTCAGGATGGGAATGCTAAACTGCATCTCAATTACTAAACCCCAGTATGGAGGATTCATGCGGCCTCCCGCACCCAGAAAGGCTACAATAATTAACTCCTCAATAAAGCTGTAATTAATTATTGACAACTTAATGTCCCTACTTTTAACCTTAAATAACAGGCAGGAATTGCTGGCTGTCATCTCTTCTTTAGCACTGCCAGGTGCAGCACAGGTGCTTTCAATCAGGTCACCCCAACTCCATCAGCCACTTATCCCATCCATTCACACTGCAGCAGCATCTTTCCCTGCAGAATCGTGATGGATCCTTCATTTGAATGATTTATGTCTGAGTTTTATAACAGAAACACATCATTTAGGAAAATGAGCCACTAAACAGACCCTAGAAGTGCATCATCTCCAGCATTTCCCACAGAAACATGGTTCTCTGCTGCTGATAAAAAAAGAAAAAACAAACCCAGAACTGTGATACCCGATATTAAATTGTAGCCACTAAATTGGATGTTCATCCACACCCTTCTCTGAGCTTCTCTTCTACAGCCACTTTGTGTTTTGAGTCTATCTATTAATTTATAAGGTGTCTGCTGTTGTAGATAGCTGTTAAATAGTTAATAGGGATCTACTGCACTTTGTCCAGCAGCAGAACTGCAGCCTGCCTAATAAAACCCTCCTGCAGTAAGTAATGATTCTCTCTCCTTTCACACCTCTCACACTGAATTCACAGTTGTATAGTTAAATATTTCACAGTGTACAGAAGAAAAAGACTGTAGAGCCTCTCCATGTAAATTACTTTTATACCACAAGGCTTCAGAAAGTCTCCAAGCTGAATAGTCCTACCCGAGTATATATTTCAAGTATATATGTTTGAATATTTTAAAATAAAAATAAAAAATAACTCTTCAACACCAAGGTACTGTATTGGCTAAGTTAAAATGATCTTTCCTGAGCACAGGTACTGTTACTGCAGGTGTGCAGCCTGAGGAAAGCCTTGAATTGATCCAGCTTTAATTGGCACCTAGAAGTTTCCTCCAAGACAAATTTCTTTTCATTGTGAGAAGCTGTTGCAGGAGTTGCTCAATGTGACAATGTTTCTCCTACTGGTACAATGGCCTTATTAGGGATTACTGAGACCAAACATAATTACAAGAACAGTAATTTTGCAGGACAGCAAAGAATCCAGGAGATCCAAAAGTCACAGGAGTAGAAGGTCCAAAGCAGGTTCACCTTCCTGCCTGGCTGTGTAATATTAAATTTTGTCACCTCACAGCACGTTGACCTCCACTGCCCAACACCAAAACCCCCAAAGTCTATTTTCCAACATTGTCTGAGAGAAGAAATTCAGATTTATAGTTGGGATTCAATGAATTTAAGGAGTTTCCATCAGCCAAAACCTAGTTTTTTTCATAAACTATTTATAATATTGCTTTACTGTCATAAAACTTAAACTACCTTCTAAAGAATGCCGTTAACATTACAGACAAGGACCCTTACATTGCAGAAAACTCATAAATGACCAAACAGTTCATATCATTGAAGGGTCTTTGCACAGCTCAAGGTTCATGAAGGAAAACTTAACAGAAATTTTGTTTCACAATCCAAAATTTCAAGTTTCTAATTGTAAATGTTTGTTAATAGCCCAAATATTTTATTTCAGAATTATTCATTGAGTGGATATCATGAGCTCTAGTTCCTGTGTGGATCACTAGATGGCACATGCCCAACTTGGTGAATTGGTTTTATGCAGAAAAAGATCTTTGCAAAGCCTCTTCTGCAGCTAAAGAGTACCAGGAAAGTTAAGACACTGCTTTGCAATCTGCTAATTATCTGCCTATTCAATTCCTTATTTAACATAAATGGTTTCAAAACAGATATGAAAACAAGGATGTCCAAAACAAGGAAGAGCTCTTATTATTTAAATGCAGCTGGGGGAAAAAAATTTATAGGATGTCTCAAAGAGCTGCAATTTGCTTATAATTTCTGAGCCAGCTTTCTTGCCCTGATTGTGTATGTGTGCTTGAAGTACATTAAGTGGTTGAAATACATAATGATTCACAAACTAACGTTCTTTTTTATCTTCATTTTGGGAAATACATTTGATCTGTAGAAAGCCTTGGTTAGATATAAGAGGTTATAGTGCCTTTTTATTATTATTATAGATATATTCTGTTCTTCAAATGGAAGGCAAAGTAGGCAAGTGAAGGCTTTCATTCAGTCAGAGCTGGGGCTGGAGCAGATAAAAGCATTTGGGGCTGAGTATAACCCTGTTATTACACATAATCTGTGAGTAGCCCCCATGTTCTTGCTTACCAAACAAGCCTTTTAAAATATAAGACACATTTTGTGATGAATGCCCAGTAGTAGACAAACCCCTTTGAAATGAGGGCTTAATTTCTCATTTTCCAGCTGTTTTCCTCTGAATGTTTCTGGGTGATTTCAGTGATTGGCTCTGCCAGGTGGCACAGGGACTGTCCATGACCCTCAGCCCCCCACCCCAGCACAGCCTCCCAGCATCAACACACCCCCAATTAGCCTTATCCAACACCAAGGAGCCCTTGAGGTTTTGATATTAACCTTCATCCAGTGTGCACCAGGGCATGAAAGCTGCCCGTGCGGCGAGCTGACAGCTCCAGGTGCCAAACCCCTCTCCTTCCATGCAATCCAGCACCAGCAGAACTGCAGGACAGGATTTCCTCTTGCTCCATGCCCAGCTTGAAGCAGCTGCAGCACCAGCACAACAACCATGCAGTGGTCACAGTGAAAAAAATCTGATTTCAGGGCTGTTTGTGCATCCAGCATGCTGCATGCTTTGGTCACAGACAGAGGACGAGCAGAAATATTCTTCCAAGTGCATGGCAGAGCCCTGCTGGAGAAATGTGATGGCATAAATCTTTGGAGAAGCTGTTATAGATTCCTCAGAGGGCATGTTGCTGAGATTTCTTTATTGAAGTCACAAGTTTCCTTTTGCTTGCACATATTCCCTAACACTTCCTGAAGTTTGTCACCTTCGGGCTTTCAGTGAACTCTTATTAAAATGAATTTGGCATCTCGTGCCTTTGATTTAATTCCTTTTATTTGTTCATGGGCATCTAGAAGTAAAGAGTGTGACATGGAAGAATAAGAAAAAAATTAGGAAAAAAAAAGAAGATAACAGTTGGGTTTTTTTCTCCAATCTGCCCACCCACCCTTCCCCCAAAATCTAATCTGCAACATCACAGCAGCTTTTTAGTGCTTTGAGAACACCTCATACCCTTTGGAATTGAGGAGGCTGTGCTCAAAATAAAGCCAATTTCTGAGAAACTGAACCAGAATACAGCCCCGATCAGTATAAAATTAAAATAAACCATTTTTAAACAGTTATTGCAATGTTAAACAGATTATAGAGGGTATAGGAGTGCTCTAATTTCTCATACATTGCATGGGCCAGACTGTACCCAGGCTGAATTATTTATGGCCACAAAGGAGCACTCTCCTTCTGCTTTGACCACTGGGGAACCTCTACAGCTGCACAGGTGGTCTGTGAGTTTCAGTCTATGAAATTAGATTATTTCTTTACATTTTAGGGATGAAACAGAGAGGGCATCAAGTAGATCCTGAGGAAGAGTTTTTGCCTATCTCATATTAAGTAGAAGGTGGAAGGTAGAGGTCAGGCTCCATTTTCTCACACCTGGTTCCTTTGGGACCCCATGCCCTGCTACAGGGGATGACAGATGCTCTTTTGGGTGTCAGACATTGCAAAACACTCACAAACCTCAGTCTGAAGGGTTTGCTGGCTCCTTCCACAGTCCCCTTGGAGCCACTTGAAATCCAGCCTAGTGCCACTGGAAAGGATCCTGAGCATGAGCCACACCATGGCTGTGCATCTTCTTCTGGCTGAAGAAAATAAATCTTCTCAAGTGGGAGCAGGGGAGCAAAGTTCATACAAAAAATCATGAGGGGAGGCAAACTGCTGCTGTCACACAGAGCAGTTTATGTATGGCAGAAAGAGGGGAGAATGCAAAACTGGTGAAAATGGACTTAGCAGAGATTTTCTTGTGAGGGAATCCCCCTTAAGCCAAGCAGCCACTGCAGTCTCTGGTATGGTAAAGATCAGCTGGCAAGAGTTAAGCCCTAGATATGGATGTGCTTGTCCAGTAACAAAGGTGTTTTGGATGGGCTAGGGCTGATGTTCATTCAAGCCTCAAACAGATGACTGGGCAGACAAACAGTGACAGCTCCTCCCATTTCTGGCTGGGGCAGCTCTTGATCAACACCAGAATGGTGGCCTGGATTCACCAGGAAATCTGGGGCAGCACATCCTCTCAATGTTCAGTTTGGCATCTACTGCCAGCTAAATATTTACTGGGGTGGAGGGCTCCAGGGAGCAGCAATCTAATCTTGTTACTCTCTCTCCAAACTATTTGTACATCCACCAAACTCCCCTCATTATCACACAGCTGCCAGCCTGATAACGCCCCTGGCAGAGGTCAAGGTTTTGCTGGCAGTAGTACATTAAACATCAAACATAAAAATATATTAATTTTGAATGCAATTTGAGGCTGTTTTGTACTAATTCTTTGAACAAGCTTGTTTCACAGAGGAAATTAATGAAAAGTTAAAGGCCAAAATAAAAAGCTACAGGAGAGACTTGCTATTTTCATTAATAAGTAAAATAAATACTCTGAAAAAGCCTTTCTTCATTTTTTATTGCTCTCAGTGCTTTTTAAAAGGCTTCTCACCTGACACACAAAAGCTCCAATAGCACTAAATGCTCAGAAAACATGTACTCATTTTGTGCAAACCCGCAGGATGACACATTTACATTCATGTTAGGGGATGCAAACAAAGAAAACTCAGTTCCAGCAACATCAGATGCAAAATTAAATGCCCAAAAAAATTATTCCGAGAGAAATAACACACTAAAGAAATATAAAGTTGGCATTTCAGCTGTGCAGATGATTCAGTCTACATTAGTTTGTTTTAAAAGTCATATAATGGGTAAAACATCTGCATCCTCTGAACCCCTGCCTCAATTATTTTCATGAGTCAGAAGAATTATCAGGGAAAGAACCAGGACTAGAAGGACACAGAAGGAGCTGTTTTCCAAAATGAGGCTCATTCACAGAAGTCAAAATGCTGTTCCACATTCCTGCTTATGTCACCCACGTCCTGTGGAGTTCCATTTTAATGGCACAATTTTATATGGCACAATATAAAACCCACTGATATTATTTTCTGGACTTTGCTGAGGAAATCGAGGTAATGAGGAGAAAACTATAAAAAAAAGGTGTAGAGGAAATAGATGTCAGGAGATGTATTCATGACCATAATGAAGAGACGTGCACATCATTTTGTTCCTGTGACTGAGCTACGAGTGAAATCCAATTTGCCCAGATTCCATTGTGTAAACCAGGTGAACAGAAAATAAATTTGTTCTAAAATAAATCAACTTTTCCATACTGGGGGAAAATCAAATTCAGAGCTGAAAATCAAGATTCAAAAAGCCTCTACAGAAGTGATGAAAAATGGGCAGACATAATCAAAATAAAGCTTTGACTCATTTTGTTGCCACAGCTGTAGAGACATCCCTTAAAGCTGGTCCTCCTCTGCAGATCACAAAAAGGAAGGTGCCAGCCTCTGCATGCTACCAGTGGCTTGTTTTTCCTTAAGTGTTTGTTGTGCCTTGCCAGCCTAATGAATTATGTTTATAAAGGTTAATTAGCTTTCTCCTATAATTCTACTCCAACGCAAAACTATTGCATCTCAAACAAATCAGGAAATGTACACCCAATTATTATTCCAAATGCAAGCCAGTGGAATACTCCAAATATCTTCTCTTTCCTAGCAGGAATGTTTTAACCCTTTCCTGCTGAACTGCTCCAATGTCATCCAGACAATCTATGGAAGACAGAAATCCTAATTTCCAGGATGACCAGCTGGGCTTTGTCCTGCCTGAAAAAAAAAAGACTCAAAAAAGCTTCAGATGTTAAATTTTGTACAAAGAAATGCAAATCCCCATGACCAGTGTATTTCATACACATCATAAAAAATAAATTAAGAGGTACAGATTTATTTCTTATTTAAACACAGGGACTCTGTGCAGAAACTCTTTTTGAAACACAACACAGACTGGTCACAGGGTAGGAACAACTAAAACAGTGGTGGAACAAATGTGTTGAAGGAAAGCTAAAACACAGTATTCCCAAGATTAGAGTTCAAGTTAATACCATTAATTGAAAGCATTAACCACTCAAAAATAATGAATTTTAGCAGTAATCCCTATTCTGGAGGATTATATTTTCTGTCTTAATAGAATAGCATGTAATGTCCAACTTTTTGTTGGTGTTATTTCACAGAGTAAATTTTCTTTCTTCATGACTGGATACATTTTTTATATTTTTATCAGTGATTGCAGAAGTGTAGGAAGACTAGAAGAAAAATTACTTGATGCCATGGACCAATGGGATGCTTGGGGGGTTTTGCCACTCCTGTTCCTTAGTATTGCTTAAAGTTCTACTCATATTTCCATCTGCACACACCCTAAAATCAACATGTACCACCAAACAAGTCAGTCTAAATAATCTAGACTGCTCTCAGATACCAAAAGAGTTTTTACCTTACAATACATAAATTACAAGCAGGCATAATCAGTTATTTGGCATAAAATGCAAATAATCTGTTCCATTACTGTAGAAATATCTTAATCAAGACTCTAAAATTAATGCAATGATTCAGAAAACACATTACTGCTCAAACAAAAATATTAGGCATCTGTGTTTCCTAAATATGTCTTGCTAATTTATCAGCAGCAGCTCCTTCCCCAGAGGCTCATGGTGCACGAATTTCCACGTTTTGGTCTCTGGTTTGAAACCGCCCTCTTGATTTTCACAGGGCTGCAATTTTTCTGCTCCACTCCTAACTTGTCATAATAAGGCCCAAAGTGATGCACACAGTTTTCACAGGGCTCAGGATCTGGTGAAAAATGCA
Source organism: Phylloscopus trochilus trochilus (assembly GCA_016584745.2). Taxonomy (NCBI): domain Eukaryota; kingdom Metazoa; phylum Chordata; class Aves; order Passeriformes; family Phylloscopidae; genus Phylloscopus; species Phylloscopus trochilus. Next base: position 27,790,048 of record WQNJ02000015.1, read on the forward strand.
TGTTCTTACACATATAGCCCCATGTCCTGGATTTTCCATTGTCTTATAACACAAGTTAAAGGAATATTAATACAAGCTTTATTGTGATGTGCATAATTCATACAGCATTTATTTGGATGCTGCTTGATATTCCTGCAGGTTCAAGCTTTTCATACTCTGTGTTTGAATAGTTGAGATCAGAACATGAACGCTACTAAACTTCCATTAGGGAAAATAAACAAACAAATTCAGAGGTGGTTGGGGGCTCCATCAAAGAGCTCTGCTCTGTGGGCCCTCTCAGTATCAAAATCCATTAAAAAAAATCATCGGGCAAGAAATTGTAATTTTAGTCTATTATTTTTTGACCTCATGACATGAATAAAGGTATTGTTATTATACTAAACAATATTGCAGTTATACTAAACAATATAAGCACCCCTCTGTAAGGCTCTGAAGCTCAAATACCAAGTTAATACTAAGCTAATTTTAATCTTTGCAGAACTCCTCTCAAGTATTCTCTTTTGTTTTCTTTCATGCTTCTAATTAAAGCAGGGTGTAACCAAAAACTACAGGCTATAAATTTATATTTTAAGTTTTCATCACAGAAATGTATAAGAACTTGTAGGCTGTAAGATTAGTTTATCTGCAGGTTTCAGCTTTTTTTCCCCCCCATCTTTTCTGGCCATTTTAACAGCTTGGAAAAATGCTGAGTGGGGTTTGCATTTTACTTTAGCATGATGATATACTTGTTTTTATAATTATCTATTGACAATACTCTGCTACAGTACCCCATATCATGTAGTAACCTACAATCAAATGTGTGGAAGGATTCTCTGTACTTACAACCAATAGCAATTTAGGCATGGATTGCAGTTTTAATTGCTTTACTTGAGTAATTTTCATCATATTGACAATTTGAGCTGTCTTAGTCTACTTATTCCATTATTTAATATATTTTTGTTCCTTATTGACACTAATACCCTATAGCAAATTTAGCCAGTCATTAGGTATATTTAAGCCTTATTCAAAGTTAATTATCTAAAAATACACAAAATCTTGAACCAGTAACTAAACAAAAACAAAACAAAACCAAAAACCAAACCAAACCAAAACCAAACCAAACCAAACAACAAAACAAACAAACAAACAAAAAAACAACAGCAAGGAAAATCTCGGTATGGTGAGGTTGATGTAATTTTTATGAAACCAAAACCAAAACCAAACCAAACCAAACCAAACAACAAACAAACAAACAAACAAACAAAAAAAAACAACAGCAAGGAAAATCTCGGTATGGTGAGGTTGATGTAATTTTTATGATTTTTTAAAGCCATCCAACCACGGCAGCATGGATTTATGTGATGGATAAACAGGGAAATTAACACCCTATTTGATTCAAACTCATTCTAAGGCCTGCAGCCTTGCAGCACAGGACATGGACTCTCTGCCTCGCCCTGAGAACAGAAGGTGTGAGACAGGCACAGCATCTTCTCCTCCTTGGTCACCATGGACAGAGACAGGATCCCAGGGACTAAACATATCTCTGAGCCTGCCCAGCACACTCTTTCTTTTATTACTACTCTCAGAGGAAGTTTCTTTTAATGAATATTATTCATTAGCTGTAGAAAAAAATCTGAGGAAAAACAAAGTAGAAAAATAAATTTGAGGGATGTCCTTCAGCTATGACAGAGATCACCTCCTTTGGGATGATTGGGGAAGAGTTTTTGTCCCTGTGGAAATTCTCAGTCCCTGCCAACCACAGAAAGAGGCAGATTTCCTAATTCAATCATTGTCTTTGCAAATACTTTCATGTTTCATTCTCTGAATGATATGGGAGAGACTTTTACTCCTGGTGCTTGAGGTACCCAAGAGTGTCTCCAAGGCTACAAGTCAGAGCTGCTGGAAACCCAGACTTCACTGGGGCCTGACTCTCTTAGTCTGCCTAGGAAAGTACACAAAGCAAACCTGATGGGAGCTGGATGGACAGCACAGAGAAAGAATATCCTGAGCTGGAAGGGCCCACTGGGATCCTCAAATTCCAGCTCCTGGCCCTGCACAGGACAGCCCAAGTCTCCCACCAGGTGTCTGATAGCTTTGTCCAAAAACATCTTGGATTCTGGTAGGAGAGATGCACAGAGGAGATACTGAGTAGAAAACTTAGTCAGAAAGGGCATTATAACCTTCCTCTGGATTAGAAAGGAGAGAGAATAATTCTGAAGTTAAGTATTTATTTACCTCTAATAACAAGGCAGCTAATCTTTTCAGATTAGCAGAACCTGTTTATCAACCTCCTCAAAACTAGGGAGCTCTGAGCTGCAGGCTTTGTTTGGGATATAACTCCGTGTAAGATGGATTAATAATTCAGCTTCCTAAACAAAGCACTCACAGCATTCATCACTGCTCAGCAAACAAAACATTGGCTCATCAAGTCAGGGCATCCTGAAATGCAAATCACTAGGGGAGAACAATCACAAGAAGTCCCTCTGCTCTGAGAAGGGAGCTGGCTGGGACTGTGCTGTCCAAGAGAGGAGAGACAGCTGGGTTTTTTAATTTTGCTTTTATGTTCAAGCACCACAGCAAAGCTGGGAGGACTTGTAAAAGATAATCCATGTCAGCACCACTGAGCTCTGCTAGGCTACTGCAGTTTGGGACATTCTTCTGACATATTCCTAGAGGGCACAAGGAGATATTCTGTAGGGATCTCAGCACTTTGTTCCATGGACTCCCGAACATCAGATTTCTGTACGATTGCTCTCAGAGGAAAAAAACAAAAAAAACCCAAAAAAACCAAAACCCAAAAACAAAACAAACAAAAAAAACCAAACACAAAAAACCCCCAAAACACCAAAAAACCCACACCAAAACAAAAAAACCACCAATCAACCAACCAGCAACAACAAAAAAACACACAAAAACCCCCACAACCAAACAAAAAACAAACAAAAAAACCCAAACCAAACCAAACAGAAAAAAACACACACACACAAAAAAAACAAACACAAAAAAGCCTCCCCAAAATCCCCCAAAACAAAACAAAAACCCCAAAACCCCAAACAAACAAACCAACCAAACAAAACAAACAAAACAAAAAACAACCACACACTCCCTTTACACCCTATTTTTACAAACTGCCTAAGAAAAACCTATGGTTAACATAGCAAAGTGTAGAAGCATTAAAGCAGGTTGAGCAAATCTGCTTCTGTTTTATTTCTTTTTTTTGGGGGGGATATTGATCAAGAGAAGCTGTCCTTTGCTTTCCATGGGTGCTGACAGGACACAAAATGAAATGTCAGGAATTTGTAGCTGATATCATCCAGCACCTGAATATAATGAGATTGGAAAAGGAGATGGACATGTCAAGACAAATGTGTTGTGGTAGTTTAATTAATAAAGTACTTTTTTTCTGTGTGAAAAAGAAATGGAAGGAGCAAGCAGGAGTAGGTAATGCTTCCACAAATAATGTGGGCTCAAGAATTGTTAAATTTAATAAATGTTATTTTCTCAGAAAAATAATAAGTAATCTGATGGGAGTCATAAAACAGCTTAGCCTCTACTTCATTAAGTGTTTTGTAAAAATATAAACATTTACAGAAATCACACCAGTATATTTTTAATATATTTTTAAATATAATTTAACCAAATTTTAGTCCTCTATACTTCATAAATGTAGGGAGAAAACCTCTGCTTAGAGAACTAATTTAAAATTCTTTAATTATATTTATGGAGCACATGGGATAATTTAAAATACTCAGACTATTTTTGTTTAAAGACATCTCTGGCTAGTGGCTGGGGTTTCTAAATGATCAACTGTAAGCATTGCAATTCATGCAGAATAAAATACAGCTCTCTAAGGCTTCATTTGTGCCCTTAAAACAAAAAGTAATGGAAGATTTAGAATCTAAATAGATCTTTGGCTTTTTATGTGTTCAGTTTTTAATGTATTGCTATTTAAGGGAAAATAACATTTTTCTCTGGAATAACACTGTATTTTGACTTCTGAGGCAATGTGGTGATCCAATAAGGATTTAAGGGATAGCTTTTACCAAAACTGTGTTTTACCTATCAAAGGACAGTTGTTTAAACTCTGGTAGGTAACACCACCCATGTGAGAATAGCTGGTGTTGTGCAATTCGGGCACCAAACTCCAGGTATAATCTGACAATCCACAGTGCCAGAAACTGGGTTTGGAGGTAGACTTCCACCACCCTGCTGATAACCCTGTTTCATAACCTCTCACCCTTCTCCTCATTAGATCATAGTGACAAAAAGGACAAGAGAATAAAAACCTTTAGGAGAGAAGTTAGAAAAATACACAGGAAAATTATTATTTTATTTATCCTTTTTTCCTCAGCTCTTTCCATTTTTCTGACTATTAAAGAGTTTTTACCACTGTCAGCCCAGCACAAATGCACAAATATTAATCCCTTACAAGTACATTTCCTGCTCATTCCCAGAAATTTACAATGGCATTACTACACTGGATTTACACTGTCTGCAAACTTAGAGTAAACCTATTTAAATTGAAAGCATAGACAAAAAAACTCCAAACCCAACAATGTGAGAGGTCCAATTTATTTTTTTTTTCCTCCTCAAAATGCATCAAAATTCATCTTTTCCTTCCTTTTCCTAACAAGCCCTGCCACATCCCCTGTCCCCGCTGACACTTCTGGCCATGAAGGGATCTTCTCATTTTTGCAGCCAGGTGACAAAGGCAGCTTTATCTAACCCAGACAAACAAACACCTGCCACGAGTTAGCTCCTATCTGATAACAAATTCACAGTGATAAGGCTACAATCAATTCTCATCAAATCTCTCTCTGAGGTGGTTTTCAGAACCTGTGACACACCATCACAGAGTGCAGTCCTGCTGACTTTGAAAAGTTGGTTTAAACCACTGTCCATTAAATTCTGGCATTATTAAATATTCAGGGTTTTTTTATCTCCTATTCAAATTTAATTATATTCTCAGACAGGTTATAGGAGTCTGTACAGCAGAGAAATATTCTCAACAATAATTATCTAAATTTTATAGATGAAAGGAATAAACTTATGATTTTTTTTTCAGATCACAGAGCATGCTGAGTTGGAAGAGACCCACAAGAACAATTGAAGTCCAATTCCCATCCCTACACAGGACCCCTCAAGGATCCCACACTCTGCTTGAGAACACTGTCCAAGCACTTCTTAATTTGTGGCTTGAGGCCGTGACCACTTCCCTGGGAACCTGTTCCTGACTAGGTTGATGGACCTAAATACCAAAATACTTTGAGTTTCTGCAGGTCTCTGTGCTTCCACAGGGATTTTCATGACCTTTGTGATGAAGCAAAGCCAAACAGCCCAGCTGGGCTCCTTCAGCACTGAACTGATGCTTTAAGTTTCATCTTTCCTGTGTTTCAGGCTCTGTGCTGCCCAGGGGTGCAGCTCTGAGCCTCACATTCAGGGTCACTCAGCTCTGCACAGAACAGGGACACAAAACAAATCCTGTTCCTGCTGCACACCAAGGACAACTTTCAGCCCAAAAGCACAAACAAGGATGGCTGGAGGGAGGAACAGGAAGGATGGGACCTCACAACCCAAATCTGTAACTGGACAATTAAATCCCAAAATGCAAATGAACCCAAACTGATCAAAGTGTCAGACCTCGTGACCATTTGTCCATTTTGTGACCATTTTGGGTCCACCTTGGGTGTAGGCTCTCTCCTGCCCAAGCTGTACCCTAAAGGCCTTTCAATAAATCTCTGCTTTATTCTCCAGCTCTGTCCAGTCTCTTTTCCAGGTCAGCCTTCCCAAGGCACCAGAATGATTCCCAGCTCCCCAAGTTCACTCTTGTGGTGTCTTCCATGGTTCTCCCACATGTGGGAGGATCTCTGTGGCTTCATGGGCACTTCAGGGACATTTTCATGAAAAGCTGGCCCAAAGTCCTTCTCAAAAACCAGTGATCAAATGATCCTGTGACAATGGCACTCCTGTGATCCTCTCCTACAGACAATTTTCTGGCTGGGACACCAAACAGTAGCCAGGCATCTTCAAGGAGAACTGCAAGTTTTAAAGATGATTTAACTGCAGTCAGATAATTTGGGATTATTTAGGAGAGAGATAGAGGAGAAGAGACAGCTGTTCACACTAGAACCCAGGATGAAATACTTTTTTCATTACAACCCTTCCCCAATACTTAGGAAAAAACCACCCCTGCCATCAACAAAGGTCCAGCAATAGAAATAAAACCTGCATATGATTTATACCCAAATTGAAAAGCACAATATGTTTTGAAATTTCCATATGTACTTAATTTCTTATTCATTAAAGGATAACAAAACTTACACTATGCAATTTAGAACTAATTTATATTTCAGTGACAGAGGTTTGATTAAGAGATACCAGTGAGATTAAAGCACTAGGACCAGCTTCTGGTTCAGATACAATGCAATTTAAAGGCATAATTTTGTCTCAGACAAGGAGAGGCCTTTCTTAGAAGAACATGCTGCAACTACTAATTGTAGGGGCAAACCTGCATTCCTTGGAAACAGGGCAGCCACTCATGACATAAAGAGAAACAAGAATTTTCTGCCCTGGCTGGCTATTCAGTGTCTGCTACTAGGACACGAGTTCTGAAGAACTCGTTTCATTTGGGAACACAGCATTTTTTTTTTTCTGACGAGACCACCTCAGGTCCCTCAGCACAAAAGCTGAGCCATTTTACTCAGATGAAAAACTTCAGAAATCTTCAGAAACAAACCCCACCTTTTATAAGCAGAACACTATTTGTAGTTAATTTTAAGTCTGTGGTAAAACAGTTAGAAAGAACTCACTTTCTGAGTTTGAAACTAAGTTTAAATCCGCAGTTATGAAGAAAGAATCCCAAGTGTAATCACACCTGTGATACCTTCAGGGTGTAACACAGGCTCCTCTCATCACTAAACAGTTACTGATGGTGTCAAACAGACACAAACATCCAGCTCAGGGTTCCTCTTCCTCTGCTGCCCTAAAGCACCCAGCCAGAAGCTGTTTAAAGAGCTCTCACCTGCAATACCTAAACTGGCAAAAGTGTTTTTTATTCTTAAAAGGAAACACTTGTTCCTTCACCTGACCTGAGGGAAGTTACCAACAGAATGGGAACATTCATGACTGGGGGTTTAAAATTTGTTACAAAGGCTGTTAAAAACAGTGTGGAAGATGAAATGTGCATATTATTTAAGACAAAAGTAAGAAAAAAATTAGGACCTCCAGAGTAGGCAGGGGAGGCAGTCAATCCTATTAAACCTATTAATCACAGGCACCCTGCTCCCATGGATGTCAGTGTCAGTGCTGTGTCCATTTCTGTAGCAATCCTTGGGACTGGGTTACCTTTACAATCTCACAGTTCAAGACCTTCCTGAAAAAGAAATTCCCTCATTATTTCAACTAAATAATGGTTCTAAGTTGTTCACCTGGTTATTCCTTATATGTTATACTGACAAATAAACAGTAATCTAATGGTTTGCTTATTAAGACAATGGCAGCTAATGAAACCTAAGTGGCTTCCACACTCTCAATCCAGCCCTGGCTGACAGAACCTAAAGATATGCTAAATAAGCACCCATTGTTTTAACGTTAAAACAATTAGTTTTATTAAACTAATCTCAGTTTAATACTTTAATCTCTAAAATAAAACTGGAAGTCTCAGAACAAGAGAAACAGAGTAATTAAAAGTTCCCATTTGTGTAATTGCTCACCAAAATCTCCACTTTGGAAGCAATTTTCTGTTTGCTCTCGGTTGCAGGGACCAGATTTGTCAATAGATCTGAAATCAAGACAGAATTACAAGTTTCATGAGCCAGATTCTCTTCAGTCATGGAAAAAATACTAATTCTGACAAAGACATGGAAAAATGTTTTGTGGTGATTGACTCAGGTAAATAAAAGATCTGGACCAGAATGTTCACCTTGTTTCTTGACAGCAGGGAACAATAATCTACCAAAAGTAACGAAATCTATTCTCTCTGCAAAATGTGTATCCTTTTTCCATTTGAATTGATGGAATTTATACAGTCACATAAAAGTTAAAACTGTAATCCCAAGCAGTGTATTAGAAAGAAAACACAATTTTAACTGTGGCTTCAAGAATAATCTGCATCCTTAAGCAGATTGCAGAATAAGCAATACCTTAGGCCCTTATTCGGTACTAAGAAATGAAAATCTCTGCATATGTACTTGTGAGTTAAAATTAGGCTTGCTTCATGGAGAAGAATCTTGGCTTTCTGATTTTGCTGCTTCACAGGTCTCCTAATCTGGATGTTTCAGCAGTCTTTAGGAGAGGGCAGAGTCAGCAGGTCTCCAGCCTCATCCAATACACATCCTGGCAGGCTAAAATCAATGAGATTTGTCTGCCAGCTTCTTCATCCTCATTCCCATTTGCTGCTGACTGCGGCCTCTCCCCAAAGCCTACTGCACCTGGTACTGTCTGGAAGATTTGTACTCCTCCAGTTTACAAATCACTTAAACCACTCCAGTGAGAGGAAGAAGAAGAAGTTCCCCTTCCCTGGCCATCCTAGAACCAAGGCCTTGCGTCCAAGGAGCTCCTTGGCAGAAACCCTTGGAGTGGTTTTGCAGCTCCATCTGCTCCATCTGCTCTTGCCCTGCTGACAGGATGCCCAGCCAAGAAGGCTGCAGCTCTCTGGACAGCTTGCCAGTGCAACTCTGGGATGAGTCTGATCAGCTTTGGAAGAAGTAGATCCTGCAAGTTTTTACATTTTCCTGTCACCACTTCTCAAATCCCCTCCAGAAAATGTACATTTATACACAAGTATACAGCTAGACACAGGCCTGCCTTGGTATATTTTTCACTCTGTAGATGATTTATAAGGCTAAAAATGGTCTGGCACTAAGTTTATTAATGCAAGACACCTCTAGAGATCATAATACCCTGTTTTCCCCCCATTCAGGAAAAAAAAAAAAAGAATTATTTCAGTCAGCAAAAATTTGCTTAAGATTTTGCACTAATTTGATTAATTTCCTACTAACAACATCTGGGTGGTGTTTTACAGGCACCAGCCAATACAGTGGGTGCCCTACATTGTCTTATATGAAGTTAGAGAATTGTTTCCCGACTCTTTCCATGCATACATTAAATTCTTCATTGTTTTTAAGGATTTATCTCTTTATTCCCCACCTTTCCTAAAGGGAAGGATTGAATGAACAACTGTTGTTTTGCAAGGATTTGGGGATCTGTAATTATATCTAGCAATTAGGCTGAGTTTGCCATTATTTGAAACTGCTTACTGTGCCCCAAAATTAAGTTTGGACATAAATCTGGTCTTAAATCACCTTTTTTTTTCACTATTATCTAATTTTGCACCATTTGAATGGATAAAAAATTGAAAGAGAGGTGTTTCAAATAAGATATCAGAAAGAAATTCTTCCATGTGAGAATGGGGAAACCCTGGCACAGCATGCCCAGAGTGTCTGCCCCATCCCTGGAAGTGTCCCAGGCCTGGCTGGACAAGGCTTGGGGCAGCCTGGGATAGTGTAAGGGGATGGAATGGGATGATCTTGAAGGCCCCTTCCAACCCAAACCAACCTGTGATTCCATCCCTGTGATTTTACAACTCTATGATTATATCTAGGGGTGCTCCCCACAGTTTCCACCTTTTATGACCTTACCAGTACTGCCCTCCATCTGAGTGAATCCTCATTTCCCCTGGCAGAGTTGTTCTAGGCTGAAATAATCCCAATTATCCCATTGCATAAGACCCTCAGCTCCAGAGAAATTAGGCATATGGAAACAAGGGTTCTCTAAGAGATTAAAAGTTGAAGCTACATTTTCCTCTGGAGGGGCTTGAAAACAGAAATATTGCAAACTAACTGTTGGCATTTCAGAATGTTCACGGCTGGGTTCAATTTTAACAAGATTTAGCAAATTCTCCCTCCTCAGTTGGGAAACTCAGCTGAAAAACTCTGTATCAATCTTTCAGATAGCTGAATAATTCCCTAATTTGTCTGTGTAACTCAGGTAACAAACAAAAAGGTTGCAGCAGCACGAAAACTTTAAAGCTTATAATCATGGCATCTACAAATAGAGGTATTATATTAAATGTGTTTCTGTCACTAGATTTCCTAGGGATAAATTGACAATAAATTGTATTTTTTATTATTATTTTGGGGTGCTGTTGCAGTTTGTCTTTCCCAAAACCTAATTAGGCTTATGAATCATACACCACTCAAAATTGTTCTATCTAGCCTGGAGTTAGTCTGATTTGTTCCATTCCAGGGTGAGTATTTTCCTTCTAATACTTCTCCTGGGAATCTTTAAGCAAGAAAGACATCATTTCCATTAGGATTGCTTCACTATAATACTCACACCAAATGTTGGGTGTATTCTTGTATATCACTGCTAGATGTTCTGAAAAAAAATGGAAAATAATAAAAACAAAATCTCATTACCACTTGAAAAAAATACAAGGTTTCTTTTCAGTTAATGCATCACTTCTGACAATTTTGTTATTTATGAACAAGTCCAAATAATTTATATCAAAACTAAGACAAATCAAGATCTGAAAAAAACCCCAGAACAACCAAACCCAGAGTATGCTCTGTTATTTAAAACAAAAACCCCAACAAAAATTATTTTTGTCAGGTGCACCTTAATGAACTATAACTCTTTCAAAGTCTGTTTGGAACATTTTAGAGAACAGACATGACAATCCAATTTTGCTTTGAATTAACAATTCATTGGCTTGGCTTTTGGTTTTTAAGCAGAAAGCCTCCATCTCTGTATTGCTTCCTTGGGTGAGAGGATATATTTGTTCATCTTACATTTTATTCCATGCATTTGCTAAAGGATGAAGTTTACTGCTTGGCATTTCCATGATGGAGAAGTTAGATACCAGAAATCCAACGAGGTTATTTGCTGGAAGGGAAAGCTGGGTGCCAAAAAACCCAAACAAACAACCAAGAAAAACCAAAAAAAACACCCCAAAACCAATAAAAACCCAACAAACACATACACACACACACAAAAAACCCCCCCACAAAACAAAACAAAAAACCAAAAACAAACCCCAAACCAAACCAAACAACAAACAAACAAACAAAACCCCCAAACAAAAACAACAACAACAACAACAACAAAAAACCAGTAAAAATAATAATAATAAAAAATTAGAGTTTTCACTGTGATTTAGAACTCAATTTCTTTTCCATGAAGAAGCTTCTCCAGGAGACATTGTGGAGAGTGGAGTCCTGAACTCTTCGTCCCATAAGAGCTCCACAAATTCCATCCCCTGGAATGAATAAAAATACAAATGATGCCAGACAGTGGAGCAGACAGATCACCTGGGGTGGTTTCTTTGGGCAGGGTGCTTTGGCAGGCAGCTGGGCAGAACTGTCCCCCAGAGCCTGATGCACCTGCAGGTCCTGTGCCCTCTGTCCATGACAGCTGCCAGGGCAGGGCAGGGGTGCCAGGGGTGCTCAGGCTATCACAGAGCTGGCACATCACCCCTGTCCTCATGCTGCCAGTCCTTGCCCCAGTTCCATTCCTTTCCCTTTCCCTTTCCCTTTCCCTTTCCCTTTCCCTTTCCCTTTCCCTTTCCCTTTCCCTTTCCCTTTCCCTTTCCCTTTCCCTTTCCCTTTCCCTTTCCCTTTCCCTTTCCCTTTCCTTTCCTTTCCCTTCCTTTCTGTCCCAACTCTCTGGATGATACACCCCAGGATCCATCAGCTGGATGAAGGGGAACGAAGATTTATGAGTAGTAGAATGGAGTTTTTGAGCAGAAACTTGCAGTGGAAAATGTAGATGCAGTGGTTAAAAGAGTTTGTTAATACTTTCCTGTAAGAAAAGAAAAAACAAAACAAACAAACAACCAAACAAACAAAAAACCAAAAACAAACAAACAAATCAACCACACAAAAACAAACAAAACCCCCCAAAAATAATAAAAACCCACAAACCAAAAAACAACCAACCAAACAAAAAAACAAACAAAAACAAACAAAAACAAACTAAAAAAAATAATTCTGAAAAGGTTAAAATATTTCATCATGTCACAAAGAAGTGCTTTGATTTTTTTTTAATTTGAAAAATGTTATAACTTTTATTATTTCCAAACACAGTGTTGTGATACCCAGTCACTTTTCCAATTCTGTAGAATGTAAATGAGATTTCACCTGGTTTGATATTTATGTAAACTTTCTTTTTATTATTTACTTTTTTTTTTGAAACAGCAACTGGCAGCAATTGCTGGTTTTGCTTTTTTTTTTTTTTTTTTTTTTTTTTTTTTTTTTTTTGTGTGTGTGTCTTTTCTGTTGGCTTTTTTTTTTTTTTTCTAATGCACTGAATTGATTTCTATAGCTGCCCAAGCCCTTCAATTTTTCATAAAACAGTGAAAATTATCTGCCAGAAAAAGACAGGCCAAATGCCTTCTAATGCACTTTAAACCCTGATCACATAGCTCTGCTGGACCTTGGTTAAAGCAAAGGAAAGAGGCTGAGATTTCACATTTCATGTGTTCATGTTTGTTTTCCTTGGATACATTGCAGCTGATGCCCCAAAAGGTGTGACTGCAGCATTTGATTTTTTTTTTCCCTCATGTTACTAAGAGCAAACTGGATCACTGTAACAAAATGTATTCATGGGATGACCATGGGCCAAATAATTTTCCAAACTGGGAATGATTTTGGGTAACTGTGACCAGATATTTTTAATCCTTCTGCTGTTCATTGTAATGATGCAACAATGAAGAATTAATGTGTTATTAATGAGGAGGTAATGCTCTATATACTTCACAGAAATTCCACTATAATTGGCCAATCAATGTTTTACCAGTGTTTTAAATTGTTAATTTGTTTTTAAGAGTAAATGCAACGTAAGTTAACAAACGTTGTTTTAAGTAAGGCTGAGGCCAGCAATTTTCCAATGACCTTCTTGGCTCTTTTGGAAAGCTTTGCCAACTCATTCAGTTACAAAGCGAGAAGGCAGAGTGGTTTCAAAACAATTATAAAAGCTGCCAATAAATTTCATTCAACTCCTCTTACTTAAACACAAGGTCAGCAAGGAGGGAAAAAGAGTAATTTTGAAGTCCTTTACACCAGGTTTCCATTTAAGGGGCTCTAAGCCATAAAAAAAAAGCTTCGGATTAATGTGGGCAACTTCCTTTGAATTTTGAAGGAATTTTCCCTTCTACTGAAATGCAGATATTCCAGAGAAGCCTAAAATTGGGTACTCAGATTCAGTGGTATTTCAATATCGTCATTATTATTGCTATTGCTGAGGAATTGTCCTGTACGTTTCAGCTGACCACTTCTGCTTTTCTCTGCCCTTGATCTTATCTGTGGCCAGGAGATGTAGTTACAGCTCCTCTGCTGATCCCACTTCCCCTCCTCCTGCCTTGGGGACAGGATTGATTCAGAGCACCCAGGCTAACCTCAAATATTGTACAGTAGTTCTATCGTTTCAGCAGAATTAGGTTGGGTTGGGCAAAAATTTTCAAGAGTTTATGGTTCAGTGAATCCAGTCATGCCATTGTGCAGGTTGAGACAATTCTGTTTCCATGAAAACTGAAGATTCTGTGTCCGTTCCACGCAGAAAACAAAAATGTTCCTGAAAAGTGGGTGAAGAGAGAAAAAACAAATCTGAGGAAAATGTTTTCCTCCATTTCATTCTTCTTCTGAGTTATACATGCAACACAACAAAAATGTTACTCTAACCTTGGATAAATTCTCCAGGGCTCCTCCATGGGAATGCCAGTGAGCCAAACAGGTCTGCCCCCATAACAGCTTCACTGGGTGTTGTATTGGCACTGATGAAACAACCTTGGGTAATATTCACACAGATTTTTTGAGCTTTAAAACACCAAGGGCCAAATTATACTGTCCCCAAACTCTTTGGAAGCTGGGCTTTGGTCACCTTTCAAGGCAAAAATGAAGAATGAGTTTGTTTTAATTTCTCAAATTTTTAATGACTGGATGCAGATATTATAGCTTAATTTTATTTCCACTTAAGCAATCAATTTTAAAAAGAATAGGTTTAAAGTGCTTGTGCACTTATAGAGGGAGTTCTTTCTACTAACTTTAGTTAGAGTGATAAGATTTTTTGGGGTAATGTGTGATCTAAATTGTCTCTCAAAAGAAAATGACAGTCTTTTAAGTTTGATTTTCTAACAAATCTTACAGGCATTCTATATGATAATATTCTGCTTAAGAAACCTACATTTGTCTCACTCATAAAGCAGATGTAAGATTTTACTACCATACTAAAATTCTTCCTTATAACACTATCCTAAAACTGCCCAAAAAACACTTTGAAATTCGGTGTTCAAAACACACAGGCAGATCTTTCAGTGGGTGTAATGGGGGCTGTAAATTCAAGCTCTAAACCTTATAAAAATTTTGATGCACACATTCCTGTTAACCAATTTGGTTTGTGAAGTTAGCCCAAAAAGAAAAAAATCCCCAAACCCACAGACATTTTATACTCACGTCTTCAGTGTAAAACAAACCAATTTCTGTTTCCCATATGCCTGAGAAGTTATTTGCATATTACATAGGTAGAAAAATATCTCTCATGAAATCACTAAACATGAGAAAACTTCCCCTAGTGATGATTTATTGTTCCGATATTTCTCTTCAGGAAGGAAAAAGCAATGCGTGCAAACTACAAAATATGCAGCCCCTTTAAAGTGACTTCACTTAAGAGAGCTGCAAGTGAAAAAATAATTTTGTTTGAGCACATGCAAGCATTGATTTCAGTCTCCAGGCCATGCACTGCTCTGTGTATTTGTCACAATTCAATTTACATCCACAAGTAGCAGAGGATCAGCACAGCACCTCTCAGCTGGCAGGACTCAGGAAAAAAAAAAAAAATCCAGGGGAAGCTCAGCCTGCCTGACATTGCAGGACATGGCTTGGAAGCAAGATTTGGTTCCCACTCAATGGCTAAAGGATGATGCTGATAGAAAAGGGGCATTAAAATTCCCCACTGCCAACCAGAGCTGTAGAATGGTTTGTTCTGGCTTTCCCCATGAAATTAAAATTCTAATCTCTGTGGGATAAATATATTTATTTGGGGGGGGGGGGCGGGGTTGTATTAATGTCTTACCCACACCACCAAAGCCTCCAAGAAATAAAAACCAAAGATACAGAGAAGGATCTCACACTGCTCTCATCAAATCCCATTGTGCAGGGTCATGCACAGCCTCAATCTACACCATCCACTGCACGCCCCTCCAAGCACATTCAAAAAGCTGCTGTTTCCACAAGCCAGAATTCCTTCACTTTCATGAACCACATAATAATGCTATTTTAAAGGCTCTCCAGCCTTTCATTTCCTTGTGCTCAATGGTCACACAATTTCAGTGCTGTTCCCACCTCCTGAGGGTGGGAGTGCCATTGCAGAGCTGTGTGACACCAACAATAACTGCAATATTTTGGTTTTCTCACTCAGCAGAATCCATTGAAACCAAGGGCACAGATATCCCATAAATTCTGAATGGACTTTGCTTCATAAAACAATAATACATCAAGCCCTCTCTGCCCAGCAGGTCACAGAGCAGGGCTCTGATCACACAAAGCAGGGGAGCAGCCAGTCCTTCCCAGCACTGCGGAGAGTTTGGACACAATTCCACCTCATCCCGTTCTCTTCAGCCACTTGGTCTCAGCCTGTTCTGATCAGCTGCAGAGATTTCTGCTGGAAGAGGGTTACACAGAAATGGATTTTCTGTTCCTCTCCTTGCACAAATGCTGGGATCAGGGCTGAAGAAGTGAAGAAGAACCCGTCCGCCCTGCCCACGTTCCTTATCCCAGCTCCCAGGAGCTTCCTCCTTGTTCCAAGGACATTTGTACAAGTGAAAGCAAGAGCAAAGGAACCATGCTAAATATGCATTTAATTCACAAAGTGTGGTCAAGTGAGTATTTAGAGTTATGGTTTCCAACCTATTGCTAGAAACATAATTGAACACTTCCAGACCAGAATCACAGTTAAATTTTCTCAAAATATAAAGGTAGCCAGATCCCCTAAAAGAGCTTCCCCCATCAGAACGTTAACAGGAATAATAATAATAATAATAATAATAATAATTTTAAATTATCTGAGCATTCTCAACCTCAGATAATTTAAAATCCCAGGGACTTAATATAATTTCCTAGTCCTATTAGGTAAAGCTGTATTAAATCCCTATCCAACAACCTGTATGATTCTCAGCCTGTGCCCACCTAGAAAACAATTCCAGCATTTTACAGGGAACAGGCCTTAAACCCAGTCTTTTGCTCTGGTGGCTGTGGTCATTTTTTATACTTATTTTGCATTCAGGCTGCTATAGAAAGAAATACAGAATGGAAATCAGGCCTGTTGCATACATTTTAAACACTAAATCTGACTTCTAGAAAATCAAGGTTACTCTTTTTCCTCCTATGTAAAAATCCAACTGCATTAAAAAGTTTCCAAGGTTTCAGCAACACCAAAATTACAACTAATTTATGAAAACTGTGTTAGTGCCTGCAAACCTTTGTTGTAAATTATGCATGCAAGCATGGAAATACTAATGAAAAGAGGATTTCATTTACAAATGATTAGTACAAATTCAGCAGTCACTGTAGTTATGCCACTCTAATTTATTTTCTTGTAGAACATGCTGTTTGCCAGGTTTGGGCCATTTATTTCTACACTCTCGAACATCAACTTTTCAGACTTTAATGTCACATTATCTTTTTTATCCAAAGAAATGTTCATTTTCTTTCCAGGTCTTAATAAAATGAAGTCCTTGGGTTGAAAGGTAACTCTTCAGTAAAACGTTGTAGGAAGACTGCAATAGAAGTGATGCCCTTTTACACATAAGGAATTGCTGAAATTAGTGTGGTTTCTACTGATGTGTTGAAGAAAATGCATATAATCACTCTCACCAGAGCTTATAGTAATTCTTCCACTCAGCACACAATCTTAATTTTTTTTTTAAGAAATCTCCTCACTACAAATATTAGGATTTTGGTAGGGATTAGACCTCCCTAGGAAAAAAATTTAAAAAGCAAAAATCTTCAGTGAGTCAGCATTCCAAAACCATTCTACAGGCCTTTAAATGAGAAGAATCCACAGTGAAAGGCTAAATCATTATTTTTTTTTCCCAAAGATCCGTGTTGGCTGGAAAATCAATAATGCCTTATATGAAACATATCCAAATGGAAATGAAAGCATGGGTTCTAGGGAGTCCTAAAAACATATTGTAGAAATCTCTTCAAGGTTTATTATTAAATAGAGAAAATGGATCTTTGCAGTGGTGGTGATGTTCTGTGGATTGTGTTAGAAACACTTGAGGTAGAAAAAATATTTTCTTCTAGGAGGGAATTTGCTACTTTCTGCTAAATCCTTTAAGATATTCCTGAGAAGTTTTAGCCCTGAGGTCCTGTGTTTAGATGCAAAAAAGAAGAATTTTGTCCTAGTTTCTGTGGTTTTTTAGAAGTTGGGCAGGAGGCTCACAGCTGAAATTTGGTCAAGTGGATAAAAATACTTGCAAGCCTGGAAAGCCTGAGAAATTGTACAACTGGTCCTCTAATTCTGGCCTGAAAAGCAAACCACACAACCCTACAAAACCAGCCTGTGAGCAGACTATTAAAAAATACTAAAGTTGTGGAAAACAGACTGTAGGGCTTTGATCAGACAGTGATTCTGATTGCAGGATCTATCCAAAGCAAATACATCCATAATGTGCAGTGCACATTTGCCTTTGACAGCTTTATTTGTTCATTAAACATTTATGTTAGATGGCTTTTAGCATCCCAGTCCATGATATTCATCTAAACTTGGCTAGAAAATTAACAGCTTAAGTAATCCCATATTTTATCATATTAACCTCTCTTTGCATTTTAACTGAGCAGTTGGATAAAAACTGGCCTAAACCACACATTTCAGGATGGAATTTTAAAAATGCTTTTGTTAACATTATTATTTTGAGATTTTTTTTTTCCATATGATGGGGTACAGCTCCTTTCTCTGATAACTTGGTAACAGCAAATTGATTGCAATCACTCAGCCTAAAATGGGATTTCTTTTATAAGCAAATCAAGAACACGACTATTGGGAAAGGTTTAGCTATCAAATTAACATTGTAACCTGCTTGGAGACTATTTCCTACCAAACAGTATGTGGAAAGATTTCCAGGAAACTCATGCTATATATAGGACTTTAAATAGCATTTAAAAACAATTATTCATACTCTTGTAATTTCTTGTTCTATTAGCTAAATGCATCTCCTGCAAATCCAGCTAAGTGAAGGAGCAGGGATGAAGGGAGAGAGCAAAATACTTCCTATAATTTGATGATCAGAATAATCAGAAGTTATCCTAAAATAGGCCATAAATAAAATACACTTAAGAAAGTGTAACAATTAAGTCTTTTTCATTTAAAATTATTTACTGTATGAAACCGTATCAAGGAATAGTTCAAGCAGACATTTTGAGGGTTTACATGGAACATGCATGCCCAAAAACAAGGAAAAAAACCCACCAAAAAAAATGGACCTGCACACTGTCCAAAAATTACAAAGAACTGTGGAATCTGTGGGATCTTCTACCAGGCTGACCATCCTGGGCATTCTCCTTTTCCTCAATGACACTGTGAAGACTTGCCAAACATTTCAAATTGAATGGGATTTGCTGATCATTTAAAATGTCTTTAAGCTTATATTTATTGATATATTTGCATTCAAACAATGCACATCTGAAGAAGGAAAAAAAAAAAAAAAGAAAATGGTGCCAGACACAGCAGTTTCAAAAGGCACAATGTGCACGAGACATTTTCTGGGGCAGCGAAAACGATTTTTAAAGTGTCTCTTTTTATTCTTTTATACCATTGACAAACCTTACTGCTTGTGAATTTGCAGTCTGTAAGGCGCTGGTCACCAGTATCTCCCTGTATCACAGGGCAGTAAACACCTGATTTTCAGGGAAATGGTTCATTTCCCAAGCAGCCAATGAAGGAAAATGGGAGC
Organism: Phylloscopus trochilus trochilus; assembly: GCA_016584745.2. Lineage (NCBI taxonomy): Eukaryota > Metazoa > Chordata > Aves > Passeriformes > Phylloscopidae > Phylloscopus > Phylloscopus trochilus. Next base: position 27,808,973 of record WQNJ02000015.1, read on the forward strand.
AGGAGGATGCACAAGAAGCAGCACCAGGCAAAGCCTGATCACCCTCCTGGCTGGCCAGGCACACAACTTGCTCATGCTCAAAATCTCCAAATTGATGGCTCAGAAACGTCTCAGAGAAATATTAAGAAAATAAAAGCAGGTTTGCAACAAATTATGAGAAGGTTAATAGGGAAAATGTGAAAGCTTGAAAGCAGCAATAATTACTGCTCTGGGAGAGCACAGCATCAGTCAGCTGTCAGTCTTTCTTACTGCTCTTTTTTCTGGAAATCTACATTTTAATTTCAGTCTTATATACCCATACAATCTTTTGCTGTTGCTTGCTAAGAAAACAGAAGTAATCAGGTCTTATCCATGTGAAGCAATGATTTGTCTTCCAGGACAATTCATCTGCTTTGCTTCCCTGCAAATCAAATCCACTGGAGTTTTGAGGCTTCCATAATGACACAGACGAGTGGAAAATGTGGTTGTGATGTCAATAATTTCACACAAAATTGACAGTAACTTGATAAGGTGCTGCCTTTATTAGATCTGTCCCATCGTTAACAGGAACTGCCTCTGAGACAAGTCCACATTTCACAAAATCCCCATTTCTGTGCTCTCACCTGCTCAGCTGCTAGTCACTCACAGGGACTTCGCTCTTTTCCTTTGTCAACCAGCTTAAACATTTTGATGCACAATTTTCCAATCAGGGAGATGATGATATTATCTCAGGGCAAAACCCACTCCTGGCGTGCACGTGCTGTAGAGCAGCTGCCATTTCAGTTGTCAGGATGAGCTGGGAAAGAGGAGCTGGGCAGAAATAACTGATGTGATGTGCCAGGTGCTGGACGTGTTGATGGTCAGCCGGAGCATCATCCCAGCCCTGAGTTCTCAGTTCAAATACCCTTTATGGGAAGCAGAAATGAAGACATGGGGGAATAAAGAAATGAAAATGATGGATGTACAATGCACATCTCCTGTGTTCATGCACCTCCAGGTTTTACACAGTTACTTTTGTCATCTGTCAAATCTTTTGCTGTAAAGAAACTTCAATCTAAGTGAGCAGACACAAAGCTTCCACCCTTCAGTGTGTCACCAAATTTTGGGTGAACCCAGAGTCTCTGGAATAGTCACGTGCATCTGACACTGACCAGAATCCCCTTCAGTGGTGGAGGATTTGGGAAATGCTCCTTTGAAGGGAAGGATCCAGAGGGGTCGTTCCAGATAATTAGACACTAAGAGCCTTCAGGAATTCCAGCCCAGATTGGTGAGCATGACTTGACTGAACTGTGCAAGACTGAAAGAGCTATATAACAGCTACAAGACTGACAGAAAAGATGTTTTCCTCCTTTTCTTCTCCCCTAGGCACCACACACCTTCTGCAGGAGGTGGCCTCTGTGACAGAATGCAGATGGATGATTGGCAGCACACAGTGCAAATATCAGGTTGGCACTTCAAAAAAAACTGAGGGGATTCTGAGGAAGCTTGTAAATCCTCACAAAGATACTGATAAGTTTGTTCTTCACTTTATTGATATAAAAAAGGCATTCAGAGTGACAGAACAGAGTGATGAATGAAAGGTAAACACTCTGGTCAGGTATTTTTGGCCCAACATTTCCTGAATTTCTCATGCATCACCTCTGGCATGCTTAGTATTGCACTTCTCCAGTGAAGCTTAACTTCTTCAGCACCAAGGCAGACAGAACAGCACTTACGATGGTATCTGATTGATTCTCATAAAACTTGCTATTCAACATACACAGTTAATTTGGATTTCTGTTGCTGATGTGTGGCTGCCAGAGAAAGCTCCTCCAGTTCTGCATGAGTTCCTGAGGTGCTGCTGCCTTCACTTCTGTCAGAGAAAACTTCTCTGAAGTACAAGTTCAGTGATTTAACTGGGGCAACAGTGCAGCTGCTTCTCCTCAGTTCTTCATCTGTGTACACATTTCATCTGCAGCTGCAAATTGCACAAGGAGTTTAGGGGGAAAAAAGAACCTTTCAATAAAAGCCAGTCTCATTTCTATCATTTTCCTAAGTAGGGTTGTGATCAAATCTCCGTTGCTTATTGCAAGAACTGGGGGAAGCCTCTTTAGCTTCTATAGGGCAACATGACTTCATGAAAGACTTTATAAAAAATAGACTTGGATTAGAGTGCAACACAATTTCTGATAAAAATTTCAATATCTATACCCAGCCGTCAATAAACACCCAGAAAAAAAAAAGTGCAGCCCTGTTTCTGCTAATCTGATTAGCACAAAACCCTCTGTAATTTTCCATCTGGTTTTTCTAGTGCCAGGTTTTCCAGGCCTTTGAAATTAATACCTTTGGAAGGTAAAAATCCAAATGAGAATAGAGGTGGTGTCAGTTTTCTTTGGTGACCACCTAGGGCAGAGGTGCTGAGGGCTGGCAGTGGGGCATCTTAGAATTAAGGGATACTCAGAAAGTGCAAAGATCTTTTATTGAGAACTTTATAAAAGGGTCCAAGAAGATGCTAATCAATTCTATCCCACAGATAATCCCAAAACAATATGTATTTACCTCAAACCTGTGTATTATGACATTATTAGGAAGTGGAAAAAAAATAAGATTTTTTTCTACCTAAGACTTCTTTTTTTTTTCTTTTCAACACCTGAGTCTAATGGAATAGAGATAAAAAATTGACTACTAAAAGAAGTTTCACAGCCTCTCTGCTCCATAAGAAAACCTAATGAACTTGAATTTTAATCTTACTTTTTCATTAAAAAAATGTTTTTAATGTTTAATTTTTGCTTTTTCATACTAAATGACTGAAAGAGCCTAAAAAATTAGCCTAGCCTAAATTGGGAGCAATCACCATGTTTTATTAACTGTGAGGATCATCTTCTGGAGAGCAATCACAAAACTATTGAATATTTTACTTTTCTCATCTGTGATCTTTTCTTCTGTCTCATTAGAAAACAACCCAGTGAATAAATCTTTCAGTGCCCAATTCTGTGCATTCAGCTCCCATTAAACACATTGTAAGGGCTCTCAGCATCTCAAAAGGACTGACTCCTCATCTGCCTCATTTCTCCTGCAGTCTTCAGCACCAAGTTCCTCCCAATCTACCTGATAAATATCCAAGTTTTATTTTGTTTTGATTGTTTTTATTTAAGTTTGAAGTGTCTCTCTGTTCTTTTCCTGTGTTTCTTTATATCACCCAACCATGTGGGATTGACAAACATAATTGAACTGAAGGTTGTTGATTATCTGATACACTGGTGGAGAGATATTTTCTGGAACTCCAAATTAAACATGAGGAGTAAACCACCAGAAACCAGATTTTCCCCAGGAAAAGAGAAGCACTTTTCCACTGAAAATGCTGTGGATTGTTCCTTTAATGAAAACGCTGCAGTTTGCTTTTAGCAGGAAAAATTCAGACCCTTAGAAATTCTATTCTGCATTTTATTAGGGGAGAATTTAGGTATTATTACACTAATTCTTATCACTTAGACAGCAGCACAAATCCTTTTTGTTATTTTATCTTTCCTCTCTCCTTAGTTTTCAGAGGAGTTTGATAACTGATTAGCCCCTGGGCTCTTTTGTAGTCTGTGGTAGTGCAAGAAAGCATTTCTCCAGGAGCAGTGTAATCCCATTGTCTGTGCCACACGAGTTAGGATTACATGGAATCCCATTTTCTCTGATCAAAGCAGGTGCCAGGAGAGGTACACAACGTTTCAAGCAGGACATGGTGGCTACAGAAGATGCTCTCTGATAACACCCACCAGTGTTTGATGCTCCCAGGGCCCCCTGGTTTGGAGCAGAACCTTCTGAGAGTGACAGGTCACCACAGAAACAAGTGGTTCTGATCAAGCTACAAACACCTGCACTTCAATAATTCACCACGGCTCTGTCACTCTTTGCTGCCAGTGACTCTCTCTGTCCTGTAAGGGCCCTCACAAGTGGCATAGGATTGATCATTTTCTGATCATAAACCCCAGATTTCCACCCATCAAAAAATTCCACCTGGCCTGAGAGCACTCTGCTGGTTGTCACATTTCTGTGTGACGTTGGGAAACAGGAGCTGAGCCCAGAAATATATATTTATATAGATAAATATATAAAAAATATAGATCTCCCTCAGATCTATAAATGTTCCTCAGATTAGGTAAAAATACGGTTTTACTGGAAACACTGGTTAGAAAAACAGGAAAACCAACCTCTTAGGTGAGGTGATTTCTTGTGTAGAAGGTATGCTCCTTTCTTGAAGCAGCCTGTAAAGCAATTATGGTGTTCTATAACATGAATATATCTTCTTATTAAATAGAAGAAGAAAACAATATCAGTTTTCTGGCTTGGTAGAAAATTAAGAAAATTTACTTCAAGCTAAAAAAAAGAGAAAATAAATAAACATTAATTTTTGGAGATCCTATTAGGATCTTTTCATCATCTTGCCTAATTGTCTTTAGTTTTCATCATGGGAACAAATTCTATGGGAACATGACAGGAATTGCTGTTCTGACGTCCAACAATGATTTGCTTTGATTTTGGCAACAAATGAGTTGCCTCATGCATGCAGAAAATACCACAAACAAGGAACATTTGAAATAAGTTTCTGCCATTTTAGTTAGTTACTAATTGCCTTTTAAGAGAGCTGTTTGAAAAGAAAGTAGATTCCATGTATTCAAGTTTAACACAGATTAAGAGCTGCAATTTGCAGATTGCCAAAGTCCATTAGCCTGATGCCTAATTAACATATGGCCCTGTACCTCTGGGGGAGGATGAGCCAAAGAAGGGGCTACAAGAATTAAGCCAAAAGATCTGAAGCTGATTCTTTGTGTACAAATAAACCATCCAAAAAAACCCCCCTGAAACCTGGCTATTGAGAAAGTTACAGATTCTGGTAATAGTACAAAAAAAGTCTGAAAGAGGATTCTGAAATCTGAAAGAAATTTTAGAGAGATTTCTGAAAAATCAGAAATATCTCTGTTCCTTTTGAAAATAAATCTTGGTCTAACGTGTTCAGTGGCAGTGCAGAGTTGGGAGCCTGGTTACTCACTCTTATTCTCCTGGTTTTGGGGGGAAGAGCAGCTCTGCAGAGCCATAATTACCAACATATTTCCTTGTAAAGCATGTCCCAGGCTTGTACTGCAGCTCAACTTCACTGAAATCACTTTCTCATTACTGTCCCTACCATTCATTTCCATTGGTTTGTACCTTCTTTCTCTGCAGCTGTCCTTAGTCTTGCCTTTTTCTTCAGCCTTAAGAATGTCACTTTCATTTATACTTTCATTTATACCAAAGGGCTGAGATTATATTTCGCTGTTGTAAACAACATGTTTAGAAGAGAGTTAAGCCTGCTTACTAAAATATTTACCCAAATTTCACTGTTATCCCATGGATTTTAGAATGAACAGCCGAGTAGGACAACCCACATCCGCTCACCAAGTCTGCCAGCCTAAAGCTGCACAGCTCTTACCTCCTCAAACTACCCTGTCCCTCTCCCCCTGCCTTTTGCAGATGCCTTGAGATAACAAGGCCCTGTTGATCTCTTGACACTTTGCCTAGATCATCTGAAAATGATTCTGCTTAGTCTAATTAGGCCTTTTCTCCTTCTCACCATAAAAGGGGGGAGTGGGAGCAACTGAAGGGGTGCCTCAAGAGGGAAAAAGCCTTCAGCCTTCACACAAAAATCCAGGTGACACAAGGCAGGGAATTCCATCTGACCCACGTGTGAAGGGATTTGTCTGCTGGAGGCACGCTGGATCTGGCACCCCATCCATGCCCTGTCCTTGGGAAAGCACACTATGGACTGAACTTGATATTTATCATTCATTAAAGGGTAGCTGTTGCTTTTTTATCTTCTTTTCTATCAGAGTTGGGATTAAATGCTCGAGAGATGGTGTTTTGTGTTCGGACTCAGATGTTTATTAATTCTTGTCTGTATTACAGTCCCATAAGCTGTGAGTTCTAGATAACAAAATGAAAAATAGCTCTGTCTCTCCACAAGACCTTTTAAGCACAAACTGTCCAATTATGAAATTACATCTAAATTATTTTTCTTTTAACCCAATAACCAAACACCCCTGGCCCTCAATGAGGATTTTTCTACCCAATTACAAAACACCACCCAGACCACGGAGAGGGAGGTGAAAAAGAAGGACTCAGCCTCTACCCTAAATCCTCCATCTTGCTTTATATACATATCACTGTATTCTAAGCCCTTAAATTCTGAGTTTTCCACCCTGTGATACCACAGACTTCTACTCTAACTACACACCCAAAATCCCAGTGCTGTCACTAAATTTTGGAAGCCTTTTCCAAGGTCTCAGGTCAAATCCAGTGGTGGATTTGGGGGGCCAGTGCCTATCAGCACAGAAAGTCCAAAATTCTCAGCGCCCAGGGTTCTAAGGGGTATCGAAAATTATTGCAGTTCAAAGAGACTAGAGAGATGTGAGGTAGAATATGAAGTGATGCAAAAAATAGAAGAACTCAACACCTGTCAAAAGTGTGGGGGTATTTATAGATCCCAATGTGAATATGCACTCCAAAGCCAACTTTCATTGTTATGAATTGTCACTTTTTCCCCAGACGTGTGATGCAGCTGCAGGTAGGGAGCAGCAGATCTTTGTGGAGCTGGATGACAGAGCCACAGCTGCCTCCCAATTAAGGATGGAAGGGAATCTCTCCATCAGGCACTCCAGCTATTAGGATGCCGTGCACACCACGCACGTCTCTGAGAAGTTTGCAGTCTGTGAAAGCGAAGGTGAAGGTCAAGGAGTAAGCCACAGAAACCCTGGCTACCTGCAGAGTCTGCAATCAAGATGTGTGGAGTTGATACATTCTCATATTATTCCCTGAAATGATGTCTTTTCTTCCCATAAACGTGGTCACTGCATTGCTGATCACCAGGGCTTTGTAGTGCAGCCTTGTGAGGTGATTTATAAAACTCATGTTTTCAAGACAGCTCATCAGGGAATTGAAGCAGCTAAGATGCTGATAATCACTAGACCTGAAGCAGATCTGACAGCCAAAATACCAGTCTTTCTCAAAAAAACCTTTTTTCTCAGAGGTATTTGCTATAAACAACTTTGGTTTATCTGTAGTCAAAAACAGTGCTGGTATTTCTTGTCTGGATATCACATTCCCCTGTTAAGCCCCCTGCCCATCACTCCCTTCTGGCTTTCAGGCAGGGCTAGAAAAGATTCTTGCCTGCCCAATAAACTATCAACAATATTTTCCATTTAAAAATTAGTCAGCCACAATGTGATTTGTATGAACACTCAGCAGAAAATCCTTATTTCTGTTAGAGTTTTTTTTTTTTTTTTTTTTTTTTTTTTTTTATACAGTGCCCTCTTTTGGCACATAAACCTCCTCACCCCCATTAAATATCAAAAGTTTCAAATAATCATCTGAACACAATTTTTTATTTGAATAGAGCTTTGATCCTGAGGAGCTAAATAACTCAGATGAGTCACATGAGGCTGCTAATTCCAGCCACACAATAACAGGGAGACCCTTGCAGTGAGAGCAGCTCACACAAAGCTTTGAGAGAGCAGCTTCCCCCACTGGTGGTCACAGACACACAGATTTTGGATCACTGTCAGAAGAGGTGCAAACAAAACAATCTACAAAAAAAGATCAAGCAATAGCCAAAACTAAAGAAATGCATGAATGAATAAATAAATGAATAAATGCCTGGGGTCAGACTGAGAGTGGCAGGAGAAGTGCAGCAGCTCTAGGTGTGCTCAGGAGGTGAGCACAGGCTTGAAGTCCACAACCAACCACATTCACTCAGACCCTGAGGCATTTGTTTTCTCTCAAACCACCTTGTTTTTCAGAAGGACTCAGCTTTTCATTCACTGGAGCAGCTAGGTGGTATTCCCTTCCAAACTCCAGAACCTGGGCATCTGGTTTTTCCTCAGAACCTTTTTTTGCTAAATAATTCCACTGATTTCAGCAAGCCTGGGGCAAAGCAGGAATAAACAAACCAGAAAATCTCCATGTAGAGAGTCTGGTTCTATAGAACAAGTGAGCACTTCAGTCACAGAAAAAACATTCATGTCCTGGACCCCTAAACAAAGGGAAATCAGCTCCCATTAAATCATTTTGTTTGTTGGCTTTTGCCATTGGTTTGAAATTCTGCAAGTCACCCTGCTTTTGACACTGGTCCAGCTCCTTTCACAATCTTTATTTTAAACTTGTCTCCTCACAGAAAGGCTGGGAGGGAGGGCAGCAGGTTCTTTTTATTCTACATGCTACCTTGCTTCTGCCAGTCTCGTTACCACTAATGATCTTAAATACTTTTTCCAACATTTAATCAGGTATAGCATTTAATTGGGTAATCACCTGCTGAAATAAAAATAATGTTTCTAAGCAATCCATCTGCCTTTGCAACACAGGAAAAAAAAAACAAACCAGATTTGAGCAGGTAGCTGTAAATGCAGGGCTTTTATTTTGATGATCATCTTCTTTGAATGGGAGTTGAAGGAAGAGATTTGCTTCAAAATAAACCTTCCCCCTCTGCTACCTGTCCTCTTATAGATCAGATGGGAATTTGGGGAGCTGCCTCCTGAGTGAGAGATTAAAAACCCCACATTTCTTGATGTTTCCACTCTTTCACCCCAGCAAGCAGCAGTGCCCAAAGCAGATAAAGAACATTTGGTGACTCTGTACAGCCCATTCTCTTCTTCAGCTGAACATGACAACTTAGTCTCACTTAACATGGCAAAAGTGGGCTAAACAAAACAGCAAAAAGCCATCTGGATTTTTGCAGACAGACAGAGGGCCTTTAAAACCTGAAAGAATTTTTCAAAAACTTTAAACAAGGTTTGTGCACATGATGACATCTGTATTCCTCAAATGGCTGCTTTATACTGCACGACAAAGACACGTTTAGTGTGGGGTAAAAATTTCCCTTGTGTGCTACTAAACTGGTAGGAAGTAGGACAAACCAGTTAAGGGGATTAAAAGACAGAAACAGAGAAAATCTCTAACATTCCATAGGAACCCCTGGTATTTAATATATTCATAAGGTACTTGAAGAGAATAAAGGAAAAAAATAAGGTGACAAAATTTGCTTAAAGCAGAAAACAGCTGAGGATGCTTCAGCATGGGTGAGATCACAGCTGAGGGGACATAGGATGAATTACTGTATCTTGATAATTCACCACACCTTGCAGCACAAGATCCATAGGGATGAGAGCATGTGGCAGCAGCTTGAACATAAAGAGCAAAGATGTAAATCAAACTTGTCCTTCAAAACTCAGAATAAAAATGATGGAATACCTTCCAAAAGGACAGGTTGGATGTTAATAGGCAGAAAGATTAAAAACCTCTTAGACAAATGGAAAAGAACTCCCCCAAGTGCTATTAAGCAAAATGGTGTGGATATAATATTCTGGTGAAGAATACTGCAGACAAAAATATGAAAAGCCATACCTAGAGAAATATCTCTATGTTTGCTCTGCCCTAACTTTTTCTGCAAGCATTTGCTGCTGCCTGTTGTGCCTGTTGATTTCTCCAGGGTCAGCTGGACTCTTGGACTGAGCTGTTGCTGCCAGCCCTTTGCTCTCAGAGCCCTCTGCCCTTTGCATGTAGTTAAGAGAGTTTCACCTCGGAATGCACAGACATCCAACTGAGCAGTTTTCCATCTTCCCTTGCAGCCACTCTGCTCAAAAAAGGGAGCCTGAAGCTACTCATCTTCTCTTGTGCATGGAATGAAAACCAGACAAGAGAGAAGAAAGGAGAAATCTAATGATAGTCAGGGGATACCGCGCAAGCCTTTCCAAAACGTAGAGAAAAAGCAACAAGCATCGCATAAATAAAAAAAAAAAAAAAAATGAAGACCTGAAGCCATAAAACAAACAAACCCCCCATGGAACCAGCAAAAAAAACCCCAGCCCCCCCCCTCAAAAAAAAAAAAAACAAAACCAAAACCAAACCAAACCAAACCAAAAAAAACCCAAAACAAAACAAACAAAAAAAATCCCACCCAACCCCCCCCAAAAAAGACAAAAAAAAAAGACAAAAAAAAAAAAAAAAAAAAAAAAAACCCAAACAAAAAAAAACCAAAAAACCACCCACACAAAACAAAACAAAAAGCCCCAACAAATCCAAACAAACAAACAAACAAGAAAACCTCAAACCAATCCAGCCCATCCCTAAAACACTTATCTATTGGGTAAAAAGAAATCAATCTCTAAAGGAAGGATTTCAAAAGCAGCCTAAGTCTGCGCTGTATTCCCACCGTTCCTTGATTAAGAGCAGCACTCAAGGCTAACAAGTAGACTTGTGTTGTACATGGCCTTGTAAATAAAGTATGAGGGAGATAAACTAACTTTTACAACTTTGCTGGGAAAGCTGGGAAATTAATGGAAACCACCTTAGCCCTAAGATAATTTCTCCCAAATAATGGAGCAAATCAATTTACATAAAAGCCCCTCACTGCTATTGTTAGCCTACTTCCAGAGCTCCTGCTTCCTTGTTTAAAGTTAGCCTGCACCTCCAAACCACAGTGCAATTTCTGTAGAATTTTTCCTCACTTTCCAGCACCATTAAGCCCCTCCAGGATGTGTTTTACCATCCTGCTCATCCAAGCCACCCACAGCAGCCTCATATATCACCCCACACCTCGAGGTGTCTGTTAATTGACCAATAAAACACACCTGTAGCATATTAATGTTCTAATAAAACACTCTCCATATTCCGTAAATTTCGTGTTATCAGTTCTCCATCAATTATTTAATAAGAGCCAGCATAATAAATTATCTGCTGAGCAAGGTCCAATAACACGAGGACAAAACAGTGCAAAAAACATTTTATCACCTCCTCGTTGCAGTTCCAGACTTTGTGGCATGCTGCATATTTATAAGTGCTTGAAGTGAGGTAAGATTGAACTTTTCAGCTCTAAATCTTCATACTCAGTTCACCAAGAGATTGCTTTGTTGAAATTAACAAAAAACAGGGTTTCTTGTAGTGTTTCCTTGCATCAGGTTCTCTTAATCCCCCTGTTGGTGATTCCCTTCTGCACAGAATTCATAGGTTCATCCTTTGGGAGTCCTCCTTAGCTGACTCTGTATTGGTGTTAGTTAACAGAAATATTTCTGATAAGACACTGTAAGTCCTTTCAGGACTAACTGATTTTTTTTTAAATTATTATTTTATTAGAGAATATTCAGGGTATCTGCAAATACAATTAGCACACATCTAAAATGAGGGTGTTGCATTCCCACAAAACTGAGAACCAGTGTGGACTCCAATGATCTTGTCACTTTTCAAGTGGAACCCTACTGAGGTTGAAAATACTTTGGATTTCTAATACATATTATGGTTAAATCCAGGCACAGCCACAACCAAATAGAAAACAGATAAAGTCTTGGAATAATCACTAAAACATAACTTTTAAACAATTCCTGATTCTTTTCTCCAAGGGGAAGTTAAAATTCATAGTGCTACAGTTTGCAGACTTAGATGATTAAAACACAGCAGATCCCCTTTTCTTCCTTGGTGCTCTTATTTATTGCTGCCTTTACAAGATAAATGTTTCATGAAGATGAAAAGAATTAAAATCAAAACTTACAGAAATGACTGAAATGAAAGAGGAAGGAGAATCAGCAAATGCATGAGTATGAGTTTAAAGATTTTTCTGCTGCCTCTTGCTCAAGGAATGGCTCTTATGTCGATGGTGAATGAAGGACACAGGAAAAAGGAAAGAGCTTAAGGTAAGAAAACGTTAAAGGGGAGAACGCTGTTGTCATTGTTACTCTCAATTCATTGTGGATATCCACCTGAGAGCTCTCAGTAGCTCTAAAAACAGATAAAAATACTGGTATTATTCATAACCCTTGATGGAGAAGAGAATGTTCATCTCCATCACCTTCAATCCAACACGCATTGTTCATTCCAATAAAGCGTGTCTTAAAATAAAATACAGGAATGGTTGCATTGCAAGCATTAGAGAAATAAAGGCTTTTATTTTCTAGTGGCTATTCAAAATGTACCTTTAGGGTCATATTTTTGACTGTAATTTACTCAATGATTCAGTTCTGTGTGATGAAAATTACTTTTGTTGAAATTTTGCATCTGCAAAAAATTTACCCCGCTCATGTGGCTCACCCAGACCCAAGAAACTTAAAGTGAAGAGAGAAAGTCACACTCAGCACCACACACAAAAGTCAACCTTGGCTTCTCCAGATATATCTGCAACAAGCTGAGGGAATTTATCTCACAGCAGAAATTGTATTAGATCACAAAGTACAAAACAAACTATTCCTTCTTGTACAAGAGAGGTTATAAACCATCATCTCTGCCTAAATATTAATCAGTTTGAACCTGCACATGTAAATTATACCCCTCAGATGTCAGCCAGGAAGCAGAGATGTTCAAGAAGGCAAAGCTTCCCCATGTAGAAACAAGAAGGAAGAGGATGTTGTGCAAAATCTCACAGATATTTTAGTTTGGTGTTGCAAAATATTGTTAATTTGCAAAATGCTCAAACAGGCACAAAAACCCCCTTCCACAATAACAATATTCAGAGTGTTTCTGAAATTTCAGAGGAAAACATTAAATATATCAACAATATTTCAATGTAACTATGTAAAACTGGCAGAGCATTCAAAGAATGCCTCCAGAAGAAAGAAACCAAATGTTCTACTTTCATCAAAACAAGACAATAACTCATTTCAAAAGTGTAATTTCGAGGAGACGCAACAAATGTTCAGAAAACAATATGATGGGTTTTGTAAAATATGTGGGATATTTTCTGCAAAATCTAAAAATTATAATTTCCTCAGTAAAGAATCAAATTACCATTTTCATTCAGAGTAATAAGAAAGAGCTTCAATATTACATGTCAAAACAAACTTATTTTGCACATTCAGCCTAATTTTATTTCCTTGTTTGTTTGGATTTTTCCCTTGAATATTGAAAATGCACCTATGAAACTTGTCACTTTTTATACTGCATGCAAAAAACAAAACCAAAAAAAGAATCCAAAACAATTTCAGTCCCACTGTGAGTTAAGGCATTACACACTGGGTCTAAAATTATTTTAGAGTTAACAGTAGTGTAATTATTAGTTATAATTCTGAATAGTATTTTAATAATATTATTCAGCAGGTTATAGGGTAGGGTTTTATTATGAGAAAGACTTCTGAAGAAAAATTATTGGTACTAACCTAATTCTGAAAATCACCTGAAAGGGGGAAAAAAATTCCTCAGATCTTCCTGATTTGCTATTTTTCTATTATTTTAAGTCAAAATGGGGAAAAAAAAGGCAAACCACCTAATCTGACATTAATTTTGGAGCTTGTAAGTAATGAAGGTTTAGATGGAAATGGAAACTGACCAAACTATAGTTGCCTCTTTTGTGACATTTCAATTTGTCTAAAAATAAAGATCTAAAGTGTGAAATACTTTGGAGAACTTGCCCATTAAAGCATTTATTTTGATATTAATATTTTTAACTTCATGCTTTCACTGTGTCAAGAATAGCCATTTTAACTGAAAATAAATAATGGTCTAAATCATAGGATATGGTATCCAGATTCACAGTCCTATTTACCGTATTATCAGAGAGTAATCATTCTGCAAATTAACTTATAGGTAAATTAATTATGCTGCCTTATATCTTTCATAAAGGTCCTAATTTAAAGAATTTTATGTTTTCATTCTATTTATTTGTGAATAATGGTTAATTATTAACAATTAACAGTTCTATTTACTTGAAAAGCCTCTCAGATAGCATCTAAACCAGGATCAAAGTGAAGTGAGAAAACATAAATTTGAACAAGCAAAAATAATTTGTTCATTTTCACATTATGAGAAAGATGAAGTGTGGAAGTGCAAGATTTGAGCTTCACCTCTCCTTGCAATTTCAGTCACTTTTCTGATACCCAAAGTGCAGTAAGTAAGGCCTCTTTAAAGACATTTTTTGTCTCTCCCAAATGTAGAATTTTCTTTCTTTTTCCTTTTTTTTTAAAAAATTATGTCTGTGCTATTCTGTTGGAAGGTGCTCATATGGTTTTAATCAAATACTTCTGTTTCCCCCCTCACTCCCTTTTTTTTATTCTTTTATTTTCTTTTCTTTTGCCTTAGAATGAGGAATTTTGATCCATTAGAAACAAAAGGCAGGACAGATTATAACAGAACAAGATATTTATTTGTTCTGACTTGGCACAAAGTGAAGCATGTGAAATTAAATCCTGCATTAACATGAGAGCAATACATGTCTCAGCATGGATTTAAACACAGTGGATCTCATATTTCTTTTGTTGTCAAATCCTTTTAAAATGGTATTTTTGGACAGCAAATTTTAATAGGATCAAATGATACAAAAGAAAGAACATCTAAAATAAGAACAATGATACTCTAGGAAAAAAATCTCTGCACTATACAAAGCTATTTGACTCCTGGCTAATATTTGTCTATTACTTCCATGGGTTGTGGAAGGAAACAAGTTATGAATTAATAACAGGACGATTATTTCCACATAAAATACATCTAGGAAGCTGGAAAAGCACAAAGCCTTTTCTACATTCTGCCTGAGTCAACATTCCCTCTCTTCAGACATTTCAAGAACATTTCAATGGTAATGGACATTAGTACAACACCGGACTGACTGAGCACCAAAACCAACCACGAAAAAAACTCCTAGGAGGAAATGCACAGCAATATCCATTCAAACTCATCAGCACATCTATTTGCACCGAAAACTTCTGAAAATTTCATTAATTCTCTCTGTTTGCTCCTTCACTTCCCAGAAATGGAGCCTCTTTCCCCTTGACAACTGACCATGCTTTTGTGCTGAGCTGCCACACTTTGGAGGGGAAGAGCTTTGCCTCTGGCAAGAGCCCTTCAAAGAGTGTTTGAACCTCACCTGGATAATCCCCGTGGGCAGGATGACAAGGAAATCACCTTTTACTCAGCTCTGTCTACATTATACATACAGATATAAGTACAAAATGCATCTGTAAATCTGAATTAATGGGAAGAGTGGCTATGAGTGCTGACATCTGACTGGAGCTACCTGGATGTTGAGAATCTGTTCTGAGTTGGTTGTGATCTGTGGAGAGAAAAAAAGGCACCTGGAAATAGTGTCTGGGGTGAAATGAGCACACACAGGAGGCAGGTGGAGCTCACGTGGTGCCATGAGTGAGTCCAGATGATTGACTAAGGCAGACACCTCGCCCTGGGATGGGTGAAGGACCCAGCTGAAATGAAAGCCAAAGCTGCTTCCCTCAATGGCACTCCAAGATCAACATGCATCTTTTGATAAAACTCAAGATTAACTTGCATTTTTCATTTAAAATTCAGTTTAAAACTCAACAGCTTTACTATTCTACATTGATAATCAGTATTTGACTGTTTGATGCCAGGTCAACTTCTTATCAAGTAAGAAATTTGGGAATATATGTTATCAGCACTTGCATAACCGTTGCAGTCCTGCTGGGTGTAACTTTATGAGAATACTTCTGTGCAGGATATGGCCTCAGTAGGAGCTGGGAATGACAAATTACATATCATGCCTTAGGAAGCCAAAGGTTGGATTCACAATCATAGTAAGAAATGGATAGATTAAAAATAAACAAATAATTTTAAAATAAGAAGCACACTAATAATCAGCTACTCAGGAAAAACAAATAGGAAAGGAACACCTCAGCTATTTAACAACAAATAAGACTGTGTGGAGAAAACCAAAAGTTGAGTTCAGGGGCAGTGGTTATGGAAGAGTCACAGTTCTGACTCCATCACCTGGTCCCTGGGGGTTTGGCCAGGCAGAACTGCTGAAGGTCTGGCCCCTGTGCAGGGAAGGAGCAGAGAGGAGGGGACAGGCAGGGGACAGGCAGCCCTTGGGACAGGCAGGCCAAAGGCACAGCCTCAGAATGCAGCAGAAACTCTTCACCCACGTCAAGGGAGCTGACAAAGTTTCACACAGTTTCAGAGAAAATAATCTGGTTTTCAGATGCCTCCACAAAAGCTCAAGCTGACAGAAGACTGCTGTGCTGGAGGTCTGCTGGTGGCTCCATTAAGCTGTGTTTATACTTATTGCTTGATATTTTTTTCCTGGTCAAATGTTTCCATGTTCTGTGATGCTGATACTTCTATGAATTATATTCTCTCAGTCTCTAGATTTTTAAAAAATCTCCTTCAATAACATTCCCTTTGGCTTTTCTTTGGTAGGGTGGCTGGACACAATGCCACCCTACCAAACACAGGCATAGGTGTAAGGTGGGACTTCAGTCCATGACTCTTCTGTATGGTCCTGCCAGGAAGCTTTGGAATCAAATTCCAACTTTCCTCTATCAAGGTTCAAAGGAAGAAAATACAAGTATAATAATAATAATAATAATAATAATAATAATATTACCAACAAACACACTAATTATTATATTATATTATATTATATTATATTATATTATATTAATAACAACAACAACAATAACAAAACTAGTAAAAATGCTAAACCAGTATGATGGAACAGGTAAGGCACAGTGTCACATTCCTTCAGAACAGAAATGCACTGCACAGCCTGTGGAATTATGGAACTCACTCTCCTCACTGCCTCCTGAGAAAGAGCCCAGACTTGTAAGAATCAGCTGGGCCTTAATCTTGCTTGTATTTCCTTCCTGTGAGCAAATGGAGAGAGTGGGATTTTTCTCTCTACATTCACGTACTGGTAAGAGCTATAATTAAAACGGATTTTGAGGATTTCTGCTCAGTGCAAACTGGCTGTAATTCAGCACACCCTTAAATCTGAGACAGCTTCTCCAGCGTTCAGTCAATAAAACAGCTCCTGGCGAGCAGCAGGAACCTACATTCCCAGCTCAGTGAGCTGTCAGGAAGAAATGGAGGTTATTAGATGCCTCTGTTATTAGAGATTACACAAGTGGCAGAGAAAATGACATCCAATTCATGTTGCACCTCAACTCTGATATTCCCCTCTCCGCAGTCCTTGTGAACACGCACAGATAAAAATTCAGTTGGCTTGGAAGACAAAATAAGGATTGTGTGTGACCAATATTAATGAAACCCAAGAAAATGGTGAGGCTAGAAACCCATTTCCCAAGACTTCAGTATGATTCTTTAATATCACATTTCATTTTTAATACAGAACTTACATTATTCTGAATCAGATTACTGCACCATATCTGCTTTTAAGGCTTCCAAAAGGAAAAAAAAAAAAAAAAAAAAGCTCCAAAAGCCAATTTTTTTCCTGCATGCTCTGCTTTTTGGGATGTAGAAACACTTAGTGAACAGAAACAAAAAGAGATTTCTCTGTATTCCCATGTAGTGAGACCCCCATAGTCTCCTAGATTCCTTTCTGAAAACGGTAGAATGACTATTCACAAAATTTAATGAAAACACATTGCTAAAGAAGGCAAAACAGGAATTCTTGAGCCATCTTCTGGCCAATGCCCTTCTCCCATCTTATTTTTCTTAAGCGCCATTCTTTGGAAACCTCATCAAAACTTTACGTACTACTACAGAAAGAGGCAAAAACCAATCCAAAACCCACCTAAAACATAAACACCACCTTTTTTGCGTATTTACACATAATTAACACCTGGGATCCACTGCTGCAGTGTTCTAGGCCACGTGGTGAGTGGATTTTTAAAAGAAAGCTCAGGGCAGGCCTAATGCTGAAGGTTAAAAAGTACAATTCCAGGAATGCTTTCTTTGGGGCCTTCTAACTTCAAGACCTGAAGCTCTTACTGAGCTTTCTGATGCAGGAATTGGACACCCAAATTGGACATTGTTGTTTTTCAAGTTATGAGTTAAACTCCACTGTGGGAAGGAGAGAGAAAAGGGAATTTCCCTTCAAATGTAGCACCTGATTCATAACTCCAGCATTTCCTCCACCTGAAACATATGAAACATGAGTTTGGTAATAATAAAGTAAAACTGCACTGAATGTGCCTTGGAATTAATTATACCTGTTCCCCCCCAAAAAAGAGAGGGAATTTATGGGATTGTAATTCCTAGATGTAAATATCTGTCAGAAAAGGAAAAAAAAAACAACCAACCGAAAACCAACCAAACAGAAAAGCAAACCAACAACAAAACAAAACATAACATAACGACAACAAACCCAACCCCACCACACAACCAAAAAAACCCAAACGCAAACCCAAAACCAAACCAAGAAAATCAAACAAAAACAAACAAACAAAACCAAACAAACACAAACCAAAACCAAACAAATACAAAACCAAACAAACACAAAAACAACCAAACACAAAAACAAACACAAACAAAAACGGACAAAAACACACCCCAAACCAGCAGATGCTGCTATCAAAAAAGAATTATTTGGTTGTTTCACATGACACCAACCAAAGCACTTTTTAAAATATGCCAAAAGTAAACAAGGTAATGGATGGTGGATGTGCAAAAGACGATAAACTGTGAGGAAAGATTTAATTCTGGCCTTTCCTGCACTCCTTTGCAAAGAACAAAGCACCAGAAATAACTGAGATAGTCCCTTATAGGAATAGAGTGGAGGCTGGGGCACTCCTCTGATTTTTGCCTCACTCCCCAGCCCATGGCTTTAACAAAATTGTGAACACTTTGATATTAGAAAGAGCAGATAGACATAAAACATCATAGAGGAAAAATAAAAATCTAATGTAAAAGGAAATAAAATAAGTAACTCAATCTGCCTGGGGAAACTGATTGAATTAACATACATATATAAAGAATTCAAATCATGAGGAACGGTGTTTGTGCTTATTTTTGGAACCTTTCATCCTGTTATAAATATGGTTATGCTTAATTAAGTTTGAAAACACACTTATAAGGAGAAGATGAAAAAAACTACAGTTATTACCCATAATAAATTATTTTAGATGCCTAAAACCTTGCAGAACTGATACAAAATTATGGTATCAGAAATTTTTGAGCAATGATTTGTAAAGAGAAAGTGAAGAGTTATATGGTAATAATCAAAAAACATTGTAAAGGGCATAATGCATACAATAAAAAATAAATGAGAAACATATATTTGTGGGAGAAAAATATTGTGGAAAGAAGAAATTGAAGGAAAGTTTTATCTCTTCCAATTTACATATAATTTTTTTTTCTCTGAAAGAACAGCATAACAATAGTTAGAGACCATTACCTTCCTGCAGCCGGGTTGTGCCTGATATTAACATAAGTGCACTCATTGTAACCAAAATCCAGCAAAGTTCTAAACTCTGTTCTTCAGCCTCACTGATAAGTGACTTTCTACTTTGTTAGGACTTACATATCAGCATTAAGAATAGACACAAAATTAACCTATATGTTTGGTCATTTAGAAAACAGGTTCAAACCCTCTTGTTGCAACCTGCACGGATGAAAAGAACCCAAGATCAAACCAGCAAACCCCAATGAAATGGGTTCCAAACTGATCGGGAACTTATTAATTAAATTATTGAAATTATTATTAATTACTTGTTATTATTAACAGACGCAACGAACTGGCAACAGATGGTGCGATGGAGTGAAAAAGAGATTAATTTCGTACATTCACTTTTGGCAGTCCTGCTGCCCAACCAGACCATCTGTGGCGCATTAGGGACGTTCGGAGCTGTACCATACACATTGCAGAGAGGATACAAATTGCTGGGCCCTCTGCTTTTCCAGTCCAAAACCCATTCATCCTTCACCATGGAAGAATTTTAAGCAAAGAAGATGGTGGGGTGTTTTTTTTTGTTTGTTGGTTTGGTTTGGTTTTGGATTGTTTGTTTGTTTGTTGTTTGGTGGGGTTTTTGTTTGTCGGTTTGGTTTGGTTTGGTTTGGTTTGGTTTGGTTTTGGTTTTGGTTTTGGTTTATTTTACCATATCCACTCTGGCCTCTTGCTCTTCCTCTGCTTCCATGGCACGGCAGGGATTCTCCAGGATTTCTGCAGGGCCTCATCCGAGCCACACTTTCCAGCTTGTTGGCGACCTCAAGTTTGTGCTCACAGCATATTCTCCACTGATAACAAGAGGAGCTTAAATTCACAGCTTTGGAATCATCTTCACTCCCCTTTTTCCAAGCGAAAATTCCTAATCTGTTTGCAGAAAGCTGAGAAGGGGATGAACGTCATGGCCCCTGATGGTTCTTACAATTTCGGTTCATGACAGCACTTAACAGTTGGACTTTTGTTTTATTTTATATTTTCCTTCTGCTTTGGGGTTTTCTATCATGTTTGTAAATGATTTTGTAAAGACCAACATTTCATCCAGCCGATCCATCTCCATAACTCTCTTCCTCTTGATGCCTTAGATTTCAGCTTTCATAGTTTCAGATTCTGTGCTGCCGAAGGATGTAGTTCTGAGCCTCACATTCAGTGTCACTCAGCTCTTCACAGAACAATTAGACAAAACGAATCTTTTCCTGCTGCACACCAAGGACAACTTTTAGCCCAAAAAGCACAAACAACTGTGGACTGAAGGGAGGAACAAGGAGGATGGGACCTCACAACCCGAAGCTGTAATTGGACAATTAAACACCAATATGCAAATGGAACAAAACTGAAAAAAATGTAAAATCTCGTGATGGGGCAGCCATTTTGTGTGGCCATTCCAAACCTACCCTGGGTGCAGCCTTGGTCAGGCTCCTGTCATGCTCAGGGTGGGTCCTGGAAGACTTTTAATAAATATCTATTTTAGCTCTGTCCAGCCTCTGTTTCAAATCAGCCTTCCTAAGGCATCACTCCTTGCTACAAATATGTGTATATTGTACACACAAGATTTCACCTCTTTACATAGAGCATTTTTAGTGCTAGAAATTCAGTTTTAATGGCCAGACACACACCTGTAAAACAGGATTTAGGATACAGAAATATGCTCTGAAATAATGATTTCCATAAAATGGGTTCATCCATGTAACGTGATCATTTTAGGGGAGATTTTAATTGACTGGGTAAAGGACTAATGACATCTGTTTCCAGTGAAATAGACTGGGTTTTTTAGTGCAAGTCTGTGTTCTAAATTGTCCTAGATAGTTTGTCCTAGATAACACACACAAATCCATCTGCCATGGCCATCAGAGGACCTAAAATTGCAACTTGTAAAAACAAGGAATGGGGAGCTGGATTTCAGTGACCCAAAATGTGCGAGTCACAAGCACATAGAGGTCTGCTCCCCCTCATGGTTCTTTCCACCCAGGAAGGGAGGAAGCAATGAGCTAACAGAGCATATGATCATTTTGTGACTGGGATTTATGACTGTATTTCTCCTGTGATTTTTAGAAATGCTTTCACAGAAGTGTCCAAGCAACGTTGCTAACTGCTCAGTCTTTCTAAACAACAGATGAAATAAGCCTTATGTCACTGTTTCCCACCGTCTTCCTCCAGTCTCTTCTCTTTACACCACATTTTCGCTCCATGATTTTCTACTCCTCCCTCTTCTCAGTTCAGATGTAAAGGCTCAGCAAAGCAGCTCTCACAGGACCTCTCTGAATTCCTTACCAGGAAGGCCATATAGACAATTACGTGAAACAATTGCCACTGTGTGAGCCTGAAAGGACCCTGTGTTCCCATCCTTCCCTCCTGAGCAGGGGTGTAGGAAGAAGATTCAACACCTGAAACAGAAAGTACTCTCACCTGCTTTGTTCTCTTCCCTCTGCTTCATGTACATTTAGCTTGGCACTAAAAGGCTTCAAATCAAACAAAGAAACCTCAGTCTTTCTCTTATTTCTCCACTGGAATAGCCAATTCTAAAACCATCCCTACTGTCAAAGTGGGAGGAAGGAAGAGAATTAAGGAGAGTTTCATACTTAATCCATCAAAATCTTGCCTTAGTTGAAGGAATAGAGATGCTACTAAAGTGTAAATTCTAATGCAGAAGTCCTAATATTTTAGCAGCTTTGGTTTTATCTATCTTTAAGAAACTAATATATTTGACATTAACTCTTTTTTTTTTTTCCCATGAAACTGTACTGATAAGGTAGTTGCTACATTGTTTATCAGAATATTTAATTTTGCCTATTATGTTGAAATTGACAGATTATTAAAAAAGTTCTTTATTTGTTCTCAGTTTATAAGACAGCACACAGAACTTCAGTGGTACATCTGTTTGTTCCCTTATTTTTACTGTTAAGGATAATCTGAAGATACAAGAGCCAAGAAAACAACTGAAAGAAACAAAGGTTTTAATTTTTAATTCTCTCCATACTATTTCTTGCTACTAACTAGGAATCAAACAGAAAAATACAAGAATTTCACAAGGCATTAATTTCAAATATACTGGACAGTGAATTCCTTGTTTTAAATAGATGAATACTTAAAAAGAACTTAAAAGACTGATAGAGAACTTTCCAAGAGACATATGAGTTCTCAGGTAAAAATTCTGTTTCTGCAGGAAAGGAGCCCCTAAAAGCACTGGTTATGAGTAGGTGACTGCTCTGTGAGTCTGATCCTCCTTTTATTTTCAGAGCATTTCTAAGAAAATGGCATTTTTCCTGAATTTCCTACTGTGACAGGTACATATGGTACATGTAAGCAAATATGTGTTGAAGTTTATTGAGAGCTGTGTCCAAGAAAAACAATTCTGCCATGAAAGTGAAATATTTTTCACTCACTTTGTTTAAGATAATCAAAACAAAATCTCATGTAACGGAATTTTAGGTCCAAACCTAATTTCTCTTTGGATCTAAACCAAAAAAATAGTGTTTAAACTTTTGTTCTTTTTTGTTAAATTTGGAAACAATACTATTTTTCAGGTTAAAGTTAATTGCAAAATGCTTTGAAATCAAATGGCAATACCAGACTAAAAGCACAGTTCTTTCACTGTGTGCTTTCAATTTCTTTCTTCCTTCAAATTCTTCCTTCCTATTTGACTGAGCCCATGTCTTGAATTCAGTTTGAACTCACAGATTCTTTTGATTCCCTTGAAGCTTGCTTTTGTTTGCAAATTTTGCTTGCAAATTATATGCCCCAAATATAAAATGTATTCACTTACAGACTGCATTTTTCTTTACTCAGAGAAGCATAATGGCTTTCAGCTGTTTCTCTGCAGCATCTTCTTTTTAACTAATCCATCTGAAGAGCCCAGCGTCTCCTGAGAGGCACAGTGACACCATCTATCAGCTATTTCCACCTCCTCCTCATCCCAGTCTTCCTCCATGGATTCTTTTCATGCTTCAGAACATCTCTGATTCACACAGCAACCTCTCCTTGACCTTGACTCTACATGTTACCTTGTCGTCCCTTGTCTTGCTGTCCCAACATCCTTTCCTGGGTCATTTCATCCCTGCTCCCTGTGTTGTGCAGTGCCAGGACACACAGATGTTAATGTGCTTGGAACCTGTGAACCCCACCATGATTTTGGTGAAAGGAGATCAAGGTTTGATTGGTTTGGCACCATAATTATGTAAGGTGGTTTCTCTTCAATGGCTGAAAAAAGATGGAGCAAATATCTCAAGGATATTTGAACTCAGAACTCCAGAGTTCTGGAAACAGCCACGGGAAGGCCAGACAGCAAGATTTAATTCTCAGACATGGAGATATTTCACAAATAACCACAAGGACAATTTGCCTTCCCAAGGTCAAGGAGTCCCACTAGTTACAGCTTTTTTGACTGTTAGTTCCAGCCCTAACACTTCAGTATTAATAAATCAGTGGTATTTCAGTGCCATAAAAGTAGTCCACAAACAGCTAGAGGTTTGCTCATTTTCTCAGTAGTCTTTTTTAAAGTCCTACTTCTAATGCTCATTTTCTAAGTAATCTTCCTTTCTGAACTTCTATCTTCTATCTGGCTGGGAGACTGCCATGCAAGCAGCAAGCAGGAATTCTTAGAATGAAAGAAACGAAGTAATAAATATGCAGCAACAAAAACTGCTTAGTCAAAATCTGAGATCACAAAGGTGTGAAGTTTGGGAGACCTTTCTGTACTTTCCCTGCACATGGCTTTGCCTCCATGGCTCAAAAAAGGTGACCCTGTATCACTGTCCCTGTCCTACCTGGTCACTGGCCGTTAATGTGGCACTTCACAGTGCTTTCCTCTGATAAAATCACTGTGTCTTGGTTTATAAACCCAAATATCTGCTTTGTCAGTAACTCTACAGCACCCGTCTGTAAGATTTATTTTCTAATTTTCATATATGTTGAATAACCAAAAAGATGTGAAGCTGGCCATCAAGCTACTCAGAGCCCACTGTGCCAGCTAGTCACAAAATAACGTTTTGGTGGTTTATTAGTTTATTCCCTATATCAAAACTTATTTTCATTATCATATCAAGTTTCTGTTCCCTATTGGTCCTAAAGCCATCAAGGAAATGGAATCTAAGCTAAATGAGTAATTGGATTTGACACAGCTGTCCTCATCCATTATATTGACATCAGTATTTTAGGCAGGAGATACTTGTTAGGATAGTGAGTGACCTGAGCAGACTTGTCTTCCTTAGATAAGCTGAATTTTATAGATAAAATGATGTGAACCTCTGCAGGGTTTTTTCATGTTCCATCCTAAGGCAGCTGGGTATTTTGGTTGTAGATTGGAACTATTCTTGCACAGATGAATAAGGAATTCATAATTCACTTCATAATGGAGGAAATCAGTTTAATGTTAGAGGCACTAACTTGTACTGCAGGATGTATTTCTAAGGGGAGGCTGATAATTTTGCAGCACTACCAGTTGGGAAAGTATTTTTAATAGGCATTTTAAAGTACTTTAAGTCTTCTCCTAATGGAGATAAAAGAACCAGAGAGAGCTCACCACCTCCTGCAAACTTTTCCCAGTTTGCCCTCTTTTTTCATTCCTCTAAGGTTGGTTTTCCTGCTTAGGGGGACACAAGGTGACAAGTTAGTTAGAGAGCAGAATTTGGGACAGGGAGCTTGCAGGGCCTTTATTCACTGCCCAGACTATCTGCCTCACTAAGCATTTGGGGTTTTTTGAGAGTTTTGAACTAATTTTTCATGGAGGAAATTTATTCAGTACTCTCTAAGATCCCCCTTGGAGAACGTGTCAAGTTTTCCTCTTGTTCTTAGCAGAAACTTCATTGCCATACATTCCACTTATAATTCTTCTCATGTGCTAGTATACATTCTTTATTTTCCTTCAAATTCCTCAGTTTCTTTTTTTTTTATTTATTTATTACCAATCTAATTTCTATCCTAATTTTTAGAGCACAGATCTGGTGAGGCAAAGAGATATTCACTTATCTTAAAACTAAGGAAATAATAGTTGCAAATACACAGATGGATTTTATACCTATGATTCTTCCACCTTTACAACAGCTTGTAAAAAAAACGTCAGAGTGATGATTAGAGAAATTGCTATGGAAAAAGGTGGTAATTCAAGGAAAACCAAAATAATTTCAAAAGGAAGATGCACACCAATTTATTTCTTGTATTTTGAGTGCAGATCTCATTATTGGCCCTGCTGTGGAACCCTGTTCTATGGTGATATGAGGGTACTGTGGAATATAAAATCAGGAATTCTGTTTCTATCTCTAGTATCCAGT
Organism: Phylloscopus trochilus trochilus; assembly: GCA_016584745.2. NCBI lineage: Eukaryota > Metazoa > Chordata > Aves > Passeriformes > Phylloscopidae > Phylloscopus > Phylloscopus trochilus. The sequence goes on from WQNJ02000015.1 coordinate 27,834,341, forward strand.
GTCTGCATGGTCCCACACAAGCAGCACAACCCCTGTGAAACATGAAAGCAAAACTGTACATTATGAGCACCTGAAAAGAAACAGCGGCTTAGTGGGATCTTTGTTGTTTGTGTAGGCATTTAAAAGAAGAGGCAACACTCAGATTGTATTCCTTTTCTCATATGTGCTGTTCTCCCTCATCAAACACTTCAAAAAATTGAAACTGTCTTCTAATAAAAATGTCTCCTACTGGGATGCTACTTTTTCCAAATGTGTTCAAAACAGATCATTAGCAAGTTTGCCGAAGGAAAACCTTTGTTAAAGCATCAAGATTTAATTTCCCAAGAAAAAAATATATCTTACCCTTCATTCTCAATTGGCATAAAAAAGGGCCTATTCATTTTTTTTTTATTCTGGTTCCCTACCCCCAAAATAAATTTTTAAAAAAGTGAAAACAGTCAAGATCAAACAACAACCTTGTTTATATCCTCAACTCAGACTAGAGACATCCTCCATTGACTTCTAATGTGGGACAGCATTTTCATGGAGTTTTCCTACACAGGCGTCACCGCAACATTCCCGAACTGAGCCTTGACAGCTGCAGGGGTTTAACATTCTAAATTTGTTACTTCAGAACACGAGCAAAATGGCAAAAGATGAATATTGACAAAGAGCTCTAAACTGGAGAGCATGTGCCATTAACATTTCTTTGCTGTTTGATAGAAATGACCAAGGGCACATATTGTAGAAAAATAAATCTTTGCATCTTCGGGCACTTTTTCTGTTCTTTCCTATTTAGTACAAATTGACTTATTCATTTGGTACATCAGAGGAATATTTTTGTATAATAATAATACAAACAAACAAAAAACAAACAAACAACTTGCATATTTCATATGGAGTTTTTTGTGTGTTTGGGATTTTTTTCATTCTCCCCTCCAAAACCAACCAACCAAACAAATGCCAAACCAAACTAAAACAGCAACAACAAAATCTCCACAAACAACAACAACAACAACAACAAATAACACACAAAAAAACCCACCTAGAATTATCTCAAATAAATCATAAATATAGCAATCAAGTGGAGGAAAATGTCCTATTCTCTTTCACTCCTGACTTTGATGACATGAAGTTTAAGGCTAGGGCTGTTTTGGTGAAGTTAGACTGAAAGTTATCCTGATCTCCTTTAAAGCACAGAAGAAATGAAGTTGCTATCAGTTTTAGAGTTGTACACAGACATTTATTTGATTCACACACCTAAGGTAGTCTTTTCTGGTGATGGATGGATTCAAACTCTAAACATTCTATTATTCTGAGAGGGCCCTTGGTATTGTGCAGCAGGCTGCACTTACAGCATCTATTACCACAAGATGCCTTTAACAAAATACATCCATCAAGAAAAAAGTGACAGATCTGCACCAAAGGATTCCCAGGATGAGAACACCAGAGGCATCAGTATTCTAACAATATTTGTTAGGTTCTTTGAAATATTTTTCTCTTCTTAAATATCTGTTTTATATAAACAGGCTTTGTATTTTCGCGGGTAATCCCGCATCTCTTTGTAAAAGTATTTCCTCTGATCTCACAATAATCTACCAAGTAGCAGGTAAAAGATAACTTTGCAGATATTCTAATTCTCTAACCCCTTCTTACAGTCACGGAATCACAGAATGATCTATGTTTGAAGGCACCTGAAAGCCCATCTCATTCCAACCCTCTGCCATGGGCAGGGAACACCTTCCATCATCCCAGGCTGATCAGAGCTCCATCCGACCTGGCCTTGGACACTTCCAGGGATGGGGAACCCACAGCTTCTCTGGGCAGCCTGTGCCAGGGCCTCAACACCCTCACAGGGAAGAATTTTTTTTCCCGAGGTTTAATCTAAACCTCCTCTTTCTCAGTTTGAAATACAAGACAGCAATGCAGAGACTAAAGGCTTTGGATTGAGTTTTCTGTTGTGCCTTTGCTGCTCGTGGTCTGCAAAGAAACTGACTGGTGAAGTATTTATACCCTCAGTTAATCCTGTTTCCCTTGGGAATTTGGGTAGGAGTTGAATGATCTGGCACTTATATAATCTGGCAGCTACATTAACAAGTAAATAAGATGCTACACCCAGTATAGTGTAAGAAAGTTTTTCACTTCCAAGTATTGAGATGGTCAGAACTGATTTAGAGGAGGAATCAGGATGGTTTGAAAGCCACAAAGTAAAGCAAGGGAAGATTTAAAAGTTACCCATCCTCACTGGATTCCTTTGTTTCCCAGTGAGTCACCTGTGTCTCTCTGTTTCTGATCAGTTTGATTCTTTGCTCATTTTTGTATCTGTTACAACATTTTTTATCTTGCATCTATTTTTGTCTGTCAAATGCCAAACCCAAAATTAGTGACTTTCCTCAGCCATCTCCCTCTCAGAAGCCTCAGAAACATCTCAGCTCCCTGATATGCAGCAGAGGAGGGCAAACAACCATTGCATGACAACCTGGCACCGAGCACTGCTCTCTTTCAAAGGAGCTTTCCAAGTTTGCTGTCTTTGCAAGCGACTGCTCAACCCAGATATAAAAATGCAGAGTGAAGTATGATATGAATATTAAAGGGACATTACCTGGCTGATAACATTATTTATTAAACTGGTGGCTTTGGCAGACAAATTGATGTCAGGTTCAGGGATTGCTTAGACCAATGAATGATGCTCAGAGGCCACCAGAATCCAGTGAGGCTCAAGCTGTGCTGCGAAAATTGATGTCCAAGCATTCATATGCACTGTGCCCAGGAAGACAGAATGAAGAACTTCAGATAAGGATCATCAACACAGGAGCTCCCAAGACTGTTTTCCCTTTGTTTCCATAGGTCACCCTCACAGACAGAGGGGATGGGATACATCAGATAAGTCAGAAAAAGAGGCAGTAACTGGAGTTTTGGTAAAGATTCGAGCTTACCATACAAAAGCAACATGAAAGACTATGCTGTACCCAGGCAAGAAGCAAAAATAAGTTTCTGGCTTTTCAGATGCCAGTTCTCAAAGTTACAGTCAAGTCTCTCCCATGTTTTGCCCATCTGTCTAATGGGCTCTCAGCCTAGCCAGCACTGGAATGGAGTCAGTGTCATTATCCCCTTGCTGTAATTGGCATGGCAGGATGGAGCAGCATGTACAGCCTTCTCCTGGTGGGAGAGAAAGAGGGAAGAGAAACTGAAGCAAGTGAGCCAGATGTCACAGAGACCCTGAGAAGTGTGCTGAGATCCAGAGGAGGAGTGAACAAGCTGTCTGCTTTTACTGCAGGGGCTGCTTCTTCCCATCCTCCACTGGCTTTGTGTTTCCCAATGCATATGACTTTGTTCTTCTTGGTGGTTTTGCACCACTTTTTCTGACCAAAGGTGGTGTATTTTAGTAGCTATGAGCATCAAACCTTCCACTTGTAAAGACCCTTTCCCTTTTCATGTCCTAGACACTGATGAGATTGTGAAAGGAGCAAGATGGTTTAAATGGCAATATGGGATCATGAAAGAAAGAACAGGATTTGATTAAAAAAAATGAATGACCACTTGGTTTTGACTGTTTCTTCATCTTTCTGGAAAACTTCATTTGGTTTATGTCTCTAAGAAAGCCAGATCCCGCTATAGCTGTAAGAGAAAACAATTCATACTTGGTCTTTAGACCAAAGGAACTGGTCCAAGAAGCAAAAAGGATAAGATTATTCAACTTTTGTGGGATGTAGTGCAATCTACAATCTGATCTACACTAGAACTTTGAAGGTTAGGTGCCCATGGTTGAACCAAACCATTTATTAAGCTGGATGAGTCTTTGGGCTGCCTTCTGCTTTGGTCTGTGACAATCACCTGGCTAAACCCACAACTCTCTCAGAACTACTGCTGGTTTTTACCTTTCTCTCACTCCTTGATGCTGTCCAGTAGGTCAGACTGTTTCCAGGAGCCCAGGCAGCACTGAGAGGTAAGACACAACTACAGCAGATCAGAGCTGACCATAAAAAAACCCAATAAAACCCTCAAACAAAGCAAAAGAGGAAATTGTATTGTAATTTCCTTGATAGTTTTACATTATACACTGCTGTTGCTTTCTTCCACTTTCAGATTTCAGTGCTGGTGTGTAACACCAAGAGTTTGTTTCATATCTCAGCAGAAGTGTGACATTCATAAACATTTAAACAATTCCAAAGTCCTCAGTCCAGAATTTGCAATGTTTCCATCAGCATTTCTCCAGAATCAAAGGTGAAAGAGAATTAAATAGGTTCCAGATGGAGTGGACTTTAGCTAAAGAGGAAAAGTCAGAAGCTTAACCATCTGATAGACCTAGAGGCAACTCCAAAGCTGCCAGGAACTGCCTTTGGAGTCTGCCAAGGAGACAGATGCTCATGCCAACAGTGTAGAGATTGGCATCATTTATATCACATCAGCTCTCCTGCTGTCACACTGCCACAGAGCAAAGCACCAAGTCAGACAGTTAATATTTAGAAAAGAGCAACCACACTGCATACATTTAGATCATATATCCAGGAACAGTTTACATATTCTATTTACCCTTTTGGATCTTAGGAATGAAAGCATGGTCTTATCTTCCTGTGTTCCCATAAAGCTCTCAATGGAAACTTCATGTGAACATCAAAGCATAAATTAAAACTAAATCTTTAATTTTTATAGCAATGCAAAACTTCAGGATAAGTGGTATACTATATAAGTGATATTTCTGTGAAAATTAGATCTTGCATTTATAAATTAGTTACTCATAAGATACAGGAATATGTTGGGGTTCTTCCCCTCCTTATTTTCACTTTACAAATCCTGAATAAAAAGTGCAAAACTGAAGATATAATAAAAGCACAATTCTTACCTAAAAGCTGTTTTTTTCTTTTAGTGGATTCACACATTGCTCCTAACTTCGTGCTCTGCCACTTGGAACATCTTTCTATCTGAAAATAAACTATGCTCTGTGTGGAGCATGCAGTCTAACCTTAGGCATCCAGCAGCATACAACTGTACAGATGTATTACAGCAAATATTCACATTACACGCTGAGGCATGGCATTCAAACAAGTGCAAACACTTGCAAGGAAATTCGGACACAACCTGGTTCAAGCAAGCCTTGTTTAGAGTTCACTGTGCTGAGACTTCGGGTTTGGTCGGGCCTCTGTTGAAAGCTAACATTTCCCTGAATGTCCCTAAACACCATCGTCTAAATCCAGCATTACAGCAAAAAGTTCTAAACAAAGGAGGGTGCAAATGGGTGGAAGTCACTGTCCCAGAGCAGAGTAAACAATGACTTCAAAACCAGAGCGCTGCAGCTCTGAAATACTTCCATATCAGAGGGATTAACTTTGTTCTTTACGGAGCCTTGCACCATAAAGTGTGTTAAAATCCACCTCTCCCTGATTGAGAGCCCGAATAAACATTGACAATTATTTAACAGCTGTTTAGGCAGTGTGTTTACATATCCTGGGGACTGTGCCATCCAAATATTGTGATTTCATTAAGGAGCTTTGCCCTCAAGAAGCTCAGGGATTGAGACTTCTGAGGGCCCCAGAGCAAGGTGATAATTTTCCTGCTGTGCTACCTGGCTTTCACAAAGGGTTGATCTCATGCAGCCCTGCAGATGGTTTATGACTGCACAAGGCTTCAGCAACATGACAAAACAGTATGGTCCTGAGGAAAACAAAAACAAAACCAAAAACAAAACAAAACAAAAACAAACAAAAAACCCCTACAAACATAAAAACAAATGTACCACCCCATCAGACATTGCATGAACAGCTGCAGCATGGGGTTGTTTATCTGAGGAGTTTCTGATGCAGTTGTTTGGCTTTTTTTTTTTGTTTGCTTTTTTTTTTTTTTTTTTTTTTCTTTTTTTTTCCCTAACCACCAAATACTCATTAAAAATCCTATGTCCTCCATGCATCAGAAAAAAAAAAATATCAGCATTTTCACACCAACGTCTTCTTGTTGAATGCTGGCATTCCCTTCACATGCCATGGGGGAAAAAAAAAAAAATAAAGCAGCACGTTTTCTGCCAAGTTCTCCATCTCTTCACACAGAACTAGCTGAACCTAATCTGCTAACTTCCTAAAAAGCTCTAGCTAAGCATCTGCATCCCACTTCCCTCATGGCCAAACATTTTGCTCTTAAATCCCTGTACACTCCTGAGAGTGTTTTGATAGCATTTAAAATATGATTTCAGTTCCTCAGGCAGATCAGCACAAGCTCTCAGGGTGAAGTGTGACTGGAGAGCTGTGCCAGCTGGAGCCCAGATAAGGCCTTTGCTGGGTTTATCCAGACTTGGGAGAGGCAAAGGAGTGGTTTCAAGAACCAGGCTCAAGAACTGGTGAGGTCAGAAAATCCTGAGGAAGGTGTGTTTGGGATTAACATTTCTGGGATGAATAGCTCTCTTCATCTGCAAGCACAGATCTCACTTCAGACCCAATATACGTCTCACTTTGTAATAAAATATACACACAGTCTCAGCACTCAGATTTTTTCCCCTCAAGATACTCGTTACAGCATGTGCACCATTCTGAATGCAAAAAAGTATTTAAATCAAATCTGTATTTTGCAAACACTGTAAATGTATAAAATCTGTTTTTAATTACATATACATAACGTATTTGAAAAGAATGTAACATTATATTTGCTTAATCCAATCAATTTATATTCAGCTCCTTTAATGTGGCAGAAGTTATAAATGAGTGGATTTAATCTCTCCAGAGTGCACATTTTTATTCTTTGCAAATGGTACTGTCCTAAAAAACCACAATATTTTCTTCAGCACTAAATATGTGACTAATAGTCCTCTTTGCTAAAATTAACATCTGCTTTCTTCATGAAAGCAAACTAAAATGCTTATTTGTGTTTCAGGAATTGTGTCTTTGCTCTCAATCACACTAGTGAAAGGAGACATTTGGCTGTTGCTTCATGGAAAACAACTTTCTTATGTCTCAGATCTAATTCTAAATTACACAACATTTAAAAAGTACGAGTAATACAAAAAAAAACCCAAAAAAACCCTGAACAAAACAAAACAAACAACAAAAAAAGACACCCCCCAAAAAAAAACTCAAAAAAAACCACACCAAAAAAAAAAGAAAAAAAAAAAAACAACCAAAAACAAAACACAACCCCCCCCCAAAAAAAAAAAAAAAAAAAAAAAAAAAAAAAAAAACACAAACAAAAAACCCCACCCCAAAAACCCAAATGCGTGAAAAACAGAGATGATGGTCTCCATAATACCTTTGGTCCAGAACAGATCTCAGTGTCCTGGAAATAAAAATTAAAGATACTAAAGAGGCAATTCAGATACTTTTTTTTTTCCTGATTGAAAGGCTAAGAAGACATTAAATAAGACTGATTTAAATATAAAACAAATGTGGGTTTGTTTGTTTTTTTTTTCTTTCCATCTTACATCAGTTTTCCTGTGGAACTAATTGCCATGTAAGCCTGTGTAAGACTAGCTAGAAATAAAAGTACATGTGTGTTCAAATGGGATAGAAAATCATAATGGAATGAAATAAAAATGTGTAAATGCATTTAAAATATTGCCAAAAGATGCAAACCATCAGTCACCAACTACAAGAGATTTCCATATGAATTAATTTTTGTGTTGTACAACATATTCTGAAATGCAAAGAGCTGGCCACTGCCAGACAAAGCACTGATAGAGAGGTGCTGCTAGTGAATGGTTATATATTAATTTAAACTGATTTTTGGGGGTGCTAAGTGGAAGAAAAGTCAATGAAAGACAACATCCTTTTTTCTTTTCAGCCTCCACGTAAAGTCACAAATAATTTTCTTTTAGTCAATAAATGAAGTACAATCTTTCCAGTCTTTAAAAAAACCTCACGTTTCAGTCTGATCTATATTTGACAACATCTTAAGAGAGGGGTTTGCCCAGCTTCATTAATGAACCCTTCATCAGAGCAGCTCTGATCCGAAGTCTGCATTCTGTGCACAAACCTTTAACTTTGCAATAAGCACCTGGGTCATTGCTGAGGCAGGAAAAACAAAACATCTGCAGTGCTGTGGCACAGCCTCTCCTCTTTCCCAGTCACCACAGGGACACTCTGGGCAAGGCTGGGTGGCTCCAGGGACTGGGACTAAAGGAAATGGATTTGTAGAGGATTCTCAAAGCCTGACAGAAGGCTCACATCTGCACATCTTGTGCATCTGTACACAAACTCTGAGATGAGGTGTGCTGGCTGAGAAAGGCCATGGGATAGGACAGACATTGTTGAGAGAGAAATTGAACTGGAAGCAAGTTCCAAATGATGGCCTTTCAAAGAGACCAAATATTTTGGAAAAATAGAACTATGATAGATGTATTGTAGTAGGACCAACGTGAGCCATTTTTAAATTATTGGCTTAGAAGCATTAGCAGCATAGTGTAACAAAAGTTGATAGGCCAAAAACGCTTATGATGTGTGGTAATTAAGAAATAGTTTAACTTCTGATTATGATGGCGTGAATTGTAACATCTATGTTACAATACATACACCCTTCTCATGAGACTGAAAATGGAATAACAGTCTTTAAAACACCTCTCAGAAGCCCCATCTCTGGGTCAAAGGAAGGGTTTTTCCAGCATGGGACCTCCTTGCTCCTGTGCTCGTCTCTCTGAGCAGCCACTCAGTACTCTGGGCAGAGGGGTTCATGGATACTTCTTCCTTAATGCCCACAGATAAGCCCCTGAGATGACTCAAATTCGAGGGGCAAACAAATCCCAAAAACTGAATTAAACATTGCAGCCATTCCTACCTCCGTTCTTCTCCCCATCATCACACAGATAAACAAAAGAAAAAAAAATCTCTGACTGAGGCAGAGCCAAAGTTCCCTGAGCTCATTCTCCTTTCTGCACAAGCAGCCACAAAGGGATGTCCTGTGAGGAGAGGGAGGCCAGCCCAAGCACACACAGCCCTTCCCTCTCAGGCACTCTCAGCCTTCAACCATTTCCAGCTCAGAAACCTGCTCAGCTCCACATCATCTCCGATAACTCTCCCAGCACTTCCTGGGCATGAACCTGCCTGGGCCTTTCTGAGGCTCTACAAATGTATCCAGAAACCAGAAATGAGAGCTTTTGCAACTTCTGAGATGACAGGGCTATAAAGCATTTGGGTGTAGGACTGAATCCCTGCCAAACTCTGGCCCTACCTGAACGACAAGAGTGGATAAAGCAGGTCCTGCTGGCTGAAAAAGTCTGTCTGGTGTCCCATTAATTCACATTCTCATTGCTCTTTGCATTGCACCTGCAGAACTGTGTCCTCAGGCAGACCAAGAACCCTCATGTTCGTGTGTATAAATCAGAATAAACCAGGTTTCCCAGACCAGCTTTTGAGCAATTGAAAGGCAGGACCTCTAAATTACAGACAATTTTCTCTAGTCTTAGATTGCTGCTGCCCAAGAAGAGGTTTAAACAGTGTAAAAGTGCACTTGTAATACAAATAAGTTAACATTTAAAAGTCCAGAAACTTGAGAGGAGATAATAGTTTAAAATACATATATGAATAAGATGTTTACTACAGCAAAAACTTGTAGTCTGCTATTACTGATGTGGAAGGTAATTCAAGTTGAAGGCTAGTTCTGTTCCTTTACTGAGGCAAGTAAATTCTACACAACTATATATAAGTAACTATATATAATTCTACACAAGTAACTATAAAGTTTTGTCTGCCAAACTATTTGTACAACAAGATACTCTTTTAGGAATTCCTTGGAGGCAAAAAAAAAAAAAAAAAAGAAAGAAAGAAAGGAAGAAAAAGAAGAAACTCAGACTGTCTAATCAAAATATGGAACTCCCAGTAGGAGAAGAAAACTTCAACCTTCCAGATATAAAACATATTACAAAGCATTCACACTTGAGCAATTGATAGCATGGTTTAGAGAGACTGCCATGCAGTCAGCAGAATGGATAACCTTGGGAGAAAAAAAGTATATGAAATTTTTGTCTCTTGAGGTATTCATTTGCTGAGGCTGGAGGAGCAAAGATCCAGAGTTTCACACCATTAAGACTACCAACAAAAGAAAAAAAAAGTGATTAGCTCATATAAAGAAAAGTTTGTAGTCTGTATCTCCTTATGAATCTTCAAAAGGAAAAATCTCATTTTTAACAATACAAAATACAAAGTTATGCTATTTTAATCGAGGTGTTGCTGCACACTGTTAGAAATCGTGACTGATCTTTTCACTTGTAAAGTACAACACAGTTTTTCAACAGATATTGGCAATTCTTTAGGGCCCAATCCAAAGACAACAGCTTTTCTGTTGCCTCCACAGGTTTTGTATTAGGCCTTTAGTAAACTGAAATGAAACCAAATCCCAGAACACTCACACACATTGCCATTTATCAAACAGCCAACGAAAACTGCAGCAGCAATCAGAGTCCCAGGCTTTCTGTCATTTCCAGAGAAATAAGTTCCAAGTGGAATGCAGGATCAAATTCAAACATTCATTGTACAATAGAGGGAAGAAATATGACATAGCACTGGGCATGCTATGAGCAATAGGAATATTAACTGTGGGCAGACAGGGAAAATATGTAGCTCTCATCCTATATAAAACCCTCAAATGAACCAAAATACTTCCTGAAGGCAGATCCCGGCAGCTAGATGACTGAAGTAATTTTTTTTTTTTTTTTTTTTTAATCTCAAGGTCAGCCAATACATTTTAAAATTCAGATAAAATTCCCTTTCACCAAACAAGTTTAATCCTGCTTGTTGGAGATATTCTCCTGCCATGTTGATGCACAGATCATTTCCATTTCATTCCTGTAGGATTCTTGTCACCACCTTTGATGGAAGAAAGGGAAGTAATGTAAGAATTAAAAGCAGATGCAAACCACAAGCAGGTCCCTGTGGGAAAGCCTGGACACCTGAAGAAAGAAATATGCAGAAACATGCAAATTTTCTCCATTTGAAGACAAAATTAGGATTTAGGAATGAAGACCTGATGCTACACAGTCAGGCCTAACTTGCATTAGGAGTCAAAACTTAGAAAAGAATCCCATTTCAACTTTTAATTAGGGATGGCTCCACTGCTCACCTGTATTTGAAACTCATTAGATAAAATATTTAATACTGCCCAAAGACAGAAAATGAAGATTATTGATATTACAGCTAACTGGCACAGAAAAAGTTATACACATTCCCACATCAGCCAGTCTGTATAGGCTTCAAATCACTGAAGTTCTGAAGTTGTACTTAATATTATTAGAAGCATATAAGAGAATAGTAAACACCTCCCTAAAACAAAGATTTTCCTTGTTTTGGTGTTCAACCCTTTTAAAATTGCATTTGCTTAAAAGCATCAGGCTATTTGGATTCTCATAACAGAAAAAATCTCTTCATCTAGAATAACTTTCAAAAACTGATAGAAACTTCTTAAAAGTTTTTGTCTTCTCATATCTTAATTTTTACTCTAATAAAAATTTTAACTAAAGAAATTCAATAATTCCACGTAGTAATCACCACAGAGAAATCACTGGAAACAAATATCACTGCATTTCTGTTGCACTGTATTTGTAAGACCAATTAAGATTAAAATTTAGGATGAAATGCTACCAAGTTAATTTTTTTTTTCTCCCCACACACTATGATTCCTACATTATGATTAAAGTCCTTTTCCCATCTTTTAAACCTGAAGCCTGGGGAGAAGCTATTCTCTGAGTTTATGAATCCAAAATAATGAAATCACGTCTTTTCTTGTTTTAAAGCCCGCTTGATCTCGGAGGATTGAAAAGGAAAATCAGCGGGCCTTTAGCGCAGGGCTTTCAAAAGGAGACACGGAAAAGCGACAGATCAGATGCTTGATAACTGGAGGATTGCCAGGGAAGCATCCATATGGCTCTCCAGATAATGCCTTGTGTGCCAGGAAAGTTTTCCTTTGATTGGGAAGCCGAGGGTTCCAGGCGCTTCCCTCGCTGCCTGGAACTTGCATTAACAATGGTGCCTTGGGAAGGCTGACCTGAAACAGAGGCTGGACAGAGACAGGGAATAAATATTTAATATTTAATTAATATTAATGAAAAGTTAATTTAAATATTAATAGATATTTATTGAAAGGCCTGTAGGATATGCCTTGGGCAGGACAGGGCCTGACCAAGGCTACACCCAAGGTGGATCCAGAATGGTCACAAAGTGGACAAATGGTCACCAGGTCTCACACTTTGATCAGTTTTGGTCCATTTGCATATTGGGATTTAATTGTCCAATTACAACTTCAGGTTGTGTGGTCCCATCCTTGTTCCTCCCTCCAGCCACCCTTGTTTGTGCTTTTGGGCTGGAAGCTGCCCTTGGTGTGCAGCAGGAACAGTATTTGTTTTGTGTCCCTGCTCTGTGCAGAGCTGAGTGACCCTGAATGTGAGGCTGAGAGCTGCGTCCCTGGGCAGCACAGAACTTGAAAAACAGAAATAATCAAACTTAAGGCCTCAGTAAGACTTAAATCAGAGCAAGTTTCCCTGTGCAAAGCACATTGACTTTGGGCCAGGACATTACAGTGTTCATCAGAGTCCTCCAGGCTCTTCACAAGTCAAGAAATTCATCTTGTAAGAATAAACTGGCCCTGGAAAGGCCACGGCATGGGAGCAAAAAAGGTTCAACTCTGCTAAATCAGGATGGAAATGTGTCCAGGTTTAAGCTGAGGCCCCACAGCGAGGCGTTTGTTTTCTGCAGCTCTTTGCAACAAATACCAATTTAGTTTAGAATTATCAAGTCTTAAATGAGAGATCAAATGCCTTGTTCAGTTCTGGGCGGGCAAACAGGCCCAGTCTGGCCATGCTCCTACACTTTAGTGTCACAAGAGCACAAGAGGCTTTTGCCTCTCAGTGGAATTTGGGACTGCACAGAATCCCTGGGAATCCCTGTGCAGGAACTCCGGCTGGGAGGACCAGGATGTTTGAGGAGGCTGAGGGGATCTTTGGCATTACTCTTCATCCTGATCAAATAAAAAAAAAAAAACACAACAAATCTGTTTGTGGATGTTTGTTAAGAGCTCCAGTGTTCCAGGTGTAACCCTGGGCATTGCTGATGCTGTTTTACAGCTGCCCAGGAGGGCAGGGAGCTGATTTCCAACATCTTAAGAACTCATCATTTCCATAACAAACTTACCATTCCTAGATAACACTTTTATGTTTGCATTTTTAAACTGTCTTTTACCACACAGACCTCTATCCATGTGTGCAGATGTCCCAGGAGTAGAGACAGTAGCAAAGACTATTTGCATTTCAGCCTTTTTCTTTTTCTTTTTTCTTTTTCTTTTTCTTTTTCTTTTTCTTTTTCTTTTTCTTTTTCTTTTTCTTTTTCTTTTTCTTTTTCTTTTTCTTTTTCTTTTTCTTTTTCTTTTTCTTTTTCTTTTTCTTTCTTTTTCTTTTTCTTTTTCTTTTTCTCTTTTTCTTTTTCTTTTTCTTTTTTTCTTTTTCTTTTTCTTTTTCTTTTTCTTTTTCTTTTTCTTTTTCTTTTTCTTTTTTTGAGATTATAGGAGTAAGAATGCAATACCCTACTTCAAACAAAGAGTTTAAATGTGATTAAGTGGCAAATTAATGAATGCAGCAGCATCCTGGTGACATAATGACTTAAAATTCAACCCTTTTAGACATCATGTTTGAAAACTTAAGTCTCTGCTACCTCTAGCTGACTCAGTAGATACTTTTGCTTTAGTTTATGCTTTAGATTCAGATGAGGTGTATCAAATACGATTCATCTTTTTTAAAAATCCAATCATTTTTGTTAGAAACAAATCCAATTTGTTTATTAATCTCTCAAATATGTCAAATGGATTTTTAATTGAGAAGTAATTGCATTTTGCCTTATACAGTCTTTGTTGATTTCATAAGCTTATCATCAATCCTGTGGTGATTTCTCAGCTGATAAAGAAATAATGTTATCTAATTAATCACATTGTGTAATAACAAATATCCTATTTAGAGGTACAATAATTAGATTTTGGAAAATGCTAGGAAAACAAGAAAATTATTCCCCAAGGTAGAGGGATTGTGGGTTCTACTTGAAAGGAAGACACGCAGTTTGCAAAGTTGATTAATTAGTTTTAAGAGGATCTCAAAAAGCTCTGTACTTTGAAGTCTGCAATCAGTTTGGAAAAGAAAATATATCTGTGCTACAAAGATACCTTGTACCAACTTTCAAAATATTATCAGTGGCAAAACACAGCATTTGCTGTGCTGTATGAAAAACCTGTTTTCACTTTTGGAGACACAGTATGATAAATTTTGGCAAGCTGAGTGATTTCCTGTCTCTGATGCATTTGGCAAGGCAGAAATGCTAAATAAGAAATGCCTGCCTTGAATTTACATTCCCCTTCCACGCAGTTTCAGCTGCAGCAGCTGAGAGGAAAGGAGATGCTGGTTGAAGTGAGAAGTCTTTTTGGACAAGAGTCTGCAATGAATCACACTTAAAATACGTGGTCACTCTCCACCATGTGCACATTTTTGTCATTCTTATTAGACAGCTAAAAAAATTAAAATTCTCTATAGAGTTCATTTATGAGACCTGTGGCAGAGATGAAGAGAGAGCTTAAATTAATGATTTGAAGCAGACAACCTCAGCAAACTGTGGTTCAGAGCAACTGTGGCAACACAGCTGTGGCATCATGCTGAAAATATCCCCCCATCTGAACATATGTACAAACCTCGAGGAGGAATGATGTCCTGGGGGGGAAAGACAGGAAAAGAAACTGAATTCTGACAGGGCATCTCAAAAGTCTTTTCAGTACAGAAGATCAAGGATGCTCCTCTAAAAAAGCAAAAAGAGAGTCACACGGGGTAGGATTTCACAAACCTGCTTTGAACTTCAATTTCTCCTTTCTAAGGGCACAATTTGAATAAACAAAACTTTTCTGCCTGAACAAATAAAATACTAAATGTACATGAGGAGGCGTTTCAAGGTTTCAGATAAATATCTGGAAGAGCAACAGAACATTGTGGATCAGTAGTTATCTGTCAGTTGCCTATTGGAAAAGGTCTTTGATAAAAGGACTCCTTATTTTGCCCAGCAGCTGACCTGTGATTTGAGCTATTCAGCAGTAACCAAATGAAAAGAAAATGAGACTGTAGCTTATTTCTACTCTTTAATAACTTTTCAAAGATCTACCCTTCTCCCTCATATAGTTGATTGAAGAATAATAAGCAGCAGCCTGAATTCCTTAGACTATTATTTATTTCATTATTCTCTGCTGCTGTTTAGAAGTCTGCCTTTTCTCACTTCCAAAATTCTCTTTTCTTTTTGTTTGTTTGTTTGTTTGTTTGTTTTACTTCAGCTTTTTCAATGCAAGGCCCATCAGCCCAAGCAGGACTCTGCTCTTAGGGCATACAGCAGGGCTGTACCATTTATATGCTGTACCTCTGGAATTTCCATGCCTGTTCTCAGGATTAACCCCTCCTCAGCAGGAATTCCACAGGTCTTCCTCATACCACCATCAGAATATCCACTATTGAAAACAATTTTCATCATTTGCCAAACGTCAATCAATAGAAAATTGGTATGCATAGTATACATAGTAGAGAATTCAAGTTATACAGGTGCTGAAGTCAGCCCAGCCCTTGATTCCCACACTGCATTTGGGTACTTCATTAATGAAGCTCTAGAACTAATTATTTCATCCAAGGACTCATCATGTTTTTCCACAAACAATTTCTGACTGTTTATGACCTAACCATAATCTTCCAGCCTCTTCCACTTCAAGGGCAAACTCCTCAGCAAGATCTTAGAACTGATCACAGTTTTAAGGTTAATTAATTCAATAGATTGTCAGATCCACATGGAAAATAAAATTCTTCTTTTCAATAAAATCTGTGACTTTGTGGCTCACCATTGAGTGGAGGCCAAGCCTGCCAGTCACAAAACCCCTTCTGATCTCTCTTCCATGCCTAGAAAGATTCTCCCAATGCAGAATAATTGTTGCCATTAACACTCCCAGGCAGATGCCCATCAATCTGAGAGGCTCCATAACTATTTTATATTAAAAACACACAGAGACTTTCTTATTTGTCCTCTAAAATTTACTCTTTCTTTAAAGTAATGGTAGATTTGTCATTATAAAACACCTTCCTCTTATCCCCAAGTCATTCCTTAGTCTAAAAGAAACCATTCAAAATCTGTAAAATTCAAAATATGAGAGTTAGTTTTAAAATTTTGCAAGAAAATCAGAAGAGTCACAGATGTATTTTTTTCTATCTGTATTCCTATCTGATTATTTCAGCTGATTGTGAAAACAGGAAAAAATATTTTAATAGAAATTCTTCTAAAGAATAGATTTGCTTTTTATGCATTATAACTTATCTGTAGTTAAAGTCCTAATGTATCAATTCTGTAAACAAAGCTGGCCTTTAGCAAAACCTTTCCTCTCCTTTTCAACACAGATTTAAAGAAAATCTTCTTTTCACTACTTATCACCAAGAGGGTTTTTCTGTGAAATATTTATTCCATTTCTTCCTGATAATTTCACAACCCCTAAAAAGAAGTATTCATGCAACATTATTTCAGTTAATGTAATCTGCAAATTCCTGCTATATTTCATTCCACCAAGTAAACATTCCTTGACTTTCTCTCTCGTGTCACACACTCCAACAGCTGTGTCCTTGATGGAGCTGGATAGAAATTACTTATGATATGTTAGCATTCATCATATTCTGCTAATTTTAAACTTTCCCTTCTCAATTCTAACAACTCTGCATTCAGCTATTGCTGATACCCATTTATGGGCAAATACAGTAGTCCCTGGCAGCTGGCAGTGGGAATTATACCTATTTATCCTAGGAGTGAACCAGCACTGCAAAATGTAGGGCTGGTGAAAAGCAGACAGAGAGGACAGAGGTGACTGTGAGAACTGTAATAAGGGCTCAAATTCCTTGACAATTTATCAAATCCTGTTGCTTTCAGTCAGCAGAGTCTTAATAAACATATTTTTCTAAGCTTAGAGAAATAAAAGCCAGCTCTCAGGTTCTCCATATGCGCAGCTAATCCTGGTGTTATTGCTGTTGAACAGCAGAGTTCATACTTTAAATACTCTTCTCGGCAACCTCCCACCCTCTCAGCTTTAGCCACAGGCACTGCTCCCACCCCTCAGCTGAAATTACTGAACATCAGATCTGAGGTCCTGGCTGCAAGCAGGAGGGCATCGTCCCCATCCAGGATTGGAGTCTGCCCAAAGTTCTCCTGTGTGCTGACACCAATTTTAATAATAAATTGAGAACATTTCTTCTTTCCTGAATGTTTAATATGGACTGACTGATTGAAGGTGCTGCCTTCTAAAGCCGTTGGCTTTCACATATTTCAGTGTTTCAAAAAATACTTACTTTAATATTTGAGTAAGGATATAATGAAAATTCCTGTGCTTGGCCACAGATGCACCAACAGGAGTTCATCAAAGTACTGAAGGCTCCAAATTCATTTATTTTACTAGCATGGCATGGGGTAGGAAGGTTTGGTTACATGGATGGGGAGCTTTCTGCACTTTCTGCATACTGAAAGGACAGACAGAAGTCCTGGAGATTCAAGTTCTTATTTTCTAAACATGCAGCAATTAAATTCAGAATAAATGGACAAGGCTTCCTGGCTCCATTTTGTTGCAGAAAAGAAATTTTACCATAAGGAATTGGCCAGAAGGATTGCTGGTGGGGGAGTTAAAATAAAAAATCAAAATGTTTCTCAGGATTAGCAATATTCTTTTGCTTCTCTACACCTTATCCTACTGTTCTTACTTACTTACTACAAACTCTTAGGAGTTTTCACATACTAAAAATTTCATTGTTCAAAATGGAAAGGTACCTATGTACCTATGTATCTATAAGAAATAAAATACTGATTGATGTCCTAAAAATACTGAAACTTTAGAATCCACAACCTACTACTCATGTGGTTGAATATAAATATAAATATAAAATGGAGTTGTCTTTTTTTTCCTTTTATTCTCTCTTATAAGAAGCAATGAAAATGAAGTGCATCATATACGAGAGCCTGCAGTCACACTCCAGGCACCACAGATACATATATAAAAAATATATTTATATATATAAATATATATTTATATATAAATATATATAAATATATATATATAAATATATATAAATATAAATAAATATATATAAAAATATATATATAAATATATATAAATATATAAAAATATATAGGTCCAAAGAAAAAGTTCCTGCTGTAAAACCATGGGGTTTGTTATTACACCCCATCCACAAAACTCCAACACATTAATTTCTGAACATTGGGTCCTTCTTGAGGAGTGTTAAATCTGAATAAAACAAACAGGGGTCTTGGAACTGCCACAGTTTTTTTCCAATAAATACAACTCAGGGCAAAGGCTCCTCTCTTGTGTTAATGTAGATGTGGCCTCTGAGCCTGCACTAATAACCTGTGCTGAGAGGCAGCTTTATTTGTGCACACAGAGCAATCCCTGCTCTACGGCATAAACACACCAGTGGTGAAAGGAAGGAAGAGAAAGAGAAGAGAAAAGAATGAGAAAAGAAAGAGAAGAGAAGAGAAGAGAAGAGAAGAGAAGAGAAGAGAAGAGAAGAGAAGAGAAGAGAAGAGAAGAGAAGAGAAGAGAAGAGACTGTTGAATATCCAAAGTACAAATGCATATTTAGTACATCCCATTCCCCACTTTGTATGGTAATTAGCAAAAAAGCAATTAAGCATGCGCAGTTTGTCCTTTGAAATGGGTTGGTGGTCTCATTGAAGAGGAGTGGGTTTAAAATGAGGAAGTAAAATGACTCTTCACCGTCCTGAACTTTCTACCTTTTCAATGTAAATGGTGACAAATGGGTGTTGGTAGGACTCCCATTTCCTTAGGTACAGTGACTTTCAATAAATTTCATCATTGGGAGTCTCTGCCATTGTCCTGTGTCCCTAAACCTATTTATCAGGTTCCCTATTTATTGTTGCAAGCACGGCTAAGCAAACATAAAGTTGACAAGCAAACAGTTATTTGGAAAAAGTTAACTCAAGCCCAGTCTTCTTAGCTAACTACAAAGCTTTTAATTAACTTCAACAACCATAAGGCTTATTTCTAACTAAAATCTTAATTTCCTTTAAATCCTATATTCTTTAAAGTCTATGTCGAGAGGAGAGGAGAGGAGAGGAGAGGAGAGGAGAGGAGAGGAGAGGAGAGGAGAGGAGAGGAGAGGAGAGGAGAGGAAAGGAAAGGAAGAGAGAAAGAAAGAAAAGAAAAGAGAAAGAAAAGAGAAAGAAAAGAGAAAGAAAAGAAAAGAAAAGAAAAGAAAAGAAAAGAAAAGAAAAGAAAAGAAAAGAAAAGAAAAGAAAAGAAAAGAAAAGAAAAGAAAAGAAAAGAAAAGAAAAGAAAAGAAAAGAAAAGAAAAGAAAGAGCTCCACAATTTTACAGCCATGAGATACTAGAACCTGTAATCAGCTTGGAGAATTTGTACAATTCCACCAAGCCAAGTCCTACAAGTGGCATCATTTCAGTACTTTGGAAAACTTACTGTATGAGATACATAAAAGCAGATTTGCTTCTAGGTTTTTCTCACTGCATTTTATCTGTGTATTATGATCTTCCTAATTATTAGAAGAAATCAATTTTCACTTTAACATAATGTTGAGAATGAGACAAATTTAAACATTATGATAGACAACATCAAATATATTTTAGAATAAGTGCTGATCACTTTTCCAAGCTTGCAGTAGATGCTGCTTCTAGGAAGTTGGCTCATTACAATCAGAAATTGTGATACATACCCACAGAGAAGCATGTACTTGTTTAAATAATGATTTGAGACAGACCTACTTTATTTTGACCAGAAATCAACCCCACTAAACAAATCCCAAACCACACCAGATCACACTTTCTTCTCTCTACAGCCCAGCTTCAAATTTTCACTCATTATGTGCTTTACATTCTGGATTTGTACATTTACACTCGCACTCTTTTCTCCAAACTGCCCAATGGGATGGTTTGGGATTTGTTTCTCTTTTATAATAATTTTGTTACAGTCAGGAATCTCTTAACACCCTCTTTCAAAGAGAGGCCTTGCAAGATGCAGAAATTACAGATTTCATGGCAGGGAAACAAGCTTGAACCCACACAACATCCAAAACCCACGGAAGGGAGTTTCTTCTCTATCTCTAGAATATTTCCTTTTTGCATTCATATTCTCCCTAGATCAAGAAATGCTAATCCAGCCCTGATACAGAACTTGACACGTGTGGACAACACATTACGGATTGATTCACCCAATTATTCGTGGAGAGCTAATTAAAACCAAGTTTTCCTGTTTAATTCTTGGTCTCTAATGGCATTAGGTGAAGACAATGCTGTTTCTCCAGAGCTGACAAGACAAGCTCTGACTCTTTGGCAGCACTGAAAGCTGTCATAGACCCCGTGCTTTCGATTTTCCTTCCAAATTATGCTGCAAGAAGCACTTCTGCAACGCCTTGGGAAAAAATAAAATAAAAGTAGTGAACATCTGCTGATATTGATTGGGAGAATCTGAAACTTTATGAAACCATAGATGGGATGCATTTGACGGGCGTTTTTCTGGAACATTTTCAGACTTAAACAAACAACATCTGTTAATATTGATTTTTGAGTTACACTGAAAGTTTCAGAAGAATTACAATCAGTGGGTGATTGAAAAGTGTTGTGATATATGTTAGAAGATCAAATAGGAAACAAAGGTTTAAAGGGTCTGTTTCTCTTTAGCTTCATTAATAATCTATGATCCCTCTCTTCTAGAAGAAAATAAAAAGAATAGAGGCTAGGAAAATAATAAAAAAATGTTTTATTTCACACACTAAAAGATCAGAGAAAAAAATTAACATTTCTGAAAGTTAGTGAGAATGTCTGAGGCAAAATGTTTCAGTTCTACAGTTGACACAAACATTTCCAAAGCTTCATTATAATAAAAAATAACTAAATAAGTTCATAGAAGAGAAAACACCATGACAGATTGAAAAGTCTGTTTAGAATGAAAAAACCAAAACCAAACAAATTAAAAAAATATTTCCCTGATACTCTACAGCATTGCTTTTGAATCACTAATGAAACAAAATAGTACATTCACAAACTGGAACAAGAAGGTTTCAAATTCTCTCTCCTGGTGAACATTCCAGATGGGGTTTGCTGATGTTTTCATGCTTGAACTTTTTAATTTTCCTATTCAAGGGGCATTTTCCTTTAAAGTGAACTTTTGGAGACATAATCCCTTTACCCACCATTCCTTGATTTGGTAAATGATCCATTTTTATTAAATTGCACACTGAAATATAAATATAATTTTTTTTCTTGTCTCACTTTTATAGTTCTTAGTAAACTCCTCCTGCTGCAAGAAGTCACTTAAATATGTTGCATTTTATGCAATATTAGGAGTATAGAAAATACTATGCCACAGAAAATATATTGGGAAATAGATCAATTGTGTACAACTAATGAAAAAGAACATAGGCTTTAAGAAATTCTTTTCTGATGCATCTGAACTTACCAGTTATTAAACAGAATTAAATTCCCTTTCAGTGACAAAGGCAAGAATCCCATGAAACAATTCTGTCTACCTCCTACATCCCTTCCAGTCCCAGATTAGCCCTGGATAGGCGCAGACAAAGATGTTAATGAATTAGCTTCAGCCAGAGGTCACACAACTCACATCTGCTTTCAGGCTTTGGCAAAAGGAATCTGAACACCTGTCTGAAAAAAGAAAAAAAAAAAAAAAAGTCGTTTATCCACAGGAAAAAAAAATTCAGGAGACAAAGTATTCTATGTTATAAATGCAGTTTCGGATTTTCACTGCTTCTCTGTCCTACAGAAATTCTGTTTGTACTGGAGGGATTTCTTGAAGTCAAATCCCAAGCATATGGAGGGAGCAGTCGGTTCTATTTATCTTTCACACCATGTGAGGCACCACCATCCAGTCCAGTGTCTTGCTGGTGAATCTAAGCAAGACATGGGCAATGCTGGTAGTCAGAAAGAATCACTTGACAGCCCCATGTGCTTGCTTCAGTGGAGAACATCTGTTTGAAAACCACCAAACTACCAGGAAAAAAAAAATGCAAGATTTCTGGTTGTTGGTATTTTCCATGATTCTCGGACCACTCTGTGTGCACACACACACACATAAACACATATATGTAAATATGACATATATATATATATAGGTACACACACATATGAGCAGGCACTCTGTGTGTGCATTCAGATATGTCCATCTTGTCACAATCAGACTTCTCCAAGCCCTGACCACTTCATTACATCTAATTCATAACTCCTTCATTGTTTAGAGCTCAATTATCCCCAGGCAGGACCTAAGGTAAAACAAAATTAATCAACCCTCAGTGTGTTACCAAAGAGGCTCATACCAGGAGTTACAGACAATTACAGGAGCAAAGGAAACTGAAATTTGTATTTTATGGGGAAACCTTCATTGCATCCTCTAAAGACATTTCAAAGGGCTAATTTGTGTAAAAAACTCAGAACTAAGGTCCTGTATTGAATGCTGGAAGATTCTGAGGAAATGGAGGCACAGAGCATGTAAAAAAATGAACTAAAAAAGAAAGTCCAGGCTGTTTCTGAAGATCTGAATCAGAGTCAGCACAGCACCCAGCATCCTTCTGCTCCTCAAACAAGCCATCGGTCTGGAACCAAACAGAATCCCTCTTTTGTAAGCCCAACTTTACCACGCAACTCTTGCACGAGCTTTGTGCTTTCATGTGGAGAGGGTTGTAATGAAAACTATATACATACAAAAAAAAAACAACAAAAAACCCAAACCCCACAGAACAATAACAACAACAAAAACCCCAAACAAACAAAACCAGAAGGCACATTCCCTCACAACAGCATTTTGCCCCCTGCTAGACAGTGAGAACACAGCGAGGCCAATAATATTCCATAGACAGGGAAAAAAAAAAGGCAGAAAATTCCCACCCACTGGCTAAAGCAGAATGCACTGCAATGCCCTGAAAATATTATATATATATATATATATATATGCTCATATTTATGTACACCTCTACCTATATGAACCCACATAAATGTACACCCCTGCAAGTATATGCACATGCACTTTCAGACAAGAACATGCCATGCTGTGGAACAAAAATCAAAAGAGAAAATCAAGTAAACCCTCCATGAGGTGACACTTTGTGTCTTCCCTCTCATCCCTGGTTGCAAGCAGAGTGACCTATTGGTCCAGACACCATAAAAATTGAAGGATACAACCACGGAAAACAAAAAAGCACTCCCTGTCTGATCTTCTGCTTCTGACGAGTGGGATTCATGCATTTTAAAAAGCAGAATTAATACTAATCAGTGTGTTGGAACTGGGGCTGCCTTTTTAAGCTAAAGTTCATGGGATTCAAAGATGACCTTCAGAATTTTGTATTCTGTATTTCCACTGCAGGTGTTCTCCAAAGGAAAGGACATCTTTCCTCAGCAGAAAACTGAATCCAACTCAAAAACAAACAAGCCAGGAAGAATGCCTGTTTACTGAAACTGCTGCAAGATTTTTAATTACATTTGTTTAGCCTTTTATGGAAATGAATGGAGCAATGTAGCCTAAAAAAATAGAACTTCAAACTGCTTTGTGCACTTTGGATTAAAGGGCTTCCTCTTTGGCTCAAGAAAAGTGGAAAGCCTTATTTTATAAGGCTTCTTAGAGAGTAATTAAAATACTTCTTGTCACTACTTTTATCTTTCCTAACTTCTCAAAGTGATTAAATAAAGACACTGAGTAGTTTGTATAAACCGTTTTAAACACCAGCACAGGGAATGTTCAGCCATGTGCCTTTTCCAAAAGCATGCACAAACTCCCTTTTTCCTCAGATAAGCCAAAAAGCACTTCAGAGCAATGTGTTTTGGGGTTTTTCCCTCTTAGATTATTATGACAAAAGCACTAAGTTACATAGCCATTCCTTCTGAACCCTCCACACTTAGGAGTATTTTAAAAGCTTAATAAACATTAACTATACCTAATTTCATACAACAAAATTCATAGGTTGTTTGACCTGCTTTCAAACTTGAACAAAATTGGCCATCCCCTGAAAAGAAGTTATGGGGGGTTTTTTGACATCAAGAGTGTTTGGCTGGGTAGGGGGGAGAGTGTAATTGAATTTGTCCCATAATATTTTACTGTTTTGCTATATTTTCATTTAAGGAAGAAAGAAGTAGCATCAGGCGGCCATTTATTTACTGAGTGCCCAAGCAGCCAGAGTAAAATTAATGGGGTAAGAAAGAAAGAATGATCTTGTTTAGGGAGGGGAGTCAGCTGTAATTCCTATTATCCAATAAGGACTAATTTTGGGATTCCCATTTCCCTTAAAAAAAAAAAAAACAAAAGTTAAAGAGTTCTGAACCTTCTGGCCTTGAAAAGTGAGACTCTTAATTAAAATAATTTTTCTAGAAATGCCTAGTAACTGCTGAGGTTGAAACTTTTAATGATGTGGTTATCAATATAAGTTAGGGGATAAACTGAAGGGAAAAGGTCAAAAAGGTCAGAAAAGGTCAAGAAACTCCTTTGACTGTTGTAGAGTGAAAAAGTCCTACTTCATCTTATTATAAGCTTGTTTTGGTTGAATTTATTAGATTATATAGTACAACCAAAGAGAAGATAAAGCATTATCTAAATTACTGCTGCTGCCATCTTTTAATCAAAGATTTTTGCTTACTCAAGTGAAACAACTTCAGGCTTTCAGTCAGAGAATATTTGAATCAGTGAGTTTGTCCTACCTGGCGTGAAGACAAATGCTGGTGTCTCAGTCCTTCCCCAGACAGAACCCTGGTCCTTTGCAGGGCTCTACCCAAAAGTCAAGCAGGAGAAATGCAAGTGGCATTTAGATTCCTGCTGAGGGCACTGTGTTATCTGTCACCAAGATTAATACAGCCTGCACAGGGCATTGTGCTGCCTGGCACCTGAGATTTATAGAGTGTGCTTAATGAAGATATACACTGGCTTTAAATACTCCTGGACACTGCTTCCCCTGCTCCCCTCCCTGCTTTCCCAACAAGTACAGTTGGACAATTATTTGAAACTGATACATCTTTCAGGAAAAAAAATAAAAATAAAAATATAATTAAAAAAAAAAATAAATTGGGCCACATGCCTTTTTTGTCCATTCCAAATATTCCTTTTCCATGATTGCTGACATCTGTGTGCTAAGTATAGATATCCACGGTGTTGTTTTTAATTCCACAGAATCTCCCTCTATACTCTCTTTAAGGAATATTGTAAAAAATCCTCACTGATTAAGCTCAGCAAGACCCTGTTTTCAATTGGAAGACATCTGGCAGTTTGCAGCAAGAGGACTCTGTAGCCTCACAGTTACCATTTCCCTGCAGCTTCCTGGTGTCACCAGGGAAAGTTCTACTGGGCTGTGTCAAAACCAGCCCAGAGATGTCCCATCAAACAGCCTGAAATAACAGCACATCCCTGGATTGCCACTGGAAAGTGTCTGGGTGCTTCATGGACTTTTTCAAAATACAGAACATCTTGTACCTTGAGTTCAGCACACATGGATGTGCTGGTTTTGCATTTATTGATGTTTGATGAGGAAAGGAAGACACCTACGGAAGTGACTTTTCTAGGATGTTATAGTAAAACCCAATCAGTGACTAAGGCTGAATATTGGTATCTGGTATAACCAGGAGAAAGTTGACATGCCTCTGGGAATGCACACGTTAAAATCAGAGAATTCTGGGAATCTTTCTCTCTTAGTCTTGCTTAGTCTTGCTCTAATTTGAGCACCTGTTGCGCCAGAGCAGCACTAGATTTTCCATCTTGTCTCCTCATGTTTTCTTAGGGAGACTTTTCTCCCTAAGAACAGATGAAAGACTATTTTAAAGTAGTAAAACTGACTAAAAGTCCCAGATTTTGTCTCTTTAGGTTGTCAGTGGGAAACTGAACAGTCGTGGGGGGAGGAAAAATGTTTTGAAATATTCATTTTGATTCTAATTAATTTTGTCTCTCTTGTAGTTTTGTTAATAAACCCGTCTTTATAACTTGTAGGTTTTGGTCTTTGCTTTTCTCCTAATACTATTTCACAGCAGAAAGAGAGTAAATGGCTCTGGTAGACACTCAAGCCACTACATTAATTCTGGGAAACAGAAATTGGCAAATGTGAAGCCACTACAATGGAAAAGGTAGAGGTATTAAGAGTCTCTTTGTGAGATGTGCTCTGCCTAAGACAGCCTCAAGATCTCAAAGTGCTAAATAATGAAACACTGTTCATTAATATCCCTTGATAAATGTGCAAAACTATTCTCATCAAATGGAAAAAAATCCGCTCAGAAAGAATTGCAATCCATTGCTTCAGGTTCACTGGAAGTGAACTTAGTTTTTCTACTCAAACTTTGTCTCTCATGCCATACTATCAGAATTAGCTAAATCTGGAAGATTCTCAGTCATTAAAACTGTCGAAATGTGTAAGTATGTGTCAGAGGACAGATGAGAAGGAAACAATTTCAGGCACATTCCAACTTACACGTTCTTATTTCCATGTTACAAAGCAATAAGAAATAAAATCTTTTTTCAAACCCATAGAAATCAACAGAGAAATGTGTTAAACCACTGTTGTGTCTCATTGCAACTGTGAAACACAGTGTCTTTGTATAGAAACTTTGGACAAATACAACAAAAATAAGCTCCCTAAAAAATGATAATTAAATAAAAGATTAATACTTTGTTATTCTGTAACTTCTACTGAATAAAATTTCTCAGAAATATTTATGCCTTATAATATCCTTGATTTCTCTCATTTTTCTGCTGAATAAGAAAAAAGGGGCCAAACCTTATTATCCAGATGTATACATTTAGGTACATCCTAAGTGACTTTGGTTTTAAAATGTTGAACTGCAGAGGGGTGTTGAGCACAGGTCTAGGCAATTTACTTAAATTTACATTATTCAAATAGTTTTCAATTCATTAAATCATATTTTTAAAAAGCTCATTGTGGTGTCATAGTTCTCAATGCACTCATCCTTCTCTCTAAATCCAGATTTCCTTTCACAAGTCAAAATGCCTTTGTTCAACATTTCATCCAAGTGTAATTTTGACAAGACCAAAGAAACTGGTTTCATCAAATATTTTTTATAATCATGTCTGGTTTGTGCTTTTACATGTTTCTTTCACAACTGCTCATCCAGTGTTATTGTAATTTCCCATGATGCCTTACCCAGACAAGCCCATTTCTCCTAAATCATTTCTCCTAAATCATTTTCCAGCTAAAACACCCCTACCTAGGAAGTTTTGGGGTTGAAAGCTCCTTTTGAGTATGTTTGTCATTTAATTCTATAATGTGGCAAGTTTACCACCCTCATTCCCAACCCTTTAAGTGCCCATCACCACGTGACTGTATTTTAAAAACCGAGGCATCAGATCAACTTTCAATTGATTCTTTTATCCTATCTCCCTTCCTGATTATCCTTGGCTGCTGAACCTGGGGCTTTTGGTTTTTTTTTCTCTGCTGATAATAAGCATTTGCAAAGGACAAATCACTTAGGAAGTGTAAAGAGATGATAAACAAGGGGCAGTGTCAATTCTAACAGAAAAAAACAGAAGTGAATGTAATCAACCAAATACAGAGCAGCTCAAATAAAAGCTTTTTTTTGTACCTGGGTGACAGACACGTGAAGAATGTTTTATCAGCTATCAGAAAGCAGTTCAGGATTTGAACCTTTTGGGGGTTTTTTTGACCACAATAAAACCTTCCAGGCTGGTTTTCCTCTTCTTTTCTAAGTGATGAGCACATAATGAATATCTTTCAAAGCACTTGGAAAAAAAATACCCGTGCCGACAAAAGCAAATTGTGTCCTTTCCAACCCAGAATCTTCTTAAAGTCTTACCTGTTGCTTCTGTGCTTTAAGGAAGTTATGGTCCTTTCTATAAAGAACAATGAAAATTAATGTTCTTATTAAAATATATTGAACTTGCCCAATAAAAGATTTATGTTATTCAATGCTATGAAAATGACAAAATTTTGTTAAGTGTAGCATATCTGGAAAATAGTTTTGCCAGGTGTGTTTTGGTGTTTTTTGGATTTTTTTTTGTGAGTTTTTTTGGGTTTTTTTGTGAGTGGTGTTTTTTTTTCTTCTTTGCTTTGTTTTGTTTTGTTTTGTTTTTAAGATAGTTGACATGGAAGATTATTTACCTTTAACTTGTCAATGCTACTCTCTTTAATAAAGCTACTACTTCCAAATATCAGGAAAATTTTTATCAAAATAGATAGAAATTGTGAAAAGAATAAAACATGACATATTTCTGAGTATGATATCAATCAGCAAGAATTTATTATTCCTTCTCTGAAATTTAGAATTAAATTTACCTGTGTATCATCTGGTTAATTTTTTGTTTTGTTTACTAATTACAATAGTATTTTCTAGAATCTGACATATTTGATTTTTAGTGTAGATGAAAAAATGGGTGTTTTGCTTTACGTCAGATACACACAATTATTTGGTTGGTTTTGTGTTTTGGTGCAGTTTATTTTTTTTAATGTAAAATGTCATTTTGAAAACTAATAAATGGGATCAAATTTGAGGTGCTTAATCACGTTTAAAAATCCCTCAGTGCCATATTAGCATCTTAGCAATCCACAAAATACTTTTTAGGTTTTAGGAGAGAAATTGCATTTTAATCAGTGGTTGAATGAACCTAAAAGAGAGATGGAGGGGAAGAGATTCCCTTCTTCAAAGATCTCTCAAGCTACACTTTTTCCCTTCCAGTCTGAACTTCCTATTTATTGGTTTTTCTGCTCAGGCTCTGCCTCTCATGCCACACTATCAGAATTAGCTAAATCTGGAAGATTCTCAGTCATTAAAACTTGGCTGGATGTGTAAGTGTGTGTCAGAGGACAGATGAGAAGGAAACAATGATCAGAGTGGACGAGAAAAATTTTATGTGATTTGTAGTATGTAATCTTTGCTATAATTCTTTATATTACATTATCACTTTGAATTTTCCTTTATATTGCTTTTACTCCTGCTATTGCCAGAAATCCAGAATTGGTAGGGAAACTCTGTTGGCCAAGTCATTCATTATCTACCAAACTCAGCAATTAACAGGAGTAATTAATTCCCCACTGAATGCTTTAAGTAGGAGAGGAACATATGGAGCTGGTATCTCCTATTTCAAATATTGATCCACTCTCTGAACCTATCTGTAAGTAAATAGTTGTGCAGAAACTATAAGCATTATCTATGTATCAGTTGTAATTCCTCCAGAAAATGCAATATATATTCCCTTGCAGAAAGGCAAGAACATAATAAGACATAAAATTCAAACTCTTGTGTCATTGATGCAAAGCAATGAGACTTTTGAGAAAACAAACCTGAGGAATTGTCAAAACTGCTCTTTATATTTTCCTGCAGGGTATTTCATGTCAGCCATGAGCTCTTATTAAAAATCACTTTTAAAATTATTATATTTGAGTATTCACTTATAATTTATCATCTTGTTCATGGAGATGCATGATTAATGAAAGGAAACTGAAAGGTAATTGAAAAGTACTAATAAAATTTTATATATTGGATCTGTTATTTTTAATTTTCCTAAGGATCATCGGAAAGCCCCTTATCACTTAAATGGAGTCTCTTTAAATGACCACAAGATGAATATTATGGGCTTCAACCTCTATCAGAGATTTCAAAAGGAAGCAGGGCCTTACATATGTACAAGTCCTGTCAAGTATCTTTTCTGCTGCTGTCTTTTGCCCAAGAGAGCTTTTTATTTGATCTCAGTCTTTCCCTCAATGCAAGATTAAAACCCAAACCCCCTTTTTATGTGAACTGCAATACCTGGCTCATTTGTCATGAAAAACCAAAAGGGTTTGGAAGCAGCTCTGCTTATCTTTTTAAAACAAATTAACTTTCTTGTTGGTGCTCATTTGTACCAGTTAATTTTACTCAGACAACTCTATCCTGCCTGTTATTCCTGTGGCAGTCTCTGTGCAGAGCACGTAGAAGTGGAGGGGATAAATGAAAACAGGAGAGATGCTAAGCTGCATTTGCTCCCTTGTATCAGACGTTATTTCCAACCAGAGCACCCTGAATGGTTGGAAGAGGCCTTTGGAGACCCCACAGACATAACACTCCTGTGTTTTTAATTCCTCAGCAGTCTCTCCCTTTAGAAATCCACGAACTTCCACAGATGACAAATCGTGGCTAAGGAGAACAAGCAGAGATGAGCAGGCGGCTCGGTGATGTCCACAGCTGGCTCCAAAGGCAGTTCCATCACAAAGGGAGGGGGATCCAGAACAAAGTGTGGCACTGTGGGTTCCAGTGGCAAAACACACATCAAAGCATGCCCTGACTCCAGCAAGGAGCTGTTCCATCAGCAGCTGCAAGGAAAACGACCATTTGCATTCCAAGCTATCAACCAAGTTCTCTGTGGTCACCAAAGGCGTTGGGATCTGATTGCTCAGGGATTATGTATTCTCAATTAATTAATTAATGCTCCAGTCTGAGTCAGAAACACTCCCATGTTTGCTCACAGGAACAGCTTCCCTTGATCTGTGCCGTTCAGAGATCTTCTCCTGTAATTGCCACACCGATGACTTTGGTGGACAAGACACAGCCCTGGTGTAAGAGCAAATCTGCTCTAATTAGGGCTACAGGAGGAGCAGCAGCACGGAGCCGGTGCCTTTTCTCCCCTTTATTTATATACACATTCTATAATTATAGAGGAGCTGGGCAAGAATAGCTCAACGAGCATTGATAAATCCTTCCGTTTATTCCAGCTGAATTATTTCCATTTTAATTTTAGCATCACCATGTGCAAAGCCTCAATAGACGAAAAAACTTTCTTCTGGAGCCGTATTTGTCCCGTGGTCCTTCTAAAATCTGAGGTCGATATTTAGAATTAGCTTCGTATTTACAGGGCTTGAAATGTGCTTGTGTGACTTGTGCAATCAAGATGCAATTTCACACAAGCTACTGCAAACTAATAACGAGGTTCTCAGTGATGAGAAGACTCAACTGTCAGTTGAAAGCTTTCATTTCCGAGCTATTCCATTCATTAGGAAGGAAAGCACATTTGGAACAATGTTTGTAAGCTGAATGATAAAGTATCCTGAGGGATCTGAGCAAGAGCAGCTAACAAAGAACCCATCTACAGAAGAACTTGTGTCATTTGCCACGGAGGCACAGCAATGCCAATCTCTAATGGTACCAAAAGTAATTTTTTACTTCCTCAATTAACATCACACAGCTCCACACAGCTTATTATCATTAGATTTCAAAGCACTTTGCGATGTCTACTGTCATCAGCCATCAAAAACACAACCCTAATTGTTCATTAGGAGTGGCTGTTATGTTTATGTGGTGCCTTGGCAGTGGAATATTTTCCACATTGTACTTGTGGCTACATTTGTCCCACTTAAAGACACCAGGCAATAAAACACGGTGCTGTATATTGTTAAAATAACCCAGAGAATGCTTCTGGCCTAGAGCAATTTGCTTTGTCCCAAATAATTCTCAAGTCCAAGAGCTGGAGTTTTCCAGTGATGACTCCCCAAAAAACATTCAGGTACAGCCACCCTGTTTGGGCAGGGACTTAGTCACAGAATCACAGAACAAATGAGGTTGGAAAAGGTCTCTGTGATCATCAAGTCCAACCTGTGCACAGGGTTGAACTGTGACCATTGGCCTCAGCATCTGGGAATGAGAACTTAATAGTGTCTTTTCCATTAGCCTGATATTGCCTGTTTAAAAACTGAAAACAACATTTTGACCTTTTATATAGAAGCTGCTCTTTCTGTGAAGGTTTCTGGTTTGGTTAAAGGGTAATATGGTCACTACTGTTAATCAGGTCTGCTCCATTCTCCTCTTCTAAACGAAATGTTAGATGAAAATGAGTTATCAAGAAAATGAGGTTTCAAGACTACATCCTGAAGAAATTCCTGTGGAACCTTGCTTTGTTTTACTGTAATTTTTTCCAGGCACACCCTGTTTGTCAGAATATTTCCTGATTTAGGAAGTTTCAAAGAGCTGAGTGAGTATTTATGGAATTTAGCAAACACTGAGCTCTGCTGGGTGGGTAGAGGGAGCTCAGTCCAACACGCTTTTCACATCCTGGCTTCCAGGTTACACAGCCTTAGAGATCTTACAAAAATTGATGTGGGAAGGTTCTATAACCCAACCTCAACCCCCTACCATTCTCACTGCCTCATTCTTTATTTTATACAAAGCAGAACACCAGATGCATCTCAATTAATTAATCTTACTGATTAAAAAACTCTCTGGAAAGAGGGCGTTAGGTACCAAACTTAGTTCTCTTGTTTGCTTACTGAGTACCCTAACTATGAACTATTTGATGACAAGAATATCACTTTCTGCCCCTTTTATCTCCTTTGATTTCCTTACAAATTCTCAGACGTAAAACAATCCACTCCATAGATAATAAGAAATTTTTTAATTTGAAAAAAAAAAAGAAAAAGAAAAAAAAGAGAAAAAAGAACATTTAGGAAGCAAAAACAAACTGAAAATGTAATTTCAGTTGACATCACTTTTCTCCCAAAGGCCCTTTTCTTCTTCTTCCTCTTCAGCACTCTGAAGTGACAGTATTAAACTTCCTTTCAAAACAGTACTGAAGTTTTAAAGGAAATGGATCTTTAACAACGATTTAAACTTCTAGAACAACACATTGAGAAATCCTGAATAAGAATAAAATCATAAAGAGCACCTGTGGATTTATTTTCTTTTTTTGGTTTTGAGCACCATTTTTACTTTGCATCATTGATCCTCAAAATAACTCCTGCTAACATGTGGTTCTGAGTTGAATGAACTCAGATCATCTGCTTTGATTTAAATATTGATTCTTTGTAATGTATGAGAACAGCTGCCTTTTTGAATTCCTTTCCATCCTCCTTATTACCAAAAACATCATCATTTTATCTCTGGGATATGGTGCTTAAATAGCATTTCAACTATACCATCTAATGAACTCAGTCAGAAGAGATTCATTCGCTGACATCTGAGGAAAACACAATCCAGATTTCCAATCACTGACTTAACAAAACATGACATCAGGAAGTTGCTTCATATTATCTTAGGAACACTTGCCTGTCTCTTAACCTGGAGCCAGAGTGTATAATTACATTGATAAAAGAGTTGAATAGGTGATAAAAAGTTCACCTAACCAGAAAAAGGCTTTAAAATAAACCAGAAAGCACAATTATTTCCCATTACAGTCCAAGGAAGAGCTTCAATGGATTAAGAGACAGAATCAGCTTCCCTAACACTGGGACTCTTCCCAGAAAAGAGTGAATTATGTGGATAATACTGGAACATCCACTTTTCAGCTCAGATTTGTATCTTTTGTAAAGGAATCATTTAAGCTACGCTGGTGTCCAAGATTTCCAGAGCTCAGGGGCTCGCTAACATCTTCCTCCATAAGAAAACTGCAGCTCCAGTTTTCTCCTCTCTTACAGGGAAGGCTTGATGGCTCTTCAACAGGTCTGCTGAGATATGCCTCACACGTGCATGATGATATATAAAAGTAGATAATAATTTAAAAAAGAATCCAATACATTCTATTTTCTCTGAGAAAAAAAGGGGAATGAGTCAGAGATGTGTCTTTGCCTTTGCTTCATCTACCTTGAGATAAAACTCTAACTACTGTGTAATGTGTATGATTTTCATAAAAACCAGCAAGGTGACAGAAAGACAAGAGTCCTTGACCCTGCTGTCTTTCCAAGAGTGTCACCTCAAGCCACCTAAATCTACTTGGCTCGTTCAGATACAAATCTGAGAGGATTTTTTCAAAGTGAAGGCAAGGTCTGAGTGACTTTCCCTTACCTGTCCTCTCTGCAGACACAGTTTTGGCTGTACCTCTGGAACTTTAGCTCAGTAAAATACTCCAGAAGGAGGATACAAGTGGAAAAATGTTGTTGGTATATCACTATAGAACTCAGGTCAGATGTTGCTTTCTGATGTGTACCCCTTCTTCTAACATGCATCACTCTGGAAGCAGCTGAAGTGACATTGAAAATTCTAGTTATTTCAGAATAAAAATATCCAAATGGGCAATTTCCACTGAAGTTGCTATAGAAACTGTGAGAGTGGGGAAATTAATTCTAGCTCTCTAACAAGAGTCAAGAATAACCACTTTCCATTACATATGCATAACCATAAAACGATGTTAGCTCATATAAAATAATAATTATGAAAATTATTTTTTCATGAAGAGGATTTTTATTTTTAAAAGAATCATGAGCAAGCAAGAAGAACCAAACTTTGAAAAAAATACTTTGCTCAGTGAGCTAGTTATCTCACAAAAAAGTTTTGAAAAATATAGCACTTTTGAAAAAAAAAAAATCTCTGGCTGACAGCACGTTTTTGGCAGTACCTCTGCTTTCTTCCTTTCTCTTGTGCCTACAGATTCCAGCAAACATCTGACGTGGATAATCCCTGCATTCCTACCTGTGCCACACCCATCTCAATGCACACATGAGGGCCATTCCCAGACACCT
Organism: Phylloscopus trochilus trochilus; assembly: GCA_016584745.2. Lineage (NCBI taxonomy): Eukaryota > Metazoa > Chordata > Aves > Passeriformes > Phylloscopidae > Phylloscopus > Phylloscopus trochilus. The sequence continues at coordinate 27,868,740 of WQNJ02000015.1, forward strand.
GAGCAAGCAAGAAATGCATCACCAAACTCTCAGATGGCAGATACTCTGTCATCAGTGTAGTAAAAATTCTATTTTTATTTTATTTATTTATTTACAAAAAACCCTATTAATTTTGTTTATTATTTTATTTTGTTTTATTTTGTTTTATTTTGTTTTATTTTATTTTATTTTATTTTACTTGTTTTTATTTTATATTTATGTGGAGCACATAAAAGTGGCCCAGGCACATTTATGATGCTTGATCTTGGTACAGCCCCAGTGGCTGGGGGTTCTGTAGGATGTGGGATGTTTAGAGCAAGCCTTGTGCTTCTTATTTTCCTTGCATTTTCACTTTGCTGCCCAAGTGCTTTCTCTCTGAAAAGAGGAACAGACATCCACGGGAAGTGTCTGCAAATCCTCCCAGCTTAATTGCTTTCACCTGGGGACTTGTTATTGTTAAATTTGATAGACATTGGGGTGTTCTCCACTGAGACCTTTAATGTGTGGCTTTAAAGACCTCTGAAGAAAAAAAAATGAACTTATGGAGAGCAAGTCAATGGTCCACTAACTAAAGAAAATCATGCACCTGCTAGAGAACATCTTTCTTTCAATAGTACACCACAGTATTTGGGTCCTAAAGTGCCAGGCACAACAGGGCCAATTTAAACCTTTTAGTCTAGCTGTGATTATAAGATGCTGTCCAGCATGAATATACCTATTATTTCCTTGGAAAGTGACATAGAGGGATTCTTTCTTTTCAGAGTTATGTATTTCTAACAAACTGACAAATTCGTTATTGAAAGAGTGGGGGTTTAGAAAAATGAAATCGTGCAGGCAGGCACACAGCTGAGATTCCTCTTTACCTTTATGGTATCAGTGATTTTCCCATGCATGTGAAGGTATGTCAGGATCTGCTGCCACATTTCATCCTTTATAATCTGGATTTCAACACACATTTTGGTTTCCTGGTATCTTAATCTGTCCAAAATCAACCCCTAAATATTTACAAACTAAGGAGAAACCCTGATGTTTCAAGCTTTACAGGTTGATTTCCAACCAAATGAAATAAGATGAAGTTCAGTTATACAGTTTTAAAGGTTTATCCATAGCAAAAAATTTGAGTTTTAGAGTAATAAACCATTCTGCCTGGCAGGAATTACTAAATGGATCATCATCTGAAGTAAAAGAAAACCAACAAACAAACAAAGTATTCAATTTCTTGTCCTTTTAGCCAAATAGCTGGTTTGTTCACACAGTTGAAGGAAAACAGATTTTAAAAGGTTAAAGCAAACAGCACAAGGAGGAAACCTGGGTATGGAATGGAGAGATGGTTTTCAGATGAGAGGAAGAAGCAGATGGAAAGCTGATGAGGCAAGGAAATGGCAGCCTGGGACTTTATCAAGCCATGCAGGTGGCAAAGCAAAGCAGGCTCGATTCAGCAAGATACTGAGAAATCCTTGAGGCTGAGTTCCCTGGTAGTCCCTCCAGATGAAATATTACAGCAGGCAATTAATTTGTACAATGGTTAAATTGGTTTTTGACAATAGCTTGCTAGGAGAAATATCATACCAGAACTTTTTGAGAAGTTGGGTTGCTTTCAAGTGCATTGGTGACAGCTTTTGAAAACTCCATGGGAAGGAGGCTTGGGTTTGACACTTCAGAGAGTTAGTCTGAGTTACATTTTAATAGCCCTGATGTGTAAATATCATAGTATCTCCTTCCAGAAACTAAAATAATTTATAAGACTAACATTTTGAGAAAAGCTCCAAGCCAGTCCCAGATGATAGAGAGAAAATAAAGATGTGGAGGATCTTTTCACTTGGAAAGAAAAGGCATTAGTGTGAAATACTTTGGATTCCAAGGACTGTCATCTGTGGAGAAAACAAGATTTTATCAGAATGGTCTTGTCCCAAAAGGCTCTGAACTCCCACACAAAATAGCTGCCAATGCTCAACCATTTTCCATGACCTATCCCAACTTCCCTCACCTACTTTTGCCTTCCCACACCTCTGTAAGTGCCAGACTGTGACCTCCCTGCACCTACAGACCACAGGAAGAGTGGTTTGGGCTTTTTAAAACTTTTCTCCTCACGGCTACTGGTAAGGTCACACAAGTTTGGAGAGTCCTAAGTGTGCCATAAAATTGACTATGCAGAGAGCATCAATCTCTGCATGCAGGATGATCTTATCTGTACAGCAACAAGGGAGACATGAGTGACAGGCCTCATTTGGAAGGCTGTGAGGAAATGGGAATGCTCAGGAGAAACCTTTGGAATGTTAATGGGAATGAAAGTAGTCTAGATGTGATTATAAGGGGGAAAAATGTGCTATATGGGAAATAAAAAAGAAGATCTGGAAAAACTACTTGTATTTTTATTTCTTACCTTGCTACCCATGGGAAAACCACACACACAAAAAAAAAAAAAAAAAAAAAACCACCAAAAAAAACCCAAAAAAAAAAACCAACAAAAGAACACTTGTTCTTAAATATTTTGGGAAAATGTCAAGTTCTACAGAAGCCAATGAGTGCTGAAGGTATTGAGAGACAATTTCTAAAAATGAGAGGGTGAGAGGCAAAGTGGAGGCAGACTGGAGTCCATTCCATCAGCTCTTTGATCCCTGCTGCCAGCCTTCCCACTGAGACACCATTATTTTTGCTTAGATTTATTTCTAAAGTAACAGGAAGGTGAACTTTGTTTGTTTGTTTGTTTTTGTGGCAGGGTGAATTTTTCTTTTCTAATTTTCCCTTTCTTCTTAACACATACTGAACTAGGAAAGTGGCTCTGGGACATAGATCTCTCGGGGAATATGTATTCATTAGTAGCTTAACTGCAATGCTAGCACAGTAGAAACAGCTGCATTTCAGCTCTCCCTCAAGAATTGTGTTGTCTTTTGTCCTAGGAAGCTAAGAAAATACAGAGAAAAACAAGTGAGAACTGTTACAGAAAGATTCTAGCAAAATTGCATACAAATGGAAAAGATTTCTATCAAAAACGACCACTGTGAAAATACATCTTTAAAATATGACTCAGTCCTTAAACAGAATAAACATCAATTTGCCAGTTGTCATGTGTTTTAGAACCATTTGTGCCATTTATTCTGAAGCAGCATCACATTTATTTTCCTGACCTGCTGTGAGAAAGGGTTCGAGATGTTACTGCCACAGTTGAAATATGTTGCTGTATTCAGTGAAGATATTCAGCACTGTGCTGCACATAATAAGCTTCACCACTCATCTGACAATTAGTCATGTTGACACATTTTTATAAATTAGACCAAGCGATCATTTTCAGATGAGACATTTTCCCTGCAGAAGGAATCCTTCAGCTTTGCAGGGCGTGCTCAAAGTCAGGCATTTACCACAATGGAAGGCAATCTCTGCTGTGGAAAAGAGAAAGGTGCCTTTTGAACATGCCAAAAGGAAAATGAAATGTGAACTAAATTTATGGTGGCAACAAAACCCCATTTTCTTCAAGTGAAGAGACGTTTCACGTCGCCTAACACTTCTCCTGGGCTAATTGTTCAAGTTCTATATATCAGAGTGTATCCAGAGGTAAAACAAAGCAAAACAAATTCCACTAATGAGTGTGGTCCAGATTCTCAGAGGGCACAAACCAGCTTAGTTACACCAAAAGCCAGAGCCAGGCAGCTATTTCAGAGATGCAGCTGGTGCTGCAGAGCCTGAGAAAGAGCTAGAAAGTGACAGAATAATATTTCTCCTTCTGCACGTCTGTTTTGACTGATGGATTTCTGATGAATTTCCATTAAATATGAAATACTGTGCAAGGTACATATTTTTAACTGCCTGGTAGTTAATGTTACAGTTTGGAGCTGAAGACCTGGAGCTCTTCAGTGAAGGATGTAACTACAGCTAAGTAATCTGTCTGTTTAATTATTCCTCTCCTAAACACTGATAAATACAAGTTTGAGAAAGCACCACAGGCATCTTTTTAAGCAAATACTTTCCATATTTATGTATTTATATACCCAGTCTGACAGAAACTACAAATTACTACAGAATACCATATTATGTATAAGACTGCATTTTCTAGGTGGAGAGAATACAACTACAGTCTGAAAACGTTTTAAAAAATTACACATCTGGAGACTTTGTGTTTGTGAAGGTCAAGGCACAGATGTTTCACTCTCATGTTCTGCAGCACAAAGCAGTCACACCTGTCAGCAGTGCAGAGCTGTGTTCCTATTCCAGAGTGGATCCCAGCAGGCCCCTTTTGCCAGGGGCTGATTGTCTTCAAGTCTCCCCCACCACGCAGAAATGTTCCAAAAAAGCTCTGGCTGTACCCTGGGAAGTGGTGATGGTGATGGATTCACTCTCACCAGCCTGCTTCACTCTGCTCTGACCTTGTGGTTTGCTGGTAGGGCTCCACAGAAATCACTGCAGAAGCCTTTCTATCAGCACCCAGACTTTGCTGTGCATTATGCAAGGAGCACTGACAGCAGGAAACTCCACCTCCCCTCAGGTTGCACACTTAATTTGCATCCCCATTTGTTTAATGGCATTAAAGACAGCTGAGCGTTCAGGTTTGACTGCAGTGTCACCTGGGTTTAAATTTTCTTGTAAAACTTGCAAATACTTGTTATTAACTTCCAATCTTTTGTTCCAACTCTTACATCCCATCCCAGAATAATGAATTCTGCTCCCCAGGCAACCCTCCTAGCCAGTTTTTTAAGTCTATCAACATGCCCAAGTATATTTAAACAGCCTGGAGTGTGACAAACTATGCAAAATGATCAAAGAACTTCAAAGTGTCATAGCACCTCACAAGGCAGATCTGTGCAAAGGTATCAATTCTTACTTTGCAAATATTTGCAAGTAAAAAAAGAGATTTCCATGAATTTGTCAGAAGGCAAAAAAATGTCACTTCTCCCAGTAAATACAATTTTTCATTATGACAGCAGTAAAAATATAGAGTGGTGTATAGGTACTCTGAGCTCTGCATACCTTGTAAAAACAAATGAGAGCATTATAGCAAAATCATACAGGGCAGTAATTATGGAAATGACATGATTTTACCGAGGCTTTTTTTTTTTCTTTTTTACTTTTATCACATATTTTTTGTTATGCTTGGGTATCAACTGATATAGGCTGGTCACTACCAATACAACTTAGGAGAGTTCTTTATAGTGTTCCATACACTTATGATGTGGAACCTTTCAGCAACAGGGCTTCTAAAATGGAGAAGGTATACTGTTTATAATATACCATGGTAATTATCATCTTTATTGTTGTTGGCTTTGAACTGAAACCTCTCTCTTTTATTTTTTTTTCTTTATTTGAGCATATTTTTACTTCTTTAGTTCACTACCTGTGAAGAAATTAAAGGAAATAATTTTAAAACTTCAGAAGATACACTTTACAAAAAAAAAAAAATTAGCACTTAATCAGAGATGGAACTTTTATCAAAAATCTAGTGCAGAAAAACTAAAACTGTTACTCAGAAACAGTCTTTTAAAAGTTCCTTATATATTCATATTTAAGGAACTTTTTTTTTCCATATATACTTCTTTACGTATCAGAGCCACTATAACACAGAAAACCCAACACTCGTTTAAGTCCTCAGCCTCCTGAAAAAAATCAGTATCTCCATTACCTGAAGTCCAAAGATTTGTTTACATTTGTTCCCGAAATTTCTTTGACAACTATCTGTCTTTATGTGTTTGTGTGCATCTCTGTTCATTTCCTAGATCCCCAAATTAAATGTTTTCAGACTATTTTTACATGCAGACACGCTGCTTTTCTGAGAGATCAGAAGCAAAATTACTGGGGGTTTATTCACTGAGGGAATCTTACCTGCATGAAAGAGCAGCATTTATTTTCCCTTCTATTTTCCATTTAAAACAAAGCCCAACATGCATAATAAAGATGTTGAGTTTCTGACAGATTGGAGAGACAACAGGGAGCAGTCCTGTGAGCCCCAGAGGTAAGCAGAACAATTTCATAGGAGATTTCAATTTGGATGTGCATTGTGAGTAATTTCAACACTGAGAGAGATTTAATGTCAACATCAGTTGATTCAGAACTGACATCATCTCAGAATTTCACCTGTTCTCCTTTGGGAAGAGCAACTCAGCCTCTAAGTTTACTCCAGACTGATTTTTATTACATGAAAACAGTCATTGAATAATTGTCAATATAATTAGAAAAAGCCCCCACGTTAATCCACACAACGGATTTCAGGCTAATTCACTGAAGAGAAGAAAGCAGACATTAGCTAAAAATTCCTCTGGCTACACATCTCTGCCAGGAATTCTCACACTAATAAAGAAATCAGTTCTAAAGATTTTTTTTTATTCTCCCATCTTTCTCACCTTTGTTCCCTCTCTTGTGACTCCTTTAGGTTTACTGGCCATCATTCTCACTACTCCTTTGTACCACTTTGTCTTCAGTTTTTGATTTTCCACCACGTATTTCTCCAGTTTTAAACAAAATCACCTCCCCCAAGATACCTTGCATTCAAGAAGCTGTTCAGCTCCAGCAGAAGGGATGATGTGCTAGGAGTGTAAAAGTGCTACTTCTTCCTCTAGGCCCAGCAGTCCTGGGGCAGTTGCCAGAATTAGAGTGGCTTTCAAGTGGAGTTTACAAAATCAGGCTGGTTCCAAGGCAGTGTTTACTGCTCCATAATTTCATCTAATCCCCACAGCTCCTGACATAAACTAATTGCATGTACACATATGATCCCATTACGAGTGGTGCAATCCAGATGGTGCCAATCTGGGATTGCAAACAGAGTTCCAGTGCTGTCAAGTGCATGCCAGGCCTCCCTGCTGCATTTACATCTCTATTCCTCCTTTGTCATAGGCATTTCCTGCTCAGCTGCTTGGGCAGCACAGTAAAGCCAGGGAGTCAAAGTCCCCGTGGAGAACATCCTCCAAAAGATGTCCCCAGAGACTTTGAGAACACCAGTGTCTGAAAAGCTTTAGATTTTCCTTTAAACTACTCTGCCCTTACTATTATCATCACTAATACCATCACTATTTATTATTAGTTCAGCAAGCCTTCAGAATTGCTGTGATTGGCAACAACCTGCTTGCCATGGAACCTGAAATGTCAGCTACAAGAAGACAATTCATACCTGAAAGAACATCTGGTGTGTCCTTGTTTAAGTCCAAATGGGTTATGCAAATTAACCATCCACACAGCACGTGGATTTTTCCTATGTCATCTCACCAGCTAAATAACTAGTGAGTTAAAATACAGCTACACACCAAAAACACCCCCAAAACACCAACCAACCAAATAATAATAAAAAAAATATTATTTGTTCTTTGTTTAGAGGCAAATAGATATGAGAATTGCCAAGTGATGTTTGTCCTTCCAAAAAAGGAGTTGGTTCTAAACTTATTTTTCCATCATTTAATGGAACACTGGTGGATACTAATGCAAGGATCTTAATGGTGACACTGCATGGATATGCTCAGATCCTGGGCACACAGTGAAGATTACTTATTAAGTTTGGGAAACTGTGTTCCAAGAGTGCCAGCCAAGCACATCATATCCTAAAATGTTCTGTGTGATTGTGATATATTTTAAGCCATTTATTTTGATTCTCCCCCCAATTTTTAATTCCATTGGTTCTTAAGACATTACCCTGATTGACACTAGCTCCACTTTAAGTGAAGATGAGTCTACTTCTAACACAGCACCTAAGTTTTCACTTTCTATTTGCTCTCATGGAGGTAAAACAACTCTCAGAAGAAATGTGCAGGCAGCTGAAAGGCCACTAACCTGGCTCATGTGAATTCAATTCAGAATTCAGCTGAACATTCCCCATCTCTGTTTTGTGGTTGTTGTTATTTATGCAGCCCTGGAAAACAGTAAACACAAAATGCACAGCTGATATGAGCAGCCTGAATCTGTGGAGATCTGAAGAGTCCAATTGTTCAGGGGTGTAAATTAGCCTGGTGGAGACAGCGGTCACACACCAAGGGCTGAAGGCACTGAGTGATTCTTGCATCAATCCTGATTCTTTGCATGTTAAAATACAAGTGCAGATGGTTTTATGATTGTTATTATTGCTCTTCATATTATTAAACAAACAGCTCAAAATTACTGTATTCAGTTTGAATTGCTTCTCACAAAATCACTAACAGAAATCCTTTCTGAACATGCAAGAGGCACTTCAGTATTTCATGAAGTGTTAAATTGGCAAAACAACAACACGAGTTCATTACTGCAGATTCTTTCCAGATGGAACCATAAATGTTTTGTACTTCACTGGGAGCCCGTGGTACAAAGCAAGAGCTGAGTATTCTGACCACTTTTTGAGGAATGATATTTCTCACAGTGATCATTCATTTTCGCAATGAAGACAGTAATTGAAAGCAGAGCAGGAAAAGGAAGATTCCAGAACAGAGTCTGACTTATTTGTATCTGGATTTCAGCTCCCACGTCTCTGAGCACAGCACAGGGGGAGACTCGAACTGAGTCCCTCTCAACACACCTGAGCACAGGTGCTGACAGTCCATGGGAGGGAACTGCAGCACCCAAGAGCAGTGGAACCAGTTGAGCCTCCTAAATGCAATGAGATTTCCAAATGATAAACCCAAAGGAACACTATTCCTGGAAATTTAAACTAATGACTGCATATGTAATGACAAAGTGAAGTGATTTTAAGATTTACAGATGTGTTCAAGAGAAACTACTGATTACTCTTAATTTTCTTTCCCCTAACTATGGCAGTTCTGGTGGGTTTTTTTGATTTATTTTTTTAATCTGTCCATCTTTTTATTTACACATTCTTAGAATTTAAAAATATGCTTATTTGCTTATTTCAAAACATGAGTTTAGCTCAGTCTTATCCCAATGTAAATCAAGAATAATTCCAATGGTGTAAACCAAAGAAGAAAAACACATACGTATAAATATTTAAAATTTAATCAGTTGTATAATATTTAAAATATAATCAGTTTTATCTGTCCACTGTTCTTCGCCTAAAGGAAAAATCACACCAAGATTTTCAAATGCATTTAAAGATGATATTGATACTGGACAGGCTTTGCCCCAAAGCAGAATAATTTCATCAATCTAGACTATTTCATCCTGTGGATTTGCTTTGTTCCCACAGTTGTACTGGAAATTCCAATCTGTTCATCCACTCCACCTGAGCTATTCTTCAAACAAATAAATTTGATGCACTTACTCCCTTGAATACACTAGCATTTTGATAACATTTGTTTCTCATTAGAAATTATTATTTTTAATAATCTTTTCAAATGCCTGAAAGAGGTTGCTCCTTTTTCTTGGAATTCCATGTGTAAAAATATGGCAATAACGATAGAGCAAACTAACAACACGTTAATCTTCTGCTTCAGAAAGGCTGTGATATCTTCAAAGGAGCATCCAGTAGGAAATTATGTTCACTGGTCCCCAGAGCTTTTTTGAACAATCAAACTCCTTGGAAAGTGTTAAACCCAAAATCATCTCCGTTCACTTCCATGTCAGGAACCTCATCTCACTGCTTCATGCAGTGAACTACCCCTGCTTCAAAAACACATCAGTTTCTCTTCTGTTAAATCTCTGCTTGTGCATTTCACAGCTCAGAATGGAAATTTCCTTAAATTCCAATCAAGAAACTCGTTGCAGTAAAATGATATTTGCCCCAATTAAAAAATAAGCACTACTTAAAATGTAATGAGATTAACTTCATGGGAGAAGTGGCTTTTATATATTTACTTTGACTTTAGCTTTTGTACTGAAATTAAAAAATAAGAGAAGCTCTTAAAATTCTTCATTGAGTAACTTTTTTTAGAAATTAAAATAAGCTCTGTGGTACTATCTTGTGCTACTGCAATAGCTACAGCTTTCCTTTCACACTACCCCTACTCATATAATTTTGGAATGTCTGTAATGGCACTATAAAACTTGGCTATGTTGATAAGACACTTTAATAAGTCTTTCATCCCAAAGAAATGATGAAAATTTTATTGCTCTTGACAGAGCTGATAGACAGGGAGTGAAGTCCTGATTTTGTGACATCTTCAGGATAAATTCTGAAACCATAGTGCTGTTGAGGATCCTGCATGACCCAATACTCTGGCATTAAAAAGGGCAGGAGCAGAAACAAACTCCACAAGGGTAACAAACTCCCTTAATATCCACAGGGTCACACCTCCAGTCCTTGAGCATCCCACCAGAACTCTTCTTAGACTCAGAATCAAGGAATCTGTCATCAGGTGAGCAGATAAAGTTGATTTATATGAATATATAAATTTCCATAAGCCAGTCCAAAAGTTACAGTTAAACTCCCCAAAAGCAGAACCATTCAGAGTCCTCAGACTCCTTTGAAAACACCAGCAGTAGCAGCTGAAACCTCTCTGAAATCACAGATAGTGATCTGAGTGAATATCCCTTATATCAATGTGCCAATATGCTAAGAAGGAAATTAAATATATCCCTTTAAAGGCTTACTTTTCAGAAAGTTCATATATTTAACACCATTTCTTCAGAATATGAGGATAAAAAACCCAAAACCTATATGTTTGTTCAATTTTATGTGTGGATGGATGTCTGTACTTATCTCTGTGTTCATTAAGTATCACCCAGATAAAGCAATATCCCTACATATTAAGGTAGAATGGCCCAGCAGATTGAACATCTGCCTTAAAACTCTTGCCTCCAGTAGATCAAATGCTTTATTTATGGATTTTTGTGTCAGGTTTTACACCAGCCTCACTGGAGAAGTTCCTTAACCCATTTGCCTACATCTCTCTAACAGCAATAATGTCAAGCTCCCTCTCTTCTGGAGCCTGATAAAGAGGAATGAGTTACTGTTTTGAAAAGGCTCCAAGGAGAAAACTATTCCACAGTCATTAAACTGTGCTCTCAGAGATAATCAACCTCCAGAGGGAATGATGGCAAAATTACCTTCTTTCTGCCCTGTATCTTTGTGCTAAGTCAGGTTCCTGCCTTTTTTCTACAATCTAAAAAATATCTTTTTTTTAAGCAGAGACTGGCACAACTGCGCAGAACACCCAATAAACACACACTGGATAATCACCAGCAGACAGACACAACTCCTCCATGATGCCACATTTTTGCAAGAGGTCGGAAAGAGCAGTGTATTTTTCAGATCTATATACCAAAGCAGTTCCCACCATTGGGTGACTTCTTTCCTATAACTTGGGAGCACAAATTCCATTGGTGCTGTTTCAGAAATGAATATTTCCCTGCAGTATTAATGACTGTATATTAGATTCTGTCTTGGTTTGGAAAGACAGGTATCTGCCAGGGAAAACTGGAGTTTCCCTTGGAATGGAGAATGTAAACCCCTTACCCCCTCCAAATTATGATTTTGCAGTTAAGGGCTTTCAGGCAAAGATTTGGGAATAGGAATAACAGCTCTTTACTAGGAATATTAACAATACAGATGTAATGGAAAAATAACCCAGAACAAACAAGCAAACAAACAAACAACAATTTTGGAAAACCCTGACAGAGTCCGAGCTACAACCTGACACCCTGTTGGTCAGGCTGTTGGAAGCAGTCCACAGTGAGTCCTCCTGGAGTGGCAGATGTGGTTCTGTTGGAGCAGAGATGATCCTGAGAGAAAAGGGTCCAGTGATGGTGAGAAGGGTCCAGTCTTCCTCCAGGAATCCAGTGGAACCAGATCCCTGGTGTTCCTGTGTCTCAGTTTTATCCAGGTAGGAATGGTTGGCTCCCCCTCACTGGGTGGAGCATCTCACACTGGGATGATGGAATGTGTCCTGTTCTTGGGGAGCCTTCATGGCCCATTAGCAGAAGATATCCCCTGGAGGGAGGATGGTGGTGACAGAGATAAGAAACACAGCCCCACCTCGTTTGAACAGCTGGGCCATGATCAGAAGGTATCTGCCCCCGTCCCCGCAGAGTTATAAGAGATAAAGAAACACATCTCCCCAACTGCTTCCAACAGATAAACATCTTTGGTTCCATAACCCAAGAGAGATTCTCTTGTGGAATCATCTCTCCTCTTATGAAATCGCCTCTGCTCTGTCACCTTAGAGCATAAATGTTTTAATGAGCAGACACATTTCATACATTGTCTTCAGCCTAATAAAATGTTTCCTTTGGGTAGACCAGAGAGATATCTGGTATAAAAAAATCACCATTTCCCAGGATTTGGCCAACTTGAAACCCATTCCCCAATCTCACAAACTCATCAGGAACTGTTCTTATAAACCTGCAGTGCCTGCAGACACCCAGAGTGCCTTTGGAGCTTTTGTGAGACACCTTGAAATGGTTGTAAGAAATTCAGGTTATTGAGTGACCTTATTTTGCATACCAGTAAATATGAATTTCTCTCAGGTTTCCTAGTAGATGTATCTTACCATTGTATAGCCCTTGAAATGTTTGAAATTCCTTTGTGTTGTTTCAGATTACTCTCAATAAGTTGACAAGCCTGACTGCTTTCTAAGCCATTGTAAAGAGACTGACAACCAACACAATCTGAAGGCAGATAAAAGGGGATTTTTGATGGGCCTGAAACTTATGAGCAAGGCAGAGAATAAATCTGTTTCTTGTAAGTTACTTTCTTAAAGGGGAAAAAAAATCTGGAGTCTATTTCATCTAGGACCTGTCAAAATAATAGCTCAGTGATGTGAATTCAGAGCATGAAAGTGCCCCATTAGCAATCAACAAGAGACAAGAGATACACCAATCTTTTCTAGTAGAGTTTTCTTATCAGACACATTTGTTTTACTTCATGAGATTGTTCTAAATGCATAAAATTTACATGCATATGGCTGCATTGTTAATTCCTGCTCTGAAACTATTTGGAAGAGTTCTCATTTTCTGCTTAGGAAAGGAGATTCCCAGCTGAGATAGGCAAGTGAAGGATGTTAGGTGATTCTCTGATCACGTCAGTACAGTTACACAAAATATGGCTTGATTTCTATCCTCACAATAATGAGAAATTACATGAATTGCAGATATTTGTAACTACAAATTAAGAGTAAATGACATATACTGATAGCATGAGTAGGCTATAGCAGAAGTCAATTATTTTTTTTTTTAATTCCATGGTAAGATATGGAATTGTTCTTTGTGAAACACAAAGTGGTTTTTTTTTCCTCTTTTCTCCTTTTTTAAATATTAGCATACAAAGCAGTCTAGAAAAAAATCACTGCTTTGCAATAGATTAAAAATGAGGTTTCTATTGCTTAAATGAACACTAGCAATTATGAAATACCTACTCAAATGTGAGTTTCCTAAGAAAATATAACTTGTCATGGTCACCAGATATCTGTCTTGAAGGAACAAAATTACAGCTAATAGTTATGTTTATCACAGAACTTTATGTAAAAGTTTTGTGAAAGAGGTCACAGAATAAAAGCATTTTCACTCAGAAACACTTGGGAGAAAACATTCTTCATTCCTTATCTGGGTGAAATTATGTTGCCCTAAATTACATTCAGGATCAGAGGAATCCTAGAATTATCAAAATCATGAGTCTCCCTTTATTTTCACAGTGAAATTAATCAGAACTTGTTTTCACAGTGACACTAATCAGAGCAATTATTTTCATGCACTCAAGCAGAATTTGGCTTCTTAGAAAATGCCAAAGTGATGCCTCCCTGTGCTATGATCAAAAGCAGTAATTATTATCAGGTAAATCTGTGTTTCAGACCTGTTCAAATATTGAAATTCCATCTGGAAGTCTGCTAAGAAAATGAAGAGACATCATCCAAGTCACATGCATATTAAAAAAAAACCCTGATATTTATGGACAACCACAGTTTTTCTGGGCAACCTGTGCTAGGGCCTTACTACCCTCACAGAGAAGAATTTCTTCCTTTTGTCCAACTAAAATTTACCTTCTTTCAGTTTAAAACTGTTGCTCCTTGAACTTTCACTACAGGCCTTGGCAAAAAGTCTTCGCCCATCTCTTTTTTTATAAGCCCCATTTTAAAATTGAATGGTAAGACTAAGACAAATCAGTTGAACATTTATTTTCCAAGGCATAAAAATGAATGAACGGGGCAACAGGAAAAGGTATGCATGAAGGGAAACTTCTAAGACATTCTAATGGTTCTAATTTTAAAAGCTGCCATCAAATCTTGATGGATTATGAAAGTGTGTCTTGTTAGATAAATTATAGGCATGGCACTTTGGAGATCAAGGATGTGCCTTAATTTATTAAATAGTGACTAAGTGCAAGTCCTGTGGCTGAATATTGAAGTGTGCTAAGAGTAAATTCAGCTAAGGGTGTTCAGAGGGGGTGAAGATGCATTGAGCAGTGGGAGCTCTGTTTTGGAGGTTATTCACAAAGATTTAGTATTTCTTTCAAAGAAATTATCCTAATGTTATGTGCAAAACATGCAGCAGGAACACAGAGAGATCAGCAACACAGGAGGTTCAGGATGGATATTTATTTAGATACATAAAGATACTGAAGGATTCTGTAATGAATTTTGTATTGCATGTAGCACTTAATGTTCAGCCCTCATGCTGCCACTGTTAAATGTTACTTATTTTGTCAGAATAATGAAAAAAATAGATATATTGTATCCTTAATCTATTCATTTCTTGGTGCTGGAGTTAAAAAGAATTGTTTTACTCCTCTGTGCAAAAATAAAGTTTGATTTTTTTTTCAATATATATTACTCAGGTCTTACATCTTGCTATAAATCTAAAAGGGACAATACATGTCCCTAAAAGGGACAAAGGCAAAGAAATTTGACAATCTTTGAATCTTTTCATCACAATCAGAACTTGACCAAACATCTGGATTCTGTTTTCCCCTCTGCTGAGAATGGGATTACCTAACTTGCACCTTCCCTCACACCATCACCTTGCATAAAGCTGACACAGAAACTCTGACAAAACTTTCCAAGCTCTCCCCAAAGTGGATTCTTGTCCTGTGGCCTTAATTGACATATTTATTGTTCTTTCCACTCTTGCAGCAAGAGCTGTTTCAAAATATTCTTCACGAAACTCATTTTCCAGCAAATTTAAAATTGCTGCTCTATCACTGCCAGAAATATCCACTCCATACTGTTCCTGTCATTACCAGCAGTTCCAGAGAATGCGTGAGGAAAAAGAGGGGAAGCACAAGCAATAATCCCCTTTGCACCTCTGTGGAGTGGTTAAACATTTCATTTACTGTTACTTGAAATTTACCTGCATTACCTGGCAGGGATCCCCTTCCCCACTCCTGCTCTGCTATCCAAGGAAACAGAAAGGTGTAAGGATGGATTCAGAGCAAATTGTGGCAGGAACTCAACATTGTAACCTAGAGAAAGAAATAGAATCTGCAGAAATAAAACCAGGATTGAGATTTTCAATAACAATTTTTAAGGTTGCGTGTGTGAGTCCCAATAATTTCACAACAAGCAAGAGGAAAAAAAAAAAAAAAAAAAAAAAGGCACTACCCTGAACATGAATCTGAGTCAATTGGTTCTTCTCTGGCTGGAGGGCTGACTTGTGATTGCCCTTAACTTGTATAAAATAACACATTTTAGTTGTGGGTGGTTGTAGTTCAGAATCAGTGTTGTAGTAAAACTGAAATAAAGGATGTTCAGTTCTATTTGCAGGGTAAGACAGAGGGTTAAGTCCCTTTCAAAAATAAATTCACAGCAAAGCCTCTTCTATTTTTCTTTCCTACAGCACTCAGAAAGGCCATATTCTGAGCTGGATTGTATAAGGCAGGCAGTACTTTACCCTTTTGTGTGTGAGATAGAAAAATTTCTATCCACTGTCTCCCTGAAAATAGGCAAAGACAGAGCAGAGAATTGGCTGATGGATTTGATATTCCTCAGCCAGTGAGGCCGGACCATCTCCCAAAGGTGACAACTGCAGCTCTCAACAGAGTTGCAGCAGAAACTCTGACAGATCACACTTCAAGGAGAGCTCCCAACAAACTTTATCCCAGACAAAAGGAAATACCCACAAGGATACGAGTTTAGGCACAGCAGCTGCAGGTTTTACAAGTTTTCATGCAATTATCCAACTCATGAAACAGTGACACCAGTTCTGGTTCATTTCTGCTTTTTCTGAGGTATCTCACACTGCCCTGAGTGACAGCCAGAATGTTTTCCCCTTTTTGAAGGAGTCACTGTAAATCCAGGATGTATATCCAGGAATGCCTTTGCTCCCCTGCAGCTCACCCAAGGGAAACACAGCCCCTGACTTTTCAGTAATGGATGAAAACAGGCATTCTCTTTGGAGATGCTCCTCAGTATGCATTAATTCTGGGTTTGGGTGATAATTTTATCAATCCTGTAAGATTTGGGAATCTCTCTGAGATTCTGACTGTTCAGCAATTGGTCAATTACACGCCGTAAGACACATTCCTCAAACTCATCTCCAGCATGTGTCTTATGAAAATAAAACTCATTTTCACTACAAGTCCATAAAAGTAGATGAGTATTTTCACTATCATTGATTTTCCAATGATGATTTCATTTTCCTATATGCTTTTCTTCTAACCTATCAATTATCAGTGTCAATTTGGTGAGTTTTATTTTTTTAAGTACTTGAATTACATTTCTACATAATAATGCATCTTTACAAATAGTGCTTCTACAAAGACTGAAAAGTAAATTGCAGAAATATTGCCCATTTATCAATGGGAAACATTAAATAAAAATGTTTAAATGAATATGTATCTCATGTACTGTCTAAAGAAACTGAGTCTATGAACCAGTATTCATTTAAATCTTGATAAATTTTCCATGATAACATTTTGTGGGAGGGCAGGCAAAAAAGGAAGATTGGGACAAATGTTGCCAAAGTCACACCTTTTAATTAAAAAAAAGAAAAAAGTGTTTTATTTTTAAGAATCATTTTAGGATACATGAATTGGCATTCACATAGAAAGGTTTTAGGTGGTTATAAAATGAGTTTTCTCTTGATTGATCAAAATTTTATGCATTTCATATATTCTAACATACATCAGGATGCTAATTACTGAGGATTTTCTAACCCCAAATAAGCAAGAGAGTCAAGTCACATGATCCTTGTTTTCACCAAAGAGGCAGATTTGGGTCAAACATCTATGACTTTATAAAACTCCAGATTAAGTGCATAGGCAATTTAGGACAGATAGATCTCAAAAAAAAAAAAAATCCTGCAGACAGGAGGGGGAAAGAAATCTCTGCTTCCATCAAACAGTTCACCTGACAAAAAGAGGCAACAGAAATAACACAAGTGCAGCACTAATGTAGGACCACAGAGGGAATTCCATATACATATGCATAAACTCTATGTATTCCACATACACAAACTCTCTGCAAAGCTTGAATCACTAAAGAGATTTATCTAAATGGCCACTGGACATGTGAAATATAGAGATTTCCTTCCTGAGCAATGTGTGGGTGACATAAAACTCAATTCCTGTATTACCATTAGCCAACAACACATTTTTTCAGGGCTAGAAGAGAAACTGGAAAACTGTCACACATCAGGTTTGCTGGGAACAATGTTGATTCAATATTTCTCCAGCACAGGCCTTTGTGTCTCACAAGGGATAGCAGAGCACTGTGTAACACTTTTATTCCTGCCAGTTTTTCCTGCAGGTGCATATAGTCAATCTACTTCCATTTCCTCTATTGCTCTCCCCAAAGGATCCACCTTTATTGGCTCTAAAAGCAAGTGACAGATTTCCCCCTAACTGAACAGTCTCGGGCACTTTCTTTATAAATAAATTATTTTGGGGATGTTTCTGTGTGTGATAAACTAGAACAAGGCTGTCTAATCTGTGGCAAGGCAGGAGCTCCAGTCTCCAGGAGTTTTCCTTGATGAAGCTTTTGGGACCTGTATATTTTCCTATCAAGTAGAAAGCTCTGGGTGTGTTGGTACAAGCAGGAGCAAGATTCATGAAGGCTGGTAAAAGTTACAGCAGAGGTGAGACATTTCCAGAAATAAAACAAAAAGGGTAAACACCAAAGGAAACAAAAATGCCTTCCTGCCCTCCTCACTGTGGAAAGCACTGATTTTCTAGCCAATTCCATGTATGATCTAATTTTATGCCACTTAACAGATACTGTATTCCCCAAAACTGGTTTCTGGGATATACTGAATGCAATAGATACTGATTCTAAAGCTCAAAGTAATGCGAATTTACTGCAAATAAAGATGTATTTCAATAGTGAGTAAAAAATGACACAGGAAAAATTATTCAGGTGCATCCTGAGCTTTTTGAGTGCAGAGACAGAATTACAGCACCAAAGCCTGAGCCGGGATAAATGAAACACTAAACTGCACAGTCATAACATGGTAAAATACAGTCAGCAAACAAAATAAAGACATCCCCAGAACAAAAAGTAGTATTGAAACCATTATAACTGCTGTAATTAGGTAAAAGATAGATAGATAGATAGATAGATAGATAGATAGATAGATAGATATAGATAGATGGATAGACAGATAGATAGATTTTCAATCCATACTGTTAAAAAAAATCAAGTTAACATTCCTCAGTACTACTCCTCCCTGGAATAAGCTCTGAGTTTCCTTGTAAATGTATTAGCTAAACAAGATTTCCTAGAAATGTTTTACTACTAATTCTCTATTCAACAGAAAATCAGACTCTGAAACAAAGCTCAAAATATCTTTATATTTTATATATCCATTTCCAAATATCTTTAGAGAATAAGTATTGTGCTAAAAACTAACAATTAAACTTCTCACTTCATTTGCCAAATGTTTATGAAAAAATGAGCTCTAAAATATTGTTACTGTTGGTAAGATTAAATCAAACAAGCAAAAAGATAACCTAGAATTCTTTGATCTGAAACATGCAGAACCATAAAATGTTTGGACATGATAAAAATTTGACATTGTGGATAAGCTTCACATCTTTTATTCTTTTTCATAAAGAAGTGTCAGACAACTATATAAAAATAATAGATCAAATAAACATAGACGCTGTTGTACACAGAGCATAAAACCCTAAAAAACACTGAATAATTCAAGGGAACTCCAGCAACACTTGTAATTTACAACCCTGGCAATTTTTCATAAAGCAATACTTTTTCTAATTCTCATCTCTTTTCTTGCCTGTGCCTCGGGAAAGAGAAAGGCAAAAATGGAAACCATAACTACAAATATTAAAGTGTTTGCTTTTAGTATCAGTGTAGTAAATATGCCATTACTCTTAGATGGTAATGCAATATGCAAACACTATTTGTCCCAGATCTCTACAGTAAACAAAATTTTCAGAGACTATAATATTTTTCTCTCCTGCTATTTGCAAGATTACTTTGCCAAAAAAAAAAAAAAAAATTCTGATTTTTGAATACCTTCCCAATACAAGGTACTGGAAAAACAGCATCACACAAAGAGTAAGAATTTTTATCTCTTCTTGGGAAAGTGCTCAGGTTTTCAGCAATGTCTTTAGCCTGAGTGTAGCTGGGTTTATTAATTCTGCATGAACTTGAGGATCTCCATGATGTGACTTTTGAACTAAGGAAATCAAAGATCTGGTGTCACTGTTACCTCTGATCTGATCCTGGCAGCTGCTGTGCCACTTTAAAATACAAAATTTTTCTCTGTCTTTCCCCTAATTAACATTCCTGTGCCCAAGAGTTCATGTGCAGGAGAAAGAAGAGCTCACCAAGAAAATCAGAGACACTCAAAGAGTGACCAAATTGGGAGTTATATATCACAACTTGATTTGGAGAAGTAAACATCACATCCTCATCTCACCTTTACCTCCTGTACATGTATTTTGTATGATCACACTTACACTACTCTTTGCTTGGTTTTAATTTTTTTATATTTATATTTGTTTTCAGAAGTTTTAATATGTAACAACCATGAAAGCTTTCTTCAAGCTGAAATTTAGCTTGAAAAAGGAGTCTACACTTAGTAGTCAACGTGCATTTATGTAACAAATCTCCTCATTTAAGATATTTGGGACCAATTTAGGAAGAAAATCCCAAATAAAAGAAAAAAAAAAAAGACCCAACAAAAAAAACTTGGTTTTGGACTCAATGCCAAAAAATGCTCTGCTTTTCAAAATGATAAAAAAAATTGCCATGAGTTAACAAAACAATTCTAGCATTCTAAAGCTGCTTAGCCACTCAACCTGTACAGAATATACACAATACTCCTGTGTTTGGTTAACTACCCAAAGAGCAGACAAATGTAGAGCTGCAGATCTTCACAGACCCCACAGTATTAGGTCCAAATCCACCTAAACTAGTGCAAGATTAACCTGAAGTTTCTCTTTCTCTTTCTGTCCAATTTACCTCCTTTATCAAATGAAACACCAAATTATTTTACAAAATTTTAAGATTTTTGAAGCATTTCCAGCTGTTTTCACTCCTTCCTATGTTTTGTGCAGATAAAACTAAACACTATAAAAAGAAAAGATAGATTAATCTTTGCATGTCCAATCAATCATTTCCCTCAATAAATTCATTTCTCTTAATAAAAAAAAGTGTAATTAATGGTACCAGTTTATGCAATGTAACTTTTCTGAAAGGGATGTGTTTTATTTAACATGAAACCTTGATGCTGATGAGACACTCCTCAGAGAAATTAAAGCTGAGGGAATATTTCAAAAGCTTCTATTGGAACTTTTGTTGTTCCTAGAACTGATCAGGACAGTCCAGTAAAGCCTCTTCACCTGTCCCCCATGTCACACACCTGTGTTGGTTTTTTTTTAATAGTTGATGTGAACTTCTTCCCATCACAATATTAAATTTTTGCTGTCAGTGGATACAACTGAGCAAGTGTTAAAAAATTGTTAAAAAAAAAAAAAAAAAAGGCCCGGTCCTCAGCCCAAGCAGTTCTCACATTAATAACCCAGTTCCCACCTTCACTTCCCTACCTGGAACATCCCTCCCAGCCCAGAAATCACTGCCTTTGTTGGATTTGCAAGGATTTTTTTCCTGCCAGAGAACTGCCAGTGCTCCCCATGTCAGTGACACCTGGCATCCTCTGAGACTCTGCACAATTTAATGGCAGCCAGGGAATTGTGATTGTCTCCTGCTCCAGCAGGCCATGAACCGAGGAGTTCCTGAGCAAGCCTTGGCACAGAGCAGCAAAGCAGCTGTTGGGCCCTATTGTTGTGGAGAATGTGCATTTTGACAACTACTAATCATGTATTTACTCTGAACAGTGAATAATCTTATACATTTATTATTCTCTGGGTGTATTTACCCAACAAGTAATGGCAGCTCTAAATGAGTTTCTTGTGTCCTGGAAGGAGAACACAAACAGCAATTAATTAGTTTATTGTTATTTAGCAGCAAGTTATTTATTTATTTCCCCGAGCCATTCATCAGATGCATCAAAGACAGAATGGAAGGTAGCTTTTTGTGGCATCTCTGGTTATCAAGTTTCTGGCAAAGTTCCCTCTGAACTATTCTAGGAGGCCTCAATTGTGTTTGAGAAGAGACATCTAATTTTGTCCTGAATTGGGAACAATTAAAAAGAACAAAAAAATGGATGGAGCAAGTCAGACAAACTGGTTCAAGTTGGTGGTTATCTATTCTGTGTTAAAAAAAAAAAAAAAAAGAAAGAAAAAAAAGATGAAACTGAGTGGTAATCTATGCAAAGACAGAAAGCAAGGAGTCGTTTAACTTTTACAGATTCTTTGGGCTGTGAAGACAATGATTCAGCCCAGTGTGGGTGAGGCAGGATAGATCATCAGGCAGACATTAACAGGACAGCTGATTAACAATTATTCCTTCTGCTGCAGAAATTTTCTTTTACAGAAAGTGCAAGGTCCAGTGACGGACAGATTCCCTGGGTGACCACACAGAACCATGAAGAAACACAACTGCACTGATGATGATGGATGATCTTTAATTATGAAATTAATTCATTAGAAACACACGGGATCCAGCCCTGGGGTCCATTTAAATCCCAAATGGAGCATGAGGACATGCAGGCCATATTCTCACCTGCACAAAACCCACTGGCAGGTTCTTAGCAAGAAAGAGAGTGGGGCTGCTGGTCCTACAGCAGGGCTGCTGGAAGGGCACTGGGAAGTGATTTTAACGAGCTGTTAATGGCAATTATTCCTCTTTGTACCACAGCTAAATGAGAGAAGCAATGAGGTACAAAGCTTAACTGCCTTAGGATAAGCCTGGGGAGATGTGACTTAAAGGGAAGAGGGAATCCTTGAGAGCTAAGCACAGTTAAAATCAAAATGCTACAGGCCCAGACTGGCCTTGGAAAGAAATGCTGAATGAAAACACTGATGTTTATGAATGGCTTCAAAAACTACTATTTTTAAATAGTTGTGATATAACATCCAAATATTGTTTGCTCATTTTGTTTGCTTATTTTTAGCCCCAAATCCTTTCAGTCACTCTGACCTCCCCTTCTGTCTGTAGCTGGAATGCTGCCCTCCCCCATAATCTAAACAGAGATGCACTTAATCTTCTTTTGGGACTAACAAAAATGCTCATGGTCTGGTTTTCTTGAAAGGACTATAATGATTTGTGTGGAAATAGTTGATTTAACTCATCATTGAAACGTTTGGATTTGCAACTCAACCTAAATTTTATTTTCCATTTTATTGCCCATAGTCTCAGGAGCAAACTGAGATAATGTTGTAGGGGCAAGATGTATGGATTTGAAAGAGTTCTTGTATTTTTTTTTCCTCTTAAAACTATCTATGATGCTTATTGTTATTTTTGCTCCTTTGCCTGCTTCTCCAACCTCCAATTAAAGGCTGGAACAATTTATTGAATTGTAAGTTCACTAATTGAATAGATATATAGACAGTTGAAAGCACCAGGATTCTCTACAGTGTTTGTTTATCAGTGTCTAAATCTTGGTTAACAGCTTGCTACCCTTCTAAATATACAACTATTTATTTTAAGTATTTATGTACAATGTTTGTTTACCATGGCAACTGCTAGATCAACCTGACATACACAGGAATAATTTTATTCTGATACATTTACCTCTTTATTAGAATTCATCCATATTTTATGGTACCTAAAGAGAAATAGCAACAAATTCTCAATATATGTTTCAAATTCTATGTAAGAGGCACTTGGCTGTTTTCTTGCATAATGACCACAGAAGTGGTCAAACAGCCAATTAAATCAGCTGGGGGGAATATCATTGGAATCTTTGAGTATTACTCAGCCTCTGGGATTTCCATTAACAGTTACTTATTTTACTTTTTGAATTTATATCCTGATGTAGTGGTAAAAAACAATTTTTTTAGAAATGCAAAGAAGAAAAGCATATATATCTCTGCAAAAATACACAGTCAGGCAGGACAGGGCTTGGATCAGCCTGGGACAGTGGAAGGTATTCCTGCCCATGCAGAACTAGATGGACTTCAAGGTCCCTTCCAATCCAAACCACTCTGTGATTCTGTAATTCTGTATTCTAACCTCCCTCAGAAATTATCCCTCTGGAAGAACCTTGTCCACATCTGAACACAGCCTGAGCCCAGAGTGGCAGAGAGGTGGATGCTCAAAGCCCCTTCCCTTATCTCTGCACTCACATCCGTTGTCACCAAAGAAAGAGGTGACACAACTGATGGGATAAACCATTTGTACATTTACAGAATGGAAATACTGGGCTGTGTCCTTGGTTACTGATGAGGCAGGAGCCACGTCCTTCCTCATTTTCATCCATAGAAATGGCCAGAACTGCCAGTTCCCATGCTAGGTGTTGTCTTGGTTTGGAAAGACAGGTATCTGCCAGGGAAAACTGGAGTTTCCCTCAGAATGGAGAATGTAAACCTCTCAGCCCCTCCAAATTATAATTTTGCAATTAAGGGCTTTCAGGCAAAGATTTGGGAATAGGAATAACAGTTCTTTACTAGGAATATTAACAATACAAATGTAGCAGGAAAATAAAAACAAAAAACCCAAACAAGCAAGCAAGCAAACAAACAAACAAACAATCCTAGAAACCCTGACAGAGTCAGAGCTACAACCTGACACCCTGTTGGTCAGGCTGTTGGAAGCAGTCCACAATGAGTCCTCCTGGAGTAGCAGATGTGGTTCTGTTGGGGCAGAGATGATCCTGAGAGAAAAGGGTCCAGTGATGGTGAGAAGGGTCCAGTCTTCCTCTGGGAATCCAGTGGAACCAGATCCCTTGTGTTCCTGTGTCTCAGTTTTCATCCAGGTAGGAATGGTTGGCTCCCCCCACTGGGTGGAGCATCTCACACTGGGATGATGGAATGTGTCCTGTCCTTGGTGAGCCTTCATGGCCCATTAGCAGAAGATATCCCCTGGAGGGAGGATGGATGGTGACAGAGATAAGAAACACTGCCCCACCTGGTTTGAACAGCTGGCCCATTATCAGAAGGCATCTTCCCCTCTTCCCCCAGTTACAAGAGATAAAGAAAAAACATCTCCCCTACACATTTTTGGATCCATAACTCAAGAGAGGTGTGCATATATGGACCATTGGCAAAGTAAAAAGCAGAATTCCACCCATGTAGTTGGCAGAAACATAAACCCCCTGCTCAGAATCTCAGAGGGTGATGGGTGCCCTCCTCCTGCTGGACCTGTTTCTCTGAATGCCACTGACATCTGATTTACCAGTGAAATCAGAATATAGAGCCCTGCAAGTGCCAAAATGAAGGCAGACCCCAAAGTGAGTTTAGAGGGTTAAAGAGAAGAATAACTACAGCAGGAGTGGAAAGGAAACTGGGTATAATGGGCTCTGTAATTAAAGAAAGCAAGAAATAATTCAAGGCTGCAACATCATGAGAGTACAGTACCAGGAGAGATTAGAGGCAGCAAGAAATAGCCTGGTCATGAAGTATTGTATACACTGTTGAGTTTTCAACAGGGAATAATTCACTTCTGTGATTCAGCTCTTTCTCCCTCATCACAGCCAGAAACCGCCCTGAGTTAAACAGAAGACAAAATTAAGAGATTCTGTGAATTCCTCAATATATTCTGTACCAGCAGCCGTCCTCCACTCCCTCCTGCAGTAAATGACTAATAATAATGATAATAGTCATAATTAATATTAAAATTTTAGTGAAGGTTTATTATCTTCAAGTTCCATTAAGTAATTAATGAATTCATTAAGATTGCTAGTGCAAAAGCAAGCAAGTTACATAGAGACACACCCTGCAGGTCCAACATTTAATAATCTATTTTAACAGTACCAAAAAAATTAACATTTATTTCTTAATATGGTAATGATCTAGTCCTACAATTATGCAGAACACAGATGAAGAACACTTATTTTTGGAGTTCTTATCCTTTCAGAACTTGCTGTTGGGTTGTACAGTCCCAGCTGGGAAAGCCAGAACAGGAATATGTTTGTGCTTCCTTGAGATGAAAGTCTACCCTGCAAAGCCACAGTGGTAAACCCACAAATTCTGTAAGACAAAGCAGAGATGGATGTGGGTCTCTCTGTCATGCACAGTCCCAGTCATCCCAATCCATTTTCTGGATCCAGTAGAGCAAAGCAGATATAAAACCAGAGCAATCAGAGAGAAAGAGGTCACAAGCAAGAAGGAAAGTCACCAAACCAACAGCACCATGTCCACACGTCCCAGCTGCAACTCAAACAGGCTGCAGTACCTGACATTTCCTGTCAATATTCTCTTCTGTGTTATTAAATTCACTTTTATTTTGAAAGGGCACCAGATGGGTCATCTTTACCCAGCAAAACAGCTGGATATATTATTGATACCATTTGCACTCAAGCAGCTGGCCAGTGGAAAATAAAACCAAGTGGAATTTTATCTTTTTGGGGAAGAATGAAATGCATGTGAAGTTCAGAGCTCACGGAGACTTTCTTTATTTTTTAGTATAGTACTAAACTGACTATAATAATGAGCCATGCTATTTTCTGCACGAACATTTCTCAGTTTTTTAATTGTCAAGAATGAATTCCTTAGTTCGGATTTGAGAACTTTCACTTCCATTTTGTTACATTTGGGTTTCAAATACAACTTTTGCTTTCATTTTATCTTGATTTATGAAGAGGGTAAAAAAAAATAAGAGCTGTGCTTTTTATTATTTTACATTTAATGTTTTTGCAAGGTCACAGCTTCCTCTTGCTAGTGAAATGCAAAATGCCCTTAACTGAATGAAACTAGTACTGCTGAGAAAGAGGAAAAAGTAAACACATCTTCTAAAAAAAAAAAAATTTCTGAATGTTATCCCTTATTTCCTCCTTTCATTCACTCAGCTTCCAAAACAAGCCACAAAAAAAAAGTTTTGCCTGTCTTGCATGCTGGTTCTTTGCCTGAGAAGCTCACCTCTGGAGAGGCACAGAGCTTGTAGCAGGCAGTGTTTTAAGGCTGTGTTTCTAATTAAGTGAACAGGTGGCTCCAGCCAGCAGGAACTACTGAGCAAACAAACCCAGGGAGAGCTGGGACTTGTTGGAGCAGATGGTGTGGTCTTTGTACCTCTTTAATGAAGACTGTGCCTGAGCTCTCTGTTGGCTTTAATCGAGCGCTTTCCTCCTCGTTTGTGCAACTGCGTTCACACCAAAATAAAACAAAATGATTTCTGGATTAGAAAGGAAATACATTCTCTGCACCCTTCAAACGTGTTCAAGCATAGCCTGACGTGCTAAGTTGTATCCTGCATGCCAAAATTTGGGTGGAAGGTTAGGGCACACCCAGCACTATTTTCTGTACCCATTTCCACCCTACAAACTGGTTTAATACCTGCATCAGGCCAGCAATCACCTTGTAAAACTCTGCACAAATATTAAGTTCTTAAAGAACAGGTAGACATTAATAGATTTTTAACATTCCCTTGACAACCCCTGTTTCTAAATTAATCTATCAATGATTTAGAATACATTTATTAAATTATAACCTTTCCTTTATAGATTTATGTGAGCATAGTCAAAATCAGAGTTCATATTAGGAATGGAAAAATTTGTTCAATTTTTTTCAGTGAGGATCGTGATTCTTTTTTGCATTGTTCCATTTGCTTAGGAGAGGGTGATTGGAAGGAAAAAAAAAATCCAATGGGAAAATGATCATTCCAGCTTGAGTAGGGATTAAAGTGAAAAAATAGGGAGCAGAATGGGGGAAATTTTCAGTAAAAATTCAGTAATCAAAATCAGAAATTCCAATAAATTACACTCTTTTACAGTCCTGTACTATCATCATGGGGAGCTCATTAACTTGCCAAGTATTCATACACACGGTCTGACATTCAACATTTCTTAAAATCCATCCATATGTAAAGCACTTCAAATACCTTCCAAGGGTAAACTGCAAACTGGTTTTCCCAAGTCAGGAACAGCTGAGGTTCACCTGAGGGTTTAAACTCCCCCTTGGCCCGTGGCTGTTTCTGGGGAGCAGAGTCAGCCTTCCAGACCACAGCTTTGGGGATATTGCTGGCAAGTTACACAGGAGCAGGAATACAGGGAAAGTAACCCAGGGAGTGGAGAAGAAAGGGAAACAACCCAAAAAATGTGTGCACATCAGGCTAAAGAAACGCCCTGAGTGTTGTGGATGGAACCTGATTATTTCCTAACTCGTATTTTGTGCCGTTTGTTTGTTTGTTTGTTGGGGGGGAGTGTGTCTGTGGGGTTTTTTTTTGCTTTTTTTTGGGGGGGGGTTGTTTGGGATTTTTTTGGTTTTGGTTTTGGTTTTGGTTTGTTTTGTTTTTTGTTGGTTGGTTGGGTTTTGTTTAGTTTTTTGTTTTTCTTCTCTCGGAAACATCTGAACACATTTGAATCTGATCCATAAATGCCCACACTATCAGAAAAAGAGAGAAAATGATTCAGTGATTTCCAAGTTATGTAGTTGTCTGGTCATGTTTTATTTTTACAAATTTTGTTCTATCATTAGGGCAATTAATATCCATAGTGGCCAGCACAAATGGCGGCTGAAGGCCAGGCCAAGTGCCAATTATCTCTAAATGCACAGGAAAACGATTTTTGTTTTATCAAATGGAGTAGGTATTTGGAAGGATGAGAGATTAAGACAGTAGCTGAGGGTGCCAGGTATTTTTATTACATCTTTGTTCCTATTATTTTAATTTTTACATTTGCTAACATGCTGTGCTGTAGTTTGGATCAATGTTCTGGGTTTAAATAAAGACATGGACACTCACGGAAACAGAAATAATGCATGAACTAGAAAATAAAAGTGGAAAAGTACTATTTTAACTCCAGCACTTTTACAACAACTGCTACATGGTTGCTATGATAACACTTGGTAATTAATTGAAAACCACATTTTATCTTATCTTTGTGCAAAAATTCAATTGATAAGGAAAAAAATAAGATACAGTGCAGCCCCTTCTGTGGAGAAATACTCCAATATGTAATAATTTGGCTGGAATACTGCAAGAATCCTGGTACACACAGCTCATTATTCTTACTCTTCATATCACTGAACTTGTCTTGCTAGCTCTATTTATTTTTCACTGGAGTAATTCTATGGGGAACTTCAAAGCAATTAGTTCAGGAGCACATGTTAAAGGGTGAAGGGTTTCAATGTTGCAGCAATGTAAGATAACTATAGATCACAAAATCTGTCATGGAATAATGCAATCAAGAACAAAGCAAATTGAAGCTTTGTTTTCAGAAGATAAGAATGCAATGGAATGCATCAGTAGCTCCCCTTGCTTCTTGTGCTGTCTACCTAAATGAGACTCCCTGCTTGCATATTTCAAAGTCATTGGTTAATTATCCTGGAGCAAAACTGCATTTTGGGTGCTCTGATTTGAACATAATGATGTGACTATAATTCGAACAAATTGGAAATATGCAAAGTTGAATACTTGATTTCAGATATAATCCAGTAATTAAAAACATAACAAATCATTTAGCAGGAATGTTGCCTTTGTCGCTGAGGAAAACTGCTAATTGCAGGGCCCATATCTCCCCCATATTTGCAGTGCTTAACTCCCACTACAAATCAAGAATCCAATGGCAAAAATAATGAATTAAAAGATATTTTGTTACAGGCTTTTAATTGTCCATGCAGACAATACTGAGAAAGAAAAGAACAAGATGGGCTAAACAGGCATCATATGCAGTATCAATTTAATTTTTACTGTGCACTCCCTTTACAACATAAAATAATATGCCAGTGTGTAAAGCTACACAGATATTAAGTATAGTAAACATAAAGAGATCATCAAACACAAAATTAATGTTGAGGAATATTTATTTAAAAAATATGCTGTTGGTATTATCCTGATAAATTATTATTGAGCCTTTTGGCTGCCCATTCACCCAATTAGGACATATTTCTGGTGGTTTTGGTAGTGTGAATGAATGATATTTTCCCTTAACAGAGGGCCATGATTCTGGATGCCATTTAGGCAGCAGAATTTACAAACACTTCTAGGAGCTGTCCCTGTGGCAGCTGCTCCCAGCCACTCAAGGTTAATATCACTGAATGTTCTTTCACTGGCACACCAAGCATCCCTGTGAAAAAGACCTGCTCCAAGCATGCTGCAAGTGTACTGAAAATAAATACATATTCAGCAGTTCTGCCAGGCCATGAACATTGTTCAACAGTGACCAAAAAGAGAAGATGAAGGGTAGGAACGTTTTGCAGGTCAAATCTGTGATGTGAGAACTCAAATGAAAGCCACCTTTCCTAATTCCTTGTTCCCTCAGCAGCCTGTTTGATCACAGAGGGAAACCTGTGGTTCCACACATGGCAGTTTGCCTCCAGAACTTGTTCCAGTGTTGTCTATTTTTCGACCCCTCCTGCTACAGGGAGAGCATAAAATCCATATTTCTTTGAAATGCAACATGGTGCTCATATAGGAAAAATATTATTTCCTATTGACAGGGATGCTCACATCTGTGAGTGGTTTTGCCTCCTAGCAGTTCAAAATCTGCTGCTCTGGTGAGACCAGACTTAACATTCTAGTAACAAGCACTGACATCTGCTGAGGTTTTAAGCACAGACTGAAGTTACTTTACAGGGATGAGTTGTTTGTACAGATAATGATCCACAGACTTTGAGTGAATCCACTGATGCTGACTGACCCATCCCCATTTATCCTTCTTAAAAATCTCAGTTTTTTTCCTTGATGTACAGACAAAACCATTCCCTAAAGTTCCCAGCAAGTTGCTGTTATTGGTGAGTGACATAAAAGCACTAAATAATATCGTATTCTGCTTGTCATATTTGATGAGACAAATTCATCAGCCTCTGCTTCACCCTTTTTTTGTCATTGTGACACAATTTTGCAAATCGGTGAAATGCTCATGATAATACCTTTTCTCAGGATAGTTAAACATGCCAATTAGTAATTAGCTATTAACATCTGTGTTTTGTTCAAACATTTGTCTCCTGTAAATATTCTTTAAAAGCTGAACCTTTGTTAGAGAAGAGAGCAGGAGAAGGGATCATGGATATTCCATTTGGCTGGGAATTGGGCTCTGTATTGACCATTAGTTCTCTTTCCTTCAAATAAAAAAGGCAGGGTTGTAACACAACAGTTCAAGGCTACAGCATTTCTGAAACAGCACTACTTGAAAGTGACATAAATAATGAGGACTATCTAGGGGGGAAAAAAGAAGAAAAAACCCACTTCCCAAACCAAACCAAACCAAACCAAACCAAACCAAACCAAACCAAACCAAACACAAAAACAAAAACAAACAAACAAACAAAAAACCAAACAAAAGCCAAAAACCAACCAACCAACCAACCAAAAAACCAAAACAAAAAAACCCACCCAGAAGAAACCCAGGTATATTATCAACAGAAGACCTGGAGGAGGAAATATAAACAGAGAACTGACACAGCTGATTGCCAGGACAGCACTAGATTTATCTCTGTTATTTCAGATAATTCGCATTATGTGGATCTTCAGAATGATAGACTGAGGTGCTTGAAGAAAGTCTAAATGCATGAGGAAATGAAGAAAAAAATGTACTTCCAGCACATGAATGTCTCAATTATTTAGCACTCTCAAGCATTAATCATTTTGTTAATTCCAGATTAAATGCTGCTCATTTGACTCCACTACTGTCCATAGAAGAAAGTGCATTTCACTATACTGGTGAAGAATTCTTAAGAGGTAAATATCATGCTAAGATAAAGGAGAACAAGTAGCGAACACAAATGAATGGAAAAACTATCCAGAGTAAGAGATCTGAAAATAATTATAGCACTAAAAGTCAGTCAGTCACAAGAACACCAATCAAAAATCAAATCTGGTATTAAATTATCATCTGCAGTGCACATGAAATAAAGATATTTGTGGCCAGGAACTGGCTCAAAAATAAGAGGGTTGACTATTCAAAAAAAAATTTGGAATGTCTCAGCCTCTCTTATTTTCTTTCTCCACCTAAGCATTACTATTTTTTATTAATTTTTCTTATTTAGGTAGTTATAATGACCTTTTAAACTCATACACACTGGACTCCTAAAAATTCAGAGTCCTACTACTCTTAATACATCTTGAAACGTGATAGTTAATTTTTCTTTTCCTTTCTTTGAATTGCACCTCAACATGATGCCACTCTGGACGATATTGAAATCATTGTTCATGCACCGAATATCTGGTTAAACAGAAATCTGTGATTCAAATTATTAACTAAAGTGAAAGGAGGAAAGATGACAACATAACGGGTCTTATTTTTAATTCTCTTTGCAAATCTCAGCAGTTAAAAGCCAGATGAATAGAAATCAGTTAAGGTTCATTACTGCTACAATCCGTCCAGAGAAAGGGAAGGAGAGAAGCTCTGGTACATTAACTTTTACACTTGTGACCCGGTAAATAATGTTCTAGTTAGAGCTGTGGCTTCTTTCAACCCACAGCTCATATAATTTCTGTAATAATATATTAAATTTTTTACACTGCTAAGTGCTGCCAAAGGCATATCTGAAGGATATCAAATCCAGAGCACTCCTCCAAAAAAAAAAATCACAGATGTACGCTCAAAACGTTTTTAGCCGTGACGCAGCTCTTTAAATAAACGAGAAAACACGGCCGTCTGTCAGGGCCACGGAGCTCCAGATGAAACCCCAAATTTGTGACCAGCCTGACACAGCTGACATGGTTCCATTTCCCCGTCACACATGGCAGGGAGTGGATTTCCAGCTCGCCGGGGTCGTTTAACCAACGGCTGAGTGGCTGGGATGCCAGAGCTTGCCACAGTGAGTGTTTTGGGTTCCCTGGCACTCAGGGCAAAGGCAGCGCTAAAGAAGGAGCGGGTGCGATGGTGTGCCCGAAAGGTAAAATCACTTTAATAGGAAAATGAAACAGGGACAGTGCCCAGAAAGCACATGCTGGAAGGACAAAATGCCGAAGCCCAGAAATGAGGGGGGAGTGGCAATATATAGGCTTGGGGGTAGAGGGTTCTAGAAACATGACCAAATATGGAACAAAGGTAACAAATGGGAAGCAGAACTTGGGCTCATTAACATAATAACTGCAAAGGCTCCTGGAAGGAGACCTCTGCCTCACCTCACATTAAACAAGCGCCTCCCAGAGCTTGAAGCTGAGGCTTGGCTTGCCAGGGGTCAGATCTGGCTGGCCCTGTGCCTCCACCAGGCTGATACCCACAAGAGCTGAGCCTGTCACCTGAGCAGACAGCAGAGGCGAGGGCTGGGATGAGAGAGGGACTTTGACAGTGGATTTGTCCCCTCAAAAGTATTTCTATCTCATCCTAATTCTGTTTCACTCACAAGAAAGAATGAAGACATTAATTCAAATGCAGTAAGTGATATCACGGAAGGAGAGCCACTTTATTTTATTTGTTGAATTATATTTTAATGATTAAAAATTCCTTCCCTGTGGTACTTGCGTTAAAAAGGATTCTTTTTTGATGAATGAGCAGGTTGGTTTGGGAGAAGCCCAAACTGCTGAATGCAGAGAAGCTGTCAAAAATACAAGGGGACCTTTTACTCTTGTTTAACAGTAGCATGGAAGCTGCCCAGGGGGTAAGCCAATAACTGGAATATGATTTAAAAAGGCAATTAGGTGTTAAAAATCACTGCCCATCTCATCTGCCTAAGGTGTCAGATTTAGGCAAAAATTAATTTTCCATTGATAACAAGGTTTTGCAAACATCCCAGTTGCAGGACTTTAAATACTTTCAGTAGATAAGAGTCCAAACCGGAATGATTGGGTTTTCTCTGGTTCAAGACAGAGAACTTCAAATTTTCTTACATAAAAATAAAACAATCAAGATAAGCAATGCAAACTGATGATGTCTTCTACTTTCTTCTTCCTCTCATTTTAGTACTTTAACAATACAAGTACAATACAATGCTCCCCTCCTCACCTCCTGAGGAATTTGTCTCTGAGTGAACTGTGAATCTCTCCAGCCTGATCTTGTAGCTCCTCCTCCTTGTTTTACTCTCTTCCTCTATGAGAAAATTTGGCCTCACTGACTTTGCAACTTTTCTGACACAATTTTGACCAGCCTGATGACCTTTGAGTCTCATCCTTGCCAAACCACACAAGCCTCACAATCCATATTTAAGGACTCTCCACATTCCAACACCCTTCATGATCTCTGGGTCCCAAACTCAAATGTAATATTCCAGATATCACCAGTAATATGTTGCCCAGTTGGGAATAATTTTCGGGCTCATCTGGTTTGATGCAGGGTACCAGATAATTGATAACTTTATCTGAGTTTAAATTTCTTGCCTACTTACCTTATTCAGACCCAAAGTAAGAAACCTGCACACGAATTTAGTGTTTTCATAGCAAAAACATGAGCTTTTCTGTGTTCCTGAGAGCCTTTCTGCCTCTCTCTGAATCACTGAAACCAAATCCCGAGAAACCTCTTCCCCATTACAGAGGTCCAAAAGAGAAACATGCCAGAACAAAGGCAGACTGCACCTAATCCTATTAATGCTGTGCACAATCAATCTCCTAAAGCTTTCTAGGGCTTGTGAACAAGCAGTCAAGATGCCTCTGCTGATGGACAGAAAATGCAGGGCTTCCTCCTGATTTCCTAGCCATTTCTTATTTTCGTTCTCTTTGCTTTTGCTGAAAGCTGATTGACTGTAAAAGATCTGCTGCAATGTCAGTCTCCTGTTAACAGCTGGGAAGTCACTTTTTCTTACTCGAAGCCACAAGGAAACACGAGATAATCACCCTGTGACAGCCAGACCCAGCAGACAGGAAGAGAAGCAAATCTCCTTTTGTTATTCTGCTCTGCCCGTTTCAGCCCTTACCGAATTTCCAAACATTGAAAAAGGAGGAACATCCCCTTTCAATTCCCTTAGTGGCTGAGTAGCCAGTAGGAAAGCTCATTTTCAGCTTGTAAAGCATATTTTCAGGATAGAGTTTCTCCCTTCTCTGGTACTAAAAGTACAATCTACAGTTTTCATTGATCTCTCCCATTTTAGGGGAAATACCTTAACTTTCTTAGCTGAGCACCTCGAAGTAGAGTTGAGCTAGACAAGAGTACTCCAGGCTGAGGAATTCAACAGGAAAAGAGGCAACTCTGTGACACAAAAATCTGGAAGTGAACAGTGTTAATGCAATGTAATTTGGTTGCTAGTTTCTACAAGCACCAGGATGTAAATCAGAATTTCTACTGGAAATGGATTTTGTAAGTAGAAACACAGGGAAGGAAGCATAAAGAAGACAATCTCCTGTTCCTTGTTTCCATAGGTGCTGCTTCTCATTTAACAGAGACATTAGCATAGAAATAATCTGCAGCAAATCTGTCTCAAAGCTCTGCTCAGTCCCAGGAGTTTTGGCTGCCTAACTATATTAGGATCACAAGCAATTTGAGTCATTATATTTTAGATTCAGATTAGCTATGGAAAATACAACTTAATTTCTATTCACAGGAAAACATTACAAAAATATTATTCTCCTCCTATTCACATAATATTGAGAGCTTTCCACTGCAGTTCATTCAAGGAGCTAGGAAAAAAAGGTTCAAAGGAAGTCACTAACACC
Organism: Phylloscopus trochilus trochilus; assembly: GCA_016584745.2. Classification (NCBI taxonomy): domain Eukaryota; kingdom Metazoa; phylum Chordata; class Aves; order Passeriformes; family Phylloscopidae; genus Phylloscopus; species Phylloscopus trochilus. The sequence continues at coordinate 27,903,473 of WQNJ02000015.1, forward strand.
AGCAATCTTTTAGTGAAACTAAATCATGCCCAAGTCTGACCAAATAGCTAAAATTTCACATTCTGCATGGCGGGTTGCCTGCAAAGAAACAGCTAAATATAGTTTCTCTCAAGTATGCCAATAAATCACAGGTAATTACTCAGAATTTTGTTAACAAAACCAAACCAAACCCAAATATTCTTCACTGGAAGCACTGTTTTGCAACTCCCACCATCTCAGAATCTATTATGAGATCATAGCTTTATCTACTAAAAAATCCAACAAACCAACAGGTTTGGCCAAGATCATGATAAAATCAGCAATAAATCTGAAATTTTATAAAAAAGAAAGGGCGGGTTAAAGATACTTTGCCATCCCGTGTAGTTATTTGTTGAAGCCTTCAACGTTTATGAATTTCTGCAAACCTAAAAGTAATAAGTCTGTCAGCCAGACACAGTGTTCCAGAGCCATGAGCCAGTCAGGAAAAAAAATAACCAGTAATGAGCATGATGCATTGGTGAGAGCAGATACTCCTATATCGTTTATTTAGCTCTGCCAGCAATTAATCTGTGACCTTGAACAAATCAGTCAGCTAAAAAACAGTTTAAAGCACCATCCTAATACTGGACACAGGTACAAATGTAGTCTAAATCTCACAGATTTTCAATTGCAAATAGGTAACTCAGGTTCTCTTGCATTTGTGCATTACTTCTTAAAGAATTTATTGCAAGAAAACAAGAAATACAGCTTCTTCATGGAGCTTCCACACCTACTTCCATGGAATTTTGTTTCCAGCTCCTTTGAGAAGGCGTCTGTGGTAGGGTGACTTTTGCTGCTCGTATCCCCAATCGTCTGCTCTGTTTGTGCTGTATATTCAGTTCTGCACCTTTAAAACTTGTTCTGGGAGCGAAGGGGGAGAAAGCAGCAGCGCGCAGTTTGTTTTGAGAAACGGCCTGACTCCCCCACGTCTCTCTCTCCGGCGTTCGTTCTGAGGCACGGACAGCGGTGGGACAGAGATCTCCTGTGCTTTTAGTTAGTTTAGCTAGCTAGGGCAGAGAAGACTTCCTGGACCTTGTTTTTTCTCTTCCTTTTTTTCTTGGGACTGTTTAAATCTACTCTGGACCGACAAACCCAGAGGAGCAGCGAGGGCTGGCACCTGCGGCCTGCCAGGCCTGGCCCTGCGGAGGGAGTGGAGCTGGTGAGAGACTGAGCTGAGCTACACCCACGGCAAGGACTGTCTCTGTTTGCCATCTCTCTGCAGAGCGGCCAGAGGTTTTATTGTTTCATATTATTAATTCTTTGCATTTGTGGTCATTTTGTTTGTTAAATAAATAGTTTTTTTCCACTTTTCTCTAAGGAAGTTCTTTTCCTGGACCGGCTGGGGGGAGGGGCCGTTTGGGCTTGCTCTTCGGAGGAACCCCTTCGGAAGTTCCATCTCAATTTTGCCCTAAACCAGGACAGCGTCAAACAACCTTTTAATGCTACAATATTTATTTCTGCTGTATCTATTATGATGGTAATTGTTATTATTGCTTTTATTTTACTAGTATTATTGGTTTTTTTTTTAATTTAGTACTTTATTTTACTACTATGCTTCCTTTTTTTCCAGTGCTGTAGAGCAGAGGATTGGCTATGCAGTACCATTTCAGAGCTGTGTAACAGCGAGGAGCCTGAGCTCCTCAAACTCCTCCAGAGTTGGAGAAATTCTACAGAGTTTTTTCTGAGCTCTGCAGAGACAGGGCAACTGAGAGGCTTCTCAAGAGATTTTATCCCATTATCAATCTCTTAGACTGAGACACAAGAGATGTAAAACTCAACACCATTCTGTCAGAAGCCAACTTATTTCTTGGTTACAATACCTTATAAATGCTTTTCAGCCTATTAGCTTTTGCCACACAATGCTGCTAATACTTCTAACACCAATCACCTATTATTTTACCCCACCTGGTCTTGCAACAATGCATCCTTCACAGTTCTAATTCTCAAAAAAATCTGGTCTGTTTGTAAGGACATAATTTGAAACTTGTTTCCTGTTCAGTTTCTCTCTCAACAATGTCTTCTCTATCCCATGGCCTTTCCAAGTCAGCACACCTTATCTCAGAGTTTGTATACAGATGAACAAGACTAAGTGAGCCTTCTGTCAGGCTTTGAGAATCCTCTACAAATTCATTTTCCATGCTCTAGAGCCACCTGATGTCCTCTGCACAACTAAAGAGCAGAAATGAGGCCAGATCCATGCCCTGGTTTCTGGGAGCAGCAAGGAGCAGCAGCTCCAGGAGGGGAGCTGGGCCTGGGGCAGAATGCAGAATCAAGGGGTGATTTTACCACAGCCAGGACACAGAGCTGCAAGTCCAGGACAGGATCAGGGCCAGGTGTTGGATTGAGAATCCACTAATGGGACGTGGCAACCAAGAGGTGCTCCATGGATTTTTTTATTTCATTATCAGTCTCAGTGAAGATGGAGACACAAAAGACAGTAAAACTCAGGCCATAACATGAGAAGCCAAAGTTTTCCTTTTTTCAAGGCCTTTTAGAAGTTTTTTAGCCAATAGGCTAATGCTGAAAGCTTACAAGTGTCTGCTTAAGCCAATTACTAAACACTGCAGATACACCTTACAGCATACAATAGTTATCTTTTCTGTATTTTTTGCAGCTCAGAAACTTCCTATGCTGCAAACATTTCAAGGCCTAAAATTCAGCTCTGTTTCAAACCTGTATCTATGTAAGCTTATTGCAACTCTGGGAAAGTCCTCTGCTTTTCAGTTCCCACAGCCAGGGACAGTGGCCAGGACTGTTCCCAACCCAAGGGTCACATGTAAAATCACAGCACCAGGGCAGAGTGAGGGCAAGCCAGGAATCCACCAGGATGAGCCTGGGCATGGATGGACCTTTGGTTTCACAGATCTCCTGCCGTGGGACGCAGCAAAGGGCAGCCCTTGGAATCGGTCCACTAAGGGCTGATTTAGCCAGCTGGGCTCCAAGCAGGGGAACGGCTTCCAGGTGCTGATCAGTGCCCTGAGGGGCAGGAAAAGGAGAGCTCAGTGCTCCTCCATCAAAAGTGAGAGGTCACACCAGGGCATGGCAGTGTCACCTCCTGGAGCAGCTTCTCAGGAGTCAATCCCATTCTGTGCTGCTCACCTGAGTGCTGGAGGAGAGTGAACCTGGGTCAAGCATCCCTTCCTAAGGCTGCATCCTTGCAGGGTAGGAGACTGATCCCAAAATCCCACAGCTATCAGCAAAGCCACTGGAACATACTCCTCACCCATTCCTGGCTGGATCTGAGCTCCTCAGCTCTGGATTTCAATCTCATTTTATTCAGCTTTGGAAGGTACAGAAATCCCAGTGATGCTGGGTGGACTCCTTAACAAATGTTCTCCAGGACACTCCAAACTCTGGATAAAGAGCACCACATAGACACAAAGCAGCATGTTCAGAATAACATTGTTATTTCACATTTACATTGTTATCAGAGCTTCAAAAATTTTGTTTGTGGCATCCAAAAGGAGTCAGCAAGGTCCCCATGTGCGGATAAAATTAGTTAGCATCACTATAATTAGTGCAGGGGCAGCCCTCTCAGAGGAATAAATCAATCTCTCTTTCAGCTCCCACTCCTGATTTTCCCTTAAGCCCTTTCTGAAAACAGCCAAACTCACTGAGTTTTCTATGGCTGCATTTCTGCATCTACTACAGATAATTAAAAAAAAAAAAAAAAGTCAGACAGGACACACCAGCTTTCTCAGAGTGCCTTTGTGTTCATGCATGCATATCATAATATGCCTTTTTTTTTTTTTTTTTTTTTTTTTTTTTTTGGCATAACACAATTTGCTTTTTTTTTTCAGCAAAGCTCTATGAGGAGGTATTAAGCTGACATTGATTAAAAGTTACAGAATTCAGTTATATTTAGAACTTCATTTAAAATCTTAAAAACACCCCAAGACCAGCACTAGGAAGACAAAACATCGTTTTCTAATTCATTTTAATGGAAACACTTTCAGATTTTATTTTACTGAAGAGGAATGGAATTTGGAATTTTTTTTGCAGACTTTTAGAATGAAAAATCACTTTTGCAAATACAATTGATCTGAACAAGTTTTCTACATCATCATTTTTTATACTACCATCTCTCATAATTCCCTGCCAATGCTTAAGGAAAACATATTTCCCAAGATTTCAGTTTTAAAAAGATTTCAAAACCCTATGGGAAAAAAGATGTGAAATCAAACACAAATAACTATCAGTTTCAGTTAGGTAATTTGTTTTTGTTTTTTTTTTTTCTTAAACCCAGGCATTCCCAAATGTCTGTTAGAGGAACAGAGAAAATAAAATTTTCTCAACTCTCACTCAACAAGCCAATCTGACCCCCAAAAAACCAAACAAAAGGGACAAGAATATTAAAAAGAATCAAAATCTTAGAGTTATTTACTATATGATGATTATTGAAGAGATAACCTGTTTAAGATAAAACGACTACTAGTCTGATTCAGATATTACTTTCTTTTCAACCATTTAAATCTGTTTGTTCTAATATTGTTATCTGTCCAGTCTTGTAGAAAGCAAGCCACGATTATTATTTTTTTTAAACTTGGATATCTAAATATTTAGATACAATTTGAGATGAAAGAAATGTGCACAAGGATTATTAGTCCCTCTGTCTCTCACAGAGTGGAGGTGTTGGTGTATTTTTATGTTTTGTTTCCTGCTGTCTGGGGTCAACAGCTGCTCTTATTTCCCAAAGATGAGAGAAAGAAAAAAAAAGAGAGCACAACATCCATGTTCCTCCAGCCTTGCCGGGGTTGAAACAACCACAGGCACTGCCTCAAGTTTTACTAACACCAGAAGAATCTCAATTACACCTAGCAATTCATGGCCAAAAGAGTAGTGCCAGCCCCTGAGTTACCTGAAGTGCAGGCTGCCATGGCCATGAGCCTCCCAAAGTGCACCAGCCACAGGAGAAAAGGGGAGGAAATTTAGGGGATAGGGCTGGCCTTTCTTTCTGAGGGCTCTGTAAGACATCCTTTTCATATAGGGCAACAATATCTGCCTCAATTTCAGTGAGCCTGCTTGTTCATGAAACCCCCAAAGGGATAAGGGTTCAACTCGAAACAAAATGAGAAAATTAAGTAGGCTGTTGGAGAATCTTCTACAATTTTTTTTTTAATATAAAAGCAATTGTAGAAATTAAACAGACTTAAAGTTTGCTTTTATAGTGAGAGTTCATGCAATTGTATGAATGATTTGTACCTTAAAGACTTACTCTTGTTTCCATGTACAACAGTTTTTCAGCTTTGCCCACACTCATCCATCCGTGGACAGATGCAATACTGTGTGGCTTATTTGATCAAGCATACCAAATTGAAAGTATTAAATAAAATCAGTTTTGATATATTCACTCATGCCTCTCCTGTAACAGCCATTTTGAAACAAAATAAATGGTGAGAAAAATATGTGGGTTTTTTTTTATTTTTTTAACCTCTTAAGTTATGCTGCAAGCTACACTCAGGGCCCCCCAAGACCCCTCAGATACCTTGACACCACTGCAGCGTGGCCTCAGCTAAACAAGCACTCAGGATTTCAGGTTCAAAATAAATATTCAAGATTGATAAGACAACATGTGTGTAAAATGAGTGCCATAAGTAAAACTAAGGGGGCAATCAGATACTGCTTTATTTTTTTCTTTTTTCATTTTACAGAAGCATTATAGAAATACTAATTTCAAATAATTTACACAAAGCAGTAGAGGGCTGCAGGTTGAACTTTCAAGCACTGAGGAGGCTTTTAAAGGCTCATGTGATGAGCTCCAGTGATGCTAAAGCACATTCCTTTAATGAGTTGTGTCCCTTCCATGGTGATCATAAACATCAGTGTAACCACGAATGAAGCGTTGGGATGAGAGCTTAAAAGACATCCACATCTCTCAGCCAAGCTCTTGACTTTGACACACTCACTCTATCAATAGCACACAGCCCATATTCCGTATTAAAATGTTATTTTTCAGGATTTCTGCACCACATACTTCATTAGAGTTAATTAAAATATTCAAGATAGCTGAACCCCCCCCCCGCCAATAACTTATTGTTTTCTCATCTTCATGTAATATGGAGGTTTTTTGATAGCCCAACTTTGAGAAGAAGATGTTTATAGAAATCTGATTAAGCCCCACTTCAAATAATCAGGTTGACATGGAGCACCACTGGTGCTTCCTTATTTTCCAATTATATTTTCTCATCCTGAAGTTAATGAAACTTTACACAACCTATTTCAGTAGGGCCTTTTCAAGGCTCCAGGTTGACATTGCCTCTGAGATCAAAAAGGAACAATTCAATCCAGTTCAAACACCTTTCAGAAATGGGATGCCAGCATTGTAGGATAGCAGCCTGACTCTAATGAGCTGAAGGATAATCACAGCTGACTCCCATTCACTCCTTCACACTGGAAACATTTATCCCAAAACTTTATCTTAAATGAAACTTTGCAATCCAACAGCAATATAAGGGAGGAATGACAGAATTGCTCAATTCTGTCTTGTTCATTAGAACCTGGATTTTTTTCCCCCTGCCTTTTTAAAGAAAGGATGTCTTATGATTAAAATATCATTATAAATGAGATGGTAGCCTGTCATGTGAAAAATTGAGATTCTCTGCTTCTGGTGAGCTGCCTGCCAGCCTGAGGGGTTTTAGCTTACTTAAGTGACAGGCCCTCCTGTCTCACTAGTTTACACATTTAATTTTGCATTAACTGTTTTCATGTAGACTTTTTATTGTTTAATGTGATCCAAGACACAGAATGTGCTTGTTGTCTGCTTGCTTTTTACCATGCAGTCATATGTATCTATGATCTTATACAGAGCTCCATATACAGTGAAATTTTTTGAATGAAGAATTAAAATCCATAGACATTATCCCCACTGCAAAAAAGAGTTTATTTCTCTTGAATGACAAAAATGTGAAGGAGCTGTACAAGCATTAGATTTCCATTTTTGGGGGCTGTCTTGCTTTTGAATGCCGAGTTTCACCTGGCACACTGAACAGTTTCATTAGTGCACCAATTTTTTTTGAGTTCTTTCACAATTTTAACATAGATTAGATTGACAGTAACCACATTTTTCCTTCAGGGCAAAAATATATGTTTTCCTATTAGATTTTGAAGGGATAACATCAATGGTTGACCTCAATTTTGTCAGACTATTCTACTAACTGCACTCCTATTATATTAGTCAATCAGTTAAAGCACTTCTGTCAGACCCAAGTACTTTACCTCTATCAGCTGTGATCAAAGGGGGTCAGGTCCTCTAATTTTAGAGGGTGTTTTTTTTTATTTCTTTCTCTCCCAGGAAGATATCAAAAGACCACGTTTTAGTGACTGACAGTCACGGGACCAATTCATCCTCTAGTGTGCAACGCAAAGGAATATCTTGGTGCAAAAAGGGAGAGAGCAGCAGCAAGTCACTTCTGGGATTTCCACTCAGCATCAAAGATAAAGAAGTTTCCTGAGTGTTTGTACCTCTTTCTAATCATGATTGTCTAATGGCACAATGAATCATGGAGCCCAAGCTCCAAGTCAGCAGGCAAAAGCAAATCTCCCTGAAGCCAGAGAATGTTATCTATTAATGTCAGGGTAAATCAGGTCCTTGATGTCTTTTCCTTAGCCAGGCTTTCCTAAGATTGCTAATTAAGCCCATTTATGAGGGTGCCTAACTTTGTTTCAGAGAAATACACTTGGGTGAAGATGGTATTTCTCCATTTAGAGAGTAGAGAAAACTGGGAAATAAAAGAAGAGAGTGGGAATTAGACCCCTTATGGTTTTGAATATGGCAAATATTAAATTCTTTCTTAATGCAAGGACATTGTTCTTAGTTACTGGAAAGCTTCGTTTCAGTCAGGTACTGAGTCAAACCTGCTTGTATTTGGCAAAATGTTTAACTAATGAATAGGAAGGCATTAAAGGCAATGAGATAAACAGTGCTATCACAGAGCTCATCTGGAAAAACTGAAATAGTCATCACAACCAAAAAGACTAAGGAATCCCCATTTCCCAGAGATGCTTGAAAACAATCTATAATTTCAAATGGGGAAGAAAAAGTGTTGAACCTTGCTTGTGTATTACTTAGGAGGATAAATTAGTGGGATAAAATAGTCACCATGCTTTACTAATTGTGACAGCAAACACAGTGCAGGGATTTTCATACATTTCAGTGTCACACAGAGATGTGAGGACATGCTTGGAGACACTCTGCACGCCAAAGTGAATGGTAAGAAAGATAATTAAAGATGCTTTCATAGCTTTTCAAAGTTGCTAAGATACTGTCAGGTAGCTCAGCACATCTCGGACAGCCACAATATCCAAGACCATGTTCTAAATATTCATTTCCTGTAGCTTTGCTTTCATTTTGCCTTCCCTTTCTTTTGCCTTTCCTTTCCTTTTACTTTTTTTAACTTCTCTGGTAATTGCAAACCTCTTCAAATAAAACATCCCCATCTGACAGGAAGAAATATTTATATTTGGGATTCACTACATTCACCTGGCAATGAAGGAGTTTCTACAGATTTTCTGACTAATAAAAAGCAACACAAACATAAAGACAAAATTATCTGCAAAAACACGACTTGTAGCAAAGCAGGCAGCTGAGATGATGCATGCTTACCACTTCCCATACAGTAGGGAAAGTACCAGGAGATGGAGCCTTCTGTGACTCTCATACCTGGATTTTTATAGCAGCAGAACCCCTCAGTTCTGCAGCCATGTAATTAAAGAACAAACAAAACAAAACAAACAAAGCCCCCAAAACAAAACAAAAACAAACAAACAAAAACACAAAAAAAAACCATAAACCAAACCAATCCAACAAACAAAAAACCCACAAAAAAACAGCCAAACAAAAACAAAACCAAAACCAAAACAAAACTCCACAAAAACAACAACAAAAAAACACCCATTGAGGGTGTTTGCATTAGACACAAATGAGAAGATGGAATAATGTGAAATAAAACATCTTTGCAGATGTGACATAAATATAGTAATCTCAAATAAACAGTTCTGAGCTCTCTATCTTCCTGAAGCTTATGTAACAGAGCAGTTTGAGTAAGTGGGAATCAGCTAATATAACAGTACAGCATGATAATATATACAATGATAGTGGATAGTGAATAATTTAGGTGTTACTTTAATCCTCACAACAATAGTATTCAGACACCGAAACTCAAAGGCTTCACCAGTTTTAAGTAATAACACCTCATAAATGAGTAAAGATATCACAGCAAACATTCCTCAAATTAAAATTAAAATATCGAAATACCTATAAATATTGAAAAACATCACTTCAGCTCTGACTGCCTTGACACAAAGTTGGATGGAAAAATTCTCCTCAGCCTGGCTTTGGATATCCATTTTTTTTGCCATAGAGATGCATTTCAATCCCATGCTTAGCAATGTCTGGTTCTTTGAAAGGAGAATGACAAACGCCTGCTGAACTTTTCTCTTAAAACTTAACACCCAAGATCAAAGACTAATTCAATTAATTCTAATCTCTAAAGTTATTAGATCTGGGGGCTTTATTATTAACATTTTTTAGGCTTTTAATCCTTTATACAATGACTTATGCAGGCACGTAATATCCCAAATGATAATCACCATGTTGCGAATTCTAATAAATTTTTATCTGGCACAAATCATACATAAAGCTGTCAGTTTAGCTCCTTCTCTGTAGAAAAGAAACGAGAAAATCCTGCACATGATGGAAAAAAGGGGTGATAAAGACTACAGATATCAGTGCACTATTTGCAAGTAATCATTTATTCAGAGATCAGAAATTGTTTCCAGGCAGACACGGGGGCAGTTCTTGGCACTGAACATGATCCCCTTTCAAGCAACTCGGCGTAAAGAAGGGATATAAAGCATCCCAAGGACTGTGAAATGCAAAAATAGCTCTCAGCTGCCTTTTCTCTCTACGTTGTCTGGAGTCATGAGAGGCAAGCCCTGACCCCAGAGAAGTCAACAGAATTCCTGTCATTGCTGGTAGCAGGACCAAGCTTTATCACTGTTTTATTAATAATTCATTCTTTAGAATGACTTTATGTGTGTTTTGACAGTGGCTTTGATTTTTCCATTGAAGTGAAAAGATGGTTTAGATTTGGAGAATGTTACCAGCTCTGATATTAGGATAAAACTGGTTGAGAAAAATCAGACCATGCTGATGTTGAGTTCCTACTCTGGCTAGCTACTAGCTCAGTTCCACTTGAACTTTTAATTAAAACAGTGTTAGAAAAAGAGAAAGACATAATGAAAATTTTTGTTTTATGCAGAAAAAGGAAGCATTTACAGAAGTGTCAGAGACTAACTCAGAAGGATCATGATTAAGGTTTATAATTAAAGCTCATGATACCATAACCCTTCCTACCTGAGATGCTCTAAGACAGCACTCTGAGAGTAGCCAATTAAGTGAAATGGAATCTCATGACATTTACATGAAACACACTTGCACATTATATAAATATATGATACTAATGTGATACTAATAATAGTAAGTAATCATCTACTCATTGCTCAAGTTCTGTGCAGCCATTTTGCACCTTTTTTAGCTGAAATTCTCCCATATCCTCTGAAGTGTTCCTCAGCTGAGAGTATTTGTGCCCTTCCTCAGCCAAGTCAAGGTAGATCATAACAATGCTGGGCGCATCTGAGCTAATTTTAATGCAGGTTAATTTTTTCAGCCATGGTTTTGTAGTATGAAACGCCCTGGCACAGGGTGCCCAGAGCAGCTGTGGCTGCCCCTGGATCCCTGGAAGTGTCCAATGCCAGGCTGGACACTGGGGCTTGGAGCAGCCTGGGACAATGTGTCTGGGTTTAGGGCAAATTTGTGAGGGAACCTCCAAAGGGGTTCCTCTGGAGAGCAAACCCAAACAGCCCCTCCCCCAGCCGCTCTGGGAAAAAGTTCCTCGGAGAAAAGTGGGAAAAACTATTTATTTAACAAACAAGATGCCCACAAGCACAAAGAATGTATAATATGAAACAATAAAACCTCTCCCTGCTCTGCAGAGAGATGGCAAACTGAGGCAGTCCCTGCCCTGGGTGCAGCTCAGCTCACCCAGTCTCTCACCAGCCCCACTCCCTCCGCAGCTCCAGGCCCGGCGGCCGCAGGTGCCAGCCCTCGCTGCTCCTCTGGGTTTGTCAGTCCAGAGCAGATTGAAACAGTCCCAAGGAAAAGGAAAAAAACATTCCAGGGAGCTTCTCTGCCTCAGCCAGCTCAAACTAACCCAGAGCACAGGAGATCTCTGTCCCAGCGCTGTCCGTGCCTCAGACCAACGCCGCAGCAAGGCCGTGTGGGAGTCAGGCAGTTTTCTCAAAACAAACTGCACAAACTGCTGCTCCTTTCTACCCCTTGGCTCCCAGAAGCAGTTTAAAGGTACACAATTTAATATATAGCACAAACAGAACAGATGATTGGGGATACAAACATCATAAAGTCACCCTAGGACATAGTGGAATGTGTCCCTGCCCATGGCAGGGGTGGCACTGGAGGAGTTTTAAAGTCCCTCCCAACCCCAAACACTGTGATTTCTGTGATTTGGGGAAATAGAGCCCAGCAGAGCTGACACCACACGGCTGTGCTACGCTGGGATCTCTGCACTCACAATCAGTGCTGCCAGCCCTGGCAGTCAATACAACACTACAGAGAACAAAACATGGCACAATTCACACTTTTGTGCCTATTTGCTGTCAGGCCTCAATCCTGAGTGACTCCTGTGGCATTATTCTGTTAGTTGCAAACCACAGCATTATTCCATTATTGAATGGAGTGGATTGACCTGGACAAGAAGAAAAAAAACCCTGTTCAGCTGACAGTGTCAATGCAATGAAAAATTTGTCAGGGGTCACTTGTAATGAAACTGAAAACCAATCAGCTTCTAATCTTTCAGAGTACAAGATCAATGCATGCAACAAGTCCACTCCCTGGATTTGCAAGGAAAAGAGCCCAAGGATGGAAGATTTACCTTGAGTTGGGAGTTGGATGCTGATGATCCTGGTGGGTCCCTAACAACCCAGAATATTCAGATTCTGATTCTGACTTGACAAATTTCACAAGAATCTTCACTATTTCTTTGCATCAGAATTCTTATTTATAAAGCATCACAAAGAACTTTCAAATTCTAGAATGGAAAATTACGATTAGAACGAGTGACAATTAGTACAAGAATTGTTAGAATATCAGACTAACCAATGATTATATTTTAGACAATTTGAAACAGACTGAACATCTGTTAAAGAATATCTGATCCCATTGTATTGATTTTGATATTTTGTCAGTCATGTATCATTCCACCAGTCAGATGCTGTTAAACTGTATTTGGAATATTGCATACATACACTGTTAATGGATATATGAGTATAGTTTTACGAATTCTGTGCTTTCATTTTGACTTCACACTTCATGCTTTAGATAGATGCTGGAAAGGATTTCTCAGAAATGAGAAGAAACTGATGACAAGTTCTAGACATTGTCACAAACTCTGGACTTGATGTGATGACACACTAATATTCTCATTCTCCTGGAGAGAATACACACTTCAGAATTTTAAAAGTCACTTGCTTCAACAACCTGATGCTGTTGAAGAAAACCCAACCAAACCAACCCAGATGGAAACAGCTCATGACCTTAGAACCTGGGGGGAAGGATGCAGGGAGCAGTTTGCTGTGGTCCCTTCTGTACTAAATGACATCTAAGTGTCAGCAAAGTTTAACAACTTCCTATTATAAAGGAAGTTTTTGAGGAAAATTTCAATAGCTCACTTAAAGATGAAAAGGGTGAATTATTTAGAAGGCAACAGAGAGGACACCAAACTCCTCTAAATCTGCACAAGCACTCAATCACCTTCACACCCAATCAGACTGAAACAGTTCTTCAGGGCTGTCTTTGAACAATGAATTCCCTCCCCACGTTCACCTCCAAACTGGGCTGTGATATTGAGATTTTATTGCTACTTCCAAGCTCTTTGGAAGCTGAGTCTTAACGTCCACAGCTTGAGTTGCTTAAACATCCCAGGCTATAAAGTAATTTTGGACAGATTGCTAATTCTCTTTTAATTATGGAAGTAATATAGCAAAGACAAAATTAGACACATTTTATTTGGAATGTTAAATATCGATAATGCTGGCGAATAGAGCAAAGAATTATTGATTAACTGTCAGGGGTAGTTGGTAAATGGTCTGTGTGCTTAATCAATGAGTTAGTACCCTGAAGAGAGTGATCCTTAAAGCACTTAGCCAAGCCTGGAGATTGATAGCCTTCTATTTTATTTTCAACTTGCTAAGTATGTGCTGTGCGTACTGAAAAGTATCTTTGTCATTGGCCTGAAAATAAAACTTGTTTTTGTGGATATGTTATGTACTTATAGCTGGCAACAACCATTTCACACTTGCAAATTAAACCAATCCCTGTCAAGTGACTGAGAGTCATGTTGATTTCAGTGAACCCAGAGAGATCTGGTAAACTGTCAAGATGAGTTTGGTTAAATGTTAACAGAGTTCAAAAGGAGAATCAAAAACATCAGTTCTAGTGAATTCCAGAAAGTAATCTGTGTCAGGTTTACTTGAAGGAACCGAAAAAAAAAAAAAAAAAAATAGAGAGAGAGAGAAATGGCATTAAATTCCCAGAGCACCCTCCCCAAATCCTCTGCACAGTTTTTGGCTGTTGTGTACTCTGGCACTGAAACAGGTGCATGGAAAGCTCCCCTAGAGACCAATCCCTGCCCAGTAGTTCATAATATTTAATAAAATAGGAAAATTCTTCTACTCCATTGGACAAAGTATGGATTGACAAATGAGAACCACAAAGCACCAACTTCACTCTCTTTTCCCATGCATTTAACCAGAAATCTCTTCATTAAGCTCAGCACTGCCCAGCATTACTTTGCCTGTTTTCAAAGTATCTCACATAAACTCCAAGTTTTCTTCAGTTTTCGACACCAGCTTCATGTCTGGCCCACACCACTGTGAGCTGCACCTTGCACACAGCAGGCAATTCCTGACCACTGCAAGCATTTTCACATCCATTTGGTAGGTACAGTGCCAAGCAGAATCACCAAAAGCCCAGGAAAAGGTCTCCATGCCTCTTATGCTCTCAGTTTCCACATTAGTCCATGCAAATCATTTTGAGGGCTTTTTTAGCCAGTTTACATAATGTGCACTTCCTTCCTTTTCCTTTTTGCACGGGTTATTTTTATATTCTGTTTGCACAGAGCTTCAGTGATACACAGATAACAGGGAGCCTGCAATGCCTTCAGCATGCATTTGTGTAACTTACAAGTACAGAAAATTCCTTGTTCCCCTGGTTACTCTCACTAGATCTGCATTATAACATAAGAAGAAAGAGTGACAACTTCCTGGCTGCCACCAGTGAACCCAGCTATCAAGCAAAGATTTTACAAATGTATATTGTTTAACATTTTAATTTTTCTTTTGAAAACAAGTAGGTAAGAAGAGAGCAGCTGTCAGTAAACAGGTAGTCTAAAAGAATTAGAGTCTCTGGAAGAGACATGAAGAATCTGGGATGTTATATGGCTGACAAAGGCAACTGGGGAAAGAATGTTTGCAAAATCATTTGCTTAAGTACACTTTGAGAAATGAGTGGAACACAGCAAACTGAGATGTGAAACTCAGGCCCTGATTGTTTTCAAGATCCTGACAGAGCCAAGCACGGTGTGACATCTGTGGATGTGCATTGACCTGATACTCCCTGGCAGTCAGAGCTGGGGATGTGAAATTCTGGTTCTCACTGAGGAGCAAGAGACATTTACATATAAATGTGAAGTGTGGTTGAGCTTGTCCTGAATTTTGAGAAAGGGCTGAGCCATTTGTGGGAGACAACAGATCTCCAAAGTTTGGTGTTGTCCTTGCAGCAAGCACATCCACCTTAGCTGGAAAGCAGCTGCCATGAAATAGAAATGTGGATATTACAGATCTGATCCAAATGAAGCCCTCACTGCACTGATTCCTGCACAGCACTTCCCCTACGATATTTTTGCCACATTTGCCATACCTGCCCTTCTACTCACAAATTCCTTACTCCTCCAGGTCAGCAATGTGGACATCAATCTGCAGAACATGCAGGAACATAAGCCATGTTTCTGGCACACTGCATTATTCTACATCACTTGCTGTACCTCAGATCACATTACATCATGTCAAACATCCTGAAATTGAAATAATAGTACACGACACAAGACATTTGTTACATAATGTGATGTGACTGTTAAAATTTCACCAAAAATATTCTCCTGGCCCATAGACTACTATCAAATCAGACTGGAGTTAATAAATCCAAATTGAATTTGGCACAGAGAGCATGAAAGTAAAACGAGAACAATTTTGTGCATGCATTATATACATAATCCTGTACTTAATATAATCATGTTGAGTTGGAGATGAGGATTTTCTTGTTTGAAACTGGCAGGCTTGTGCAGCTAAACAAATGTGGTTGTTTTATTTATTTGCATATAGATGTAGAAATAGAAATCTACACTGGACAAAAAATGTTTTCTTGTACACTACTGAAAATAAACTTCGCAACATTTTTAATCATCGTGTGTCCTGAAAGGAAAACATTTGTGGATCATGCAAGTTGTTTAGTAGGAACACTTTAGAAATAATTTTTAGAAAATTTATATATTTTATATAATAAATTTTATATAATTATATATATATATATCCATATATTTTATAAAATTTGAATCTGTCATTTTTGATTCTTCACATCTCTTTCCCAGTGTCTTCCTTATATCCTGCCCTGTTACAACCCCATCTATTACATCCACAGCATAATGAGTGATGCAAATTTCTAAACAGCAAGCCCAGGCAACAGATATCCCTGGCATGGCACAGAGCTCGGTTCAGATAAGTATTAAGGAGAGAGCTTTTTTTGTGAAAATGCCCAAATGTCCACAAAAAAAAAACCCAAAAAAACCCACAAAAAACAAAACAAAACAAAACAAAAAAAAACAACAAACAAACAAAAAAAAAAACCCCAAACCAAAACAAAACAAAACAAAACCCAACCAAACAAACCCACAAGTAGCAGAGAACATGATATCAAATAATTGAAATAATTGTATCTATTTATATCGTCTGTAAAACCCGGGAATCATAGGTAAACCCAAATTCTATCGACAGTGAACATTTTGAAGCAGTCAATTTAGGGTTCTGTCCTCAAAAAAAACCCCTTAGTTCTATTAACTCTACTGCCTGAAAACCTTTTGCTTTCAGCCCCAACTGTTTTCTGGGTTGAAATACCAAATATGTGGTGACTGAGTAATCAGGGTAAGAATCAAGTTGAGTTCAGACAAATTGATCCAGACAGCAACACCTTTGAGACAGTGACAGTGTCACCAGAGTGAAAGACACCCAGAACTGTGAATTCATTGAGTGAAAGACCCAGTGCATCACCCAAGCACACAAATGGAAAAAAAAACCTTCTAAAGTAAAAAATTACTCAATCTGTCATGATTTCTCCTTAAGAGTAATTTGTCCTAAATTAACAAAAACTACATGTAACTTCCATCTTAAAATACTGTCAGAATGAAGTATCTGCTCTAACAAAATTGTCAAAAGATTACCCTAAGAGGTAGAGGAAAGAAGTAGTAACAATTGGAAGCTCAGCATCAGCTGCTCTTTTTAAAAGGGCATTGTTTTTACATGCCGTTAAATAATGCACTGTTGTTATATACATATATTACATATGTTATATGTGCAAAAAAATGATATATATGAGTACAAATGTGGAAGGATGCACAATTGCTACCTTGAGCTGGTATCATAATTAAAAAAAAAAAATCATCCACTTCACAACACTATCCTCTGTAAATTAAATGACTCCAGTAGTGATCATAAAGTTTCATTTTTAATGAATAAGCCATTTATTCTGGTGAACTCGGCACATTAAGTGTGAGAGGTTGCTCTCCTTAGTTTAGCAGGACATTTAGTTGTAGTTCAACATCTTCACCAAATGATTGGTCATTAAACCAAATCTCACTTGAGATTAAACCAAAGGGAAAAGCACACAAGTAAAGTGCTGCCATTTGTAGCCCCAGCCAGCAATGAGGTAGCATAAGAAAAATCTCTTTCTGGAAGGAAAAGCATTTCTACAGTGGAGTACAACTGCTGGAAATCAAACAAGATTAATCTGCCTCTTTTCTGTCTTCATCCTGGTAGTGGACAGGAGAGATACCACTTGACTCTTGTCCTAAAGCAACTGATTCAAAAGCAAAACCACATCTATTTCATGACTAGAATAAGCTTTCATCACACAACAGAAAGGTGGACCTGGAGAACTGAATTAATTTACCTTCAGAAGCCAATTCAGGACCTACTCTGCTTAAATTACCCCGAAAACACTTTTTTAGTCTGCTCCTAAGTACTGCAGTGACAGAGACTCCACTGTTTCCCCCAGCAATATATTCTATGGTACAAGGGGTTTTTTACAACTGGAATTTTTTTCCTGATGTCTGGTCTAAATCTGCCTTGCTGCTGTTTTAATTCCATTACTCTTTCTCGTGTCCCCAGGAGCAATGGAAAACCAATCATTCCCTTTCTGTTTGAAGCAATTTGGAGACACTTGGAGCTCCATCACGCTCCCCTCCTCCTCATTTAGATGGAACAATTAAAGCTCTGCCTGGCACAGGGCTGAGCCTCCCACCACCCTTGCCTTGCCCCTGCAGCAGAACAAAGCATAACTGGCATTGGTGGAATTTAGGATTACAGGTGAAACATAAGTTTCTTATTTAAAATGTTTATGTATTTCCCCCCCCCATTAATATCGAGATTGCTGCCCTAAAACTGGTATCACCTGCCAATAAATTAAATTCACTAAGAATTCCCCAAGTCACAGGCAGTTTTACCAATGGCACTACCCACACAGAGTCCTTTTAACTTGGCCCTCTGAGCTGTACCTTATTCTTTTCCAAATGACTTCTGTAAATTCTGAAGCTCATTTTGCACTTTTATCCTATCAGAGGCCTAATAGCACAGGGAATTCTAGGCTTGGGAGCAAATCCCAAAATGATCTGTTCATTTTTCAAATGAGTTCAAAGAAACAATTGCAATGCAAAACAAGAAAAAAAACAAGAAAAAAAAAAAAAA
This sequence comes from Phylloscopus trochilus trochilus, assembly GCA_016584745.2. Classification (NCBI taxonomy): domain Eukaryota; kingdom Metazoa; phylum Chordata; class Aves; order Passeriformes; family Phylloscopidae; genus Phylloscopus; species Phylloscopus trochilus. The sequence continues at coordinate 27,921,578 of WQNJ02000015.1, forward strand.
AACAAGAAAAAAAAAAAAAAAAAGGAGAACTTTCTAAACTTACACTGGTATTTGCAGTGTCCAAAATACTACATGTGCTTGCACACACAGGAGTGCTGTACATGCAGGAAAGGATCATATTGATGATGTAAGTTCCCTGTGAGTTAAGTGTTTTTCTGAAATATTCTAAATAAGCTGCTGTTGAAGGTTATTTTCCCACTTGGTTTGTCTCACCATTTTTGCTTCCACAACAAGAAACAAGAGTTGCACCATCAGAGTAGCACAAAAATCATTATAATTAGACATTTTCCTGGTTTTCAATGTTTCTTATAAACAGTACTGAGTATCACCTATTTTTTTTTCCCTCATGTAAAAGAACTGTAAAGAATAATGAAGAGAAAAAGAGAATTGTTTTTTACATCATTCCCCAGCACTCTGAATCTCCGTGCTGAAAACGTACTTCAGTGATTCAGGAGCTGTGAAAATCCAGGCTGTGATCACCCAGGCTGGAAGGGGAATGGGGGCTGATTTAAGGAGGGAGGTGTTGCTTTTTGCTACATATTTTATTTTAACATAATGCACAGTTGCCAATATGGAAAAAAAAATCTTCATATGCTTCTCATTCTGCATCAGAACATGCCATGAAATATCAGCAAGCTTCATTACATAAAGTAATAAGTGATGCACCACCCACATCTCTTTTTTTCTTGTTGTTGTTAACTTTTGTTTGTGATTTAAACCAATAATCACACTAAACACTTGGAAATAAATTAAGCCTTTTCAGTCTGATTAAATTGGCTGAATGACTTTAAACATGTGACTCCAATCATCCCAGGATAGTCAGGGAGTTAATCATGCAAATGTCTTCAGATATTTCACTTTGCAAAGCTGTGTTTTGGAGCCTGCACTCTCCCAAAGCATCTGCAGTGAGAACTGCAACCACTCCATGTCGGAGCCATGCAAAAAACAACAGCAAGCCTGATCAAGGAGCACAATTAAAAAGTTTTAATAAGGGGAATATAAATGCAGCAGTATAGGAGGTAAGCACTGGCTTCAGGTAAAGGGAGTAAGGAGCATGAAATAGTTCCAACACCTCAGCCTCACTGCTCCTGCAAACCTTCAGGTTTATTACATGGATTGTCTGGAATTATTCTCCCTTTGTGCCCAAGAAAGAGTAATTCCAGGAAACTCTTCCTATCTCCCAGGTAGGAGGGAACAAGGAACATGGAATAGTTCCAGAAAATTCCAGAAAATTTCTCATATCTCCCAGGCAGGAGGGAGTAAGGAACTGGGAATAGTTCTAGAAAATTCCAGAGAATTCCTCCTATCTCCCAGGTAGGAGGAAGAAACACAGGATTGTTCCAGAAAATTCCAGAGAATTCCTCCTATCTCCCAGGTAGGAGGGAGTAAGGAACATGGAATAGTTCCAACACCCCAGCCTCACTGCTCCTGCAAACCTTTGGGTTTGTTACATGGATTTTGTGGAATTATTCTTTCATTGTGCCCACTGCACAAGAGGAGATTGATGGTGTTCACAAATGATCCCTGCCCCCTCACTCTCTTCTGGAGACTGCACTTCCACTAACAGTGAGACTCATTTACTACTCAAAGAAATCTTTTTTTTTTCTACCTTCTGTGTGAACGAAAATGTTAGGATGAGTGAGGGGAGTTATGGATTCCACCATTCAGTGAAAACCCTATTTTATTTTAACCAGAGTCTGAACCTTTCCTACCATATCTTCTTTCCTATCTCTGGGATGATTGAAAAAGATTGCATCTAGATCCCACATTTTGATATTACAGCTGACCTTCTTTAAAGCTCTCATTCAATAGAGCAGTTGGAAAAAAACAGAATATGGTCAAAGAAACACCACAGTTTTATAAAATTAATTACCCAATTAAATTTTTTATAATTTATCTCTCCTCTACAGAAGCACATATTTTCATTTCCATTAAAATATATTACTCCTATTAATAAAATTTAATATATATGTCTAACTTTATGTACCACCTACTGGCTGGGTTTATTCCTTGATTAACCCATCCAGACACTGCTAAAACAATTAAGGGTAATGAAGGCACAGTAACTCAGTGCAGAAAATAAACTACTGCAATAGTCTCAAAATACCTTCAGAAAATATTCCCTGAATTTCAAGTTCTGCCCTGTAATCAGTTGGCAAACCCAGTTTTAGTTCAGCTTTATAGAATGCAGCCAACCAATCAGACCTAAAACCAGGAAATTAGTGAGGGAGATTAAAATCCCTCTTAGGGGTAAGATAGGGAAGGATCAAAAATAGAAGTTTGCCAACTCCTGTGTGCCACCAAAAGATGTCAGCGATATCTTGTCATTTTATAAATGGATAACCCTGATTTTGCTTGCCTAAGAAGAGTGGGAGTTCTGATTCTGCAACACAACAAAGCATAACTAGCTTATAAGGCTTTTAAGGGTTGGAAAACAAATTCCCCAAACAATGAGCAATAGAATTGATTGGATTTATAACTGACACTACACAGTATTTATTTGTAAAATTTAAATGAGTTGGCTTGCCATGCCTGGGAAAAAATACAAGACAAATCTAGGTCTTATAAATGAGTCCCAGAACCAGTTTGTTTCTTCCTCTGCTTTCTTCCCACACTCAGGAAGAGCCTTCTTCAATGACATTAAGGTTATGATGGAAAAAATGATTCCTCTAGAAGTCTACAGAGATTTTGTTAATATGCCTTTATGATGTGATATTATGACGGCAATTCAATTTCATTGCAGGCCTAATGAGACCGTGCTACAATGTCAAAATGAAAGGAAACTATATTAATCAAGTTATAGTACCCCGAGAGAAAGAAAAACCTAAAGAAATTAACCCCATTAAAAACTCCTTTAAAACAACATTAAGATTTAGTGAATTCAGAATTGCTTTGCTTTTGTTGGTTTAGGGCTTCAGGTAGGAGCTAAATTTGGCACTGATTTACAACTCATTAAATATATTGACATCAGGGGAATCAATGAAAGTTTTTAAGGAAATACAAACAGAACAAAATTCAGACCAACTGCTGTGATTATGCAAAGCATTGTGAAAGCCTGATTAGTCCAACAGCTAAAATATCTTTTCCCTTCAGTGAAACCAGAATTTCTACTTTTCTCACATAAAAGAGCTGGCAATTTGGCTACTGTGTCAGAATTTAATTTTTTTGTATCCCAGCTCTGATAGACTATTGGAATTCGTACTAAACGCTGTAGAATTAAATTCCCAAAATTACAAAAGGGAAAAAAAAATTGGTGTGGAAAATTTTTATTGATCTTACTAGAAACAAATATGCAATTGGCAAGTATAAAGAGCTAGTACACACCCTGAAGACAAGAGGAATCTTGGTTACGTACCAAGTTGTCAAAACTGAGGCTAAAGAGAGAGGCCACAACTGTTTTGTAGCAATACCTTTGAAATCCTCTGTAACGGAGATTGAGTCAGTTATAAAAACAGTTGAAATGTAAAAATGTCTACATTAAAAAAGTTAAACAAATAAACAAAACCCTCTATATATTGATTTAAAAAGAAAAATCAGGTTTTTGTCAACATAGAACTTTTCATGTGCATTCTTTGAATTTTACTCGGAGGATTTTTGTTCTTTCCAAGCTACAGTTTCTTATTAGGTGCAGAAGTTCGAACTGCAATATTAATTAGAATTTGATAAAGGCTAGCACAAGTATTCCATCCAAAACATGCCACTGTCATTTTCCAAACCATTTGTCAGTGGCAACGCAAAGTTCTGCTCTTTTGAAAATCTGCTACCCACTTGAACAGGCCACAGAATTCCCAATGCAACAGGCAGGGTGGAGACTAAAATACAGAATATTTTATAGAACAGGTACATCCCAATTTTCAGCAAGACACTTATAAATATTAACTCAGCAAGGCCTTAGCAGCAGACATTTTGGACATGCACTAAAACACTGCAAACAAGTCAAATCCTGCTCCTCATTTCAGCAAACACTGATATTTACATGGCACCACCAAAAAAGGTTTGCAAACACATGAAATTTCCATTGATTTTTGGTCCTATTACTGTCAGGCATGCAGAGATAGCACTTTGTCATTACAGCATTGGGGAAAATTGAGGGAAAGAAAGTATAAACCCCTCCTGAACTCAAAATCCAGGTTCTATTTTTGTTTCTCCTGTCTGGACATACACAAACACACATACCACACATACACAGAAAATCTTTTTGAAGGTAGTTGGCAAATAATAAAAATTTTTATTTTCAGCTGTCTACAGTAAAGCTTGAATAAAAATCTGTTTTGAACATCATTATTTAGCACATACAATTCAATATTGACACCAGATGTTCTATTTATTCAATATTTGCATTTTCAGTCTTATGATATTTATATTTTTGTCAAAATATAAATACTATATTATTGCTAAAATGCTTAAGAAATCATACCTCAAAAGGCTGGATTTTTCCTTTTTCTATGTTTGGGTTTATAACAAGGGAATTCAAAGGCAAAGCTCAGGTCATATTCCCAAAGTCAGTCCTTGTGGTTTCATTCCCTACCACAGAAATAACAATATCTTTTTATATTAATCATTCTTATCTTCTGATCTAGAAGCAGAGATAAACAGAAATAATTCAACAATACTCTTTTTCTAAACCTGCAGCAAAATGGAATCAAGGAACTTATAAGAATGTTCTCCTACATACAAGAAATCTGAATATTTCTGTCATGGCTAGTGGCTGTTTCTTGTCCATCTGCTTTCACCTAAAGAAATAAAGTTGTTTCATCTAAAGAACTAAAGATTTTAATCTAAAATGGAAAGTTTTTGATAGCTCCATACCAAAAGTCATCCAGGTTAAGACTTATTTTGACTTGTTTTCAGACATGCATGAGTGTGTTTGTTCTCAGTTTCAATAATTTTTTTTAGAAAAGAAGAGCAAATGCTTCCTGAGGTCCCCAAATATTCAGGGGCCACTGGAATCCTGTAGTATGAGCTCTCACATAAGGTTGTTCTTTTTTTTTTTTAATCTTTGTGGGAGAAAGAGAAATCATTTGCAGAAATAGGAATATCATTTTTCTATAGTAGATTCAAGTGTTTAGATTCATCCAAAATGTTAGAACACTCCATATTCCAATTTTTCTTTTTTTTTTTCTTCTAAAAGTATGTTCACTCTATTTTATTACATATTTCATGCTTTGACTGAGCTATAAACAGCTGTAGGCAAAGAAACACAACACAGCATGAGCTGGCAAGGCCCTGACAAACACCAGCTCAACAGTTCTGCCACCACAGTTAATAACAAGCAGTCAATAAAAATCCTACATCACCAACTCTCAGAACTAAGACATAATCTCTGCTTATCTCCAGCCCTTTAACTACTAGAAAATAAATTTTTCTTCAGCATTCCACTTATTCTTTAGCAAGATTCTGTAGTAAATGTTCTTATTTTGCTGTCTCAGTTAATATCATATTATTTAGACTGAGGCTCTACAATCATTTCTGAGATTTGAGCTCATGCCTTGTACAAATTTTATTGACATCATCAAGTCACAGGGCTGATGGCATCCTTAGACATCAGATGTTAACAGCTATGAATTTCTTGACAACAAGTGAATAGGAGAATAAAGCTACACTTGGATAATCAGAAGGGATTGTAGAATGCTTGGAACATACAGCATTTATTACTGTGTCTACTGGCTTTGTAATGTTGGGTCGTAAAAGAGCAAAAACATTTAAAACAGATTTAAAGTTTTATTCGCTGCTAAATCTACTCCTCTGTTTAAACAGCAAAAAGGGTTTCATTAAAAAAATATATTATTTTTTCCTTGAGTTTGTTATCACTGATGCAATGAATGTTTAATGTTGAGGGTGGAAGGAAGAAAAGGCAGCATTGTTTATTATATTCAAAACATTAACTAATTTTTTGCTTAACGTAAAGCAATACAGAAATGCTGGTACTGCTTTCACCTTTTCCTAACAAGAGGCCGAGGCCACAAAAATAGGTTTGTTTATAAATTCCCTAGCAAAGTTTTGTTGTAGATGTAATTGTCACAGCAGAATGGGTGTGGGAACAGTGACCCTTGCTAATTAAAGCATATCACAGACAAAGCACAAAAATAGGATGGGTTAACTGCTTAGATACCTTTTCAAGATGGGTCTGCTCCTTTGGGGTTAGATGGATTTTCAATGGCATTCTGGTTGAAATATGCATATTTGCAGCTGACTTCAAAGAACTGGAATTCGTGCTCTCATCAGTTCTGGGGTTTTCCTTTCTATTTCCTTCGTCCTGTGATCCTGGCTCTGCTAAAACCTCTCTTCTCAATCTATTTTCTCCCAGCCTCTAATTCCTCTTCGCCTTTTTCTTCCCACCAGTATTCCTTATTGAAAATAACAATTCTCTGCCATACTTGGGTCCCTCTGATCCACAATACTGTACCCAGAATAATGCAAACAGGAAAACTTTCTCTTTGCTGCAGAGATAAATTGACTTTTTTTTTTTTTTAAGTCCAGGTGTCTCTTAAGACATAGGCACCTATCAACCACCACTAAGCAACAATGTAGCATTCAAAAGCTTCTTTTCCTCAAAATATTATTCAATCTCTTTCCTACCAAGGCACTTCTGCAAGTGGGACTCTTGGAAGAAATCTGTTTTCTCTTGATGGTAGGACTCAGCAGAGACTCCACTGGAGAGTCTCTTGTGATGGTTTATTTCATTTCACAAGAAGGAAGAAAGAGAAAACCATGAAGCTGTTCTGCAGTAAAGAGAAATAAACTCTCATATATGCACCACATTTGAAATTCTTTTTTTTTCACTAGTGGCAGCATGCCAAGAACCAGAGTTAAATGCTTTCCCAGTTCACTCTTTCGTCACCTACCACCATATAAATCAATTTATTACCAAGTCTACATGAGGTTAAGTAAGTACATGCAACTTGGGCTCAGGTGTGAGTGCAGATGGATTTTAATCCATCTCACAAAGCCACAGCTCTATTGGTTTCATAGACTAAAATACAACTGGGGAGAAGAACTGATGAAAGACTACAATTACTGATGATCTCCAGTTTCTTTAGTCCAGCCCATATGATCTTTGTCTTGCTCTGGAAAGACAGGTATCTGCCAGGGAAAGCTGGAGTTTTCCTTGGAATGGAAAATGTAAACCCCTCACCCACTCCAAATTATTATAATTTTGCAATTAAGGGCTTTCAGGCAAAGATTTGGAAATAGCAATAACAGTTATTTACTAGGAATACTAACAATACAGATGTAGTAGTAAAAATAAACAAACAATAATCCTAGAAACCCTGACAGAGTCAGAGGTACAACCTGACACCCTGTTGGTCAGGCTGTAGGAAGCAGTCCAAAAGTAAGTCCTGCTGGAGTGGCAGATGTGGTTCTGTTGGAGCAGAGATGATCCTGAGAGAAAAGGGTCCAGTGATGGTGAGAAGGGTCCAGTGATGGTGAGAAGGGTCCAGTCTTCCTCCAGGAATTGGGTGAAGCCAGATCCCTGGTGTTTGTATGTCTCAGTTTTTATCCAGGTAGGAATGGTTGGCTCCCCCTCTCTGGGTGGAGCATCTCCCAATGGGATGATGGAATGTGTCCTGTCCTTGGTGAGCCTTCATGGCCCATTAGCAGAAGATATCCCCTGGAGGGAGGATGGTGGTGAAAGAGATAAGAAACACTGCCCCACCTGGTTTGAACAGCTGGGCCATGATCAAAAGGTATCTGCCTCCCTCCCCCCAGAGTTACAAGAGATAAAGAAAAACATCTCCCCAGCTGCTTTCAACAGATGAAACACAACACACATGGGTTCCAAAACCCAAGACAATCTCCCTCACATCTTCAGCTTCCATCAGACTAATCAAGATGCAATAGAAAGAGGAATAAGCATTTGAGACCTGCTTCTGAAACCTGCAGGCCCAGTGGAGGCACAGAAATGTCGACACTCACTAAGCAAGCCATTATTCATAACATCTGCCTATCCAGTGCAATGTGAGCTCCTGTCACTCAGCATTGACATGTCCAGGACTGAGACCTGAACAGAACATTGTTATCTCTCATGAGAATATGCTAATTCCTTTCGTATCACTGATCCTCTGACATTCACAACATGTTCTGGTGTGAGGTATTAATTCAAGATTTAAAAAAAAAAAAAAAAGAAATGGCACTGCAAAGGCAGTGGTAAAGGCAACATATATCTGGTAAAAATCAATTAAAAGAATGAAATTGTTCTCCCAGTAAAATTATTTTTCCCACATTACAACAGAATTTTTCCCAGTGGTCTCAGTGGTGCCAAGACTCTACCTGAAATCCAGATTTTGGGTTATTAATTGATAGCAAGGCACATTATTAGCTGTGTTACTCTGTGGCGAGTAAAATTTTAAAGGGTTTCACTTTCCTATTGATTTCTATAGAAAACATTGACTAATGAGCAAAATAACTTCTTTCCAATTCAATTATGATTAAGTGTGTATTATCAGATCACACTACACAAACATTCCTGCCAGCATTTTCAAGGAGTGAGCGACTATAACCACATGTACTTGACACACATAATTACAACACATAATTTTACAGCTAGGAACGAGCAGGGGGGACTTTCACAGTGCCTTCTTATTATATTTTCTACAATAGATTCCTTCCTTTTCATATTTGACTTCTCTGCCCTTCACCAGTGTCCTCAATGATTTCTTCCACCAAACGCTTCTCTACTTCACCTCCCCTAATTAATTCTCAACTTCAGATTCTCCACTGACCCCCAAGTAACTCTCTGTAGATACAAAAGCTTGGAAACCAAAATCCCCAGTGAGCAAAAGCTGGCCAGGGAGCTTTTCTTCAAGCTTCTGCAGCTTTCAATCTGATCACACAAAATGCGGCCCCAAATCCTGCATGGAGCAGCATGTTACACGGCTGCACCTCAGAGGCATTTCCCCCTTGCTGGACTCCAGAAAAATCACAAAATTAGGCTCTGAGAGTGGGGATGAACCTGCAGGTTCACTCTCAGCAACGAGACTTTGCAAAGAGAGAGCCTCCTGCAAATTCAGTTCTTTTTTTCCTTCACTTGCCAAAAGAATCCTCCTTCTCCTCCAGCATATGTGTAAGCAGGGAATACAGAATGAAAAGTGCTGGAGTCCAAAACTTTGGTGAACAGATTTCTAGTTTTACTTAGCTATCTTTAAGAAAAGAATTAAAAAAAAAATCCCTCAGGTTAAGGGGAAGTTGAGAACAGCTGAGATAGACCCAGTATGGTAAAAAATTACAGTGTGAACAAGAAAAAGGCACCATCCTCTCTAATCCTGCCTGATTTACAATCTCTGTCACTCCTGAATTTAACCTGTTGTACTAAAAGGAGCTGCTGAAATTGGAGACAGCTTTTCAATGGTATTCTAAGGACCTTGGAATCAATCAAAAAAGCAAACCAATCCCAAACAAAATCAACCAGCTATTAAGTCTACATAACCTATATCCAAAGTTAGAGTTCAACCGACACCTCAGGGAAAGACAGAAATATTTTGCTCCCAATTTGGTCTCTGGGCACTGTCATATCTTGTACAGTATCTGACTCTTTCAGAAATGACATTTTCATGTCATAAAATCTAATTGATAGGCACTTTCAAGTGCTATTTTTAGAGATAACATCCAAGACTAACTAATGCAATACACTAAGAAGTTTATATGAAGTTAAATCAAGCTGTCCTGCCTCTGTTCAAGTCCTGCTTTTCTTGACAATAATACACAATAACAGCAACATTCCTCAGATTGGAAGTTTATGACCCTCATCTTTGCCTGAACTGTGCCTTCACTTGAAACAATATTTACCATTGACTTAAAAGCCAAGAGTTCTCCTGTGCCAGGAGAAAAAAAATGTGTGTTTTGTTTAGTTATCCTGGACCCCCCGATCTCTGGATTATGTATCATTGTGCAGTTGATACAAGATCAGATCAGTCACATTTTCTGTGACTTCAGAGTCAACCTTCTCATTTTGTTTGGAGGAGCACACCAGGCTGAATAAAGAAAAATGCTATTCCGGGCTCATTTCAGTCTTTCACCTTTCATGGGTTTATCCTTGTATTTTCTGTCAGATTTCACCTTTTCTCACATTCCACCAGGAAACTTTGATACACAATTTTTACTTTTTATCCTCAAATGACTTCAAAAACCCTGACTACAAGTAGTCTTCTACTACAAGCCTCTTCTCTGCAATACAAACCAAAAAGTGAAGTAGCTCTGCCTCATTCAGCCCCACGTGGCTCAGGTAGGTTTGTGGCTTTCTTTCCTCATGAAATCCAAGGTCAAGGTTCTCTCATGGATTTTCTTCTGATTTATCTTTCTGTTTGCATTGTTGGTGGGTTTGTACACCTGCCTGTAAGGACTCCTTACACAGACTGCAAAACATTTAGCAAACAATGCTATGCTCTAGATGTGTCAGATTTTAAGGAGAGGGGTGGGATATTTTTCATATTTTGAAATAGAAACCGATACATTTGCCATGAAGTGTTTTCTACTACAGCATGGCTTCACAATCCATCCCTCTGAAATTGCCTTGAACTTGAACAAAGGAATTAAAAGTGCAAGCAGATAAACTTCTCAACAAACTTAACTTGACCGAATTTACGCGCATTGACTTCTTTAGTAAAGGGTCAGTCAACATAATTATGCCAAGGATTCAGGATATAATGAATAAACTGCTCCTTGTGGAATTTTTCTTGCCCTAAATATTTTTAAGACATCTCAGGTGCATTAATATTCATAAAAGCATTGAAAGCGAGCCTTGCAATCTGATTGTTTTGGGAGGGTAAACAAAATTCAGACTTTTGTTGTTGTTGTTGCTCCAGTATTGGGAATCTCCTCATCCACTTTGATCATACAAAATTGACATCCTAACAACTTCTACTAACTGATTCAGCAGGAAAAAACTCCAGATATTCCTTTGCTCAACAGGCATGGCACTTTTCAGGGTGCCCTCATTTCTTTGGAGCTGGATCCAGCCAAGATCCCCAATTTCCCAGAGTGCTCTGGGAAAGACCCACAAAGCCAAGAGCATCAGCAATGAGCCACCAAGAATACTCTTCCAGTTCCTTCAGTATCAATGTGTCTTCAAGCATGTTGTATCTGCATCATGTCTTCTCCATCCCAGCTACCCAAAATAAATAGTTAAAGCAAAAACCAGCCTTTCACCTCCCTTAAAAATGCCCACAGAACAAGAAGGGGCATCCCGATGGCTCAGCTGGACTTCGGGAAAGGAATTTCTATATGGAAATACAAGGTACTGATGTTAGTATAGCTCAAAATCCATGTATTCCTCAGCTACTTAATAATTTCTCCCAGACATCGTTAGAAATAGGATTCAGAAAAAAAGGTCTATTGAAATGTGAGACACAAAAGTGGTTTTTAGGAGTCCTAATCACACATCCATAGCAGGACACATGACAAATGATTCAGCAGGTTGTCAGGAAAAAGGACATCACAGTTAACTTCCTATTGACCTACAATAGAGTAGTTTCCATCAGAAAACAGTATGAGCAGTAATTTTAAGTCAAGCTGGCAGATCTAAGTCCAAATCATCACAAACTTCAAACCTAAGTATTTAAGGGTTATATTAAATAGCCTCAAGAGAGCTCTCAAACATCTTCATCTCTTTTCCACTCAGCAAATACACTAAGGGGAAATGTTCAAAGAAAATTAAAATTTAAAAACAACAACAACAAAAAAAGGCTTAAATCTGTACATTATACTGGTAAAAAAAAATAAAATAAAAGAAAACAAAGTCATGAGGATAAAAGTGTCAAAAGTAGCCTGAGGTCTGGCAGCTGACAGCAGTAACCTGTAGGGAAGTCAGTTGGGAAGCTCTCCAGCATCATTCTGGCACAGAGCAGTCCCTTTAAAATGGCAATTCACCCTAACTTCAGCCTTCCAGCCAGTAGCTGGAAATATTTATCACACAACAAGAAATAAACAAAATTTTATTTAAATCAACGTGAATCGTTGAGAACAGTGAAGCTGCAGTTCATGCACGTGACCTTGCTACCAGATACATAATTTTTTCTGATGAAATGGGGTGTATCTTCCTAATGTCTTGTCAGGTGCTCTGCAGTTCTGGCTTATCTGAAATTCCACCCTTGGGACTGGCTGTGAAAACAAGGAATAGACTGTAACAAAGTCAATCTTCATTGTGCTCCGGCTCTTCCTTTGGAAAGGTCAGTGCCCTTCCAGCATGTTAGTTATGTTTTTAATTTGTTACCACTGCTATTCAAAAAATAAGCCATTTTCTTTCACACAGCTGTAACAACCACCAGAAATAAAAACAATAAACAGATGGCAGAGCACAGTCTAAAGGGTTTGGTTCAGCTATTGTACATGCAGCCATCTCCATTTTACATAGATATTCCATAAAGTTAAAAAGGGTTAGCTTACATTTTAAAAATATTCTGTCTGCAGACAAAAAACTCAAGATCTGCTCAAGATCCAAGCTCTTCAGAGCCTTGCTATGCTGCACTTTCTTATTATTTTTAGTGCTGATTTTTGAAAGAAGTGAGGATGTAAATAGGGGTGAGAGGAATCATCAGAGCACATGAGTTTCAGATTGCAAAGCTCGCCCTTGACAGTGTTAGAAAGAATTCCATTTCAGCTGGATTCCTTTATGCTAACACAAAGCCCTCAAGACAAACAGAATTATATATACACAATTCAAAAAAGAATATGATGCTATTATCCTAATTTGAAAATGAAGCTGTCAATAAAAGAGAAAAAAACAACTGGGATGAAATCAGAGTAAGAAACAACAAATGAACTCTGCATTTTTATTTTCATCTCTTCTCTATGGTAAAAATGGTGAGAATTTCTTTTATTGCAGCTAGAACACTTCGATAAAAGTGTTTTCACTTTCTCTCATTATTCTTCCAAAAGGAAAATATCTATTCCACTGTTGTAAATAACTCAGGTTTCTCAGGTCTCCTCGTGCTACAAATGCTTCTGCCCTGCAAGTTCCTACAGCTACAGATATAGATGGACACAAAGAACTTGGATATCACTGAGCAAATCTTCACTGTTCTGTGTCAACCTACTCCTGACAGCCTCTGGGTGTGCATCACTTTACATAAAGGGAATCTACACAAAGGAGAACAGAGATAAGAGACACAAACTGAAAAAAAACCCGGCGCTGGAGACTGTAAATTACCGATCTTTATTCTCCTAAGAGCCACCTTATTGGCCACTGCTTTGTATTCAACAGCTTGCTCATTAACCCCCTGAAAATACTGTGTAATAAGGAATTAGCTTTGTATTTGCCACCAATTACTGCAAGCTGGGAGCAGAAGCCTGTCAGCAAAATCTGTGGGGTTTTTTTTTTTGAATGGACAAAGCAAAATTGCAATGGTCTTCTGCCTTCCTGAGATCAGCTGAATCAGTTCAGCTGTTTAAGGCCTTTCACCAAGGTTACCTTAAGAAAAAATGTACAGAAGAGCCAAAAATTCCAACAAGATCAGCTGATACTGGATGTACGGAAGTTGTCTGTGCAACTGGAGTCAAATTTAGCCCAGAATTTTTAAGGAGGTATTTAGAACTCCTTCTGATAAACTGCACCGTGTGCATGCATCTACTGCACAAGCTTGCCACAAGCAGACAATTAAAAACACAGCAAACTTGCAGGATCAGCCTTCTGTCCTCTCCACATTTGTGAGAGATCTGAGTTTGTGCCTGGTCAGCACTTTGCTAATTAACTGTATTCTGACTATTCTGCAGAAATGATATTTTAGCCTGTAACATATCATGGTCAAGTAATATTATGGTCAAGTAAACCTGCACTGCAAAATGGTAAAGTCACTGTCAGTCTGCTGCTTCTCTACCCTGAGAAAGCTCAGAAGGAGCCCAAATGTTGATTATATCAATATGATGCCCTTTCTCAATATGAAGGACTTGTAGCAGAGTTTAGTATTTCAGTATTTGAACACACAACGAAATCTCAAGCCAATAAAATTAAAACACAGGTGTCTAATGAGAGATATTTAAGTAATATCTCATGACTAAGATGAGTTTAATCCAACTTTTACCGGGTTGCTCTAACAAAAAAACCAAACTTCCAGTCTGCTTGCTTAAAAAGGAAGATGCTTTGTGCTTGCAATTCACAATCAGAAAAGTAATATTCATTGGACTGGTGCTTGGAGCAGGTCCTTCAGGACAGTTCTTATTAAAACTTAATGGATGTTTGTTTGTTTGTTTTGTTGTTGTTGTTTTTTTGTTTTGTTTTGGTTTGGGTTTTTTTGCTTCTATTTTATTGGCTCAGAACAGAGGTCAGTATATGAAGTATGGATGTTTTCCTCCTTTACAGTCTCTTAACATATTCTAGTCTGATTGTAAAATAGTTCTTCACCCAGTGATTCTGGGTTTATGTATTTAGATTCTGTGCTAAAAGTTCAGCATATAAAGGGTGGAAAGAGAATTTCCCACATTTTAAAGCAGCCCAAACAATATTTGGGGCAAGCTCGTGCATTCACTGAAAGCAGAAACAAAACCCTGACACAACACAGGGGCTGGAAGCTGAAGGATAAATTATGCTTGCTGTGTTTTTCTGAATTGAATCCTGCCTGCATGATCAGCAGCATTCAGACTCTCAGCAGGAAGTCTCCAAAAGAGAGGGAAAACTAGGCAGGAGGCTTTAAAGAAAGCACAGAGAAATGCACTGAAGGAAAATTCTAGTTGAGAAGTGAAATTGGTTAAATTGCCTACAGCAAGCCTGTGCAGAAGAAGGGTCCACACTGATTTCCCTGCTTTGAGGGGTGGAGAGAAAAGCTTTGCAGAGCATGAAAAGCAAAAGGCTGTACGGAAAACTTGTTCATTATGGACAATTTCTTCACAGATAATCTGCTTTGGAATGAGACAGAACGAGGGAGGCACAGAAGAAACCACTGAGAGAGAGTGAAGGGATGCATTTGGAGGAATCAGTCAGCAAAAGAGCCACCAAAAGCTCATGCAACAACAAGCTAATGGGAACAGAAGATACACCCTTGTCTGGGCCTGAAAGCAAGGATTGGGAATGGCAGAACTGGAAGTGTCTCCCATTATCAAGTTCACCCAGAAGACAGGAGACATTTCTGCTTCACCATTACTAGCCAGCAGGAGCTTGAAAGTATTCAAGGTTGGATTAATTATGATTTTTTTTTTTTTAAGCCAGATCATGACTGGGAGGTGGGAGGAGTAAGCTAAACTCAAAAGCAGCTACAGAAGGGAAATGAACAGCAGCCCTCTGAAATTACTCAGAAAGAAAAGCAGGAGCTGCATTCTGAGGCAGCTGTTTTTGAATTAAACTGAGCATTCACCTAAAGACTGGGTCAGGTGCTGGTCCAGGCTTTAATGCATATCCCCATCTGAGAGCATTTCTTTTATCAGAATAGATGGAGCCAAGGAGCCCAAATCTCTTCAGCAGCTAACCTGAGAGGACCTCAGCCTAACTCCCTTCATGCAGGTGATCTGCTCCTCCCTCAGGAGCACACCACCGCCTTCCTCTGCCACAGGACCAGGGATTGTTCTCCCCAGATACCAGGACCATTTTTCAAATGGTAGAATTTTAAAACTGTCTTCCAGGCACCATAAAAATGTCAATCTTTGTGTAAGGCACCATCTGACTAATTTGTCTCTAGGCAGTTCAGCTGTACAGAAAGGGCAGAACAAATGTCTGGGCCAGAGTAGAGGAGACAAAATACAGTTAAGGACAGACCACTGAACTTCTCAGATTTCCTTTGTCTTCTGCACAATTTCACTACAGATCATGTGCTAAGGATAATGCTCAAAGGTGTTGGAAATCACCCATTAATTTAATGTATGACACTTGCTAAGGGTGGCTCTCTTCAGAATGGAGACACAGCTGTGGAGACAACCAAAGCTTTAGGCTGGACCTGCAACTCAGCTGTAACCAAGAGTGCTCAATTTAATTTTCAAAAGATCTTTTCCTTGTGTAGTGCACAGAGCTAATTTCCCTATTAGCCTGATTTCTGAACTTGCTCGGAACACTGAGAACTAACTTAAATTCCACTGTGTTTGTGAACAACTCTTAAAATGAAGGAAAAACTATTTTTTCCAGGATTGGACACTGATGCCATCAAACAATACATCTGGCCTTTAAAGGATTACTTTTTTTTTCAGTATTACCTCAATATTGAGTTCCTTCTAACCTGCTTTTTTGCCTCTCTGTTTTGATGAAGAAAAGCAAGTACAAAATCTGAAGAATGAATCACAACTGAGTTTGAATGTAAAGATGTCACCTTCTACAGAAAACATGCTTACTTTTAAAACCAGCTCCTTTGAGATAAGATAATAAGTTTCTAATGACCTAATTAATTTTACACTAAGTGTGTTTTGCAAATGTACAAAGTTAGACAGCAAATTCTTGTCTGTGCTTTGGTAAGAAATGGCTGTCTCCAAACAAATCTCCAAACTCAAATGTACAGTAATTCATGCTGACAGTTTATTCTAATTACAGCTGAATATAATGGTTCAGCTGAGATGCCAAAATTCTCTGCAAATAACACTTTGCTAGACAGTAAATAAAATAAAACAAATTATTAATCCAAATTATTTTAGCTGAGACTTTGGGTTTTTCTAAACACATGAAGCTACTGAAAGGCATAATATAACTGATGGGATTATCTGATTGGGAAATTTAGAAGAAAATTTTTCCAGTAAAAGTAACAGACATATGTTTATTCAAATTTTATTCAAATTAACACAGATCTCATAATACTGACAACCTTTTTTTTTTTTTTTTTCCTGGATTCTCTGAAATTGTAATGGGGAAAATTATCATCAACTGAGAAAAAAAAAACACTAAGGTATTTGTTCTTCCCTCTCTCTGACCATGCAGATTCTGGTCTGGCAAAATGGATTTCAGGTGTTGGTTAACTCTTGGTTCAGAACCAGGGTAAATTGTCTTTATTCATTGCTCTATATCAAAAATTCCTCTTACCTGTGTTTTAGGTACATTCCAGAACACCCCAGTAACACAGAGACATCAAAGTAGAACAACCAAGAAATGCAGCACCTCAGACAAGGGGCTTTTTCACAAGCAGATTATATGAAAATTACAGCTTTAGGGCAAGCAGCAGAGCTGAATGTTAAACAGATTTTATATATTCTTTAATATTTATATATATATAATTTTTTTAATGTCTAAGCAAACTACTGTCTACCTAGACAAAAACGGTTTTGGAAAACACATAAAAATAAGTATAAATTGAATATATATAATAAATATGTAATGCACATTAAGAAAGGCAAAAAGGAGATTTTACATGTTAATAACTTTTATGGAAATAAACAAATATTCCACAGGAACATGTAGAATATTTCATACATAAGGAGAAGCAAAGATTGAGCTGTTTTTAATTTGTTGCTTTTAGAGAGACTGAACATTCCACATCTGTATTTGAGATTTTTAAAACTTTAGAGGATTCAAAATGTGGAGACTTTGGAATCAACGCTTAAAATAATAATGGCATGAAAATAAAGGGAAAATAAAAAGCCAATAAAATAAAAAATAAAGGTTAAAATGTAATAATAATTTTAAAAAAAGGCAGAAAATGCAGGTGTGAGAACTGGTACCCAAACCAACATGGGTTGGAAGTATAGGAACAGCACCACCATATATATTTTAAGCATTTTTTTAAAAAGACCCCCATTCTTTCAACAGAGAACAAAAGCTCAAATTCATTACACTGGAAGAGCCCCTCCTTTTTCATATTGGCTCCCTGCAAAAAAGAATATTCACTATAAAAAGGCAGAAAAATTCTGTAGGATAATATGAATGAGACATGTAGTTAATCTACTAAGATACCATTAAGAAGTGAGCTGATGTTCAGCCAACTAATTACCCATTCATTAAAACAGAACCATAAATGACATTTCCAACATATTACAAAACCCCTCTGTAGTAATATTTTCCCATCTACATCTATTCTGACATTTATATTCCATGTCTCTTTCATAATTATTTCAAATAATTCCTCTGACATAT
Organism: Phylloscopus trochilus trochilus; assembly: GCA_016584745.2. NCBI lineage: Eukaryota > Metazoa > Chordata > Aves > Passeriformes > Phylloscopidae > Phylloscopus > Phylloscopus trochilus. Next base: position 27,939,549 of record WQNJ02000015.1, read on the forward strand.
TGAGGGGAAAATAGCTTAAAAAGAGATTACTTACCACCTACCAATGGTTCACAAAGAAAGAAGCAGGACAAAGTAATTATGTTGGGGTATTAATTTAGAATTGATATGCTTCTAGTCCCTAATAATCACTATTGTGTTTTAACTTTTCCATGAAAATTTCAAGGGGCTTTAAATTATTTGCCCACACCTTTAACTCAAGATTCACCCTTCCAAAAAATGAGCAGAAGTGAAATTCACTCATCTGGTTCACAGGAAGTGATACAGCACTGATAAATTGGCATTAAAAACAAATTACTAAATCCAGAGCTGGTGTTTCCGTGCTTCAGCTCTGCTGTTGGTCACCAGAAAAGGGAAGAGGGGAGAGGGGTGCACAGACACCTCCAGACAGAAACAAACGTGGAGAGAAACAAACCAACCAAATGAGAACTTGATCCTCAGTACAAATGGATATTTGTTGTGTGTTCACTCAGGCACTCCCTGCACCTCTTTGGCTGGTAAGTAGCAAAACCACAAGAGCTGACAGTTTGCTGGAAGTGGTACAAGCTCTGGGATATTTAGGCCAACAATAATCTGATGTCCTCTGAAGGACTTAGGAGTGGCTTGTTTCAGCACGTTTTCACATCAAGATTTTTTTTTTTGTATAAAGATTATTTCTTGGCTATAACACTGCCACATTTTTAATTTCTTATTATAATTAATAAATAAGTAAATAACATTTCTGTTTCACCCACTGGTCCATGTTCTGCCTTCCAAACTGCACTTTGTTTGAGCAGCCTTTTCCATCTTTGCATCTTTTATCTTACAGTTCCTGTCCTTATCCCTCTCCCACTACACATTTTTCTGACCTAACTTCTAATTCATATTTAAAATCCATCAAATTTTGTGCTGATCCTAGATCAAGAAAACTTATTCACTGAAAGGAAAACAAATCAACCAACCAACCAACCAACCAAACAAACACACCCCCCCCAAAAAAGCAACCAACCAAAAAAAAAAAACCAACCAAACCCCCCCCCAAAAAAAAAAAAAAAAAAACCCCACCAAAAAAAAAACACAAACCAAAAAAAAACCAAAAACACCCAACCAAAACACACACAAAAAAACTAAAGAAAGTAAAGAAAACCAGGTCAAAGCCAGCAAAGCATTGCAGCACACATCTGATGAGATAACGACTTCTCAAAGATAAAATAGATTAAATGGCCCCAACACAGGTTTGCAGCCCTGCAAATGCTCTCAGTGCCATAAAAAGAAAAAAAAAAATAGGTGGGATGCCACAGATTTATCATGTGCTGTTTGGGGATAAAAGAAGCTCCATCTGATACTGAAGCTTGAGCTCACACTGCATCTACAAAGAACTGACCTACATTACCAGGAGGATGCCTCATCTCTCCTAAAGATCCCTTTCCTTTTATTTTATAACATTACCAAACTCGCATGAGCCAGAAAACAGATTGGTCAAGTGACTGGAACAGCTGACATGTCCCTGGGTAAAAAAGTGACCTTCCTGATGCCACTTCAGCTGCACTGGTCAGCACCCACACGATTTCTGGAGGCTGCAGCAGGGCTGGGTGTAGAACAAAGCCTGAGGTTCCTGCCAAATGCCAGATTTAGTCTGCACCCTGGGCTGAAGTCAGCTCCTTCTGAAACACCAGCAAGCAGGTAGGATCACAGGACAGATGCTAGCAACTTGGCAAGCATATGGGAAAGAAAGGGAAGAAAAAAGATCTTTAGATGCAAAGGCTGCTAAAGGTTTCACTTCCCAAAAGAAGAAGGTGGGATTTCTGCAGAAGCACCTGACTCTGCAGATCCTCACAGTGCACCCACTCTGGGAGGGTCACACAGGCACTGCTTTCTGATGCCTTGGGAAGGCTGACCTGGAACACAGACTGGACACAGCTAGAGAATAAAGTAGAGATTTATTGAAAGGCCTTTAGGGTACACCTTGGGCAGGACAGAGCCTGGTCAGGGCTACACCCAAGGTGGACCCAAAATGGCCACAAAATGGACAAATGGTCACGAGGTCTCACACTTTGATCAGTTTGGGTCCATTTGCAAATTGGGGTTTGATTGTCCAATTACAGCTTTGGGTTGTGAGGTCCCATCCTTCTTGTTCTTCCCTCCAGCCACCCTTGGTTGTGCTTTTAGGCTGGAAGCTGCCCTTGGTGTGCAGCAGGAACAGGATTTGTTTTGTGTCCCTGCTCTGTGCAGAGCTGAGTGACCCTGAATGTGAGGCTGAGAGCTGCCCCTCTGGGCAGCACAGAGTCTGAAAAACACCAAAACTCAGACTTAAGGCATCACTCTCACCAACACTTAACAAGCAAATATTGAGCCTTCTAAAATAGATGCAAACCTCCAAAGTTAATTTTGTGACCTGCTGTCCATGTTCAACATTTCGTTTTAAGAAAACTTTCTAAGGTATACAAGTGTTAGAAATCCACACTCAGAAGTGCAGAATGGACACAGATACAAAAAACTCAAAGAACTTTGTCCTGAATTAAAGGTATTAGGCTTGTCCAAAAAAAAAAAAAAAAAAAAAAAAACCAACAAAAGAACACCAAATCAACAAACAAAAAGAACACATACACACACAAAACAAAACACAACACCAACCAAACCAAGAAAACCCTGAACCAAACCAAAGCAACAAACAAACCAACCAAAAAAAAAAAAAAAAAAAAGCAAACCAAGAAACCAAAATACACACATTAAAAAAAAAAAAAACCAACCAGCAAACCACAACTCAAAATTTGTAGTTTCCACCAGAAAAACCAAGGTGAAGGACAAAGACATTAAAGTAAAAGTTTGGTTTTTGTTTTTCTTGTTTGTATACAACATCAAATTAGATGTTAAATTAGATGTGGCCAAGGACAATATATTGGTGGCGAGAGAGAGCTTGCAATGTTCTCTGGTTTCCTAGTTCTCTGTAAAATGAGAAACATGGAACCAGCCAAAGCCTGTTCCATTTCCCTCATCCAGCCCAGTGGATGGAGATCCAGGACTGGAAGGAACATTCTGGATTAACCTGAACAAATCTCAGAAAGAGGATACAGATCAGCACAATCCCTGAAAATTCTGCTTCCCATTCAGAAACATCCAAAAGATTCATGGCTCTAGAGAGATACAGATAATTTAACACATCTAAAGAGAAAAATACAGACAAATCCCTCAAAAAAACTTTATGAAGTAATCTCCAAGATTTAAGCAATGCCTCACAATCATTTGTAATAGATTCTCACATAGATTTTATTTTTTTTCTCCTCTGAAAAATATTTTTTACATTGGCTTTAACATATTTATAGGTCCCCACATAGACATAATTTACTTCAACCTGTTAGGGGAGCTTTTCCTACAAAAATGGGGTGATCAAATGTTCAAAATATGGGTCAGGATCATCCACTGGTGTACTTTCATTTCCTTGGTGGGAAGCTCTCACCAAGTAAGTATTTCCAAAATAAATCATTCTGTGACAAAGTCACTAATATGAAAAAATAGTCACAGTATCCTCTTTAAAGCACATGGCATTTAGTTTGCATTCTAATTACAGAAATTTCTACCACAGTAATTTAAAGGAAAAAAAAATATTTTTCACATTGTGCAGAAGTTTGTTTTTTTCTTTTTTCTTTTTTCCCCGAATTGCACATATTGACACAGCTTCACCCAGGACTTAAGGACGGCTCTCTTCGAAATAAATTGGTACTAAACAAAACGTGTTTACTCCCTGTGTATGAAAGTGCATTGTTGAAAACAGAATGTGAGCAACTTGGAACAAATTTTTAGAGCAGATGCACGGGGTAGTGCCGTTAAATAGCGAGGCTTTTAAGGCTCTTCAAAGCACCAGTCCTGCAGGCAGTGGGAATGCAGCACCAAGATAAAATACCTATCAGTGGCACTACAGTTTGCAGCAAAAAAAATAATTGATGGGGAGTTGGGCAGAGTGGATTATAAATTGCAGGGTTCAGGCAGTCATTTCTGCTCTGGTCAATGTAGATATTAGATATAAAGACAGTTCCTGGTGCAATAGAGGGGAGAATAGCCCACTAACTAGGAGGATTGTATTTTATTGATTGGTAAGAGATAAAACACCTATATTATCCCAAATTAGTTTTTACTGCATTAAGGAAAAAAAAAAATCTCTTTCTGCAAACCCTGCATCAAATATTAATCAAGCAATAATTAAAGGGGATAAAGAAAACTGTCCTGATATCTCCCTTGCAATCATTTTCTCGGTGTGTAAAATAAGCCAAGCATGACTGAATAAAACTGCAGCGCTCTAATACTGTATTTTTTAAATTTTAATGTTCTTTTTTATTCCTAAACCCTTATTAGAAATACCACTCTCAATTGGTAACTTCTGGTAGTCTATGGAAGGAGAGTGTTGCTCATCCACTCAGTGCAGTGAGATTGGAGAGCAGGACCAATCCAGTGAAGCAAGGCTTTAGATTCCTCTTTGGTGTTACCTGAACCATTCCCCTTTCACTGCAGGATTTTTTTTAATTATGTTTCTATGACAAAATAGCAAGGTCAGAGAGAGCCAGATACAAAAGAGCATTTACTTCTCCACTCAGTCAGCAGTTACAAACATGCTTAAGTACTTTTTTAAAGGCAAGAACTTCTTAACCAGATGCTTGAAGGACTCCTGGCCTACTGAGGGGTGCACAATTAAGCAGTCAAGATGCAATTATGAACTCAGGTTCTGCAGCTTCTGTGCTGGACTCTGCCAGTGACTACTTCATTACCTGTTAATAAATTATTGCAGGTACAGTGGGCTGTTAGATTAATTGTGGTTAATGGGAAGTTCATGTTTGACATCACAACCAAGAGGGATCTTTAACGTACAATAGATAAAGTAATAAATATCAGAAAAAAAGTCTTAAGGGGTTGCTGTTTTAATTATCTTAGTTCCTTTGATTTGCACTCTGGAATCCAACTAAATCCTCCTTTTGACATTTATGGATATCTTGCCAATGGTATACACCCATGGACTGGCTTTTGCAGATCATGTTACCAGAAAAAAAACCCAAAAGATTTCATGATTTCAATTACAAATTCTTTTGAAAGACTCAAGGACAGAGAAGCTATAGCTTGTTACAAAGCTTGTAGGCTGAGTGAGAGTGGAGCTCTCAGCCTGGTAAAGAAGTCACGGTTATCTTTACATGTGTTCCAAGCATCTGATTTGAGAACTAAATATATGAATTACCTATGCACTTAGTCCTCTCCAGAATCGGGATCTTAATATGACAAATACCTGAAAAATAATTTTCAGAATTATTGGTGCTGAAGGAAAAAAAAAAAGAAAAAAGTGCCATAAAGATGCTTGTTCCATAATTAGTTCAGGATTTGTGTTGTTTTCAGAGATCACAGTTGATGGCCAGCACGTGTCCTGGCTAACCTGCACTTCAAAGACAAGAGTGGGTTTCATTTAGTTTGAACCTCCCCCTCTCAGTGTACTAAATTTAAATAATACATAATTCTCACAGCTCTGAGAAAAAGCAGCAATGAGGCAGCAGTCAGAGCCAGAAGGATCCCTGCTCCTGGACTGTGGGACTCTTGCTGGCTCAGAAGTCAAAGAGACCAACCCTGGCTCATTAACAGCCAAACTGGCAGCCTGACAAGATCCTGCATTTCCCAGCTCTGCGCTCCTCCAGCAGCCAGTGGGGAACTTTGCTGCTCAGGGAATTTCTACAATTTGCCTTCCATCCAATCACCTCTACTGAGAAACATCAAAGCCCCGTGAAACGCAGAGATGGTTTTCCTACAGACTTGCACAGCCCTAAACTTTTCCATGAATTATGCCTTGTTCCCACCTCTGAGATCAAACAATATTGTGTTTGGGAGAGAATCTTTCCAAAATTCTGTTATGGCTGCAAACAGATGATGTCCATGGAGCTGAACAAAGCTGCCCCTGCACTGCAGAGAGATTTGGCTGGGGATCCACTTAGGCCAGGACAATTCTGTTATTTCCCCCTCTGGTCAGTTGAAAGCAGGCTGCCCAACAAGCTAAAAAGTTCTCTTCAAAAGAGCAAGAAAAAGAAGCAGATGGCCCTGAATGAGGATATCATACTTCAAGAAAATGAGTTATTGAAAATGAAAACCATAGAGTTAAATCTGAGGAAATAAAACACTTTACCTTTGCATGGATGTAATTTAAAGGCTCCATAAAAGACCTGAAACAAACATTGAGGAGATAGAAAAATAGGCTCTAACCCAGTGACCAGAAACCCTCTCTATCTACTTTCAGAGCACTTAGTTTGTAGCACATAAAATATTGAGCTGAAAGAGAACTACTGATGTAGATGTAATGGATGTGTAAGCAAACTTACTTTTTGTGTACATCTTAAAAGTAATTTAGAGATCATATGTTGGGAATTGCTGAATCTAATTTTTAGCCTGGAGCAAATTTTTATAGCTAAATATCAAAATCCAATGATAAGGGCTTCTAATGGTCAGACTTAACTACTTTTCTGCAGCCAGGTATTCTAAATATCCCAGCTTACCTTTCTCAGAGCTGATTCCACAAAAGAGGCCCTTCACCTTCTTCACATAAACTCTAAATTTCTGCAATTTGAAATTAGGCATTATTTGGAGACATTTAAATCTCATCTGTTTTAATGGAGAGCATGTGTTCATTTTCTTTCAAACTACCTTTGAAAGGATCACAAGCAAGTAATTAAAACTATTAGTTGACATTTCAATCCTCAACAGCTCTATCTAGACTAAAATTGTTCTCTTTAGAAATGGTAAAGATATTCAAAACAAATAATTGCAAGTTGCTGAGAAAATAGAAACTCTGAGTGCTCTTCATCTCATTCACATAAAACTAACTTCTCTTGACCTCTCAGTTTAAAAACAACACCTTTTTTTTTGTAGTTGATGTAAAACGAAGTACAAAAGTGCCCATGCTTTTAACAAATGGAGGCAGAAGAGCAAACATAATTTTTTGTGCCTAATAGAAACCAGTATTCCCATTCCTGATGACCAACTCAGAAGAAAAATGCTGCTACTCTCTGGTGTCACTCATTCAGAGAAAGGAGTTCTTCAGAAATGTCGCTATGAAAATGTTTGCAAAAAACTTGTTGCCCATTCCACAAGGAACTGTATTCTTTTAATCCTGGATAGGTCAAAGGAATTGGCAATAAGTCAGGGACAACCTAGGAGCAGAGTTCTGCCTCCTGCAGGCAAAAACCCCCCACAAAATAACCCAACCAGGACACACACACCATGTGTCTTGCATGCTGTAAGATTTCCATGGATAGCAAATCTTGGCTCTCCCTCCTTTTTAACTTGGTGTCCCAGGCCAGGGGCAGAACAGGAAATAAATCCAAGACTTCCTCACTGTCAGTTGTGTCACACACAGAACATTCCAAGTGTTGCCAGCTGATTGAGATATTCTCTGAAACCCTTCCCTGAACACCCATAAATTGATGAAAAGCATCAGCACAGTAGGCCAAAGAATCAGCTGGCATAAATAGGAATAGAATTTTTGGACTTGCATTCTTTTGATTTAATCCTATCTATTGAGCACATAGAAATTACTGCCTCAATTTTTCCATTAACTGCTGTGGACTAATTGCACTGCTATGGTTTATAATCAGCAGAAGGTACAGTTTAAGCAACAGTATGATAGAGTACACCTCCTTAACACTTGAAAAGGAAAGAAAAATAACAAAATCTAATAAATTATAAAAGGACTGAATTACATATCTGTCATTTAAATGGTTAAGATGATAAATCACTGAAATCCAATGTTAACTAAAAAAATAATATTTTTTCAGTGATTTAAGTGTGTTGATTGCAGAATTAATTGTATTTGCATAGTAAAGTTTAAGTACTAGAAACTGCAAAAGGAGAAATCCTGAATATCTATTGTGTTAATTATGATTGCAGACTATTGGGAGAAATGAAAAGATCAGTCTTTTCCCCTTTATTTTCTTTAGTATGTGCTTTTCTGTGCACACTGGTAAGATGAGAGCTCCAGTTGCTATAACAACTTAACTCTCTATTATAATCAACAATCATCTAAGTTTAATTGCTATCCTGCCCTTCTAAACCAACATATTCAACAGCAATTCTATGAATTCCATGAATTTTGCTACTAAAATCTGTCCAACATCTCAAAACAAGCTGGAGTATTCTCACCCATCTGAGTTAGCCCCAAGTTGTCTTCCCCTTCCTTATTGTGGCAATGAACCATTCCAAATGTTTTACTCTGTCCATGAGAACATGTCCTTGGACATTCTGATTAAATCCAAAACTGAATAGGAAGCAGAAATGAAACTCTATGAAACAACATAAATTAAAACAGGAATTCAAAATTTCTTTTTTTTTCTGAAATATATTAAATATTTTTTTTCTGTCATATAAATATCCCTACATTGTACAAAATAAATTCTAATTAGCTTACAACAAGAGTTAAGTCAGACATAAAAAATAAAGTAATGGGAAGAGAGGATAGAACGCTCAATGAACTTCAAAATTTATTCTTGGTCTCACTAATGTTTTCTTTAAGTAATCAACAAAATCGTATTTGAAAAATGGGAAATTTGTTACCATTCTTCAAATGTTCTGTATTTCAGACCCTGTGGGCTCAGAATAAAAATAAGCCTTATCATTTTACCCATTAATTATGATGCCTGGTAAGTGACAGCAGAAACAATCAGAGCAGAAGAGAAAAAAAGAATCAGCATCAAATAAACCATGGTTAAACAGAGGCTAAAAGAAGTTGGTTTGTTTTTTTTTTTTTTACATAAGGTAGGAAAGATAAATAAGTGATGCAGCATTAACAGAGATAATTGATTTTTTCTGAACAAAAATAAGCCAGGCTCAAATTGTACTTGAACTCATGGACTTTTGCAATCACTGTTTCCTTCCTCATGCCCTAAATCTATTTTATAGTCCAGAAATTTGCAAATAATGCAGCAGCAGCCCAGAGCAACACCAAAAACATCAGGTGCATGACCCCACTTTCATTTATAGCACAAGGAGAGATCCCAGAAAACAATTTCAATGCAATAGTGGAAACTAAACCAAAGCATAAAGCTTGATAGCACAAATGATTCAGCCCCAGCCAAAACTTCTGGCAAAGTATTAATTTGTTAACTACACCTACTGTAGGTGTAGTTAACAAATTACACTACAGTCTCTTACAGTGAAAAAGGGGCAGATGAGTGAGAAAAATCAGAAAGGAATTTTTTTGCCTGCAAAAATTCTGTTTGCAGGAAATTGCCTGCGAGAATTTCCCAGTGCATGATCCTATCAGGCTGCAGAAAAATCAAAACTGTACTGGCATTTAACATCTATTCAAGCCCTTTTATATATTGATTTGTTTCACCAATTATAATGAATATTTACCATTAATTAATATTATTTATATATATATAAATGCATAAGGACTTTGTCCAGAAGTCATAGCACTGTGAAAACAAATTGTACTGAATTTTTTGGACAGAGACTGAATAGTTCTTTTATCAGAAATCAACAATTCTAAAACACAATAATGAAATAAGAACAACTGGTAGTCTCTGCTGAGGCCCACTTTGCAGAATTGCAGCACTGAAGAAACGCAATGAGCGTTGACTTCTGCTCCAAAGCAGCATTTCACAACACAGCACAAAACTGCCTTTCCTTTGATCTTAGTTTATTAGATCCAGATCAGAGACCAGAATGAGCTATTTATCTTTAAGAAGTAATATCTTTTTGATTATGTGTCGCAGCAGAAACCTTATCTTTGTCTGGGAAGTCCGGGACTAATGACGACAACATCAGAAGCCTCGTGAACCTTGACAGTGGCTCAGCCAATTACGGGATGAAGGATGAAGATGGAAACTTCTCCACTCCTCTGCCACGTTTCTGGCAACCATAATTCTGCAAATCTAAGTGGAGTCATTGCTTTTCGCCCCCATGGGCAGAGCCATAATTCCTCACATCTCCATTCTAACCGCGCTTTCTAATGGCTCCATTCATTTCTCAATCTCCCTAATAAGATTGCCACAGAGGACAGCTTGTCTCTGGCACATTTCTCTTCCAAAAAGGACAAAAAGCCATCATTCAGCCTTTCAGCGTCGCGTTTCAGGTCATCAGAACTTGTCAAATTAAACAAACTAATATTGCAGCTGGAAATGAAAAATGGAAAGAGGCAAAAGGAGGCTCTGCGCTTCCTGGAGCTTCCGAGCTTGGTAAAAGTCAAAAACGTGTTTAAAAAAGTAACTCCTCATCTCTGAAACACAGAGAAACATTTATTGGAGACACTTGGAATCCTCCATACTCGGAATTCACTGTGTGGTGTGAAGATTTTTACATTTAGAACCAAAAATTTGTAGCCAGCTAATGAAGTACCACTGCATGCAGTAATTCTGGAACAGAGAAAATAGTATTTTGAATTAGCACAGGCAGATTTGAGGCAATTTTTTTCAGGCAAAACAGAAGCCATAAAAGTCTCAGTTAAAAAAAAACAAAACAAAACAAAACAAAACAAAAACAAAAACAAAAAAAAAAAAAAACCAAAAAAAACAACAACAAACCACCACCCACAAGCTTTTAATATTCCCAAAAAAGTCTACAGGGGAAAAAAAATAACAGTGCAAAAATAAATACATTTTCCTGTTAAGTTAGGTAAAACTATTCTTGATTACACCAACAATCTCTCACTACAATATGTGAATTTTTTAGCTCAGAGTAGTGACAAGAAATTGCTATAAACTTTATTTAAAAAACAGCAAGTGAGAAGGTTGCTTTAATTTGTATGTATGTGAAATACCTCTGTCATCTAATTTCACTTAATTATTCTGCATTAACAGACATGAGCCATCCCCACACTTTGGTTCAAAAACTGCATCTCTCTGCAGAAATAATAATAAAAAAAAAATCTATTAGAAACCTAAAGCTCTACAACAGTTTTAATTTAGAGACTGAAAAACCAACATTAAGTGGCAAGGATATGGGTGTAATTTTTCTGCTACTCAGTCAATATACACATTTTCCTCATTTAATTAGATATTTCTAGGCATTTTATTTTCTCCTAATTCCACCATATGCGAGAGTTATTAAAGCTAAATTAACATACTTTTTGCTGTAGTGGTTTCTTCTTAAATTCTCATTTCTCACAGTGTCCAGGGTGCCCATTTCAACCAACTCTTGAGGAAAAAATAACATTATTCACATATTCTGCTACCTGCTCCTACCATGGCAAATTCAATTGCCTCGTAGTTCAAAGACTGAGAAGAAAAGAAATCTTCAGATTCATTGTTCATTTGTAAAGAGCAAATGAAAACAGAAACTGAAGAGAGGGCTTGGGATTTTGATGGAGTTGGCTTTCTTTGAAGGAGAGAAAATATCAGAGAGTGCAAATATTGCGGTGAGCGAGAATAGAGTCGGCATCACAGGGAGTGTTTGTTGTCTGATAGAAAACGTGCCTTTGAAAACTTAGCAAACAATATCAAAAAGCTCAGGGTTTGTCTCCAGTGCGGTGTACAGGCTGGCACAATCCAAACCATCCAAATCTTTTTAAAAACAGTAAACTCCCATTAGGTGGAATCAGCCGCACTTGACTGCAGCTCTCTGCACTGACATTTGCTGGCAGGTTTAAACTGGGAACAGCTCCTGGTACTGCTGACATTCTGCAGTACCCACATAAAGTCTAGCTGGCGCTGAGGTTCGCAGAGGGCTTTTGAGGCACCCCGAGAGTATCTCGTTAAAGACACCTTTTTCAGGCTGCTCTCCAGAGCAGAAGCTTTGTCTACACCCACACCCACACTCTGAGTGGCATCTGTAACTGAGAGTGGGGCTATGAAATAGTGGAGTTCCAAATCCACTTCTCTAGAGCTATGGAGTCTCAGACAGAGCCGAGGCACCAGGCAGTGCTGGGAGAACATTTCCCTAAATAGCTTATTTCAAACATTGCCTTGATTTTAAAGGGAATTTTTCTTTCAATGTGGACTTCTTATTTAGGCAACTACTGATTGTAAAATACCCAAGACATTGACTCATTACTTCTCAGATTAAGAACTGGTTTTCTGTTTGGTTGGTTTTTGTTGGTTTTGTTTGTTTGTTTGTTTTTGGTTTGGTTTGGTTTTTGTGTGTTTTTGTTTGGTTTTTGTTTGTTTGTTTTTTGTTTTGATTTTGGTTTTGTTTTTTTTCTTTTTGGTTGGTTTTGTTTATTTTTTCCCTCCCCCCCCCTCCCCAAATGGTATAAATAAATAAGTAAATAAGTAAATAAGTAAACAAGTAAATAAGTAAATAAGTAAATAAGTAAATAAGTAAATAAATGTGGGTATAAAAATCCAGAATATTTCCTGGAGCTTGTGGAATATATCTACCTGAAGGTACCTTTTTCCTTCATGTGCTGTTTGGTAATTCTGTACATGACCTGTGTATTTTTTTGGACAGATGCAGGAGAGGCAGGAGGGTGCCCAGGCAGGCCAGAGGGACAATCCCTGACATGGCATGTCAAGCCCAGCAGTCACCAAGGGCCTTTCCAGAGTCACCCTTGCTCAAGGACAGGCTGGGCACTCCCTGGGGGTGGCAGTCACCTGTGTTTTCATTTGGTTTTTTTTAATTCCTTTTTGTTACACTTTGCCTTGTCACAGGAGTTTTCTTGGTGTTCCTCTTGTATTCTTTCCAGCATCCTCTTGTATTCACTCACCATCCCCAGTGAGAGAGTGGCTGTGCCATCTTGGCTGCTGGCCAGGGGTCAAGCAAACCCCTTGGAGCTCCTGCTGGGTAGGACATGCCCCTGTTTATGTTCTTTGGGTGGAAACCTCTAGAAACTGCCCCATCCAGGCCAACTGTCTCAGGCAACTTCCTCCTGATTTCCTGATTTGAGATTCAACGTTCATGCTACAAAATTCCTCCTAGTAAAGCAGAACCCAGGATAAAGAAGGAAAAGTCAGTATATGCACAATCATAAGAGCCAGATCAACATTTTCTTTTATGTCCAAATGCATATTTTTAGAGGAAAATGTACTGATTAAATCTGGAGCTCTGAAATAACACCTTTTTTTTTTCTCTTTGCTATATGCATTTCAGTGCTTTTGTGCAGCTACTTCACAACTTGACAGCTACCTTCATGATATTTTTAATTAAAAGACATTAAACACTTCAAAGAACAGCTAGCCACACTGCCACTTTGCAGCTTCCTTTGTTCTGCTCAAGCAATGCCAGAAACTGCACAGCACTGACACCTTCCTGGGATGCAAATGAGTGGTTATCTGAAAGCCTCCACCAGCTGCAGCATTCTCCCCTTAAATTATTAAATTTAAGCTTTTGGTGATTTTTTGGCTCCTCTGTTTGCTCCTGTTGGCACCAAAAGGGACAATTTTCAGAAAGAATTAATTGTTGGGTCAAGAAGCACGGCTGCATCAGCCCAGGCACTTCGCATGGTAAACTCTCACTCTAGTTCTAGTCTTCAAAGAAAATGGTTGATTTTCTCACACAAAATACATCTCTGCAGTTATAAACCATTTGATTCTCTATCAAAATGAAGAATTATTTGATACATTTCTCTTAAAGCCATCTTAATTTTCAAGTCGTTCTGGCGATGCAGCCAGTTGCCAGGAATTTAACTTCTACACGGGAAATTCTGCAAAAGGCAAACTGATTTTAGACTTAGAGCCCAAACTGCCCAGATATTTGATGCCCTCCTGCCATTCAGCCAATGGGACCAACAAAAAAGCCATTTATAGAATATTCACAGTGACCATGGGGATAATAAGAATAATACCCCAATAATACATTTTGCCCAGAGGTGAAGGAGGCAGTTAATATACACCCAGGTGAATTGCTTTGAGTCTTGCACTTGGAGTTTTGTGCCACTTCTGGCACGAAAAGTGAAGCCTGCATTTCAAACACCTCACTTTTTTTTTTTTTTTTTTTTTTTTTTTTTTTTTTTTTTTTTTTTTTTTTAACTTTATATGTATATTGTCACCAGTAATAGTTTAGTGAAGCACAGGAATCAATTTCTGCCTTCCTATTCTGGCTGTAAAAAAAAAAAAAAAAGTCTCATAATTCTTAAACTACATTGTTCCTGCCCACTGTGTGCTAAAACCAGGTTAAGTGAGATTAGTACTGAAAACAGGTTAAAAATAGATTCCTACACCAGAGAGAGATGGATTTAAATGTTATATATTCTGAAGGAGGAGCAGGGGGAGAGGGGACTAAGAGGTCTCACAAGGGGGATTAGACTTTGCTACTTAATAAAATATTAAGTGACAATCAATCAAACTGGAATATGAGGGAAGCACAGTTTTTCAGAACTGCTCTTTCAGGATTTGTTTTCTTCAAAATTTGCATTCCTTTCTGCATGCTTGGGAGACACACATATGTTGGCTTTTTAATGACTAGAAATGGCTTTGATCTTGACTACTTGAAGGAACATGAAGATATAAATAGTGTGAGTGGATACGATTAATCCCAGTAATGACAAACAGAACAAAAAAAAATCCAAGGTAAGCTTTTCTGAAGTTTTCAAATACACGTTAGGATGCTGATCCTTAAGCTCGTGCCATTCCTACAGGAATGATCTATGGAAAAAGGTCAGGAACACACCATGTTTCAGGGCCCCAAAACACCACCAGGGCCAGTTTATCAAAGGTAAGAAAGTAGGAAATCAGAAAAATCAGTTTTCTGCTTGAGTGGCTGCCTCTTTGCTTTGAGATGGACGAGAGAGCAAGAAAACATCCCTCCTACTGCAACACCCCTGCCAAAACACCCAAATAATGGGGGATGGCCAGGTGTGGTAATGAAAGTAACCCACTGGTAAGAGGAAATGCCAGCAGGACATTACAGTTTCCCAATAGCCAGGGTTTGATGGGTATTGGTGAGGTGTGAATGTGGAACTCTTATCAGAGGAATTTTCATCCAGACAGCTTCAAAAAGTGGCCCTAAATTGTCACTAAGATGATGAAATTTTCTGCACCTGGGTGAGAGAGCATTAAATTAAGATAAGAGGAATAGCTGTTACAATTAACACAGGAATTTTTTAAAGGAAAAATGAAAAAAAAAAAAAAAAAACAAAAAAAAAACCCCAAAAAAACCCCCCAAGAGAACTCTACAAGACAATACCTTTATTGGATTTTGAGATCTCATCTCCTCAGTGCAAGAACCCAGAGCTCCAGAAGATGCCTGACCCACAAAGTGCTAACTTTTAAAATCCATTTGTCTTGGGATAGACAGCATTGCTGAAACCTGAGCTCTCAGCTCCTCAGGGGCATAAAATAAAATAAAATAAAATAAAATAAAATAAAATAAAATAAAATAAAATAAAATAAAATAAAATAAAATAAAATAAAATAAAATAAAATAAAATGTGTATATATATATATGTGTGTGTAATCTGACCTAAATCCTCACCCTACTTCAACAGCAGCTTTAATGCATGAAGTTGATTACTTCCAGTGAAAGTACAGAAAATTAATTATCAGAATTAAAGGAAAAAGAATGGACCAAATTCTCAAACAATTAAAGTAAATTTTTAGAGAATTCTGCTACATTTTTCAGCCTTCAGTTGACTGAAGGGCAAGTCCTTCCTTCCTTCCCTTATGAGCTATCGTATTCTTTTTCATGGATTCTTTGTACTCAGGGGCCATTCAACTAAGAGAAAATTAACTTGCAGACTAAGTACAGTATGACAACAAAAAAGAATTAACAAATCAGTGAAAAAAGTCCAAAGCTCTTGTTTCAGTCAAAACTGCCAAGTCATGGAAGAAATATAATGCCATAGTGAATATTTTTAGTAGCTTCACAGCAAAACACATGAAGACAAAATATTAATTAGCTACTTTACCTTACCCTCTTTCTACTTGATTCTTTTAATGTATTCCCACACCAATGTCTTGAATTTTAAAGAGAACTATAAAACCACAAAACCTACACCCCCACTCCTCATAAGCTAATGAATGTGTAGACTAGAACAATTTAATTTCTTAAAATAAAATAATTATTTGGATCATCCCTATGCAAGCTATTTGTTAGACAAGTACTTTCACTAATTGCAGTTTGAATGGAATATTACACAAAATAGCTGCACTGGGTCTTGTCACCCAGGGAATTCTGTGTTTCAGTGATATCTTTCAATACTAACCATGTTTGTACTCAATGCAGGAGCAAAATCACTTCATTAAGTTATTTGTGCAATCTTTAGATATCTCCAACAAAATTATAAGGCTTTGATCTTCTGGAAAGCACAACAGATAGACAAATAAGATGCTAATATTATGGGATTGTTATTTTCAAACCATTTGAGAAAACTTCCGCCCACCCCAGTGCACACACATTAGAGAATGCTGTATCTATAAAATTACAGAGTTCAGCATCCCATTGAGAAGATGCTGGAATATAAATTCCTCTGTTTTTACTCCTAAATTCCTCTAATGACCAAGCAAGACTTTCGAATTTTGCTGTAACAGCTTCTTTTACTTGGGAAAATGAGAGGAATGTTTGTCCTCAGTATGATGCATCACTGACTTCCTCCTTGTTGCTGAAATTGTCTTCCCAAGTACCTCCCTGACTACATTTGGAACAGAAGAGCCATTTGGTAATAGAACTCTGAGAAACACAAACAAAACCCAAGTTCCAAACCAAACAAGTATGCAAAACAGAAAACTGAAGGGCCAGCAGAACAAACAGAAAAACAAACAATCCCAGCAGTTTTATTTGAGCAGCTCTTAACTTGGATCAACCCCTGGAAACATCTGGAAGCTCCAACGTAGGCAGTGCTACACTCCCTAACCCTGTAAGGAACCTCTCTCTCTGATGAACACCACCAGGATTCCCCTCAGTTTTCCTGCCTTTCAGATAATATTTCTCATCCATCTGGAACTGTCTCTACAAAGCCCAAAGGAAGTTCTGCAACATTATAAAGGGTAATTAAAAATGTTCTCCCAAACAGGGATATCCCTTCTGGGAGCAGGGTGAGGGAGAAACTTTGCTGTGGGCTGTGCACATAGGCAGAATTATCACCACCACTGAGATTCAACCAGCACAGGCACTGCCAATGCCTGTCAACAACAACAACAACAACAATAATCATAATAATAAATAAAACCTTCTAATAAAGTATACATCATTTACCAAAGGAATACACAAGTTTACTGACCTACCTGATGAATTCTCTAAACCTGAGGTGCGTAGCTGGATGGTATTTGAACATCCTGAGGCAGTGGGATAAAACCAAATAGATGAAGAAAACCCAAACCCAGCATTTAAGTGAGATGATGGCAATATATATGTGCAATTTGTCTGCTGGAAATTTTTGAGTAAATTTGGAAAAAGAATACTGAAATAAGTGTATTTATAAAGCAAGCCTAAAAAAGTAAAAGCAAAGCTGCCAGCACCCACCCCCCAAAAAAAACCCCACAAAACAAGAGATTTGATATAAAGAGATGATATAAACTCAATTTTTTTTTTTTTTTCCTCTGAGGAAATGTGCCGTAACCCTGTTCCGGGCACAGCAGAGCAATTTTAGCCTGACAGCTGGCAATGCATGGCACTTACCTGTCCTGCTCTCAGCCTGGCAAAAAAGCCCTGCATGCCTCCTGCAGTTCCATGGCAGGAAGTCTCAGGCTGGCCTGAGACTTAAAACTCCCCCACTGCATTTTGCAGCTTCAAAGATAACAAAAAAAAATAATCTTTGACAATAAAGGATTAACTCTGCTGCTTGTGGAAGGAGAGGTCATAGCATGAAGGGTACAAACAAGGCACATAGTATGCACATGGTGGCTCTCTAACATTAAAAGAAAGCTTCAAAACTATATATTTATATATCTCCTTGTTTGTACTCCTTGGGCTGAGGATTTCAACTATCTTTTGCAATTAAATCTATCAAACTTCAAGCTTCCAATTAAAATTTTTCAAATGCATTATGCTCCAGGGTGTCTGAAATTAAAAACCACTTTACATGTTTGTCAAGTCCTCTTGTAATTTTTCCAGTGTTGCTCTTTCTACTGTGATAAGTGCTGCCAACCCCTTCCCATCTATGCACCACAACAGAAGAGAAAATAAACAAAACTCCTTCAAGACAGCTCATTCTGAAGGATGAGGTTTTGTTTCAGGCTGCTCTTACCCTTCCCAGACATCAATTCTCAGAAGAGGGACAAGGAGGAATCAGAGGATGTCTCCATGTGGCCATTCCTGCTACAGCTCCAGGAGAGAGAAGCTGGAAGCAGCAACGAAATAACTTCGGTTTACTTTTATTCCACATTCTTTGGTGGAGAATTAATTAAAGGTGCTGGCCTGCAAGGAGTGCTCTTTACAGGGTCTGGATCCCTGTGTTTTCCTTGAGCATGAGGATACAGCCAGTTCCCAGATTTCTCCTAAGCACGTGTGGAAGAAAAAACCCCACCACTAATTCTAAAACTAAGAAGTCACAAAGCCTTTATGGTTTGTTTCCTCAACAAACTCTTCCTCTGGACCTGAATGCCTCCTACAAGAAGGTCCAAGCAAATATGTCTGTACATAAAACAAGTTTATTTTTGCTATGTTACTACAGTATTCCTGAAATAAACTCTTTCCTGGGATTTTGTAGCACATGCCCCACCACGGAAATGGTGGCAAGCTTTGGCTCTTGTGCTCCCCATCTCTCACAACTGAGCAGCAGAAGAGAGAACCTAAAAATAATGTGGTTTCTTAAAGAAGGCTATGGAAGGAGACATCCATTCAAAGATATGACTCTCAAGTCATATGAATATAAATTTACAAAAAAAAAAAAAAAAAAAGTGACCAATATTGTTTAGCCACCAGTGGACACTGAATGAGAGAGTTACAGTGGGAAATGCTGAACTGCTGGATTGCAACTTCAGGAGTTGCAATTCCCTTTTCCCCTCCAATGGCTTCACTCAGCTCCAGAGAAAGATGAAAAGACTTCAAAGCCAAAACCACTGAGGATGAGAGGGACAGAAAATGATCCAGCTTAAGTTTTCCTTTGCCGTGGAGTAACTCTGTAGGTAACAATTTTAATTAACTGATTCCACTTCTGTCACCTTCAATGCGTATTTTCTCTTTAACAGGAAAAGACAAAGGCTTCAGAGGACCCCAAATGGGCATTTCCCTGTAAATACAAAATATTGTGTACTTAAGAGACAAATAGCAGTAAAAAGAGAAATATGAATGCAGTTCGTATGGAAACAGTGCAGTACAAGTAGAAGTCACATAGTGGGCATAAAAGGAATATTCAGAACCTTAATTATGAATTACACTCCAGTTGTATAATGCCAGAGGCAGACTAGAATTCTTTATTTTTCTCTTTCCATCAATTATATAAGGGACATTTTCCCCCCCCCAACACAAGTCACATTTTGCCAGCAATGTTTACGATGTAGTATTTTGCTTACTTAGTTTTGCAAAACATCCTGTTTTGATATTACATTCCTACCACAGGCCCTTGGAAATTAAAACATGCTCAGAGGGAATACTAAATAGATTTTAGGATATCTGGGCATGACTTTTCCCAGTGAGGATGCAACTGGAAGGGATGACAGGAGGAAATGACCTGTCAGTTGCCAGAAAAGAACTTTAAACCAAGCCATGCACTTGCTGTGTTTATTATGACAGGTCAGTTGTTCCTTTGGGTTTGAGGGATGTGGGTTTGTTTTGTTTTTTTCCTGCCACCAAGAGGCACATCTTGTATTTTAATGTTATTAGACTGCATAACACAGTGCCCTCTCACTAGTAAGGGAATTCATTTCCTGAATGCAAACTAGATTGCAGAAGAGGTTAATCAGCAGAATAGAGAATTATTCATTTCAAGTAGGCTATGAATTTAACAACATGTTTGTTGTTTCTTTTTGTTTTTTCTTTTTGGCTCTTATTCAGTTACTTTTCTTTGTACATAAAGCTTTGGTCCCTAGCACACCAGTGAATTGTCAGAAAAAAAATCCACAAAATGTTCTGAAACCTCATAAAAAGAGAGAACAGCAGCAACAATTAGAACCCCCTTTTTGAGCGATCTCCTGTAGGCCTGTTCCTCATAGAAACCAGTTTTATTTCACTTCCAGCATGACCCAAACACAAAATGACTGATCACTGCACTAAAGGCTGCCCAAAGCACCTATTTTGGCCAGCTAATCCAAGACAACCTACTCTACATATTTTTTTATCAGTTTTCTGTTGCATGATGAGCAAACTGTCACCCTTGCTCTGTTTTCTCACAGAAATCAGTGTAATCTAGATAATTCTAATGATAACAACTCTGAAGTTTAGGATTATATTCTGTAAAAGAAAGTCACATCAAGCAGTAGGCGAAATTTCCCTTTGAGCTGCCTGCTGATCCCAGACTGGAGACGGATGAAGTGGAGCACCAATCTGCACTAGGGCCCATCATGAGAGAGCTGAAATGGACTCCAGGAGAAGAAAAACTCCTCCAGAACTTCTCTGCTTCCTCAGGAATGGCAGAGAAACAATTCATATCTGGAGGCTTCCACATGCTCTGCATTCAGAAGCACAAAGGAACATACACTTCCCTCTCTCTTTAAAAAAGATCCAAACATTTCTTTTTATTCCAGGCAGCTGAGGAGTGTTAGAACTAAACCAGCAGCTTTTGTAAAACTCTAAATGTACTAGAGAACACTGGGGAACCAAAAAGCACCATATCCTTGAAGAAGGGAAAATACAACATAAATCCAAATCTTAGGAGCAAGGGAACATCATCAAGACCATGCTATCTCTTTTAACCTAGGTACAAGCAACTTCTATTATTTTATAACACAGAAAACACTGAAATCCAGTTTTTGAAATGCTGATTCAATTCCAGCTGTATCCAGTTTTTAAATCTCACCTCTTCAGCTGCTGATTTGGGACTTCAGCACTGCAGAGCAGCCAAGTTCAGGCGAACAAGAGAACAAATGCTTTCAAGACTTCCAGTTCTGCTTGACTTGCTCACTTGGAGAAAATTCAAACCAATGAAAGAGAACAAAGGGGTACTTTTTTTTCTTTCTTTCTTTCTTTTCTTTCTTTTTTTTTTTTTTTTCTTCCCAGGCTATAGTCTCTCTGTTAGACTGGTTCCTGACCATCCTATTAAGGAATGTTCCAAGCTTGCCAGCAAATGCAAAAAACACTACTACTTCAGGAATTTGTCCTGCAAACTTCTGGCCTGAAAAGTTTAGCAGTAGCCCCCAGGCTGGCGAAATACTTTTAATTTTCTTTCATCCCACATTTTTTGGTGGAGAATTGCTTAAAAAAATGGTGCTGGCCTGCAATGAGTGCTCATTAGCTTCAAACAGATGAAACTGTTTGAAAACTCATTAGTTTCATCTGTTTGAATTTGTAATTCCCTTGAACATCATGCTCACCCCTTAACAGGTTTCTGTCAATCCCCTCTCTCAAATCTTCTGCTGAGAGTCTTCACACCAGTGCAAACCCCAGAACCAACACCTATTTCAGGCAGGATTTCAGGGTGGCCCATGCTTTCAGGAACAAAAGATGCTGTTCCAGTCAGGCACAATGATTTGATCACATATATATTTCACAAAATGCTTCTCTAATGGCTGTAGCAAAATTTCTCTACATGAGCACATTCTTCTTTAGGCTCCTGGAATTTAGGAACAGCTACCAGTGGCTGACCTATAGGGAGAGGCATTTCCCATGTACTGCTTGGTATTCCCAGAGTTTTGTAGATTTATTGTCAGGAATGAGATGTTAATGGTCCTCCTCGATGGGAGTTGCAAGCAAATATGTTAACTGATCTAATTTAAATAAATCAATACTAAGCACTTAGGTGGAATTTCTCTGCATAGTTCAATCACAGAAGAGGATATCTGGTGCTACCCGCTGAAGGAAAGAGGCCAGGGAGAAGCCTGGAGATAACAGGTGCAATTCCTACAAAATTCCAAAGGTGTGGGCAGAGACAGAGGCATCCCAGAGAGCTGGGGGCAGCTCTGCACCTCCTAGAGCAGCACAGCCCTCTGTCCTCCCAGAAAAGTTGTAGGAGGAATGCTGTCACTTCTTTTGCTCCTGCCACTCTTCAAGGAAAGAGAAAGCATTCCATTCCTTTAGAAAAAAAATGAACTGCAGTTAGAAAGCCCCCCCAGCTTGCTGTCACTATTGCTCAGCCAAACAACCAGCAGCTTACACAAGCAGACAGGAATATCCCTATCTGAGACTGGTTTGAGCCCTAAGGGCCTTCCAGGACCCAGCAACTTGTGACTTTCAGCAGGTTTTCTCATTGAGGGGAACAAATCTCCTTGCTGCAACTGCTCTCATCTTAAAGAGCTTGCAGGAGTTCTAGTTTCCAGGCTAAAAGAAAAGTGACATTTGACAAGTTATTCCTCAGTGAAGCATAACTGGCAGGGTTAGTCGGTCACTGGTGAGCTTGTTCCCTAATTGCACAGGGGACAAGGTTTGTGCTTCCTGAATGACAAACTGGCCAGCCTGTCCAACATGATCCTTTTCTTCAGGACACAGCTCTGCCCTAAAGAAAGCACCAGTAAAACACAGGAAGTCTGACACAAATCCTGAGACACTGGCTAGATTAAACTGACCTATTTGCTTCCCAAACCCTGTGCCATCCTCTGTCAGTGAAACATGGGAAAGGTAAATCCTTCTATGGAAAATTGTTTCATCTGCTTTTTGGTCAGGAATAAGTTCTTACAGCATAAAGGAATTTTTCTAAATAAGAGTTGTCCATTTTTTTTTTTTCCTTGCACAGGAATTACCATATTTTGTAGTACTTTGTGTCATTTTTAGTGGAATCCCACCAGGGACACAGTCCTTCACAGGGATGCAGTCCACACTGCCACCTCTGATTGATGACACAGCTGGCACAGGGAATCAGAATATTGCAACATTGAATGAAAATGAAGAGGAAGGAAGACATATCAGATGTAGTGATGCCTTGTTGCAGCAGATTAAACCAGCAGTTGAAATTAGTAGCTATGCAGAATTTATTTGTATTATTTTATCTGTTCCTAATTATCATTAACCTGAAAACGATGACATTTTTCACTGAGTGAAAATCCATCATTAAATAGCTGCTTCCTTCTTTTAGACTGACAATGCCATATCAAACAAACAGGTTTTAACAACAAATGCAACACTTAGGCCTTGCAAGGACATAAAATGCATTCAGCTCTTAGTTCACACTCAAAATGCCTCCAAGCATAATATTCATTAGACTGAATTCAAATGGCCATTCTGGGTGCCAGGTCAACTGTGCCTGCCTTTGAAGTTCCCCATGAAGAACAATTCCAGCTTTTGTCTGCCTACCAGACAAG
The DNA here is from genome assembly GCA_016584745.2 of Phylloscopus trochilus trochilus. NCBI lineage: Eukaryota > Metazoa > Chordata > Aves > Passeriformes > Phylloscopidae > Phylloscopus > Phylloscopus trochilus. Next base: position 27,962,744 of record WQNJ02000015.1, read on the forward strand.
ACTTCCCAGCACAGCTGTGCCAAGGAACAGCTCCCCAGAGTGCCAGGGCTGCTGAGTGTGATCAGCACATCCTGGGGAGCAGGCTGGGACGGGACCAGAGTCCCTCGGAGCTGCCAGAACTCTGCAGCTTCAGCAGGAGAACTCAGCAGCTTTCAGGTGGCTCCAGCAGCTCCTTGGCCAGGCTGGCAGGGTGGGAATCTGCTCTGGAATGTGGAGCTGAGGCTCAGCAACTGATGAAGGTGGGTCTGCACTGCAGGAGCTGAGAATAACCTGACAAGGTGCGACAGACAGAATCTTGCGTGGGGTCAGATGTGATAAACCTCACCAAGGTCCCTCACCTCTGAGGGGCCAGCCCTGGCAGAGAAATGGCTTAAAATAATAGTGAGACTGCTCTTCAGGGGTGTTTTGTAAAGCAAAAGAGAAGCTCTGACACTTGTTAAGACACCCTATGAAAAGCACTTGAGCTCCTTTGTGCACCTCTATAAATACTTAATGATTTAGGAGGGACAACCTGACTTGCTGCCAATAGAAGCACTACAGATGTTGAGAAACATTTTCCAAAGCCCAACCAGGCCCTTGTGCTGGCTCTGGGCCAATCACAATTAGAAGGCCATGGAAAACTTCAGTTTAACTTCCTTACATGTTCAAAGGTAAACCAAAACTTTTTTTCCTTAAATAGAATCTTTTGCTTGGGTGTGGAAATGCATTGCAACAAAGGTGAGCGAGGGAACAATTTCTTTTTGTTCCTCTCTCCGGCCCACAGAGGCAGGAAGGTGGGACAGGGTTGTGTGATCTGAGCACTGGGCCCCCTTCAGCTGATAGCTCACATTCCTGCAGCTCCTGCCTGCTCTTAATGAGCCTGATGAACATTCTTAACCGAGTGAAAAAGTGCCGTGATTCAGAGGACGGAAAACAAAAATCATTTACAAAGCTGGAGGCATTGCCATCAGAAAGCATCAGGCTTGAGTGAGGTTACAGGGTGAGTCACAAGCTGTTCTGGGAAGAGAGGGTATCTGCATATTTCTGTCCAGATTCAAAAGGGAAGGGACACACACACACACACAAAAAAAAAAAAAATCCTTTGTGGTTTTTCAGAAAAGTTTATTCTGAATGTACCAAGGCCACCTAAATGCCACAGCTGTCACAAACTGCTCAGGGTTTATAATTCTCCTAAATTTCACAGGTAAGCTGGATTACAAGAGCACTAACCCCTCTTTCTAACTTTGTACTTCATGCAATAAGGGTATTATCTCCAATCTACTTTTGGCTGGATTCCAAATTTTCTGTTCTATGAGCCTTACATAGCTGTGTCCTGTATTATCAGCACTCTCCTGCCCCTTATCACCTTTTTATTCACAATAATAATCACTAGAAATTCACAAATAATTTGGTGACATTTAGCAAGCCATCTCAGCATCAGAGTGAAAGTTTTTTCAAGAAAGCCATTGAAAGAAAATGATAGTGGAAGGTTATCAAAAGAGAAAGAAAAGGGCTTTCAATATCCAAAATTATTCAGTCCAAACATCCTAAAACAGTGAGATGCAAGAGATCAGTTTTCATGTCAAAGGAAACTGGACAAAAATATTTGGATGAAATGGATGGAGATACTTTAAGAAATAAGGGATTTCTGGGGGAACTGGTGAAAGGAGGAAGACAGCAAACTATTTCTCCTAAGAAATGAGCTACTGAATCTCTGTTCCATTAGCATCCCTTTAAATAATGCTGTCCCATGCTCTCTGCTTCAGCACAGGGCTAAAAATTTACTCAAAATGGCTGAGATATAGAGAATAGTTCCTGCCTTTTCTCTCCTGTTGGTCTTGTGTTAGTTCTTTATTCATTTATTCCCTTTTTTTTCTGATTCAATCTTAAATAAAAGCAGCTCTGAGAGAAAGAGTGTTTGCTCAGAGTAAACCTTGTATCAGAAACTTGGAACGTTCAAGGGCTGAGAAGAAACAAAGGCTCACAGGAATATTTCAGGAATTATTACTGAAAACAGTAATAATTCATTTAATATGTCCTCCAGATCCTCTATACAGAGCATTAATATGAGCCTTTTAAAATTCAAGCAATAATTTTGTGTGTCTTTTCCTTTCTAGCCCCTGTGAATCATCACCCCCCTTTGGACTAAGAAAAGAAGGCAATATTATCCACACTTCATAGGTAAAATACAGAAGATTAAATGTCGTGCCACAAATCAAACAAAACCCTTCAGAAGAGCTCCTGAGCCAAAGTCTGGCACTTTAACCATATGGTAATTTCCCTGTGCCAGGCATTTAATTTTTATCCCAGTAGTTCAGGAGTTCCCTTTAGCACAGAATCCATTCCAGCACCTGTCACCAATGAAAGTGGAAGAGATTAGAGCTCGTGAAGGGGATCCCATCTGTCTCCTCCTTATCATGTTTTCCCTTTACTGAGGATGGGACAGGGCTCCAGAGCACTGCTGAAGGAGCTGAGAGCGTGAGAGGAGGGAAAGAGCAAACAACACATTGCACAGGCCACAGAGATTTCCAGCACATAGCAGAGGAAGATTTTGTAGTTTTTGCTTGTCTCTGCCTGACACAGAGCCTAGTCTGGACCTTGGAGATAATGAGTGTGAAAGACTTGAGGGTGAAGACATCACAGGATGGGTTTCTGGAGAATTTCCACTTTGTCTTGGCATGCATTCATTAGATTTTAAACCAAGGTGAGAGCATTAATCTGTGTTTCCAATGTTTTTATAAATAATTTTCCATTGCTATTCTCAGGCACTTAGTTCAGAACTGTGCAACAACTGGCCTTGCTTTCCATGCTTGCATTGAGATTGCAGTTCTTTTAGAAGTGAGACCTGCCCTGTCCTCAGCCCTTCAGGGGACGTGGGTTGATCTCACCCAGGTAAAAAAATCTCAGCAAGCAGCAGCATAAAATGTAATATTTGACAGGGATCCTGATAAAGCCACAGAGGGGAAGCGGAGGGGAAGCCCAGGTCCCAGAGTACATGGCTGCACGTTGCTCTGAGGCTTTTCTCTGTACAGGTGCAATAATGCCACTCCAGGGAGGGTTTTAGAGCCTGTTTGCAGAGCTTTCCTGACACAAGGGTAAAGGTGTGAAATACAAGCCTGAGAAACCCACTCTCCAGGTATTCCAAGGCTCATGTGCCATGGAGTCAAATGAAAACCAGGTTGAGAGACTTTCCTACAATACTATTTTGTTATGAGCATGATGTTGTTATCTGCTACTGAAATAATCCTTCCAGTGCTGCACCTGGATGGAGGAGGTGGTGCCTCTGCATTTTCCAGAAGGCTGTCCCTGCATGGCACAGATTATTCACATACCTTTCTACCTTACCTTCTTCCAAGTCCCGTTCTCAGTTTTAACCTGTGGATACTGATCACATCTGCCCAGAAAATCCTGCTAAAAATCAAAATATCTTCTTGAGTCCATACAGGCAAGGTTGATCCCATAAAAACAGAAGTTTCTGCTTCTGCCAGAAAGAAATTTTTCCTTCCATTAAGTCCAGTCTTCACAAATCAGTTTTAATTTTTGAAAATTTAATAATTCTCACCTGATTTAAAAGGATAGAAAAGTAATGTCCTGATTAGGTATGTGGTCACCTCAGTGATCACTTCCATGATGAAGAAATAACATCAGGGTACATAAACAATCAGCCATGGGAGCTAGTTCTGTATTCTAAGCAGAAGTTATTTACAGGTGTTGGTTTACAAACTTCTATAGACTTTTACAGACTTTTCATAGACTTTTACTTTGGTCACCCTTTTATATAAAGTCAGGACTTCAAAACTGTGGTATAAGACATGCAGGCAAAGTCTACAATTCAGAAGTGTTGTCCTCATAACATCCAAGTTAGTACTGTGCTCCTTTGCATACAATTATGAATTATCAAAGTAAATTTTTAAAACTTCACAGCAGAGGCAAGGCAAAGTGGCAGGCAAAGTCAGTTTCACTCCTTTGTAATATTCAGGCTTGAAACTCTGAGGTACTTTGCCTTACTGCTGTTATTTTTATTGCGAGATTTTAAGGTCAGAAGAGACTGTTACCTCATCAGATGCAGCTCCTTGCCTATCACAGCCATCAGCTCTGAGCTCCCAGGCAGATCTCTCTGTCAGGAGCTGGGAGAGGCAGCATCACAGTTCCCACAGAAATAAATGTCAGTGCCTGAACTGGCAGGTCCTGCAGGGGAAGGAGCCTGATCCAGGGATGTGCCTGCAGATGAACTCACAAATGCCACATACACCTCACCATTCCAGGAAGGGATTACAGTTCCAATTGGCTATCCGTCTGGAAAAATGCTTCCCTGGCCTTACCTTCCTTTATTTGGTTTTTGTGTGTGCTCATAACCATTCCAAAGATTTATATGCAGAGCTATGTAAATTGTTTAGACAGCACACTCATGTTTTAACAGACAGACACACATGCATAACCCCAAGCCATTAAAATTCAACATACTGACCCAGGAATCTAGCAGATTGCTTATTCTGACTGCACTTTTCTGAGAGAAAATTAAGTGAAGTTCCTTAAAAGTCAAAAACAGAAACCTCAAGTGTGCCTGCAGTGCAGTGCTGAGGTTCCAGTGTGGTGGGGTCTGACATCCCTGACTCCTGCTCGCTGAGCAAACAGCTGTGGAGTGCAAAGCTGTGCTTCCCCAGCTGTTCCTTGTCAGCAGCCAGATGTTCCCCGCCCCAGGGGCAGCACATGGAACCTGTGACATCACCTTCTCTCCTTCAGCACCGCCTGGTGCTTCAGCACAGAGTCACTGGCTGTCACCTGGCCTGAGGGGTGAGGTGACACGGCCCCCATGTCCTGCTGATCCTTTTTGGGGCTCCCTAAAAACAGAGGCCGGACAGAGTTAAGGGAATAAAAAGCAGTTCTCTTTATTGAAGGGCCTTCAGATGCGTTTTGGGCAGACAAAGCCCCTCAGGGGCTGCACCCAAAAATGGACCAGAATTTCACACTTCTTTAAGTTTGGTCCATTTGCATATTGGGGGTTAATCTTCCAATTACAGCTTCAGGTAATGAAGTAATTTACCCCCAGTTTGCTCCCCCCAACTCAATTTTGTTTCCATTTCTTGAGGCCTGAGGCAGTGAGGTGTCCTTGATTCCCAGGCCTGCAGAGGAATTGTTGTGTCTGAGCAACATGGGGAAGCAGCAGCTGACACTGTGTGGAGTTTGAATTGGAGTTTGGAAACTGCAGGATTACACATATATGAAAAATAGAAAAGCTAAAATCTTAGGGTATCCCTGAGTTAATTCAGAACGGGGCTGGCTGGAGCTCCACGGGCAGATCCCTGATCCAGCTGCATCCACAGAGGGACAGCCTGCTGTGAGCTCAGCCACACACAGGGAACTGAGCAGAGATTTCCCACCTAGATCAGAGGGAACTGTGCCAAAGCCAGAGCTCACAAGAGGAATTTGGGGAGATGTCTCTGAAAATCCCAGCCTCTCTGGCTGTACTTAACTGTGCCTTTACACATGCAGAGACAACACTTGCTGAGGAGTTAATCTGCTTCCATGCAATTTTTGGGTGGGTTTGTGCTGGGGTTTAAGTGAGGTGAGTGAAAGAAATTAGCCCCAGGTTATGCACCCCCGAGTTGTACTGTTACACTGTTTTTCTGTAAAATTAAAGTTGCACTGTTACTTGCCTGTTTTAAACTGTTCATGTTGAAGCTGTACCCTGAATTTCTGTTCGTTATGTCCAAGTTCTGTACCCTTTCTACCTAAATCCTGGGCTTGCCCCTCTCCATTGAAAGCCCGCACGCCGCTGTCTAGCAGTCCCTCCCTGCTGCTTCCTGCCTGCCCGTCGAGCTGTGGGCCCCGCCCAATATGGAGATGAAAGGACCTCCCATGGTGCCTGGCTGCAGCCGAGAGTCCAGTTAGAGCTAAAAAAACCCCCTGGGACAGCGAGCCGACACAGAAACTGGACCTAAGAAGGACAAAACTGTGCGAGGCACATGTCTAGCTACCTGCAGGCGGCAGGCATTCCTTTGTTACTTTGTCGCCATGGCTTGAAAGAAACTAGAGAAAGGTAACGCCCCTGGACTACACCAGCCAAAGCGATTCTATTGGAACCCCCGTGAGGAAGGAATCCCGACTCTGCAGCAGCACCAGCGGCGGCAGATTCGACTGCACCTCCTCCACCGTGGTGTCTTCAGGGAGCAGCGGCGGCGTGCGCAGCCCCTCGAGCCCCTACCCAGAGCTGATTTCTAATAAAGGCTTTTTCAAAGGAGCTGGTCTCCTGGCCCAATTTATAACAAATTGGGGGCTCGTCCGGGATGTGACCACGCCTGAAGAGGACCGAGGACGGGACGGCCGACCGCCCTTTGGATCTCAGGACAGCTGGTCACACCGGACCAAGGAAGACAGCCTGGGATCGGACAGCACGGAGGAGCGCCGGTAAAGTATAGCCGGTGGCGGGGGTGGAGACGAGCGAGTGGTGTGGGAGTGAGACAAAGACCGGTAGCTCGGATCTTTGAAGCGAGTGTGGGCCTCCCAGTACCGCGTTTCCAGTCTCCCGCGAGGGAATTGGCCGGGAAAAGAGGGAAGCGAAAGGAGAACGGTGTGAAAGAGGCGTCTCCAGGGGCATAGGCGCCCCCCTCCGGGCGTGCGGAGGTAATTTAGAGAGTGAGTGGCACGTCACAGGGTGTGTGGAGGATAGGCCCGCCCCATTCTAGAATCTACGGAGGCAGGCTGCTCAGGCTGATCCAAGCGTGCGGAAAGCCTGGAGCCGTGGGTGTAGCACGCACCGCACTGGCTGAGGTTACGGCCCGGGGTGTCCACGAGTTGGGATACTGGCTGGGGTAGCTAACAGGGTGTGGGAGTGAGAGAGGGTACTGGCCGAGTTACGGCCTGGGGTGTCCAGGCGAGGAAGGGGTGCTGGCTGACAGACAGGGCACTCTGAGCACTGGCAGAAGTGGTGGGCAGACCCTGAGAGTGGGTAACTGCAACCACTACTGGCTTGGGACACCGGCTGGGGTAACTACCGGGGTACAGGAGTGGGCGCACTGGTTGGGGGTACCTAGAAGTGAGAGGTATGCGTTCCAGGTGCGGAGAGCCTACAGGGCCGGGGGTCTTTTGAGTATACCGCCTGGGTGTAGGATGAATGAAAGTTAGGGAAGTCCCAAGGTGCGAGGGATTTAACGATAGGGGGAGTGAGTGAGTCGCACACTGTATGTCCGAGTCCTGGCTGTAGGTGGTGACTGGAACTCTGGGCCCAGGTTGACCGGCCACTTATGGAAACTCGATAGATATACAGGAGAGGAAGAGGGGTGCTGGCTGGGGTAGTGACTGAATCTCTAGGGGCGAGATATCAGGCTACCGACAGGGCACTCTGAGCACTGGCAGGAGTGGCCAGACCCTAAGGGCGGGTAACTGGGGCCACTAACGGGTGTTCGTGGAGTGAGTGAGAAAGGGGTGCTGGCTGGGGTAGTGGCTGAATCTCTAAGGGCGAGATATCAGGCTACCGACAGGGCACTCTGAGCACTGGCAGGAGTGGTGCCACTGGGGCCACTAACGAGTGTTCGTAGAGTGAGTGAAGATTACCTAGTGAGAATGGGAGGATATATAAATAAGCAAAAACCACCTGAGGAGGAAAAGGGGAAGATAAAGAACATTCCCCCAGATAGTCCATTAGGACAAATGTTGGAACTATGGGATACTGAAGAAGCCACTAAAAATTTGAGCAAGGTTAAAATGATCCATTATTGTATTGAGGTTTGGCCCACTTTGAATTTGCCTGGAGGATGGCCGTGGTGTGGAACTAAGGACCCCTGGATGTGCTCGCAATTAAACCAGTATCTGAAATCCCGAGGGGACTCAGATACTGAGCAGATCCTTTATGCTGCCTGCTGGCAGAGACACAGAACTGAAAGTGAAACAGTTAAGATTTGTAAGATACAAGAGGGAAAGAGGAAAAATGAAAAAGAGAAAAAGGAGAAAAGCAGTCACCATTGGGACCCTCTTGATTATTTGCCCCCTCCTCCTGTTTACCCTGGGATACCCCAAACTGTCCCTGCTAACCCTCCAGCTTTACCTGCGAACCCCTCCCCATCTCTCCAAACCATGATCCCTATTCCTTCTTCAGCTTGCTCCCCAACCGGATTAACCCCTATAGCTCCACCCTCTCTACCACCTCAGTCTAACCCGACTGTCTTGAGTACTAACCCCTTCTACTCTTCAACTCTATCCTCGACCTCTCCTAGCACTGGCCGAGGCCACTCCCCCTCACCATCTACTGTCCCTGCACCCCCAAACAACTGGGAGCTGGACTTGCCAGCCAATAATATAGAAACCCCAAAAGGACCCTACTGTGGCACCAGGTCAAGAACAAAGCTCTTCCCCCTAAGGAAAGTCCCGATAAGTGGGGCAGCTGGGGATGCACCTCTGACAGCTTCAGAAGTTGGGGGCTTTAAGAAAGAGCTGGGAGGCCTGGTTGGGGACCTGGTGGGGGTGGCTGGCTGGGTGGATTGGTTCCTGAACCCTAATGTTTGCACCTGGAGTGAGATGAACTCTATTTTGGGTGCCTTGTTCAGCCCCAAGGAGATGGCCATGGTCCATGTCGCGGGGATGCGAGTCTGGGAACAGGGGAGCAGGTTTGGGCCCCGGGCAGGGGACGGGCTCCCGCGGGCGGATCCAGGGTGGGATCCAGGTGGAAAAGGGGAAGGGCAGAATGTGGGAGACTGTGGAACCCTGGTGGTGAGGGGCATCGGAGGGTCTGTTCCCCGGGGTGGCGGCACCAGGCTGGCTTTTGATAGGACCCAGGGGAATGGGACCCCAGCCACCTAGTTAAGCAGGGGAGGAGATTTTTGGTTACGTAGATCCCAACAGTCCTGAGGGCCAAGTGCTGTTAAAGGTGCAGTTCCTTGCTGGATCCTGGCCTGATATCAGGAAAAAGCTAGAAATTAGTAACCCATGCTGTTGTTTGGACCCAAGAAAAGGAGTGGACTGACGTTTCCCGTGTAAAAGGACCAGTATCGCCTCCTCCTAACTATAGACAAGGCCCAGAAAAATCCCCCACGAGTCTCCCCAAGTGGACTGCCATCCAACATCCTGCCAGCTGACAAAAGAAGAGAACCAATACGTGATGAACATGAGTTGAGAGAAATAAAGAAGTTAGGGTTGTACCAAGGGAAGCAAGGGGAATGATTAACCCCAGATAGATAAAAGTTTTTAAATAAAGAATACAGAGCCTGACCCACTGGGGCACCCAAGGGTTATGTGATCATCTTTTTTAAAAGAATATTTATGTATTGGGGTACATGGTCTAGCCAAAGCAGTAACTGAAGGATGCCAAAAGGTAAATCAGAAAACGATGGGGGGGAGTGCCCCAGGAGGAAGACGGATAGCATTGGGACTCTTTCAAAATGTACAGGTGGATTTTGCTGAGGTGCCTTCAGTACAGGGTTGCAGGTATCTACTTGTTATGGTTGATTGTTTGGCCCATTGGGTGAAAGCCTTTCCTGCTGGAGAGGAGAGGGCACAAGTGGTAATAAAGGTATTATTAGAATACATCATCCCCCGGTATGGGCTAGTGAATAGTGCTGGTTCAGACCGAGGTCCTCATTTTGTGGCCAAAATTCTACATGACGTCATTAACGCCTTAGGAATCAAGTGGCAGTTGCATACACCCTGGCATCCCCAGAGTTCAGGGAGAGTTGAGAGGATGAATAAAACCCTTAAAAATGTATTAACTAAATTGATAATCGAAACGGGAATGAATTGGCTCAAGTGTCTGCCCCTGGCCCTTCTGCGAATCCGGGTCCGACCTAGATCTGACATAGGGGCTTCACCATATGAGATGATGTTTGGACTCCCCTTCTTACTGACCCCCTATAGCACTGGGGATTATTTAGAAGGAGAGGCCGCTACCCAAGAATATGTAAAAACAATTGGAAAGACATTGGCAGATCTTAAAAGAAGAGGGTATCTTCCTCAAACCTCTCCCTTGGACACTGACATGCATCAAATAAAACCAGGAGACTGGGTTTTAATTAAGTCCTGGAATACCACCCCACTAACCCCTAAATTCGAAGGCCCGTTCCAAGTTCTGCTCACTACTCATACTGCAGTGCGAACCCAGGAAAAGGGCTGGACCCACATCACCAGAGTGAAAGGACCATTACCACCCCCGAGTGATCCCTCTGACCGCAACAAGGGGTCAGATCCCTCTGACCCTGCAACCCCAACAAGAGTTCCCTCTGAGTGGACTGCCACTCGAGATCCAGACACCCTCAAAGTAACTCTCAGGAAACAACCAAAAACCAGTTAAAGCCAATAAGGGACAATAACAGTTATTACAAGCTGTCGTTACCATTGTTAAAAATCCACATTGTTATAAGAGGTTAAAAAGGTGTTAATATAAAAGTATAAAATAATGGTTAAATCTGATGTTATAACTTGTTATAATGAGTCACAATGTGTTAATGTAAAAGTAACAGTAATTCTTAATTAAAAAAATTAAATCTCTCATAGGGCACACCCAAAGGGAGCTAACTAAAACTAAGAAAAAGGTGGAAGGTGGGAATAAACAAGGGAGAACTCCACAAATCCAGCCTAAGAACTCCCCGACCCAAGAGGCAAGACCAGGTGAGACCAAAGAGAACCCTCAGAGCGAGATGGGGGCAGGTTCATACTGGACTCTTGGAGGGACTAATAGTAGTCCTACTGATATGATGAGGAGAAAGAACCCCCTGACCCAAGAGGCAAGGCCAGGTGAGACCAAAGGATCTACAAATAGAATGGTTCATACTGGACTCTTGGAGGGACTGATAGTAGTCCTATTGATAACCAAGTTTACAGATGGGGCTTACTCCGAATGCTGTCATTCAGTTTGTGATGGGGAGAATCTACAATCCCTTATGAGAGTTCACACCCATGTGAATCCCACATGTTTTGACATGATCCAATTATCCACCTGTCAAAAAGAGAAAAAACAACATTGGATTGCAAAAAATGCTGCCACATTTAAGCAGTGCCTGACTGGGGAGTGCCCTATCAGAGAGTGGTTCTGTTTTAAAAAGTTAAGAAATACAGAGGGAGTAGCAAACCTGAGAAAAAGAAAATACCAAAAGGGGAGGAGGGGCAGCACACAAACATGGAAAAGTAAAATACAGACACCAAAAAGAATAGTGAAAACATATAAGCCAGCAACTTGGACACAAGATAAATCATGGAGGTGCCGAATTCCAATTTACATGTTGAATAAAATTATCGGGTTATCAAACAAAACAGCCCTTGCCCTTGATCATATCAGTAACCAATTGGCACAGACAAGAGCAGTAGTTTATCAAATCAAACTAGCAGTCGATTATGAAAGTAAGGTAATAAAAAATATTTCCAAAAGAATACAAAAAATTGCATATGTAAGTACCCAGGAATGGAAGCCCTTAATTAATATAGACTGGTGGGACAACTTCTGGTCCTTTGAAGGGACCTGGTGGAAAAAAGTAGTGTTCATTGCAATAAGTCTCCTACTTCTCCCCTGCATACTTCCCTGTCTAATTCGAACTGTAGCCACTACTGTTCCAGCTAGTCTCCAAATCCCTAAAGTAAAGATTCAGAAACCTACAAATACAATTAGATTACAACCCCAAGAAGAACTGAGCACAGCAAAAAGAATTTATGACCAATACCAAAAATTAAAACAGATTTATTCCCTTGAATCAGACATGGCCAATTGATGCGGGCTAAAGCCCGATCAAAGAAATAGAGGGGGGATTGAAAGAAATTAGCCCCAGGTTATGCACCCCCGAGTTGTACTGTTACACTGTTTTTCTGTAAAATTAAAGTTGCACTGTTACTTGCCTGTTTTAAACTGTTCATGTTGAAGCTGTACCCTGAATTTCTGTTCGTTATGTCCAAGTTCTGTACCCTTTCTACCTAAATCCTGGGCTTGCCCCTCTCCATTGAAAGCCCGCACGCCGCTGTCTAGCAGTCCCTCCCTGCTGCTTCCTGCCTGCCCGTCGAGCTGTGGGCCCCGCCCAATATGGAGATGAAAGGACCTCCCATGGTGCCTGGCTGCAGCCGAGAGTCCAGTTAGAGCTAAAAAAACCCCCTGGGACAGCGAGCCGACACAGAAACTGGACCTAAGAAGGACAAAACTGTGCGAGGCACATGTCTAGCTACCTGCAGGCGGCAGGCATTCCTTTGTTACTTTGTCGCCATGGCTTGAAAGAAACTAGAGAAAGGTAACGCCCCTGGACTACACCAGCCAAAGCGATTCTATTGGAACCCCCGTGAGGAAGGAATCCCGACTCTGCAGCAGCACCAGCGGCGGCAGATTCGACTGCACCTCCTCCACCGTGGTGTCTTCAGGGAGCAGCGGCGGCGTGCGCAGCCCCTCGAGCCCCTACCCAGAGCTGATTTCTAATAAAGGCTTTTTCAAAGGAGCTGGTCTCCTGGCCCAATTTATAACAGTGAGCAGGCAGCTGAAGCCTTTCTGTAGCATAAAACTGCTTTGCTACTTGCCACGACCTCTGAGGGTCTTTGGGCATGGAAATAAAGCAATACCATTTCTCTCTGCGCTGGCTGATGGAAAGATAAGCATAAAGATAAGACAAGGCTGGTGTTTCGTGAACTTTTACAGAAGTTGGTTGTTCTAATACCAGTCTCCGTGGACAGCAGGCATTAGGTATTTCCAGATCAAAAAGTTATTTTTAATCTAGCAATTAATCATCTTCTCAGCACACGCAGAAATAACAAGCCCAGTTAAAATCTTAATGCCAAGGTATTACAGAGCAGGCCTGCCCGGATCCCTCCCTGCTCTCGCAACACAAGCCTAGCCTTTGAATTGCTTGATCCAGACTTAGTGATACTGATACAGGTATTACTGGGATACATCCTCCAGCTTAATTAATGCAGATTACTGGTCTGCAATATTCTTCTCTTTTCTTGACTATTCAGCACCCTGGAACAGCAGCAAGATCAGCAGCTTATGCTGCCCTTAGCTGAAGGCAGACAAGCAGACAGATCTTACTTATTCCACTGTTTATGGCAGTGAAGCTTTCCCTCTCTTCAGGGGTTTGTTATAACATCAATAAAAGTTTAGATGGCTTCAGAAAGAATTCAACAGAGAACTAAATGCCAGCGCCAAACTTGGGGCAGAAAATGCCAAAATCCATCCAACAGCTGAAGGGAAGTTTGGTGATTTCATCCTTCCCATGCACAGTAACCAATTTAATATTTGAAAATGCATTTAATAATTCTCACTTCATTTACAAGGGTAGAAAATTCAGGGTGTGTCATGGAGCAGGCTGCAGGACAGAGGAGCCTCTGGATTTAAGCACACTTATGAATGGGAGAAGGAACCTGGCAAAAGTGCAACGAGATGTAGGAGGAGAGGATTTGGTTGTGTACAAAAAGGACAACCAAATTAACAGTATTAAAAGTGCAGGTCAGTAGATGAGACTGAGGCAGGAGAATTATTCTCCCTGTAGCAGGAGAACACATTTCAGATTTATTCATACTTGGGAAGCGTTCCATGCCCAAAGTGGACATGATGGTCCTGAGAAAAAGAGAGAAGAGAATACAAGGGAAAAATAACATTATATATTATCTAAACAACCACAGCTGGAACTGTTACAAATTCAGAATAAAAATAATTGGTTTTAGTTATAAATAACCAGGACACTTCCATCCACACTGCTGTGTGGATGCACAAAAATAAAACATGCAGAACACACTCACCAGTGGAAAAAAAGAAAAGCACTCTCTGTTCCAGGCATATTAGAAGATGAAATCAGAAAAGCACTGCAAGAAATATATTGCTATAAAAACCCAAAGGCAATTGTTCTGGTATATCACTTTAACACAGAAAATGCAAGCAACATCTGAAGTTTTGCAGATCACCTTAGAAAGTTCCTTAAAAGATGCCCTGATATATCATAATGAAGAATGACAACATCTCCATTGCTGGCAGGAGTGGTGCTGAATATCTGCTGTATGGTTTGAGTGGAAATATTGGGATTCCATTTTTCACCCATTCATATATTTTTCTGTCCAGAATTTTATTTAATATGCAAATAAAGAAATAAAAAAAAATCCAGTCACTTAGCATTTTTTTAATTCTTTTTGCTGCATACAATCTTACTCAATGCATTTTACTATGAGGACTGAAGATTCTGAGGCAAGGATTTGTCAGGTAAGACAAAGGACATTATTTCCTGAGGGAAGAACAAGAACTGTCCTATTGGTAAAGCTGAGACTCCTGCCCTGGCAAACAAAAAAGTGTAGCAGTAACCAAACATGAATGAGTCCCTCAACAGTTCTTTAAAAATGTCCATAATTCCATTAATTTAAAATTGTAGGAATCGCTAAAATATTTTATACTTTCTGGAGTCCCAAAAAAACCAGCACCAACAACATTCTCAGGAATTGTAAAAGTCATTTCAGTTTTTGTAGCCTTTCAGTCATTTTTATCCCATTTTATCCGTACAAGCACTGTGCTGCTGGACACAAGTACAGCAAACACTATGCTCCTGGGAATGGCTGATACAGGAAAGGTTTCATACACACAAACCCAAAGGATACACATAGAGGATTCAATTCAACAGCACAGAGGAATAAACAATTACTGGGACCAAAACTCAATTGCCTATACTATGAAATTGCTAAAGTAGTTCTGGTAGAATTATAAATAAATCCTATATCAGAATTTAACTCAGTCCATGGACTATTCCCAGCAGATAGTCTGACTTTTTTTCAATCTGTTTTGAAAGCTCAGTGAACTTGATACTGTGAACAGAGTCTGTTTCATGCCTCTGATTTATTAGTACAGCTCCAGCCTGTCAGTCCATAAATGAGGGTGGCAGGGGTGGGGTAATGAATCCCAGTAAATGAACATTCAGAATGCTGTGAGGTGAACACATCTCACTTTGCCAGGCACAGAGCTGTACAGGACACATCCAATTCAAAGGCAGCAGGTACCCACTGCCAACTGTCCCAGCACAGTTACAGAAACAAGCAGCAAAGTCCATTTAATGGACTTAAGCAAGGAAATGTCAGGCTATGCCAGAGGAACAGGATTGTCCAACAGCAGGAGAGCTGGAGAAACTGCACTCAGAATGGGATACATTGAGATGGCCCTGGATGGGTCTGGTTAAAGCAAATTATCAGTGATAAAGTGTGGTCATTTGTCACCCTCCACCACTCCCTGCTTTTGCAGGAATCATCATCACAGAATGGCTTGGATTAGAAGGGACATAGGAAATCCTCCCATTACACCCCCTGCCATGGCAGGGACACCTTCCACTATCCAAGCCCTGAACATTGATAGGGATCCAGGAGCAGTCACAGCTCCTCAGGGCACCCTGTGCCAGGGCCTCCCCACCCCCACAGGGAAGAAATTTTTTCCCCAATATCCCATCTAACCCTGCTCTCTGTCAGCTTGAAGCCTTTTCCCTCAGTCATGGCCCTCCAGGCCCTTACAAACAGCCTTGTTCCACCTTTCTTGCAGGCTCCCTTCAGGTACAGAAGGCCAGAATTAGAACTCCCCAAAGCTCTTCTGACACTGTTGTACACCACAATGACACAGACTCCAACTTCAGAAGGCTGAAAATAACTCCTTTATTTCTGGGAATCTCTTCCCTTTTATACTATTCTACACAGAACAATTCAGTTGGTGAAACAAGGACAAACCTCTTCAATCACATTGGTCAGACCAGAGGGACATCAAGAAGAAGTCCCTCCTAGGGAAAGAATGTAAACAAGGTTACAGTTAGAAAAACATGTCTCTTCTTTCCAGAAAATTCCCTGGGAAAAGAATTTCAGAAAACCAAAACATCTCAGGCACCAGCCAGGGCTGCATTCTTCTGCAGAACAATCCCAGTTCTCCCAGCACTTCCTTATAGGGAATGTGCTCCATCCCTCTCATACACTTGGTGACTCTCCTCTGTCCTCCTCTTCTGGACCCTTTCCAATACAAAGCGTTAATTTCCTGATTAGGAGATTTCAGAATGCAAAGCTCATTCTTGCTGAGCCAAGAAGTCTAATAACAAAGAGAATCTGACTTTAACATTCTGCAGAACCTCCTTCTAACCAACCTTTGACTGCTTGCACACTCATCTTCCCACAGCCCTGCACACACTCAAGGAACTGCTGCATACTTGTTGGCTCACGTTGCTTTTTCTTTCCACCTTCACCAGTTGTCTTGGTTTGGAAGGACAGGTGTCTCCCAGGGAAAGCTGGAGCTTCCCTTGCAATGGACAGTGTAAACCCCCTCCCTCCAAATTGTTACAATTTTGCAATTAGGGGCTTTCGGGCAAAGATACAGGAATAGGAATAACAGTTCTTCACTAGGAATATTAAAAATATGAATTCAGTAGTACAAAAACCAAGCAAACGAAACAAACAAAAAAACATTCTAGAAACACTGACAGAGTCAGAACATGACCTGACACCCTGCTGGTCAGGGTGTTGGGAGCAGTCCAATCAAGTCCTCCTGGAGTGACAGATGTGGTTCTGTTGGAGCAGAGATGATCCTGTAGAAGGATCCAGTGGTGCTGAGATGGGTCTGATCTCCCTCTGGGAATGCAGTGCACACAGGCTGCCCTGCTGCTCCAGCTGGGAATTCCCTGCTTGGATCCAGCTGGGAATGCTGGGCTCCTCCCCTGGGTGCAGCCTCTCCCCATGGGCTGATGGAATTGTATCAGCCCTGCAGTGAGCCTGGATGGCCCATGAACAGCAGATACCCCTGGAGGGAGGATAGGAAGGGATAAGAAACACTGCCCCACCTGCTTTAACAGCTGCCCATTAACAGGAGTTAATCCCATCCCCTCCCCCCAGAGTTAAAAGAAAAAAAAAACAAAAACAAAAACAAAAACACCTCTTCAACTGGTTTCAACAGATTGGGAACAGAATACAAGCTTTTGGTTGTATATTGCAGCCCAAGACACCATTGTTTGCCAGGGTCAGGCATAACTGGGTGAGGAAGAAGCCCTTACTACCACAAATGGAATTAGAAGTCAGTAAGTTGCATTATTTCTATACATTCCTATACTCTCTTGCATTCCAGGAAAAAAAATAATAAAAAAAATGGGGAAACAAATTAGAAATCATATTTTTAGTTCAAAATGTATGCGAGGTAGGGACATATGCTTGGAAGCCTTTAGAAAAAACTTAATTAAAACTGTTATATAAAAATATACTTGACAACTAAATCAGCATTAAAATAGTTTCTAGGAGATAAATAATTTACAGATTTTCACAGTTAACAATCTGCTTTCTGGAAATAAACTTCACAGTTTACTATAAAATGATCAAAGAGGGATTAGGTAGCTATTCAATTTACTGGAAAAACGTTACACCATATCAATGAAATTGGGAAAATGACTAAGGAGCTGAATATGTTAGAGAAAATGTAATGAATCTAAACAGTAATAGAAATTCACTGGGTATAGAGTCATTAATGTTAATTTTATGAATATTTAAATCACCGAGGGGAACAAATTTGCTGGCACTGAAGCTGATAATGTCTAAACAGTCCAAAAGATTTAATTTCTTGAAAGTTTAACAGAACCATTTTGAACTCTGAATTTGCAGATTCTTAGCAGTGGCATTGAAGTGACACAGAGTAATAACGTTCAGATTTATATTATTGTAGTTTACTATGAGAAATCCCACTTTGTGCCTAAATGATGCCTCAGGCCACGAAGCTACAACTCCCCTTATTTGATTCCTCCTGGCCATCCCAGGAAGAAATTAAACAGAGAAGAGCAGGGTGTGGGTGTGTTCCATGTACAGAAACACCAAATGAGATTTGTGAGAACACAGCTGATTCCATCCCAAAACAGCTGAGTGAATTTACAGTGGGAAAAATTAAGAATATTTTTACTTTTGATTCCAGTGCTATTCTCTAAAACAACAAATAACTGGGGAATAGTAATCCCCTTGGTCTTCTGTTTATTCTTCTCCATTTTCTCCATCTTGAAACGCAGTGACATCAGGAGATTTGATGTGCACACAATTCAAAATAGCTCTTTTACACCTTAGGTTTCAATACTGTTTTGTAAACTCTTTATAATAAGAGTTTTCTCTTCTTTTTGGATGTGGATCTCAACAATAATTTATCACTTATGATGTCACCTTTGGAAAATTATGGTTTTATCCCCAGTTATCTTGGGTTTCTTCAGGAAGGATGTTTTTTCTAGGTGATCATCAAAATCATGCTTGCCACACTAGAGGAAATTTGTTTCTTGATTATGGAAGTAGAAAGGATTTTATATCAAATTTATTAATATACATTTAAGGTGTACTTGGCAATCAGTCTTATCCTGAGAAAATGATTACTTTAGAATCTCAGAGGTCATAAAAAACCAAATTTCCAACTCTAAGCTGCAAGCTGAAAATTAAACAAGCACAACTTAAAATACAGGGCCAGGAAATATTACATATTCACACCAATGCATACTTAAGGATGTGTGAATTGTGAATATTTGAGATGATGGCTAGCAAACAGCATGATTAGCACCAGGCTCAGGAACAGCAAAGTTATACCTCCTAATGAAAAAGGACATTCCAAAAAAATGCCACTCACCTCTCCTGCCGTTTGATGCTGGGCAATTTACACCACCGTTTTCTGTTACAACAGCTGCCATCATCCCTGACCCAAAACCACCACAGGACTGAAGGATCTAATGTCTGATCACAAGTCAAAACTTTGTCATACACTTTGCAAATCAGTGCTTGTTGACCAGCCCCCTAATATTTGCCTGACATTTCAATCTGTGCACCTGGTTCCTTGGAGGAATGGACTTACACATTCCGTGCCCAGTTCTTCCCATCAGCTCTGATCACCCTTTTTCTCTCTTCCCAAAGAATTTTGTAGCATCTCCATTCACTATCACTAGTCAGCAAGCAAGAAAATTATTACTATTATTACTTCCTGAATAGAGATATTTGGAAATTGCTTTTGAAGCCTTATTTCCTGCTTTTTAAAAACTTATTATAACTTAGAAGCAGCAAGAAACATACTGAAATTGAAATAGCACCCACTGAAGTGTACTGCAATGCCATGAAAGTTTCTTATTAAACCTTTAATATTCTAAATTTATGCCACTAAAGTCTGCCTGCTTTCATTTTCCCACATCTTCTACTTGAAGACAAATGTGGGAAGAGAATAATTAGTTTCTATTGTAATGAACTGTAAAATTTATAGTAGATTATTAAATTGAGAAGCATAGAACAATATTATCATTAAGGATTTATAGGTTATAAAATTCAAATTATATATATTTCATAAATTCTCTCTGATTTTCCTTGCTACTATGACTTTACCAAATGCCCTTCCTGTTTCTTATTTCCATCTCACAGGTTAAGGGAATCTCTCAAATGTTGCACGGATTTAAGGAAAGAAAGAGGAGTTTTTACCTAGCTCAGGAATTTTGCTGGTTTTTGGTCAATCAGGATGGGTTTTTTTGTTGGTGCAGGTGAGACCTGCATCTCAGAAACCAGCACCTGCCTTGGCCACAGCCTGTATTTGCAACTCCCTCCTCAGAAGATGTGTTTTACAGCAATCACAACGACAGCAGCCTTTTTAGCAGAGCACAGAGAATTATTTCATCCCAGAGAGAAACCAGCACATCTTTCAGAGCACTCCTGAGTCCCTGCTCTGCCTGCAGGGACAGGTACAGTGTAGGAGTGGAATTTAGCTGAGCCCCCTTTTTCAACCCCAGCCCTTCCCCACCTCTCCTGGAACACAAACAGCTTAATGGTCCCTTCCCAGCAGCTCTGACACCACCTGAGAGCAGACAGCCATTGGCATTACCCAGTGATCTCCTAAATTGCCATTTTTCTTTTTCAACTATCTCTACTATATATCTTCTTGAGAGAAAACTACCGTATGAAGTGCTTCTGAAGTAAAGAAATTCACTTCAGAGGGTTAGGAGGGGTTTTTTTCTCCTATTTTTTCCTTAAAGTCGTGTCTCTAAAAACCACTGACAGTTTTGATGGAAGAGGTTGCTGCCAGCAAGAAAACAGATGCAAAATTGAGGAAAACGTGTGAAATATTGAGAAGAGTAAATCAGTGCTTCAGTGTCAGAATCACTATTTCATTATTCTGATGCAGTAGGCTGAGCAAAAAAGATGAAACATGTCAAAAGAATGAGGTTAGGATTGAAGTTCACTGAGAAACCTCCACATCCAAGCTTCTGCTTTGTAATATTTATAATTATTCTCCAAAATCCTTGTGCTCCTCTGACTCATCTTGTTTTTGATCAGCATACCAAAGCATTTTACTGCAATATTTGTTTCAACTGCACTCTGATTTCACCCAGCTCTGCTGAATTTCACCACTGTAAAGCTAAAGCTGCAATGAATCAGCCCAACACAACTGCTCCCTTAAAAGTACAGAACAGATGATGCTGAGAGAATGCAGAATGTTTGGGAAAGTTGGGGGGAACCAAATTCCTTTTAGAAAAAACATCTAAAAAACACATTGTCTCCAGCAGGACTGGATTTACTGCCTGCAAATCAGATCCCACAGGGCTGAAGTGGTTACAGATGGGGTGATTATCAATTTTGTAGTAGAGGATGTGCATTCCTATGTTTATTCCTGTTTATCTTTTTTTTTTAATTAACAGCATTATCATTACTTTTGCCTCATGTTAGAAATAATCTACAGAAGACCAAAAAAAGGCTAATTTAAGGAGGAAACCACCACCACCACAATCCTTTACTAGACCACAAAGTGAAGCCTTGGCTGAGCTCAGCACCTCAGTCACACTGTAACGGAGCAAAGGTTCATTTTTGTCCGATTTATTTTAACCCAATGTCCTTTGTTATTTCCAGCAAGAAATTCTTCAGAGAGAGGAAGAAAAAGCAGAGATCTACATGATCATTTATAAGGTCTGTTATAACCTAAAATGTCCCTTCAGTTGGGGTTTGTAGTGTTTTGTACAACTCAGTCTTTATCAAAGGGTAAACCTTCATCACTGTAACCCCCTAAAGAAGGAGTTAATTTTGTTTTGAAAGGTTCCCCTTAAAGTGAGTTCCAAAGCCTTTGCAAATTCACCTCAGGTTTTTAAGGTGTGTACACTGGAACACTAATACAATTTTTTTTTCTACAAAAATGACAAAACATTTCATTTTAATATTTTCAGATTCGTTTTTCCTTTTACTGTCATTTACCCATTTCATTTTCTCGTGTCCAATTTAATGAATAAAAAAAACAAAACAAAACAACCCTAATAATGAAAATATTTTAAAAGTATAATTGGTTTGGTTCTGAACATCAAGATTTTTGTGTAACTTGCCAGAAAACAGAAAATTAAAAAAAATTAATTTTTACTTATCCAATAACCTTAACCTTTATTAGACATCATGGCAGAAACACCTCAGACAACTGAACCACATTTTCAAGAAAAAACCCAGATTCAGCAATTTGCTTTTCCAGACCTGCTCGGGTTTCTCAGGAATATTCCCTCCTCTCCCACCTCAGAGGCAAAAAGGGGATATTCCCTGTGCATTCCCTACACTTTGAGTGAGCCAGCCCAGGGAACATGGGATCACAGGGAGCCAGCCCAGGGATGATCTTGGTACTTCCCAGAAATAACAGCTGTTAATGCCTGATTTCTGCCCACCCCTTTTTCTTAAATAAGTGCCAAGTACCATCAGTTGTAATCACTGTAAGGTTTTCCCCGTTTTGCCCTTTATCCAACCAACCCCCTGAAAACCCTGTACTTTTTGAATGATGTCTTCTCCAGCCTTAGAGGCAAAGTCTGCGCTGATCAATGCATTTTATCTATCAAGGTAAATGCATTTCCAGGTATCCCCGAATGCAGAGGTGAGGCAGGAGGTGGGGCTGGAGCTGAAAGTTCTTCTGGCTACTTTTCCTCCCCAAATAAGCCTTGGTTACCCTGAAAGTTTTCCAGCCTGATAGTAACCTCTCCATCTCCCAGGGTTACACATGGTTTATTTCTCGTGAATTAACAGTTTAGAGCCAATACTGTGCACTACAAATTTCCAGTCCTCACTCCAGACAAAAGAGATGCATTTATCATTTCCAAGAACAGTGGTTTTTATGCCAGTTTTGAAGGGAAGGGCCGGTGCCATCCTCAAACGAGCAAAGACTAGTGCACAGAGGAAGGGAAGATGAAGGCAGGCTTACAAGAGACATAAAAAAGACATTTTTTTAAAGCATTTTCTCTTTCCCCTTGATCAATTTCTTTTCTCAAGGTGCTTTTTAACAACGAGGCAGGGCAGCGTATTTGGCTCTGTCAAAACCAACATTCCCTCAATGTCACTTGAAGAAATAATGATTTTCTACAGGAGAAAATCCTGTAGAAAGGACTCGACAGATAGTCCAGCAGATGCATTTTTCAAGGGGGACAGACAGGTCTGCAGTTTTATATCAATTTTCAGAAGGCAGCTTCATACCACGAGAACCAGGAATACAACAGCTCAGCTTAAAATTCGACCTCTTGTCCTGGGCGGGTGAAAGCAGCAAGATTTTGGAAAGAAAAACAAAATGAGGAAAAAAAAAAAAAAAAAAAAAAAAAAAAAGAACTAGTAATGAACAAAATCCAAGCTGGGAGGGTTTAACGGAATTGATAACAAGTGAAAAGCTGCTAGGAAACTTTCACAGACAGAACATTCTTTTTTTTTTATTATTTTTTTTTCTGTTCAAAGCCTCTCCGCTGCCTCGGCGTTCCGGGCGATGCCCCTGGGTTCACCTGGCGCAGCGGAAGGAGGAAATTGCTTGAACAGCAGTGCCTGCTCCTCCAGCAGGGAAAACACCTCCCTTCCTGCTGACCTTCCGTGCTCTCCTCCTCCCAGCGCCCTTTTTTCCCAAGGAATCATCAGAAGGAGAGGCAGCCTGGCTGCCTGCCCTCCCTCCGGAGGCAGCGCTGGGGGCACAGGTGCTGAGGAGGAGGAGACTGAAGAACTTTGTGTCAGCGCTGAGTGGTTCAGCTGCTCTGAACTCCAACAGCCCCTTCCACCACAGTGGAAAGCACAAATGAATGAAACAGGCTTTGTCCCTGGAGCAAGCAAGGCAGGCTGTCAGAGCTGGGTTTCACAGCACTCCCTCTGGGCCCAGGGAAGGTGTGGCACCCCTGGCAGCACGCAGCTGGAACAGCTGGACCCTGGGAACAGCGGGGCACAAAGGGGAGGGGAAGCTGCAGCAACAAAGATGAGTTTTGAAGCTCTGCCCGCAAAGGGACATTGTTCCCTGCCTGCAGGCAGAGCCCAGCCCAGCCCTCAGGAAGGGAAGTCAAGGCTAACCATGAGCTCTGCTTTCCAGGAATGCTACAGCTGCTCTCTGTGGGAAATACTGACAGTAAGGAGGCTTTCAGAAGCTGTGAAAGCAGCCCCAGAAACAGAAAGAGCAGAAGCACTTGGAATTAGCTGCAATTGCAAAGCCTGAGAGTACAAAAAGTTACAATAGTACAGCAAACAAGGACATGAAACCATAGTCTGAGTCTTAGGTTTGGCCAGGATAGACTTTAAGGCTGCATAAAAATATGCCCAGCAAGACAGTAGCAGGTTTTAAGGTTAATAATGGAATATTGTGTACTGTTAATAGAAAGCAAACAAGCAAGCATTGTTTGAAGCAGGTGTCCCTGTGCTCTCAGTGACTGGCTGGAACAATTGTCTGTAAGCTTTAGCAATGTGCCATTGGCTGGGAAACTTTTAAAATGCCCTGTGACAAAGAGATCTTTGGCTGCTGCTGGCAGATGTGAGCTGTGGCCACCTCTCAGTTGTCTCAAACCCTGGTGTGAGGCTGATACTGCAATAAAAGAATGCTAGGATAAAAGGATGTTCAAAGAACATCTTACAGTGGTCCTGTCCCATTCGTCCATGAACCTCCAACAGCTCTCTTCTCTCTGCTTGCCCTCACCCAAACCACCATGTGTTTCCCTCAGAGAGGTTTGAAGTCAAACTGTAACCAGACACTGGCTTTGGGGATAGCTGTGTAAGGTGCACTTTGAGCAGATTTCTTTGTAGCAGACAGTGAAAAACATGATTTGTCAAATTAAAGATTATTTAAATATGTAAAACTTCAGGGGGGTGAGGAGGGCTGGCACACCTGCAGAAAACACACAAGGGTTAAGGAACTTTTTTTCCCCCTGACTAAGGAGTTCCAAAAGCTGTTCTAAAGGTGGGGTGTCCCTATTTTTTCATGAAGATGTTGAGAAATTTGCCCTATATTTTTGGAATGTTTTTTTCTTTAATATACGACCAAATTAAACATTGGTAGATGTTGGGTTGGGTTGGGCTGATTGTCCATAGATGCTGCAAATAATTGAACAAGCACCCTCGTGATTCTTACTGTAGGCAAAGCATTCATTTTCTGTTGCTTAAAAGTAATGTTTCTTTTATTATTTCCTTTTTACAACAATTTAGAAAAAATACTCAGAAGAATGTTTCTAGTATAAGATTTTATGGAGGAGAAAATCCCACAAAACTCACTCCAGACCTCATTCCATAAAAATCAAGCTATGCCAGATACTAGGCCACCACGGATTGTAAGTTCTAATAAACGTTAACAAAATCTATTGAGATTTTGATTATTAGAAAAGTGTTCAATGCACAAAATTCCCTACACAGAAATATGTAAAAGATTCCAATTTATACTATGCTGTCTTAACACTTAATTAATATTTTTGCTGTAATTAACATTTACTGAGTACCCTATTTATGATTTTTTTTTTATCAGGTATCTCCTTTCCCTCTCCATCTTTGAAGCATCAAACACTGATATGGAATATCAGCTTTCTGAACACCTAGATAAAAAAATATTATTAGCTGTATTTTGCTCAACATAACTCCTCAAAGTCACAGTTGCATAGTAAATTTCCCCACCTATATTTTTAATTTAATAAGGAGCTTTATTCTCTGAAACTAAAGGATTATCAACCAAGAGAAGGTTAAAAGCTGGAACATACAGGACCCTGTTTTGAGACAACCCACAGTATCCCCAAGTGATGTTTGTCTTCTTGGTCACAAAATTAAAAGTATGTTTTGGAAACATTGCTTTCCCCACACTCCTGTCCTTATTAAAACAAACAAATATTCACAGTATTGAGAACACTGTAATAGGAAGTCATGCACTGATTGCTCCAGAGGTGTAAATCAACAAACTCATTGAACTGATAGGAACAATTCAGTATTAAGTGAAAAATCCTGATAGCAGAAGTAAATGTAAATCTGTGATAACAACAATGATTTGTATTGCTTGGGTCTATTCTTAATACTTTCACTTTGAAAAGATCTTTAGTTTTCCCTGACATTTGCTTATACCTGTTTCCACACTTTGAATAGATAACCAATAAAGTTCCAGAATCATCTTTAAGGTGGGAAATGTTGTTTCTGCAGGGAATGTACTGTGCAAGTGTTGCAGTGCGTTTCCACACTCTAACAAATGATTCCAAATAAGGAAAGGGGGTTCCAGTTTCACCCGTGACTTTTAAAGAGATGACGCTTCTGTACACCTCAATGACACAGACTCCAACTTCAGAAGGCTGAAAATGACTCCTTTATTGTTGGGATGTCTCTCCCTTTTTATCCTGTTCTACACAGAGCAATTTGATTGGTGAAACAAAGACAAACCTCTGCAATCACATTGGTCAGACCAGAGGGACATCAAGAAGTCCCTCCTAGGGAAAGGAATGTAAACAAAGTTACAGTTAGAAAAACATGTCTTTTGTTTACAGAAAATTCCCTGGGAAAAGAATTTCAGAAAACCAAAACATCTCAGGCACCAACCAGGGCTACAAGGAGAAGCACCAGCATGTTCTGTTTCTCTCCCCATGGCTGGCCCAATGCCAGCACAGGGGCACTGGTTCAGGTTTGGAAATGTTCCTCAAAACTTTTAGCTGCTTCTATTGGGCAGCAAGCCAAATCATCCCTCCTTGATCATTGTGTGCTGAAGAAGGAGCACAGAGGTGCTCAAGGGCTTTTTGGGGTGTCTTAGCCAGGAGTCAGGGCTCCTCCACTCCTGTGTGCAGCTTTGTTCTTTTGTTTCTGCATCCTTTGTTATTTTCTCATTTATTAAAACTTTTGCTGTACAAAACACTCCCAATGAGCCATCTTGCAAATATTATTAAGCCTCTCTGGGAGGTTGGAGGCTAACATTCAGGACCTGATACACCTCCACAGGGCTCATTACAAGCCAGCCTTGTGAAAGATTGATTGCATCATGCAGGTTCTGTTCCAGACCACCTTTCCCCACAGCCTCTGCCTTGTGCCACACAGAACTCCTGAGGTCCAAACTCCAGAGAGTTTTCCAGGGCAACAGGATCACACTTTGAGCCAAGGAGTTCCCAGTGACCCTGCCCAGAACAGAAGGAGCCCATTTAAGGACAAAAACCCCTCCCAGTGAATGGATTGGGCTGGAGCAGTGCCAGCCCCGTGCAATGCACAGCCCGAGGAAACGACCAATAATTCTGTTGTTCCAGGCAGAGTAAAAGTCAAACAAGGAGTTTTACTGTAGTTCCCAAGTTATTTGTGACTGAGATGCACCTGAAAAGTTGGTAATTAGTAAAAGGATTTGTTCTTTATAGGGCTCTTGAAAATCCCATTAAGTCTCTATTTACTTAGCGTTTTCTCTAACTGCCTTATTGGAAAATCAGGCAGCAGGAGTTTCAAAAGAAGTAATAACAGAATAAAAAGCCCATTTTCCATTCTAGTGCCACGGGAAGGAGGGGCTGAATTCCAGGGTGCCCAAATTAAAACTGGACAGACCTAGTGACATGCATTCCAGGTTCCATCACAGAACACAGGTCCAGAATAAGTTCATTACCACATTCCTTCCAAATGGAGTTGTTAACTGCAGACAGCACCATCTAGCAACACCTATGGCTTCAGAAATTTGAAACTATGGAAGCACTGATGGATTTCAGTGCCCTCTGTGTACTTCAGTGCAATAAGAAGCAATAGATTTGAGCCTGTACAATTTAAAGCAAGCAGGCACAGATTCAGCCACATGGCTCTCCTTGATGTAAAACCATAAAGTCACCCAGAAGCATTCAAAAAATGCTGGACTGGAACTTCAGACCAAAGCAGAGTAATCCACTTTTCAAAGTCCCCTGATAAGAGCTGCAGGCTTTTGAATTTGCCTTGAGTTTCAGTTTGAAGATCTACAAAAAGATATCTATCTCTAAAGGACTCTACTCAGGAAATGTCAAACGTAAACAGACTTTGAAGGAGTTAAACAACTGTTTCCAGAGCAGCAATGATCAATTTTGAAGCTTATTTGTTGTTTTGGTTTGATTTAACAGCACAGGAAGGAGACCTCAAGCACAGAGCAATGACATGCAGCGATGTGGGAGGTGCAGAGTGATTGGGTGTTGCTGGTGCCAGCATTAATTCTGGGGTAATGATGTACATAAAGCCTTTTGCAGCTGGATTCATTTCCACATGTGACAATTCATGGAGTGGATGTCCTGGCAGCCAGTGTGGCAGGAGAGGGGGTCCCACCTCTGCCTGGCACCACAACCAGGTATCATACGGTAGGGAAAGAGGCAGCTTCTGTGAGGGGGACCAAAGGGAAAAAAAAAAAAAATGAAAAGAGTTGCTTTTATTCAAAAAGCAGCAGGACAGAGGAAAAACAGGCCTTTAAAGGAGAACCTTTCATCTCACAGTGCAGCCTTAGAAGATAAAAATGCTTCCCAATTTTCATATATGAATATCTAAACTCAATCTGCAGACAAAAAAATTGAAACAAGAGCGGCCTGGCTTCCCAATATGCCAAACACTTTCAATTCTTATGCTCTCCCTTATTTTTATAGCATGCTGGTTTCTCAGCAGTGGTGGTGCATATTGCAAGTTTGTTGTGTGCACTGCTCAAACCCACCAGAAGTGAGGCAGCTGAGGCATCCTTCAGCTGGCTGAAGGATGGCTGCTGCACACAGAATTTTATCCAAGACTTGCTGTTATACTGGCTGAACTGGAACATCTCTGGCAAGTCAGCTAAATCATAAAACTCACAATGCCGCCCTATTTACACCTGTACATTGCTGTTTGAAAGTGGAATGTAGCATTTTATTTAAATAATGCATTTAGATAAAAAAAAAATAAAAATCAGGACTCCCCAATGGAAAATTGTTGTCCTTAAATGCAGCCTAAAATGAACTGATGGCTGATAGAGAAGTGAATATTTTACTTTTATTTTAATGAGACAAAATGAATTCTGCTGTTCTCAATGTCAATAAAACTTGCTAATATTCATCTCATCAATGTCAGAAAACCTACCAACTCCTCACATATTGACAGAGTCAGCTGTGGTAACTATGGCACTGCGCTATTCGATACTCTGAGAGAAGAACACCAAGTGTAATTCTCTAAAATTAAACCTCCCAAGCTCATATCCAAGGCTACTGCCAAAGCAAAAAGCAGGTTTGCTTTTCAGCAGACAAATGACTGATGATCATTATTAGACATTTTCTATGAGGTCTACAACATCAAACCTCTCCTTTGAGAAATTTCAAAGATCGTTCCCAATGTTCCTGAGACACATTTATGGATAGTGTATGACTCTCAGAGAAATTGCACCTCAGAATTTTGTTTCTATGACAAGAAATAAGGTTTCAACTGTTTGCTTAGTTTCAGTAGACATATTAAGGGTCAGCATGGTCTGCATATTTAGACCTCTAGAGAAGGCAAAAAACGAAAAGGCAAGTAAATCACGTTTAAAATACTAGAGCCCAACCATAAAAACCTATTGTTTATCTTTTGCAGTGATGATATTTTACCATCTGAATAAAAATCCCAGCTCACCGATGAACAGGATGATTGAAGTAACGCTGTACCACACAGTTTTAATTTCAGGTATTTGAAAAGATGATACCATGAAATGATCTAGACTATTGTTGTAGCATAAATCTCCCAGCACTTTCCCTGTCCTTAATGTTCAAGCCTAAAATTGTTCCATTCTTTAGCTGACAGTGCACATTGTAAAAGTTGCAGTTTATCACTTTCCTTTCATTCTCCCCCAGCAGTTACATTACCACATTCTTTTTTATTACAATCGCAGGGTGTCACTACATAAGTGACATCATGAGGGGAGAACAAGGATTTGCCAGGAAAAAATCAGAATTGCTCTGCAGTGCTGGAGAGCTCTGAATTCAGAGGGAAGGGACAGCCTTGCAGTTCAGCATGCTGAACATGTGCACTCTCAAATCTATTGCCTGTCACTGGAGTCCCTTGGACTGGAGAAATTATATCCCACAGTTGGGTAGTACAAAGGTAATTCTGTTGCCATATGTTGTGCCAAAGAGCTCACGCCGTGACAGGGTGCATTACAGATTATGCTTTCCCATGTGATGCCAATTTTCTCCTTCATCTGTGAGGGATAAACCTTGCCTCCATTCAGATTTTAAAGCAGCCAAAATGAAACTGTACCTCCAACAAGGTGCTGGTGCAAATTCTGCTTAAAAAAAAAAAAAAAAAAAAAAAAAAAAAAAAAAAAAAAAGGCAGAAGAAGCTCAACAATTTTTAAGATATTGGAAATTGCCTTCATTTTGCACCCAGAATTCACTATGCATCAACCCCATGGGAATTCCAGTCCCAATTCAGGGAAAAAAATGGAATCAAGAACACTTTGGCCAACCTCACACAATTTGCTTTATCAAGCACTGCAGTATTTTTGAGTTTCTCTGGTTGGTTGATTTTGAATGCTGGCATGGGCAGCAGCTCACACAGACAGAAAAGAAATACCAGGAGAGTAGAAAGAAAATAGGTAGTGCCCCCCAGAGCATGTTTAAGAGATTTTGCTTGTCTGTCCAATTTATTACTGGATTTCATTACTTAGCAGCAGTGAATTGAAGTGGTTGATAACATGCCACAAATGATTTCACCCATCAGCATCCAGCTCAGCTCAGGAATAATCAAAAGCCATTGCTACAAGCCTGGGTTTCGGCAGAGCAGGGAAATCAGATGTACTTGAGGATTTCGTCCTAGTGAGGCCATGGCACACACAGCATGTGAGGAAGCCCCAGTGAACACCAGGGCCTCACCTCACAGGGCAGAAAGGGAGACTTTAGACAGAACTTTAGGCATAACTACAAAAAAATAACTCCCAAAGAGGAAAGAATTGACAGCAAATCCCTAACTTCTCACAGTACAGAAACTGCTTCTCGAGGTAAAAGGCTCAAAATGCACAGACAAATGATCCCCATGTTCTTCAGGAGTCCAACAGGAAACTCCCCTGAATGCAGAGTCAGGTGTGCTCACAGCTCAGTGCTTCGTTCATTTTGGTTCTGAAACTCTTGGAACAGGAAGAGGCACTCAGAGAGGGCTCTGCATAACAACAGCCTTTGGAATTCCATGGCTTGGCAAGGAAAATCTTCAGTGGAAATTTGCTCAGGTATATAAAGTCACTGTCACGTCAGCTCCTCCTCTATCCGTACACCAAGAAAGAGAATGAAAGAGGACATCTAGGATTTCAAGGATCAGGCAGGAGTTTAAACCTCAGGCCCCTCTGCAATCATCAGGAATGCTGCTTGCAAACCCAGGACTTGAGGAATTCTCATCTTACCCACCAAAAGCCTGACAGGATGCCCATGCCCTGGGGATCTGCTGCTTTTACTTTTTCAAACAATGGCTTGTTGAAAGATATTTGTTGCACCAGTAGGCAGCCTGTAATCCTCACCCCAATTTCAAGGTTACTAGAACAAACTCCTTTTGATTTAAGGCCTTTTGCCTTCAGCTAAAATGGAGCTTATTCTAATTATCCTCATTATGGCAGACATAATTTGGGGCTCCCATGGGCACTAAGGGTGTAACGAGGATGGCATTTCACATCCGCTGACCTCTAAATTAGCGCAAGCTTATTTCACCGCGAGAGGGTACGAAGTAAAATAAATCCTTTGCTTTCCACTCAGTTTACAAATGAAATTTTGTGGTTTGTTGTGTGAGGCTCTGTCATCTGCATTCCCGTTTCTCTGGCACTGCAGATGTCCAGGGCTGTTTTATGTGCCACTTTCACAGCCAAATTGCTGTAAAGCCCAGGAAGGTTTACAGCCACATTAAAGAACATTCTCACATCAAGCCATCCAACTTTGTCACTAGGTGACAACTCCTGGACACCACCCCTCAATAAACTTTATAGGAGACCCTCACATGCAACCAGAAGGCCCAAAAAACATCAGGATCAGGTGGTTTCTTGCCATCAGGAAACACTCCTCTGTGTGAAGTGTTTGGTTCCACTTCCTCTGTTTGGTTTTTGGGTCCTCTCTTACCCTCGAGTTCCCAAGATTAAAAAAAAAAAAAAACAAAAAAAAAACACAACCAACCAAAACAAACAAACAAACAAACCACAAAAACCATAAACAAAAACAAAAACAAATTAAAAAAAAAAAAAAAAAAAAAAAGGGAATGGAAAGGGTATTAAAAGTGGAGAGAATGGAGAAGAATTGTTGTTCCTCTTCAGCTGTGAGACATTCTAAAAGAGAATGAGCTGTTCCTAGATGTGTGATCTGTCCTAACAAAGTTGTCTGGAGTCAGTTACCACAGTAAACAGTGATGGTGATGGCACTGCACAGAATACCTTGAGATAAAGAAGAACAAATCCCATTGTGTTCAGTAAACACTAAATTTATAATAGATCAACATATAGAAATCAGCTAATTCCCTGTTCAGTTATTTCAAAAGGAATATTTACTACCTAGAACCTGCACAAAGGTTAGCACAGTTATTTCACAAATTCCATCAAGACCTGTCAGACCACCTGTAGTTAAGGAAATGCTGTAAGTGAAATCGGATTTTTTTTTCAGTATTTCTCTTTCTCATTTTAGCATGCCCCACTAGTTGGCAATTACTGCCTACTGTAAATCTATTAAATATTCATGTCAGATATTATTTGCATAAAGCAGCTTTTCTCTGATAAAAAATATGTTATTCATTCACTGCTTAGAAGATTGACCTCAGGTCCCTACTTTAAACACACAGTTATATTGATTGTGAAAATACTCCAGGAAAATTATGTAGTTTATATGCATGCATTATTTCTACTGAGTCATCCTGAAGCTTATAATTTAAGCCTCAGTGTTTCAGGTAAAATGAAATTGCTTCACTGAGTAAGGCTGCTTTGATTTCAGCTTTGCTCTGAGCTTTGCCAGGCAAGCAGAAAATCTTCATAGTATGAAAGGTCTTGTTCATATGGAATGTACAGTCATGCCTTGGCAGAATCGTGTGCATTCCAAACACACCATGCCTTTGTCCAGAGATTGTTTTACAAACCCCTTTTTTGTTCCTTGTGTAAATAATCCCATGTCCCATATTAATGGAAGATCATCATAAATGAACAATGAATATAGGCTTCCAAAGCACTGCTGTGACTATTGCATTATACATGGAGCACAAAACCCAGAAAAAAAAACCAAAACAAAAAACTAAGGATCATGCTTCGAACAGGAATAAAATCCCCAAACTGAACCAAAGGAACCCCAAACAACAACAGAAAGATAAGGTAACTGGATTCTAACTAAAAAGAAAAGTACTCCTCAGGAGTGAGTCCCCTTGAGGAGGAGACTCTGAAATACCCCACTTTTGAAAACATTATCCGTATGTTGCTACTCTGCCCCTCTCCCAAGACAGAAATCATTTAAGAGAATAAACACAGTGAGGAAAAAAAGGAAAAGAGAAAAGAGAGAGAAAAAAAGGATGGGCACGTTCTTTGCCTTCTTTCTCTTTTGGCCTTTTGCTATTTTATTACATCCACTTCCTGTGGAGGTGGATGTAATAAAATACCATCCACATTATCTCTCTCACTTCCTTGCCTCTCACTTTGGTGTCTTCTTTTTGCTCCTCATTTCAGTCTTCCTTTCAAGAGAACAGCTCCTCTAATGTGGTTATTCATCACCAAAAAAAAAAAAAAATCCCAAGAACCAGAACAATGAGGAAAATCACAGTTCAACACTTAGAGGAATGACATCACCCTGGCACTGTGGGTTTTTTATGGAAGCAGATCCATGTCCCAGGCTGTGTAGGAGCCTTCTCTTGGCCCTGTGCAGATAAACTGCAATTATTCTGCAAGGCCATTTCACCCCAGAACTCACAGGGCAGAAATGCAGATGCCATTAAAATGCTGAGTGTCTTGGGTTATGGAACCAAAAATTGTATTCTATTTCATCTGCTGAAAACAGTTGGGGAGATGTTCTTCTTTATCTCTTGTAACTCTGGGGGCAGGGGGGGCGAGTGCCTTCTGATAATGGGCCAGCTGTTCAAACCAGGTGGGGCAGTGTTTCTTATCTCTTTTCACAATGGGCCAGTAAGACTCCTCAAGCAGTACTCCTCAAGCAGTTCTCCCCAAGCTCTTCTCCCCAAGCTCTTCTCCCGAAGTTTGTCACAAGTTGTCCCATTGTGAGATGCTCCACCCAGTGGGGGGAGCCAACCATTCCTACCTAAATAAAAACTGAGACACAAACACAAAGGTATCTGGCTTTACCTGATTCCCAGAGGAAGAGCAGCCCTTCTCACCATCACTGGACCCTTTTCTCTCAGGATCATCTCTGCCCCAACAGAACCACATCTGCCACTCCAGGAGGACTCACTGTGGACTGCTTCCAACACCCTGACCAACAGGGTGTCAGGTTGTAGCTCTGACTCTGTCAGGGTTTCTAGGATTGTTGTTTGTTTGCTTGTTGTTTGTTTTACTACTACATTTGTTAATATTCCTAGTAGAGAACTGTAATTCCTATTCCCAAATCTTTTCCTGAAAACACTTAATTACAAAATTATAATTTGGAGGGGGTGAGGGGTTTACATTCTCCATTCCAAGGGAAACTCCAGCTTTCCCTGGCAGATACCTGTCTTTCCAAACCAAGACACTGAGCTAAAGTATGGGTTTGAAGGATGGGCTTCCTCCTGAAATTAAGGACTAGGCACAAATAGATTTTTATGCTTGTCCAGAATAAGAAGTCCAGGATCTGGTATTCTACTAAATCATAAAACTAAGGAAAAAAAAAAGTTCTCTGAAGACAACAGAAATTGCTATCCTGGGATACACAATATTCTGCAAGTTAGCCCTATGTCTGCCCTTCTGTATTTCACCCAATGTCTTCATTTAGTCCTCTTCAGAAAGTGAAAACTTCAGCCTCAGTGGAAGCTCTGGCAAATTCCTGCTGAGCTCCATTACCTGGGAAACACCCCCAGCACTGCAGGGGAGGCTGCCTGGCTCTTTCATTTATCAACAGCAAAGGGGTTTTTCTATCCCAAAATAGATGGAGGTATTAGGGAGCTTTTTTCCTCTCCAAATCCAGCTCTTCAGTTCAAACACTGAATTCCCACACATGCATATACCTTTGTTTTCCTTAACCCCCAGTGATTATTCAATTTCATTAAAAAGCTGAATGATCTAGGGAATGCAGAGACAAATTTCAATCTGCCTTTTTAATGTGATACTGTAAAGATTTGCCATAATTTGTACTTGCTGTGACATGATAGAAAGCCAATCACAATGAACCAGGCTGGAAAACAGATGCAAAGACTGTTAAAGGTCACCATGGAAGAATAACAGGTAATCAAATCCTTTACCTATTGACATACTGCAGTGTGAGTGTTAAAATTTATAATAATAGCTTTTAAATTTTGTGCTAAGACTGTGTTTTGTTTTGTTTTGGTTTTTTTTCTTTTCTTTTCTTAAAATGAAAGGAATGAGAATTAAATCAGTTCCTTGTATGGAACCCTACTCATGTGAGTGTGGAAAAAGTCACCCTGACCTGTGTCATAACCTTTGAAAAGGTTATGGGCATTGCCTTTTCAAAGCATGAAGTGTTCTATACAAGCAAATCAATTCTTGTAATAGCTTTGTATTATCTTCTACAATGCTTAGAAATAGTCAAAAGTGAAATTAATTTTTTGTTAATTTTTTTTTTTCACAGGGTTTTACTTTTGGCCAGTAGAGCATCCTTTATGAAATTGTTTCTTAAAATGATTCAGTGCAACTGTTTCCTGAACGTGGTCATTCCCCAGGACAGTGTTACACTAAAACTCTACCAAAAAAATGCTTGTTCTAAATGGATCTGAGGCTTTCCCCTCATATTTTTATTCAAGCCCATTTTATAGTGAGAATGGATAATTTTGCAATATGGAAACCTGTCCCAAGAATGAATCTCTAGAAATAAATCCATAGAAGCAATTCACATCTCATCCCAGTGAAAACCTGGAATATTTCCAATACATTTCTGAAATTATCTTAATGTACAGAAGAAATAAGTAAGAGAAAATACAGAGCCTTTTGTCTCCGAGGTCTATCGCTATACAAATAATTAATTTGTGGAGCTGTGTTGTGGCCCTGCCTGTCTGACCACTGAGCAATTAAATAAAGTGATTCTAGGAGCTACAAGTGGTGGCTTCTGGAAAACAGAACATCCTTCAAAACAAGAAAAGAAGCATTCTTCACTAATTCAACTTTTGTGTAATTATAACCTAATCAATCTTATACAGACTTTTTGGCATCACTATTCTCTTATTGTTACAACATTTCATAATTTAGTCTAGCAGTAGCGATCTTAACAACAAAGTTTGGACACGTTCCAGGCACAAGGGCAAGGGACAATTTCTCCCAGATACATTATACATTCTACCATTACTTAATATTGCATGTAAGAAATACACTTAGAGAGGGAGAGAGATTTAGATTTCCCTCAGAGAAAACTCATAGGCACTATAATCATTAGCTAAATTTCCACCAGCTGCATTAGGGAATACATCATCATTTTGATTTCCCCAGAAAAAGCCTAAAATTCACAAAAATAGGAATACAGGATCCTTTCTTATGCTCTGCTGAGAGAAGGAATTAGAACTGCAATTCAACAGTTATCAGCACACAAATAGAAATAAAGTCTGTCATCAGATATTTGGATATCCTGTCTTCAGGATCAGAAGAAAAAATTCTAATCAGAATAGTTGATGAGAGGTTGCAGAAAACTGAATTTAATTCAGCCACCTGAAGGCCTCTCTGACCTTCTCTGGGGGTTCAGCAGGGCAGAGGGATTATGAGCACATTCCAGATTAGCACATTTTACCCTGTATCTTTGTCTCAGGCACACAAGACAGTAATTGAGAAAAAGTCTCAAGCAGGGAGCAGAAAGGACTGTTTCCACACAGTGTATGGTATTCATTTGAAAGAAAAATAATAAAAATCTCAGCAGTTGGGCAGACTCCACATATTTGCTTGAAGATTGTATCCAGAAGGATTTTTTTCCTACTTCTATTGAAAAATCATGGTTAAGATTAAACATGCTTATTGCAAATCCTGTGATACTGTATAAATATCAGAGCCTTTTGTAAATTTTCCACAAACAGCGACATTACTGACTAAAGCTGGCAGTTCTGAAAAGTTACAATTTATAAAGTTAGGATTCCATTACATATCTCACTGTAATTCCAGTTGATCTTTCAGCCACAATTCACTGCAATCAGTTCCAGGGCAGAAACATGCAGGTAGACAGCAGACAGAATCCTTCCCAAGGAATATCATCAAAGCTGCTCCTTTGGAGCCACCTTTGTCTGGAAATGTGTGAGGGGGGGCTCAGGTGAGGACTGCAGGGGAGTCCCCATGAGTGGATTCCTTGCCTCTATCCACCCAAAAAGCCTTTCCAGTTGGCACCTGGAAACATTATTAGCTTCATTTTCAGGCAATATTATCAGCCCTAATAGCTGGAATAGTCCCAGGCCAGGCAGGGAAAAGTTGCATCTTTTCCTAAGGAGCTGCAGGGCTGCCCTGAGGTGATTGTTCATCACTGTGAAGGGTTTGTTTTGCAGCCACTGTTCAGGCAGGGGTTCATCAATTCTGTGCATATTAGGTTTAGAAAATCCCCTCCTCACTGGGGAGTGCTTAGTGCAACTAGACAAACACAGATGCTTCCCAGAAATCCCCAAACACTCCCATGTTCAAAGACTCACATTTTTCACATCGACTATGCTAATCTCTGCTGTCCAACGGGTTAGGGCTTGTCTTCAGCAGGATCAGTTCTGTTTAGATGTAATTGAAAATTATGGTCATCTCTGCAATTCATCTCTGCCACCAAACTGGTCCTGTCACTTCCTCCAAATAAAAGGTTGGAAAATTACAAAGGAGCAGTGTGGATTGAAAAAGGAGGTCTGAAAATGCAACTGAGAGAGGACTGTTTGTTCAGTCTTGTAACAATTACCCAGCTTCCTCCTGCTAGGCAATCCTCACAGATTGTAATTGTCATTCCTTGTCTTCACTGTGGTATTTTGATCTAGACCTACATTCTATTCTTCTCCCCCTATGTGGCTAAATTCCATTCTTCTCCCTATTTGTGGCCTGGGGATTTTCAATGGTACTTGAGATGTCAAGGAGCTAAAAAAACTTGTCCACTTTTAATTTTGACCAGCTAAAGCTCAAAAGAAACCATATGGCAACAGTGAGGAGCTGCCATTGCTTGCCTCTGCAGACTCCAAAGACTCTGCTGGGAGTTATAAAAGACTCTGCTGAGAGCTATTTTCCAGGTCAGAATTTTCTCATGGAAACATAACCATCTGAACTTAACGTTAACTATAAACAGATGAAATAATTCTTAGGTCAGGTTTTAAGTAAAACCCCTATTTTTTTTTTTGATCAAAGTGTTATAATAGTTATTACCCATGCACTGAAGCACACCTGGGGACTGGAAACTTCAGAATTCATTCACAGCCATGCCCTCCCTGCTGCCATGTGGATTCAAGAGCCTGTAACCTATTTACCCCATTCTGTTAGAAGGTGTGAATTGAGCCTGCATGGGTTTTTCTTCCCTTTTAATAGCTCTGGCTTTAATTTCATTACTCTCTTGGTTTGAATAAACCATTTTGAGCTGTTTGGAGCATGCCTGTGAAAGCCTGGGCAGTGAGGGGTTAATGTTAAAATGAGACCTGCCTGGAAAGAGAGGCAGTACAAAGGCAGGGAAACACCTTTCTGGAGGCAGTTCTCCTCTTCAGGACAGTGCAAGAGCAGAAGTGGTGTCAAGGGGTGGGCAAGACAAATAGGGATGGAGACTACCAAAAAAACCCTCCAAGCCCCCCAGCCCATTCCCAGAAAGATCCAGAACCAAGTTGTCTTGGTTTGGAAAGACAGGTATCTGCCAGGGAAAGCTGGAGTTTCCCTTAGAATGGAGAATGTAAGCCCCTCACCCCCACCAAATTATAATTTTGCCATTAAGGGCTTTCAGGCAAAGATTTGGGTATAGGAATAACAGTTCTTTACTGGGAATATTAACAATACAAATGTAGTGGAAAACAAAACCACCCAACCAAACCAGCAAACAAACAAACAACAATCCTGGAAAACCCTGACAGAGTCAGAGCTACAACCTGACACCCTGTTGATCAGGGTGTTGGAAGCAGTCCAAAAGTGAGTCCTCCTGGAGTGGCAGATGTGGTTCTGGTGGAGTAGAGATGATCCTGAGAGAAAAGGGTCCAGTAATGGTGAGAAGGGGTCCAATCTTCCTCTGGGAATTGGGTGAAGCCATATACCTTTGTGTTCCTGCATCTCAGTTTTTATTTAGATAGGAATGGTTGGTTCCCCCCACTGAGTGGAGCATCTCACAATGGGACAACTTGTGACAAACTTGGGGAGAACAGATTGGGGAGAACAGATTGGGGAGAACTGCTTGAGGAGTCTTAATGGCCCATTGTGAAAGAGATAAGAAACACTGCCCCACCTAGTTTGAACAGCTGGCCCATTATCAGAAGGCACCCACCCCCCTCCACCCAGAATAACAAGGGATAAAGAAAAAAAAATACCTCCCCAATTGCTTTCAGCAGATGAAATAGAATAAATACACATTTTTGGTTCCATAACCCAAGATACAAATACAGATACAACCTCATGGACATGAGGGTGAAAAACGTCATCCCAGGTCAGTGAAAACTTATCTATGAGAAGATATCCCCAGAAAACCTGAGTGATACCCACAGGGCCTTGAATGCTCTGGCACCTGTATTAATGCTGCCTGCCTCAGGACTGGTGACCCCCTCACCTCCCTCTCTCACCTCCCTTTCACACTCTCCTTCCCTCTTTTAGATTACGCTTTAATTTCTCTTACAAGCAGAAAATAGGGGCAAAACATATCAACTTCCATGCCACGTGTGTCATTTGGTAATAAAACCTTGTTGGATTTTTTTTTTTTTTTTACTCTTTTGGTTTTTGCCATTCTTTTTCACCCACAGATCTCTCCAAAGTTTGGATGCAGCCACTGCCCTGAACAGCACATCCCAGTTCAGTTAGTAGCAAAAGAAGAACAGGAAGGGTAAATAAAAAACCTACTGTTGCATTCTGAAGAGACGTGCAGGTACTTCAGGTTACTTACTAAAAGAGGTGTATAGATTCTGAATTACTGAAAGCTAGCTGCTTCGAACCCTAAAAAGCACAGTGCACCATGAAAGAATTTGAAAGGGTTTGGAAAGGTGAAGTGTTCCCCTTCCCTCTGCCCCCCAAGGCCAGCTGCTAGCTCAGAATTTAGGGAGGTTTGGGTGAGGCGATCTTCAGGATAGGGAAGTAAATCCAAACGAGGCTCTTACCCTGAGATATGTTCCAAGGTTTATTCCAAGAAGGGATCTCAAGGCCAAGAGAACTCAGAGGAATGGGAGGTTTTATCCATTTCAGGGTAGGGGGCGGGGTTACCTATGGCCAAAGGCCATAGGTCAGAGTCAAGGGGCAGGTAGGGTTTCACGGGGGAGATCAATGCCAGAGGGATACAACATCTCACACTTTTTTGTTTAACAAAGTTAAAGGAAAAACAAACATTTTTTAAAACATGTTAAAAGTCTCTGCTTCTGCCGGAAGGAGTCCACACCTAAGAAGATTTTCTTTCCTCCATTCGATGGCATCTTCTCTTGGAGGCAGTGGTTACTTGCCTTTCATCTTCTTCTGCTGGAGCTGGATTTTTGGGGACAAAAGGTTTCACCCACTTCTGGGGAATCCACCGAGGGCCTGAGGGAGTAGTTACGCACGTGTAGCCATAACCCCAGGTCACGAGCTCATAGGGACCCTTGGTTTCCCAAGTTTCAGGATCCCTAATCAGGACCGGTGGACGTTGAGATGGCTTGAACTGGTTGCCACTGTTAAAATGACGAACTACAGGTGGACTCATGTTTTCAAATGAACAGTTCAGAAAATTGATGGTAAACATGGCCTTGCAGAGCTTCTGCTGTGGAGACATCCACGCAGTAGTGCTGCTCTGCTTAGCTAAGACCTGTTTGAGCGTCTGATGTGCACGCTCAACCACAGCTTGGCTTGTGGGGGAGTGGGGGATGCCAGTTTTATGTTCCATTTCCCACTGCTGGACAAATTCTAGGAACTCCTTGGACACGTACGCTGGGCCATTGTCAGTTTTAATTTCTTTTGGGATCCCCAACACTGAAAAAGCTTGCACTAGGTGTTGTTTGGTGTGCACAGCCTTCTCTCCTGCGTGGGCAGAGGCACACACTGCACCTGAATGTGTGTCGATACTTACATGAACACATTTGAGGCGACCAAAGCTAGGAATGTGTGTGATGTCTGTCTGCCATACCTCACAACTGGCAAGGGGCGACCAAAGCTAGGAATGTGTGTGATGTCTGTCTGCCATACCTCACAACTGCCAAGGCCTCGGGGATTAACCCTCATACCCATGGATGGCATGGCCTGGAGCTGGCAGTTGGGACAGGTGGTCACAATAGCTCGGGCCTGACTCCGTGTTAGCTGGAACTGACGGATCAGACCTGGCACGTTTTGATGATACTGTTGGTGACTCAGTTTTGCCTGTTGGAAGATGTCAGGGAGATGTGCTTTTTCTCCTGGTGCAGCAAGGGAGTCTGCTCGACGATTCCCCTCTGCAATTTCACCTGGCAAATCGGTGTGTGACCTCACATGCATCACGAAGAATGGATGTTCCCAATTAGAAACCAAATAAATCAGCTTTGAAAGCAACCTAAATAGGTGCTCATTCTCGATCTCTTTGAGCACAGCCTGCTCGCTCTGGACATTACCCCAGCCACATATGCAGAGTCAGTCACCAAGTTAATTGGCTCTGAGAACCTCTCAAAAGCTCTTACCACTGCAGCCAGTTCAGCTATCTGGGGAGATCCCTCCACAAACTCAACATCAGCTTCCCAATGCTGATTCTGAGGATTTCTCCAAGTCATCACCGACTTGTGGGAAGCCCCAGATGCATCCGTGAACACTGTGAGAGCCTTGAGTGGTCTCTGACTCCTTTTCTCACGAGGAATGAGGTGGAATTCCTCATTAAACAGCTTGTGGGATGGGGCATGGACTGATATTTGTCCCCTGTAACTGTCCAGAGATAATTGGAGACTGGCATTGCTCTGGAGCAAATGCTCAAATATCTCTTTGGTCAGTCTCTTTGGAGAGTTCCTTCCCTCCTCTGAGAGTTTGACTGGGAGGTGAATACATGCAAAGTCACAACCAGCCAGTTCACATAACCTCAACCTGGTCTTCTGAATCAATTGAGCTATCAACTCTTGTGGCTCAGTGATGGTCTTGGATCTTTGGTGCGAGAGGAAGACCCACTCTATGATTAAGAGTGAATCTCTCTGCCCTTTGATCCATTGGTAAATCAAACCATGCAAGTGTGGCAGCTTTTCTAGCACAATGAAATGGAAAGGTAAGCTTGGTTCATACCTGTGAGCTTGTCTCTCTGACAAGGCTTTCTGTACCTTTTCGATTGCTGTCTTTGCCTCTGGGGTCGGCTCCCTGGGGGAAACCAGCTCCCTCTCCCCTCTCAATAAATTGAAAAGAGGGTCTAGATCCTCATTTGTGAGGCCTAGCCAGGGTCTCACCCAATTCAGTGACCCACACAGGGAGTGGAGATCTGCTAGGGTTTTAGGATTGCACTCGATTTCCAGTTTCTGAGGAACAATGGTCCTCGCTGAAATTTGCAAGCCCAGGTATTTCCAAGGTGGCATCCTTTGAACTTTGTCTTCCTGCAATTGAAATCCAGCAGAGGTTAAAACTTTAACCACTAGGTCAAGCGTGTGTTGGAGTATAGAGTCATTGGGGGCACACACCAGCACATCATCCAAGTAATGAAGGATGATGGCATCCTGTCTCTCAGCACGAACAGGTGACAGTAACGATGCTACGTACTGTTGGCATATGAAAGGAGCTGATTTTAGACCTTGGGGAAGGACTTTCCAGTGATATCTTTTCATGGGGGCTTGACGTTTTAGGGTGGGAACTGAGAATGCAAACCTTGGGGCATCCCCTGGGCGTAGAGGAATTTGAAAGAAACAATCTTTGATATCTAAAATAGCCAATTTCCAATCTCGAGGGAGCATTGTTGGAGAAGGCATCCCTGGTTGGAGTGGTCCTATGTCCTCTACCATTTTGTTTATTTCCCTGAGATCATGGAGGAGCCTCCACTTGTCTTTTCCCAGTTTCTTTATTACAAAGACTGGGAAATTCCA
Organism: Phylloscopus trochilus trochilus; assembly: GCA_016584745.2. Lineage (NCBI taxonomy): Eukaryota > Metazoa > Chordata > Aves > Passeriformes > Phylloscopidae > Phylloscopus > Phylloscopus trochilus. Next base: position 28,005,077 of record WQNJ02000015.1, read on the forward strand.
AGGGCTTGTTGTTTCCTCTAGGTGGCTTTGAGCCACCTGTTCTTCCACAAGCTCCTCAAGCGCCTTGAGCTTTTCTTTGCTCAATGGCCACTGTGCTACCCATTTTGGGGTGTTATCTAACCATGTTAACTTGTGGGTAGGGCGCGTCACAGTGGCTATTTCTAAAAATCCTGGGGTGTCTTAGGAATGACCAATTGGACTCCCCATTGGGACATGGTGTCTCTCCCCCACAAGGGGGCTTTGTAGTTTGCAACGAATGGACGGACACTTGCCAATTTTCTGTCAGGTCCTTCAATTAGTACAATGTTTTTTGAAATTTTTGCCAATGTGATTCCTCCTATGCCCTGAAGTTTCCCTGCGACAGGTTGCAATTCCCAGTGTGATGGCCACTTGCTCTCTGGTAGAACGGTCACGCTCGCCCCCGTATCTAGGACCCCCTCCACATGGAGGCGCTCTAGCCCGTTTGCTATATTGCAGGCCATGGAAGGTTTGTCCTCTCCCACCACCTCTGCCCAGTAGACTTCTGGTGATTTTCCATCTGCTATTATTTCTGCCAGAACAGGAATGGCCTGGGCAAGGATTTGCCCCTCTGCCAGGTAGAGTGGTGGGTGTTCACAGTGTGCCAACAGCATGAGGCATGTTATCTTTCCCTTAAAGGTCATGGGAACTACCTCAATTTCCTCTGGTGTGTGTGCAGTATCCTCAATAACAAAATACTCACTCTCCTGTTCCATGTGGTTACCCGTCAGTTCTTGTGAGATGTCTGGCAGATGCACTGTAATTACTGTCCAATCAGCAGATCTTAAATGAAAACTTTTGGTAGTCATGAGCCTATACCGGCCTCGTGGCTGCCAAACCTTTTTAATTGAGCATTTGACATTTTCACCTTCTTGCACCCCCACCCCCTCCCCCTTTTTTGTTAAGAGAGAGGTATCAACTGGTGGAGGACCCTGCATATTTGTGTTCTTGCACGTGATTGCATTGGCAACGGAGACGCGCTGAGAAGTTAGTTTTTTTGTTTGTTGGGCTTCCTTTTCTGGTTCGGGTTCCAATTTCAAGGGCAGAAACTTGCAAAGTGTCCAGGATTTTTGCAGAGGTGGCAGATGATATGTTGTAGGCTGTCTGGTGATAGTGGTTGCCTCCTTGGTTCTGGTAGCACAGGTGCTGCAGTCCTGGGGTATGCCAGTTCTGTATTTCTTTCAGGTTCGCTGAACATCTCTGCTTTCATGGCACAAGCTTCAATCATGTGAGCTAAGGTTGGTGGTGGGTCCAAGGGAAGGCTAAGGATGATTATGCGACAGGTTTCATTAGCATTTCTCCGAGCCATCTCTTTGATCATTGTGGTCTGTACAGAAGGTTCAGGCACTTGTCTTTCCACCTGTGTTCTCAAACGGTCGACAAACTGCAAAAAACTTTCTGAGGGAAACTGTTTAACATCCATAAAACTGCATTGACTTTCAGTGATTGGTAATTGATAAAATGTTTTTTCTGCGGCAATACAAATTTTATCTAAAATTTGCTTTGATAGTAATCTAGTCTGTTTTTCAGGACAATGCAGTTCACTCTCCCCACACAGGTGGTCTAATGTTAACTCGTTATCATCATTATCTTGTGCTGTTTCAGGAGTTTGTTGAATGTCATGTAATACTGTTTTTAAAGTTTTTTTCCACATGCATTCCCATAATTCATATTCTGAAGGTGTTAATAAACATCTGAACAAATCTTTAATATCAGTTGGTACTAATTCATTTGAACTGAATGTAGCTGTTATCATGCTTTCAAAAATTTCACTGGATCTGCCAAATTTTCTTTGTATTTTACAAAGTTCTTTTTTATCTCGGTAAGAAAATGGCTTATAATCTCTTCTACCATTTTTCCTGCCAAGATACACTACAGGTGCAACATGAGGAATGCTTTCATTAGAATTAGTTTGGATTTGTGAAAGTTCTATTGTTGTTGTATGAAGCTGAGAGGTAGAAGGCATTGTGCCTTCTCCCCTTTGGGCTACCATGGCAGGCAATTCCCCCCCCCGCCCTGGGGATCCTGCGCTGGACTGGTCTTGGGTTGGAGCTGTGAGGGAACTCCGTCTTCATCGGGGCTGTGGGGAGGCGGGGGTCCCGCCCCACCCCTCCGCTTTCAGGAGTGGGGGCGGGACTGCTGCCGCCATCGGGCGGGGGGGGCTACCCCTGCCGCTGCACCCCGGGCTGCTGCTGCTGTTTGCCGCGTCGCCTGCGCCATGGTTTGCCATGCCGACACCGGTCCGTGGCCACATCGCCGCCAGCGCCAGCACTGAAAGCGCTCACCGCCGCCGTTGCCGCGCCGCTGCCCGCGCTGCCAGCACCGCTCGTGCCTGCCCCGCTGCCCGTGCTGCCGCTCGCTCCGCTGCTCGCGCTGCCCGCGCCGCATGGGGTTTGCGCTCCCCCTCTCTCCCCGTGTCCCGTGCCAGGCTGGGGGTTATGTGGGAGGATGCTGCATTCGTTGTTGCCCGGGTAACAGGGGGCGGAGGGAAGGCAGAGGGTGGGGTGGCAAGGCACAGGGGTGTGGGAGAGAGTCGGGGCTGTGGGAGAGAAATGGGTTGTGGGAAGGAGACCCGACCACGTGGTCACCGCCATTGTCCCCTCCCCCACAGTATACTGGGGTGGCTGGGGTGTGTTCCTGTAGGAAGTAAAGGACTGAGAGGGGAAAGAGGAGGATGAGGAGGTTTTTTGTGGCTGCCTACTGCGTTCTAATTCCAATAGATGCTTGCGTGCTTTTAAGAAAATTGGAATAAATTTCAAAGCCTTTGTTTCTCCATTTTCAATTTTCAAGGTGAGTAATTGGCCAATATTGTCTCAAAATGCCACGGAATAAACATTATGCAGGTTAAAATCTGGAAACTTAGCAAACAACCAAAGGATAAAATTCGTTAGTAACTTATTAGGGATTTTATGATCTTTTAAAACAGGTTTAAGCTGTTTTAATAAACTCTTTCGGTTAGTGGAAAAGTTGGAACCCATATTTGTGATGTTAAAGCGTTAAAAAAAAAGAAGAAAAAAAAACCACACACACACACACGGCTCTGTCCCGGTCCCACTCTCACTTCCGGGGATGCTGGGATGGGGGGGGTGTACTCCAGGGCGGGGATTCGGCACCGTGCCGAGCTTCCCCGGCTCCGGGGGCTGTGGGGGTGTGACCCCGGTGTCCAGGGTTCTCCTCAAAACCCGCAACACCCCGAGACGCCGTGGATCTCCGGGATTGCCAGCGTCTGGCTTCCCAGAGATGAAAACTGTAATTGCGCAACCTCTGCTAGGCTGCAATGCACTGGGTCCTAAAAGGGGCTCACTGTGTGGCTAAGGATGCAATGCCTGCCCGTAGCAGAAGATTCTTATTTTTCCCAGTCACACCGAGACTGCCCTCCCCCCTTTTTTTTGTTTGAGGGGAGGATCTCGTGCTTTTGGGGTGCCCTGCTCTTTTCCTATAACAGGTCCCTACCGAATCGACCTGTGTGGGTACACAGGCTGCCGATTCTTCTTCAACACTCCCAACTGCACAAAAAGCAGCTGGATCAGTGGAGAAGCAATTGAACAGTCCAAAAGCTTTTGAGATCTCGGGATAATGAGACTCCAGCCTTTGCTTGATTTTCAGGCCACGTGGACGCCAACTGAGGTGTTCCCCTTCCCTCTGCCCCCCAAGGCCAGCTGCTAGCTCAGAATTTAGGGAGGTTTGGGTGAGGGGATCTTCAGGATAGGGGAGTAAAACCAAAAGAGGCTCTTACCCTGAGATGTGTTCCAAGGTTTATTCCAAGAAGGGATCTCAAGGCCAAAGAGGGAGAACTCAGAGGAATGGGAGGTTTTATCCATTTCAGGGTAGGGGGTGGGGTTACCTATGGCCAAAGGCCATAGGTCAGAGTCAAGGGGCAGGTAGGGTTTCATGGGGGACATCAATGCCAGAGGGATACAACAGAAAGGTGCTTGTGAATCTAGAAAAACAAAACAACAGCGGAAGACTCGTTTTTTACGGGCTGATCCATAATTATGTATAAACAAAGGAATGGCCCAGTGTTACTTCTCGGAAAACAGAATCCATCCTGCTATGTTTTGGCTTGAGGCATGTGCTTGTGGTTTCCAGCTAATCCCCTAATCACTGATGTGAAAATTGCTGGGGATATATCCAGACATGATTGCTCGGCTCCTAAACCCTGCCTCATCATCTTGGATTTCAAAGCAAAAGCACAGCTTGAGGAATAAACAGTTAACATTTAATGTTATATACTTAATTTATTTACCATGATAGAAAGATATCTTTATAAAACAGTTAATGAAAATGTCCAACAGGCTTATTTGTGTGGTGCCAAAGCCCTGCAGAGTGTATGGGATGAGCAGGAGCTCATTGTCTCCCCAGTGTGCACGAGGAGGCACAGCAGCCAGAGATGCCTCTGCCTGGGTCCCTGCCCCACCAGAGCTGCCAGGGGCTGTCAGAGCCCATGTGAAATGTCCAGCATGTCCAGAGAGTGCAAGGGGAACTCAGGGCCAAAATCACCTTTGTAGCCACCATGATCTTTGGTGGCTGCTGCACCAGGGAGACCATGGAGAGGAGTAATGAGGAGTGAGAATTGTGCATGTTTGTTACAAAAGGCTTGCTAATGACAGTGCCTACTCCCAGCCAGTCCCAAATTGACAGCTAGTGCAATTTACAAATACTGGAGGTCTGGTGGAGTTCAAGAAGAGCTTGCACACTTAGGATGCTGGAATAGTCCAGTTTGTTGAAACAAGAACAAAGAAGGTTTGGGATTGCTGAAAGCTCTAACTAGAGGGTATTACTACAGATAGGAAAAGCACTAACTAGAGAGTATTACTATAGATAGTAAAAGCACTGACTAGAGTGTCCCGATATATAGAGTAAATTCACTATCTATGGGGTCCTAATACCGTAAATTCACTATCTAGAGGGTTGAGAAAAGGCACTAATTACAGGATAGTAGTAAGAAGAGTAAAGGCCCTAATTACCAGTTGTTAATCTATGCTGTAAATAACTAGAGGAGATGACTGCCTAGGGGAACACTAACTAGGGGAGGTGACTATCTACAGGGTGTGTCAAGAGGCTGCAGGAGCACAGCTCTGGGCACCAGGATCTCCTTCAAAGGACTTGGAACCACAGATGTTTAAGCTGATGCAGCAGGCAAAGGTACTCCTGCAGATGACCTTCCTGTGGGCATCCAGATTGCTCACCAGGTGCTGCACCTTTGTTCAGATGCACAACAGGCACCTCCATGCGCTCTTCTAAAAGGCTACTGTAGTTTCTTTGGATGTTGTGCTCATCATCTCCTTGGTGTGCATCACCTTTGTCTTCTTCATTGGCAGCAGCACTGGCTTCCTTCTCTTCATGGTTGCCTGTTTCCTGGGTTTTTTGCTGTTCTCCTCTGTCTCTTTAGGAAGTTTTCCAAAGTTCTATTTTAGCCTTCTGTGTTTACTGCAATGACTGCAATGGCATCAGATACAATTTTACATAAATAGCCTTTCTTTTTATTGTAACCATCTAACAATGTTTGCATTCTTCTCATAAGGAGGAGACTGTTGATGGACTGTTGGGTTGTCCAATGTTCTTGAAAAGGAAGATTTTCCTCCTCCAATCCATGGTCACTGCTGGAATTCTATAAGTGCTGAAGTTGTAAATAAACCTACTCTTTTCTGCCTTGGACATCGCAACATGTGGGTGTCATTTCTTTGTGTCATGTGTGACAGATCACCTTTGTATTCTTCACCGACAGCAGCACTGGCTTCCTTCTCTGCTTGACTTCTTCCTTTGCATCATCAGAGCCTTCTTCTGCCTAATTTTCAACGTTTGTGCTTTCTGCCTTTGCTTCAAAATTGCTGCCCTCTTCATTGCCATCTTTCCTGTCTTCTTCTACATTCACATCCTTGCTTTCTATTTCTTTCTTCGCCACAACATTATTTCCTTCTTTGTCTTCGTCCTGCACCAGGTGCTGCTGGAGCTCTCCTCCTGTTGCCTGGATCACGTCTAGCTTTGCTGAGTCCAAAGCACAGCACCAAGAGGAGGAGGAGGAGGATTGCCAGAAGAGCCCAGAAGAGCCACACCAGCAGGGCTCCCCAGTCCACAGCACACTGCTCCAAGTTCTGCTCCAGATTCTCGTGCTCCAGGTTGTTCTGCTCCAGCTCCTGAAGGAGCCGAGCCATCTGCTGGTTCAGGTACTCAGCCCGCTGCTGCATGTGCAGCTGGGTGGCCTCATCCAGCTCATGGCCAGCCTGCTGCGGGTACTGGATGAGGCCTTGCAGCAGCAGGAGAAAGAAGGTGGTGGCAAGCATGGCCTGAGAGGGTGAGCAGACCTTGAGTGGGGATGGGAGAGAGGTCCTGATGGGGGAAGTGGGGACAGGAGCCCCAGAGATGTGAAGGCAGCAGAGAGGGCCCAGGCAGCTGGCAGGCTGCCAGGCCGGTGCCGCTGCCCCAGCAGCAGCAGCAGCAGCAGCAGCAGCAGCAGCAGCCCCGTGCTGTGCCAAAGGCGCTCCCAGCAGGGACTGACTGCCCTCTGGGTGCCTGCGGAGAAGCGGCTTCCCGGGTAGTGGCGTTGCTGCCTCAGCCCTGCCTCGGCACTCAGCAGGGCCTCCAGTCTGCATGCATGCCCCGGGCTGCACAGGGCCAGTGTTTCCTGCTGCTTCTGTTCCTGCCTGCCCCCATTGTGACACCGCTGCCCTGATGTCATAGGTGCCAGACTGAGGCCTGGCCAGCCCGGCCCCACCTTCCATCGCTGCCCCACCTCTGGGGCTCTCCATGGCCCCGCGCAACCAAAGAGCTGGCAGGCACCAGGAACACAGCCACAGTTCAAAACGCAGCCCCAGGACCTCCCTTGACAAATGGGCAGAATTCCCCGAAGCCTTTTCAATCTGCAGTTGGGTGGCATAGCCCGGGAAGGCTTTGTTCCTGCAAATCTGCTGGGAGATGACACTGCTTCCCTTGAGGCTGAGTTCTGTGCTTGTGGGGCTGCTCTTGCCACCTAAGTGACACCCCTGGGGGCGGAGTGGTGAATCTCCTGGTGGTGACTTGGGGCTTCTCCAGAACAGCATCTCTGATCCTGCTGTGCCCCTGCGAGAGGACCTGGATTGCAAGGAGACAATAATTGGGACACTCTAGTTACTGCTTTTACTATACTAATACTCTCTAGTTAGTGCTTTTGAGCAGGGGTGGGAGGTGTTGAGCAGCTGTGGGAGGTGATCTGCTGTGGGCAGCTCCCACAGCCCACAGAGCACAGTGTTCTACATGTCCAACACGTTCATTTGTGTGGTGCCAAAGCCCTGCAGAGTGTCTGGGATGAGCAGGAGCTTCATTGTCTCCCCAGTGAGCACGAGGAGGCACAGCAGCCAGAGGTGCCTCTGCCTGGGTCCCTGCCCCAGCCAGGGACTGTCAGAGCCCATGTGAAATGGCCACTGTCAGAGAATGCTTTAAGAGGGGTTTCTGAAATCATTTGTTACTGGTTGGATTTCTTCCAAAAAGCACCGACTCAAATGTTATAAGTTTGTGCCCCACTGGTGCCCCAGTGTAAAATGCCATGCAGCTGTCAATTCGAGGAAGGGGCAGGGAAAGACTTAGGTTGTACAGGCCACATCGCCCTGAGCCGTGATTGGTAGATGCGATTGACCAATCACTTGCTGCCCTCGGGAAATGATTGGTCCAGAATGACCCTCGATAAAGACCAGTCAGAACCCTGACAAGGAGCCAATCAGAGAGAGGATGCAAAGTGCCCCAATCAGGAGAGAGCAAAGAGGATCAAAGGGACTGTGGGAGTCTGGGGGTGGGGGGGCTCCTTCTTTGGAACCTTTGTTGTCTGAATGAGTGTCCAGTGGGATGTCGCACTGTCTCTTGTTTCCTGGCTCTCAGGGGCTGTCAGAGCCCATGTGAAATGGCCAGCGTGGCCTGAGAGCGCAAGGGGAACTCGGGACAAAAACCACCTTTGTAGCTGATTAAATGCAGCTCGCTTCTTAGTTTAGTTTCTTTCTCTGAATTCTCTCTTGCCTCCAATGCTCTCAGTAAATGTGGAAACCATTACAAAGCACCATATGCTGGTGTTTTCTACAATATCATTTTCTGTAAATTGCTATTTCATAGAAATTTAGGTGAAAATGCTTTTGTTCTTATTTGGATGAAAACTCATTTAGGGGGATGAATAAATTCCCTGAACATGAAACCCCTGACATTTGGCTATCTTTAGCAGAAGATAAAACTAGCAAGTCAAGCTCATGATTCTCTACTAATTTACCTCAAGTAAGGCATATTTTTCAACATCTATGCTTAAAACATTAATGTACCTTTGAGAGTCATCATTATTGTTATACCATAAACAAGTTCTTTTGTTGGAAATGGTAGTCTTTGGAATTTCTCTCTTAAGAAAATGAATTTTAATGCTAAATACTCTGGAAAAAAGTAATTGTTTCATTGTGCTTTTGTCAGAGGGCTTTTAGATAAATCACCCCCAGATTAATGGAACCAGTTCCTAATTTCTGGTAATTTTATTTCTTAATTGAATTAATTAATTGGCCTTTTCAAAGTTTTTACAAGCTTAATTTTTACAGTAGTGTAGGAACAGGACTCAGAGTCTGATTTTCAGGATCAATCCACCTCCTTTGCTCCAAGTGGATCTGCAAATGCTCAGCACTTCAGTCAGCATCAGCCAGAGTGGGGTCTTAACTAAGCAGCAGGAAGGGAACAAAGACAGTAGAAAAAGAGTGGAAGGAAAGAGGATGATCAAGATCACTGCACATGGAATGTCAGATAAGCCATGACGCACTTGCCTGGAGATCCTGTAAGGCATTTAATGGCAAAATATGGCTGGGAGCACCAGAGACTTTTCTTCTACTGGGCAAAAGAAGTTCTGATTTACAAAGAGTGAGCATCTCCAGCCGTTACTGTCTAACTGTCTTGGTTTGGAAAGACAGGTATCTGCCAGGGAAAGCTGGAGTTTCCCTTAGAATGGAGAATGTAGACCTCTCACCCCCTCCAAATTATAATTTTGCAATTAAGGGCTTTCAGGTAAACATTTGGGAATACGCATAACAGTTCTTTACTAGGAATATTCACAAATGTAGTGGCAAAATAAACAAACAAGCAAACAACAATCCTAGAAAGCCTGACAGAGTCAGAGCTACAACCTGACACCCTGTTGGTCAGGCTGTTGGAAGCAGTCCAAAAGTGAGTCCTCCTGGAGTGGCAGATGTGGTTCTGTTGGAGCAGAGATGATCCTGTAGAACAAGGGTCCAGTGATGGTGAGAAGGGTCCAGTCTTCCTCTGGGAATCCAGTGGAACCAGATCCCTGGTGTTCCCGAGTTTCAGTTTTTATCCAGGTAGGAATGGTTGGCTCCTCCCACTGGGTGGAGCATCTCACACTGGGATGATGGAATGTGTCCTGTCCTTGGCGAGCCTTCATGGCCCATTAACAGCAGATATCCCCTGGAGGGAGGATGGTGGTGAAAGAGATAAGGAACACTGCCCCACCTGGTTTGAACAGCTGGCCCATGATCAGAAGGCATCTTCCCTTTCCCCCCAGAGTTACAAGAGATAAAGAAAAAAAAAAACCATCTCCCCAACAGCAGATGAATTAGAATACATTTTTGGTTCCATAACTCAAGACACTCACTTTTTGTGCCATAAATGTGTTACCTTATTCTTTCCTACCCCAGGATAATATTCTGGTCCACAATGTTGTTAGGGTGAAACATTCCCCCAAAAAGTACAGATGAACCCTTCAGCTCTCCTTCACACCGATATCAGCAAAGAACAAAAGGACATGAGATTAATCATGCTCAAAAATCAGATGAAGTTTGGTGATATGGTGCTATCACAGCCTGGAAATTCCATTTCAGGGTTACTCCCACCCTCCTTATCTGTTCATCCATGCAGGAGGATGCATGAATGTAATCTCTGCCCTCCATTTATTTGTTCACGTCTTTGAGTACAGTAGTCCTCAAGAATTGTCTCTACATAATCTGAAAAAATAATTTCTAGAGTATTTGTAATTAGAACACTATAATTCCACAGACCTGATCAAAGCCACCCTGTACTCATGAATAAAAATATCCTTGATTTCAGTGCCCTTTGGATGAGACTTCAAACCCTGACACCTGACCTACTCCAAATACAGTCTGGGAAATAACTCAGTTGCACCTGAGGACAGATTTTTAGAGTAACTCGGTTGTGCTCCAGTCTATGATTGTTTAAACCTTTATTCCTGACTACCTGAGCTGTTTGAAAATCAAATTTAAAGATAAAAATTGCACTCCCATACAATGGAAGAGAATTAACGATTGAAGCAGTTGTGCAAGATAAGACAATCAATGATTCCGTGTGGCTGCAATAGCTGAGACAATGAACCTCAGACCCACAATGAAACAACAATATTTACTGCTGCCTTTTGCCATATATTCTGGTATTTTATAAATTTTTGAATTGTGCTCTATAATATGTTTATATATATGTAAATATTCCTGGCTCTCAGCCTCTGAAGCTGGTTCCTTTAAAGCTATCCTGAAGTATTTTTAATTCACAGAGAACGTGAAGAACCAGCAGAATAACTGCCCTTGTAATGATCATCTGCTAAGTTACAATGTCTCAAGAAACAACATCGTATAGAAAATCCCACTGCAAAATTCCACAGGAGATAATTTAATTCAGAAAGACTGAATTACATGTTATTGCAAGATCTGATGGTTTGAAAGAACCCACTGATTTTCAGTTCTGTATCCTTAGCACAGATACTCAGAATTTAAGAATGGCTTCAACTGAAAGAGCCTTCAAAGACTAATTTAAATGTTTGGTGGGATGGTGATGTAATTTGATAGTACAAGTTTTTGTTTGCTTTCTTAATCACTTTTTAATTGCACTGCATTCTTCTCTTTGATAGATAAATTTGTATTATGGAACAGAGTAGAACAAGAAAGTTGAATGTTATTAGTTTTCTATGAATTTATATATTTTACTTCTAATTTCACTCAACTGCTCATTTCCTCCAAAATCACAGTCATTGCAGCTGACTCAGAGAGCCAGACCCAGTGAGGTGAGATGAACAAGATTCATACCTTACATTAAAATATATGGCTTTTAAATTTTCTATTTAAGTGGTTTGACATATTAAAAAGCAGCCTTCATTTCTTTCAATTAATAAGAAAATTGCAAACAGACACTTCTGTGTACTCTACCAGAGCACCCAACAGGTATTAATTTCAACATTTGCTAGTTCTGCATTATTCCAGATTTTTCTTTTTAGTTGTTGATCATTTATCCAAACCACAAAGCCAATGGTGATTTTTGGGTGGTAAGTATGGAATATTCAAAGTCTGAGGTTTTTATCATTGAGTCAGTTGCCTTAACAACAACAACAAAAAACCAAATTGTTCTCTTCAGACTGTGACGGTTTCAAATATGACTGGTTTCCACAGAACATGATCTCTTTGGGCAAAATAGAGAAGCACATGTGCAGGAAGTGCAATGGCACTGAGAGCTGCAGTCACTAAAACTGCTGAAGGATCCTCCAGGACAAAAGAAATTAAATGGGGCTCAAATTATTCCCTGAAATCCGTCTGGGATTTACATCTGAGGGAAGAAAGTTCTTTAATTCCAAAAGAGCTCAGCAATACAACAATGAACAGGAGGTAGAGTTAACCAGCAGAGTGGGACAGGGATCAAGGCAGGGAGTTAAGGCACACATGAACTAAATATTGACAGATCTGTTTAGTTTCCACCTAAGAGTTATCCAGGGCAATGTTTGTTTTGCTGGAGCTTTTTTCTGTTAAATACCATTAAACTGCTAAACACTTTGCCCCTATGTCAAAGGGGAGAAAAGCTATTTCCATAGCAAATATGAACTCTGCTCCACTGACTGTGCCCTTACACAACATTTTTTGTGTGTACACCTCAAGAACACCTCATACCTCCTGGTAGAAGGCAACAAAACGCTTTCAGTTATGATTTCATGAATTATGACAACCCAGATTATACACTTTTGCCACAGTATTTGCATTCATACAATTCTTTTGTTCTTAGCTGGTCTAAAATGTTGTAAAAACCCTTATTTTCACTCACCTGAACGTCTTTCACAGTACAAATGAAGGTCAGTGCTTTTATAAGCTTTGCTCTTCTGTAAGCCCATAATACTCTTATGACATTAAGGTATGTACTTAAAGACTTGATTGCTGGCTTTCATTTACTTAATATCTTGGCAAGTTTGCAGTACTGCCATGAAATCTGTTTAGTAGCAAAGCACACAACTGTTCTGCTTTTTAAGCTAGGCTTATTTATATAAATTTATTCCATAGCCTGCTCATCTTATTTTAATGGCCAGATGTTCTTTTCTCTTCACTTGTTAATAAACAAATACCCTTAACTAACCAGACATTCTCAAAGTTCTTCATCCTAATGGCTTTGATATTTCCAACCTTGTTTTAAATTTTTTTCTCTATTTTGGCTACCTTCTTCTATGAAGAGTTAAGGGCACTAATGCCATTTCCAACATAAAAATATTCATTTGTAAGGGAAGGACAGAAGTATATCAAACTCCTGCTCTCAGAAGTAGTTTACTTCAATATCTAACTGCAAGCTCACCACTTTTTCTAAAGTGAGCCTGACATCTGTTTTTGTTTACCATTTGGTAATGACATGAATTCATACTAAGAGGATGAAACGAAATTTAAATATAAGTATTCCCTTAGATGCACTGGATGGAGAATATAACATTTTCAAGACTCTATTCATCTCCTAACAGGGTACACGGAGGCTGCATGATGGCTTGGCTGTTTTAAAAACAACAGTTGGATTTGCTGCTGGTTTACAAAAACAATGTTCTGGAAAACATTTTGTAAAAAAACCCAAACAAACAAACAAACAAAAAAACCCCACCACCAACAAAAACCCCAAAAACCACAAACAAAAACCTCCATATGTAACAAAAACAAAGAAAAAGCTTTGCACTTCTAATGCAGCATTTTTGACCAGTTTTAGTTCTGGATGTAAGCATTCTTTTAAGGATAAGGAAATGGCTCTGCTCATTATCAAAGTCAAGCTAAACCCCAATGTAAATCAGAAAATAGATAATGCTCATGTAAAAGACAATTGAAAGAGCACAGACTCGTGTCAGTAATTGACCTTCAAAGTAACAAATAAAATATATTAGAAATATTCCAGGACTGTATTAGACTCTATGTATTAAATGTTTATATAACCCAGAGTGTGTTCTCCCTCCCTCTAAATGATTTGTTAGTGACACTACATTGGAGTATGTGGGTGACTGAGGCTGGGGTGGTTTTGCAGAGACTCTCTTCCCAGCCTGGTCATTCTGCCTCTGAGAAGCCTCCAGCCATTAACACTCACCATGAGGATTAAAATTATTGGTAAAATGTAGATTAAAGCATCATAGTTCTGCCTAAATAGCACTGTCAGAAAGTCTGTGTTTTGCTGAATTATGGAAATTTACCACTGACAAAACGTTTGTAAGGTTCCTTAAGACAAGTCTATTGTGTTCTGATACATACAGAATTAAAATGGGAATCGAACCATCAATACAAACTGATTTTATTTAGCATGATTCCTCCTGCAAGTCCAATTTCACTTGCAGATGAACACTGAATAATTTTAAAAACAGCGCCCATTACCATCTAGGCAGAGCTGCCCTCATCTTTTCCAGCCTTGCAGGACCACAAACCATTTCCAGTTCCTGAAGCAAAGTGGTTTGTACCAACCAGGACTGGCCCAGGGGCAGCAGCACCAAGTGCCAGCTGCAAGTCCCAGATTTAACAGCTCAGGCAGAATCCCAGACAATGGAATTGTTCAGCCTTTGAGGTGGGAGGCTGCCAGGAGTTTGGGCACTGACATTCCCAGAGCCTGACTGGTGTGTGGCAAAGCTGAGCACCACAAGATGCCACTCACCATCCCTTTCATCCCCTTTGGCTGCGGTGAGGGATGAAAGGGGGGAAAGCAAGGAAATAATGAATCCTATGCAAAAACAGCAAGAGCAATTTACTCCCATTCGAACACTTTCTACATCAGAAATAGAAGGCATTGTGCACTGTTCAAAGGTGCTGATCACACAGCCCTGGGAATCAAAGCCACTGATGCGCTTTGGAAGGTATTAAACACCCAGTTAAAATAGAATTTCCAAGTGTCTTTTGGTGTCTGAGCATCAGACAGCGTAGGTTGAAGCAGGAGGTGGTACCCCTGAAATTAATAACTTTCCTTAACCGTAAGATCTCAGTATAGTAGGTCCTGATTAATGATTTTGGAGCTTGCAATTCAGGAAATCGTTGGGTGTAAAATGAGTTCAGAGGAGTTTAACTCAGGCTGAAGAAGTGAGGAGGGTTTGGATGGCCTGTAATTGGTAAAGGGGCTACCAGGACATCACCTAACACCAAGGACAGCAGAACACCAGGCTGGGGATCTGCAGGGAGTTAAGTCCTTGAAGCCTCTTGAAGGCATGTGAAGAGGAAAACATCAGGGAAGACAGAAAACAGAATTACTGTATTGGGTTCTTTCTTTCATTTTCACAGACAAATTTAAGGAAAGGGAAGACTAACTTTAATATTATGCAAAAATATAAGAGAAGGATATTGCAATCATAGAGGACCTCGAGCACTGATTTAATTCTCAACTGTAATTCTAATTACAGACTTTATAAATTAGTTTTGATTCTTCCTGAAAAGTTCTTCATGGACTGTGTTCTGAGGTAATAATATCTGATGTAATTTATAGTGTCAGGAAAATTCCTTTACAAGTCTCATATGATTGCCTTCAGTGAGATAATTATTCCCTTCTAAATTTTTGATTTACAGGTTTTGTTTCAAATGAAGGCTAAAAGGTTAAAGCCGGGGCTGAGATGGTTCTGTCTCTCTTGGACACAAGGGAAATGCTCTTTTAGCCCTACTGAAACAATCTTGGATTCTCACAGGGAAGAAGCCTTTTCTTAGTTAGATCTTAGGATTTCCTGGCTTTGATTCGGGAAAGAAAATCTGTCCACAATTTGTTGATTCTCTCAAGCCCTGAACTGGTAAATCCAATAGTTTGTGATTCTAAGAAAGGGTGTACAAAAATCATAAATTCTTACAATGGTTTGGGTTGGGAAGGACCTTAAAAAACCTGGTTCCATGCCATGGGCAGGGACACCTTCCACCAGCCCAGGTTGCTCCAAGCCCCATCCAGCCTGACCTTGGACACTTCCAGGGATCCAGGGGCAGCCACAGATTCTCCGGTCTCAGGGCCTTACTAACCCTCCCAGTGAACAATTTTTTGGTAATGTCTAATCTAAATCTCACTTATTTCACTTTTAAGGCAATACACCTTGTTCTTTCACTGCATGACTTTGTAAAACGTCCCTCTCCAGGTTTCTTGTAGGCCCTTTAATTACTGAAAAATGCCAGAAGGTGCTTCATGCTTGAGCCTTAAGGAAGCGTTTAGGAGTTCCTGCTGTTATAATTTTACTGAGCCAATTCCATCGAAAAACAATTTATTTGCCAACAAAAGTTTCAGACAAAGAAAATTGACAAAGCCAAGGAGACAAGGAAACAGTGCCAGCACTGGGTGAAACCACGGGTGCAACCTCTACCATGTTACACTCCCCCTGGTTTCACCCCAACCCCAGCCCAAGCCAGCTGTTTTATACTTTTTCTGGCTGGGCTTGTGTGAGTCTCAGGTTTCTGTAAGTTCTTTTGTCCCTCTGCATCTCGTCTCCATTGATGAAGTTTCTAAAGCAGGGTCCATCTTCTGAATGGATTTCCTGGGTGCGGAAGGTTCCTGAGTACCTCTTAATGTCCCAGATAAGGTATCATCTCAGGGCCATTAGTCCTTATCAGGTGCTGAGCATCCTCCTCCAGGTTGTTCTCCACCATCCATTGGAATTGTAATTCCTTTGTCCTCCTCCAGGAAGGTCCTTGCGAAATTTTCCAAGCCCTCTGCCCTTCTGGGGAGGCTTTTTGGCTTTCTTAAAAAGGGTACACTTTAGATTCTGATTCATACTAACCACAACGTTATAAAAATATAAACTATCATTCACTACAATAACAACATTATGAAAACATGAATTATCATTCACCACACTGCTAAGATGACCACATTGTTTAGATCCCTACAGACTTTTCCTCCCTTGACAACACAGGTAGATTCCCAAAGCTTGGTCACATTTGCGTCCTTTTCCTGGATCTTTGCCCTGCCCACCAGCCTGCCCCATTCTGCATGCTCTCCCTGAAAAGTGAGAGTTCAGGGGGACAGATTTATGTGCTCCTTTATCTTCAGACTGCTGATGTTACTGGGAAAATACCAGAGCTAATTCCCTGCTTACACGAATTGTCCTTTTCACTCCTCTGCATCTAACTGATATGAATGTAATTAACTCCATTAACTTGCACGGTTATATTCTCTGCCCTCCCCTCCCCCCCCCTTTTTTTTTTTTTTTTATTATAATATAAATGAAAGAAGGTTTGGATCCCTGTTTTGTGAAGCCAGTGCTGCAGAGATTGGTTCTAGGGAAGGCACCTGCTCTAGGAATACACCTATTTACAGTGCTGTCCATGCCAGGAGAGTTTGACACACTCACACAGACAATCCACAGTGCATTTTAATTTAGATGAACCCTTGCTTTTGAGAGGATTTAGACTATCTCAGCGATGGCTGATTGACATAAAATTAAAAGGGAGAAAGAGTGGCTTTGAAAGTGGTTGTGAATATATTTAACTTGGTGGTGTACTGAGGGAATGAACGGACTGCCTCTCATGACCCGTGTGGAGAGGCAGCAGAATAAAAATGTGGCTCTGCACTTTGCCTTTCTTTTTTAATACCTGTCACGTCTCAGATTTGCCACCTCTAGATGAATTGCTGTTCCTCCCATGCATAGTGTGAATTGTTTGATGTATCTTTCAAGAGCTGTTAAATCTGGGATACAGTAAAGTTGTGTAATATATCCTGAGTCAGGGGTGACATTCCTCACCACTGCACCCATCAGCAGGGCAGTGAGACACAAGATTTTCAGTTTTGTTTATGGTTAAGAAGAAGCACCTTTCTCCATTTATTTAGTTAGAATAAATTATTTCCCATCATATGGCCAACTATTTATTGTAGGCAGCAAAAAGAATGAGAGGCAAATTCACAACACCTACTGGCACTTAAGGGAAAATATGTCATCCACCCCTTTTCTTCTCATATTTAGATGGATTCCATCTCCACACATAGATGTACAAGAAAATACTGGAATGCAGCCATCCATGAGAAAGGGTTTTCTACAGGGCAGCAATTTTGTTGCCTTTTGAACAAATTCAAATTGAGCACTCGTGGGAGATTTAAAGAGAAAACACCCCACAACACCTGAGATTGTGACATATGGATGTTCCAATGAAAATAGTCACTCCCACAGTAATTTTCTTTCCACCTTTAATTTTCTTCAATTCTTTTCTTCAGAAACTGTGCATCTTGAAACAATAGTCCTTGTACAAGAGTTTGCAAGCAGAATCTAGAAAAATGTGCTGAGTTATCAATTTATTTTTTGACATCTGTTAATATCTGTGCCTGATAAGTGAAAACAGTTCTGGTATTAGAGGTGGATTGGATATTGACTGTATCCAGAGCTCTTTTTTAGTGGTGAAACATTCTATTTTGGTAAGTCAAAATAAAATAAAGCTAGAAATTTCAAAACAGTGCATAACAAATCTGTAAAGATTATAAATAGATGGAGCTGACTGACACCTGGGTGAATTCTCTTTACCTGACTCATCTATTTTTTCTTTGCATAAAAACAGCCAAAGCAAAATCAGAGAGGATTTTTATCAAATCCAAAGCATTGATATATAGGACAGAGAGGTTTTTTATGATACTTTCATCAAATCCTGCAGAAAAAGCAAAAAATCCAGTGAGGGGAGAGTGCCCAGCCATTTCATGGGAACAGAGGGGTTGTACCAGTTCATGTTTAAGGAAATGTTGTTCAGTCCTCTCCTAATTCTCTCTCGTGAGAGATGGGACACGACATTTATAGACAGGACAGGAGTGGCCATGCTCAGGAATTACCCCTGCAGGACTGGCAGGAGCAGAGGAAGCTGCCCATAACCACAGAGCTGTGCCAGTATCACCAACACCACCCATCTGTACTGGTGAGTTGGGATTTCAGCTTTTCTATTTTTCATCTATTTGTAACCCTGCAGTTCTTTAGTGTGTAACTCCAAACCCCACACACAGTGTCAGCTGCTGCTTCCCCATGTTGGTCAGACACAACAATTCCTCTGCAGGCCTGGGAATCAAGGACACCTCACTGCCTCAGGCCCCAGAGATGGAAACAAAAGTGAGTTGGGGGCAGCAAACTGGGGGTGAATGACTTCATTAGCTGAAGCTGGAATTGGGAGATGAACCCCCAATGTGCAAATGGACCAAACTGATCCAAGTGTGAAACCTGTGACCTGGGGTCCATTTTTGGGTGCAGGACCTGGGGGGCTTTGTCTGCCCTAAATGCACCTGAAGGGCCTTCCATAAATAGAACTGCTTTTTATTCCCTTAACTCTGTTTGGCCTCTGTTTTTAGGTAGCCCAAAAAGCCATCAGTAGCAGTTCCACAGAGCTGTACCAGTACCACCAGTAGCAGCCATCTGTACCAGAATCTCAGTTGCACTGCCATGTTCCAGGTGTGAAGTGCAGTGGGAGAGCTTTGCCCAGCATATATTTAAAACCTGACTAATTGTTTCAACAGTGCTGTCACCTGCTCAGCACAGCTCGCTGGATGTGTCCTCTGACACAGTCAGTCTTTCTGAAAACCTCAAAGTGAAAAATGCAGGATGTAGCAATCCCTTCAATGTTAAAAGCTGTAGTTCCGAGCCTTTCATTAGTATACAGAAGGTGAGCCTTTAATTACTAATGTTTCACAGTCTGGAGCACCCTAGGGCTTCCAAACATCCTGGTGAAGGCAGGAAGGGTATTTTAGACTTCATTTCAATTCCCTGAAACTTTTTTCAACCTCATTGTAAATGGAGACTGCTCAGTGCTGCTCAGCTGTGCTGCCTCAGCTGCTAAACCAGCCCAGCCCTGAAAAAAAAAACAAACCTGCCCTCATTAAAAGAGACAGGCATGAAATAAGACTCAGCTTCAAAAACCTCTAAACTACTGCAACACTGAAAGATGAATATAAACTTTTGGGGCTTTTCTATATCATAAAGACATTTGGCCATAAAAATATTTTATGTGCCCTGTAGCTGGTGAACAGGGGGAGAGCAGTGGTGTGGTGGATGTGTTTGAGTCCCTTGCAGGGCTACTCTGCACGCTCACACCCCAGGCACTCTTCTGGGGCTTGCTAAGACCTGCAGGGAGCCTTTCTGGAGGCTGCTGGCAGATTTCTGTCACCAGAAGGAAACACTCCTCAAAATTCAACAAATCACGACACAACGGGCTGTTTTGCAGGCTGGCAGGAAGCACTTCCAAACTCCTTGCTGCTGTGGTGTGGGCACTCACCTGCTTCCTCTCACACTCCTCACAGGCTGGGGTTTGGGCACGATTACAAATGCCCTGAAATCTCAGAGTAAGGCTCAGCAAAACTTAAAGACAATCCTGCAGAAAGCAGGGCAGGTTTCACCGAGCAAGTGATAGATAAGCCACGTAAGGATAATTGATGACTATTCGTAGGAAAGACACCTTGGATGATTAAATGATATTTCTACTTCATTCTTAATTCAAAACTGATTATTACATGTGCAGTTACTCATGTTATACTTCCCAATTTGAAAAATGAGGGTAACGAGGTTGAAAACCTCTTTAACAATGCCAAGGATGTGACACACAGGTATTGCACTGAAACCATGGAAAAGGCATCTGTTCTGAGCCCTGTGTTTTAAACTGAGCATTCAAAACATCTTTACTCATTCATTCAGGTTGACTTCCAGTGTGAATTCTCAAAATCTTATCACACTGCAGCCATTAAGCAGAGACAAATCTCTGTCTTGTAAAAGTCGTGATAACAGCATGGCTGTATCAGAATTAGCTTCCCTGGGCTTGTATAATGTTTTCTGGCATTTTGTGAAGCTGTGCTAATTAACAACGCAGAATATTGTAAAATCTGCAACCAGAATTGGTTTCAGCCTTCACTTTTTACCTTTAAAATCCAGTGAAATATTTCACAGGTGCATATGATGATGTCTGCTTAAAAGAAAAAAAAAAAGAGAAAAAAATTAAAAGGTTAAGGTTGTTTTTACTTGGTTGGTTGGTTGCCTTTTTTTGTTTTGTTTGGTGTTTTTGTTTTTGTTTGTTTGTTTGTTTTTTCTTTTCTTTTTTTCCTTTTGTTTTTTTGTTTTTTTTTTTTTTTGGTTTTTTTTGATGTTTGTGTGTGTTTTTTTTTTTTTTTAATTAATAGGGAAAAAATTACATTGGATTGCAGTCTCTAGTGTCAGTGAGCTGGTGGATGAAACGCCATTGACACTGATAACACCAGCAAACCATTGTGTACTATGCTTCATATTTAGTGTTCAGGGAAAACATGATCTGTAGTGGCTCTAAAGAGTCATTCTGATCTCTAGAGAGGAGTCTCAATGATCCCATTAACATTGATCATGTTTGAGAAGTCTCAGGCATAATACATTATTAATATGAGCCCCTTTCTGTTTGTTGGCTTTCTTTTTTTTATGGTTTCAAAAGAAACAAAGGACATTAGATAGAAATGTCTCCATTAAAATAACGTAAGTGGTTGGGCTAAAACCCTCCAATGACAGGAAATCACAGGAAATCCAGAATTCAAAGTTGCTGCTTTCCCTGGGTGTCTCCAGACATCAGCTAAGTTTGTGTGCAGTATTTTGCAATAATGAATCCTGGAATAAGTTCAAAATGAAGTGACTAAAGATGAGTCACCTCCTTCCTGCAGGTTACATTCAAACCTTAATGCATTTTTTGTGTATCAGAGCAGTAACTGTCTCCGGGTTCTCACTCCCTTAACACATGGGATTTTTCACGGGAATTTCATCTTCCATGAAAGACAAAATCATGCAAAGAGTAAAAAAATAGAAATTCTTGAGGGATTTGATGGAAAGACTTTGCTTTGGGATGCTCATCTTCCAGGTTAGATGTAATCTTAATACAAAAATATCAAAAGTCTGAAAACCAGAATATAGTACCTGACCAGACTTACTTGAAGTAGTGAAAACTAGTTGTAAAGGACCAGATCTGCTGTTCCTAAGTTTAAATCTATCTTCAGGACCCAGAGCAAATATTCAACCAAAACCACACCTGTTCCAAGTTTTCCAAGATAGTATTTTTTTAAGTATTCCAAAAGAAGATGGAATTATCCATTTCTATGCATAGATCTCTTCTATCATGCAGAAATCCAAATCTGAGGCAGAGCCACCATGCAGAGGTCAGAGAAGCAGTGAGCTCTGAGGTGAAGTAATCTGTTCAGAGTGAGTCACTCATACGTAGGAAAACTTTCTGACCTGCCCCAGAGGCCTTGACTCCACATTCAGTGTGTGGATATAATAGAACAGAAACCTTAAACACAAATACTATGAATTGCTATTGACCCACTGCACCCCTCAGCAAATCCATGTTAGAGTTCACACAACTGAGTACATGGTTCCCATCCTGCTCATTCCACCCCACATCCCTCATGTCAACACTTCCTTTTCCCCAGACTGACACGAAAAACCACCCCAAAACCATGGTTATGTGCTTTGGCCACTTCTCTAGGAACAAAACATGTTCACCTTGCATGTATGCTTTTAAAGGAGTCACACATGTCAGTCACTCAGAAACCTAAGAGTGTATCAGCAGAAAGCTCTTGTGACTGCAGGAGCTCAGAATGAATTGCACCTGACAAATAATTACTCAAAAATTCCTGTTCCAGGTATACAACGACATGAACCTCATGAACCCGGAAGGTACGTGGCAAAGGATTTCACAGCCCTTTTCCATGTACGTGCAGGAGAAGAGCAGTGGGCTCCTGTCAGTGCCAGGGCTGCTCTCAGAGGACGAGGTAACAATTCAGGAGCCAGCACAGAGAGCATTGGGAATCCTGCACGGAGCTGGATCCACCTGAGCAAGCCAGATTGCTTTCACAAGCAGCCATCCCCAAAAGCTGCTTTTGAAACATGTTGTCTTTTTCAGGACAAAGATGCCTGATGTGCTGTCACTGAGGTGATCAGGCTTATTCAAGAGGCAGTGCTCACATAGCAGGGCAGAAAAACTCCTCATGGAAAGGACAATGCTGAGGAAATCCTTCCCAAATGATTCTTCCTCTCTGAAATTTAAAACATCTGGAGACTCTCAGCCAGTGGGAAAACCTGCTTATTCTGTTTTTGTGGCCTGAGAAGGACAGAGCCCACAACAACACAACAAAGGTTTGCAGGTTTGGGGTCACCAACTGGAACGTCAAAACTGACTGCAACTTTTTTTTTTTTTTTTTTTTTTTGCAAGTGTTCCAAAGTAAAAGATCACTCTGGCATTGCTAATAGGTTTACTGAAGGAATCTACTTAGCTGACAAATCAATACAATACAGCAGCAAAAATCCCTTTTTCTTTTCTTTTACCAACAGCAAACTTTCCTAGTGGGAATGCCACTACTCACAGAATTATATCTGTGCAGGTTTTTTTGAGCACAGTAAAGTCTTCATTTCTCTTTAAAAAATGATACTACTGGGAAAAGCACTCCTGCTTTGTTGTAACATATTTCCTTCTTTCTTTCTTTTTTTTTTTTAGGGTGAACCTTCAAAAGATTTCCACCTAGCATTTCTTCTAATGTGTGCAGGCTAATCTAGATGCTTTATGGTCCTTTGTTATATAAAGTGCAGGAAAATTTAATTTCCCATCAAGCCTTGATGATTTGGCTTTCAGTTTTCACAGCACTCTTTTGTTGAATGAAAAGCAGCTTATATGTGGAATTATTCTCGTGCACACCTTGATTTCATAGATGTATACACAGGCAAACAGGTACACAGGTATCTCCATACATGTGTGTGTGTATATATATATATGTCTAAAATCAAAGAAATGTGCTTTTGATTTTAGACATATATATATGTGTATATATATATACACAGATGTATACATAAATTTATACATCTAGATATATAGATGTATACACAGGCAAACAGGTTGAATGAAAAGCAGCTTATATGTGAAATTATTCTCGTGTACACCTTGATTTCATAGATGTATACACAGGCAAACAGGTGCACAGGTATCTCCATACATGTGTGTGTGTGTGTGTGTGTGTGTGTATATATATGTCTACAATCAAAGAAATGTGCTTGTTAAAGTTTCCTTTCAGAGAACAACAGCAAAAACAGCAGGGGGCAAGCAGCAGCAGCAAAATGGGAAGAGCTTTAAAGTGCAGAGCATGAAAAAGATCCCAAACACATTAGAAAGAGATTTGTGTAATAGTATTCCAGCATTAGGGAAATATCTGGTTATGTTACCTTTTTAAGGTGCATCCCTGAGCAGTTGGTATCAATTACCACTGGCAGGTAAAATTCCAGTTCTGTCTTTGTGCTAAACCACAGATTTCATTCTTTAGGGAAGATGTTGTCTGCTTGCACCCAACAAAAACTGGTTTTTTAAAAAAGGAAATTCACATCTTTTTTGAAAATGCAATTTAAAACAAAGTCCTCTTTCAGATAAGTAGTTTTATATTTGTTGTGTGCATATTGAACTAAATGCTACAAATAGTAGATGTTTCCTTTAAGAAAACCCAAATCTTTTTTTCCAGCTGAATCTCACCGAGCATTAGAACTGTGTGCACTGAAAAACCAATGAAATCCAGACACCAGAGATGATGGCAAAGATATTTGTAGTGGTGTTGATATTTGTAAGGGTGTGAATTTGATTTAAAAAAGAAAAAAAAATCAAAACAAGGCTGGTTGTGTCCTATTGAAAACTAAATCTTCTTGTGAATCTTTCCTCAGTAAAACCTGTTGGCAGCTGTGGACACAGCTCAGGAAAAGCAGCCTGGCATCTCTCATGAGAAGAGAAAGGATAAATAATGGCGTGGATTATAACTGGTTACGGCGCCAAGGGACGAGACAGGGAGTGCATCAGTGAAGGCTGTGTGGTGCTCTTGCAGGCAAGAGACCACACCTTTATTTCCTGACTCCTTTTGTACATTTTACAAGTTGCCCACCCCAGAGGTGGGACCCTTGGGAACCACTGGTCACTTTCCAGAGACCATCACCGAAGCCCCTCCTCTGGGAACAAATGTGGGAGCTTCGGTAGTTTACAGAACATGACCTTGTGCATCAAGACCGTGCCTGGGAATAGAATTCCCAAAACCAAAACAAGCAGGCACGAAAGCATGGCAACAGTGGATTACTGGTGCCTGTTGGTTCTGGGAAGATGCATCACTCCAAGGGGAGGTGCCTGCTCCGTCCTGGTGATGGGTGCTGGAGAGCAGCTCCCACACTAACCTGGGAGGTTTTTCCCCTTCTCTGCTCTTCTCTCTCAGCCCACCACTGAACCTTTCTGTCCATTTCAGAACTGAGGGACAGCTCTGTTAATAAGTTTTAAACCCCTCTCTGTTTAAAGGCAGACTAATTTAAGTACTCAAAGTCCACACATCTATTTGGAATTTCCTGACATTTGATATTTGCTCTGGAGTTCAGCAAGATTAACATTTCGGGGTCAAAGTCATTCAAGTCCTCAGAAAGTAATGCTTGTAATAAAACCCATGCCTGCCTTTATGCTGGCAGATGTTAATTATGTCTTTTCTACAGCACCAGATATCAGAACAGAACTGGAGTGTCTTATAAAATGGTCTTGATCATTCAACACCATCCAATTAATTTTAAATATGGAAAATAATGCTTTAAAAGTAATTTGGCTCCCTAGAGAGCTTCTAGGTAACATTGCTTGCCTGTCTTCCTACCCCCAAAGTGGTTCTTGTTTGATGATGTAGAAGAAAAATCTGAGTATTGAAAAGAAACTTTAACATCAAACCCACTTATTTTACTTGGGAACAGACGGGGTGGGGGTGATGGTGGTATCTGTTTTCCCTCAGTTGCATTTGAGCCAGAACTTAGGAGGAGGAAAATGTGGAGAAAACCACAGCAAAGCATCCTCGTTGAAGTTTTTTCAAAAAACTCAAAATTATCACATGCACATAAACATGTGGAGGCTGGAAAGGTGCTGCTCTACAGAAGCTTGAAACAATCCATGCCAGAGATGGTAATTTCTTTTTCCCCCTCACCCTTGTCCATGCATCCCCATCTCTGTCTGTCCCAGTCCTGCCACCAAGACATATTTGGATGGGCCACTAACCAGCTCAGAGAGCTGAGCAGCTGAATAACTCCCAAAAAATGGTGGGAGGAAGCAGCTGCCTGTTGTGAGCCAGTGCAAGTTCAAGGTTAAGAGAGAAAAAGGAACAGAACCACAGCCTCTCTGAGCTGGGCTGGGTTTCTGTCTTTTTTTAGACTGCTCCTTGCAGTCCTGCAACAGTTACAAGAGTGCTGAAGCCTGGAACGAATTGCTGACCTTTGCCTGGACATTTGGTGGATACACAGCTTGTGCTACTTTAATTAAATGTGGGGCTGATAGCCTGGACCAGTGGTCAGAAATTCATTAAAGTAATGAGAATGCCTTTGCAGCTACCTTCCAGGCTATCTTTGTAAACTCTTCAGGCAATATTAGAGATTGCAGGGTTGAGAACAGGTCCAAAAAACCTACTAGAGGAATAAATGATGATGGGGACTCATTATCAGATGAGAGAAATTAATCCAGATGGCTGGGAACAGGGATAGGGAAAGTTCATCCTTGTTCTGTTTATTTCAGCTGAAATTTTTCCATCCCCAACATATCAGGGAATGGAGAGAATGTTTGCATAAATTTCTTATTTATAGATAGTTCTGAAATGTCCAGGGAAAGCATCTGATCTGCAGACATTAAGATTTAATTACATTTTAAATTCAGTTAATAAGATGGAAAAGTCTGAAAGATTAGACTTGAGTCTACATCTGAACTTTTCTCAAACCTCCCTTCCTGAAGCCTGTAACCAGAGGTTCCCCCAAGGTGCACATCCTGAGTATCCCTTCCCTCACATCCCCTGTCAAATCTCTGTTCAAAAGCCCAGCAAATCCACAGAGCCAGAGCTGTGAGATTCCTGTCTTCAAAAATCTAAGAAGGTGTCTCTCCAGGATTGCTTCGTACCACAGAGCACAGGCGCTTGTTAAACTCACAGTGGAACTGGCTTTATTAGAATAAATTGCACCAATCTCACAAAAGCCTTTGCATTATCATTTAAAACTATATTGGCAAAAAGGCTTTTGAGCTTCTAGTGCCTTAAATTTTCCAAACAAGAGCGCACAGCTCATCAGTCCAAATGTAAAAAGTTTGCCTGGTTGATTTTATTTCCCTTGGCATCCTTCCCTTGTCTCTTGACAGAAGACAGCTCCATTGCTCTGCTTGATAAAAGAGCAGCAGAGCTATATGATACAGCCACCTCCATCAAAAATCACTTCCTTGTCAAAAATCTCTATATTATTGTTGCAGCTGAGCGTGGCTTTGGTGTAGATTCAAGGGACTGTGCTGTGACACAGCACCTGCATTTGCACTGGGCCTTTGCTGTGCTCGAGCTGGTAATTGTTTCAGGCACAGAACCTTTTTTTTTTTTTTTTTTTTTTTTTTTTGTCTCTGCTCTACTTGTCAGCGGCTTCGTGGGCAGACTGTTGGGAAAACCGAGGCTTTGAGAGCCTGTTTTCGAGGTAATTAAAAGTAAAGAT
This sequence comes from Phylloscopus trochilus trochilus, assembly GCA_016584745.2. Classification (NCBI taxonomy): domain Eukaryota; kingdom Metazoa; phylum Chordata; class Aves; order Passeriformes; family Phylloscopidae; genus Phylloscopus; species Phylloscopus trochilus. Next base: position 28,031,757 of record WQNJ02000015.1, read on the forward strand.
TTTTCCTCTTGTCTTTTTTTTTTGCTGCCCTCGGATTTTTTTCTCTCCAGCAGAAACTCCCCATTGAAGTGAGCAGAGCTTTCAGGGATGACACCTCTGGTCAGCACAGCTGCGCTTGTGCAGCACAGATTTTATCGTGCAGGGCTGTGTTTGGCCAGCTGAGAACGAGACAACAATTGGGATAAAGCTCTTGTAAAGTACCTGACGTGGTGTGCTCTTTCAAGAGACAATATGCCTCGGAGAATGAGGTGGCAGAATCGAGCTGAGACGTGCAAGCTCCTTTGAAAAATCCCCATCACCAGTTCAGCTGTGCCCGTGGGTACCAGAGCTGCTGTCATCCAAATAATCCCGCAGCCAGTCACGACAATGCAGCACAGTTCCTGTGGCAGGGGAACAAAGCGGGGGAAGAATTTCAGGATGCTTTCTCTGGCAAGAACAGCTTAAATTGGCCTGTTTCAGACTGAGACCAGCCCTGCCAAGAAGGCCTTGGAGGTGCTGGTGGGTGAGAAGCTGGACAGGTCCCAGCCCTGGGCTGAGTCCCAGCGTGGGCAGCAGGGCTGGGGGCATTCTGCCCCTCTGCCCCACTCAGGTGAGAGCCCACCTGCAGAGCTGCCCCAGCCCTGGGGGCTGGAGCACAGGAAGGACCTGGAGCTGCTGGAGAGAGGCCAGAGGAGGCCACCAAGCTGCTCTCTACTACAGAAACAGGCTGGGAGAGCTGGGGTGATGTCTCAATAGGACACGAAAGAAAGACACGGACTCGTGATTCAGAAGGCTGAAGATGACTCTAATTTGTCTTTATTGCTCCAGACTTCTTCCCTTTATACTATTCTACAAAGAACCCACCCAAGGGGTAGAAGAAAGACACACTTCTTGGACCACATTGGTCAAGTCAGAGGGACATCAAACAAGGTCCCTCCTAGAGAAAGGAATGCAGAAAAACAGGATAGTGTTAGGAAAACATATTGCTTCTTTACAGGATTGTGCCTGGGAAAGTATTTCAGAGAAATCAAAACATTGCAGGCACGAACCCTGACTACAGGGCGTTCATTTGGAGGAGAGAAGCTTTGGGGTGACTTAATGATGACTTCCAAGTGCTGAAGGGAGCCTGCAAGAAAGATGGGGAGAGACTTGGGACAAGGGATGGAGTGATGGGGGAATGATTTCAAACAAAAAGAGGCTTAGATCAGATATTGGGAAGGAATTCTTCCTCTGGCTGGCCCTGGATCCCTGGAAGTGTCCAAGGCCAGGTTGGACAGCCTGGGATGGTGAAAGGTGTCCCTGCCACAGAAATCTATATATTTCATATCATACATTTCTACAGCAGGGGTGGCACTGGATGGGCTGTAAGGTCCCTTCCACCTCAGGTCATTCTGGGATTCTATGATGACGCCATTCCTAGCTGGATATACAAATTATTAAGATTTTATTTGCTGAGACAGGACCTGAATCAAAACTATTAATAAAGAGAAAAACAAAAGCTCTTAACTTTACCCTGCACAACTCTTCGTAAATTTTCCTTGGACCTTTACTTTTTTTTTCCCCCTATCATTTCTACTTTATATTAGTCACTAAAAAACTGGAAAAAAAAAAGGAAAGTAGTTTAAAACAATACATCTGCAAATCTCATGGCCTGGCCTCCCACCCTCCCCTCAGAACAGGGTCAAGATCCAGCGGTAAAGGCACTCAGCACTCACCTCCGGAATGTCTTCATTTGTAACTTTGGGAAATGAGGTCAAGAGCAAGTTTTTCAAATTCAGAAATAAGTTTTCAAATGATTGCAGTGAGGTTCAAGTGTGACACTTGGAGGTCAGTCAACAGGCTTAATAAGCACTGATCAGACACTGGCATGCCAGACTGAAACCCATCTTTGGCGCCATGAAATTAAGAATTTAAGGATTTGGGGAAACACTGACATAATAATATTTTCTTTGAATATGAGGAAAAGTACATTTAGTGTCTTCAGCTGTACTTCTGTCACATAAAACAGCTGCAGAAAAGTTTTATTTTTGAATTTTGTGCCTTAATTTCAGCTTTTTTTTTTTTTTAAGATATCAAGTAATTTCATACCAACACAAGTAGGAGCACTCTGAATTAAAGGTCAAGGTATTTCATTACAGCCACCCCTTTGCAGCAGCAAGAAGGGAATATCTTTCAAACATCTTTCAAACTGTCTCTCAAGTGCTCTGTACTGCAAATGCCCTCTGCTGAAGTTGTTTTGGTTTTGCTGGGCTTAGAGAAGCAGCAGGAAATTTTTGGAGTTGGTCTGACATAAATGTTTGTTATTGGCATGTAGATTTACAGAAATTATTGCTTAGAAAAGCTGGACCTGTATTGTCCGGTGGTTAGAGAAAAATGACAGACTGATGTTGTTATAGCCTGGCATTTGCCTGAAAAGCTGCATTTTGGTGAATAAGCTGTCCATTATGCAAGTGAAAATAATAGATAAATACTGATAAATATGTCAGTATTTAATAAAAAATTACTGACAAGAAATATACAGAAATATATATTGATAAACAGAAATATATTTATTTTATATAAAGTTCCAGTTTCAATTTGATGTGTCTGTATTAAGTGTAGGAAATATATGCATGTGGAATTAGGCATATTAGGGCTAAATTAACAAGCAAATGCTTAGAAAATGAATATATAAAGTAAATAATGTAGAAAAGACTACTTATGGAGTGATTTGTAAAGTTAATTTCCTCAGGAATCATACTGGCTGCAGGCCTTCTGACAGAGCCAGGTTAATACAGGATGTGCTCATTGATAAATATATAGTTATATGAGTAAAAAATAAAAATAATGTTGGAGTTCTTCCTGACATAAAGCTGTTTTTTCTACTCTATTCAGAGTGACTGGACAGAGACAAACCTAACCAAAACAAAAGCATTAAAGCAACCACATTTAATTCCAAATTAATCCTATTAACTATCATAATCACTTATAAGATTAAAGTTGTATACAGATTAAATACTGCAATATGTATTTTATTGTGCATATTCTGCCTGTAGTTCATGTCATGCATTTCTACGTAAGAACTCATGAAATAGCTTAGAAAACTTTAAAATATCTTTTTAAAGCATATATGCATCAGTATACTAAAACCTATAAACACCTAGTAGGAAAATTATGGACATTCAGAAAATGGAGTTTGGAAGTTCCAGAATAACTTTTTACAGAAGTTATTGAGAAGTTAAGATTTAAGAAGTTCCAGATATTGCTCACAAGGACTCTCACTGAACTTCAAACATTTTTTAAACCTTTCTAATTCTGACAATTTTCCTTCATTAAAAAAAATGACATGCTGGTGCAACCAATTGAAATTCTGTCTGAAATGTCAGCTTTTAGCCCCAAATCATTCTGCTGGCATAAAGCTTCTGATTCACAGGAATATTTAATATATGCCTGGAAAAATTCCATGGACTGGAGTGATGATGTCAGTGTGAGAGCAGAACCAGACAAGTGACACCACTGTAGAAGAAAACGTGTGTTTTCAGCATCAGACTCATTAAAAATGAGTTCATTTTAGTTAAGGGTTGAGAAAGTAAGTGCATAACTTAATTACTGAGGAAATACTAATAAGGTCTTTAATGCTCAAAGCACCTTACAGTTATTTCAGTATTATTAATTTTGATTGTATGTTTTATTTGTAACAATTGTAGCTTATAAATATTCTTACACCAACTATTCCCTGTAGATGAACCTAAAATTCCAGCACCTAAGCCTGTCTTAAGAATCAGCAGCTTGGCTTTCAAAGACACTGAGTTCGGAAGCAACTCATAGTGCAGTGAAAAATCAGTTACTTTGGTCAGGTGTGCAAACTCTAATAACTCATCCCAGCCTCTGGCATGCCCTCTAAGACATCTCTCCTCCTTTAAAATTCATTTCAATTCAAGCTGCATTGGTCAAACATGACACTCACTGTCTAAAGCTGAGATATTTCTATATATCCATTTTAATCCCCGTGCAATGAGGTATGAATCACTACAGAGCTCAGGCAGATCTGGAGTGTGGGCAGCTTGATTGATCCATCTTTGAGAATGGTACAACATGTCCAGATACTGTAAATATCCATAAATCCAAATCTGTTTCGAGGCTTTGAAGCAGGTTGAGGCTGGAGCACATAACTTAGAATTGAGTAGCTGCGTGCTATGGGGTTTTCACAGAACATCTAATAAATAACATTTTCAAAAGTTTAAAAATGTCAAGAATTTAAGGAAACAAGAAAAAGAGACAAATAGCTGTCTCTGCCAAATATCAACTCCCTATTGCAAAAAATTAGCAGTGCCAAGTTTTCTCAAAGAGAGAAACCCTGTGGGTCCTTTCTGTTTCAACTGCAGCAGAGAGCACTTTATTTCCTTCCCTTGCTCTGGTACATGTGCAGAGCATTTTAGATGTTTTCTGAAAACAAAATAAAGAGGAAATATATTCTTGACCTTGATGCTTGGTGCAGAGAATTGTGTTCCAAATTGTTGGGATTTTTGTCGTCAGGATGCAGGTAGGTTTACATTAATAATGAACTGGTGATTTCCAGTTCTTAGAGCAACACAGGACGGCTCAGTGTAAACATTTCATACCCCGGTAAGCAAGATCATGTTTTGATATTCAAATTTTTATTAATTTTGCATTTCAATTAATCATTTTTAGTTTTGCAAGTGCCTGAATGTGAGATCTGCAGACAAAAACAGCTGTACATCAAGAGGGGTAGAAATACATGGGGAGCCTCATCCTAAACTCCCTATTCCAGCAATATTCCTAATGCCATCTGTTGTTGCATTTGAATGTTGTTAGTCTTCTAACATTAGCTGATTAGTCTTTCCAAGAATGGAAATGTCTCAAAATACATTTTTTTACAGTAGAGACTGCACTAAATGGAGGAAAAATGGCAGAGAATCAGTTCATTCTAATGAACGGCAAAGGAGAGAAAATAGCTAATTTGGATTTCTTAATTATTAAAATGCAATTAAATATTTGCACTCCGGATATTTAATATATCATTTAAATCCTTACTGTGCCATCTTGTAGGTGTGCATCCATCATGTTTCAGTGTACATGATTTACAGGCACACACAGACACACTTCTGGGGACAAACCAGGTATTTCTGTGCAGGGAAAAACAAAGAACGACTTGGTTCCTAGAGATGCACCAACAAGGAGAATGCAGCAGTCATTTGCTTCAAGGCAGCTCCAGTTGTCTTTGCCTGATGCTAAGGTCCAGCAGGGCAGTCCTGGCAGGGACCCAGGCCCTTCTCCAGCCCTGTGGGCACAGTTCTGTGGGGTCACTCCGTGGCACGAGGCTCTCCAGCCTTGCTGCCATCACCCCTCCAGAGGGAGAGGATGCATTAGCCTGAGAAAAGTACAATAGTAGCCCAAGAAAAGTACAATATTAGCCCTTCCAGCTGTACAGCCCCTGCTCTGCTTTGAGAAAAGCTGAAGGGCTCAGAGGCTGAGGCTGGGGAGCTGGTGTCCCCGTGATGCTGACGGTCACGGTGTCTGTTCAGGGCACTTCATCCCTTCCAGGAGCTGGGCTATGCCTGCAGCTCCACTCTGCAAGTGACACAAGTTCTGAGAAGCTGGGTCTGTGCCCAGCAGCTACAAGTGTGCCCTGAGGAAAGAAATGTGTGTGTGTGCATGTACCCTCAGAGAAGCAGTGAGGGAAACACAGATTAACACTGCCCCAAGTTTCCTTACAAAGGAGTGCAGCAGCTTTTGGGAGGGGTGACCCTTGCACAGAGAGAATGGAAATGGGGCTGGGAAGACCTCATTAAAAACAAAACAAACAAACAATCCCAAACCAAAAAAATAAACAAAACTAAAAATAAAAACAAAGCTGCAAAACCAAAGTCCTGTATGAAAACTGCAAAGGCACAGGCAGAAGGGTGCTGTGAATTTTTCCAAAAGTGGCCACCCACAACTTCCAAACACTCCTGGGAATTCCAGTAGTCTCTGTAGGTTAAAGCATCACCTCTTCCTCTGGAATTCCTGGTTCTTTTGGCTGATAACTACAAGGAAATAGGAAGTTAAGGCAGATTTTGTAATATTTTGAAAGCTGGAATTTGCATTTGCCATCTCTCTAAACTTTTGACTATCTCTAATTATGGATGATTCATGTTATAACACTGAGTGCCTTGGCAGAAGCACATGCCTGCAGCATCAGGCATCTTCACCTCTAGATAAATTATAATAAACATAAATACCCTTAAATAACCTTCTCACCTGAAGGTAAATAAGACAAGAAAAGACAAACAGTCTTGTTTAAGCAAACACTACATCTTTGCCACCTGTGCATAACTTGCGTGCAGTATATAGGAGAATGTGAAATACATATAGGTTTTTAAAATATATTCCCAGGATTTACAGAAAATATAGTGTAATTGTTACTAATAAATATTAAAAAAAAGAGAGAATATTACATTATAAGCAAGATTATCTTTATTTACAATCAGTGTAAGTCAGATGTGGAATTCCTTGAAATACAACTGCCCTGTGTTTGTCTCCCTACTTAGAAAGAACATAAAATGTATTCATACGGCAGAGCTTATTCAGGGATCATGCAAAATACATGCATTTTCCTGAAAGATCCATTTCAGTCTACTGCATACAGGTGTGCTGAAGTCAGGCTATGCATATTAAACCTCCGTGTAAAAAAAAAAAAAGTCAGAGAAAAAATATTGCTATGCCAGCACTTTCTGCTGTTTCCACAAGTAACTGGATGTGCAGATGCACAGGATACTTCAGCAGAAGCAGGAGAATGTTTGCATTATTCCTTTTCCTCCCTGCTTCCTCTCATACCTCTCAGCATACAGGTTTGACACTATACCTAAGAATGAGGGAGAAGAAAGAACTTTACAAATTGTGCCAAATAACATTAATCCGTTGAAAAGGCCATAAATTAATCCCCTCTTTTCGGAGACTGAAAGCTCAATATCTGTGAGCAAGTATTCTAGGAGCTCTTATTTCATTCCTTCATTAATTTGGGCCATTAATTGTGGAGATTCATTACTGGCATATTTTCATCATTTTAGTTTCTTTTTAATGTGTTCGTAATGAAATGCTGCTATTTTCACACAGGCCTTCTATAGCAGAATTAACTTGGGCAGCTTTGCAAAAGCTGCACTATAAAAAAGGCAGATGAATGAGCCATGAGCTTATCATAAACCACTGTGATTTACCAATAATGCTGAGGCACTTTGGTATCAGGCACTGCATAGTAAAGGCTCTGTGTATTCATTGTTTCCTACACTGTGACAATTCTGCCCTTTAAAATACACAAATCTGTGAACTCCTGGCTTGGAAGCAGTTAGTTTGTCTCCTGGGTGGTAAATATTAGTTTCAGGTGCTCTTCCCCCAGCTCTGTTTTCCTTCCAAACCCCCACATAACTCCCCTTGGCATTACTGGGATGTGAAATGTGGGCAATACAGAGGGGGAAAAAAGGGCTCCTGCAGTGGGAAGATGGGATCCAGGAAAACCTGGATGAGCAATGTGTTAATTATCTGCATGTTACAGACATTCATAAAATATTAAGTAAATAATAGGGGAAAAAAAAACAACAAAACAAAGAACAAACCGCCCAGACAAACATAGAGCCAAAGAGACACATGGAAACAACACACCCACATGCAGAATGTGCCTCTTCAGGATCCCGAGACAAATATCTAACGAGGTTAATTGGACTGAAAACCCCAAATGATCTACAACAGCTCCTTTCCTATTCTCTAGACCCTCCCCTGTGTGCCTTTATTAGGCTGATAGCAAAAAAAAAAGGTTGAGATTTTATTGAGGGGCCCCTCATGTAAAGTTGGTGATTGCAGGTGTGCAGCACTGCTCACCTGCTGGGGCAAGGTGTGCACTTTGAGTGATCTATCTATCCATTAGTTTCCCAGTCTTACTGAGAAATCCAGTGTACAATTAGCAGAAAATACTTTTTTAAATGAACTTTGTTTAATTGACCCAGCAACCATCAATTTAATTTCAAATTTAATTTCAAATTCTTAGCTTTACATTTCAATTACAGAGAGAAGTACAAAAATCCTCACTGAAAACACCTTAGGCACTTCACTGTGATACATTTTACAGACAGTTTTTTTTATTTTATTTTTCCTTCCATAGGCATATTTTTTAGGTATCAGGGTATTAACTGGATGGATGTTTTCAGAACTTAATTCTCTTCAAACTTTCACAAGTCACACTGGTGAAAGCCAGAAATCTGCAGCTTGCTCTAACCATTACCCAGATTTCAAAGAACAATTTGTCTTGCAACAAATTGAAACAACACAGTGTTAAATGCATTTTTTTTTCATGAAAGAAAAGTATTTTAGGAATATTTTTCATGCCACAACATTTCATAATGCTGTATTCCTTTTGGCACAAATGTCCTTAAATGTCACCAGCTCATTAGTACAAACATACTCACTCCTGTTTATAATTCCAGGTTACTTCTGATTGAAGTGCATTTTATAAATGGTGCCTGCTCACTGAGGATTAATTAGAAGCATCTCCTTGAGGAGTTAGTTTCTAAAAGCTAACCTACACCATTATTTGCACATAACAATCACAGAGTTTAAATTATGAATTCCAAATTATTTAAGGTGCAGCTTCACATCAGTCTAGGTTACTAATCTTTCCTAGCACTGTATATTAAAAACAGAACAAAACAAACAAAGCAAAAAAAAAATCCCCCCAAAAAACAACAAAAAATCCCCCCCAAACAAACAAACAACAACAACAACAAAAAAAAACACCACCAGTGAGCTGTGTTCTGTGTCCTTACATAGAAAGTTCTGTGTACTTCCATGATGGAAAAGATACAGTTACCTAGAAAAGATAACACAGGATTGAAAGCTTGAATTTTAGTGGAAAAGACCACAAACTTCCCAAGACAGAGGATGATGGGTGTGACTTTTTTTTTCTGCAAACAGTGATACTTCTTGCTGCTTTCCAGAAGCTGGAAATCTGGATTGAGATTTAGTAATGCTTATTTGAAAAAGGGCATTTCCAAAGATTTCACCCAAAACCTCAATGAGATCCAACAAAACTGATCTAAAGTTCTTGTTTATGAACTTCTCATTTAACCTGAGGTTTTCTATATGTACATCCAGCCTGAACTGGTAGAATTCCCTACAGCCAGTGGAACTCCTGGCAGCTTCCCAGCTCATTGGGCCACACTTCTGACTTTTTAATTCTGCAAAGCACATTCATCCCACTACCAATATGATTTCAGTGATCTGTAATTTTTCCCTGTATTGACAGAGTTGTTTGTGGCACTCCTCAGGTGCAGGCCTTGGGTCCCATTCTACATTTATCTGCTCCCATTAAGTGGTGTCATTAAAGACATTTCGACAGGTCTCTTGGCACTCTGAGAATGTTTGTGACATTAAGGCTTGAATGTCTTCAAATTTCCTACAGCTAAATGTTGACAAGCTTGAATTCTTATTTATTGGTTCCCTGCAGTAACAAACTGCATGCTCCTCTTTGACAGTTGCTTTCATGATGAGCTCTGCTCACAAAAGGCTGATGGTTTGAAGCAACATTTGAGCAAACCCCTGCATTTTAAGGGCCAAATTTACTGCAGTACTAAAAAAATCCTTAAAAACACATCGATATAAAAGGATGTAATGAGATGTTTAAATGGTATACTGAATCATAAGGGCTTGTTTCAAGCAAACAATTCCATCAGAAAGCAAATTCTGGCTTTTGTTTGAATAGAGGATGAGGGTAGAAGCATCTTAATTCCCAGCTGTATTGAAGGACAAGGCTCCCACAATCATAAATTAGTGAATGCAGATGAGGATTTTATATTACTGTCTAGCACCTACAAAAATCAGAACTTCCCATTAGTTTAGTTTTTGTGTTACTTCCGTTTAGATGCGTTCCACTAACAGTCAACTAAATAAGTTTAGCCAAGAAACAGAGATCAGGGAGTTTTTTTCCCCATTTTATATTAAGTTAAGAATCTTAAACAGTACAGAAGAAAGCAGAGTAGTAATTTATTTTGTTCAGCTAAAGAAGAGGAAAAAACATTCATTTAAGGTACAACTAATAATTTTATATATATATATATATATGTGTGTGTGTGTGTGTGTTTGTGTGTGTGTGTGTGTGTGTGTGTGTGTGTGTGTGTGTGAGAAAAAAAAAAAGCCAAAAAGCCTAGAAAAAACTATGGCCAAGTTATCACAAATTCAGAATCTCCATGTTAAGCCAATATATAAAGTCAGCATATACAAAAACATAAATGTTCCCTAAGCAGGTCAGAGATTTTTAATATAGACAATGTATTGGAATATTTGTTTACACAGAGCCCACCAACCCTGTATATACCAGCAGATAAAAATGCAGTGATATTGTATTCTCTGCTGTGTACTAGAAATGTCCAAACATGGACTAAAAGGAGCAGATAATGGAATGATAGTGCAAAAACTTTGTTCTGTATTCATTCACTCTTTGAACATGAGTGACATGAAAATCTTCATATCCTGTGCCTGCCCATTTCCTTAAGCCTTGTGCTGCTGTGCTCAATATTCAGTCCTGGGCAACGTTTTGCACTGGAAACATAAATCACTAAATCTACAGATGGCAAGGGCAAGAAACAAGGTACCCAGGAGCCAGAATAAGTAATTCACAAAAGCCATAAGGCCGAGGTAGAAATGTGTTCCCCTTATTTTCTGTGCTGCAATACTTTTCCAAAGGTTCAGAAACAGGTATTTGCAAACAAGAGTCAAGTGACTTGACTCTCTTTTTTTTTTCCTGTGGTATCAGCAGGATAACATTGATTTATTTGGGGACAAGTTCAAGCCCAGCATTTGTTCTTTGTAGACTGCCTCTCTAAAGGTGAGACTCATAGTTCAAACCTTATACACCAAATAAATTCCACTTAGATGTACTTTGATGGCTTAATTGGGGTGTATGACTGGTGTTGGCCTCCTGCAGAGTGCTGAATTTCACTCTGTGTTATTTGACCTTATTGTGAGAGCAGTGTTGCATCTTTTACTGTTTGTTTTATTCATGATCCAGAGGTGAATACAATAAATAAAAGTTTGAAAAAGCATTCTTGAAGCAATTCCACTGTTGGAGGAAGCACTGTTTACCTTTTCTCCCTGGGTGAGTGATGGGACTGCAAACACCAGCAGTGCTCAGGTGAGCTGCTCATTCTAGGAATATGGTTTGATCCCATTTATGATTTTAGCATCACCCCAAAACTCCAGCCTCAGTCTGAACATGGTGCATGCAATACAGAACACAGGGAATACTCACCAGAGGAATTTCCTTCTTTACCAAATAATCCTGCCCAAGTTGTGGGAAATGGTCACATCCAGTCCAAGCATGGGGAGCAATTTCCTTGCTGGTGCCTGAGTAGGATTTTTCAGATGTGTACATAAAGTGCACATCACACTACATTTGTTCCAGCAGCACATAACCCACTTTTTGTTTGCTCTGCTATGCTCCAGTAGACTGCCAAGTGAGCCAATGTGCATGGAGAAACCACCTTGCTTCATTAGAACACAGCTGTGCTCAGATTAATAAAGACCAGCATTAGTAATAGTTGACAGAGACTTGTTTTCTGGAACCAAGTGAATAGGTTCAGTCTTTCAGATATGGCTCTCTCAGCTGCCTCTCAGAGGGTTTTTAACTTGCCCACCCTTAAGATTATGTGTGAGCCCAGTAAGGAGAGGGACCCTGGAGCAAGGTGTTTGAAAAAGCACCACCCACTGGCAGGAGCTCCACACCAGGATGGCTCCAGGGCACTGAGTTCCTCTGCCTGCATTTCACCACTCCTCCTGGCAATGCAGAATTCCACACTGCTGATCTGCACCAGCCCTGGGACTCTGGCAGCCAAGGCTCAGCCCTGACACCAGGCTGGACCAGCAGCTGCAGGCAGCAGAGTCAGGGTGTCCCAGCCTAGAGCAGAGAAATGCAGGGATGCACACACGAGAGCATTCTGCTGCTGGAATGCACCCATAGCTTTTGCCTAGAAGGAAATTACTCAGAACCTCAAAAGCTTGAGAGGACTTAAACACAGCCATGAAATCGTTGTATTGCTCTATAAAGTTCACGTTTCCAAAGTGTCTTCCACTGTGCAGAGGGAAGTGTGCTGAGCCCTGCTGCAGGTGTGAAACAAATCTCTCTCCTCTCCTACAACTGCCCTCAGCCCCCCGGTCACAGATCCTTCAGTATTGACCCAAATGCAGCACCAAAACACCTTTGGCTGCTTTTGGAAAGGCAACGTGACACCGTCCTGCTGAAAGTAATGCAGCAAGGGGCTGTCAAAACTCAACCTAAAACTGCTTCCCTTGGTGCCACCTCTCACCTACAGCCCCTCACAGACAGCCTGTGGGGAGAGTGTAACCTTGAAGGAGCAGGAAAGGCTCCAAATCCCCTGATAAAAACCATCCTCATAAAACAAACACACTGCTGCCCTTTAAGGGAAATGACAGCCCGTGACCCTGTGTTCCAGGAGCTTTTTTTGTGTCTGTTACATTTTTTAAGATACAGATTCTAAGTCTAGAGCAAAATGTCAGCCATTCATATACTTTAGCAGTTTAAGGAGAAGAATTAGTCGATGAAGAAGAAGAAAAATCCCCTAACCTTGCAGTTTTACTCTATTTCTAGATATTGATTGCACTGAAGCTCATAATATCCACTTTACCAAGAGGAGAGTGGCAATAGCAGCAATTACCTGTTCACAAAGAGAAATATAAAAGCTCTACTAGGAGCAGTGCCTGAAATTAATTTAGCAGTAGATTTAGATGAATTTTTTAGTCTGAAATTTTTAAGGGACTTATAAGCTAAATATCAGTTTCACTAACTATTCAATATTTCACGATACATAATGAGCTTCTTTAACAGAATTGTTAACATAAAAAAAATAAAAATATATTTCATCTTGATGATGCTAATAAATTGTCCTTAGCCTTTAATACACGTACTCAGAATCCAGGAGTTTTCAAACAAGGTCTCAGACTTTAAGGTCAATTTCAGAGATGCCCCAAGTTCTCATCTAGTTTTTGGGGGGTTTTCAGTTGGGTGTTTTTTGTGGTTTTTTTTTTTTGGTTGTGGGTTTTTGGTGTTTTTTTTTCTTTGTTTTTGTTTTTGTTTTGTTTGTTTGTTTTGGTTTTTTTTGGGGGGGTGTTGTTTGTGTTTTGGGGGGGTTTTTTGTATGTTTGTTTGCTTTTTGGGTTTTTTTTGGTTGGTTGGGTTTTTTTAGGAATCAAGGGAATTGGTTCCAGAGTAAATATTTCTACACTATAATACAACAGGAAAAAAAAAATCTTCCTTATCACTAATTAGAGTTCTCCATCTGAATGCATTTTATGACCCCTCAGTCTGGGCTGGAAATCAAGTCTTCTTTGCAAAATCCTAGAGAATTCATGCACAGCCTTCCTCCATCAGGATTACCCCAAAGGAGGAGAATATCCAGGACCATTCAAACTTTCCTTCCACCACAGATACAGAACGATAAATTCCAAAATCCTCTGCAGGAAACAGGAGGGAATAACTATATTTTCATATCGCGCACCTTGAATTCCAGCCTTGAGAGTTAATCCTGTTCGCATTCACACTGCAGAGAGCTCCACAGAGCTTCTGTTATAAATAAACAGGGCAGGAGTTGATTATTAACTCCTTAAATGCCTTTCTTAGAAGGGGAAAGCTCAAGGGATTGCCCACGCCTCTGCTGCTGCCCCCTCAGTCACAGCCGAGGAGGAGGCCTGAGTCGATCCTGCTGCTCACGCTGCAGGCCCGGGAGTTCAGCCTCACGGAAATTCCCGGGAACTCATTTGGCTCGTTCTAGTCCAGGGTTGTCTTTCTTTCCGAGTTCCTTTAGGTTATGGTGAGCAGGTGAAAATCCTCCACAGATAGGTTGATGTCCTGCCAGCCAGGTGGCGTTCTTTGTGGGTCTGGATTATGTGCTGACTCGTTGTTGCTGGGGGTTTTTGGTGTTAATTGTATTAAACATTCTGGCAAGGCTTCATGGGGGTCTCTGCGATTTCCATAACAGGCGTGGGTTTCAGCTTGAGAACAGACAGGGAGCTGGCAGGGGGTAGGAAGCAGGAAACAGGAAACAGAGCAGAGGGCAGGCAGGGAGCCGCAGAAACTCAACAAGAGATAAGGGCATACAAAACTGGGACTTGGGTTACAAACTGGGTACAAACCACTCAACAATATGCATAACCATCAACAGAACATCCAATGTATTATTAGGAGTCTGTAACACTTTTTAAAGTAACCATCTACACAACATTCAACATACAACTAGGAGTCATGGAGTTCCACCCACATCACTTCCTCCCTTCTGGAAATTACTGACAAACCTCTTCTGGTGCTCTCTGCTGTCCCACCAGCCAGGGAGGAGCTCTGCCTCCTGCCAAGCCACTGCCCACAGCCTCCAAGGTGGAGCAGCACTCAGGGAAGGCATCAGAGAAGCTCCTGCTGCTGCAGAGCAGATGCAAAGATCTTCCTCAGCTGAGCAGCAAAGCACATTCCAGGCCTGGTAATCCATGAACCTAAAGATTCTAATACATCACGTTTAACACCCAGCTCCCTGGAAAGTCTGCTGTGAAGTGTCAGGGAAAGTCAGATATAAACACATTAAATTCTAGCAAGGAGCTGCTGCAGAGCCACTGAGATCACTGTACCTCAAAATCACTTATTAGTCATACTAATTTAAGGTAACACTCTAAAAATAAGCCTCTGCTCCACGGGGCTGAGCCATGAATCACCATAATATATGAATCATAACTTCAAATGCAGTAATGAAAAGGCATGGGAAAATAATACGGTTTGTTCAGGAGAGTGCTCATTATTCCATTTCACAGAAGACTGAAAAAAAAAGCTGGTTTCATTATTTTTTATGTAATCATTCTAAATTGCAAAGCCCTCCACGCATCCAGGCTATTTAAATACCATTTTAACAATGTAATTGCTAGAGATATTTCTTTGTTTTCTTTAACAAAAAAACCACACACACACCTCAAAAAACCCCAGAAAAAAACACAAAACCACAAAAAACCAAAAATAAACAAACAAAAATCCCCACAAAAACAACAATAACAAAAACAAAACAAAACAAAAAACCCCTATAGCAGTAACAACATCTTAATTTATTTTCTTTTTCATTATTCTACGGGGCTGACACCTGGCAGAAACTATTTTGTTTGTATTCCTTCCTATGGGGTTCTCAGCTGGAGAAGGCCCAAGTGAATAATTAACTAATCAGTGGAGGCACAGTGCACTTCTTCCAGCACAGAGGGGATCTTGGGATTCCCAACCTGTGACAAGGATAATTTCACATGCCAGCATAAATGTCTGGGAATCCTAGATCCTTAAATACAAAACGATTAAATATTTGTTCCAGGCTTTGGCTGTGGCTGTCAATCTTTTATTCATTTAATGGCTGTGGACTATGCTCATCTAAGCTTTTATTTCTACAGCAGGGGCACACTGGCATGAGGAATTTAACAACAAATTTAACAATAAATTCTGCCTGACATTTGGTGCCACCTCCAACCCAGTGAATCCAATCCAATGACAGCTCCTGAACAAATATCCTCTGCGCAAAGTGGAGTGGAATTCCCTTATGCACAGGAGGTTACATCTATAAGCTGTAATATTACCCACTTTTTCATCACATTCCTTTGAAGTTTGAAAAGCTTTGTGTACGTTCTTGATTTTAACTCCAATTAACTCCAATTCCTACCCAGAGGGATATAGTGTGTGTATATATATATATATAATTTTTTTTTTTCTTTTTAAATTCTAACTTCTCCTTTCAGGGATAAAGTGGCCAGGGACTGGACTCAGTGGTGTTGAACATGCTTAGGCATGTGCTCACCTTCCCCATGAACTGCAGAGCTATTATTACATGCATTATACACCAGATATTGGGGTTTCACCTTAGGGCCAAGCACTTAGAGGTTGGACACCAAAACACATTTTCAGGTTTTTCAGTCTTGAGCACACCTAGCCATCATTTTCAGACAGAGCATATATGCTTATTCCTTAAGTTTTCAATAATTTCAGGGCAAAGAGGACCAGCACAGAGCTGTTCATCTCTGTCTGCTCTCAAGCAACAAATCCCTCACACATGAAGAGCTTCCTTGCCCATTTTATGTTTATACCCCCAAAGCATTTTGATTAAAAACACAACTAATCTCACATTACAGGTCTTGTGCAAGTGTTATCAATTACATTTTGTTCAAAATGAAGCTGTGGAACCTCTGTGGAAGAAAAATGAGAGGAGATGGTAGTTTGTGGAGGCTCTCTGTTGATAAATGCACAGAGAGCTGGGAATGCACCAACTTCATTGCTGCTCCAGACAAATTAAAATGAATGCACTTCTTTGTATTTCCTGAACTATACCCTCTCTTACCCCAGAGACTGAATAATTGGATTTTAAGTCTCCTGAATAATGCCAGAGATAGGCTAATGATCCATAAAATTTTCATTGTGTGTTTTCTTGCCCTTTTACGACATGTTAAAAATATAAAAAATTGGAATACTTCAAACAACACCACAGCAGAAATTGGTCATCACTTCCTAGGTGCTAATAGCCAAGGGGTTTAGTTTTACACAGTACCAGATTATCTGAGGTTGAAGCTGATGAAACTACTTCAAGCTAGATGGAAATAATTGATTCACAAATCAAAGTTGTAAAGCACAGTCACTTTTTGCCTCTCAGAAATCATGTTGAACAGGTAGTAACAGGTTGCATCTGAAATTTGTGCTCAATTCTTCAAAAGATATATAGAAACTCCACATCCCCCAAAGCTATCTTCTGTGACAGCTACAGTAAGAAATACTAGAAAGAAATGAAAAATAACACAGCAGACTGGAGGTAGTTGCCTAATTTTCTAGTATGGTGTAAATGTAATACTATTTTTAAAGATACCTCAGTAAGGGGGCAGATCCCAAACCTTTACACTTCTGTTCACACAGCTGGAGTGCCAACTGCTTAAAATAATTGTCTCGCTTTGGAAAGACAGGTATCTGACAGGAAAAGCTGGAATTTCTCTTAGAATGGAGAATGTAAAGCCCTCACCCCTGCCAAATTTTATTTTTACAATTAAGGGCTTTCAGGCAAAGATTTGGGAATAGAAGTAACAGTTCTTTACTAGGAATATTTACAATACAAATGTAGTAGAAAGACAAAACCACCCAACCACACCAGCAAACAAACAACAATTTTGGATAATCCTGACAGAGTCAGAGCTACAACCTGACACCCTGTTGGTCAGGCTGTTGGAAGCAGTCCACAGTGAGTCCTCCTGGAGTGGCAGATGTGGTTCTGGTGGAGTAGAGATGATCCTGTAGAACAAGGGTCCAGTGATGGTGAGAAGGGTCCAGTCTTCCTCCAGGAATCGGGTGAGGCTGGATGCCTTCTCTTTCCTGTGTCTCAGTTTTATCCAGGTAGGAATGGTTGGCTCCCCTCACTGGGTGAAGCATGCAGTGAGAATAGAATAGAATGATGTAATGTGGATGTAGTGCTTTGGGGAGGGTATAGTCTGGGGATGTGTTAGTTTGGGGAGGTGTTAATGGCCCATTAGCAGACAACTATCCCCCTGGAGGGAAGACTGGTGGTGAAACAGATAAGAAACAATGCCCTACAGTTGGTCCATTGACAAAAGGCACCCGCCCTACTCCTCCCAGAGTAAAGAAGAACAGTGCTTTCAGGGGATGAAAATAGAATACACATTTTTGTTTTCCATAACAGGACAATAATGAAATTAATAACTCTCTAAAAGTGTGGTAGAAGAAAACTTCATGCAGGCAATGAGGAAAATAGAGCTGTTTTAGACCAATCAGTGGAAACACACAGTGAGTTGGTGATCCAGAAAAATCCTTCCCTCCTAACAACACTGCAAGGAGCATTGACTAATTTGAAATCATAAAAAAAAAAAAGTGTTTAATCTTCAAATAATTTTGATTGACGTGAATTACATTCCTATCTTTTTTTTAAGCTTCTGGGACAAAACACTGAATTAAATAGATACTCTATCTATGACTGTAATACTATGCTACACACACGGGAGGTTGAATAAATTTAATTTAACAGTGCACAGACTGAAGGTTGAATACATTTGATTTAACAGTGCCCCTTTTGTGTTTGTCTGTCTGGTTGAATGTTTAAAAACAGATTATTGGAAGAATATTTTGACAGGGTTTTTATTAGCTAGATTTACTTGTGAATAAAAGTTTAGAAATGAATTAGCTCCAGATGAAAGTATCACAGGTGATGTATTACAAAAACATCGCAAGTCCAGATCCCTAAATTAGAATACTCTATTACAATGTGGCAAGAAACCTGCTTAATTTTCATTTATATATATATAAAAGCACCCAGCAGGTGTGCTTACTGGGTAGGGGCACCTCTCCCCTTTCACTGACTTACACACCCACGTGTTTCTGACTTTCTCTGAAAAACTCATGAAAACATCAGTGCAGGGCCAGCAGCTGGACCTTTTCTGTTCCTTGTGGCCCACTTCCAGTTGAGCATACTCAGTGATTATACCTTTTTTTTTAGGCAAGGTATCTGTTTAGACAAAGCTGCAGCCATAGGAAAAGTGAAACCCAAAATTTGTGTTGTTTTGAGTTGTTTTTTGTTCGTTTGCTTGGGATTTTTTGGGGTTTTTTTGTGGTTTTTGTTTGTTTGTTTATTGTTTATTTGTTTGTTTTGTGGGGTTTTTTTTGTTTGGGGTTGGTTTTTTTGTTGGCTTTTATTTGTTTTGTTTGGTTTTTGTGTTTTTTGGTTTGTTTTTGTTTTTGTTTTTTTGTGGAGGTTTTGTTGTTGTTGTTGTTGATTATTTTTTGGTGGTTTTTTTTTTATCTGTAAGGTTCATTTTTCCCCCTCGTCAGGCAGAGAATGATTGATGGTTCAACTCTGAGCCCCTCCAGTCTAGCTGCAGCCCTGGCAGGGACTGCCATCAGCTCAGCCCTTTTAGCCCCAGAAATAACAATAAAGACCAATCATCAATTACCTTCTTACATGTCTTTGACACTTAAATGGCAAGATTACTGGAGAGTTATGTTATACTTGGGTCAGGCTTTGGTTTTAGTTAGTTCAAGGGAGAATAATGGTTACATTAGCTGATGTTTTCCATAGCTTTAAGGCTAACTTGTGCTTTAGTTTACAATTTTCCTGAATCCCCAATTAAGAGGGAACTTCCAGCTAGAGTAACTTTGCGTTGCACATGTGAAATGCCAGTATTCTGGACATGTAACAAACATGTTCATCAAATGTCTCTGGTGGTGCCTGCACTTGTCATCTACCAGTCCCCAGCCACTGATGTTGTCACACCACTGGGGTGCAGACTGGAATCCTGAAAACCCCCTTGAGAAACAAGGATGCAACTTGGAGGAAAGATTTTAAGGCAGAACCTTTTGACAGTTTTATAGTTCTTCTGCCACACTAAGATGACATTGGGTGCTGTCTTGGGATTGTGGAACCAAAGATGTGTATTCTATTTCTTCTGTTGAAAGCAGTTGGGAAGATGTTTTTCTTTATCTCTTGTAACTCTGGGGGGAGGGGGGCAGATACCTTTTGATAATGGGCCAGCTGTTCAAACCAGGTGGGACAGTGTTCCTTATCTCTTTCACTGCCTGTCCTCCCTCCAGGAAGATATTTTCGGTTGATGGGCCATTAAGACACCGCTAAAAGCACACATCCCCGAAGTAGAACATCCACATTACATCATCCTATTGTGAGATGCTCCGCCCCATGGGAGGAGCCAACCATTCCCACCTGGATAAAACTGAGACACAGGAACACCAGGGATCTGGCTTCACCTGATTCCTGGAGGAAGACTGGACCCTTCTCACCATCACTGGACTCTTGTTCTACAGGATCATCTTTACTCCACCAGAACCACATCTGCCACTCCAGGAGGACTCACTTTTGGACTGTTTCCAACACCCTGACCAAAAGGGTGTCAGGTTGTAGCTCTGACTCTGTCAGGGTTTCTAGGATTGTTGTTTGTTTGTTTCCTTGGTTTGGTTTCCTTGGGTGGTTTTGTTTTCTACTACATTTGTATTGTTAATATTCCTAGTAAAGAACTGTTATTCCTATTCCCAAATCTTTGCCTGAAAGCCCTTAATTGCAAAAGTATAATTTGAAGGGGGTGAGGAGTTGACATTCTCCATTCTAAGGGAAACTCCAGCTTTCCCTGGCAGATACCTGTCTTTCCAAACCAAGACAGGTGCTTGGAGCAAGACTCCCTTTATTGGCAGGGGGTGGCTTTGCCGAAAACATTTGATATTTTCTTTTTGGATGGAAGCCAGTGTATTAGTGCAAAATGAGATATGGCCTTTATGTATTTAACTATAAATACTATTATAGTTGTGATAGCAAATACAGGACTTATTGGAGCTTTTTGGATCGTTCTTTTTTTTTTCTCCAACACTCATAAATTCAATATATTTAAACATGAGAGGACTTAAGATCATGTCTCCAATATTTAGGAAGCTCCTCATGCCCTTCTAGAAATGCTGCTGGTCTTTAAATTCAACAAGCCATCATCACTCTTTGTCTTTGCTAAATTTATACAAGTGGAAAGTCACAGAGAACATATACAGGGGAGAAAAAAAAAAAGTATGTCCTGAATATTTTTAAACTATAGCTAATATCAGAACAGCCTATGCAATATGTAGATTATTTTTTCCCCCATCTTTTGACAGTCATTGAAATGAATTCCAACTGGAGATCTGAAAAGCTGGCATACAGCTATTTTTCCCCCTTGATTCTTTTATATCCTATACTGAGCTCAACTGAACTGGAGAGAACAGTTATGCATATTACAGCTGAAAAGAGCTGAGGATACAAAATGCAGATCTTTCTGGGAAAGAACATGATCACTCTCTCCATGCAGAATATGAATTTGTCCCCTTTTGGCATACCTCTCCACAGTGGGACTCTGGAAGTTTAAGGATTTTTTTTTTTTTTTTTTTCTCTTCACACCTAGGGAAGCATGACTTCAAAATTAATGAAAAAGCCCACACTGGTGAGGAGTTTGAGGACAGCTTAACTCCTATCCAAAAGATTGATTTTGCAAATAATTTGCGTCTGGACACGATTTTTTCCTTTTGGGCAAATTTTGGATGTTTGTAGGTCATTGGTGTTATGTTTGTTATTTCCACAACTGACATGGAGAATGTAAATTTTGTACAAATATCAACATGAATTTTGAGAGAAGTCCAAGATATGAGAAAGCTTCAAGCCTTGGGATTATTTTCAGGTCACCCCAAATACAGTTCAGAGCTGGCAACAGAGCCAAACCAAGGGATGCTCAAGTTTGGGATTCAGTAATTACAGGAATTCTGAATTATAAAAAAAATATATATCCCTGAGAATTGTGAGAATGTGAGAATTCTGCATCCAGAATCTACTGCTTATGGCTCAAACTACAAAAGAAGTAATTCTGTATTTACAACAAGTTCAGACAGCAGAATTTTTAGAGCAATTCCATCACTTCTGAGTTTGGTTGTAGCCTGAATCATACTCTATGCACACATCCCTCTCTGTTCATTGCAAAGAGAAATAAGCTTAAAAAGAAAGATTAGATCTCTGTCCTGTACCTGGTCCACATGAACCAAAATAACCATTTGGTACTTGTGATAACACCAAAATAGTATCTTTGTAAACTTAAGAAAAAAATAGCCAAGTGACACAAGAATGCTAAGTTTGGAAAGGAATTTAAGCACTTAATACATGGATAAATGCTGCACTTTCACTGCCTGGCCAGGAATCCTACCTGACTGAAAACATACATCAGCTTCTGGTAAAAAAAAACCCAAAAAACTCAGAAGGTGTGATTCAGAAAATGCAGGATGTTTGTAACCCAGAAAGAGACTACTCCAGACTTTATCAGCCTCAGAGGAGTCCTGTGAAGCTTAAATAGCACCTGTATGGTGTTCATAGTCTGCTGATTAAAAAAAAAAAATGAAAAAAAGAAAAGAAAATAACAAAAAACAACAACAACAAACCAAAACACAGCAAAACAAAAAAACAAACCAAACCAAACAAAAAAAGGGAAAAATAAAATAAAATAAAATAAAATTAAATTAAATTAAATTAAAAATAAATAAATAATAATAAAAAAAAAAAAACAAAAACAAAACACCAAAAAAAACTCCATCAAAACTTCCTGTAAGAGGAAGCTTAAAGAACTTCAGGACTTGTATAGGGTTGATGTACCTCTGATATCCCTAACTGAGAAATGTCAGCTTCTCCTTTGTAGGGGCTGCAGTTAATATTTAATAAAACCTTAATAGGGACAATGTAACTAAGATGCTCTTCCCCAAAATCTGCAGGTCTCCAGATTTACAAAGCTGCAGTTGCCATGAGACAGGGAGCAAACTGGTCAATATCTGTCTTTTGAACCAGGCTTTTCATTCTGTGGTTGGGTCTCCTCCCAACAAATCTGGTGAGAAAGCACATAGGATAGAGGCACAAAAAAAAAAAAAAAAAAAAAAAAAAGGATTTATGGAAAAGGGCCTTGCAAAGGGGCTGGGATACCCTTCCATATAGAGAGTGATAAAATGAGACTTAAGAAAACAAGGAAAAAGTGCCAGCTTAAGAAGTCAGAAACATATAAACCAAAATTTTAATTCTTCAAAAGAAGAAAAGGAGAAAGAAATGGGTAAATGAGGAACTTTGTCAGAACTTTTCTAATTTTCTCTAACTTCCATAGTGGGTTTTTTTCCTTTTTAATTCTAATCATTCACCTCCACTGAGAAGCTATTTACAGTTCCTTGCCAGTTATGAATAAAAAGTAAAAATAAAAGACTAGGCTCTGAAATATCTATTTACATCAGTATCTCTGCAGACAACATTGTTATTCTTTACTTGAGCTATTTCCAATTCAGATTAAAGTGAAAGTATATCAGGTCCTCACTAGCAATTTAAAAATCCTCCACTCATGTGTGCCAGGTTTTATACATTTTGGAACATATGCCAAAACATAGCTGCTTAAGACAAGGTGCTTTAGGAGAGGGAATTGTGTGAGAAAGAAAATGAATAAAACAATCACAAAAATATTTTATTCTTCTGATTGAATTTTTATCTCATCTCATTTCCATGCATTCTCTTTTTTTTTCTTCCCTCTCTAAAGCCAGTGACATTGAATGCTGATAAGATTACATTGGTGCAACTCCAGCCCATCACACTGTGTAAGAAACTAGCACACATACACTTTAAATAAATAAATCTGTCCTGAGAATATTTCCTAACTGGTCTAAGGACTCATCTGAATACTACACAAAGGTGGTTGGTGGCAGGTGATGAATTTCCTGATTAATTCACTGTTCTTGGAAAGTTCTCCCTTGACCCACTGCCATCCCTATTTGTTGGCCATGCTCCTGTGGCCATGCCCAGGAAAGTCAAAAACCAGCCCCTTAAAGGCAAGCATGGGAAATGAGTTTATTGTAGCAGTGAAACAGTGATCTGAGAACCAGGGCAGGGAAAGGTTTTCTTATCACCCAGTGATAAAATCTCTCCCAGTCTCTGTTAAGGTTATTGACAGTGCTCTAAGCTTCTGGAAAGCAAAGTTCACTGTCACTCAAGGAGCTGAAAAACAAGGAGGGAAGGCTTCAGATCTGATTTTTTTTCAGCTCTGAAAAGCTGGAAGATATATTCTCAGGGAAAAAAAAAAAGAACCTTAACTCTGTCCCTTCAAGTGGCCACTTGTAAGAGTCACTGCATCATTATTACAGCAGAGGGTCAGGAGGGACCTGCTGGAGCAACTTGCCAGGGCTGCACTGAGAAAGGAGCTCCAAAGGCCCCTGAGACTGACTGTGGTAGGGAGAATTCATCTAAAAATTCTGGTCACCATTTTCCCTCACCAGACTTCTCTGTGCCAAATGAGGTGTATGTTGAAATTAAATAGCTGTCTTTTGACATCCCAAATTTACTGCTTTTAGGAGTATTATGAGAGTTTAAAATATTTAACAACTATTCTTGGGAAGCGTGTTTGTGCATTAAACTCACACTGACATTATTACAACTGTATAGAAATATCCACTAACACATCACAGGAACATTCATGTTGCTGATTGCAGAAATCCACAGTGACATTAAATGATTGCACTGTTTCTATTGGTGAACTGCAGCAGGGAAAAAACAGTAATCTGGTTCCAAAAACTGTGATGTAAATCACCAATTCAACCCGAAGTACAGCTGTTAAAGTTAGTGCCATCAGGAATCCTCTAGAAGTATCACAGGGAGACACTATAAAAAAAAAAAAAAAGTTTAGACCAGAACTGCTCACACAGTTGCTCAAAATGGCTGAAAACACAGCAAAGTCATGTGTTGTTTTATTTAATAAGAACAGAAAAGAATTTGCTTCTGCAGCTAAAACATTCTCCACAATTAAAGGAAATCTCTACGTGACATGGAAGCTGTTTCATCTTCCCATCACTCCATATTTTCTGCATTTAATTCTCATGGGCCCCCCAAAGCTCCTTTGAAACAGTACAGTTTCTGGGTTTGAAAGGATTATGAATTTCTTGGGTGAGGGCTCCCTAACAAACACTCTGGGACGTATTGTTGTCATGTCACTTCTCCTCATACTGACAAGTGATGGAAGCTGGGTGTGCTTCCCCCCAGCTCTGACCTGCTGCAGCTTCCAAATCACAGACACGGGAGGCAGCTCCCTCCAGGACACAAGCCAAGGTGTGCCAAGACCTCTGAGGGTTCAAGGAACAAAGATTTCCTCTGATTGTCACTACTATTTGTGAGCCATTTCTGCTTCATCTCGAGGCACATCCTATAGAGCTTGATAGCTACATTACACACAGCAGAACCCTGGGGCCTTAATCAAATTTAGGAATACTCTGCTCAGGATAATTGGAGGATATGATATGGGTTAGCTGAATTGTGCTTGTCACCAAAAAATATCAAGAGTGGCTTGAAAGTATAGATGCACACAGATTCAAAATGAGCTTATTTCTATCACAAATAAAAGTGGTCCAGAGATTTCTCTATTTACAGCCACTCACTCCTGGCTCAGGGCTACTCTGTGAGATCAGGGTTATGGGGGTGTTGAAATACAATCTTTTTTCACTGGGCACAGGTTTCTGAACTGAGAAATCACAATGGCTTTCACCTCAGGACCACTGGGACCAGCAAGGATTAGCAGAGCCATAAAAATGACTGAAGAACTGGGAAATCAGCCTGGATTTAAAACTTTAAAACTGTTTATCTCAACAAGGAAAGTTTAAAAGAAACTCTGAAGTCTAAGTATCTAGAGTATGTCTGAGCCAGAAGAAAACAAAAGCAGAGGTTTTTTTACATGTATGCAGAATACACAGTTGAAAAATTATCCCCTACAGGCACAACCACAGCTCCCCAGGAACAAAACTGTATTTTATATTATGTGCAACTGCTTCAAAAAGGTAACAAGACAGACTTGGGCATAAACAACAATATGTCTATAAATAATGTAGAGAAAACCTCCCCTTTTTTCTGCTCATTGATGAAGCCCAAGTGAAACACCACAAGTCAAGGAAAATGATGGGATTCCTCAAGAGATTAATGCAAGAATGAAGCATGTGAGCACAACTTTCAACAAGTATGTTAGGGAAAAGCATTTTTAAGTCCAATCCATCCAGGCTGCAAATTTGAAAGGATCCTTACTGCAAGCAATGCTCTCATTTGTAGGATTCTTGCCACGACAAACAGGAGCTTTTGAGGGACCACTGCCTGTAAGATCTACCAAGCTTCTTCCCCCATCTGACACCAGCAGCCAAATGGGTGCAGGAAAAACTCAGCATTCCCAACAGAATGGGAGTCAGCAGGGCTAGAAAATGATATTCACTTGCTATTAATGAACCTTTAACTGGAATTTTTCCCTTCAGAGCAGATCAGAAGAAGTGCCACCAAATGATAACTTCTGCAGCAGGGGAGGTCTGTATTTCTGGATGATTTCCATTACTGGGGTCTGACCACTGTGGATCATTACAGGTTCCATTTTTCAAAGATTTCATTTTTTAGTTTGGCAGGAGATAATAACATCCAGCCAGCTGACCCAACCTCAGATAATTACTATCAAAATTGGTCCTGCAGCTTCAACTGGGGGAAAAAAAAAGTTTTCTTCTTTACTTCCTGCCTGAAACTACTGTGCTGCATGGGTGCATTTCTGCAGCACCAAAATAATTACACCAGAGTCAAAGACTGAAGAAATAATTCACTGCAAATCTTCTATTTTTTTTCTCTGGTCGTGAAATGTACAGTGCTTATGCTGTGTTTGCATTTGTTCTTGTACTCACTTTGATGACTAATCACTTATAACCTTCATTACTGAGGATGGAAAATTCAGTGTTTAGCATCAATGACCACATAGTGGAATCTGCTTCCACTTTTAGGGCCCAGTCATCACCCCAAAATTAATAAATATTTGGCCACTGGTTTCAGTTGATACTGAAACAAGACAAACAAGTTGAAAGGGGTTCATCTCTAAGCAGAAATGGGACTATTTAAAAGAAATTTTAAAATTCCTTTCTGGGTTTTACCCCACTGGATGCCTGAGGCAGAATTTCCAGAAAAAAATGGTGACAAATTTCCTGAGACTGCCAGGTTAATTCAGCATGCAAAGCATTCCCATGTGGACCAGGAAAAAGAAATGTCACCTTAGTAAACAGTTTCAAAAGTATTCCCAGGATCTGAGGACTACTTGTGAGGAAATTTCTGAGTTTTTCAGGAAGTGCAACCTTTCTGTTTTCTGACAAGTGGGGAGCCTTCATAAGCACAAACCAGATCGACCACTTTTTGTCCCAAAGTGTGCATGATTATTACCCTAAAATAAAAATCTTTAAGAACACAGAGTGATTTAAAAATGTATGAAGGCACACTAGAATACCACATGCTGTATCACAGACAGAATATTTGGTCTGCAGGTCAGAAAAGACAACCTGAAGGAAAAAAAAATTAAAATCTTGCTGAGAAGACATTTTCTTATTCAGGTACAAAGCATGAACGCAATATCAAGGATGTGTTTGCCACAGCCCAAAGAATCTTTTGCATCTCACAATTCTTTCTGAACAGAACACTTTCAAAACCCTGTAGAGGAAATTGCTGCGTAGCACTGAAGCTCCTGGTGAAACCACAGAAATAATTACTCAACAGAATCAGAAGATTGCTGAAAAAATAAAATAAAAAACAAATGGGATTGGAAACAAAAGCAGTGAGTCAGTCTAGAACATAATACCAACTGGCTGAGTCTTAAAAAGCAAACACCTTGACTAGAATAACATAAAAATTGGTTTGAAAATTTTGTAGTTCTTGGTTATAACATCCCTAAAACCCACAACAGAGCAGTCAGATTTGGTTTCCTTTTAGGAAAATGCTGGAAGCTTTGCCACAGAAGTGTCCACGTGTATCCTCACTCAAGCAGACTCCAGGGCTTCTGTCATTTCAATGAACAGACACTGCATTACTAAAATCTTCTCTGGAGCTTGCTGGTGCCTGCTTTGGAGTGAATATTAAATCAGTTTGCAGATAACTTGCGATTGCTGTTGAATTTCAATTGTTTTCCCACCCAGGCGCCCAGAGTGCAATGGCACTCAGAAAGCTGCTGGAAAAGCCAGGGAGGAAAAGCAGATTTGGACAGCTCATCCCCAGTGTTATCCCAGAGGGATTTCTCATACCATAAAGCTCATGGAGGATGATCAAAACATCACAGAATGCTTTTAGTTATGGCATTGCTTTTGAAGGAACTAACTTTTGGAGGAGATTAAAATTGAAGACACTCATTAGAGATGGCTAAAGAAATGTTGAAGGAATTGGAGGAGACCCATAATACAATTTCCCTATGTCTAACTCTTTGATGTACACAGTTGTGAATCATTTGACCTCAGAGCACCAGGACACAAAGGATTTTCCAGATCCAAACTACTTTCACCTCAGAAGGAACTCAGCTGCAGTAGAATATGAACAATATTAACAGATTTTTTTAAATAACTTCTCCTTCAGTGTATTTATCAATTCAATCATGGTAGGAAAACTAATGGACAGAATATCATGTAGAGTTTTAGCTTTAAAAAAAAAAAAAAAAAAAAAAAAAAAAAAAAAAAAAAAAAAAGATCCTACAGGAACTTACAATGCATTTGGAAGATGTATTCCAGTGATGAATTTGTTTCTAGTTAAAAAACAAACAAACAAACAAACACAAAAACCAAAACCCAAACAAACAAAAAAACCCCCACCAAACAAAACAGAACTGGAAAAACTGACATGACAAACTAGGCTCACACTGAAGATAAAAGTTTTTAATAAGCTCTGAAATTTTCAAAGAAATAAAACAACCTTTTTTTTTTTTTTTTCCCTATAAATATCATGCTTCCATTCCTCACTTTAAAAGCATAATTTTACTGTGTGCCTCACAGAACTGGAGAAATTACCAGGAAACCAGAATGACTTGCAAAGCAGGGTCAGTCAATGCCAGCTCCAAGAACTGCCTCTCCCATTTGTATCAAAGCCTGCAGGTTTTACAAAAGCCATTTTTACTGTGCTGCTAATTCAGCTTTCAGTGTGTGATGTCTTGGGTGTATTGATAATCCATACTCTCCCCTCTTTGTTGTTTTATAGAGGTAAAACATTCAAAATCCTTTTCCATGTCAGTCTCAGCCAAGGAATGTTCATATTCCTTGAAGAAGGTTCTGCTTTCAGAGAGCAGGGCAGAATTGATGAGGTGCATGAGCAGCTATCAAAACCCCAAGAAAGCTGTTAATAATTTTTGGCAGGTGTCTGCCTTAAACAAGTTCTATCTGGAATGAAGCACAGGCCAAGGAAGTCTGAATTTCACTGCTGATAAGTCAGTCTAGTCCACAACACAGACTCATTTTTTGGTTCTCAAAAAGATGGACTGTTCTCTGGGACTTTTTTTTATTTTTGGCAAGCTGTACTGGAAAGGTATTTTGGCAAGGATACAAGAGAAAATGCTCATTGAGTCTGAGCATACCTGGAGATAAGCAGTATCCATCTCCCAGAGAAGTCTTTATTCATTACTATCAAAACATACTTGGCAAAATTCTCAGTTTACTTCAAAAGTAATGAGGGCTAGAACATATTTGAGATGAGGAATAAATTAGCTGAGGCACAGCATTTTTTTTTCTCAATTTTAAGCACTTCATTATGAAATCATATTTATCAACTGCTCTTCTCTTCCAGGTTCTGGCTGCTATTAAAACATGCAGGATGAGGACAAGAGACAGGAACTGCTTCCATGTTCAGGTCAGGACTACAGAAGAAAAATGAAGTTTACCCAGGAGATTTCTATGCTACAACTCATGAGATGGATATTAAAACAAAACAAAATAAATAATAGAGGCTTAACCTTCCCATTGTTTTATAGAAGAAAAGATCATTCCAAAGCCAAAGGTGGGAGTATTTGGTAAGAACAGCTCTTAAAATGATCTCGTGCAGAAAGCAAACCCTTTCAATTGGAACTGGCTGGTAAAATCTAAATGTTCTCTTTTTAATCAGTGTTTTTTAACTAATCTGAAAGCCTTTTGTTGCAGCATATGTGCTGCTGGATTTTTCAGTCTAAGCCAAAAAACTAACATTTCATACACATGAGAAGGGATGGGACCTCTCCAGCAGCCAGTGCTAGTGGATAGGCCAGAGGGGACAAACCCAGACAGAGGAAAGAACCAAATTAACAAAATTTGGAGAAAGAAGCAGAATCCACCTCCTCGATTCTAACTTTGTGCTCTCTGCCCCCTGATGCATTTATTTGCAGGGCTATTTTTCTTGGAACGAGTCCTCTTGTCTGAATAAAAAATTGCTTCACTGACAAAATTGCTTCACGTTCCACAAAAAATGCTCAGAATTCACAGTTCTCTCTAATTTTCAGAAGCCTGCATTTCAAAACCTGGTCCCAGCAATGAAGAGATGATGGGTATTATTCTCCTGATAACTGGCAGAAAGTACAGAGCTCCATTTGGAAGCGACACGAGGAAATGAGAGGCAAATTCCTCTCAGGAATCTCCTGTCAGGGCAGAGATGCAACAATTCTGCCTTGCTGGAGTTGCTTTGGTTGGTCTGGCCCTTGAAGCAGCACACATTCCCAAAAAAGGACCTTGCTGTCCCTCACCATTTCTGTCTTTTTAAAGAGAATTTGGTTGACTCTGTCCACGGTTACAACTACATTCAGCACCACTATTTCACTTCTGAGATTTCTGTCAGCATGTCCCATCTCATTCCTTGAAAAATACAGGTTGTTTTTGTGGTGCCTTTGCAAAGAGCATCTCACACAGTCAGCAAAGAATTTAAATCTCTTATCTTGTTTTAAACTGTAACTTTGATGCTTCAAGGGGAAGTTTTAAAAGAATATTTAATTACAACTATTTCAGGAAAACCTGATGAAAATGAAATACAAAAGATAAGGACTTTTTGCATTTTATGAAGAAAACATCCAGTTAAGATGAAGAAAAGTGTTTTCCTTTGTACATTTGATAATAAAATAACCTTTCCCTCTTTCATTAGTAAACCTCAGCAGGGTACTTTTCCTTAAAAAATTTTAACCTTAAATTTTTTATGAAAAGGATTTCATAAATGTCATGGACAGCTCGGACCAGCTGACAGCAGGAATAATGAGGGGTGCGTGCCAGACGGAACTGCTGCATTCTGCACTGCTGGTGCACCTTCCGGATAACCTGTGGCTCCTCTGCTACAGAGTCCTGCCTCTCCAAAACACAAAAGACAAAAAAGAAAGTGTTATTTTCAATTTAAAATCTCTCTTCAGAGCACTGACCAGTACAAATACAAAAAGGCTGGCTGGTGACCCGTGGATGCGCTGCAGAGCTAATCTGTCACCAGCAGGGATGAGCAAAGCAATCAGAGGACCACAAGCCAAAAATTATATCCTCTGCTTTGTCCCCAGCTGCAGACACAGCAGCAGCTGTCCCTAACAGGATCAGACTGCAGGGAGAGATCACCATTTGTTTCTGGGTGTTAGTGTCTCCTTCAACAAAAAATAAACAGTAATAACACAGGCAGGAGCTTTGCTGCTGGAAAGTGCAGGGGATCTCAAGGGGATTTGGGAATTAGGATGTCTTTAGGAGGTCTTCCCAAAACATAGTGGCTCTTGAAACCTCAACAGTTTTTCAATATGTGAGATCCCAAAAAAGAGGCAGATAAATTCTTTCCAGACATCCTGTAAAAGTCCCTTACACAAATAGCAACACTTAGGCTGAGCATGAAGAAGCAGCTGTCCTTGTTGAGTTTTTTTTCTTTAAAATCATTAATTTGACTGTTATAGTGCATCAACAGCGTTGAATGACCCGCAGATACTCAGTGACTGCTACTGCAATCAAAGAATAAAAGAACACAGAGACAGACAGAAGATGAAGTAATACAACTTGAAATTTGAGAAAGCCTTACTATGTTTCGACAAAATAGATCAATTCTGTGCCACCTCTGGAAAACATCCTAAGAAATGCTAATAAGCACCAAGAACTACCAAGCAGATTAGAGGCATTCAGAGAGATGCTGAAGGATTCTGGTGTGAGTGGTGAGGAGCTGGTGGAGGGTGCTGGGTCTCCCTCTTGCAGCACAGGACACCTCAGAGATGGCAGTAGGGAGAAAACACTTCCACAAGATTGCCAGTCTGGATGAGTGCTCTCCCTAAGGAAAGAAAATGTCACACAGACACATGGACTGCACCTGATTCACCACTGATAAATCAGATTTTTGCCTGAAAAGCAAAGGAGGAGGCCAAATGCAGAGACCGGTGGGCTGGTACACAGATGCCCAAAGAAAACTTCATCTGGAAAATGCCTCCCTGATGCCCAAAGGAGAGCAAAGCAAACTCTCAGTGTGTACTCAGAGCAGTCAGGAAGTGAGAGTGACTTGGCTTTTTCCACTGACAGCAGCTCAGATTAAAACTGTGCTACATTTATTACCTTTTCCATCACATCTAATAACACAACGTGATCTCAGTATTGAAAATTTTCCTTCAGTGCCAACAGACTATTCTTCACAAAATGATTGGTAAACACGTTCAAAAGGAGTCCAGAGCCATGCAAATGCATTTGATGTGGGTATCTGAGTTATTTTGCCATCACTGGAGAACAAGCAGTTCTACAGCTCTGACTGTTTGATCACTGCACTGGAAACCACGGAGTGTAATTGATAAATGTCAGATCTGCTTTGTACATCAAGAGTTTTTACTGTGAAACATTGCTCTTTGAGCTCAGGACAAGAGTTAATTAAAAAGTTGGTACCAAAGATAACATCCTCAGCAGGGAGCATCTATTGATCTCTCCAGCAGCATAAGAGACAGACTGATATGAGATTATAAAATGTGCACATGGAACAAGGCTGTTTTCCACAACTTTTCCTTATCTTATAAGCTCAAGACTGGATACTGCAAAATATTAGAAGTATTAAAAGTGTGGCAAATTATCAAGAAACCAGAAAAAACATCAAGCCAATACTACTGTTTCTCCAAGTTATACTGTCCTTTTTCAAATCCTGCATGAAATTCCCATTTTTTTAACATGTTCGTCCTCCCCTTTCCTCCTATAGCTCTTAATTTCAGTTAAAGGTTGGAAATTTATTGTAGTCTTTCACTGCATTGTGAAGCCTTACACTCCATCCCACAATTAATACTTGGAGACCTGACACACCACTGCATACCTGAGATTTGCTTTATTTCCTGTTCTATTCTACTGCTTAGGAACTGAAAACAAAACAAAACAAAACAAACCACCAAAAAACCAAAAACAATATTAAAAAAAAAAAAAAAAAAGAAAAAAAAAAAGAAAAAAAAAGAAAAAAAAAAGAAACCCCCCCACACACACACACAAGAAGAGATAATATCAATTTCTTCTCTAGACTGTGCTGTTTTATTTTCAGGAGCAATTTCTTGGTATTCTTCTACTCATTAATATTTTTTCTGTAAAACCCAGTGTACAGATTGCTCCCCTAACATCTATATTATTGAATTTTGTAACTGACAATTGTGTAAAAATTCTCTTTTTTTTTGCAGTTTTTAAAAACAAAAATCAGTTGTTGGTTTCACTGCTTCTGTGATTTTAAGTTTGAAAGAGCTGCTGAAGGGCTCCAGTGGGGCTTTCTAAAGAACATGGTCTCATGATTAAGATTGATCTCTCCGTTTTTTAATGGTTTTATTGTCCTGCAGGTGCTTCTGAACAGGAAAGCTGCTCTTGTCCTGTGGGCTCCTGCTGACCTTGCTGCCTTTTTTTTTTTTTTTTTTTTGTTGCATTCAGGACTATCCAGGGCTCCAGGCCAGCACATCCCATCCCTCCTCACCCTGTGCTGCCTGTTTGAGCTCTCCTCTCCCTTGGTTTGGACACAGGCTCAGTCCACTCCTGTCAAAGCCCAGGGTTCTGCTCACACTCAATAGCCCAGGGTTCAAACCAACATCTGTGGCAAAGAGTAAATGTAAGGAGATTTTCTGAGGCCTGCTTGCACAGCTTCTGAAAGCCTTCTTACCTCTGCTATTTCCCACTGCTTCATGAGCTTTATTGCAGCATCAGCCTCACAGCAGGGTTTGAGACAACTGAGAGGTGGCCACAGCTCACATCTGCCAGCAGCAGCCAAGGATCTCTTTGTCACAGGGCATTTTAAAAGTTTCCCAGCCAATGGCACATTGCTAAAGCTTACAGACAATTGTTCCAGCCAGTCACTGAGAGCACAGGGACACCTGCTTCAAACAATGCTTGTTAGTTTGCTTTCTATTAACAGTACACAATATTCTATTATTAGCCTGAAAACCTTTTACTATCTTGCTGAGCATAATTTTCTGCAGCCTTAAGGTCTATCCTGGCCAAACCTAAAACTCAGATTATTGCTTGCTGTATTATTTTATCCTTTCTAGTTTCAGGCTTTGCAGCTGTAGCCAGCTCTAAGTTCTCTGCTCTTTCTGTTTCTGGGGCTGCTTTCACAGCTTCTGAAAGCCTTCTTACCTTTAATATTTCCACAAACATCCACATTTCTCTTTGAAACACCCTCAGTCACACACTGCCCGCATACCCCAAGCCTTCAAACTCTTTAGGAAAGCTGAGTTTGAGAGCAGCCTTAGCCCTGAGCTTTCAGATATTTCCCAATTTCATTCCGTGGTGATTCCCCAGCTACAAACCACAGATGCCAAGAGCACCTCTGGAGCACAATTATTAGAGCTGGCAATTAAGGCTGGAAAGGGAAGGTAATTTTTCTGGCTTTCCAGAGAATTATAAGAGATGCTTTTACTTTCTGGGTCAAGCAAGTCATAGTTGAAGTAACTTCAGTGAGGTGGATCTGGATTCAAAGGTAATCCTTGTCCAGGGAGAGCAAATTCTGCTTTCTGTTACAGTTCTGTTATTCTCTTGGTTTAAGGAACTGTTGGCATCTTTCCATGAACTGGATGAGACCTTGCATTTTTGAGACCTTGCTTTCTAGCCTGGCCCTTCTTGGCATGCCCAGGGAGGTGCTGTGTTCTCTCCTCTCCTTAAAAAGTGATGCCAAACCCCTACCTTTTTACAGCAAATTGCAATTATCTCACATGGCAGGATCCTGGAGCAGCATTGTTGCAGCTTAGTGCTCATATTAATCTAAATTAAATTACCCCCCGAGCCTTCCAGCTGGGAATCCCTTATTATCAAGGGCTTCCTGTTGGAATTATGGTGTAATTCAGGAGAAAAGTCAATCAGATCCCAGAGCATTGATTTTTTTGGGTGTATCAAAGCCATGTCAGAACCAGGTGATCAGGATAAAGCACAGACAGATTGGTCTTTCCTGGGACCCACTCTGCACATCCATGGGATCAGGGAAAAAAGGATCAGCACATTTTAGGATCAAGACTGTTCCCCAAGCTGACTTGACCTTTTTTCATGAGTTAATTCAAACTGAGTAAAAGCTCAAGGACAGAAACCATCATGCACACAAAGAAAAAGGAGGTGGCCCCCTTGCTGCAGCAAAAACAAGCAAGACAAGCCCATACTTACATACAACATCCCAAATATTGAGGGGACTGCTGGTTTTCAGACAGGGTAAAGGAAAACCTGCAAGGGATGTGAAGAGACAAGCTGGCAGAACAGCTAGAAGGGCTGCTTGGAGAGCAGCAAAGGATCACAGACACTTTTTGTTGGTGTTGTTGTTGTTGTTGTTGTTGTTTGTCTGGTTATGCTCTGAAAACCTGACTGTGAGTTTGCAAGAAATGTTTTATAAGCTTTAGTTTATGAATATACTATAGGTTTTTATATTGTAAGTTTATTATAGTTTAAACACCTTGAAAGGGCCTCTCGTCTTAGAAGGTATTCTTATCGTAGTTTGATAAGGGTTTCTAGGACAACTGGAGTCTCTGCCTGGAGACTCTTCTTTATTGGTTCCTTCTTGTTTCATCCTTGTGTTATGCATAACTTTTCCCTTTGTCCATCACGGAATTCTTATCTTTAAGGTCTAAGAGCTTTGGCCACTAGTTGGCAAGACTCTCTTGAGACCACTCCCAAACCTGTATTGGATTTGTTAGAATTTAGGTAACTTAGTTGGCATGTAGTCTTTGGATTGTTTTATTGGTTTGTATAATTGCACCAACCCCCCGGACTGTGTTGTACAAAACCCCCCTGCAGCCCAGGCTCGGGGTCTCTCCCGGAGGCACCACCTGGGGCTGGGGGATTCTCTGACCCCCCCCCAATAAAGCCTCAGTTTCCTGAAAGCCTCTGGAGAGTCCCCTCTTTTACCCCAGCCATGACAGTGTGAGCCAAGTGCCTGTGAGCCAAGACCCCACAGACAAGTATTGCTGTAGCATATCAGAGCTGCTGGGAGCCCAAGCTGAACACCGAGCTGGGCCAGAACCAGATACACACCCCAGCACCTGACTGTCTTTTTTTTACAGAGCATGCAGACACATTATGCTAAAAGACAAACGTAATCAGAATTTGTCTCACCGTTCCCTGTTTTCTCCTGTTGTTACTAAAAATGATGGTGAAGTGATTTCAAAGGATTCCCACTCTGATTGCAGGTTAGATCAGTGTGGTAGCCTTTTCTACATATTTTTGATGTCCTCACATCAGGGCTAAATCTCTTCCAAAAAATCTCACAAAACACAATCTTCGTGGAGTGTGTTAGGATTTTTCTAGTCCCCCTGTCAATGTTCTCAATTACAGACCATAAATAATTCCATTTTTATTATCTTTCTTGTGCATTTTTGAATTCCCTAAGGCTCTGGTTTTGAGTTCCAGGGTTTTGTGTATATACATGAATCCCAGGTGTTTTATTTCTCAACAACCTTGCTTCAGTTCTCACTGTTATGCAGATGATGTGAAAAACCAGTTTTTGGCATTTTCTCTGATCACTCAAAAACTATCTGGGCCCCTACTTTTGCTTTAAAGCTCTGCCATCCACCTCCTTTTTTTTTTTTTTTCCCTTAAACACTGATAAAACAAAAACCATTTTTACCACCTTTCTTCAACTCACAGTCTTTTCCCTTCTCTCCTGTATATGTTTCTTGTGAATTAATATAAATTTAAAGAACACCTTCACCTGTGAACATGAGATTTTCTGGTTCCAGTTCACATTTTAAGTGACCAGATAAAATAAAAATGACCAGATAAGATAAAAAATTGCACCATCTCAGCAGCAAATTTAAATAACTCTGACACAATTTTGAAGATGCTGTTGCTGTCATGCCTTTGCAAGATGTCAAATTAAAGTGATTACTTTTACTCCCATGTCCTGGTGGCAGAAGAGACCTGTGGATTACAGTGGATGAACTGCACATTTTACCCACCCATTGATTCCAATTCAGTGAATGCCAGCAAAAATTCCATCCCTTGCTTTGAGTAATATCTGACAAGATACATGCAGAGGTAGGTCATGAAAGCAGATCATTTCTATTTGTCACAGAAATCCTGGTTAATGGTTCACCCCCTCATTCAAGGTGCAGCTCTAGAGATAATGTAGATCCAGCTCTGGAGAGATATCAAAACGAGATATCTTAATTCACAAATCTTAATGTTTATATAACAAACCTTGCCAGGAAAAAAAAAATAAAAAGACCCCAAGCCTCCACAAGCAGACAGGACTTTCAGAGGTGTAAAGCAGCAACTCCCACACCTGCTGTGAAGCTGCAACCTGATTTTTCACATGCTGAAAGCTTAGAGAGCTATCCACATGGATTAAAAGGTATTTGTTTTGGAGACTGGTTTAATTCTATGACCTTGACACCATATTTTGAACTCAGACGTATTGTTACTGCTGAATCATGTTTAACTTATCTCACAAAGGAATTGCAATGACTGCCATCCAGAGAATGACATGGAAAACACAGCACTTTTCTCATTCCTTCTCTCTGTTGCATTTTTTTGTTAATGTGCCTACCTCTCAGAAAGCACTAATGAAAAAAGAAAAATTTTAACATAATTTTTAAAAAGTAGAGGTGCCTATTCTGAGATGTGGGTAGATTGCAAAAGTGCACAAAAAAATAATGTCCAAATGCATCTCTTATGGCAAAATTCTGCACCAGGAACTATTACAAGGGATATACAAGGATGCAGTAATGTTTTTAACACCAGGATACACCATAATGTGTTTCAGAGAAATTTAATCCAGCCATAATACACTAGATTTAAAAAAAGCTAATTGTGCATATATAATCAATAATGTGATGGGTGCCAGTTTTATAGGATATATAAAATCTTTATGTTTTCTTCCAAAATCTCATTTCAAAAAAAAACCCAAAAAAACCCCAAAAAACACCAAAACAAACAAACAAACAAACAAACAAACAAACAAACACAAACAAAAAACCCAAACAAAATCCCAAACAAAACAAACAAACAAACAAACACACCATTCTTTTTCTAAGCTTACCAAAATGGTCATTAAACATCCTCAACTTAGAAAGATACCGTATTTTACATATTTTTTTTTTAATTAAATTACTCCATTCCTCAGAGCTTTCCCCCTACATAATTTGATCCAGCTTTATTACAAAATGTTTTTTGCAATTGGAATTAGTGCAGCAAATAAACAATTTTCTATTAAAATAAATAAATTTATAATTATTTATAAAAAAATAAAGTCTGACAGAAATGAGAAAGCATTTTCCATTTCCCCCTCTGCCTCCTTCTCTTCAGGACCCCACTCCTGACTTGTAATTCCCTGGGAGATCATGGATCTTATAAGAATGTTGCTGAGGAAGGGAAGATTAAAGAAAATCTGCCTTGATATATAGGGCAAGAGAGCCAGTGGGACCCTCTTCTCTTAAGCCATTGGATAATTTCATGATCCTCCCAAGAAACCCAAGTCAGAGACATCACTGAGCAACCTTGATGCTCATCTGGGGCCCTGCTGGCCCTGCTGTCTCCTACCATGCATGTGGGGACTAATTGTGATTTAGGGATGGCCCTGAGTCAGGAAACACCCAAACACTTGCAGTGATCTGGTAAAAGGACTTGGAGGATTTAGGAATGAGGGCAATTTGTGTCAACTCTTTTTTGATTTCTGTAGTTAACAGTCCCTGTCATATGCCTGCTGGAGCAGAGTGAAGCCCTGCACACAGAAAGGCCAGGAACACCAGGACACCACAAACTCTGCTGCAGAGAGCTGGTGGCTAATTTGCTCAAAACCTTTGACACCAGCAGTAATAATACTTAGCAATAATGAAAATAATAATAATAATTAAAAAATAATAATAGTAGTTAATAATAATAATAATAGTTAATAATAATAATAAGAGTGGTGGCTGTCAGTTAAATAACTTTAAGCTGCCTTTTGGTGTCCATCTGCTAAAAAACAGGTTGAATAGAAGGGTGACCCTTACAAGAGGCAAAGAAAGGGGAGCTCAGCATCATTTTCAACTGGACACAGCCACTTCTCTAAACTGAAGGAAAAAAAAAACCAACAAACAAACAAACAAAAAAAAGCAACCCCAAAAAAAACCCAGGAATCTAATTAGAGCCTCTGCTTTGGTAGTAAGGACAGCCAAACATGGGAACAGATGGGCTCTGGAATCCCTGGGATCTCCATCTCAGCCTTGAGAACTGACAGGCAAACATCCAGGCTCTTAATTGTCAGCAAACCCCAAAGCAGTTTGGACAAGGCCAAGTCTGATGCTGCCACAAAATGCCTGGGCATGGTTTAGGGGATTGCAAGGACTCAGAGTCATTCACAACTGGTAATACCAGTCAGGCAATCCTGTTTCCAGACCAAGAGCCATGGAGCTAAGCCATGAGGTACCATTTCATCTCAGGCCCAGACAACAGAGCCTGGATTACTTCATACATTAATACAAATGAAGTTTCTAAAGTCCTTCACAGCCTGGTTTTCCAATAGTTCTGTTGTATGTTTGATGCTGCTCACTCAGATGCAGCCATAAAGCAAGGTTACAAACAAACCCATCATGTGAATTTTGAGAAGAAATTATTCAGTTGCTCAAAAGGGCAGAAACTTTTAGAGGCAATTAGGCAGAGTCTTCATTCTGTTCCTCATCCCTGTCTTACACCTTGGAATGGGAAAGGGCAACAGCACAGAAGAGCAAACCCTTGGCAAAATGGCTCAGCCAAGGAGGAAGGTCTGAAGAGAAGAGTCAAAAGGAACAATGCAAAACGTTTGGGGCTTGAAAAGGGTTAATGTGATGAAGTAGGACTTATTGATAAAAATACCTCGATTTCTCCAGAATTTCTTCCTTCCTCCCTAAATAATTCAACCAAATTTCCTGTTTTGTTGCTGTTTGTTCAAAGTACATTACACAATTTCCTTCTGTATATGTTGAGGTTTTTGTAAATATATGAGTAAATGTACTTCTAAATGGAAAGTATTAACAACAGATGAAACCCACAGTGAATACTGACAGTACTGTGTGAGCCTAAAATTGTAAATTTAATAATGGGAGCAGTAGAACACAGAATCTAACACAGGGTGTTTAAAATCTGGATTTTTATTCTTTTAAGGATTTGTTCACTGTGCCTCCAGATATGGACAAATTATGCCGTCAAACCTAATAATGCAAAATAACTGCCATTAATTTGAGAAGCTTAGTTTAAAACAGAGAAGACAAAGAAAACATTTATACTTTCCTTTGAGGGGGACTGTGAGCTACACGATATCACCGAAGCTGTGTCACAATGTGCTTTTTTTTTTTTTTTTACTTCTAATATCCTAAGTGACTGGCTGAAAGAAGGGCAGCTGGAATGAAACCTCCTGGTTTTTGCTCAGCTGGGCCAGGCTGTCACGTCATGGCAGAGTAACTCTGAGTGATCCATGAGCATATTTCCTGCTGCTGTGAATAGCAACATGGCAGCGATGAGTTCTCAGTTTATTCAGTGCTGAACCCTTTAAAGGCTTGGGGAGGAATAAGCTGTGTCTGCCTGAGTGTCCTGGGGCTCCTGAGACTCCTGCCCTGAGGTACAAAGCACACCAGGTTTCAGCAGAGTGTGAGGATAAGAAGGCACCAAAGAACAAGGGCAGCTGTCAAAAAGCAGCCCCAGGCAAACGTCCTGCAGTGAGAAAGACAGAGATGCCAGGAGCCCAAAGCATTATCCCTAGCACAGCACAGAGAAATGCAAAATTTCCCATTAAATCACAGTTAGGAACACTGCTTTTGTTAGTGGCTTTTTTTCCTGGAAGGAAATGGTGCAATTTGTCCCCTTTATTTGGGACAATAATCAATCCTGTGTGAGTCTGCCCAGTACAAAGCACATTCTAATTTAAGTTCCCAAATATCCTGGAAAGTCAGCCTGCAGTGATGGCCCTGATTGTGGAGCTGAACTTCCCCAGGGCACTGTGAATCCTGGAATCCCTCTCAGCCATCACCTCACACACAAATGTTTAACAAGAGCAGTCAATGCCACCTTGAGCGAAGATTGGAGATGCCCAGAGTGTCCATCCAAGGGAGACCAAAGCTGGGAGGGGAGCAAAGTCTGGACAACTGCATGGAAATGCAGTTTCCATGCAATTAGAAATCCAGTACTTCCTGCAATGAGTACCTGACAGGCAAACTTCTCCTCTGCTTTCAGCCAGAGCATGGTTCACGTGCTGCATTCCACCCAGAAGCCTGCATGTTCCTTGTCTTGGAATCACATTCAATACAGACAGCCAGAAGTGAATGTCACATTCCTCAGTGTCTTGGTTTTGAAAGACAGGTATCTGCCAGGGAAAGCTGGAGTTTCCCTTGGAATGGAGAATGTAAACCCCTCACCCCCTTCAAATTATTAAAATTTTGCAATTAAGGGCTTTCAGGCAAAGATTTGGGAATAGGAATAACAATTCTTTACTAGGAATATTAACAATACAAATGTAGGAGTAAAACAAACAAACAAACAAACAAGCAAACAACAATCCTAGAAACCCTGACAGAGTCAGAGCTATAACCTGACACCCTGTTGGTCAGGCTGTTGGAAGCAGTCCACAGTGAGTCGTCCTGGAGTGGCAGATGTGGTTCTGGTGGAGCAGAGATGATCCTGAGAGAAAAGGGATGATGATCCATCCAGTGATGGTGAGAAGGGTCCAGTGATGGTGAGAAGGGTCCAGCCTTCCTCCGGGAATCCAGTGGAACCAGATCCCTGGTGTTCCTGTGTCTCAGTTTTTATCCAGGTAGGAATGGTTGGCTCCCCTCACTGGGTGGAGCATCTCACAATGGGATGATGGAATGTGTCCTGTCCTTGGGGAGCCTTCATGGCCCATTAGCAGAAGATATCCCCTGGAGGGAGGACAGGAGGTGAAAGAGATAAGAAACACTGCCCCACCTGGTTTGAACAGCTGGCCCATGATCAGAAGGCATCAGCCCCCCTCTCCCCAGGATATCAAGACATAAAGAAAAAAAAATCTCCCCAACTGCTTTCAACAGAAGAAATAGAATACACATTTTTGGTTCCATAACCCAAGACATTCAGGAGATTATTTTCTTTCATATATAACCTCACTTAGTTAGCATCTATAGTACCTACATCTTGATTTGGGATTATTAAAAAAAATAAAAGTGACAAATAAATATACTCCACAACAGTCCTTGTGACTGCCGTGGTGTCCAGATAACTCTTGATATTGCTTGTGTATTTATAAAAGAAAAAGCTATCTAGGCTTAACAAGAGGAAGATGTCTTACAGATTTTTTGATGTATTTCCACCTATTCAAACACTCTGAGTTCACAGAGTTAGCCAGAAGCAGCATGGCAAAGAGCATTAGAGAGGATATTTATTTTTTTCTTTCAAGATCACAAAAAGGGACAATGTTCCATTATCAACAAATTGCTAAGTCTGCATTACCAAATGCATGAGGACATCAAATATTTCTTTTCTATGGGATTATCTGTATTTTCTTTATAGACAAATCCCTACTGTACCAAGTTTTGTGCTCTCCAGCAGGCTGCAGTTCACCTTTCACACAAACATAGCAAGATATATTTAATCTTCTTGTTCTCTCAGAATCAAGAAACAGTACAAATCTTTACATTGTAAAGATTGTAAATGTTGAGTTTTCTTTGTCTTCTCTGTTTTAAAGTAAACTTCTCAAATTAATGGCAGGTTTTTGCATATTAAGTTTCATGGCACAATTTGTCCATATCATATTGTTACGTTGGGTACTGCATTGTTTAAGCTGTACCCAAATAAAGACTAAATTTTTACTCCTGCTAATGTAACACATTATTTTATTTCCATTCAACTGATTGAAGTTTTTTTGGGGGGCTGTTTTATCATTTTGAGATTCTGGCTGGAACAATGTGAAGGGTTCTTCATAATGCAGAATGCAAACTGATCTACTGTCAGCTGGAGCTACCGAGCTGCTGGATCTGAACAAGGCTTTGTTCTCCAAAAAAAAAAAAAGTATTCAGTACCAGTCTTAGGCTCCAGCAAACACTTCAGATCTGTTCAGCCAACACAGTCCTTAGGGAGAGCAAAAGGTCTGATGTATTATTTATGAACTACAGCAAACAAAGGAGAGCACTAAATTCTTGTCACCTGAAAATGGGCTAGATGACTGCCCTGGATAATCTAACAGAGAAGGACAGAGGAAAGTATTTGTCGTTTAAAACTTGTGAATTTGGGCTGCAGTAGAACTGGGCAGAGCAAGGCAAAACTGGAGCCAGGCACTAAGAGAGGTCCTGCACAGCTCCTTGCTCCTGAGCCCTCACACCTTCCCAGCATCCTTTCCAGCAAACTGCTGCTCACACTGAGCAGCCAAACAATGCTGCAATTCTGGAAATTAAACTGCACTACAATGGGACTAGATTCATTTACTGTCTCTTTTGAACAAGAATTTGACAATAGCTATTCAGAAATAAAGAGCTGGAACACCACCCACCCATTTTGTAGCCTCTGCTGAAAGAAAACAGAGCTAAATAGTAATAAAAAAAAAATCCATCCAAACAAACAAAGCAAACAAAGAAGCAGAAACTCCCACCATAATTAAGAGAAGGGAAAGCTCTGTTATGTACCAATGTTCTCAAATCAGAG
The DNA here is from genome assembly GCA_016584745.2 of Phylloscopus trochilus trochilus. Taxonomy (NCBI): domain Eukaryota; kingdom Metazoa; phylum Chordata; class Aves; order Passeriformes; family Phylloscopidae; genus Phylloscopus; species Phylloscopus trochilus. The sequence continues at coordinate 28,075,138 of WQNJ02000015.1, forward strand.
GTTGCCTTTGCAGGAGATTTGATGGGCTGTTTTTGATACCACTCACCTCATTACTGAGACTTAATTATTGCCTTACTGCACAGCAAAACTGTACCCACTACCCATTCCAGAGCCACAAACTATGCCTTAGCCTAACTTAAAACCACACTGAGGGAGCTATATATAATAGCATCCTATAATTGGCTTTTCCTCCAGTATATTCAAAAGTATATTGTCAATTCCAGTTGGACAAGTAATTTCAAATACTCTTAAAAGCTAACTACACCTCCACAGAAACTTTTGTCTTTTGCCTTCCATTATCTTTTTCTCTGCCATCCTTCTCTCACAGCAGGTTTTCTAGGCAGAAGCATGTACTCAGGAATTTTGTTTTCTAAGTCTAAATACTTAAATTTAAAAAAGTGTGCAATCTAGATGGTGCAGATGCCAATGTCAGAATCACAATCCTTTCCATAGTTCTTTACTCAAGGTCTTTTTCCTATCCTTTTTCATATCTTTTCATAAATTAATGCAATGTCACGTTGCAGAGCTTCATCTCAAAAGACTGTCCTTCCATTCAAAGGATAATGTGCAAATGACTGTAGGAAAAACTGGGGTTTTGTTTGGGTTTTTTTGGCATCTCCCAGATCTCTGACACTGCAGTGAGGTGACACAGGCACCCTGGTAAAGGTTGTACCAGGGGGAGCAGCAGGGGATGGTTCCAGCTGCAAAGAGAGAAAGATTTTCAGCTCTTCTTTCTTCATTAATCTAAAATGTAGAGTTTGTGCTTTTTGACAGTTTATGAGCTTCCACTTCGACATCATATCATAGAATAATACCAAAAGCCAAATGCCACCATCACTTTTGTCACACTGAATTTAGATTTTGGATTAATCGAGGACTGGAAAAAAGTGGTGTGAGGGTTCAGCTTCCTAAATACCAGCTGGATGTTGCTGTTCTCCTGTTCTCAGGTAGAGCTCTATGTTTGTAGGGAAATATTGAACATTTTAAAAACCCACATTCTTTAAAACACCGTTCCCTTTAAATTTAAGTGAGTCTTCATTCTAGGTTTTCTGCTGGTAATGTGGCACCTTTCATTCCAATCTATTAAATTATATTTACTACAATTGCTATTCCTATACAGTTTTTCATAGCACATCACTTTCTCGCCATCACAACAGAATTTAATAGCAGTTTTTATTAACTTGTTTATGGTAGTGTTCATTAAAGATTTAAGTGAGTATTCTAAAATTACAATATAATGTACAGAAAACTTAGAAACAATTATAGCACTCATCAAAAAATTGCCAGCAACTGTGCTCTTTATATAAAACAATTCTTCAAAAAAATAAAGCACAGATTATTAACGTTCTGCCTGTGTCATGTCTTAATAGAAGCTAACTTAAACTGATAAACTGAAAGAAAGTCACTTAAACACTTCCTGATAATGTGAATTTTCATTTCAGCCACACTCAAATATGTTTCTACTCAAGTTTAATAGCCATCATGTCCCTCTCTCCAAATGAACACATCAAAATAGGATTCTCAGAGCCATAAAACGTTTTACACTAAAATAAATAGTTTTGCACAGGAGTGACTGAAACAGTTCTCGTTCAAGTGCTCCTTGTGTCGTTCACAGGGCTCAGGACCTTCAGCTGAGCAGCTGCACCCCACACAGAACCGAGCAGACAAGAGCAGTGATATTAATCGCTGTGGTGCAGCAAAAATTCACACCCATAAATTCCCCTACAATCTGTGACAGGATCACTGCACTCACTGTGGGAATATTCCCAACAGGAGGAGGAGACTCGTGCTGTGTCTACAGACCAGATACAAAAAATAATGAATAATTACAAGCAGTGTGCCAGTGGCCATCGTCGGGGAGAGAGAGAGGAGGCGGGGAAAAAGAGCTACATCATTTATTTAAGATCTCCCATTAATGTGTCTGCCTTTTTATTTTCTGGGGGTTGTCTCCTGAACTTTCCTTAGAAAACCCACGGGCTACACCCTGACACTGATTTACAGGCAGAAGTCTCCAGTGGAAGCAAAGAGGAACTTTGCTTGTAAGTGCATGGTTCAGCGTCGTCCAAAATTTAGGGAGATAAAAAAAAAAAAAAAAAAAAAAGCAAGCTTCTGAGTTTCCTAAAAACACTGGACCATCTCATCCAGACTTCTGCAGCAGGAAATGTGCCCAGCACATTAAAGGACACTGAAGAGCTCTTTAAGCCTTTTTTTCTCACACATTTCTGACACCTCCAGTAAACAGATTTCTCGAGTGCTTTGATTAACCCTGCTTCTTATCAATTTCACACAAAGCTGCACAGGGATGAGCTGCTCTTGTAGCCAGAGGGCTGGGGAAACTCACAGCCACACCAGAAGGGCCCTTTCCTTTTTGCTTCCAGGTCCAAAAAACTCAGAGCAGGAGGACAGTGGAAGCATCAGAGCCAGCAAAGAAACTGCAGAGCTTTAGCTGGTGCTGGATCTTACACAAACAGGTGGAAAAGGACAGGGAGGTCAGGCGAAAACACAGAAAAGAGATGGGGCTACAAACACCTGAAGTGTAAAACCCTGCTCAGTGGATGCCAGCTGAAAAAAATGCAGGGGAAATCCTCCTGGTTGCACTATAGAGTCATGTGGGAATAAATAATTAAGTAATTCCTGTAAAATCAAATAATTCGTTCTAACACAGTTTAATAAATAAATTTTCCTGTCAGCCAACATTTGCATTATGCCTTAGCTGCTAATCCAATCAATCAATAAATGAAAAAAAAACAACAAACCCAAACCTTGATAAAATTCTTTTTAAAAAACATACACACATACACACACACAAAAAAAAAAAATCAAACCCAAGATTTAACTGGAATTAAGTCAGGTTTTGGATAGCAAGTAACCTTTGAGATTTTGAATTTTGTAAGGTCCAGGAGAAATGCTGATTTCCAGAGGAGAGGCAAACAGAAAGGAGGATCTGAAAACAAGAGGCTTGGCATCCACTGAATGCCCTGTACCATTTAGATCTGTGCTGAGTTCTGTGCATTGCAGCACCTTGCTGTGCTCAATGGGGAGGAAAAGCAATTTCAGGCCTCTTCTGGGACCACTGCAGCCTGGGGTTTCACTGCAAGTCCTGGGGAAGAAAGGGCAAACAGCATCCATCACACCTCTCCTTACCCAAAACTTTGAGCTTGAGACTTCCTCCAGACACTGAAAATAGAGATAAAGATTTCTGCCTCTTCAGAAGAAGAGGCAGAAAAGGGAAGTAAAAAAAAAAAAGAAAAAAAAAAAACAAAAACAACCACACAACCAAAAAAAAAACAGCCTTCAACTATATAAATCAAAAGGCTGACTTATCAGTATAGAGATTTTTAATAGGAAAAATATCAAGGGGAGCACACCATATGGATCAAAGTGCTCTCCACATATGTTACTTTTTTTCATTTGAAAAGTAACATATGTGAGGAGATGCAGAAGAAGTCCTTTATGAAGAACTCATCTGGCTTCTTTTTAATTGGAATTATATTAGATTTTCTGTTTAACTTAATAGCAAATGACAGTTGTTGCTTCACTAAATATTCCTGTCAGCCACAGATTGATGGATATGATTTCTGTTTTCTTGAATATGAAAGTTGGACTCATGAGTAGCTAAAAGAATTGCAAAAAAAAAAAAAAGGAAACTGAAGAGTACACAGTACAAAACACATTGAAGCCATGGAATATTGTGTATTTATATAATTATAATTTTACTGGGCCTTTAGACTCAAGGGACTTGACGACCTCAGCAAGGCCATGAGATGTATAACCAAAGATACACATTTAAAAAGTCACAGCTGCACATCTCCAAGCACAGCAGCTTTTGGGTGGTTTTTTTTGTGAACGCTCTGAATTGACTGCAAGCTTATTGGCAATGAATCTCAGCCTCCAGACCTGCCAGTCAGTGTCCCTTTGTCATGGTGTCAGAAACTGGAAGCACGACCTACACATCAGCTGCTGGCTTTGTTTCACTCACACATGCAGAAAAAGTTTATTCTCTATTCTCTATTATCACCACTCTAAGGTGGTGATCAGCCAAAGGTTGGACTCGATGATCTCAGAGGCCTTTCCTAAACTGAATGATTCTGGGATAAGCCAACAGGTTTTTTTTTATTTTCAAGTGAGCAATCCAGTAGATTCTGAAAGAAAAACAAAAAACCAAACCAAAACCAAAACCCAAACCAAAACCAAAACAAAAACAAAAACAAAAAAAAAAAAACCAAAACAAAACAAAACAAGAAAAACCCCACAAAACCAAAAATAAACCTCTTCTGGTCAAATTATACCCAGGATTTTTCTTCTGCTGCTGCAAATCAACCCCAAAAGTTCTGTGTCAGTAAGGCCTGTCCATCTCAAGACATCAGGGGTCTCTTTAAAAGATATGGGGGCTTATGAGAAAGTTTCAATATTACTCAGGTAGGCAGCTGCAAAAATCTGACTTAACCCCTAATTTGTTTTCTGAAGAAAAAGCAGGATTCAAAGGAAAAGGAAAAGGAAAAGGAAAAGGAAAAGGAAAAGGAAAAGGAAAAGGAAAAGGAAAAGGAAAAGGAAAAGGAAAAGGAAAAGGAAGAGAACCACAAAAAAAACCCAAAAAACCAACAAACAAAAAACCCCCAAACAAACAAACAAACAAAAAACAACCCACCAAAAACAACCAAACCAAACCAAAACCAGAAATCAGCATTTTGATATATGGTGCTTCAGAAAGGTCCTAAGTCAGGTGCTGAGCTGAAACCTTAACTAGGCTGAGAGTGATGCCAAGTCACAGCACAAGGAGTGGCTGGTTCCTGTGAGTCAGGGTCTGGGCCAGCTCAGTTCCATTAATGTTTTACTCCATTATCTGAGAGCTGACATCTTTTCAGTAATTACTGCAGATGATACCACCTCTAGTGTAATTAAAGAACGATTATTTAGAGTGAAGTGAGCCAAGATCATCCCCATCCTCTGTTTAGGCCAAAGCCAAAGAAGGCCTTGTCAAATAAAATGGATGTTTTGCATTAGGGAGCAAAAAAAGGGTGATGTAAAGAGTCAAGTAATTTGATGGGCAACGCTGCAGTAGAATTAATTCAATATGTTCAATAGGGCCAGTTCCATGTGCAGTAATACTGGACAGATGGGGATGATGTCTCTGCACTTCCCCTGCCTTTGCATTAGTGTTTCAGGACTTACAAAGCAAACCTCAGACAGTGCCTGGCTGGCTGCCCGGCCACAGAAAGACTGGAAGCAAAACACATTAAATACTCCTGCAAATCTACATCCTCTGCAGCCCTTCTGCAACGAGCCCCCTTTGAAATGACCCCTTTGGACAGCAACCAGGAAAACAATCATCATCATCCTCACACCAGCCTGTAAACTGCAGGGATTAACAGTTAAATAATGGCCAGCCAGAGCTGAAAGGGACAATGCACTTTGTGTGAATGCTAATGAGAGAGTGTTGGGTGCATCCCTTGTTTTTGATGGTAACTAGGTAGAGGGCCTAATTACAAGTCTTACTTAAAGCACAAACTTCATTTTAATTAATTAATTTTAATTTAATTAAATTAAAATTATTTTAAGAAATTGCTGAACAGAAGAATGGAGTTGATAAATGCATTCTATCAGAGAGACAGGAAGGTAAAAGATCACATCTGACCGGCTCATCCATTTCCTGATCCATCAGGGTCAGTGTTTATACAGCAAAGGTCACCCTTGGCCAATACAGAATAACAAGTTTTCCCATCAGGAGCTGGTGAAAAGACAGGTATTCCCAGATTTATGGGGAAATAAGTTTAGCTCCTGGGACAGTGCAGCTACCTTTTCAGGTACTGAACATGGCCCCTGTAAATGCCATCCACAAAATATGGCCAAGTTCCCTTACTCTGAAAACAAATATGTCATTATTAAGATTTAAAAAACAGGTATAACAAGAAATAGAAAATTATCTGGAACCCTGGATGTTGGTGGCCTCACTAAGATAGTTGGATGCCCACTGAATTACTGGACTGAAATAACTTGTATTTAGAGCCAGCTTAATTCAGCTATCCTTCATTTCAAGAGATAAACAACAGATGAGAAATACTGTTGACTTTTGACCCCTTGATTTTTGAGTTTGTTAAATTCCAGAATAGCTTACTATTTTTAGTGGATTAATTTTTGTCTTCTAGTCTCATGTGAGGAAAGACACTGTGAAAGACAGTGTGATATTAAGCTATCAAAGCTGTCTCTCTCTTGTAGCAAAATATTGAAAAAGCGGGCTTTGCTTTGCAATTAAGATTCCTGAACTGAAGGTCGGGCTTCTGCTTTAGTTATGTGAAAAAAAATATATTTTAGAAGTTGAGGGGAAAAACTTAAAATTACTTAAAGAATTTGCAGATATCAAAGACAGAAGGTGATGCATTGAAATGAAAAAATACTGACACTGAATAAGAGTTCTGAATGGGAAGGAGGACATAGCCGATTATCAGCAGCCTTCCTCAGAGACATCCTCCTTTCACCAGCATGACAAGCTGCAATTCCAGCACTGAGATTTGAGGCTGACAATCCAAGGAAAGCTTTTCTGGAAGGAAAAAATGAGCAACCACGTCTGTCCATTTTACCAAAGGGAGTCAAAGGCACTGAGGAACACTGAAATGCCCTCTGTGAACAGGAGAACTCTCAGAGCTGGGAGCTGACCACAGCCTCTCCCTGCTCTCCCCAAACCACAGCAGGACTATTTCCAGCAGTTTTTCCTGGTCCCAGAACACATGGAGCAGCTTCCCACGGGTAAATCCCTGCAGCAGGGGTGGGAGAGCAGCACACCCAATGTGGCTGAAGGAGCACAGAGAGGATGCTCCTCTTTCTCTCAGTCTGAGGTAACAACAGAACCAGTGCAGCCTCTCCCATCATTTTCTTCTCTCAGCTATTGAGATGAGAACGAGAGGTAGCTTTTATCTGAAGTTTATTCTGCTCCATTTGCCTCAGGAATGGGCATCAGATCAAGCAAAAGCATAGAGAAGCCTCTCAACTACAGAACCCCACGAGGCAGGGCCTTTTATTGTGCCAATCCTACAAACAAGTGCAGAGTGGCTAGACTGAAGGTTACTGTAGACTCCATGCAGCAGCTAGGATCATTAATGTCTAAATTTGGCCTGAAACTGTGTGTGTTCTGTCAGTGTGATGTTGTAGACCTTGAATGTGTCCTTCAAACTGCGTAACACAAAAATTTTGGGTACCAAAAATCTGAGTTTGAACTGGGACAACCCAGAGACGGCCGCCGCTTGCAGAGGGTATTTTTTTCTTAAACGACTTTTATCCACCACTGCTGCTTTCAGGGAGCAGACAACAGAGCATGGAAGGCAAACGAGGCTCTCTGGATGAAGAGCAGACAAGAGAAAAAGCAAGCAGTGCATTTTGTCTTACAGGGAGATGTTTTGCACAAGGATGTCTCAGAGCAGCCAGCCAGGATCCCACCTATGTGATCCACTTAAGGCAGATCAAAGCCTGGTGTCAAAGTTCTCTGCATAATACATGTGCACAGAACAGCACCCTGAGAAGTAATACCCAATGCATGTTGCTCTTACATGAATATGGTTTTGGTGCGTGGTTTTTATTTGTGTATTTAAAGCAGCATTGTGTATCTGGTTCGTAACAGCACTCAGCAGCTCTCAGTAGACAAAGAAAAGATGTTTGACCTCAGACAAGAAATAACCATTCACAGTATCTTCAAGGAAATAATGCCTTAGGTGCCCCTGCGTGCTGTCCTGCACAGGAAATTAATTTGGAGATCATTACTAGTAATATAACATTAAAGATAAGAATTACAGTGTAGAAATGAAGCTGTGCCATTTCTGACATGTGTGCTCTTGTTCTCAATAAGGTGTGTTTCAAATACAGAAGCAAAAGGTAGACATTAGGGGGTCTAGAAGTCCAATGATTTTTACCATTTCCATTCCCAAAATTAATGTGATGAACAAAATACAGCATATATTCTCTGTTTTAAGTGGAATGTCAAATTTGAATGGTGTTAAAATTGATAAAGTTAAAACGTTACATTGCAATTACACATTAAATCGGAATTGTCAGAATCAAACAAAGCAAATTATTACAAAATTCTGTATAACTCTTCCAGTACCTATATTGAATTAAACAAGATCCCATACATATCCTTCAAAGCCCTCAAAATATTCAAGTTCTCCAGCCCTAAATATGGCAATGGTACAAGGATCATGCAGCTTCATCTGAAGGTATACACTTCACAATTATTTTTCTTCTAGCTGACAGAAAAAGGATACCCCTGATATCCTCCATGATTATCATGGAAATGATTGGCATGAATGGTTATTCACTGGGAATGCTGCCAGAGTAGGATTTATAACAGAATTATTACCATTTCACACAGTGAGAACCCATGTGGATCAGGGACTCAGCAACCCAAGTCCTACAGAAGACCCTGCAGCTGCAAACATGTTGCTCATGGATGTGTTTTTCCACTTAATGCAAAGACTCTTCCACATCTGCCCTCCCTGTTTCACGGAGACATCAGGAAATAGCTGCCTGAACATCTGGAACAGAACAACAGGAACAAAAATTTTGGGAGTGGTGGGAGTACTGAAGGCCTTTGTCCCACTTTCTCCCCATCCTACCTACTTCCAGCAGGTGACAAAGACTTCCACAGGTGTTCCAGCATATCCAGGCATCTCTCTGGGCAGCTCTTTTGCCATTTCTAGTCAGTTAACTGATTAGTGGTACAAAATTTCAGAAATATCTTTTCCTAATAATTATGACTTTTTAATGTTCTCCTGTTTCAATGTCATCCAATTTCCAATAAAAAGTCATATCCCAACTTGGCTAAATCCTGACCTAGAGTTTTGTAAGGATTCACACTGGAAAGCTTGCTTACAGCTTACTTTTAATGTTATGGAACCTTTAAAACAGTAGCATTTTAAATATGAGCCTTCAACAGTAATATCACCCTCCACAAGCAAATTTCTGCTTTATGCAAAGTGAAAAGTTGATGTTACCTTAGGCTGTGCTTCTTATTTAAGTTCATATAGGGCTACACCCTAGAAGAAAGTTCCCTTTCTGAAATGTCAGAATAAGACTAGGATAAGGGGATGACTTATTTTCTGCCTGATGCCATCTGATTCTGAATTTAAATGAGCAAAACCTCAGGAGACTGGTATTTTTTTCTAGAGAATCACATGGTGCTTCCAATGAGGAAATATTTACAAGTGAAATGCAGCTGGGAAGGACTGATGTTAAATGCCAGTGTCACCAGAACTGCTTGGATTTGTTCAAAGAGTTGTGCAAGTCCAAAATATTCTCCCTGTTTGCTGGTCTTCTTCACATTCAACAGGAGGAGGTTTATACAGCAAGTAACCAAAAAGATGTTTTATTATATAGCAACAAAAAGTATAGATCTAGCTTGGAAAAATAATTTCAGTGTTTTAAAACCTAAATCAGGATCAACGTGTCCATTGTCATTGCCTTCCTCCTCATACAGCTATATTCCACTAGGGTGAACAATATATAATTAATGCAAGGTATTTATGAGGAGCTGAATTACTGTGGTGGTCAGATGCTTTTCGGAGGAAAATGAAATTGAGCTTATGTAAGAGCACGAGTGCATTTGGCAACCACTTGGCATCATCAAGGAGCTTTCAGAGAGGAATTATATGCTGCCCCATGTACTAGCAGCATAATTACCAGCCCAGCCTTAATTCCAGCAAGATATTTCTGTGTAAGAGAAGGAAGCTGGGGGCTCCTCCTGCCCCAGGACGTGGTTATGTTGCTGTCCCCTTGGCTGGGAGAGTTCCATGACCCCAAGGCTGCAGCTTGCCAGGGGAACAGGACATGTCAGGAGAGGCCAAGCTGCTGCCTCCCACTGCTGTGGCACATTTGCTGTAAATGGTAATTTAATAAGTGCTTCCCTGATTACTCACTCAACAGAAATACCAACTGTGATTGTGGACTGCTGCAGCATTTCACCCTCAGCCTGGTAATCAACTCCACACTTTGCATGTTTCTTAAGAAAGCTGAGGGAAGCAGTAGATTTCCATTTCAATGAAAAGCAAAATCTTTTAACTGCAAACCAGCTGCAGTGAGTGAGAAAGAGATGCAAACTTTTTTGTTTCCCATTGGAAACTCTCTGCTATCCACAACAGTGGTCTTATTCCTCCTCGATTTAAAATTCTATTCTAGCAACCAACCATAAATACACTTTGCAAGAATCTTTGGAGCAGCTTCAAATACATATTTTATTTTTTTTCCCCCGGTTGTGCACCTCTTCCAACTATTAAATATTAAAATTTTACTTTGCCACTCAGGTCAGTTCCAGAAATCAAATAAACTCCATGGAAAGTATCCTCGTGTGGTTTTTTTTGGTGTTTTTTTTTTTCCTAGTAAAGCAATAGTCTAATATAAGAACTGAAAAGGAGGCAAGGGGTCAGGACCGTAAAGATTTTATTTGAATTGTGTTTTAGTTTGTTTACTGACAGTTTATATAACAGCCTACAGCATTTTGAATGCATCTCTGTATGCTGTGGAACTCCAAAACACACACACACACAAGTAAAAAAAAAAATTAAAAAAAAATCCCAGGATATAGGTAGGAAAGTCACTATAATAACAAAATTTAGTGATACTAATGATAGACTAAACCTGAATATCAGTGTCTGATACCAGCCAGGGACTAGGCCTGGGAAGGATTTGGTTTTTTTCCATCAGACGAGCACAAGAGGAGTCACAGTTACACACAGTGGACTGATGGACCCAGAAGGTGGATCTGGACTCTCTGCTAAGAGGATCTACATTGGATCTACATCAGAAATGTGAAAATTTCCCTGTAGGATTTTTTAAAAGTTTATACTGTGTCACTAAAAATGAAGTCTTGATACAATATTGTCACAGCACAACACAAAATAAATGACACTCACACACTGAGATGTCCAAGGCAAAAAAGGGGAGGTTTATTTACAGACCTCAACATTTATAGAACTCCAGCAGTGACCTTGTATTGGAGGAAAAAAATCTTCCTCTTCAACCACACTGGTCAGCTCAACAGTCCATCAACGGTCTCCTCCTTATGAGAAGAATGCAAACATGAAGGGACATTACAACAACAAAAGGTTATTTATGTGAAAATTGTTTCTGACTCCATTGCACAAGGCAAACACAGAAGGCTGAAACAGAACTTTAGAAAAACTTTAGAAAAAACAGAGGAGAACAGAAAAAACCCAGACAACATAGTGTAAAATTCTGCTGAGCTCTAAGGCATAGGCCAAAGTGAAATTGAGGTGGATACAATATCTGCAGCCCTGGCAGCAAAGCCCAGGCCAAGGCTGGAGCTGGGAATTCTTGGGAATGTAGAGCTTCTATCTGCTAAGCCTGGAAAGCTGCTCTGCCCTTCAGTCTCTATCCCAGGGTGTGAGTTTAACCACACAACTTTAACCATTGGCCTTTACTGCACTGGCAGAGGTCATTTTGACTACTTTTGCTGAGTGCTGAGAGCAGATGTGTAAGTATTAAGTATGGCATTCATCAGAACTAAAAAAAAAAAAGAAAAAAAAGAAAAAAAAATCAAACAAAACCCCCTAACCCCAAACACTTTGCTGACATGAATGTTTGAAATGTTTCATTTCAAAACAAAAATGATGTACTTATGAAAATGGCAATACTATCCTTTTATATGAAAGGATATATTGGAAAGGATATATATACTATTTAGATGAACATCAGTTATTCCAAGATAGTGGACCTGTCTGCAGATATTTATTTCCACTTGCCCTACCTGGGCACAGAAGGTGGATCTGGACTCTCTGCTAAGAGGATCTACATTGGATCAAATGTGAAAATTTCCCTGTAGGATTTTTTTAAAGATAATGCTTTTTCACTGAAAATGAGGTCTCAATACTCTGTGTAAAATTCTCCTCGGTTTTGGCACAATAATTAGTCAAAGTAAAAAGCTACAAAACAGTGACCAGTTATCACTACTTTTCAACATGTTTAAGGTTCTTCCTACCTTCTTTTATTCATTCTGAAGTGGTTTTTTTTTTGGGTTTTTTTGTTTGGTTTATTTTTTTTTTTTTGTTGTTGTTGTTTGTTTGTTTTGGTTTTTTTTTTTTGTGATTAGTTACATGGTCGTAGTAGTAAAATGAAGGTTACTAAACAGAACTTTTTTGGGGTTTTTTTGGCAGGTGGAGGGATTTTTGTTCATTTTCAAGGTTGTATGAACATAATTTCAAACAAGACCTCACAGTTTCCCTGCCCTCTGTGAGCTCCAATGCAAACACCAGCAGCATGACTTTCTTTTGGAATATATTTGCAGTACACAATTTGGATTGATATCAAACTTCAAAAAATAAAACAATGGAAAGCTTCAAAGGGGTTCTGTGTCAGATACAATTAAATTATGCTACTTCAGAGCTAGAACTGCCTTCTGTATTTCACTAATATTCCAAATATCAGGCTGTACATATAAGCCAATTGAATAATAACATAGTCAGTAAAGAGTCTCTCAATTTAATTATTTTTAAAATCAGAAGTTGTTTTCAAGTGAAACAGGTTGATCAAGAAGCTGTGTCAAGGCATTTTCAATGTCGCTATTTAGCAGCAAATGCCAAAACACACTGCTCTGAACAGATGAAAAGGGGCCACTCACAACTTCTGTAAAACTTTGGCTTTTTAATCCAAAATTTAACCACTCCCAAATGAAAGCACTTAATTGCAATTCAATGTAGCATTAACCTCCCTTGACAAAGCAGTCAGGGTGCAGTTTCAGAGCTGTGATTTATTTCCTTTATCCCCCTGTTCCAAGGGGGTTCCTTGGTTTTTGGTGGCCATGCTCTGACCCACAGGTGTCACCTCAACAACAGCAGCACCAAAACCAGCAGGAGCCCAGAAATTCAGCTGGGAACAAGGCTCAATGCAGGGAAGTTGAAGGAAGGAGGAGGATTGTGCCTTAACCCAGGGATTTAAGAGCCCATTAGAAAAGCTATCAACACCCATTAGGCTCAGGCACTATAGGTACAGTGGAGCAGTGAGAGATGCATTCAGATTATTAAACCCCAAATTGCTGAGTGATTCAGGACAAATGAAGTGCTGCAAAAAGTGAACCACAAATAGTCTAGCACTTGTTTAATCAGAGGAAAAAGAATTCTGATTATATTCTAAACAAAAAAGTCTTAACAAAAGGAAAAAAATGTCAAAAATACACAAATCATCTGAAAATCATTTAAAAAATCATTAAAAACCACTAAGAATTGAATCTTACTGAGGTATTCTAATTTTACTTTAAGTTGCACACCCGTAAAAACCTGGTAGATAAAGTAAGAGAACAAGGTATAATTCTAAAAAACATCATAAATTATATCTAATTATAACAAATCCAACAAAAACAACAACAAGGCCTAACCAAACTGAATGAGTGAAACAGACATATTTATCATTCAGTCCACCATACATTTCATTAAATATTGTGGCACAGACAAAATATAAATGAGTTCTTTCCAGAATAAAGGTGTTTCTCTCTGACTCTCACCTGTGATGATTGCCTGCCATTTCCAATTAAATGCAACAGGGAAAGATCCTAAACTGAGCTTGTTAAAATGCTAAAAATAGCTGCAGGTACATAAAACCCTGTCCACAGGTAGCTGTTTACATTCACTCATGTTCTGTTTGATTTACAGTAGACCTGTTGGTACAAGATGGATTTTAGGGAGACATCCAGCATGAAAGATCCACATCTAACAAAACCTAATTCCAAACTGAATTATGGAATAGCTGATATGTGACCCAGCAGATTATTAATTTTAGGGAAATATAATTGTTCCTGCACACTTTAAGCAAATAGAAAGCATGGACTAAGCTGAATAACGGTAACTAGTTGAAGAGTTTTCAGCCACAGCTGTAGAAATAGAATTGTCACCATTTGCTTAATTGGACAACAACCATCTAATCTGCTCTCTGGTAAATGTCACAGGTCCACTGTGATAATTGAGATTTTGGCATTGAGTGGACAGGCCACGAAACCAAAGCAGCCTGGGGAGCTCAGGAAGGTGCTCACATTATGTAACACTTCCTTGGAGACAGCCAGACCTTCAGGAGAGCCCAAGAATGGTGATTATACCATGACAGAGACTGTCCTGCCAAGCACTGGCTCTTGACAAAGCCATTGCAATTCCAGGGAACAACATTCCAGGGAATGATCAGCCAGGATGGGAGATTTCAACAAATTCAAGAGGCGTGATACTCACAAATAACAGACAAAACCAACCAAACAAACAAACAAACAAAACCAAAACCAAAACCAACACCAAAACCAAAACAAAAAAAAAAAAAAACAAGCAAGCAAACAAACAAAAACAACAACAAGAACAATAACAACAAAAATAAGCAAGCAAAGCTGTTCAGGAGAAGTCCTAAGCAGCCATTAAAACAAAACTTAAACACAAGTGGGTACAGATGTATTCCAGGAAAATGGCTAAATGTCAGGACAATATGCATAGGAGGACATAGCTCACCCCGCTTTATTTATCAAAAAGCTTAAGGTCAAGCCTCTGAGATCAGCTCTTGCTCTGGAGATGAAAAATTTGGCAATTGGCTCAGTCTACCAGACAGAAATATGAGATTAAATGGCTGGAAGATAAATTAAAAATGGTCAAAGAGAAGGTGCAATTTTGTAACAGTGCCAGCATAGGGGCAAACAGAAGATTTTTCAACACTAATCATCTTAAAGTTGCGTTGATTTCTTTTTTTTTTTCCCTCTAAGATCTGCACCAATACAAACAAAAATTAATTCATGAAGTCAGACTGGCTAACAACAATACTCCCCTCTGGCTGCATAATCTATTACCTGGCTGCTCATAGCCATCAGTCTTTGCATCTTACATAAACAAATATTTCATTTCATTTTTAAACTGGGAGTTAGTTTTGGAAAAAAACCCCAGCTTAGACTAACTTTTTCCTTTAATAAAAAAAAAAATTGTCTGTATTATAACTCAGTTGATGTTTTTTCTTGTATTTCCTTTGTTTCAACTTACAAAATTAAATGTAAGCTGCTATTACAAATGCAATACTTTTTAAATTTATTTTTACTGCTAAAGTCATCTTTTCATGCTTACATTTTTCATCAAAGCATCACTATCACTTTTGACATGATTTATAAAATATCAGAAATACAAACCCTCGTCGGCAAATACAATTTTGTCTTGTGATTCCACTTTTATTTTATCCAAATGAAAAATAAATTATTAAAAATTAAATAAAAGGGATACAGTACGGGTATTGCAGGCAGCATTAACCTGATCACAACACTCTCAGAATTAATCCCATGCTATTCTTCCATGTCACTCCCACATATTATACTGCCTTATCATCTCCGTTCTTATGTGCCACTATTAATATTTAACTATCAAATGTCTTTTACTGGAAGATGTTTAAAGATTAGATGACGAGGAAATAGCCATTGCTGGAGCTGCTACAGATTAAATTATGTTCCCAACTGGAAAGCCCTTCCATCTGAACAGCAAATCTGCACACACTTTTGCTGGATGTAATATTTATTCACACTTGTGTTGAGGTGTTTTCTGGAACAGCTCAGTCCAGCACCTCACTGATCACTAAATGAATGCTGTTTAAAGTGTGAGCTCCAAGTAGTCCTATCCCTTCCACAGGCAAAACATTAAACATCTGCTTGGAGAATTTAAGTTCAGGTTGAAACCTGAACTTAAAACTCTTGTCCTCCCAAGTATCTCAAGGTTTTGACCAGTTGTGAAAACCATATTTATAGATTTTAATAAAACAGCAGTATCTTTAAGCAAGGCTTTGGTTAGGTAAAGGATTATTTTCTCTGTAAGCATAAAATAAACCCAAAGTATAACCAAAGTGAGGAGGATCATGGCCTCATTTTCATCTCTGCATTGTAATGTCTTAGTGATTCCTTTTGTTTGAAGTGCTACTTTTTCTTTTCTTTTATTTAAAAAAATTAATTTCATTTTTTTTTCTGACTAAACAACCAGCAAGGACGTTCCTCTGCTTTTGCAGAGGCTGCACTGCTTGTTTGGGAGGAGAGGGAAATTCTGCTGTCAGCCTGATTTACTCTTTGGTCTCTTTCCAATTCATATAAAACAAATAAATACTAATGAACTCACCACCCTCAGCAAAAACACCCCTTCTGCTCTCACTGATGGAAATATTTTCAGCTGTTTCATTCTCCTGCTCCCAATGTTGAAGTTGTGCCTTAGTGTGCCAGTCCTACAGTGCCAACACTGCAATGGTGACAGAAGTTAAATGGGTGCCAGAGATGGAGCCTGAGATTCTTTTAAGCACATTGGAAGCTTCCAAAAGTGTTAAATCAATCAATAAAACCAGCAGGGCCATAATCTAATTTCAGGTTTATTTCCTTCAGAAGGTCTGTATCCAAAATTACCATCCTGTCAAAAGTTGGTTTTAAAAATTTTCAGTGGCCCATGAACGCGCTGTTACTGGCATTCAGACCTGATGGCCTTTCTAAAGCTTCCGTACAAAGTACAGCCACTCAGCCAGCTCTTCCTCTGATCATTCCAAGCATAATTGATATTAGCCCCCAATACTGCCAATCAAAAATTAGGTCACTGCTCCCACGGCAGTACTCTCAGCACAAGTACTGGCTGATCATACAGAGCATCCTGCCTTCCACCAACGACACAAAATTCTTTAGGGAAAACAGGGAAAGTCCCAAGGGAATCCATGGCAATTGTGAGAACAGAACTCTGGATTCGAAGGCTTGAAACTATAACTTGCCAAGAAGTCAAAGGGATGACTTTTTGGCAAAGCTGACGTTTAAGTTGTCGCACAATAAAAAACACATTCCACTGAATCACAGAATAACCTGAGTTGGAAGGGACTCACAAGAATCATAAAAATGCAACTCTGGCCTGGCTGAGGACAACCCCAACAGTTCCAGTAGGACTCCAGGAGTGTTGTCCAAAGGCTTCCTGAGCTCTGGCAGGTTTGGTGCAGTGTCCATTCCCTGGGGAGCCTGGCCAGTGCCCAGCCACTCTCCTGGGGAAGAGCCTTTTCCTAAATCCCAGCCTAAACCTCCCCTGACCATAGCTTCATGCCATTATTTGGGAAATATTTTTATTGGCATTTAGCTCTTTCTTCTTTTAATCTTGTCCTGTTTACAACACCAGGCACAAACCCCTTGCACTTGGCCTAAAATTGGTGGAAAACTGTATTCCCTAAAAGTTTTTACAACCGTCTGCTCCCTGGAGTTTAAAAACTATCCAGGCAATACCATAACACTTTCAAGCTGTAGAAACAAAGTACTAAAAGGTTATCCTTTCTTCTCCCAAATAAACATTTGAACCAATCAACATGACAGAAGGTGCACATTAGACAATGTTTCCATCACTGAGGAAAAGCTACTGAAGTAACGAGATCCAGATGTTCGACCAAAAAGAAATTTATCATCCTCAGAAACCCCCAAATTGCGTCTGATGTTTCATACAAAGACTGTCTAATTTGCTAATGTGCATTTTCTTGCAGTGTGAGAGAAAAAAGCACACCTGTCAAGAAACCTGTTTTGCACACACATTGGAATGACATCTGTAGCAGCTCAGCATCAGGGAAATCCAGACACCATTAAATTAATTTGAGCATGCCTTCCTTTGTACAAATTTCTCTGGAAATCTTCAAAGTGAACAGAATAAATATGCCTAATTTATTTACTTTTTTACAACATCTAGAGGTAGATTGAGGAGAAAAAAAATGCTGAGGAAGCTTTTTTGAATAATATCTTCATAGACTTTTTTTTTACATAGCTTAATTTTTAATCTCTGAAGGTTTTGAAGAATAAACTCATTGGTAGAGCCACAGGACTGGAGAGCCTGGTTCAACACCTGCGTTCAGTATCATTTATGATCATCTACAACATATTTGGAACAGCATCTTCATAACTGGCCTGGTGAAACACCACCTTGTTATCATTGTATAAACTCCTGCAACAGAAATCTAATTCTCATGTTAAATCTGACTGTGGAATGAGGAGAATCTCCTGATGAGTTCTGTTTTCTCTACCAAAATCAGTCTTATTTCAGGTGAAACTTTTTCAGCGGAGTTTTGAAATTTGATGACTTGAGTTTTTCCTTCACTGTGGTGAAGACACAGAAAGAGGTTACCCAGAGCAGCTGTGGCTGCCCCTGGATCCCTGGAAGTGTCCAAGACCATGCTGGACAGGGTTTGGAGCAGCCTGGGCTGGTGGAAAGTGTCCCTGCCCATGGCAGGGGGTGGAATGGGATGACCTTTAAGGTCCCTTCCAGTCCAAACCATTCTGGGATTCTGTGATTAAGGATTGTAGAGAAGGAGAAAAGACCAGTAGATGCAACAGTAAAAATAATAAAAGAAATATATATATATGGAAAAAAAAGAGTCTTTTTCTTTCCTAGTGACACCTTTTTACTTGTGAGTGATGGAGATCTGAAACTTTCAGAACTTCCCTCTCACACTGGCTGCACTACTGGCTTATTTTTCACTTTAATGTCTAAGGGACTATTTCTACCAAGATTGTATCTGATAACTGCCACCTGCTTTTGTGAAAGCTTCTCTGCAAGATTCACAGGGTCTTTCTCTCAGGGACATCTGCACAGACCCAACTTTTTTTTGCACTGAACACACAAGTTTGGAGTAAGATGATTCTGAAGAAGAAAGCTGATCTAATGGCAGAGTTAAGCACATCTTCTAATTATAACAAGGAATACGATTTGTCATATAATACTTCCCTTCTCATAAAACTGCTGAGATGTTAAACTTTAAAATGCAATGCAGGTATTACACAAGTGAATTATTTTACTTATTTTCCATATATTACAGCTGAATAGCAGTTCACTATAGCCACGGTTGAAAATTGCTTACTACTTAATATAGGGCTATTCCAAACTCTCCACCTGCTGACTCAAATGTTTTAGAATTATTATGCTTCAAGGTGGTGGCCAAAATATTGGGCAATTTGGAAAACATGTTCTTAAGACACAGCTCCCTTCTCAAATGAGTTTGTATCATTTTTTTTTCTTATCCATTTTTCACAAATTCAGAACTAAAGTGATGGCAAATGACATTTTCCTTATCATGGAAGAAATGCTGTAAGATGGGTGAGGTGAACATTTATAATCTAGGCATGAGAAAATGAGGCATAAAGTGAAATATATCTTTAAGTTAGCCTAGAAATTGTTCAACTGAGGTTTACAGCTTTTCCTAGTGGCAGGAAAGAAGATGCTCATGAGGTGTCCTGGATGACAGGATATTGCACTATATCTGTTCCAGTTTTCTAGGGGTATTGAACACATAACTCAGCCTGAATCCAAAAATGTTTTGTCTGAAACTCAAATTTATCATTTCAGTGTATGATTTTTAACACCTGATTTCCCTCAGTGCTATTGCATTATTTTAATTATTACATTAATTATTTATGGAGGGGATAAGAAGCAGCAGTCACGTGTTTTGCATGACTGAACCTAGTCTTGCTAAGAGAAAGAGAAGACGAAGTCCCTTGGTCAGGTTGTCAATAAAACTCCAGCTTGAGCTTGGCTTGGCTCCTGCTCAGTCTTTACCAGCTGATGGCACAGTCATGGACAGAGGGAAAGAGCTCAAGAATAGTACAGGAGGAAGCAATGAGAGGCCTGGAGTGTTGCAAGCCCTTTTGCAGAGAATACCTGCAGGCTCTGCAGTGTGATGGCTCACACTGTGCCACGCACCAATTCCTTGCTGTTGTGAACTGTACTTTTCCAAATTCAATACAACAGCTGAAGAACTGATAAAACAAAACAAAACAAACACAAACCCCAACAACAACAACAAAAAACCCAAACAAAAAAAAAAAAAAAAAAGAAAACAAAACCAACATCAACCTTTAGATTTTCTTTATCATTTCTCCATGAATCAAAAGACATTGAGTCTAAAGGAATGCACAGGAGTGGTCACATCACCATTGTGTTGTGAGAAGCCAAGTGCTGAGCCCTCTGTGACCTTCCTGGCTTTTGTGGCAATGGCCACTATCTTCAAACTTCCTCTTCTAAGTAACCTACACTTAAAGGATATTACTGAGGTGAAAGGCACAATGGAGATTTGCCAATTCCAGGACTCTGATGGAGACATCAATCCACAGCTGTGGCACAAAATACAGAGAAGCCGCAGCCACCAGAGGCTGAGCACAGGTATGGAAATGCAGGATCAGGGTGAGAAGCTGAGGACAGATACCCTTAGCACACTCCACATTCCCTCCAGACAGGATGTGAGAGTTGCTGCTTTTCCCACTTTAAAATTTCAACACAACTGAGTTTGGTTAAAAAGTGTAAGGCTTCCTCTCACTGATCAACATCATCAATGGGTTTGGGGTACTTGGCTTGTTTAGGTCTTTTTTAAACATCTCTTCAAACCCCACACCGGACACATCAGCAACCAAAGTCCTCAGCAAAATATCAACAGGAACAATTCAAACACATTTATATAATCCCAGCAATAATAAAGACTTCAGTTACCAAAAAATGTGACAATTCACAACTAATGACGAGGAGAGTCAGGACCCCTCTGCAAGGTCAAGAAAAAGTGGGAACTTATGAATATGCAACTCTGACCTGCTGTAGCTTGGTAGAAAAATGCAGCCCCTAGTAGATAATTTTCTTGCTCTACTAGTCTTAAGTCAAACCTATTACGCAATTTTCATGTATTTTTATGATTTGAGAAAAAGAAATGTCTTACCTCTAAAGAGAGAAAGATAGTTAATAAATTGTCTGAGCAAACACCTTATTTGATCAGGGTTATCTAATGCCTCATGCCATTCTGATGTCTCATATGGAATACAGACTAGTGCAGAACAGAAAATGCCTTTAAATTAAACAAAAGATTTGGACAGACAATTGGTTTGGGAGTGTGTGATTTTTTGTTTTTGTTTTTGATTTTGTTTTTGTTTTGTTTTTTTTGTGGTTTTTTTGGGGGTTTGGTTTGGTTTTTCTTTTTATTTTTTCTTTTCTTTTTTTTTCTTTTAATCTTTCTTAATGATGCTTTAGTGGATTACAGCTGATGAATAGTTTTTCTGATACTACAAACCAAATCTGCTTTCTTGGCTTATAAGTCTGCCTTCAAAGGATACTCGCAAACATGGTGTGAAAAGAGTACTGCAACTAAATCTCATAAAGCACAGAGCAAAAAAGTAACAACAATTTTAGTGGATTTAGTGAATGTGTTGAATCCACGGGATTCAGTTAATTAAACAACAGCAAACCATCACCACCACCATTGCAACCTCTAAATCATTTCTACCTTTAACATTTCTGAACAGTTATTGTTAGCTGACCCTACACTGAGGAGGTTGCTGGACTGGAGATTTCTTTCAATCTGATTATTTTATGATTTAATAACTCTCAGGGCAGGGGAAAATTATTTCCCCTAAGACGCTGTATAATATCAAATTTATAAGACTGAGCAGAGAATAAGAATAAAATACTAATGGCAAGTTCCTGGAGAATGAAGTGACAGAAAGGAACAGAATGAATAGAGCATCATGCATTAGGGCTACAGCACCATCACAGCCATTAGGCTGAGAAATGTCCATTTACAGGTTCCCCAGCACCACTATAGAACCACAACTCTGTACTTTAACCACCTTGTAAAAGAGGAATGATCATGCCTAAAGGTGTTTAAAATAAACTGGTAACATTTATGATAAGCCACTAAGATGACTTAGGATGATATTTTAGAATGATTTATTACGATAATCTGGAACTACCTAGGTGTGTTCATGTTTATCTTGAGTTCAAATGCTGAAAGGTTGTCTTGGTGTCTTATAGACACTCAATTGGCTAAATGAACTTAGCAGCAATTCTCTTAAATTATTAATTGGGGTTTAATCTTTCATTACTTTGGAGAACAAACCAGAAATAGAAGGCTTCAACTTACAAGATGCCTCTAAATGATACACTACATGAATTAATGCCACTGGCAATAAAGCTTTTTCCTCCATCATGAGCACCTTGAGAGGACAAAGAATCAGCAACTCATCTCATCAGAGAAATGGGAATAAGGCTGAAGAGTGTTGAATTAAAACATGCATGGTAACTGAAAGTTCAGACCAGGTACTACTAACTTTGAGAACAGCATATCTGGAAAAGAGATGTCAAAGTACAGACACACCAAAACTCTGTTGATACTGGAAAATTCCAGATGAAGTTTCTCCCACCCAGGAATGCAGCACATTCACCCCAGAAATACACTGCATCTGCTGGCTGACTGCAGAGAAGTCATCTGAGGCTTCAGACCATGAGTAGTAGCACTCATCCCCCTGTTTTGAGTTAAATCTCACCCCAGCTCAAAGAGTTAAAAAATGTCTCATACCCAATGAGTTCTACACAAATGCAATCTAACAACTTTGTGAGTGGAGGTAGGAACACGAGATGTAGGAACTCCAGGACGTTGTTTGGATACCCTGCTGAACATATTCAGGTGTGAAACCAGTTCTGAGAAGTGAGCTGAAAATAATAAATAGAGAGACTGCCTCTCTGAAAGGAAAAGTCAGGACTGTTCTACTTTTGCTTAGTCTTTCAATATGATTTACATCTAAGAGTATCTATTAAAAACCCTGTTGCTTTTCTCTTTGATCTAAAGGTGTCAAAGAGGCATAAGTTCTAACACAAGGCTTATTATTTCAAAAATCTGCATTTCCTTTGAATGCAAAATCAGATAGACTGACACCTTTTTTAATGTATGACAAAAATGCTGTATATTAGGAATTAAAGAGATCAAGACAATTGACAGTAAGACTACAAAGGACTGGTAAATCAATAGAGTGAATGAAAGATATGAAAAGGAAAAAAAACCCCACTATTCTGTTTAAACAAATGTGGTAGACAATACAGCAGGGAACAATAGAATAAGCAGAAACACACTAAAAAAATGGCTGCACTATTAAGGAATGAAAACTTTTTGAGTGTCAATTAACGGACAAGGATCATTATCTAAAACCAAATCACAGATTTTATTTTACTCATAGGAGCCTAGAGAACAAAGGAAGCCTGATCAAATCCAAAGATCACCAGAATAAGTTCTTGCAGGCACAGGTGAGTGAAGACTTATTAATGAAAAGTGAAGGAAGAATGAAGCACAAGCACACGGACATCACTGTCACTTAACAGTGCAAAAGACGAAGTTACAAGCACTGAGAGTTTAAAAGGGCTAATTATTAAACTAATGTTCATCAGACAAAATTTTAAACAAAAAGGTTCAACCAGAGCTCATAAAATACCAGCAGAAGAAGTTTAAAATTCTTCCCTGGCCTCTTTCAATTTCCAACGGTTTTGTTTTTCGTTTTTTTTTTTTTTTTCCCAAAATTCCTTAATAAACTCAAAAGTTTAAACTCCATTAAGAGACCCTGTAGAGTCAAAAGATCTAATCCACCCAAATTAGAGTAAGTTTGTCATGAATGCCACCCAGAAACAAAAAGCAAAGGCGACACTTATGCTTGACATGGTGCCTTACACATTTATCCTTACACAGGATCCTTCCATAGGGCTCAGTACACTCAAATTTAATATTGAGGTGTTCACAGTGCTACTGTCACTCAGCAGAGTAAATCAGGCATGTTTTCAGCACTCCCTCAGTTATAAAAAAATAAACCAGAACAAAACTCAGGAATTCACCTTCCTAAACAGGAGCCGATGCAATTTGGAGGAAATAGAGGAAAAAAGCAAGTAGAAATGCAAACATTTTTTTATCATTCTCATACTTTTCTTATGCATATGTGTAACTATTAAGGGGAGTCCACTTGAAAACTTGTTTCCATTTTGTTGGGTTTCTTGACACACATGACGGATATGTCTGGGTTCTGCTCATCCTTCCTCCCCCACCTCCACACACACCCTGCCTGTCCTCCACTGTCGATCACCCATTTGGAATGTGACCCAAAATTGAACATTCTTTGGAAAAAAAGCTGCCCCCAAAGCACACTCACGTACATATAAGGAAAATATGTTTTTCTTCCATTACATCAAGGCCTGGATGGTTCACCTGCAAACTAATAACCATTCTTTCCCATGGCAAAATAAATAAACCTGGAGATACCAGGCCGAACATTCCCAGAATAATTGAACATTTTTTTCCCTTTTGAACATTTGTCAACAAGCAGGATTATTGCACAAAATAAGTTTCCTTGACAGAATGATTTCAGCTTTTGAGAAAATGTATTCTGTCAACAAGACAGAGTAAGGACTTGACAAAATAATATGTCTGAACTACTGAAGTGTTTTGCGTTTCCTTCTCAAGCATAACAATGAGAGATTGTGTGTCTGCCTGCACAAAGTCAAAAGTAACTCTTTTGACATTGTATGCATGTTTTCTCCTTAGGTGTCAAAGTCACAGAAAAGGTCTGACAACCTTTCTAATATCTTCATATAATGAGCTACAGCCAGAAACCAACAGCATTTACAGACACTGACCTCAGGACCCTCAAAGTCCTCTCCAAGCCAGATAATTAGCAAAGTATTAAACAGCAAAGCCAAAGGAGAGCACTGCCACTGTATATAAATAAATAACTAATTCAAAACAAAGCAGAAATACCTGAACTTTGCCCAGGTAGTGTCTTTAGGCTGAGAAAGTGAAGAGTTAAGCCTTTGTGCTAAAAATTATCTGGAGGTAGAGGCACTCCTGCCTTACCCCATCCCTGTGGTCTGTCTGAGCAGCCCTGCTCCTGGTTGGCGAGCTCCCACGGGGAATTTCTACTACAGGTGAAGCACATTTTATGGAAATCTTTGCTGGAATAGCCGTGGGGACAGAGGGAGAAAGGCTCCGGCCTAGGGCTTCCAGTCCCACTGGTTTTTAACGAATTCAGCCTCTCAGTGAGGGAATTCTGGCAATAAAATGCAGCACACACTGCTAAACCAAAGCTGAGGTTTAGACACATCACTGCTGTGCTCACTATCAGATCAATTGGGTGTGCCAATAATTTGTAGTTACTGACATGAAAGTGCTCTGATAGAGTCAGCCCTGGAGAGAAGCTAATAAAGAGGTGGGGGAAAAAGGAAGACCATTATTTACAGCATGCTTTGCCTGCAGTGGAATGCAGTCAGGATCAACATTTTTCACTGGGATTTGTGCTGCTGGATATACTGTATATTCTCCTGAGTTCCAGTGAGGGGAGGGAAAGAATAAATAAATAAAATCAAAAGGCAGATACTGCATCTGCCATCTGTACACAGAATATTCTAGTTTCCTACTGTCTTTACAAACAGCTTTCCAGGAAATTATCCTTCGTGATTTATTAACCAAAATAGTTTTGATATTTAATGGGAAACTTCTTGTTTATTTGTGGTGCAACAGTGACCATATATTAAAAGTCTCTTTTGACTGTAAGTTACTTGTCAAAGATTATTGATTTTTCCACTTCTGCCTTTGTTTTGATGTTAAATATTCATTTCTTACTGGCCACCTAAAAACCTGGCTTTAGATTTTTTTAAGATCTGACTGTTATTTTGGCAATTTCTTTGCTTACTTATGGAACAGTTATAATGAAATAGATTTTTCCAAATATATTATGGCTATGGTACAAGGGCCATTTATGGAGTCCTCAGTGGATTTTTCATGTCTTTTGTTCAGCTGAGGTAACTGGATCAAATAATAAAACGATGACAGGAATATGTGGCATCAAAATCCAGGTAAGACACATTTTACCCCTGGGGGACAAAGTCTTGATATTAATTTCTGCTTTCAACAATACTCTCAAAACCTCCTGCTTGGTAACGCAAGCATTGGGACATCATTTTCAAAGACAGGCACTGGGCATAATTGACATGACTTTGAACAGTTGACTAAAATGAAATTATAAGTCTCTCTTTCTGGAGAAAATCAGTGATAGACTTCAGAATCCTCCCGTGTAGCTGTTGCTCAAAAAATGACGACAGCAGTAAAACAAGGCCCAACAATATCATAGCAGTGGGAAATCAATTAAAAGGTGTCAGGCTCTGTTTATACAATTTCATATATGACCCATCAGAGTAAACTCAATATGTGCAATTTGAATGCTGGGTCTATGAAGTCCTGATGTAGTAGTGCAGTAACCACTCTTGTGGGGTAACTGAAGAATTCATGTATTCTATATAAGAAATCAATTTGCTTTTTCTTGTTTTCCCTACAGGGTGATGAGTAAGTGTCATGTGTGTCCTTGTGTCTGGTTTCTGGTGTAACTCACGAGAATCCCTTCTCATGGGGCTCTTCTGCTCTGCTTTGTGTTTTCCATTTTCTGCTGGGACAATTGGACCAAAATCAATGCTAAACCCAGAATGTTCCACCAGAGCTCACAGAGGTAAAAAGTCATGGTCATTATGTCACACAAATAAAATGTAAACAGCTGCCTGGAATGACTTACTTTATACTGAGCTTTCTTGTAAAAAAAATATTGTAGTTAGGGTTGCTTTGATAACAAAGTGTTCAATAACAACTTAAATTTTCTGTTGAAAGGTTAATAAAGCTTTATGTCTCGTGTTTCTGTGCTCCCATATGGCACACTGAAAATTCTGCCCATACATCTGGAGGGACATAAGTCAAACATCTCCAACACCCAGCATTTCAGCACTAATTAAATGTGAGCGGAGAAAAGTTACATTGTCAGCACCGAATGACTGAAGTGGTCAAAATGCAAAAAAACCACGGTCAAATAATAGAGGTAGAATAAAAAAAAGTAAAAGAAATCAGGGAGGGAGAACATCAACAGTTCGCCAAGATGTTTTTTCAGACACTCAAAAGCCTTGTGGAATTAAGCAGGAAAAAAAAAAAAAAAAAAAAAAAAAAGACAGGAGGGTGTGAGAGTGTGAGGGTGGTGTGAAGCCCCTGACAAATTAGAAACCAGAAAAAACACAAGGCTTTATAAAAGACAACATTTCTAGTCCAGCTTCAGCATAGAGACCCTTCAAGCTCAACTCTTAAAAACAAATTTAATTCAGCTTTTCACTGTGACATAAAATATTACTCCCAGCTAAAGTGGAGATGCTACAAGTGCTTCAAAACCGGAGTGTGCACACGTATGTGGAAATGTAAATATATGTAGACCCACCAACCTACAGAAAAAATAAGTGTATGTCTGGGATATAAGTTTGAGTGTGAGTGTGTATATATATATATATATATATATATATATCCTCTTAAAATAAACTTATATTTGCATCCTTCTCATGGATTAGAACTGGATGATTTTAAAATTCTTTCTAATCCAAATCATTCTATGACTCAACGATCTTTGAAGGAACAAGTAGAGAT
Source organism: Phylloscopus trochilus trochilus (assembly GCA_016584745.2). Taxonomy (NCBI): domain Eukaryota; kingdom Metazoa; phylum Chordata; class Aves; order Passeriformes; family Phylloscopidae; genus Phylloscopus; species Phylloscopus trochilus. The sequence goes on from WQNJ02000015.1 coordinate 28,102,372, forward strand.
AGATAAATCTGTTTCTAGTTTGCCTTTTTTATCAGTTTATAATTCTTCCTGAAGTTTAGCATTCAGCGTTCACTTCCTTAAAGGAAAAAGCCCTAATGAATTGCAAATTCAGTAAAAGCATGTTATATAGTGTTCTTGCACATACAGGATGTGACATCTGAACAAAAATAATAAGAAATTTAGGGATGTCTGTAACTTTTTACGTAAATATTTTGAAGCTGGTTAAAACTTGATAGAGACAAAAGCCAACACAGATCATTTGACTCCTCTGCCAATTTGTTGTTGCTGCTGTTGTGGTGTTTGTTTGCAAAATTCTCTTGAGTTCCCCTCCGCGGCACTTTGGCAGCCTGTGTTTTTAAAGCCCCCAGGTTCAAAGAACTTAAGATCAAAAGATCTCTTAAAGGCAGCAGGTGCTGGAAGCTTTTAATGTAAAAGACAATGCAGACATTAAAAAAAAAACAAAAAAAAAACCCCAAAAAACAACAAACCAAAACAAAAAAAAAAACCCACACCAAAAACCCAGCTGCTTTTCACCCTTCGCAGCTCTCTATCTCTGGAGTCCTGCGAGCAGGTTAATCTTTGACACAGCCTCGAGCTACTTTTATTGTAAGAAGTTAAGCAAAAAGCAGTGTACAACCTGCCTCACACCAGCCTGGGATGTAGAGTGGTTTGAGCTACAGCAAGCCACGGCGGCGCACATCAGGATCTCCATTAAAGATAAATAAGGGCTCCTCAACACTTTTTTTCCTTAAGACGGAACAACAGAAGGTACAGACACAAAAGTGAATATTAATCTCCTATTTTAGCTTTGTACTAAGGATATGCCACAGTGCAAAGGAAAATAAGGAGAGCTGGTGCAATCAAACGAGTTTAAACTGGCACAGGGGTGGCTTCTTATCATTCCAGATCAAAGGATTCACCTCCTTGGATCCGACCGTGGGGTGTGTGATGCTCCCAAGGAGTCTGACATCCAAGGATCGCACATCCAACCAATTGTGTCTCACACAGGAGCCCTTGGAAAAGTCCATTCTGACTGACTCGACATTTCTGGTCATACATTCCACAGCCTCAGTCACAGGCTGAGGGTCTACTTCTATTTGTTTTCGATTTAATTCCTTTTGTACTCATGGCACATCTTTGTTTTCAAGCAACAGGACAACATTTCTTCCCCAGAACTGCAGCCATTGAAACAAAACTGAAAACCAAAACACAGAACAAAACTGAACAAAACCTCTCTCTGAGTTTTATCAATAAAACAAAAAGCAAACAAACAAACAAAAACCCCAAACCCAAACAAAACCCAAAACCAAAGAAACAAACAAAACCAAAGAACCAAAATCAAACAAAACCAAAAAAACAAAACCAAACAAAACCAAAAAAATCCAAAACCAACCAACCAAAAAAAAAAAAAAAAAAAAAAAAAAACCAAAGCAAACAAGAAAAGTGAGAGTAATTGGAAATCTGATGCCACAAACCCAAAACAGCTCAACTCTTGTCTATGACAGTCTTAAACACTCCACAGGAATTAAATTTTTTTAGACAAAGCTTCTCTTTGTACCATTGCCTTGCATGGTAAGCATAACCATATATTAATAAATAAATAAGTAAAATTTCTCTAATATGTACAACAATCCCTGTGCTAAGGCAGCTTTCCTGTGTTTTTTATTTTAGTCTGACATTTTGCAGTATCTATTACATCTCTCTGCTTCACAGAGAGATAACACCTTGTGAGAATGAGAAGGTCCAAAGGAGTATTTTTCATTACCTGTAAGAAATAAAGCAACAAACAGAACAGCAAACAATAAAAATGCTCTCCAATAAAGTGTTTCTCCCAGGTGTACCCAACACGCAACTCAAAGCAGAGGAAAATAGGACATTCATTCAAAAAAAGGAGAACAGCTATGTGTCATGGATTATACAAGATCTCTAACTTTATGTTTCCAAAAATCTCTGCATATAGCAGACATAAATCATGTCCTTTTTGCTCCAAGGAGAGAAACACTTGCATGTAAAGATGCTCTCCACAGCATCAGCATCCCATCCAAAAATCCCTGTCACCACGGTAGAAATAGCTCTTCCCCCAAAAGCAATTGTTTTTTTTTTTCCTCCAAAAGCTGGGAAAACACCTGAGCTATGAGGCAGCACTAAAATCCTCTGAACTTCATAAAAAAAATAAATATCATTTTAGAAAATCCACAGAATATGAAGAAAATATATTTTATTTCAGTCCTTCTGCTTGACAGCTTTCCTGAGCTGGCCATCTGCATCAGCTCTATGTGCCTGCCAGCTGACAAGTTCCATTTGTTGAGCAGATAATTGTGGCTGTTTTATTTTCCCAGTAACACACTATCACCAAACACAAGAGCCTTCAGCTTACTTCAGAAATGTTCCTCAATATACAGAGGGCAGTGAATAATGGTGAAAACTGTTTTGGCTGACAAGCAAAGCATGAACGTGTCACATCAAATAGTTTGTCTTGCTCAGTGCTCCTTCAGAACAGATAACATTTGGCTTTCATATTTTACCAGAAAGACTTGCAAAGACAGCTACGAATAGGTTGCACTTCAGGTACAACTTATTAAAAAAGTTTTCTTCAGGGTTTTAAAATTTTATTTCCTAAGTTTTTAAAATCTGTAATAAAATGCGTAAAAATGTTATAAAATGAAGCTTAAATGAAGCTTTTAGAAAAGAGCAGGAATTTGAATATTGAAGGCATTCATCACCAGCAGGTTGTGGTTTCTCGGCGATAAATATTTTCCCTTTATAAACACAGCAGTACTTTAAATGGGATATTTCAACATCAATATCCCTGGAAAGGAGTTTTAATCAACTTGTGTTCAATTTCTAGAATCACAGAATGGCTTGGGTTGGAGGGGGTCCTAAAGTCCATCCAGTTTTTGCCCCTTCCACTGTCCCTTTTGCTCCAACCTGACCTTAAACACCTCCAGGGGTGGGGCAGCCACAGCTTATCTTGTCTTTTTTTGACAGTTCTGCCACATAACCTGCAAACAGTGTGACTCTGCACATTCCCAGCCTGGATTTTGTTGAGAGCCAGCCAGCTGGGAGTTTTCTGTCCCCAGCACTCAGAGCTGAAGAGCAGGGAGGACAATTCCTACAGGAAGCAGTGCAAGTTGGCTCTGATACCACAGGTCACAGCACAAAACCTCTCCTGTCCTGTGACCACCACAAAGGATGGAGCCCCAAACCTCAGGCTAAATTAACTCAATTATTATTTTGTGGACATTTAGCAGATATTTCACAGAACTGAGGGCTAGAAGTCTTCTGAGGGCTGCGCCACAGTCACTAAGCCAGGCTTAATACTGGCATTTCCCTTGCCTACTGACATTTCTTAGGCATTGGAGAGCCCTTGCTTGTGCCTTATTATTATTTGTAGAAGCCCTAACAAACCATTTTAGAGAGCTGAATTATACCCAAATTGGTATATTTTTCCACAGGATTGGGTTTTAATTTTTTTTTTCTCCTGAGACCTCTAACACGCAGTGGCATAAAAGTCAGTGCAGCACCACAAGGCAGGAACACAGGGCTGGCAGCAGATGGGAGAAACAGACTCTGAAAGCTTGATTTAAACCAGTTTATATTTTCATTTATACCAAAAATCTGATAAAAATGATTTCACATCAGACTGTGAAGTGAAAACTAATTTTTTAAAAAAGATATTTTGAGACTTATTGTAGAAGGATTTAAGCTGAAACAGAAAACTTTGAACTCTCTATTTGCAGAGCACTGGAAGAAAAAAAAAAAAAAGTCAATCTATTTGCTTCTGGTATTGCTAGAGGACCATGATAGAAATGTGCCAGTTTCAGAAAAGGAACAGTGCAGATTCTATTATTTCAAGGTCATTCAAGTGCACAATCACAGTTTTGTTCATCAGAATGGGAATACAATCAATACTGCACATGAAAAAGTTTCACTGCTGAACAGAATGGATTTAAAGACTGCCCTCAATTTGGGCAGCTCATCCTGATGGTCACTTGGACTGCTGGACAAAGCAATTCTTCCTCCTTCAGCTTTGGTTACGTGTGCTGTGGAATCAACATTGGCAGGGATGCCAAGGGGCAGATTCTGGAGGTTTAAAGGCTAGGATCAAAAAAAGGAATCTTTAAAGAGTAAATCTGCAAAGCTGCTGGAGCATTCCAAATTGCAATGGCTTGTCACTTCAAATGTGGAAATCAATAATTATTCAATAACAGTTCCATACTCATAGGGAGGCAAGTCCTGACCAGAATGCTGGATCTCAAAATTCCCCATAAAAGAGAGAAAGATCTGAGCTGAGGGCTCTTAACGTGTAGTGAGGAGTGAGAGGAGATAAAAGAATCAGAATGAACTGCTGCACACATGCTTAGGACAAGGAGGCAAAAGAACACCCAGTTTTGGATAAACTACAGCTCAAAACCATGAGCTACAGGTCTTCCACAACACTAAAGACTGAAGCAGCCCCCTGCAAACCCTTGCTTTACCAGTGTAGGTCTCCTTCCCACCAGTTCTGTCCCAGTACAACCTGTAGGATCAATGTGTGTGACTCACTGCTGCCTAACTCCCTTCTTGCACTGGGGTAATTTAATTACCAGGGTAATTTAATTTGCTAAAATGATGTGACAACGCCATTAAACCAGAAATAAGATTCATTATGTATAAGCATTTAGGCTTATGACTCCCCCCCCTTCCTAAAATCAATGCAAAACTTTATCCACATCTTTCTGTCAAATACTGTTCCACTCAAACTCAGAATTCAGTTTTAAAAATACCTTTAAAATCTGTATTTTCTTCTTTTTTTTCTTTGATAATCAATCATTTACACCCCAGTGCTATGCTTTTATTATTCCATTATTTCATCTCCACTGATTAACAAAGAAAAGTTTCACTTTGGCTGCAAAGAATAATTGTTGGCATTTATTATGCAAAACTTTTAATTTATAGTTTTGATTTTATTTTTATTAAAATTAAACCTTTCATGAGTTATCACATCAAATTCCACATAATACCAGTTTAACACTCTAATCCTGAACTAACTGGAATACAGGTACATGCAGCAGTAGCTAAAGAGGATTTTCCTGTTTCATATTGGCTATTTCATGGGCCATCTGTGAAAGTCTAAACATACTAATTTACTAATTTTTACTAACACAACTTCTAAAAAATCTTGTTGAGTAAACAGTACCATATTATGAACAAACACATGACAAAAGAAACCTTCATTACCTATTTTATACTTTTTAATTACTTATTGTAGCTTTTGTTGTTGTTGTTGTTGTTTTGTTTGGTTGGGTTTTTTTGTCTCTAAAGGCAGAAATAAATAAAAAAATTGGATGGATTATTATGATACTTGGAACAAGAAGTACAAGAGATAAACGGCTTCCTTTAAGGAGCAACAAATACAAGGTTAAGGCCATTCTGATTCTCTCTCCATTTTTGTTTCTCTCCTCCCATTCTTTGCAAAGTGGATTACACTGATAGGTAATTAAGGCTGATAAATTAAACCAGCAAATTTCACAAGTTTGCAGGGAAAAAAATAAACGTGAATTCTTGAAAGTGAGTTGAAGAATTGAAGACAAAATGTATCAGAGAAAAAACCCAAGTATTTATTCAAACTTCAACTGCTTGGCTTTCCTCCTCTAACCCGCTTTTTTTTTTTTTTTCTGTAAATCTGGGGATGACTGCATACCTAAATGAGGATTTCTATTTTCTTACTGAGAGTTTCTGTCAGGCCAACAAGATCTTTTATGTTTAAATCATTTCTTTTCATAGATAAACAGCATTAATTAGGGGGAAAATTGAGATTCTGGAGTATCAATGGGATTTTTAAGAACTGTAGCTTTAAGAGGTCAAATGTGGTTTGTTGTTGTTGTTGGTTTTGGTTTTGTTGTTGTTGTTGTTGTTTCTAATGAACAAACACCCTGAATAAGGCAGAGAAGAAAGAGAAACAGAGATTCTGAAAGCCTACAGGGAACTGATTGTTACCTGGAACTTCTGTGGACCAAAAATTGTTTCCCTGAGGATGGAAAACATGCAAAGCTATTTAATTTTTCATCCTTTTTTTTTTTTTTTAAATATTTAAAATCAAGCTGTCTCAGCTCCTTCTAACAAGAAGAGACCTAATACAACCTAAGTACAATATTAGCTTAAGACAACAAACTTTGCCAATAAGTGCTTGGCTCATTACTAGTCTATATTTAGTCTCTTTACATACTGAAAGGCAAGGATAAAGATGACCTTTCCAAGTCACTTCAATTGCAGAGACATATACAAAATTAAATAAATCTAATAGTACATATGTTAAAAAAAAAAAAAGAAGAAGAAGAAGAAAAGTGACACAAATACAATAATTGCTATTCAGAGACAGTTTCTGGAAATCTCAATAGAAGTTCACTTTCTTCTTTGGCTGTCACCTAGGAAATACATTCAGTTTTTCTCAGCATTTATTTGCTGCTTGAATGGTTGAAAATATAAATATTTGTTTTAGAGATGATGCATATTAATAATTATTTAACTTAAAACACCAAACACTGGAGTTGCGCCTTTCCAGCACCTGAAGGGAGCCTACAAGGTGCAAGGAAGGTGGAGAGAGATACAAGGACATAGAGTGACAGGACAAGGGGGAACGGCTTCAATCCGAGAGAAGATTTTGATTGGTTTTTTTTTCAGAATTATTTACTGTGAGGGTGGTGAGACCCTGGCAGAGCAGCTGTGGCTGCCCCTGCATCCCCAGAAGTGTCCAAGGCCAGGCTGGACACTGGGGCTTGGAGAAGCCTGGGACAGTGAAAGGTGTCCCAGCACATGACACTGGAGGAGTTTTAAGGTCCCTTCCAAGCTTTTTATGATTCTTTGGCTCATAGCTCAGTTTTGATTAAAACAACACCATAAATAACCATCAGGACAGAGAACGAGAGTCATATATTTTCCTACATAAAACTGTAACAGAAAATTCTCATGCTGCTTAAGTTTAAGGCACTTCAGAAGACACTTACTTTAGACTGGCAGGTTAAAATCTCTGTACACCTGGAGTAAGTTTTTCTGGTGGGCCAGTGCTAGACAAAAACACAGGAAAGATCCCAGAAACCCCCTTTTTCACCATGCGAATTGTGAGTGGAGCCCGTCATTTAATGGTGTCACGCTCGCCCCACGCTTTCACAGGTTGATAGGAAATCTGTGGTGCTTGAAGAGTTCATGCCTCCCCTGGAGCAGCAGCACCACAGCCACCCAACAAACTCAGCTTTGCCTTTTTAATATTCCTTCAGCCTCCACCCAGTGTGTTTGCTGTCACACAGAAACCCCGGCAGGTCCCTGCTTTGCATCCTCCCACGTTTCCAGGCACAGCCAGCAGGAAATGAGCAGGGTCAGTTTCCGTCCACGGATCTGTTACGGATACAAAAGGAGTTGAAACTTTTTAATAGTTGTATCACTATGTTGACTGTGTGTTTCGATTTCCATTCCCAACTGTATTTATTTTCGAGTGGTTCTGAGTGGTTACAAATACTTGCAGTTGTAATGTGGTTGGAGTGACTGTTGGATAATGTTGCAATGTACAGTTACCAATGTTTGTAGGGGCTTTGTGCGGCTGCATTCCCGAGTGCAGTCACGGCTGTAAGGGAGCGGTCAAAGGGAATATACCGGGGGAGGGGGGAATCTTCTCTCTCTCCCAGATAACCCAGAGACTGAGACCACCACCCAGAGCTCTGATTGGTGGATACAACCAACCAATCAGGTCACGGCGGGAAGGAATGATTGGTGTAGAAAGCACGCTGGTAAGGACCAATGAGAGCCCGGAGAACGCACCAATCACGTAGAGGATCCAAAACGAGCCAATCACTGAGGGGACTGAAGCTATAAGAAGGGACTGACCGCCCTCAGTGGTGCTTCACTCTCAGGAAGGGACTGTTCTGAGGGGTGGCCCATGTACGCGTATCTGTGTGCTCTGGCTTGCCGTGAGGGGCTGGGACTAGCTCAGCCTCCTGTTCCTGTAGCAACTTTGTAACAATAAAAAGTTGGCCTTTCCTTTTTTACCATCTTTGGATTTACAGCCTCATCATTGTTTTGCAACACTGTAACAGATCAGTCACACATTTCAGTGCAAAGCTGGAAAACCTTTTCCTTCAGACCTCTCTTAGGTGCTGGAGCACATGGCAGGGGCTGGTGTTTAAAGCTCCCTGCAGGGTTTTGATAACTCTGTGAGTGAATTTAGGTCTGTTGGGCACATCAAACACATAAGGAAATCCTCACCTGGAAGAAGAGCAAGGCATAGCACAGCCACTGAAAAATAACAACTTTGAGAATCTGCCTCATTATTTCTAATTCACTTTATAAATTATGTATTTGTCTAATTAATTCTAATTTACTCTGCCAACATGCACCAGTTTTATGCCTTCTGTCTTTGGTGGCTAAACATGGGTTTGCCATTCCTCATTTGACTACAGATACTCCAGTCAAGAAAAAAAAAAAAAGCAAAAAAAACCAAAAAGCAAACCTTCCAGTGATAGAACTGAAATATGGAAACTGAAGCATTTCATACACATTGGTTTTGTTGACATTTAAACACATTCCTATTTGAAATTTGTATTCCTCTTCTACTTTTTTGAGATCATTTTGCCAAATGTTTCCTTAGAAATTCACGAGAAAAAAAATTCTGTTAATGATTTCAAAATAGAAGTGAGAAATGGTTTTTAACAGATTTATAGACTGAAAGCCTTTGAAAGCTTTTTGAAATAAAACATTTTCCTTACAATTGCTGTTACTTTTATGTAATAATTTCTAAATTTCTGTATAAATTATCATGGTATTTGTTTAAACAAAGCAAAACTGGTTTTGTCTAGCTCTGCCTTGGAATCAAGCATTTGGTGCACTGCTGTCAGTAATAAATAGTTACGGGCTTAGTCTAAACATATGGTGAATCCAGCACAACAGAAAAAAACGCAGAATTGTGAAAACAAGCGATTATTCCAACAACAGGGGGAAAGTGCTATTCTTCTGATTCTTTTTGTGATCCAAGTAAGACCTTTTCATTTCTTCCCATTTAATTGAAACCTTCATAATAACTGTTCATTTTGAAATTCAAAGGAATTCCAGAAATTTCAGAACACTGACAAGGAAATAAATCTTTTGTCTGTTCTCTCCATTTATGTTATTCTGGTAGCATTCATCACTAGAAATGGAAAAAACAGTGGCACCCCAGCCTGGGGTTTTTGAGGAGCAGAATAAGACAATTTAATGACATTTCTTATTTGCCACCAAAACATTATTGGGAACTATCTATCTATCTATCTATCTATCTATCTATCTATCTATTTTTTTTTAGGGTAAATAATAAGACATTGCTGAAATCCTATGGGAACCAACTTAAGTCTATTGCACCACAAACAAAAATGTCGCTCTTTAGAAAATCGTATTTAAAAAACAAACAAACAAACAAACAAAAACCCCAACAGAATGGAATAAAGTTTTAGTCACTGCTTTTTGCTTTTTCTCTGAATTTTGATAAAACTTAGGCATCATAATTTTACGCAGCTTTGTAAATTTTACACTATGCTTTATTTCAGTTTACTGATGTATCCTTGTTAAGTGAACAGTACCAACAGAACTCAACAGTAAACTCTAATCATTATCAAAGTGTGAAAATGAATCCTTATAGTTTCAAGTACTTCTAGGCCAGAATTCTGACAAAACAATGATTTTCTCTGCTGAAGGAAGATGAATATACAGGCATGGGTGTGAAATCTCTCAACAGCCACAACAAATGCAGGTTAGCAACAGCAGAAAAATGTCACAAAGATCTGAATGTCCTGCTCCCCACTCCCAAAAAAAAAAAAAAAAAAAGGCTGAAGGCTGAACTATCATAAATCTGATTCAACTCTTCACAGAAGAAGCCACATTAGGACTTAATTTGAAATTAAGATCAATATTTATTTTTTTTTTTTCTCTTTTTGTATTATTCTATCAGTAAGTTTTGTGAGATACAGGAAAGTAAATTGCCCAAAATCACATACAGTAAGGGCTGGGCTGAAGGGAAATTTCAGTCTTTCAGTGTTTTTCTCCGTTTGACATATTTCCTCCTACTAGAGGATAAGCATATTGAAACCTATCTTAAAATAAACCAAGACACAAGTAATAGAGAGTAAATCAGAGATTAAAAACCTTGGGATGTTTCCAAATGTTAGCTCTCAATCAAAGAGAACAGAGCTTGAAACAAGGGCTGGTCAGCACTATTCTGACAAACTGTTTTATTGAAAAATGCTGTCTCAATGAAAAGGCAAAATGCCCTTGAAACATCTTCATTCTTAAAATGCCCACTGTTATTAAAAAGCTTGTTTTCCAAGGCAAACCCTCTCTAATTCAAAATAACCAGATTTTATCCCAAACAACAAATAGCAGCACCATATCAAAGGTATGTGGGCCAAGGCTGAGGGTGTAGGAGTTACTATTTCCCTGCAGTAAGAGCTGTTAATCCCCCCAGTCACTGAAAACATCACCAAATTTTCTTTTTCCTTTTTAATTACTTTTATTTTTAAAATTACAGTGCTGCATTAAAGAAAAAAAGAAAAGTGACATGTTAGTATTGCAGTAGGACAATGTTATAAAAAAACCAAAAACACACACAAATAAACCAAACCAAAAAAAAACCCTCAAAAACACACACAAAAAAAAAGAAAAAAAAAAAAAAAAAAAAAAAAAAAACACAAAAAAAAGGCCAAAAAACAAACACCACAAACCAACAAACAAAATAGCAATAATAATAATAAAAAAAGGTCCCTACTGCAGTTTACTTCAAGGATCCCTTACCTGCCATGGCTGAGGTACTGCCTTACAGCCCCATCCAGTGCAGAGTCACTGCACTGGCCATTGCAGTTGAATACAAAGCCAAAAAAAAATAAAGGCAATTTTGGCCAAATGAATGTGTCCTCTTATTGCAAATAATAGTGGCAAATACAGCAGCCCACGCGGTCTCTACAGGACTTGAGCAATGACTTCAAATTGTAATATTGGTGTCAAAATCCAGCTCTGAGGACACCATTTTAAGAGCTAAAGTACTCACAGTATCTAAGTAATTTGTAAAAGCCAGCAAATTACTCTTCTCTGCACCCATAAAGCACTTCACACTCTCAAGAATCAAGTTCCAAATTCAGAGCAGAGTCCTACACTTTCAATTATTGCTGCAATTTTATTAAGAGGAAGCAAATGACCAAAACAGCACATTCCATTTTATCTGACAGTCTGGGATCACAGTTCAAGAAGTGAAATTATCTAGAATGGCTTCCCAACTCTGTGTTTTACTTCATACTTTTAATTTAAAAACTTTCCACTGTAGTTCTGAGGCAGGAAGCTACTGATCAGTGTTTTCCTGATAAACTGTAAAGGCTACATAGATTTAGCAAAATGATATTTCAGGGAACTTACTCAGCAGCTCTCTTCTTGGAGAGAGCTGCACACTGGTCTCCTGGAAGGGCTTGTTGCAGGGTAAGATTTTTGTCATAATTTGAGCCTCTGAGAAAAAACCCAGGTATCTGAATATTCCTACCTAACTTTACGTTAGAATTATACCCTTGGCAAAATTACTTTTGGCTGTTTTAAATTCTAGACCAAGACTCTCTCTGCTGTTGTATTTATTTTTAAAAAGAACAAGAACAAACCCACAATATTGGTGAAATCCAAGAGTAGTGCCTTTTATTTCATTTTGATCTGAAATCCGTTCTTACAGAAGGTATCTATAAAATTCAATTTGCAGACTGTAATTTTTAATTTGAAAGCAGCTTAAAAAATTTTACAGCAGATATAGAATTTTCTATTAGATTGCCTGGGTTTTTAAAGTTTTATGGATTCCTATTCATACTCTAGAGAAGACTGTTAGAGGCATGTTAAATGTTTTTTTACACAAATAACAGGATTGTAAAGATTCAGTTTAGGGGTGGCTTTGGATCCTTCAAAGATTTTGTCTTGCATATCACAGGCTACCCCCTTTCCAACACAAATTCTGATCCCATGGCAGGAAAACAAGAAAAAAAATGTAAGGGAAACCCTTTGTAGCACGAATTTGTTTATTTATTTGTTTCTTTATGGCTGCAGTGATGCTGATCAGGGTCAGCCGGGGTGAGTGGTGGCTGCACAGAGATACAAGGAGCTGAGCTGCTCCTGCTGTGGGAAGGAATTTGTTCTTACGGGAACTGCAGAGGGTGGAACCAAGCTTACACCTGAGGTGATCTGTGCTGGTGTAAGAGCTGAAATGGGAGAAAATGACCCTGGCATATTTGCAAACCAAACCACAAAACAAACAACAACAACAACAACAACAACACCCCCCCAACCCACAAACAAACAAAACAAATCAAGAAAAAACAAACAAACAAACCAAAACAAAACAAAACCAGAAACCAAACCAAACCAACAAACCAAAAACAAACACAAAAAAAAACCCAAACAAAAAAACCCCACTTCTTAGGGAACAAAACATCCAGGGGACATTCTCCTAGCAGTTATTTAATGGGGTCTCATTGCAGCTATGGTGCTGACAATCAGTTTCTAAAATGCAGACGGATTTGGAGAATAAACATGCTTTCCACACACAGAGCAGAGGGAACCCAAAGAAATAAAGTGCAACTTCCAGAAAATCTGCTCTTGGGTCATGTAAGCACATGTCCCTGTTATTCTGACTTTTTTTCCTCTTTGACTGGAGCAGCATTAATCCTTGCTAAGGCACTAAAGATTATCAGACAATGCTGCTGACCATTGCTATTGCTTCTGATGTGCAAGTGTCCACTTGGAAAATATTTAATCAGCGTAAGTTCTTTTTCTGCAGCCTAATTGTATTGGCAAAATAAGAAGGTTGCAGTATATCTACTCTAATCCCAGTCATTTTAAAAAACATCTGTCCTGCATGATTTTGGTAGTGTAACAGCTGGCCACATACAGTCCTCTAGAAATTAAAGCATTCCTCACCAAAATATCTCTTTGGGCACTGTGAAATCTATTAAAGGACAGCTCTTCCTAAAGTGAATCAGAGTATGAATTCCACAAGGAGACAGATGATTGTATTTTTCATTAAAAAATAAAAGGAGAAAAACCCTCAAACAGCAGAGTAGTCATCCCCCACCCTCCCAAATTCGGTGCCAGTTTTGCACAACTGAATACATGCATTACTAGCTTTTCAGGTAAAAAAAGAGTATATTGACAAAGGGTCTGATGAATGAAATAATAAATGCAAATTTCTCTTTATTTTAAGACAGTACTTCTGTCAAACATGAGACACATCCTTTGTGTAGGAGCACCAAGGTGCACCAGCTGAGGAATGGCACATTTAAACTCTGACATTTATGTATGCATCCCAAAATCTGTAGGTGTGGAGATGTGTCTGTTAGGGTCAGTTCTCAGTTATTCAGAATGCTGAATCTCTGGGTGTTTAAATAAATATTCTCAAGCCTGTTGAGCCTGATAATTAACCTAATCAAACTGTTTTCTGTGCTGTAGGAAACAGCAACTGGATAACAACACCCACCCAACAAGACCAGCTGCAGGTCAATTAACAGGTCTGCTGTCTCAATTAATGGGTCTGCTGTCCTTCAACTTTCACTGCCTAACTAATTGAAACAAAACAAAACAAAGTCTAATCAATGCTATCTGGGAGATAAAGTTTTAATGTTTTTGATTAAGTAATTTCTCACCAGAGATCTGAGTCCCTATTAACATTTTTTGCTGGTTTTATTCATTTTTCCCCCTTACCTACATCACAGTCCAAGAACAGCTAAGGCCCTCTCCATGGCCTGAACCTCAGTCAGTCATTTACAGTTCACAGGCTATTTTCCCTGTTTTACTGAGATGCTGCAAAGCATGAGGTGAAGTTTGCAAAAGCCCAGGGATGGGAAATCTGTGTGCTTGGCACTCTTTCAAAAAAACAAAGACCAAAAGTCTTTGGCAGTCGTCTGTGCTACCTAAAATTACCATAAATTACACATTTAATAATAAGTTATCATGTAGCAGCACATTCATTTTTGTTAAGAAGCAAATCTTTTCTGAAGGAAGCAGAATTACCTTGAGGTGCATCCAACTGTTTCACTGGGGAATAACAGATCTCTCCCTCGCTGGTACAAGGGCATTTGTCACATAATTACCGTGTTATTCTCAGAAAATTGGCACTCAGGAGCAGCACACAACCCAATAGGTGTTCATTTGGTTTTGCCTGCTTTCCCAATAGCAAGGAAAATATATCACAAATTGTCTAAATGCTCTGGCAGGGAGCAATGGCAGGACAGGTGTCTTAGAAGAGGTTTAGAAATGACAGGAGTTCTTTAAAAGAGAAAGAGGAAAGCTCAGTTTTTAATTATTTTGTGTAGCAAGCTGTTAAGTTTTTACAGGTGGAGTAGGGTATGAATAAACCTTAAATTTTTAAGCTACTGAAGTGATGGGTATAGATCCAAAGAAAACAATCTGACTTTTTTATTTGAGATCAATGTTAAATGGAATATGCAAAGAGAAGAAATTTAAAAAAAAAAATCTACCAAACTTTGGGCTGAGGGCTTATCTTTTGCAAAAATTCCAAGTATCCACAAACCCATGGCTCCCATCATACATCTGCTCAGCTTAAAACAGAGAATTAGTCAGCAATTTCAACCTGCCATGTCCTTTTCCGTTTCCCCATCACAACTGGCTCTAATTAACCTTCCAAAGAACCAGAATATATTAATTCAAGTGGAATGCCATGCTCAAACAACTCTGCTGTTTCTCTGTGAGTGCCTTAATTGCCTCTACAAGCCCTAATTGGGTGTTCAGACTGAGTATTCCAGGGAGAAACACCAACTTCCCCTTCCATTCAGGAGCACTATTTTCAGCAACACTTTGCAGCAGATTAGTGCATATATTTGTTCTAGTCATGATGAATATGCTTTCCTAATATTGGAAAGCCTTTTTTTTTTTTTTGGCCCTCTATTAATATTATCTAACTACATTTAGAAGCAGGATATCCAGCTCTCATGTTTCTTATATCTTCCAAATGAATAAATGGCCACTGGGCCATGGTGTCTCTTTATAAGGAGTGGATTAATTTGGGAAGGAAGGAGGTGAGGATACACTTTCTAATATATATGGTTGGTTTTGTTGTTTGTTTGGTTTTTTTTCCTGGGATTGAGCAAATGAAAAGCTAAAATCCCATTACTAGAACTGATTCACTCCCTCTTTTCTTTTGAAGGCACAAGTTTTGATGAAGCTGCAACACCTTCCACTCTGATCAATTTTTTTCATCCTACAAGAAGTACCAGGGAGGGCAGAAGCAAATCTCCAGACTCATCTCCACACTCTGAAGAGGGAACACAATCCCTGTTTCTCCTGCCTCATGCTGGAATGACCCTTTCCAGACAGCCCTGCTCAGAGCACAGCTGTGTCCAGGGGAAAGGGGATGTGGATTTTGTCTTTCTCACTTTCCATCTTAAATTGGCAGTAAATTGCATCAATTTCTGCAGGCTGAGTCTGCTTTGCCCACAACAGCCACTATTCCCACTTTGTTGATTTCCCTCATTCTGCCTTTCTTTTCATTTTTCCTTCCAATTTTTGGATAGGCAACCTCCCCCCAACCCCCTTTTTATTTTCCTCTAATTTTACACCTCTCTGCTGATTGTTCCTTTTGTTCAATCCACTTCATCCACACCTTCTAAACCAAACTTTTAGTGGAGTAAAATCCTAAAATCAAAGTCATTGACCTGAACTAACCCAACAGCCATCCATGCTTCGAGCAGGGTATTAAATCAGTTAACCTCCAGAGATGTCTTCTCAATTATTCTGTAAGATACACATATATACATAATTAAGTATATCCAGAATTCTTGTTTGACTAGAGCATGTGCTCCACCTCACACAGCAAAATAAATGTAGGTTCACAGCATTCTGTGAACACATATTCATTCTGCTGGCCCAGAGAACGACCTTGAATTGTTAACCTCGGCCTCTGCTGCCCACCCCCAAGCAATCTGCTCTTATTCAGGATTATCAAAAGCAGTAATGGCCTTTGTTCCTGCAAGGATTTATTGTTTTTGCAAGTATAACTTGTGCAGCATTGAGACAGACAGGGTAAAACAAGGCTCTAACAAAGGAGCAATGCTAATGGGGTCTGGTTATCAATGTCAAGCTTCAAAAAAGGAATTTCAGTGCTGGAAAGATGAAAATCTGAACAACTGGGACTAAATAGAGTTTCTCATTAGACCAGGAAAAAGTTAAAAGATGTGAAAACTTTGTTGTAATGGGTATGCTCTCTGCTGTTTGTTGCTGCATGTTTTTTAGGAGAGTGGAAAACTAATTGCTTACTAATATAAATAAGCACTGTGGCATGTTTGAGAATTCACTGAGGTTTTACCCAAAAGCTGGAGAGAAAAAGCACTGTGCCTTGAGGACAGAGGGTGACAGGGGGAGCCTGCCCCAATGACAAAGGCTCCAATGCTGCCGTCAGCTGATGTCTTGCTCCACGTGCCTTTGGAGTCAAATTCAGACAAAACCAGTAAGATTAATTCTAGCAAGCACAGTTCATTACCCCTCACAGACAACAGCTTCAGCAGAGTTTAATAACTTGCTTCTAACTGTTTAATTGTGATGCCCGCAATAATAATTATTGATTGTGTCCAAAAAAATTACATTTTGTATAAGACGGCTGCAGAACACACACAGAGTAACCGAGTGCCAGCTGATACTTTGCCAATTTGATTTATTAAGATTATGTATACACAAGTGGCAGCAAATGTGCTGGCTGCCTTCCTGCTCTGCCTATTCTGTCCTGGTCCCTCCCCTTCAATGCTAATCAGAGAGCAAAGCATAACAAGGAGATAATTACACATTGCTGCTGTTTGTGCCAAGAGAATTTATGTAAATATTTTTAATACATTCAGTTATTTTGCTCTTGCTACAGGTTGCATTTTAAGGCAGGAGTTTGGGCAGACACCCCTCTTAGGCTTTGCTGTTTGATGATTTTCAGGCCATGTTTGAAATTATAATAAAAATTGCAATGATTTCTCCTTTAGCTGCATGAACTGCACAGGAAAATTTCCTCTGAAGGCAGAAAAGTTGCAAAGATACTCTAGCTAAAGGAACTTTTAACATGGAGTGTCTTAAAGTGAACAAGGATATTCATTTTTTTCAGGGAAGAATTTGCTCACTTATTTTGTTATTTAAGCCAAGGTATTGATGATTATGATGATGATCTAAATGTCCATCTGAAAATTGATTTTTTTCGTCTTTCATTCAGAAGAGCTCACAAAATTTAAAAAAAATGCCAAATCCTTTCAAAGTGAGTGCTCTGAGAAACTGTCAGAAAATTAGCATGTAACATTGAATATATGGATAAATATGACAATGAGTTTAGCTGGTATAATGTTCATTTGGAAAAGAAGCAATTAAAAAAAAAGCATTAACAGTATGCTAAAGTCTCACGCTATTACTAGAGAAATTTGTTTCCTTTCTTCCTCATTTAAACATTAAAAATAATTTAGGAAGAAAATTAGATTCCAACTTCTAGCTTTTAGATTATGATGAAGTAACTGAAAAAAATAATTTTCAGAATAATTCATTTCAACTTGTGTCTTCCATGAACACCACAGCCCCTTGGAAGCAGACCTTTATAGAAAGTCATTAGAGTGTTGTTATTTCAATGGACAATGTTTTTAATGAACCAATGACAACTTGCTGATAACAATTAGATGAGATGAAATTAAACCATTCCCACTCTCAAAAAGAGCAATGCTGCTCCTGACAACAGAGACTTCATCCTTGTGTTCCCTAATCTGCTGCCTGGCTGGAATTACTTTCACTGCACGTTGAAATTTAGTATGAAACGTCCATCAATAACAGTGTGCAAATAAAAATCATGAAAGCAAACTGATTTAATGTCAAACTAATGAGACTGGAAGCTCTGCTTAAGGAATTACATTTTAGCCTTTCTCAAATAAAGTGCTTAGAGGGGAGAGGGCTTCCTGGAATTTACTGGAGTAGGAGATTTCAGTGGTTAATGAGAGGATCAAGACTAAATGTCAAACTAAATAATGTCATAAACTCTTCATTTCTGATGCTTGCCAATCCAGTCATCACTTTCTCATACCCTGTTATAACAGGTTCGTTGGCCATATCTGAACTTCCAGATAAACAGGAAAACCTCATTTATCAAGGCTCAGCCACTAATCTGAAATCCCAGCACACCAAGAAGAGCCCAGTGCTGTACTTAACAGCAAAGCAACTTCACAATGTTCTGAGGAAAACCACATTTCTAAATCCACAGGTTCTTAACAGGTTCTTATGGAAAACCTAAGGAGTATTTGCAAAAGACTGACACAAGTCCGTGATACTTTTGGCTTTTTTGTTAACTGGAGAAAACCTGTAATTTTTGGAAATTTGACAGCCCTTGATGTGAACGATTATCCAGCAACCAAATAGTGCCCTCCAAAAGTTCTCACAAGTGTTTGGATCAAATGCAGAGAACCTCTAGAGGGAAGCAGCAGCACAAGCAAGGCCACAGCATGAGCAGCATTTTTGGACGAAGAGCTGACTCCTGTGTAGAAGAGCAGCAGTAGACCTCTCCATCAGTGAGATCCCAATGGGAATTCCAGGAATTAAGGGGTGTTCAGCTCTCAGGCTGTGGCTGACTTCCCCAGAAATGAGTGACTCCACACGGTCAACACCTCAGCTGCAAAAAAATGGGCAAACATTTCAACATAAACCACCTTAGAACTCTGCATTACTGAATTCCTACAGCTGCAATTCTATTTCTCAATATTTTTTAAGGCTTTCTCATTTATGCTTCAGATTTCCTCCAACTGAAGATACTCCGCAGAATATTTTTAAGGATTAACCCAGGATAGGCTGGCCTTTAGAAATGAACATTTTCAAGATGATCAGTATAGGAGGGAGATGATGAAGAAGAAAGGAAGGAAAACTGAAACTTTCAGATTACCTTTAAAAACATGAAGGAAATACGAAAGGATTAAAAAAAAAAAAAAAAAGATATTACAAAATGCTGAGGTTTGCCCTCTCATGTTTCAGCAAGGGATACTAAATACCATCATGGGAGCAATCAATTTGCAGCAGCTGTGGACAGCCTTAAGGGCTTGAACAGCTTAATTGGAGAAATGTTTTAGAAGTTAAAAGGCCAGAATCATGTCAAGTACATGAAGCAAAAACTCACAGATGCTTCTAAATGTATTCGTTATACAGTATTACAAAGAAGAGAATTCACATAAGAAAGAATGTTCAAAAAGGATAATTAAAAGCTAGTCTTGTCGATGAATTCTAATCAAATACCAAAAATATTAATATACAGATTCAAATTCTACTTAATCAATCCTAATAAGTTCTATTAGTATTTTTAAAGAATTATCTGTAATAATAATTTAATACATGGAAGTGAAGTTTTTAAGGTACTTAAAAACATAATAATCACTTAATTAAAGCCAGGGTTGAAATTTAACAATTCAATTAAACTACTCAGCCCCTAATTTAGTTTTTTTTCCTTTATGTTGAATTTAGTGCTCATGCAGGGAGGTCCAACTTTCACAGAAGTTGAAGCCTCTGGCTTTTCAGAGCTAGAATGGGTATTTATCCTTTGGTTTAGTTGCACTGTAAGGGGCCTTTAAGGGTTCCTGCTTGCCAAGTAACTTCAGGATGAAAACAGCACAGGAGAAAAATAATGTGCAGCTAAGCAGCAGCAATTCCAGTGCTCACGATCACCTCTGTTCATTAAATGTGTGTTTTACCTTTCCCACCATCATCCCTCAGCGCTGCTGCTGAGGAAGGACAAAAATGTTCATTACAAGCCCATCACTCCCAAGTAGAAGAGATTCCTCAGTTACTGCTCTCTCCAGTGAACTATGATCTGAAGTGTGGGTAAAATATTAATTCAAAGAAAATGTTACTGTGCTGTAACTCCTGTAAGCATAGTGAAGGTAACGGAGGTCATGAAATTATTAGGGTTCCCTTTTTATACCTGAGCTCAAATAACTTCAATGTATTGTTCTAGATTTACCATGCAAGAATCTGACAGAAAAAGACAAAAAACCCCCCAAAACAAACAAAAAAAACCAAACCCGCCCCCCCCCAAAAAAAAAACTAAGCAGCCAAGCAACCAAAGAAACAAACAAAAATTTTCTTTCTTTTTTTTTTTTTTTTCCTTTGGTAGTATAAATTTACAAATTTAGCATCATACAAAGAACAGCAGTTGAGCAACCATGACCTAAGTCAGCATATATGCATAAATATTAGCAAGAAACTTTCTGAATAAGAGTATTTATTACACAAAAGACCAGGTTTGCACAGTAATTTTAGGTAGTTTTGATTGAAAACATTATCAAGAAGCTCAGTTCAAAGTGGTGCAAACTGTGATATCCTCATGGCTCTGTTTACAGTTCCTCAATACAATGCCAAGCACTCTGCTATTACACAGGATTATTTTTTCAGTAATTACTCAAATGTTGGCTTCTCTGTGCTGAGTCATCCTCGAGGGACCCTTCTGCACCACTGAGGCTCCTTTACCAGCTCCAAACCATCAGGAAATCACAGGAAATCACCCCAAATCCTGACACCTTCTTGGCTGCTCTCTACAGAGCTAAGAACTCTTGCCACACATTTTTGTGTAAAAATCAGCCTGTCATGGTGATAAAAACCCAACATCAAAGAAACAATCCCAGTCACTGTGAAAGAGAAACTGTATCTTTTTAACTACTCAGGTCAATAAATGTTTTACATAATGATATCTCCAATTCAGGAGCCTGTTCCTACTCAGAAAATATAACTTTAGTCTGGATTTAAGTATCTGCCTAAGTTCTGTTTTCCCATTGTACCAATCCCTAGTTAAGGTAAATCACTTTTATCATATTCCAATCCATTTGCCAATTTATCTAGTCCTTAAAATGGCCAGTAATCAAAAGCTTTAGTTTTTCTTTTATGTTGCACAACAAATAGCTTTGAAGCTATTTGGTTATAAAAATTATGACAGTGCTGAAGCTATGACATGCCAGTCCTCCACAACAAGAAACTAGAGCAAAAGGATGAGTTTGCCTTCTAATGGAACTATTTATTGGGAAAGGAAATTGCAGGAAGCCCGAAACATTGAACTAATTTTCCGTGGACTGGATTCTGGTAAAGAGGGCTTGAAAAGAGCTTTCACCTCATGTCAGTAATTATTTGGGCAAATACAGAGCTGAATATTGGGTAAATGTCCAAGTGTTTGCTTGTTTAAGGAAAGATCTAATTAATCATTTAAAAACACAAAAGTCCTGTTGTGTCTAGCTGCCTGCAGACCCAGCCTTTGTCAGAGATACAATCTCATTTTTAACTGTGTGTTCTGTCTGCTGTCCTAGGGATAAATAAGTTAAACTCAATCACCGGCTACAGCTTTATACCTACACTCAGTCCAAAGCTGAAAGATGTAGGGTGGGAGACAGCATCACCTCTCCAGTATTTAGGACAACTGGGGATGTTTCTTTAAATCCTTATTAATAAATATATAGAAGATGTACAAAGCACTCTAGAAATTACATGCTACTCTGAGTTTCTCTCCTTTAAATTTCTCCTAAGTAATTATTTTAACTGAAAGATAAAGTATCTCCACTATAGGGCTCAAACTAACCAGTATTTCCATGGTGTATGTAACACCATGCACTGTTACAATCTCCCCATGGCTAGTTCCAGTACAAGTCTGAAAGCTCTTTAGAAATAGTCCTGAAAGTTGTTGTTGTTGTTTTGTTTTGGTTTTTTTCCCTGAAGAACACTTTTTTTTTTTCCACATCTCATTCCAAGGAGCCTTGAGCATCTCTAGCTTTAGGGGGTTTTCTGCATCTAGCTTTCTCCTTGCTAAGAGATGCTACAAAATATGCAACCTCAGAACTCCAAGATGCACTCACTTTTTTATCTTCTGCTCATAAAATCAGAAAAAAAAAAAACCAAACCAAAACCAAAACAACAAACACTCTGCCTTTTTGCTTTAGAGATATAACTGGAAACAAGTGGTTGTGTTTGCAATACCCATCATTCTGTATTCAGACTAATTGGTCCTGGTTGACAGAAGGTTGGACATGAGTCAGCAGTGCCCTGGTGTGGGAAATACTGAAGGTAAGGAGGCTTTCAGAAGCTGTGAAAGCAGCCCCAGAAACAGAAAGAGCAGAGAACTTAGAGCTGGCTACAGCTGCAAAGCCTGAAACTAGAAAGGATAAAATAATACAGCAAGCAAGGACATGAAACAATAATCTGACTTTTAGGTTCGGCCAGGATAGACCTTAAGGCTGCAGAAAAATATACCCAGCAAGATAGTAAAAGGTTTTCAGGTTAATAATGGAATATTGTGTATTGTTAATAGAAAGCAAACAAGCAAGCACTGTTTGAAGCAGGTGTCCCTGTGCTCTCAGTGACTGGCTGGAACAATTGTCTGTAAGCTTTAGCAATGTGCTATTGGCTGGGAAACTTTTAAAATGCCCTGTGACAAAGAGACCCTTGGCTGCTGCTGGCAGATGTGAGCTGTGGCCACCTCTCAGTTGTCTCAAACCCTGGTGTGAGGCTGATGCTGCAATAAAAGTTCAGGAGAGTCTCCGAGTGCCCCATCCCATTCATGCACAAACCTCCAACACACCCCGGCAGCTAGGAGGGACATCCCTGTCCTGGGGTGAATCAGGCCCAGAGAGGGGATTGTCCTACTCTACTCTGCATCGAGACAGCCTCACCTCAACTGCTGAGACAGTTTTGGGCAGTAGAAAAGATATTAAAGTATTAGAGAGTCTCCAATGAAGTGATACAAGAATGGTGAAAGGGCCGTGAGGGGAAGCGAGTGTGAGCAGCTGAGGGTGCTGGGCTTGTTCAGCTGGAGGAGACAGAGGGAAGACTCACCACAATTCCAGCTCCCTCATGATGGTGAGAGGAGGGGCAAACATCCATCTCTGCTCTCTGGGACCAGGGACAGGACCTGAGGGAACAGCCTGAAGTTGTGTCAGAGGAGGTTTAGGTTGGATAATAGAAGGTTCTTCCCCCAGAGAGTGGGGGGGTGCTGAACAGGCACCCCAGGGAGTGGTCACAACACCAAACCTGCCAGAGCTCCAGGAGTGTTTGGGCAACACTCCCAGCGATGCACAGGCTGGGATTGTTGGAGTGCCTGTGCAGGGCCAGGAGCTGGACTCAATGATCCTGATGGGTCCCTTCCGTCTCAGAATATCCTGTGGTCCCTCTGTAGCCTTGACTGAGTCTGTCTCTTTGTCACCTCTTCAGGCACTCAGCCCCTGTGCCCATTCCCTGGGGGTAGTCCCAGGTTTGGAGCCCCAGATGTACAGCCCCAGATGTGCAGTTCCTGCTGCTGCAGTGCAGAGCATGGCTGTGACCACCCTTGGGACCATTTGCCCTCTTCACTCCCAGCACAGGGGAATTTCTCTGGTGGGCAGCACTGCCAGAACCGATCGTTTTCATTTACTGGCTCCTGGTTTATTTACGTATTTTCAAATGTGTTGCATCGTTTTCATTTTCTACCCTCAATACACACAGGAGGAAATTTGAGTCCAAAACCTCGTATCAAAATAACCTTTCAGGTACTTCGTAGGTAGATGGAATATTCTGAGATGGAAGTCCATTATTTTTCCATTTAGGCATTACAATATCCTGTAGCTTTACTCCCATTTTCCCTGCCTAATTTGCCATCTCTTAGATGCCAAGAATGTGAAGAAATCTCTGAGGGGTGTATCTCTCATCAGCAGGAAAGGAACATTGGAATAATGACTTTCAGGCATTGGTGGCAAGCATTGTATTCTCAGAAGCATAAAACCAGAAATGGAAAAACTCCTAATAGGTCACCTAATCTATCTTTCTGCACAAACTGCGTTCTGCATAGTTGAAGTAGCTTCAACTTTGTTAAGAAGTTGTCTGCTTGGGATTCCATATGCAGATTTCTCTCCAGCAATGCAGTCATACTGCTCTTCCCCATGTCCCCTTTCAATCTCAAGGAGGAGCTAAAATTCAGAATATAGAAGGATAAAGGATGAGACACTCAGAGAGCTGTTACATTAAAACCACTAACTTAGCCTGACATAACCCAGAGTTTTGGGCTCTGCATTAACAGGGGAAAAAATTAGACTGGCATAATGTTTCTGTGGCAATAATTACTTTCTAAATGTACTGGAATAAATTTAATCTTAATGAAAATCCATCTGATGCCAAAGCAGTGTCTGCTGCCTTTCCAATACACCTCTCTTACACTCATATCAGGAGGAAAAGATCTTAAAATTCCTGAATAATGAACTTTCTTACACAGTTAGATGAGAACCAATATATAAAGACACACTTTTGCAGTCCCCGTCAGAAAAAAAAATAAAATCTGTTTGCAAAAGCTAATAGGTTCTGTATTTGCTCTTGGCTTAGTTCGGCAACTTTTCAGTTATACCAACATTTTGTTTGTGCTACTGTCGTAAGTAGGAGTTCAGATCATTAAATGGCCTCTGAACTGGGCATATGTTTAATCAATTTTCACTATTCAATCCCTTCCACCAGCAGAAACTGTGACAGAATACCTACCCACACCCATCTGGTGCCATCAAACATCTCCAGACCGCAGATCATCAGAAGGTGTTAGCACTGTCAGAGGCTTTAGGCCATGCTAAAAAAGAGTTTCTTTTTCCCACGTGCCTTGAGGATGAGGGAGCAAAGGGAAGGTGAAGGAACTAAAAGGCTGATCTTTCATTCAAGAGCTGCTGGGTGGATCTGGAGAAAACAGGCACCCCATGTGCTGAG
Source organism: Phylloscopus trochilus trochilus (assembly GCA_016584745.2). Taxonomy (NCBI): domain Eukaryota; kingdom Metazoa; phylum Chordata; class Aves; order Passeriformes; family Phylloscopidae; genus Phylloscopus; species Phylloscopus trochilus. Next base: position 28,127,098 of record WQNJ02000015.1, read on the forward strand.
CTGAGCACCAAACAGTCACAGATGGATGGGAAGCTGACCTTCCAGACCATCATTCAGCAGAGCTGAATTAGCACAGAACTAAAAATAACCAGCTATTAGTATTGCAACAGAAGCAGCGATTCTGTCATACTGCAAGGCAAGACAATCAGATTTTATTATTTGTGTGTAATCACAGTTGCTATGGGGTAGACAGGAGTGAAGAAAGAGACAAATAAATTATAACCTTTTTGCAGAAATAAAATCAAAGCAGTTTTGTGGAAGCATTTAAAGCAATAAAAGCTCTTCCCTAATGGGGCTTCTTGCAGTCTTTTGACAACAAGGGAATTTTTTCCCAGATCACATAAAAGAAAAAAAAATGAGAAAAAAAAAGTTTCTGTCATTGCTTAAGTCACTAGTTTTCTTCTGGAAATGTGTTTACAGTTTGAGGCTCACCAGGGAGGCATGTTTTGCATGTAAATAGCAGGTGGTTATGGAGAGTTCCTTTGACAGCTAATGTCTTGAGCTGCCTTGACATCGTTGGTCTAATAGAGTGGCTCTCTAGCAAGTGAACTTCCTGATGAAAAGCAACCAAATTAAGTGGAGTTTTTCATCTCTGTTCCTAGCTGGCTACACTGTGATGATTCAAGGGGGGATGAAGAAATGATTAAAAAGAGATTGCACTCTGGCTCCGGTGGCAACTGACATAAATGAACTTGAAAAGACAAATAAGACTACACTAATTTTAAAGCCACGGTGGCTCTTCTCCATCTGCATCACTGGAAATTGCATTGTTGAAGGCAGAAGTGGTCTGATTTGCCCAGAAAAAAAAGAGCAAGCTCATGCTGTGACAAAGGGGGAATGTCAAATGCACCCTAGAGAGAGAGGTAATTAAAGACTTTGTCTTATTTATTCTTCCTTGTAGAGAATTAATAGCTACAGCGTTCATAATGTCTCCTGGCTCCTGTACTTAGGCTTAATTCACATTTTCTTTCTATTTCCTAAATTATAATCTCAAAATTACATTGCTGATCCCAGGAAGGTACATGAGTCTCTGTGCCAAAGAGCTGAGGAGTCCATCATTTTTCCATGCTGCACTCGTGGACTCCTCCTTTGCAGAAAATGACCATGTGCATCTTCTCTTGGAGAAACCTGTGACTTACTAATCCTGCTTGGGCAGGAATGCAGCACGCTCATCAGGAAGATGCATTCAAGAAGGGTTACAGACCCCCTGATCTACAGGGAGTAGATCTGTACAAAGGTCTGTACAGCTCTATGCAGGGAATTTGCAAACATAAAGGCATTTGTTTATGTCTGTCTCATATTTGCTGATTAGTACAAGGGGTTTCCAGGCAGTTCAGCCTTCACAGTCCAGCTACAAACCCATTCTGGTCCTTCTGACTGGATCTTTGTACCTGCGTGGTTTTACCACAACAAATCACATTCTTCATCAGCACTCAAAGTGGGTTTCCTGCTAGAGATGCACAAGACACACTTCAAACTAAAAGTATTTCCTTTCCAATATCCCATCTCTCCCTGCCTCTGACAATGGGAAGACATTCCCTGTGTCCTGCCGCTCCATCCCTTGTCCCAAGTCCCTCTCCACCTCCTCTGGAACCCCTTTGGCCACTGGAAGGGGCTCTGAGCTCTGCTTGGAGCCTCCTCTTGTCCAGGTAAAATTCCCAGCTCTCCCAGCTTCCATCCTAATGCATTCAACTGCTCCATGTGTAACTTTAAACCCAGTAGAGTCCCACTTATGAATAACAATCCAATAAAAAAAATAAGCTCTGCTTTACAGAGCATGGGTTACAACACCACCAAGAAGGATACAAGGAAAAATCAGGCTGCAATACCTTAAATGTATTTTGTTAGTGTTTTGGTTGGTTGGTTAGTTGGTTTTGTTTGTTTTTGGTTGGTTGGTTGGTTGGTGTTTTTTGTTGTTGTTGTTGTTGTTGTTGTTGTTGTTGTTGTTGTTGTTGGTTTGGTTTGGTTTGGTTTTTTTTGTTATTTTTCACAAAATCTGTTGCCATTTACTAATAGTGATTTAACTGGATGCAGCAATTTCTCTGTGTGGGCTCCATGACAGTGAGAGGATGTTGTTAACAAAATGTGAATGAAGCTGTTGGCCCACGAGGCCTGAAGCCAGCAGACCTTTAGCTGTGCTGGTTGTAACCTTCTGCACAGACCTGGGAAGGATCCCTTTTATTCTTTTATTACTACATGTGTGTGCAGCAGTCACACAGTAGGACTCCCAGTGCCAACTGGGGGTTTCCACTGCTCCGAGATAAATAAAATATGTGATTAATAATACACGCTAGAGCAGCATCAGTACTTCATAAGAAAATGGAAAATACACTCCTGGAGAATAAGCATGTACTTTACAATAATCCTACTTAGCATTCCTCTTTTCTTCTCACTTATAAACAGCAACAGGACAAAAGATGGCAATTTTAATTGTAAAGCTGTCTAATGATTTTATAAAGGGAGCCATCCTCCTGCTGTACATCACAGCATAATGAATTCCTTTTGAAATGGGAGAGGAAAGGAATAATCCCAGCAGCTCTAACAGATAAGATGAAATGCCATCCTAATGCAGTCTGCATCTTGTTCCCACCATAATAAGTAGCTATCCTCTGTTTAGTAAATTGAACACTGCATTGTTCCCAATAACCGGAATGAGCGTGGACAGGGAAGAATCTGCTTACATGGGAATAATATTTATGTAATTATTAATGAAGTTGTTTATTGTTCACATTGTCTGTGCCTCCTATAAATGCCTATATTGGACATTCAGCAGAACCAAACCATTAGCCTGATTTGAATGGTGGGGAGGGATCAAAGAGATCAGAAGATAGTTTCAGCAGATTTCTGAGTTTTACTTTAATTCATGGGAGTCCAACCTACAAACCTCAGGTGATTCGACAGACTGCAAGTCTCTTATGTATCTGTATCTGACTTCATAAATCCTTCATGGGTTTCTGCCCTAAAGTTTGGGACTCATACTTTAGTAACTGCCTCTGGATGAAAGTTATTTGTAGCTGTCAGTATTTGAAAAGCAGGTTCAGTATGAAAAAGCAAATAAGGCTTTAGTTCCAAGCTCCAAGCAAGTGCTTTATGAGCCTACATTTCTACTTTTCTAGGATAAGTTTTAACGGTTTGGACAACCCTTTTTTACTATTGAGATTTCCCCTACAAGCCTAAAGGAACTCAGAGTTCTGAAAAAGATTTTATCCCTGTTGGACCCATCCAAGAGCAGGTGTTTGCAGAGACAAACCCCAGCCTTTTCCAAATGACCTGGCACTGGAACTCTGTTTTAGTCACTTGGAGTACACCAGTTCAGAATATGTAGGTTAGAATAGCACAGCACTAAAAACTCACAATAACAAACTCTCTTTTCCGCTTCACAAAATTTCCCAAATTTTGCTCCAAGCAGCCACCTTTAAGTTCTCTTGTGAAATTGATGCTTTGGGAAGGTTGACCTAAAACAGAGACTGGACAGAGCCAGAGAATAAAGTAGATATTTATTGAAAGGCCTTTAGGATACGCCTTGGGCAGGACAAGAGCCTGACCAGGGCTACACCCAAGGTGGACCCAAAATGGTCACAAAATGGACAAATGGTCAGGAGGTCTCACACTTTGATCAGTTTTGGTCCATTTATATATTGGGATTTAATTGTCCAATTACAGCTCCAGGCTGTGAGGTCCCATCCTTGTTCCTTCCTCCAGCCACCCTTGTTTGTGCTTTTGGGCTGAAAGTTGTCCTTGGTGTGCAGCAGGAACAGGATTTGTTTTGTGTCTTTGCTCTGTGCAGAGCTGAGTGACACTGAATGTGAGGCTGAGAGCTGCACCCCTGGGCAGCACAGAACCTGAAAAACAGGAAAGATAAAACTTAAGGCATCAGAACAAGCAGTGCCAGTTTAGTGGCCCTGTGCCGTGTCCCAGAGCCTGGCCAGGACACGGAGTTCACAGCAAGCTGCAAACCCACCCCTGATGAGGGATAAATCACCTGTGCTCAGCGCTTTGCTCCCTGGACCAAGATCCCTCTTGGCACCTGAAGAAAAGTGTTCCCAGTCCCTGTTCAGCTCCATTTGCTGCTGCAGCCACTGGGGCCTTCACTTGATGTGGCTGAGGGACCACAGAGAGTGATTAAGCAGCAAAACTCAGAGGTTAAAAGTCCGGAATCCACGTGGCAAAACTTCGCATTTGTGATGCTCACATTTTACTCGTTTGTTAGTTTGTTCATTAATTTTCACCTCATTTATATTATTTTATAAACCAATATACTGGTTTATAAACTACTGGTTTGTAGTATGATAAAAGAGTCGTAACTAATACACCTCCCTGATTTTAATGTTAAATTTCTATTATTTCAAAAGCACACACTTTGTTAAAATCATCCTTCACTGGCTATTTTAATTTTTAAAAATTCTAGTTTTAATTGCAAAAGTTACAATGTGACAGAATTATCTTTGTATTTTCCTTACTTTCAAGGCAAAAATTATTTGTGTGTTACTGGATAAACCAACACAACTTCCATTTAGATCTCAAACAATAGATAATTCAATGTTTGAAATTCTTTCAAGAGGAACAACCCCAAGCAAATAATATATTTTTCACCTTTAAATTTATTTTCAATATTTTGAGGCTTTATTTGCTCTCTCCACATGATTCCTTCTGTTTCCTATTTTCTGCTGCTCCTTTTCCTGACATGTAATTTCCTACTTGCTTTTATTCACGCATTCTACTGTTTTTTCATTATCTTTTTCTATTATCTCATCTTCCTTTCTGTTTGTCAATTTTATGCAGGGTTTCGTGGGGTTTTTTTTGTTTTGTTTTGGTTTGGTTTTTCTTTTAGTGTGGCTTAGTGTTTTGACATGCCTTTATTGTTGCATTTATTTTTATTTACTTTTTTGCTTTCACTGTTCTATAGATGAGACATTATGCCAAGCCAAATCCCTTTTCAAATTTTCTTTGAATAAAAGATGAGCTGCTCTGGAATCATTCCAGATGGAGCTGCCAAAATGAACTGGTCCAGCACAGCTTTCTTCGGATTATATTCCATGATAGCTTCACTACCACTGTAGCTGTGAGAGTAATGCAAAAACTTTCACAATGAATCTTTTTGTCATTTTTGGTACCTTTGATTACTTTAGTCCATTGAATTTCAAACTCAAAACTAAGTAGAAAAAAAAAACAACTTTCTTGTTCTGACTTTTGACAAATACCTACTGATGGAGAACTTCAAAACCCAGTTTTTGTGTGAAAAGCTAAACTGAAGATGACTGAATTCTTGCTGCTCTTGTCCATTGGTATTCTCTCCTGTCTATTATTTTGGGTTCTTTTAGGTGTTGGCTTTTTGCTTGTTTATTGCCTCTTAGTTTAGTTTGTTTGTGTTTGTTTCCTTATTTTCTTTGTAGCCTTTTTGCTGCCAACTCATAGAACTTGAATATTTTTGTATTTCTTCCATCAAGACTGTTGAAAATGGGCCAACAGAGTTTTAATTCAATGCTCTTCTCACCTTACCCACTGCCCAGTACAACAGCTGATATACTGAACACTCCTGACTCTACTCATTAGAAACATCAATGAAAAAGTAATATGCTACAGGATAAATGCAGTAATTTAACATATTTCTTTCTAAAAGCCAAGCACTTGAAGGATAGGTTGAGGGCTTTCCTGCTTAGATAATTTGACTTGTGAGACTATCACCTCCTGTGATATTACTGATATAAAATGATCTAACAGATTTATATGATTTTTTTTTTTTAGTGACTTTGGCCATTATTGACATTCTTCAATTATCATTGACCTTTCTGTTCTAGGACAAATACCATTCCCTGGAATAGCCACTTAGAAGAAAATCTAATGTGCTGTGCCTGAACATGTCATTTTTATGCTACTTTAAAGAAGAAACGCTGCTTAACCAGCTGATTGCAGAAACTCTGTGTTTTCTAATGACAGCTCCTCTCTCCAGGAAACCTGCAGAAAATTAGCACTGCACGTGGGATGGGGTAATTCCACTGTTTCCTGGTAGACTGTAAAAGATGGATGTTCCTGGCATCTAGAAACCCTTTCACTTTGTCTCCCAAAAGCTGTAAGCTCGTTAGCATCTCATCATATTTCTGAATGCAAAACCCTGCAGCATGCACTGGGCATCTGGGAAAAGCTGTAAAGGCAGATTAATCACTGCCTTTTCCTGATGGGGTGAGAGCACAGGAAAGATCTCTCCACTCCTGGCAGCTTCATTTTTATTCTGTTCTACTTAATCTTTAATCCCTTTGTCTGTTCTAAATAATGTTAACAAGATGCCCAGTTTCCCATGCAGGACACTTTCCAGGAGGAGGTGAATTTTGCAAAAGAGAGGAGGTGAGTTTTGCCTGGGTCCTGCTGTATCTGCAGTGATTTTTTGCCCTCTACCTGTCAGGTAAGGGCCTTCGTTGGTGTCACCAGCTTGGGTACTTGTTGCCTTTCCTCAAGGAATACAGGGGACCTTTATTGAACGCAGGGACCTCCCTGTCCCAACCAGAACAGAGCTCCTGGGTGGGCTTTTATCTGTTCACCTTCCACTGCAAATGCCACAAGACTCAGAGTGTTTCATTAATGAGGAGCATAAGGCAGAGCCACTGCAGAGGGGTGAAGGCATATGTAATAACAGCAAATAAAATTCTCCCTTTACTTATGTTTTCAAGGTTTTTAAATGATATATTTGCTACTAGCATCAGCTTTTTAGTGACCTTTCAAACCACATCATAGGTTATTAATGAAAAACTGTTTGAAATGAGAAGGAGGAAGAAATTTCGTCTACTCGATCCTGTCCACTGAGTTTTGGATCCATTTCTGTATCATGTGCATACAGTTTTCAGAGGAACATATTCCCTGTTCAATTTCTGTGACTACAGGCTGAAAGCAGGTTAATATCTTTCATCTCAATACAGAATTTTCATCACCAAATTACCCCTAGATGACATTAAGAAATTGTGAACTGGTTTCTGCTATAAAAGTCACACTTATTGTCAAATGTAACTGATAGGAACTGTGCATTAGAAGAAAAAAACTGGCTACAAGTTCTTTCCAAGCCTCCATTATCATTTAAAACACATTCTACAATTCATGTAAATATGTCTTTAAAGTATGTTTATCCAAGAGTGGACAAAACCCACTCAAATATAGTTAGCTCTGGGCTGTGCCAAGTCACGTTTCTGGGATGGGTTTAAGCAGAGAAGTGTCAGAAAACAATAACAATAACAGTTCATGAAAGTAAACTGAGACCACAGGGGGTTCACATACAGTGGAATCATATGGACCTGCACTTTGAGAAGCAAAGACCTGAAATCTGTAAACTTTAGTAAAATTTCTTGAGAAATATTAAACAAGACAGATCTCCAAATGTTATTTATCTACTTCTTGCTTCCAAATGGCAATCACATAATTACTAAAAATGCAAGGAAAGCCTGATAGAGAAATAAGAATATTAAATGATCTGGAGGAAACACTAGACAGCCAATAGCCCTATCTAATTTATGCTAAATAAAATTTTACCAAATCGCTGCTTCCTTCCAGTCAAAACAGTTCACAAAATTATCTCTTGGAGAAAGAAAAGACCCTCTCATTTTTTGACATGTTTATCTTTAAGACTTCAGCCTTAAATTCAGAAGACTTTAATTAAGCATCCGGAATTAGACTGAGCGGAACCTATAGCCCAGTTCCTCCCACACACTCCTCCTCCTTAATCACCAGCCAATTTCAGTTTATCTTCCCCCAAGGCAAAGTTTCCAAAGGTATCCTGTGGTTACAACTTGGGCTGCACAGCCAGAGCAAACCAAAGCACATCTCTAAACCTCAGAGGCTGACACTGGTATCATCCCAGGATCATCTGCTTTAGTCTCAAGAACTATCACGTTATTATCTGCAGAGTTTTTCTCTCCAAAATACCTAAAAGGAAAAGCTAAGAGCAGTCTTTGATGCTGGACTTAGGTGCACAAAGCACAAAAGCCTGCTTTTGTTTTAAAAAAACGAAAGGAAGAAGGCATCCCAAGTGTGCTAAGGTTTATTTTCCTCTCTAGAGAGAAAAGGTAGAAGGCATCTTCCCTCTCCTGAGAACCAGCTCATTGGTTAATATTCACTTATTTACCTAACTGGTGAGCTTTAACTTCCACTTAATTATTAAATGATAACAACAGCATTCATATTTCCTAAATCAAATGGAGAGTTCTTGGACTTTTTTTTTTTCTGCAGTAAAACAGAAGCTATACATCTGATAAACTGCTGAAGCCCTCTGCTATCAGATCTCCCATGCCTGCCCCAATTATTTAAATTAGCTGCAATTTCAGGAGTTTTCTATGCCAGTACCTATTCCAAAGAGCAAAAATGAGCCAGATCTACATGTAATATTACATTGAGATATACCAATTTACACCAGATGACTATCTGGCCTCAGAACACTTTAAATCCCAAGCCCCTCTTTATATCTCAGAAAAATTACATAAATCCCTATTTAATCATTAGTTTTATGTCCAGCAGATAATTTAAAAATAAAGATAACCAGTTTTTAACCAGGTAATTTCAAAGAAAAAAGGGCTAGTGATCAAAGACATTTTTGCTCAATGTTGCCTTCGCCTCTCCTTTCATACATGCAAATAAAAATCTAAATCAAACACAAAAGTGTCTAATTTCTAAATACCAAATCAAACACAAAAGATCCTAATTTTTAAATAGCTGAAGAGCAATTTCCTGTCATAAATAATTTTCAGATAGATTCTGATGAATAATTACTGTTGTATATTTCCACAATGGAATCCAAATCAATAATATTACTGGAACTAGAAGCCAGTGTGTTGCCCTCTGGACAGACTAAATTCAAGTTATTTTCCAAACTGCTGAAGTCAGAAGAACAAGGTTATCCCGTTATTAAAAGAGCCTGGTTTTACTAACTAGTGAATATAACAGCACCTGATTCTCATGTGTGTCTTTTTGAAGTAGAGAACTCTGATCCTCCAACAAAGTAAGGGAGGCAGACACTGTAATCATCAATTACATCGTCAGAGAGAGCAAATTACATATTAGCCACCACAGCCAAATGAGCTGAGGAAAACTGACACTAAAAAGGAAACTTCTCCCTTCACTTGCTTCCCCTGCTGCACAGATAAAACAGGAATTGATCTTTCGTAATTTAAATTAAAAGTGGGAAGAAGGGAAAACGCAAGACATTCTGGGAGCATTCTCCTCTGACTCGGATTATGCAAAGGATTTTACTCCCACATAGAACAGAGGTCACTCTTCATACGATGGAAACATTAAGACATGTTCAACACTTCATAAGCATGGAGAGAGAGATGGCTGAGGCATGATTTAAATAAAATATAAGCTGATTAAAAAAAAACAAACAAACAAAAAAAAAAAAAAAAAAAAAAAAAAAAAAAAAAACAAAACCAACCAAACCAGAAATATCATATATCCTTGCAGAGGGAAATACTCCTGTGCCTTTACATTACATATTTTTTTCATTCCATTGCAAATCTCTTCAAATATTGGATAAATGAACTCATGCAATGAATGTCATTGTTAGCCCATGTTTTACCTGCTTTCATTTTAGCTTTGTGGTGGGTTGACCCCGGCTGGGTATCCACCAAAGCCCCTCTATCACTGCCCTCCTCAGCTGGATGGGGCAGAAAATAAAACAAAAAGCTTGTGGGTGAAGATAAGATCAGGGAGAGATCAGTATCAGTCACCAGCTGCTGCTGTGGGTAAAACAGAATTGGCTCTGTGGGCCATGGGGGAAGCCCCCAGCAGCCTCCCACAGAAACCACCCCACTACCATAACCCTGCCATGAAAATCCAATCCAAGCTGCTGGAAACAAAAGTGTTAGAATAAATAAAATTTATGTCATGTGTGGATTTCTATGGACTTTCTATCCAGAGAGTTACACTAAGCACGCCAGAATAGGAATGCTTCTCTACAGGTGCACCATAATAAAGATTTTGTTGTAGAATCCTATTATTGAGGACTGAAATATAAAAATTGACCTTTCCTTACTCCAAAACATTCTAATATTTTTCCTTATAGATCACAGTGCAAGTATTAGATTAAACATAATGGCCATTATTTATTCTGCATCTTTAATTATCTAATCCTGGAACTCTCAGCAGTAGCACCAAAACTTATATTTTATCATGCACTAAACCTGTCCAAACAACACTTGGCAGTTGAAATGTGCATCTCCTTTCTGTATCTCTGTAAATCAGTTAATGCTGAGAAGTCTCCACGATGGCATTTCAGAAATACACAAATATATACAAGGTAGTTTAAATAAAAACACACCAAGGGCGTGGATTCATTTGGTGAGGACCTGTGCAATTTTCAAGCAGCTTGACTGGCTGCATGTGAAAAATGGAGAGGCACTTGCTCTCTGCATCAATGAGTTCCTTGTAAACAAAGCATGATGTGTGCAGGAGATGTTCCTGTCTGACTGAGCTCTGTCAACCTTTTGGGGTTTTCTGAAATGTGAAGGAATGGGGAAAATATGGATTTAGACTTGAGTGCTGAGCCTCATATGCCCAGGAAGCTCATGTTCTGTCCTGAACTGCAGCTTCCAGACATTGCAAGACAAGATCCAGGTCAGCACAAGGCCTTTTAAAGAATTCAGGCAGACTAAGCTTGCTCACAGCTACTGAGCAGCTCTTCTGGAGCTCAGGCCACAGCTCAGTAATGCTCATACAATACCAGTTTGCAACCCTGCCAAAATGAAACTCAGCAGGGGGAAAAAAAATCCATTCCTTTTGCCAAACAAATGTTAAATGCATAAAATGCAAGTGTCCACAATGCTCACACCTGACACTCAGAGCCAGCTTCCCCTGTGTTACTTATCAAGCTGCTTGGAGAAGCTTATAAAGCTCATTCCTTAGGGTAAGATATTTTCTTAATGGGCAGCAAGTTTTGCCAGGCTTGTGCTGTTACCTAGTATTTTCCCTGGCTGCATGTCAAAGAAAGGTTTTTAAGGCTTATGTTAAGAAATGATGTTTAGAATGATGCCAGGCCAGGCCATGAGCTGCTCTTAATCCTTCATATGTTTGCTGACTCCCGCAGAGCTGTGCTAATTCACACCAGCTGAGCAGCTGTCCTACTCAAATGCTGCTTTATCCCTAAATCTGAGAGGAGTTCTTCACCTAAAGCCATGTGGAGTCAGGCATGCATCTGTAAGAAATGAGAAAGGTCAACCCAAGACCAGGAATCGAATCTTTTTTTTTTTAGTTCACTGTAGTATTGTCAGACTTGTATCCCAATTTACAGCTTTTTCCAGCACTGAAATCACTATTTATCTGGGTGTAGAAGCACACATTTAACAGATTCCTGACAGCTGAACAGATGCTTGACTGTTAATTTCAAATATTTGACATGTCAGGCATAGTATCAAAAGCTCCAGGCGCATGGAGCCCAAAATCTGAGTCCAGTGCACCTCATGGTCTTCCAGATCAACTCTCAGGTGAGAGATCCTCACACATGTACAGTAGCATAACATGTGCCATAGTCACTGATAATTTTGCCACCTATCTGAGGCAATGGGCTGGCTCGTACCATGGAGGCTTGACTCTAGAGACCTCTGATAAATAAGGTTTAAAAAACTGGAAAAAAAAAAAATTAACCAAATTTACATTTAAAAGATTTGAAGCATTTACTGGAAGCCATGGGGTTGAGAGCACCTTTAATCCTTCCTTTCTAGGCTAAATATGAAACAATTCTTGTTGTGACCCCTGTCAAGTTATGGGGTGAAGTCAGTGGAAGGTTCTCATTGACTTCAGCTGTGGAATACATAAGGGATGAGAAAGACACTCAAATACTACAAAGAAAATGGATGAATTCACAGATTGCATGACAAAAGGGCTTTGTGAAAAATCCTCTCACATCACTCTATTAAAAAACAAAACCAAAACCAAACAAACCTCTGAAAATATTCATTCTCCTGATAGCAGCTATTGCTGAATATTTTCTGACTGCTGAATATTTGCAGCACTTCACCTGTGGCAGTTCAGAAAGCTAAACCCACCTCTGTGGAGGGGTTTGTGAACTTGGAGATTCCTGCATAAAAGCCACTGTAGGGGATACTTGATCCTCAGAGCATTTTATTAATGAACTGTTGATCAGTAACTTCCAGGCTTTCTGCACTCACTGGCCCATGCACAGATCTGCACCAGGGGATAACCTCATAAACATGTTTTTTGCTCTCTATTCTTTTCTCTACCTATTTTTTCCCCTTCTCTCTTGGCTCCTACACAGAGAGTTGTTTTAGGAATTTAAAGTTACACCACAAACCTCATCTCTCTACTGCAGACCAAATAATTTTGCTATCCCTAAAAGAAACAATGAAGATAGCACTTAAGTTTGTCTTTTTGCACCTGAACTAGCAGGATGTAACTGTAAGTGTAGGTGCATAGCTCCATATAGAGAATTATCCAATATGCAGGCAGAAATACAGAAATAATGGAAAGGAGAAGTTTACACCTTAAAACCATGGTGGCTCGGACCACCAGGGAAAATCCTGTTTTTCCATGTGCCTACACTGAATAGTGAAGAAAGTTTTGCTGTAGCTCATGATGGTGAGTAGCCTGGTCTAGTGGACATTCTTTATGATTCCTTCTTTGAAAACATCTTATGATTTATAAGTAGTAATGTATATTTATTCCAATTATACTGCCCCTTCACAATGTTTCTAATTATATTCTAAACCAAAATTTTCTTTTAAAATTGAAGAATATTTTATTGAGCATTTTGGAATTTTTTTTCCTCCTCCTTAGTGCCTGACATTAATAACATCTATCTAGACAAACATTAGAGCCTTTTGCCACATTTATTGCAATTGAAAATAAGAAGGTTTCCTGACAAAAAATAATTCAGGGTTTTCACAAAGAAATACCAGATCACAAATGTTTCTCATAAGGCTATGCCAATGCCTCCTGCCTATAGGGAAAGGGAAATATCAGCTCCCAGAAGCAACGTCTTCATTTTTGATAAGTACAATTGTTTAGAATTAAAGTAGCTGACCAGAGATTTCCTCTGTGAGTGGGTGCATTGCTGCTGTTGTTTTTGAGCACTCAAACCCACAGATGACTTGAGCCAATATTGACCTTTAAATATCAGTTATAGCACTTTGAGATAAATGAGTGTTGCTACTTCAGAGCTGTGTGAGACATACAGTGACCTGGGGAACGAGTGGCTGAGCTGCAGCACAATCAGTGGTAGCTCTGATTAATGAACAAATAAATGCAGATAGGAAAAGTGGGAAATACTTGAGCTTTCATTATTAAAAATGTCTCAGCCCACAAAAAAACCCAAAACAAAACCAACCAACCAAAAAAAAAAAAGAAAGAAAAGAAAAAGGTAAAAAAGACAAGGGGACAAGGCATGACATTTTTAGCCTCTTTTCCATTAGCAGGAATCACTGAGCAGTGGCTCTGGACACTGGGCAGAGTGGCTGGTTGCCTTTCCTGGCTCTTCTGGGATTGACTCTGTGGGCAGAGCAAAATAACTGGATTTGCTGGCAGAGCTGGGAACTGAGAGCAGTTCCACTCAGTGCTTGTGGTAGCTCTGATGCCAGGCCCAGCTCTCCAGCAGACATTCAGGAACATCCAAATTAAATAAACCACAGATTATTGCAAACTTCTCTAAGCCTGTAAGATCTTGGATTTTCAGCATGTCTCTTTTCTATAGTTCTGCTGCCTACACACCTTAATCACCTTTTGTTCACTGCCTCATGCATCTGAATTACCTGTCTGGACAAATTGCTGAGGCAATTTTTTACAAAGAAATGCATTTTTAATGTGAGAAAAGTTCTTTGGTTTATATCATATAAAATTAGGCACTGAATTGTGAGAACCCAGCAACACTAAAAAAGCACAGTACAGTACAACAGCCAAACCTAAAAATATCTAGAGTCCCAATAACACTGAGTTTTACAATAATAAAGATTTTTTTTCCCCAATAAAGTATCGGCAAATGAAGTCTATGATTATAAAGGATACCATCAATCAGGAATGCATTTCAGGAGGAAATTTACCTTCTGAGTAATTAATGAAATTATTATTCACTTCAAAAATTTCTTGCAGTTTTCTTTAAAATCTCTGCTCCTGGTTACTACCACCAAACAGAATACTGGATGAGGCTGATTCCACAGCTGCTCTAGCACAGAAATTAATTTATACTTTATATCTGTGTACTGCCATGAGATATGATAATGTACAAAGGTGATCACAGGAATGCAATTAGGAAATAAAATCTTCCAGAGGAAAAAAGGAACTCTAAAAGATAATTGGTTTTGTGAGTAGAGCACATTACACATAAAGTACTCCTACTGTTATTCACACTTCTGTGTTTAAGGTCAAGTCATCTTTAATCTGGTGCGACGCACTGGTAACATGCAAATTCTCTAACGTAATGTTACAAGAATGCACATAAATATTTCAATATAAGTGGAAAGACAAACACAGTTCATCTTGTCTAAACACACATTCTCCTTCCCCTGCATCATCCTCAGTAGTTAAGGACTATGATCTACTGTAGACATTTCCAAGTCTATAAATCTTGCAGCGTTTGCTAATGATTCTTCTGGCAATGACAGAGAAAAGTAGAAATCCAGCTTTTAGAAAAATTCTCTCAGTGAAATGCAAATTCTGCTCCCTTAAAAATCAAGGAAGTACTGCAGAGATGTACCTTGAAGAAACCCAGTAGACCACTATGGGAGTAAGAGAGGAAACTTACACACAATTAATAGCAACAACTGAACTGACCTGTATCAGGTCATGGAACTTCATGGATCAAAACTCTTCAGATAAATCCTTCCTCTGCCACCTGGATCCTACACCAGATGTAGGAGAAAGGCATGTGATGACATCTCTGGTAAGAAGGGTTTGTCCCAGTATTCATGATCATTAAAAAAAGAAACCTTTACACACAGAGGTATTTAAAATACTAAGAGATTTATTCAGATTTCCTAACAGTTACACTGGAGATAAAACAAGAACTGTGGATAAATAATGGGCTTTGTACTGGAGGTATTGGAAAATGCTCTTGGCACTTGATATTCTGGATATGGGTGTGCACCCCTGAGAATCTGCAGATCTCTTTTCCCTCACAGTTTTCAGGTAAATGAGGATAGTGCATGGAACTGGGGAGGCATAAGTACATGTTAACATAGATTATTTGCAGATATTTCCCAGGTAAACTCAGTAGCTGTGAAAACACAATAAATCATATTAGGTAGATGTCTTTAGATCTTGTGTTTTCCTATGCCATCACTTCAAAGGTAGGAAAAAGCAAAACAAAACTGTAAAATTAAATTAAGTGCAAGAATTCAACAGGCTTTATTAAAATTGTAGAGCAAAGATGCCATGACCCACACAGGGTGTATATTCTACTTAATCCAGAAACTTGGCACACCCAACAAAATGGACAGACTTCCTTGCACTCACCCATGACCAGTATTTGAACAAAATGAAGATGAATCAGATCACATGAAATTCTTTGATTTGTGCTTGATAGCCTTATTTTAAAGACAAATTGTTTTTCTCAATCCCTTAATAAAATATCTCAAAAATAATGCTTTTAAAAAATATTTACTGGCAAGTACATGGTATGTTATGAATTTGGGGACTGCAAATCTCTTGGTAGAAGATTCTATCCCAGCAGGAGGGAACTCCATAAGACTCTGACAGTAACTAATGCTAATGTGAGGTGGGGGAGGACAAGATAAAACTCCCATACTGCCTTCCCAACTTTTCTTTTATTTCTGTAAGAACTAATGTGACTGTCACCTTCTCTGCTCCTCAGAAACGAGCACAGGTTCTATCAGCTGCAGCTGATTAGCACTCCAAAGATGGTTATTTCTTCTCTCTGTTTCAAAACAGAGGTTCTCTTTTAAACTGCATGATGGAAGAGTGATGGGTTATCAAAATCCTCCAGATGAAGTAGCAGCTGCTGAATGGATGACAATAGGTAAGAGAGAAGTACTTACATTTGGGGGCTCAAGTCAGGCATCTTAATAATTCAGTTGTAAGTAAAGTACATTATGGATGTAAGACTGCAATTACTGTTCAGTGATCCTCTATTATTTGTGTCTTTTGTGAACACTGAGATGTGAATGCTGATATTCACATCATGAAACTCGTTACTGCTGACTGGTTGGCAAAGGTAAGTTCATATAAATAAATGAATCTCCAAGCAATTTCCAGTAGAAGAGGAACTGGCATATTTATAGGAACTTGCTGGAGACTGGACAAAAACTCCCTGCCATAAAAGGGAATGAGTATCTTTTCTGGAATGAATTTCTGAGGTGGATAGTGGGGGAAAGAAATAAAAAATAAACAACCAAAAAAATAACCAACCAACCAAAAACACCAAGAAGAAAAATAAAGATAGATTTTTTTTTTATTATTTATAAAAGAAATTACATTTACGTTTGCAATATGTAAAATTGAACTTGATGGTCAGAAGATTCCAAGTCCTATCATGTATATTCATCTTGTCATTTAAAACATAACAAAACTAAGATCAGAAGTAATTTACAAACAATTCACCAGAAGTTCCCTATTTTTCCCCTATTCTCCCTCAAAAATTATTTTCTATAAATTATATATTCTATGTAACTTTTCCTGTGCATTATACACCAGGCCTTTGGCAGAGGACAACTGCAGAGAAGGTACTTCAGATTCTCAGATTGTACTGAAATGAAAGTAATCTAGTCCCATTTTTACTTGCAATCCAAGCAAATCTCATCACCCCATGATCACTTTATTTCCACAAATAATCTGAAAAACCAACAAAGCATGGGAGCCACACACAAATAAGGAAATGAACCAGAAAACCAAACTAGATGTCAGTATTTGAAAATCTATGTGAAAAAAAAAATGTATCTCCTAGCAAAATCAAGGCATCAGGTAGGAATCTGTATTGAAGGGGTGATATGGCTCCATATCTTCTAAAATGATCACTCTTCAATAATCCAAGTGTTGATAATTGTGCTGATTTTGGGTTAATGTGCTCCAGAACATTCTGTAACATATCCTGTAACCAGCGCCAGTCAGATGAGCAGAGTCATCTTTCTGCTCTCTAATGGTTGCTTTCCCTTTCCTGTTCACATTTCATTTTTTCAGCTCTTCCTTCTACTGTGCTTCTGTTTTTTCTGGTTTGATTATGTTCATCAGAGCTATAAATAAATAAACAAAGCACAATAGCCACTGATTGCTATTTTATATGCTACAATTCTAAGAATTTCTGAGACAGAAAAAACTCTGATCTCCAGGATAGCACTTGTTCTATTTCTGGAGTAACCACCAATAGAAAAAAATCACATTAGAATAACAAAAGCCCCATTTTTTTTCCAATGATGCTGAAGAAAGAAACATTCAAATAGTTCTTAATAAAAGGTTTTCTTAAACTCATGCTTTTCTATGACATGGCTGAAGAAATTCTGAGCAAACGTTCCAGGCAATACTTCTACTTCTAGAGAAAGTACACAGAGACCAGAAAAAAAAAAAGGATTACTCTGGTTCAGCTTCCAGTTTGAACCCAATAAACCCCACAAGTTTCTTGGCATTTTCACGTTTTTTTGGGGTTTTTTTCTCTTAACTATAGAAAAAATGCTCTCTTTGGCTGATCAGCCTCTGGATCAACATCCTGCAGAAAGATGGTTTTAACATATTCCTCTGATTTCATATCTCCTGGCTACTTTTAACGACCACTTTTTGGAGAGGCCACTGCTGCTCAGCTTCTCCAGCCTGACATCCAGACCCTGCTCAAGCTTTAACCGTGATCCAGCAGGCTGGGACCCCCTCCCAAGTAGGGATGTACCTAAAATTTGACATTGCCTCCCTTGATGTATTCAAAAGAGCAGGGGCAGAGAAGAATTTTATGATTACATCCAACTGAAGAAAGGAGAAACCAAACAAAACTCTGAAAAATATGCTTTAAAAGAGGTAACAAGGAAAACGTTGGAGCTCAAAAAGAGTTTAAAATGGATGAGTTCTCATGGGGGCCTAGGCTGTCCATCTGTAACTGCAATACTTCTCCCAAACCCTTCTTTTCACAAGTGGGGGTTGTTGGATAAACTGCTGGAAATCTTGGGAAAGCTTAGGAAACTCAGGAACAACCAAAGCAACCCGATGGTGATGGCATTTCCAGTGCCAGCCTTGCACATCAATGATAAGGGCTGAGTACAGTGAAATTCTGCCTCGATGTGAAACCCTATCAACTAGAACAAAAGTACTGACAATTACAATGTTTTCACAAGTTTATAGTGAGCAAAAGTCCTGAAAGCAGACCCCATTTTCAGGTTTGTGGTTAAGGAAACTTCTAAACTGTTTATAGGCAAGCCAGGCGTTTTTGAAAACCCCACAATTTAAATTTAAACACTTGGCGTTTTCTTTCTGTTTTGTTCATTATAAATGTTCCACATTCAGCCTTTCATTTTGTTTCAGGGTTTTCTCTCTGGACATTCTGACTTTTCAAATAGACTCTCTGCTCATAACATCTCAGAAGTTAACTTGGATTCAGATCAAAATGACAAAAATTTAGGCAGCCTGAAAGGGAAAAGAAACTCTTAAAAAAAAATTAATAACCTGTTTGCAGCAGTATTAAAAATGGAATTCCTTGGCCTCTGCTGGTGTTGTTTGGATATGTCACAGGCTGTTACATCAGTCATGTTCTGTTATGTTAACATGTTGAGATGAATCACAGCAAGGCCACAGCAGCCAAGAAATGTCAAACACCAACACCTTGACACAAAGTGAGAACCAGCCCTTCTGTGTGCTCAGGCCTTTGATTCACCAGCAAAAATTCCACAAAAACACACAGCCCAAGTTCCATGCACATACTGGAAAGAAAAAATTAAGCCTTTTTCCCCATCAGATGGGTTTTGCTTTAATTAAAAGAAGCCTACACACTGAAATACCATAAGGCCTCATCTTCTCAAGTCATCACCTTCCCATTTTAAAGACATTTATTCACCCTCTTGTCAAGAAAAAGCAAGAGACCAAAGTCTGTGAGAAGGAATGATGGAAAGTCACTGAGAAAACACAAGTATGTCTTTTCTCTGGGATGTGATACAGAGGTTGCTGCCTCCAACCAGGCAATGAAATAAAAACAGCGTGGAATTCTCTTATTCCTGATGAATTAGCAGCAACTGATAAGCCGGACAAGAAATTATTTGGAGTGACATACTCAAATATAAGTAGATATGCACCTGTAATTTTAATGCCACATCAGGTCACTGATGGAGCTTTAATTTATTTAGAAATACAGGTTAAGAAAAGTCTCCAAACAGGAGGCTTGTGAATACATTCAGTGATTACTGTTATCTCTCAGTACCTAGCAACCCTGCTAAACACAATGGTTCCTGATATCACAACAGTCCTCTGTGCTGTACTGACACCACTTCTAATTTCAACAACATCTGACAGAAAGTCTTTTCTGGATCAGTTTATCAGACGATTTAAATCTGTGGTCAAACCATATCTTCATTTTCCCTATTAGTGGGTTAATACATTGATTTATATTTTTACTGGTGATTTGTTTTGCTTTGGTTTGGTTTGTTTGTTTTGTTTTTGTTTTTTTCTGGTAGCCCTGAAGCTCAGTTTCTCTCTGTCCAATTTAAACATGCAGCCATGTAAATGTGATCCTCCTTTTGTAGCACATCTTCCAGGGAACAGACCAGTGAGGAGTCCATGGAAAAAAAAGAAATGGTGCAGTAATGAATTCATGCACGCCTTAAATTATTCCACTGCAAGTGTTAACCTCCCACTGCATTTACATTTGGAAAGTTAGTCCTCCTGAACTCACTCCAAGCATTATAAAGGCTCAGAGGGCTGGATTTAATGAAAACAACTTGGTCAGAGTAGCTTAAATTTATACAAGTACAAAGGGAAGTGATTAGAGATGCAGTTCACATAAAAGCCATGCACTTATGCATTTCAATTCTGTCCCTTTTCCTACTTTAGCAGAAGTACATGAGAAGAAGAAAAAAAGAAGATCAAAAGCTATGGAAGTTTTGCAAGAAGCCAAGTTAGTTCATAAGACTATATAACAAAGTAATGTTATTTTCTAAGTCAATGTGGCCTTAAGTGCCTTAAATACGCCTCGAGCTTGCTGGAGGCGAACAACTCCTGCAGACCATCCCACTCCTTGTCTACTTTTTGTTCATTCATTAGGAAAAGTTTTCTGCCTTGTGTCTTACCTACCTCAGTCCTGCTCCTGTTCTGAGAGCACTTTAGCTACTTTGAGACCACCTCTGCCAAATGTGCTCTGATGCAGCCTCTCCCCTCCATCCCTGTCTGTGCACACAAACACCTGCACATGCACCTTCCCTGCACAGAGATGGGCTTTGTTTCATCTCTCCCCAAAAACACTCATGTTGTGCTATCCTTTGCCTGTAGGTTTGCTATGCTTAACAGGATTACCAGCTGTCACTAAATTCATGGGCTGTTCATAAATCTAACTGAATTCTTTGGACAGCTGCTCATCTGGGCATAAACACATTAATTCTAATAGCTACATTAGTTCTACAAGTTTATTTGTTTGGTTGTGATTTTTTTTTCGCTTTCAGTCAGTATAATTACTTCTGACACTCTCCCATTAAATAACTTTTTGTTGTTGAGAGTTTTAGTACTTATGTTTGTTTTAAGCCAAACCACTACAATTTTTTTTCATAGCAGATGCTGTAACATGATGGACAGGCTGTCATAAACAGATGGACTTGCTCTAAATCTAGTCTCCAAAAAAAAAAGCATCCCATCAAGGATGAGGAGCTGGTCTCCTGAGAGAGGCAGCAATACTCAGCACACCTTCCCAGTGTTGACTCAGCAGATCTCCTGGGCAAATTCCAAACAAGAAACCATGGATGTGCCAGTAAGAAAGGGAAACAGAGGCAGTGCTTCACCCGATATACAGCAATCTGCTCATCTTCCTGCATAAGCTGTCCCTGGTGTGGGATATTGATATGGTAACAGATACAGCATGGAGACAGAGGCAGGGTAACACGGGAAGGAAGGAGCAGGTGAGGATTTGGATCACAGAGGATGGCTCAGTAAAGGACCATGGAGCCAGAGAGACTTGTCTCTGTCTGCTGTACCTATAAATCCACAGCCAGCAAGACATGGTAATCTATATTCTGTGCACAGAAGGCTTCCTTTGTGCTGAGGGAAATGGGGCAGATTTCAATTCTATTGACTCACCAGCATTTGAGCGAACTTCTGAAGCAGTTTCCTTTCCCTTCTTCCTGAGGGCTGCTGCTTTCATGGCTCACCAGACCAAGAATGACTACCTGGTATCATCCCTGTACAGACAGTACAGCTAACTACTGACCACAGCACAGCTACACAACCTCCTTGTTCTGTCTGAAAAGTCACTAATATTGGATTCCTTGATATTCTGGAAACTTGACTATAAAGCATCCATGTGTTTCTTCATTTCTCTGGATTTATAGGTGCCCTGAACATCTCCAAATCTGATGCACTCTAACAGAAGCATCTGAAATAAATTGCTGTGTACTTAAGTGCGGTTAACTTCTCTGTGATTATTTATCCCCTTCTATAAAATATACTGCAAGTACATAAAGCAGAAAAAATATTATTATTAACTAAATTCAGACATGTGATCATCAACCTGCCTCTGGATGTCACTGTTCTGTGAGAGCTGAAAACATTTTATGGAAGGAAAAGGTGAAAAAAACCACAAAAGACTGAAAATACCCACCGATTTTCTACAGACTTAAGATGTAGAACATTCTAAACTCTTAGATTAAAAAGTATTTGTTACATTCTTCCTTTTAGTTCCACTTCCAGAAATGTTCTGTTGAGAGGGTGGATATCTGAAAAGAGCTCTGCAAATTGCTTGCATAAAGCCAAGCAAACAGCTGCACTGTAAAAACATTCCTCAGGAATTTCACAGACATTATCTGAAAGAGATGGCACAGAAAAGAGCAAGTGGATTTTCCATTATTCCAATGCATTTACTGTGTTCTGATGGACTGCTGTGATAAGGGAAGGAGGCACAAATCAATTTGGATTTTACATTCCATTTAATTGCGTACACATCGGAGTGTGTTGGGGCTTTGTGTGCAATCTGTGAGCTGTCATCAGCACAATAAAGCTGCTTGTATCACTTGCACCACCACAACCAATTTTATATATCTTTGCATGTGGGAATCAGAAGAGAATTCTTGGTTAAAGATTGCTAGGCTTGAATCAAGACCAACTAAAGCCCTTTTTCCTAATCTGCAAGAATGAAATGGCTTAAAGCAGGCAGATTTTTTTTCCCATATAACTTCTCTCCTTAATGCAGAGATGAAGTAAATATACTGCATCAGAGCAGAATAAATTTTACAGTACTCCAGGCTTGCCTGCCACTCTAGCTGTGCTTTGTTTTACTCACCAGGAAGCAAAGCAATGCAGAATCTCCCGTTTTTCCAGTGAGGGATCTGGCAGCCATCTGCACAGTTCCAGAGCACAACATGACTCATCCATGAGGGATACATAATTCAGGAGGTGTTCCAGCCTTGTTCCATCCTCTGGTAGAGGAGGTGAAAAGCTGTGTCAGCACCAGGAGCTGCTCAGTGGGTTGAGCTCTCGGTAAAGGGATATTTTAGCAGGGATGTGGGTCCCAACACTGCTGGGAGACTGCAGCCCAGCAGGGCTCAGCTCCAGGGGGTACCAAGGTTGCTTAAAGAATTGTCATCATTTGTTGTGAGCTGCTCCTAGACCACTCCTTGCCATCTCTACATTTGAGATGTAAGTGTCCTGGGAGTTTTTGGATGTTTTAGGGTGTTTGTGGAGTCAAGGTTCATCACTAACACTGCAGATGACTGAAAATTTTCAACAAAATTTCAGAGGCAAAGAGTGGTAAGAATCACACTCTCTGTTCCTAGACACCCTTTTAGGCATCTCAACAGGATGAAATGCAGAGTGGAGTGACTGTGCTCCAAAAGTATGGGTTTTTCATACATGGTAAAAGATGTAGCTAATTCAGAAGAGCCACAGAAGGGAATTCTGGAAAGCTTCCACCTGGGGCATGAGAGAGGTAGGGACAGGGAATATTGTCACTGAGATAACTTGCTGGAGCTTACAGAAGTAGCTTTATCCTCTAGCCACCCACCACGGCTCCCAGGGCTGCAGAAGAGGTGAGGTAGCTGTAATTATTGTGCTGTTGTCAGCCCACAGTCTCATAATTCCTATTTTAAATCGACATTTCACGTTCCAACTACCGAGAACATAATTTTCTGACTCTCATCAGCTCACAAATCATCTACAGCAGAAGAACCTTCCCCTAAATCCCACCATGGCAGTACTCTAAAATATCCCTGGGTGACTGATTTTGTCAAGTCTAATCATCTTAGATAAGACAGCTGAGATTTCAATTTGCTCAGGCGTGAGCTCTCGCCACTCCAGAGCACTATTTATAAGGGCATTGTGTTGACTGCAAAGGCTTGGTGATTAAATCACCTTTTTCAAGACAATTTCCAACTTTGCCAGGGAGACTCTCTAATCAGTGACCTGCATCATTACTTCTCCATGTATACTGAATTTGAGAGTTGTTAATTAGTGCTCCAAACATACGGATATCAGTGTTTAAATACTCACAATCATAAATATTGCCAGGAGCAAAATCTCCCAATAGGTTTTGGTTGGATATAGTGGCCCAAAAGATTCAGAAATACAAAGACATTGTAACTTAGGAGACTCTTCTGGATCAAAGAGGGAAAATTGGTGGTGCTTGCTATAGGGCTTGATTTCTACTTGGAGTTAGGGGTGATGACAAATGAGTGACACCCAAATGTGTGCTCTGATCAGTGGAATGTTGGTTGTTCCTGATTCAGTGTTTCCCAAGGAAAGGAAAATTTTGTAACCTATAGAAAGTAGAATAGTAAAAATGATTCTGGGACAAAAATATACAGAGATAAGAAAGTTAATGACAAAAAAAAAAAAAAAAAGCCCCCAAGTCTTTTTTTTTTTTTTTTTCCCCTTGGACAGATGATTTCAATTTCAGCTCCTTTTGCTGAGCCCTGGAGACAGAATGGTCAATGTGAGAGGCCAAAGTGACAGGCCACAGCACTCTGCCTTTCATTTTAGGTCACTGCTTTTGAAAAGCCAAACACATTCTTATGTCGATAGGAAATAACATAAAAATGGTAAAAGCTTCATGAGAGATGTGTCTCTTTTATGTATTTTTTTTCCCTAACTTAGAATCTCAGTAAAAGAAAGAGCTACCACACAAAACGACTGTAAACTTCTCAGCACTGCTGAAACACCTGATGACTACATTTGTCCATTTTTATCACCCAAATAGCTCATTCACCCCTGGGGCCAGTATTCATTTTTATCTGTACCTAAATAAGATTTTAATTTGAGAAATAAAAGCCTCTACCTTGGGCTGCTCATGCTGTGCAAGATTATCAACTGCTAATCTTTTTTTTTTTTTTTTTTTTTTTTTTTTTTTTTTTTTTTTTTTTTTAATGCAATGGGGACCTCACTCTGTATATTCCTCAATGCTCAGTCTGAGACCATTTGCATGTCTGAGGTGGTCTCCAGATTAAATGATGGGACTTCCAGCACTCCCAATGTTCTAATATTCCTCACAGGAATTGAAACCAAGCACACAGAAAGCACACTCCCAAGGGATAAAAGCACATTAACTCTGGTCACAAAAAGCAGTGGAGAAAGGAGTGTGTAGCCAGTCTGATAAACTGCACCTTCAAGTTCTCCACATGAGCTCAGGGATATCATCAGTACATGCTAAAAAAACCCTAAGCACCTGCCTGACACAGGTTGAGGCTCGAGCAGCTTCAGCAGAACCATTATTTAAGCTTATTGGTTTGATCTTCCAGCTTTTATGTGTACAAAGTAATAATACATTGCCATCAAGTGCACTTCTAATATGCCTTGCAATTATGGTACCAAGCACTAATTATGTTATTATTGCTCATTTTTCTGATGAGAATTTCACCTTTTTTTTTCTTCTTCTTCTTAGTTCATGGGAATAGATAGGAAACCTCACAGAAAACCATGGCTGTAAATTTTAATTGCTGAGCCTTAATCACAAAAAATAGAGAGAGAGGGAATTAGTCAGAGGAGCAAAAAAAAAACCAAAAACCAACTTATATCTATCTATGCAGTTTGCCATAATGACACCTGGGACTGTCAAGTCTGGCAGTTGAGACTCTGCAGGATGAAACTTGGAAAATGTGTATTTTCGTTAGCTTGAGCTAAACTGAACAAATTTTTTGTGCTTTCAGTTCTCAACACTGAAGCCTTTGCAGCAGCTTGTAAGAGAATAATCCTCCTCACCTCAACCAGGTTAAAATTTTAGTAGTGAAAGTTGTAACTCCTTTAATTTAATGGATAACATAGAATAATCAGAATCAGTCCCATAAAGAACCAGTCCCAACTATCAAATATGGGCTTTACCAGATAATATTGGCCTAAATTTGACATTCAAAATGGGAAGTGACTGAGATATTTTGGTATTCATAAAAGAAAGCATATTTATACTAGAAATCTATTTGCCAGTGTTAACTCATTGGATAACACTTTTTAAGAATATTTTTATTTTTTTCTATTTTTAATTTAGTGAGCTGCATTCTGTGAACACCAAAACCTGAATTTAATTGGAGTTACAGAAATGTGGGTCTGCACCCACTATTTCTGGGCAGCATGCCACTTCATCCTTTCTCTTTGTTATATTCTGGACTATACCAAAATTCATTCTTGAACCATGCACAATGTTAAGCAATATTTTTAAGCCATAACATTTAATAAGAGTAACTTCATTCTATTTTTTCACGTCTTCTAAAAATGCCTGAGAAATTTTTATTTAAAGTGCATTTCCTGCAAACTATCAATTTACTTTACAACTTTAGGTTGTCTTTGAGGAGCAATCTCTTTGGCACAGCAAAGATTTCCTGTTTCCAAGGCATTCTTTAATTTGGAGCAGACTGCAAACTTCAGGAGGGAAAAAAATATACAACAAAGATCTGACAACAACAAAAACTGAGGAAGAAACTCCATGGTAAAGATAAGGAGGAACCAATAAAACAGAGCCCAAAAGGCATGAAAGTCAAGCATTACAGAGATTACTGAAGCTCCTATGAGAAAGAAGTTCTCCAGATGTTTGCACTGAAGGCAGAACAGATGTTTTAGATGTATTTAGATGTTTTTAGATGTATTTAGAGGTATTTAGATGTATTTTCTGCCCCTTCAGGGAGGGCAACCAGTGTTTCCCCTTTTCCCAGGAGTGCTGCTCCATGAGCAGAGCTCCCAGCTCAGGATGCCAACACCACTGCACTCCCTGAGGCTTCCTTCACCCCTCCCCACACAGCACATCACCTTCAAAATCTCCAACCATTTACTGACTCATCAAACCTCCTGTCAAGCCTCATAAGTCTCACTAGAAGCAAACTGCTTCCTTAGTACTCATTCAACCTTCATTTCATCAGCTGGGTGGGTTTTCTTTTTCTCCTTCTCCTTAATGATCTGAATTTGGAGATGCAGAAAATCTTGCTATTGTAGCAGACTTTATTTTGCTAGCACATTTTATAGGTAAGGTGTGATCAACAGCTGGAACAGTTCCACATAAAACTGCTAAAATTTTGAAAACTAACATTAGTATTATAATCACGATATTCAGGGCAAAAAATGCTTTAAGGGATTATTTTAGTTAATTGCCTCACAAAACGCATTGAGTTGTTTGGTTTGGTTTGGTTATATTTTTTTTTGTTTGTTTTTGTGGGTTTTTTTTTAAGGTTCTTATGCTGTAAAAGGAAAATAAGAAGACTTATGCATCTAAATGATTGTCACTATTAGAATCATAAAGAGTTATGTTGGTTTTATTAGTAGAATCACAGAATGGGTTGGAAGGGACCTTAAAATTCATCCCATTCCACCCCCTGCCATGGGCAGGGACACCTTCCACTGTCCCAGGATGCTCCAAGACCCATCCAACCTGGCCTTGGACATTTCCAGGGATCCAGGGGCAGCCATGGCTTCTCTGGGCACCCTGTGCCAGGGTCTCATCACCCAGTGAAGTTTGGATCCTTTCAAAGATTGGAAAAATACAACATTTTTCATTAAATTTCTTTTTCTTATCTTCCAGCACATAAGTAAAGGGGATATTTATGACTTCCTTGTAGTGTCAAATATTCTACATGTGAAAAACAAATACAAGAAGGACAGCCTGGGAGGTCAGAGGTGAGAACAAGAGCACTTGTTGGTGAAGCCTGAGCTGCAAATTTTTATCTAGCCTGCTGCTGTGTAGGTTTCTCCTGTGTATCTGGAATACTTTACTCTTCCCTACTGTATTTTCTGTACATATATTCATTACAACTGCTACAGTCACTGAGGCTGAAGTCTTGTGTCCCTTGCAGACAATGCAATCTATTATATAAAATCTTTTGTAATGCTTAAGGATTACTCACGAGACAAACTCTTGATGTGAGCTGGTAGACAACCCTGAAATGAAATCTATTTCCAGCTGCTCATATAAGGGATGAATTGAAATCCAGATGTACTGAAGTGCAGCTGAAGTTGGCTAGCCAAAATGATCAAAGATTTCTTTCTATTTGTTCCTAGTTAACTTCCCTGATATTTCTAACCCAGCTTAGCACTATTTTTTTTTCCTTTAGCCTGTAAGAATTCTGTATAATAATAAAAAATACATTATTAAGCTTGGAGTAGAATCTACTTCCAGTTTTTATTTAACTTTCTGCACTTCTTCTGCTTCTTCATTGCACAAATTTAAGAGTAAGCCAAAAGCTTAGTTTCAAAGTTGTTTTTCCCACAATTCTACATCACAGCACGACAGAAATCACACAAAGATCAGAGGAAAACCTCAAAAGAACTGATGTGAGGTAACAGAGGTTCCCAACCTGGCAGTATTTTACATTACAAGACAGGACATTAATAATATGCCAGAGGTGAAGGGGAGAAGGAGAATTCAGGTTGGAGCGTTAATATAACATCATTTCCACACCAGATTGGGCAACCTCAGCCACCTCCAGCTGGGCTTCTGCAGCCAGGAGAGGTCCAAGATATCAGGTCTTACAAACAGTGAAACACCCTGCAAAACACTGCACTTTCCTCCCCTGCATGGGAAACCACAGCTGAAAGGGTGAAGGAATTCTTGTGGATAACCTGGATATTGTCAAAGCGCCAGGTTGTATCAAATATTTCCCTTTCTATTTTCCCCCACGGCCAACACAATTTTTAATTAAGGCCTTTACATCTAAGTGTTATAGATACAAAAAGGAGTTGAAACTTTTTAATGGTTGTATCACTATGTTGACTACGTGTTTTGATTTCTGTTCCCAACCATGTTTATTTTCGAGTGGTTCTGAGTGGTTACAAATACTTGCAGTTGTAATGTGGTTGGAGTGACTGTTGGATAATGTTGCAATGTACAGTTACCAATGTTTGTAGGGGCTTTGTGCGGCTGCATTCCCGAGTGCAGTCACGGCTGTAAGGGAGCGGTTAAAGGGAATATACCGGGGGAGGGGGGAATCTTCTCTCTCCCCCAGACAACCCAGAGACTGAGACCACCACCCACAGCTCTGATTGGTGGATACGACCAACCAATCAGGTCACGGCGGGAAGGAATGATTGGTGTAGAAAGCAGCCTGGTAAGGACCAATGAGAGCCCGGAGAACGCACCAATCACGTAGAGGATCCAAAACGAGCCAATCACTGAGGGGACTGAAGCTATAAGAAGGGACTGACCGCCCTCAGTGGTGCTTCACTCTCACGAAGGGACTGTTCTGAGGGGTGGCCCATGTACGCGTATCTGTGTGCTCTGGCTTGCCGTGAGGGGCTGGGACTAGCTCAGCCTCTTGTTCCTGTAGCTGTTTTGTAGCAATAAAGAGTTGGTCTTTCCTTTTTTAAACATCTTTGGCTTTACAGCCTCATCATTATTTTTGCAACATTGTATCATAAGGATATATTTGCTTGAACTACAAGTTACTAGAATAATACAATCTGCCCTGTGCTTCATCTTTCAAAGGATCCAGAGAAGGTCTGAGAACCTCTTGGAATGCCACCACTGTAAAACAGGCCACAAAGGGGCTCCTTCCACACATGGAAACTGATTCCAGTACGTATGGGGGTGTGATGCCTTTATTTTTTAACTGAGAGGAACAAGACTTTGAGATCTGGGCTTAGTTTTGTCACTCTAGTACAGAATATAAATGAGATATTCTCTATATTCTGTATGAAGAGAAAATGCCAGCTCTCTTCAGGGGCCACTCCTGAGCCTGTGGCAACCACACACCACATCTCCTGTCTAAGCTCTGCCAAAAAACATCGTCTCAATCCTCCTTTGGCTGTGCTGCAGCCCTCCCACCTGGAGGACAGGAGCACCACCAAGTAATTCACTATATAAATGCCATGCTACCAGATCACTACAGCAAAATCCCAGAATCGAGTAAAACTCGTCTCATGGCTAATAATTTGTGTATCACTGCTTTTAGCCTGGTAATTAAAGCCTGCAGGGTCAGAATGGGAAACGTTCTATTTCCCTCCTCTGCAGACAATACGGAGTTTTAGCCCCTACTAATTTCCAGATGTTTATACTGCATTTACAAAAAGTCGGGGGGGGGGGGAATCAACAAACAAACAAAAAACCCCATGCAATGAGATGCAGTAAGTGCCTGGGCTTCAACAGACCACAGTCAAATTTCAATCTCTGTGAATCTCAGCACAATTTCTACCTACTTTAATTCAAAATGATTTTACTGGGTCAGTGCAATTCCAGTCCTTTACATCAGCTGTAAAATGCTGGGGGACAAAACTGGGGAAGAGCTGTGAAGACCTTCGGGCCAGGAGCTGGACTTTGATGGTCCTTGTGGGTCCCTTCCAGCTCCAGATGCTCTAAGTAAGCAGACACAGCAAGCCACACAGGTTGCACAGCCTCACTGCAATTCGACAAGAAGGAGTTGAATTTCAGCTGTTTTATCATTCTTACTCTTTACAGGAGTAAAATAACGTGACAGATCATGACAGAAATGGTTGGACTGAAAAAAAAAACCTGAACTGGAATAATCAGTTCCCATCACCTTCAGTCTAACCTGGTGCAGGGAGGATCAACACAACGTGGAGTGCTGGATGTAAAAAGTGGGGCACATGTAAAATAGTTCTTCCATCAAAATAAGCAGGTGCTGTTGTTTTGCTGAACAACTCCAGCAGTCATGGTGGCTTTTCCTGTTACCTGATGCCATAGCAACAATAATCCATTTTAAAACTCGTAGTAAGGTAATATATTACAATGACAGCTGTGTTAGACTGCCTCTCCTTTGCTCTTGACTTTACACAACAATGTTAAGATGTTTTTTAACCAAGTTTTCAAGTTGAAAATAACATGGTGTCAAAATATTTTCTCCCAACCAATCAGCACAATTGAAAAACATCACTGAGCTTTGTATTTCCATGACAACTCGTCTCAAATGTTACAAAGCTGCACCAAATTTCCTTACAAAGAAGGGCTCTTGCAAGAAAAATTGGCTCATGTAACCTACTACACCTTAAAAAACCTACACGTTTTGTATGTTGACAACAAAACTGTACTGCTGATGTTTAGGTTTTCCAGATTTACGTTTCTGGTAGGAAATTTCCATAAATGGCAGGGGCAACTTCTCTGTTTTAATAAAATGTAGTTTCAGCTATGAATTTTTGATTACAAATAGATGGAAAAACTACAAACATGAAAATGTGAAAACTGAGGAATTATTTCCACCAAACAGTGCGGGGGCAATTTTGGCCTGAACTGACAGCTATACAATAAAAATGGAAAAAATAAACCAACCAACCAACCAACCAATCAACCAAACAAAAAACACACCAAAACAAACAAACATCAAAAAAACCTTCTATAGTTTTCCTGTATTTTTCCTCTAGGGAATCACCATCAACAGCTAAGAAACTTAAAATCTTTGCTTCTTCTAAAGACAGCTCATCTTGTGATCCCAATGATTTGTGTTTAAGGAAAATAATCCCTTTAATATACTGGCAGAGATTTCTTATCAAACACAGTCTGCTATGAGATTAACAATTTATTATCAAATCTAAAATCACTCAGATTAGTGACACTGTGTGATTAGTGTGGCACAGCGTGGAATAAACATCACAAAATATTATAAACCTACAAGTAAATTTCATTTGTAGTGGATTTTCAGATAACCAATTACAATTTACAATCCATTTACAATGGATTACTGAGTACTTTAAGGAGGTTTTTTATTAACAGTTGGATAGGGGGAAAAATATTTGCTTTCCAGTACTATTTCACCTACCCTGTTATTGCAAATTCATAAAGCACAGAGTAAAATGATAATGACAATGCTTAAATTAGGTATCCTTTGACAATTAACTCAAACTTCTAATAGAGAAGTACTACCCTTTTCCAGTAACTCTGCGGGGTCAGGGATTGTGGGAAGTGCAAAAAGAATCAGGGAAACCTGTACAGAATGAAGTGGAAAGTCAAGGATTTAGAGTAATGATTAACTTTTATATGGTTATAGAATATTCTTCCAACTCACCTTTCCACGGATGTGACTTTCTTTTGATTGAAAAAAAAAAGAGTTTTGATGTCACTGACAAATGGGTTGAAAATTGGACACAGTCTCAGTTTTAACTGGTTGACATAGCCCAAGCTAGTACTTTATTACAATATGGAGTTCAAATCAAAAATAGATGTTGAAGGGTTGCTTCATATTTGATTCTTTATTAATAAACTTCATTTTATCTGTCATTTTTGTGACCTCCACCATAAACATCAAAGAAGAGTATTTTTCATTACTAAAACGGAATGAGAAAACCCTGAATTTGTGAGCTTTATCCAGAGGTTCATTTCCTGAGTGGTGCTGCTTTGAGTACAGCAATCAATCTTTCCAGAGAGTGCCTCTAGAAAGTGGTGGTTATGTTTCACTCTGGCTAGGGAGGAAACTCTAGGCAAGATTGCTGAAAAACTCCTGCTAACGATCCCAAATGATTTCTGTGTAAATCATTAAATGAAGAGAGATTCCCAGACCCTCACATTTTCGAGTGATTTGTCTGCCTGGCTGACAAGCTCCAGTGAAAGACAATTCTGTGGCACAGAGCATGATTCTACGAAGCCCGCTGTGATCAATCTAAATAAAGTATGAAATGTAAAATGCTTCTCTGCATTGATTTCACTATATCTGGCAATAATCGTTCCAGCCTCCTTGATTGACTCTTAGAATTACAGCCCACATTTCTCAGAGTGACACATCCACACCATCACACCAGTTCTGGCACAAAGCAGTTGTTATTAAGCATCTTTCAGAAAGCAACGTTACAAACCTTCAAAAAAAAACAAAAAAACCCCCGCCAGATAAGACATATTCAGGTTCTGTCTGGGTGACAGAAAATAGCAATGACCCCCACAGAGAATGAGGAATTCTGAGGAAATGACATTGTGTTTTTCCAGGGATAAAAGCAAGAATGTGCTATTGGCCTGGCATTAACTTGACTGCTGAACTGGCTTCCCTGACAGATGAGCACCAGGTACTCACTCTTGGCAAAACTCTTGTAAGGTTTTTAAGAAATGGTATTAATTTCCTTCTATTTAAGACTTGTGGTCCACAAGCAGTTCATTATTTAACAAGTAATTAACACCAAAGCAGTGAGTTAGCTCACTATAACCAGATGTGCTCCACAGATGGAAGAAACGGGTAAAAGAAACTCTAGCCCACTTTTTCACACAACAACAGTGTCCCAAAATAGTGAAATTTAATTCTCCCAGAGCTGAAAGAATTGCAGTGGCAACAATTTGAGAGTTTTACCTTTTTTGCTGACTCTTTCCCAAGACCAATGGCCTTGGATGCAAAAGCATCCATGTCCACTCCTGCACACAAGAAATCAGCCAAGAATCAACCTGTCAGGAGGATTTCCTGTATCAGTCCCATAGTATGGCACAGTTTCCACTCTGGGGTTTGAAAAAAGATCCAATAGCTTCTAAAAAATGTTTTATAAAATCATAATAGTTTGCTATTAAAACAAACAAACAAACAAACAAAACCACAAAAAAACCCCAGAAAAACAGAAACCCCAAAAAACCCCAAAACATAAGAAGTTTTTCATTCCAAAAGTCTATCACAACTTAAAAAAACCCCTCAAAATTAGTTTTCTGATACCTTCTAATACCTGACATTCTTTTTGGAGCTTTTTTTTTTTTTTTTTGACTTAAGCTGAAGTTTTCCCAACATGTTTCAATCCTTTCATTTGTTCTACCAGGTTAATGATTTCAACAACAAAAATGCCATGCACCTAAACCTCCTATGGCACCATGGCACCTACTCCCTGCCCATGCTGCCAAGAGCAAATGTGTTGTTGAGTTTATTAATGTCACCTGAAGCAATCTGTTGGCCTCACTTGCCTCCAGCAAGTGGGCATGTCAAATGCACAAGAGTAATAATTATTTTAATGTATTCTCTTGTTTGGATCGCCATTTCAGTAACTGCCTCCCCTCAAAATCTAATAGAATAATTTAAACTCTCTTACTAGCTGAATATTATAAAAAGAAATAAAATTAATTAAAAGAAGGCCAATTCCTACAGTTCTTTTTCAACCTGTTCAGCAAGACACAGAAGCAAACCACAAACTTTATTAAGCCTCTTTTAAAAGCAGGTCATTAAATTGCTCCATTCCTCAAATGACTGAGCCCCATCTGTACCCTGGCCAAGGCACTAAGACAAATTAAAGAGGGAGGTGCACATTTTCTAGGAGACATTTTAATATATTCTCATGCTTGCCCTACAAAAGACTTTACCACTTTCTCACAATTACTCTTTGGGAGAGAGCAGGAGCAGAAGGAAGGGCTGGGGTTTGGTTTTTTGTTTGTTTTCTTTTTCCTCCACCAACAGCACTGCAAAACTTTTTTCATCAGTTTGGCCAGACAGTCTGGTCTCTGCCCACCACTATCTAGGATTATGTTTCTAATATAATAATTAATTGCCAGATTTACAACCACACACATAAAATTCAAAGCCAGATGCCCCCTTAATTTTTTTTTATCCAGGGTTGCATTGGCTGCTGCCTGCTGTCCAGGTTTTTGCAAAGAGCTTGGAAAGAACACCCACCCCAGAGCCTGCCCAATGCCATCACCTCAGAGCTGCCTCTGAAACTTTTGGAGCACAGATGGAATTCTGCAGAGACATGGAAGCACACATGGAATAAGCTGAAATGAGCTTAATGCAGAAACAAATGTTTGGCAGTGCAAGATAATGACTGTGTAGCTTTTTGTGCAAATTAAGCACTTCTCAGGGTTGATTAGGGCTGCATTTGCAGAGAATTCATAAAGACATTCATGAATAAAAATCACTTGCTGGACTTTGGTCTGGGCTAATCACTGTCTCTCTGGAGAAACAACGCCAGAGGCAGGAAAACTTCTGCAATATCATATGCTAAGCATCTTCAACATTTTAAACTCAAAATACTCTTAATCCCATGTGCAGAATCAGACCCACACTAAAGCCACTCTTTTTCTGCCTCTCTCAGGCCTTCAAATACGGCCAAGCAACTGAGAGAAAACATCTCCAATTAGAGCAATTTTTATAGGTGAGTTACAAATCTCTGGAGACAGGAGTTTATAATCACAACACCGACAGAACTGTGACACAGCTCCACGAAGATAAATCCATCCCGTGAGTCACATTCTATAAATCAGAAATTCAGAGTGTAGACCTCAGCACTTATTCATAAATCACCAAAGCCGATCAACAGTAGGAACAATATTTTGTCAGTAAATCACATTTGGCAAAGATATGTCCCTATGTTAATTTCCTTAAAGTTTGTGGGGTTTCGGTTTTTTTTTTTTTTTTTTTTTTTTTTTTTTTTTTTTTTTTTTTTTTTTTGTTGTTGTTTTGATGAGTTGGGTTTTTTTGTTTGTTTGGGGGGTTTTGTGCTTGTTTGGGTTTTGTTTGTTTGTTTTTTCATTTGGTTTGGTTTTTGTTTTTGGTTAGGTTTGGTTTGGTTTTGGTTTTGATTTTTGCTTTTGGGGTGGTTTTTGTTTGTTTCTTTTCATTTTTGGGTTTTGTTGTTTTTTTTTTAGGGTTGTATTTTGGAGGTTCCCTCTGTGAGCCCCCCAAACCAGAGGAGCTGGTGGTTGTGCAGACCCAAGATCCCAGGGGCTGCCCTGCAGTGGGAGGGAGCTCTGCTTGCCCAGAGGAGGGGTGTAAACATGATTCTCTTACTGATGCTGGTGCCACAATTCATATCCCAAATTAACATCTGAAAACTTGGTTAATGCCCCAGGTTCCTGCACATTCTGCTCTACCCCAGAAATCCAGGGCTCTGCTGAACAGACACCAGGCATGGGATATATAAAGTAATGGATGCAATAGGAAAAAAAAAAAACAAAAACAACCAGGCTGAAAGACAGAAGCTTTCTGTTCCTGTTTGTGTCACTAGCTACCACACAGCCTAGTGTAACCTCACCTCTTCATTGAAAATGAAAATTTTCAAGTAGATGTCAAAAGTTTTGCTTTAAAATGAAGGAAACAGAAGAAATGCAAGAATAAATCTGGCTTATTTTCTGTTTTTTCTTATGTAAATTTGCCATTTTTTTAAGCAAATGAAAAAAAAAATCCTAGAGAAATTGAATTTCTGACTTGCAAACCCTTTCCTATTACAGTGAGAATGGCACTTTCTAGATAACACTTCTTCCCAGTACACACATTTAAAGTGCCTTGTGTTTCTGAGTGAAAGCTGTTTATCTCTTCAGTTCAATCAGTAAACAAACACATGCACATGTTCATTGAGAGCATTTTAATAATGTTCTGTGTTTACTGAACGCAGAAAGGGTCATCTGGGTTCAAGCTTGACTTTTCTTCCCTCCAGCCTTGAAAAATCAGGGAAAAGCTATTTGTTTTCTCCTCCTAAATGTTCAAGAAATTATTACTGAAAAAAAAATACCTCTCAGCCTCAATAAATAGAAAATGCACAATGAAATAAGTTTCTTTCCTCAGTGGAGTTATTTATTGCCTCTGATACAAACCAGGGGCGATCACAGAGCAGGGTTATCTGTGCTCACCTTCCTCGAGTGCACTTCCAGCTTCTGTGGATGTGAAACTGAGATTTCTCTTGAGGAAATATGTCACTTCTAAAAGACCTGATGCCACTGGAGGGAATGATGCACCAGAAGAAACATTTTCCACTTTTAACACTGCTGTTCCTCCACTGTGAGGGGACAGCACTCAGGGCTGAGGGGGTGAAGGAACAAAGCCACAAATGCAGCTCACCTTCTCTCTACCCACCAGCAACTCTGGTGGCTAAACTGAGAAAAGAAGGGACTAATGGCATTAAAAATACCCCTCCAGCTCTCCCAGGAGTTTTGTACCAGCAGGAACAATAACATGTTTGCCCTTGAAGTGCAGACTCACACCTGCCTCTCCCAGGGCACTGCAGGGGGAGATAAATGAGCAAATAAAGGGCAGGGGGGATCTGTGGGGGTATTAATCTTAATAACCTGGGCTTGTGCAGTCAACCCACAGCTGGGCAAGGCTGGGAGATTCCTTTTGCTCCAATACCTTCTTCAGAGGCCCCTGCAGAAGCACAGTATTGGCCATAACAGCTCTCAGACTTTATCAGAAATGAGGAATTTGGACAGGGGGTTGAAGCTACCTGCCCCAAACCACTGTAGGCTCATGCTCTGGAGGCAGGAGAAAGATATTGCTGCAGGATCATGGACTACCAATTACAGGACTGATTTAAGCAGAAAATTAATGCACAAAATAGATAAAGATAAATTAAGTAGAATATCATGTAGAGTCCTTGTGTAATTACAAGTTCAGATAGCAAGAACTGATATGAAGTCCCTAGTTACACAGTATTTTCATATTGGATTTTTCAGTAGTGAGCTAACTTAGTAGGTTCTGTTAGAAAAAAATAAAAAGGCCTTTTGTTTATTTCCCCCAATATTATTATTATTATTATTAATAATAATAATAATATATTTTCCCAATAATAATAAGTAATATTCAGAAATGTGAATGAGAGTCTAGTATCTGGGATGTGTTTGTAAGAACTCTCACAGAATGTGAATTATGTTTGAATGATTCTACCTTCACAAATGACTGGAAAAAGGGAGTCATAAATGGAAATGCTCATCATGCTTTACCGAAGTAATTGAAGTCTGCCATCCCAATAATCAACTTCAATCACAAAGTTTGTGATCTAACAGCTGCCTGTTCATTGTAAAGTAATATTTATTTACTTTTACTTTGCTGGAATGTCTTCCAGGTGCACACTACTTTATGCAGATTGAGAGATGTGGAAAAGAAGCAAGCCCTGTAGCCAAAAAAATCTTAATAGGCCAGGTTAATACAAAATGTTGTGGTATGTTCATGTCTTTAAAACACCTAAAGATTTTTGAAATGTTATTAAAAGCTCTGCCCAAAAATACATGTTAAAGTTTCACAGTCTGACAAACAGAAAAAAGTATTGCTGAGAATAACCTTTAATTCCAAAGGGAATTTCAAACCATGCAAAGGAAACCAAGTCTTTAATAGTTATGCCCAGACTTGTGAAGGATTTTAATGGCACAATTTAATGTAAACTATTTCTGCCACTTAGGTATCTCCAAAGAATTTACCCAGGATTCTTGGCCAGTCTGTTGTAATTGAAAAGATTATAAAATTTCTTCTGAAGTACAACTGGAAACTGTTAAATGTAACTGTGAACAGGCCAGATATTTATTTTTCAAGCTCCTTTCTCTAACAGAGATGCGATTGCTCCAGTGTGTGGTACCTTTTATACTCCAGAAGGGACTT
This sequence comes from Phylloscopus trochilus trochilus, assembly GCA_016584745.2. Taxonomy (NCBI): domain Eukaryota; kingdom Metazoa; phylum Chordata; class Aves; order Passeriformes; family Phylloscopidae; genus Phylloscopus; species Phylloscopus trochilus. The sequence goes on from WQNJ02000015.1 coordinate 28,164,879, forward strand.
TTTCAATGCAGCATCAAAGTGAACCAAAGTTTCCATGTGTGTGAAGCACAGAGTAAGAGTAGAACAAAAATATAAACCCTCTGTCATTATGGTGTTAACTTTACTTGATTTTTTTTTTTTTTTTTGAGTTATTCCTTTGGTGGATTAAAGAAATCAAATACAACTTATGGAGGAAAGCAAAACAAAACAGAGCAACTAGAGTTTTCTGGAAATCAGATATTCAGTTTCCCCCCCCGCGCCATCCCTCTATGGCTTTGCTGTGCAGGATACATAAGGCTCTTGGAACATAATCCACATAAACAGATAGGAATTGGTGAGTTCCATTTTGAAAGTTCAATATTAAATTATAAATAAAACTCTGAGGCAGATGCAACTCATCTCCTCTGAATGTAAAGTGGGATAGATAAACATTGGTAAATGTTATGTATTTCAAAACACACAGAGTTTAATCAAATTAAAGCTCTGTTTCACATTCTTTGGCTTTTATTCCAAGGAAATGTTCCTATTCTAACTAGCTGTATATTTAATATACAACACTGCAAAATATCATCTTACTTCTGTTATTTGCCTGAAGGAAATTCATTTCAAATATGAAACTTTTGCACAATATTTACTGTTCAAGTATTGTAGCTTTTATTAAATGGGGCCAGACAGGATGCCAAGGGATTTAAAGAGAGAATTAATAACAACCATTGCTAATTTAGGCTTATAGACTACTTTATTGCAAAAGCAAGAATGAGGATAGGAAACCAGGGATAATCCAATTGATACTAAACATTTTGAACTTATTAACTGCATTTGAACAAAACATTTTTAAAAGGCTACATAGCTAAAATAATCCATCAAAGGTAGCATAGAAAATTAATCTTTTCCTTTTCAATTTGTGTAAATTTGCAATAACAGTGTACAGACCCACCTTCCTCTCCTTCACATGTTCCACATTGATTTAGTGACATCACAAATGAAAGGACAACTGTAATTCACAGAAGCTCAAAACCCAGATTTCAATTGACAGGTCTCACAAAGTAAGAACAGTGAAACAAAACCAGGGCCATGGGATAATTGAGGTTGAAGGGGACCTGAGGAAATCACCCAGTCCAACCTCGTGCTCAAAGCAGCCCCATGGTCACATCCAGCTGATCTACATTTGAGTTGTCACCGTTCCTCAAAGCTTCTCCAAATCCTTTGGTGCTCACTGTGGTCTCTATCACTGGTCTCTCTAACCTATTCCATAGAGCTTTATTTAGTCCTGGTTTGAAACCTCCAAGAAAGGAGATGGCACAACCTCACCTGGAAACTGCTCCTCTGGCTGTACTCATCAGGAGTAAATCCAGTCAGAGATATAAGGACTATAAGGATATAAGGACTATTATAAGGATATAATTTGTGAAATTCTGAATTTCTGAAATAAGAAACAATTCATTCATGCAATTAGGGTAAGAAATTGGTTTCATTTCCCAACTTAATGCAGCCATCTGCCATTACAAACCTCTATACAGAAAAGGTGAAGAGAAAGCCTAAGTTATTGGAAATTCATATCATTATGATCTTTCTTTCTCAGCAAACAGAGTGCATCTAGTATTTTAATCCAATATGTACATTTGAATTCAATACAAACTCTATTGCCTTTGTACAATGACCATTTTGACTTATTCTTGTAGGGTTATCTGTAATCATCAATGTAGTGTGTGACTGGTTTACAAATAATTAGTTAATTCATCTTCAGATCACGCCTCAGAATTACCTGCCAGACCATCCTCACAAAATCACTTAAAAGTGGTGATTCCTCACTCACTATGGAAGCTAAGAAGAACAGAGTAACTAAAATTTTCGCCCTTTTCTTCTGTACAGGGCTTTTCTTGTGATGAAAACATGGTTAAATTCCTTCAAGAACTTAAACTCAACCCTCTACAGCAGAGCCACTGACATCAAAAGTCTTCAGTGTGAATTCATAAAGATGGAAATCTATCATAAAGAGTGTCAGGGAATCTTCACAGCAAAGGGAGCTGCAGCTCCTTTAAAGCAGCACATATGCACTGCTTAATTAGTATTAATACTAATTGTGCATCTGTTCTCTGCTATTTATAATAGCAAGTATATAGCATAATGTAATGCAAAAATACACAAAAGAGATGCCAATATCTTTGCATTAAATAATGTAATGATGACTGTCATCACAAGTCTGTACAATGTTGACGAGAACATTGAGGTAGGTAACTTTGTGTTAAAATTCTTTATGGATAAATCTTATGTATTGAAACCCAGAGCTGTGAGTTTTGTGAGAAAGCTGCATAAAACTAACTACAATAGATGACAATGAACTGTATTGTTTTTTAATGGTTCAGTTAACCATTAGCTGGAATTATGTTTGAAGCATTAATGAAGGCATAAAAGGCACCCCAAGCTAAGTCATCTATGCTTAGAATGTGTAGTATGAGCTGCTCCGAGCTTATTTGGCCAAAGTTTGCAACACTACAACCTGTCGTAGTCTTGGCGCAAAATCTGTAATTTAAGTCCTCCAATCTGTAAAATCTTAATTCCTACACTGGTTCAAAGAAACTGCTTTTATTTTTATTTTGTGAAAGGCAGGTTGCTCCCCTCTTGTATAAAACACCCTGTTCTTCCCATTCATATTTGAAATACTTTGAAAAATCTCAAGCTCTCCAACGAAAATTGGTGGATGTCCAGTCAAAAGAATAACTTCAGCTTTTCTACATTTGAGTTGTCACTGTTCTTCAAAGCTTCTCCAAATCCTTTGGTGCTCGCTGTGGTCTCTATCACTGCTCTCTCTAACCCATTCCAGAGACCCACAGCACAAACACATTATTTTTATGACTCCATTCCCTCACCGTTTACAGGGCCCTACTGACTTTTCTGCCATGGCAATAAATACAAACTTAACTTCACTACAAGTCATTCAGAATAGGAATAATTCCCTAAGAGTAAGGAGCCCTCTAAAATGGGGAATATTGAGGAGGATAAAATTATCCTCACCTTGCTGCTCCATGGAGAGGCCAAGTTACAGCAGAAATATCACTTTTTACACAGAGGGATCACTGACCTTTAAAAAGATCTGCACATTCACTCATTTTTCCTTACTCTTGATTAAATGGCATGAAGGCAATTTAATAAGAACAAAAAAAAAAGTTGTATTAATGCGTGAAAGCTCATAAAAATGCAGTGAAAAGTAGGTAATCCCCTGCTATAATGTAGGGAGACAAACCAGACCCAAATCAAAAAAATAAATACCCAGCACCAAAGAGACCAGATTCTACCCAGCAATTGATAGTTCCAAACACTGCAGAAAATTTAAGAGGTAAAATTATAAAAAGTTAGGCAACACTGTGATCACCATCATAGGGACTGCAGGACCCCTTTTTGTAGAGTCATTTTGTGATCCTCAGACCAAGAATTTTCCCACATGTATATTTATTTCCCCACAGTAAGAAATTCTGCAGATATTCCCATAATCAAAGATATCATCACTGAAATGACAAATAGTAATTATAAACATTTTCTCTCACATTGTCCTCATTTCACAGCCTCGCTTTGGGTTTGTGGCTTTATTTTTTATTTTTTTTTCCTAATGAGACTGCAAACATTGCAGTTAAAACTGATCTATTCTTCCAGCATCCCCACCCCAGAGTGTCTGCTTCTGATTTCTCAAGAAAAAATTCAAAACTTCAGGATGATCAGCCATTTTCCATTAAAAATGTAATTTTGCTCAGCGTTTAGTTTCCTTCCAAAAGTTTCAGTGACAAATTTTAAACAAGTTAAAACAAACTGAGAACACAAATGAGGACATTCAGCAAAGACTGGTAGCTTTTTTCCTTTAAAATTTTCCATAAATAACCTGTGTCAGTTTTGACCATATCAGCACTAACAACCACACAAGAAATTTGTATTTCTACAAAAAGCCACAAAATACAAGTCCTTTCTTTTTTTTCTGATTAAAATGTTTCAGGCAGCAGTCTTTACAAGCATAAACATTCTCTGATGATCTTCCAGTCTGCCACCATGTACAGATGGCAAGTTATAATGGGGGGATCATATACTAATTTGAGACATTTCCAGCTCAGATCATGAATCAAAGTGCTGGCACTCTATAATGAGAGATCGATAGTGTTTTTGTAGAAAGACCCTATAGAATTCTGTAAATAATGAGTGTTTAGTGGGATGTGCAGGCAGCAGAGAACAAATTACATTTTCTCCAGAGGGGTCTTTAAAACCACACCTCAAATGTGATAAATGTAGTGTAATGGAAAAGACTACAAATGTTAAAATGTTGTGCAGAATAAGGTGCTCAGAGATTAGACTCTGGTGCATTTACTTTCTTCTGTTTAATGGTTAAGCAATCATTTAATCAAGACCTTTTCTGTTGTTACAGTAGTACAGCAGTGGGTCATAGCCAGTATTTCTGGAGGTTTTACAGATGGCATAAAAAAAAAAAAAAAAAGAAAACGTCTTTATTCCCAAAGGATCAGGGTATTTAACATTCTTGTAGTTTGCTGTAATGCACTGCATGTGAAACACGTAAATATCTTTATGAACTCATTACACCTTACTCCAGAGTAATGAGGTAATGGTCTTCAGCTAAGGCACCATCTGGGAGTCCCAGAAATAGCTTTAATTACTGAGCTGGACTTCCTACTCTTGGCAGGAGGGCAGGCACAGCACAGGATCTGGGCCAGCTGGTGGCTGCATCTCCAACACAGGGACAGATCCTAGACACCTCCAACACCAGGGATAGAGCCTGGATGCTTCCAACACCAGGGATAGAGCCTGGACATCCTCCTTGCCTTGGACACCTCCAACACCAGGGGTAGAGCCTGGCCATCGTCCTAGCTTCTAATCCGTGCATTTCTGCCACTCCTGCAGTTGGGAGGTGTTTGGGGTGACCATACACAAACTGCAAAGGCTTGTCCTTTCTTCTGCCTTGTAGACTTCACCTCCCATTCCTTCAACAAAACAACCAAGCCTTGACCCTGCTCTGGTCCCTCTTCCCTCCTCTCACTGATACAATATTCCAGCAAAGCAGAAGGAGACAGAGAGAAGGACAGAACTAAAAAGAATTAGAGACAGAAGTAACAATTACTTATTTAAAGAGAGAAACTTTAGGCAGAAGTTACTCATTAATCTTGAAATGATTCCTTAAATCATGAAGATTATCAAAAGAGAACACCCACTACTAGAAAACAAAGTCTAAGCCTCTGACCAGGGAAGCAAATCCCGGTTTAAGGATTTTTTTTCTTTACTATTTCCCATATAGACAATCCAATGTACCAGTAAAAATCATTCAAATCTCTTAGACCTTGGTCCCAAAAACTTATGTATTCAAGCAGGAAAGGAACATGTGGGAAATAAAAAAGCTTTTCTAACACTTCAACATTTGAAATGCTTAAATGTAGGTATTAAGTCTAAGAATTTTGTCTTATTCTCTTCTCGACCCCCTCTTAGTCTAGAAACAGAAGTGTCTATAAAAAAGGGACAAGTCACCAGGCAGGGGCTGCCTGAGAGCTCTGTTTGCTGCGTTCTTGTGTGTCCTGTCCCTCTCTGACTCCATGTGCCTCTGCCCCTTATGCAAGGGGAATCCTGGCCCTCATTAATCAATCCTGTTAGCTGTGCACAGACTAACACCAGATCACTGACCTCCAGGACAGTCTTTACAAGTCCACGTTTTCAACTGGCATTGGGGAAGAACCTGACATTCTCTTGGAGCAGGATTTTATCAGAGAGAGCTGCAGTGGGCTCTGTGAGACGTGGAGGCTCACTGGAGTTCCTTTGCAAAGATGTGCTGCCTATACAGGCTGCAGTGCCTCACAATTTTAAAAACTCAAGGAGGTTCAGAGTAAATAATGAGTGCCTTACTATGCCACCATAAATCAAAACAAATAATGAATAAAAATAATGTTCTGCTTCACAGAGGTGAAGTTCTTTATACTCTTCTAATCAGCTGTAACTCAGAAAAATATGAATGCAAAGACCAACTCTATGTCTAATGCCTCCAGAAGATTTAAGTGGGGAAAAGAACAGTGGTAACCAATAAACAAGATTTACCTGCTTGCTGCATGGCAATGTTATTTAATGCACATCTGTGTTTAGAAGCAGGGAGGAACATGGCATCCTTTTCCTGGTGCTGTCAAGGTCATTGGAGCCATTCTGCTCAGACAGGAGTGGCCTGAAGTCACACAGTTAGTTTTAAGTTATTGCAAAGCATCGATGCTAATTCATCTAAAGAACACCTATTCATTTTGATTTATTTCTGGAAGGGGCTTAGTCAACTTGGAGGCTACAGTAAGTCAATAAATTTCATCAGCAGCTATAATCTCCTGGCGTGGACTGAAAAGATGAAGTGACAAAACTGAGTCAGTAATGTGAAGGTGTTACAAATCCACCCATCCCTATTTGCTTTGGATAAAAAGAGGCACAAACTCAGTTTTGCAGTTATGAATTTTGGCATCTTTACTTTGTTAGGCAGAGGAACTCACGGGACCTTCTCCTCTCCTTACATTTCTGAAAACACAGCAAGCCAGATGAAAAATTCAGAAAGTTAATGAATTTTAAAATAAACTATCTAGAATCAGTAGTTTACATCTATAGCTCTCTATGTGGATTTACACAGGAAGTTAGAATACATGTAAGCAAATACACTTACCAATGAAAATATTTAAAATAAGGGTTTTAGTTTGTACTTACTGAATCCCAAGCTTGGATTTTTTTCTTATAGAATACATTAAATTTTACACAATAAGAAATAAACATTTACTTGGGAGTTTCTGGCCACATATTGGCAAATGCAACTTTTTGAATTTTTCCTTTTTTTATTTTGTTCTAACTCTTGTTGTTTGCTAGTCCCAGGACTTCCATGCCAGGGACAAAAATCTCTTATTCTGAGTGACCACGAGCTGAACACTCTGGTTACTTATCAAAGTATTTTGCTCATCCTCAGCAAAACAGGAAACCACATTTGTTCAGTGGGAAAGGAGTAGTAAAGGCCATAAGAAAGCAGTAGGGGAGTATCTTTATTAATGCTGCTTTTACCAGAACAGTATTCAAAAGAATTTTTGGGGAATTTATTTCATTATGTCCTGAATAATTTAGTTTAGAACATGCTCATAGGCACACTTGAACAGAAAAAATGCCATTACATATTTTTTAACAGAGGCAACATGAACTAAATAATGCACAGGACATTCTTATCATTGTTGTTACATCGATTTTGATATTTGGTATTTATTTTATTATTCTAGAGAGCCCGCAGGACAGAACAGCATAGGAAAGGGCAGAACGGAAATTAAGCAGTTGTGCTGATGGGCAATAAAACTCTATGTGGGGGACTAAAACTCCATTATTCCACTGAGCAAAAATGTTGTTTAACTTAAAAAAAACCACCAAAAACAAAAACAAAAAACCACCCAACAACAGCCCTTGCATAACTCATCTCTTCAATATAATCCAGGTCTAGATTCAGTCCTCACTATAAGGATCCTTTGACAGCTTAGAGCACTTTACATCTGAAAATCACTTTAATCGCTTTTTATTCACTTTGTACTACTAAGTACTATGTATTTCTAACCAACAGCAACCGAATTAAGAAACAGAAAAGAAAAAACCTATATCGAAAAACACATTACTGAGATTGCTAATTCACTGGATCTGTTCCAAGTTATTAAGGCTGACAAAGTCACTTGCAAATAAATGAAGGTTTACAAATTTTTGTAAGGATCAGAAGCTGTTGTGCTCAGCACACAAATCTGGAATTACACCTCTACTCGCCCCAGAGATATTTTATCAATTAAAGATAAGAGACAAAATATGTAAGGACATTTTAGTGTGTGGAAGGAATAGATGTACACCATGCGTGTGGCATCCAGAAGAGTTAATATACAGTAACTGTTATATTTAGACATTAAAAAATTATCTGCTTGGAACACGTAACTAACCCTGCAATTATACATACATATTTAGGTTGGACATTTAGTTTTCAAGTTAATTAGCCAGGAAAAAACATTAACCTGAGGTGTCACCAGGAAATTATTATTAAAAAAAAAAAAAATTGATGTGTTAGAAACACAAAGCAGAGCAGTCAGCTTCAAGGCTCAGATCAATTTAATTTTTTAATCACTGTCTCACACATTCATTCTATCATTCATACTCGTAAGGTTTTCATCCCAGGGTGCACCTGGGAAACTACTAGATGTTGAAATGTTGGTGTGTTAGCTTTGGGAGAGGTGGGATGTATTTACTTGGGAAGGTTTGTGGTAAATAAATCACTGAGCAGGTTGTCTGCTCTGGTTGGGATGTGCAGAGCTCTCCATGCCCTCAGTGCTTGGGTTCAGCTGGATACACCAATACAGACGTTACATGTCCCAGGAAATTCCTTCAGCACTGGAGGTGTTCCTGAACACACTCAAATTCACTGAGCATCATCTCCAAAGCTCCTGAAATTAGAAGTTTTCATCAGTTCCTGCAATCCATGAACACCCATTTTATCTGTCTCTGTCTCTCTCAGAGTAGCACAGTCCCTCCACCCCTGTCACTCCTGGTCACTGCAGGACAGCTTTCCTCCTCCTATTTGCTGGACAGGGCATAAACTAGATAAATTCTGGGGACATCAACATCTCTGCTCGGTAAATTTGATTCAATTCCTTTGTTTTCCTATCTGTGTTTGGGTAAACCCAGCTGAGATCTGTCTGGCAGGCCCTTCATTTTCCAAATGCATGAGGATTTGAAAACCGGGACATCAGATTTGCCAATGAAATAGAACGACAGGTTCATTACACCTCCAACCAAACCAAGCTGCTAAAAATGACATTTCCTTCTACTCCTAAAATTCTCATATGATTTATCTGTGCAGCAATCACCTCCTTCTTTCCCCTCTCTCTGCTCGTATTCAGAATTCTTCAAATCACATGGATTGTGTTTTGGATGCTCAAAAAAGAGTTTTGCAAAACTCATGCTGAGGAGGACTAAGTGCTGAGAAGGGGCTTTCCCACAGTTTATCAAGATCATAAGATCATATTTTGATCCAGATCATAATTATGATCTTTTCTTTATTTGCCACAGGGAGATAAAAGACGTGCACACTTCATATAAGCACCCGCCCCCTCATCCTCTAAAAAATAGTTTAGGCTTTTGTAAGATCGTTCTTCTGCAATTCTTTCTCTAAAATTTAACTTCTGGGAAAAAAAAACAGAAACAAAAACAAACAAACAAACAAAACCCCACCCAAACCCAACTATGATATGTTTATTATTTAAACAGTACTTTTCAAAGAGACTGTAAATAAAGGCTTGAAAATTGTCTGATGTGCTCAGTTCTGCAAATGGAGATCCAGCTAAAATGTGAATTAGGAATTCTAAGATTTCAATATCCTTACAAATTTTTTAGATCTCCCAAAGGGGATGCAAGTAAAAGCTTGAAGCAATTTGAAAATTAAGAAAGATAAATGTAGTTAATGAAGTCTGGAAAAAAATATATTTTAATTACCATACTTTATGTTTTGTCATTCGTTAATCATGTCAACTAAGTAAACCAAATTACTTTTTTATTGGATATTAAAATAATTTTTTGTGCTTATACGGGTCCATTGAAGGTGATTATTTAGTTTCAAAGAATTTAGTGAACAGCCTCTAAGACACAGACTAGCAAAGATGTGAACAGCTTCAGTATTTTACCTTCAAAAAGCAAAGAGGACTCATCTTTCTCTGGAATCTGACTGCTGCTTGGGATTCTTACAGAATGTGCTGCCAAAGTTTTAAACCTTTGATCTGAAAGCCCTTCAGATATTCCCATTACAAAACAGAAGCCACTGAAATTTAACAAGATTTTTGCATCAAGTCCTGCTTAGTCGCTTTTACCCTTTCCAAGGCCTTCATGTTACATACAGATTCCTGTGCCTTGCCTGCATGGTACCAGCTCTCCAAATCCTTCTCTGGGGGAAGAAGCATGCAGGAATAAAAGCTGAGGTGTTTTTTCACCGGCAGTACTGGGAGTTTGTCTTGGTTTGGAAAGACAGGTGTCCACCAGGGAAAGATGGAGTTTCCCTTGGAATGGAGAATGTAAACCCCTCACCCCCTCCAAATTATTATAATTTTGCAATTAGGAGCTTTCAGGCAAAGATTTTGGAATAGGAATACCAGTTCTTTACTAGGAATATTAACAATACAAATGTGGTAGTTAAAACAAAACAAACAAACAAACAAACAAAGATACAACAAAAAACAAGCAAATAAACAAAAATCCTAGAAAGCCTGACAGAGTCAGAGCTACAACCTGACACCCTGTTGGTCAGGGAGTTGGAAGCAGTCCACAGTGAGTCCTCCTGGAGTGGCAGATGTGGTTCTGGTGGAGCAGAGATGATCCTGAGAGAAAAGGGTCCAGTGATGGTGAGAGGATCCAGTCTTCCTCCAGGAATCCCGGTGGAACCAGATCCCTGGTGTTCCTGTGTCTCAGTTTTATCCAGGTAGGAATGGTTGGCTCCTCCCACTGGGTGGAGCATCTCACACTGGGATGATGGAATGTGTCCTGTCCTTGGTGAGCCTTCATGGCCTATTAGAAGAAGATATCCCCTGGAGGGAGGAGGGATGATGAAAGAGATAAGGAACACTGCCCCACCTGGTTTGAACAGCTGGGCCATGATCAGAAGGCATCTGCCCCCCTCCCCCCAGAGTTACAAGAGATAAAGAAAAAACATCTTCCCAACTGCTTTCAGCAAATGAAATAGAATACACATCTTTGGTTCCAGAACCCAAGACAGAGATGATCCAGAAGAGAGTAAGGCCCAGAACCTGAACTGCTGATGAAGAGCAGCCCCTTCCCCATCCACACCACTCTGCAAAACAGAGACTGAAAAGCAAAGTCCTGGCCAGAGGCTACTCAGCCACAATTCATCCTCCCAAGCTCTGTCACTCCTGCCACTTAGAGAACTTAAATTTAAGATTTCATCTTTCAACAGATTTGTCATTGAAACTACAGTGCCAGATCTGGATTCTGCATCCCTCCCTCCACTGGTTCTGGGTCTGTTTGAGTTGTTTTAAGGGAGCAAATTTAGATGACAATTTTACAATCCTGAAATGCACATTAAAGGCAAAGTGCCCGCATGTTTATCACGGGTGTTTAAGGTATGTTCACCACTCTCACAGGCAAGGTCAAGGGCAGTTCAACAGACACAAGCAGTGCTTGTCCCAGCTGCTCACTTCTGAGTGCTTTTCTTGTTATTCTCTGGATTCGTTTTATTCCATACAAGCAAACCTCTCCAGGAATCAAGGGGCTGAATCATTCCCTTCACAACCAAATCTGACACAGAGCAAATTCTTCTGCCCATATAGCAGTGGGTAGCAATAGGTCATGTTGAGGTGAGGGCTCAATATTCCATTATAATAAAATAATGCCAATACATAGTGTGGCCTTCCATCTCAGAGAATTTTAGAACCAATTATTAATCTTCATACTTTGCTATGAACCTGCTTGGACTAAAGTGAATAAATTCAGTATTTCTTTCTTTTTGAATTTCAATGTCCTAGAATTGACTTCAAATGGTATTATAGTCTGGTGGAGAAGCAGAGACTGTAAACTAATAATGGCTGTTATTTTTACAGATATTTTGGGTCTTGCAAGTTTTAAGGTAACATTACTGGAAGGCCAGAGAAACCTTAAATTATAAACAGTGTCCTGTGTCATTTTTACCTGTCACATAATTTTTGTTATTAAATGAATTATACTGAATTATAAGAAAGGTAATTATGAAGATACCAGCATGGGACATAGTTCAGTAACCCAGTAAAGAAGGGAAATAAAAATCCTTCAAAACCCAATTCTTACTGGTGGCTTTAAAAAGGTATAGAAATTATTTTTTATTATTCAAGAACTAGAAGATCGGTAGGAATAAGTGGCAACAGCTGTTTGTATGATATTTCAAAGATAATTCCACATTTTGAGAATAAAGAATTGAATTTTCTCTAAATGATAGAACAAGCAACAGTAGTTTAATTTCCCTGCAAAAGACAGACACACAAACCCCAAGCATTATATTTCAAAGAATTTTAATTAAATCCATATAACAAAAAAAGAAATGTTTCACATCTTAATTGAAAAATCACCAGCTAGAGAACTGAGCCAGTGAAACCGTATGGTAAGCCCTGAGATATAATTGAAGAAAGAAATAGATGAGAGTATCTCAAATGGTCTCACTAGTCAGCAACCAGTGCAAATACTGCAATTCAAATAATGACGTTTGAGTGATTAAGAGAAGAACCAATATCCATTCTATTGCTGCTTTGCTTTGAGAATGATACCTCATCCCTGAGAATCCCTGAGTGAACACAAAACTCCCTGACACCCTCCAGGAGCCACGAGGCTCACTGTTGGCACAAGCACATTTTGCACAACAGGGTGGGACAGCAGCCCATGCTCACTGTGGGATGGGCAGGTATTTCCCATCCTTCTGCAGCTTTTCTCTGCAGAATCACAGAATCCTCCACCTTCTCAAGGGCCCTTTGAAAAGCATATGGGAAAGCAGGGGAGAGACTGGTGTTCGTGCAGTTACACCCAGCAACTGCAGCAGGACCAAGGGAAGGGCTGAGCTCGAGTCCATGATGTGAAATGAGGCGAGTGAAGTTTTAAGATCCTGACATGGGAAAGATGCCAAGGCCAGATGGGAATCTCAGCTGTCACCATCAGAGGTCATCCCGACCTTCCCGGCACAAGGTGGTGTGAAAGCCCTGTGTACTATTTACACAAGTTCATCTTACCTACCTTTTTTAATTGGAAGCTACAACAATTTTATTTTATATCACTTCCTTGTGGTTTGTTGTCTTGTCTTTGTTTAGTTCTGCTTTTAATTATGGAAGTCCAGCAGAGATGCCCCTGAGGCAATGCTGGTAATCTAGGCTTAAATTTCTAAGGGATTTGTTTAAGAGAAGCTTGAATAGACCTTAAGGAAACTTTGATAAGGCTTTGTTATTTTAAATGGTTTTATTTTAAGACAACATTTTCAGAAAGGACAGTTCTTGCTGAATTGGGGAAAGGATGAAATTTTTTTAGTGGAGTTTTAATGGAACTATTCATAAAATATTTTTTACATAGTCTATTTAACCCTCTGAGATGATAAGCAGCTCTGATATCATAGATGCTTAAGGTTAATAATGTTGTCTGCCAGAGAAACAAATAGGAATACCTCTTATATAACTAAACATGATAGGGTGGTTTACACCTTTTTTTTTTTCTTTTTCTTTTTTTTAAATATATATTTCAAATTCTTCAAAGGCTGGTGAAGACATATGCAAGAAGAAAATTTTGCACAATACCAGTGTAATGCATGAAATAGTGGATCTAAGGAACAAGAAGATAATAAATAAATAAGGAAAAATAAAGAAATAAAGCCTGAAGAACAGCAAAGAATTGTGACCAAAAAATCAGAAAAAATTTATTCTACTAGAAATAACTAAGTAGTAGCTGACCCTGATTTAGACCTCCTGAACAGATTAAATATACAACTATGCATAATTGATGTACCTCTCAATCCTACAGTCTACATACAGCTCCACGTGAAATTATAAGGCCATTCCTAGATTTGAGGGGTTTCTCCATAGCCTTATTTTCCTCTTTACACCTCAAAGGTTCCATTGTACAGCAGTGTGACAGTCGCGATGTGCTGCCAGACACCAGAGCTTGGAGTGACACCAGTCCAACAACCCAGCCACAGGAAATCTGCATGGGGCTGAAACCCCAGACCAAGGCTAAGAAACTAATGTTAGTTTATTTTAGTTTGTTGTTTTGGTGTTTTGGGTTTTTTGGTGGGTTTTTTTTTGGTGGTTTTTTTGGTGTTTTTTTTTTGCCAAGGGGAGGTGTTTTGGATTTAAAGATCCAAAATCCCCAATGTTGTTTGCAGGGGTGAGCACTGACCTTGCCCCACCTTGGACCCACATCCCTTAGATGAGAACATCCCAAAAAGGCTGTCAAGGCAACTATGCAGATGTGGGAAGAGGAGTCCCTGCATGGAAATCATCTGGGAAAAGCAGGAAACTAAGACTGGGAGCTTTCAGAAAGAAAGGAGGACAGCACGGAGGTGGTGGCAGCTGAGCCGCGCCCTGCAAATCTTTTTGAGGTGGAAGAGGTGGGTAGGACTGGCTGTTCCCTCCCCTTTAGTACAGAATTCAGGAGGCTTCAGAAGGTGGCAGCACCTGCTTGGATCCAAAAATAATTAAAATAAAAGGTGGGGGGAGAAAAGAAGGGGAGCTTGTTCACACAAGACTTCTAATACTCCTGTGCTGGAGGATACTGTAGATGCTGCAGTTCCACACAAGTTCAAAAGCCAAACTTTGTTTTACATGAAGTAATTAAATACAGAAATTAACTGAAGTCCAAAGTTAGGGAGGTGGAATCAGCTGTAAGATGGATGCTCTTAGGTGGATCTATCATGTGCTTGCCCTGTCTCCCCTTTTCCCTAGAATTTTTTCTGTCTCTTTCAGTGACAGGATACTGAACTAGACAACCTATGTTTTCAGATTTACTTCAAATCCTTTTGTATAAATTACTCCTCTAACTTGAGAAGGATTTTTTTTACTTAATTTTTAACGTATAAAATCTGCAATTATTCTCCAACTACAGGGAACTCAAGCCTTGAAGATACCATACAGGGACTATTTCTATCCCAGCAATGGGATGACACACTGTGTTTAAAACAAAGTAAAACCTATCCAAATCCATAAAATATTTCCTATGTTCTGATCCCAATTGCCATGTAATTTTTCTCAGTTTTCACTAAAATTGTTTTAAATTGCACTAATACTCCTTAGCAGCTTATTATGCATTCACTTAAAATTTTGGAAGTCACTGGGCATATAAAGAATGGTTTTAACAGTCAGATCCTTGGGTTCTGTCAAAAATACAAGGAAAGCAAAATTGATCTCAAACTTCATTACTTGAGACCTGAAAAGTTGTCATAATTCATTATAAGTGACAGGAAATAAATTTGCTGTTAAGAAATTCATTATTTGCTGGTCACTGGTGGCAATACATTTATCTGATGCCTGAACATCTGTGTGTGGATTCGCAGTGTCTCCCCTTCCAGGTGTAAAGAAACACAAATCAAAATTCTCCCCGTGTCCTGCTATCTCGCAGATGAAAGTGAAGAGAATGGTTTTGAAACCCCACCGGGTCAAAGGAAAAAAAAAAGATAATTTATCTACATTAACATATCCTGTCTGTCCTGCCACACAGCCAGCACATAACAGCATGTTACTAATTGAGTACCAGCTAAGGCTTCACATTTTTGTGAGAGGAGGAGAAGGAAAAGTACTTTGGAGAAGTTTAAAAGCACAAACCATATGTTTCCCTACTTTTAAGCACTTTTTTTTACCTTCCTTCTCCACAAACCTCTTTCTCCATCTCACCCGGTCAAGAAGCTGCGTGCTCAAGTATCTGACCTGATCTCTTGCATTAATGTTTGTGCCAACAAATTTCATTTCTTTTTTCAAAGGCATGGTAAGGTTTGAAGCAAACTATCCTCTTCCACCACCTGACAAGAGGAACGGGAAGTGATCTGGGTGCAAAACCTTCTATTAGTATTGAATTTGCTGAAAAACACTTTGTATACTGAAACCCACCCTGCATCAATTTGAATGTGCCTGGTGCACACAGGGTGAGGAAAGACAAGAAATTCTGTCCATGACCAGAGCTACCTATCACAGTCACCATCAGGTACTGAACTGGGAGCAAATTGTGTTTAGTGCTACGTTTATACTTTATCCAATATTAGTTTCACAATTTCCCTTTTTCCTTTCCTTCCTATATGAACAAACATTTATTGGCATTTAGAAAACATAATAATATGTTACTTTATAGCATTTCTACTGTAAAAAAAAAAGGCAAAATAAAGATATTGCAAGCTGGCATAGTGTAACATTCTGCAGAGGGCACCCTCGGTGCAGCCAGAACCGATCGCCTTCTCCCACTGCATCCATGCTCCATAACTTTCATTCTATAATATCACATTTACAACTGTCAGGAGTATACAATAGCAAAAGGCTTTCCCTGATGGCAGCAGAACAATGCCGGATGTAGACCTGGGGAAGAGAACAAAGTATACCTACACAGAGTACAGGCGCTTCGCTTTTCAAATATCAGAAATGCTTTTTTGGCTTAATAACATCATGAATTAATTTGCTGTCAAGAACCACGTACTCATAATAGAGACAGTGTCTATCTGCTATTATTATTATTATTATTCCATTTTCTCCTGAACTGTTCCTTTGAAGGCTTTTACTTATTCAGAGATACAGAGAAAATCCTCCATGAAGCAACAGGAGGATTGCAAGCGAATATGGTTACAGCAGCACATATCTGATACGGCATAAATATTAAGACTTTTCACTGTTTAAACATTGAATTCTCATAAACAAGACAGGAGATACTGTCTTCATTGGAGGGTGAGAAAAGGCTCATTTAAGTATTATTAAAAAGCACATTCTGCATTTTACTGCTCAAACTGTTCATACCCCATGCTCTGTGCTTTTTGCTGACACAGCTGCTTCTTGTCCAACTCTACTGCTAATATGACCTGCTCTTTTTTTTATTATTATTTTTTCTCCCACCTCCTTCAGAACCCTTTCTGGGCAGTTTCACAAGAATTTTGATTGCTGTTGTAAAGTTTATATCACTGCCATCTGACAGCCCTTCGCTAGCCTTGGCGAAATGAGTTGATGGTCTCAGTTAATTTTCTAACAGGCAGGTGTTCACAACTTCAAACATCACCTCTGCTGGCACAAGGACTCCCAGCCAACAAAAATAAAAGTATAGGCTCACCACCGGGTGAAATACTTGCTTAAAGGAAAACACATTTTGAAGTTCTCTTGGAAGGAAAGCTGAGCTTTGCAGACGGATGAAAAATTAACAGAAAATGAACTCTGGCGAAACACCCTGTAACAAGAAGTCTAAATGATACCAGTGGATGACTTGTCTTGGTACAGAGAAGCCAGAACTACAAAGCCCAAGTGGAGACTGAGCTGTGCTGGTGGAGTTATTTCTGTATCCTTAATCAATATTTTTATCAATATTCATACAATGACTTCTTGTGAGCTGGGGAGAAGAACAGACAGAGAAGAACCAGAACCTGCATAACCAATGTTGGGAACCCTTCCCTTGCTTGCTACACTAATACTAAAACCTCTTCATTGTAAATTAAAATATTTTCTATAACAATGCAATTCATAAGGCTGTTATTATATTTTCCTTTAAGAAAGCAAAAAAAAAATAATTAGGTAAATTCCTGAAATTCACTGAGATAGGGCAATTTACAGGTGGGCACATCAGAATCATTCTCTGTTAGAAAACTTTCTAACCAACCAACAAGATGTGGTGAGTATTAGACAAGTAATTTAAGAACATTGCAATCTGAATCTTTGAGTCCAGTTAAAATCTGACCTCTCTTCCAGAAATGGTCAGGAGCAGAGTTTAATATCCCTGTAAAACTACCAGCATATGTGAATTCAGGTGACAGCAGAACTTCCACAGGAGATCCAACCATTACCATTGTATCCCTGATTCCTTCATACTGGGAAATTAAAGCAGCTTCACACTGACTGCAGAGCATTCTTCTGAGAGTTACTACTGCTACTTGATTTTATTTCCAGTGTGTTTTTCTCAGACTCAAGGAAAATTGCTTGCTCTTTGTTGATTAAATTGTGTCAGCAAGTGTTTTAATTTATGTGCTTTAGATAGGAAAGCAGAACAATTTCCATTCTTGGGCAAGGATAATCATAATTAAAAACACATTAGCTGATTATGCCAAACATCTATCCTAAAAAAAAAAAAAAATCTGTATCATGATTTATAAATTATGATTTGTTGACTAACACATTTTGAAATGATACAACTTTATAAGCTGATGAAGTGTTTTTAGTAGTACCACAAAACACCCAGGGCTTGGAGCAACCTGGTGTGGTGGAAGATGTCCCTGCCCAGGGCAGGAGGGTTGGAACAAGATGGATTTTAATGTTTCCCTCCATCCCAAACCATTCTGAGTTTCTGTGAGGCACATTTCAAATAACAGCTTCTAAAATAAAGACTGAAATATTTTAAAGCTCGGGTGATGCTTTGCCATCCAAGGATGGAGGAACTTCCTCTGAAGCAGACTTGGTATTTCCTATTTCTGTAAGGCAAAAATATCTTACTGCTGTAATGAGATTAATACTGCCTTACAGATCTACTCATTTGATCTCATGTTCAGGTTTTTGACATCTCCCACAAGCAATAGTATTCCATGCAGGATGTATTGCTTTAACAGGTATTCATTTAACTGACTCCACTATAATTTCTTAGTCTTACATGATGCTTCAAGATGTTTCACACATTCTCAAAAGAAAGCTAAAAGGGAATAATTTGCATATATTACTTAAGTTGTACATGCTGTAAATATTGATCTGCAGATAGAGAAGAAAAAGTGTTGGTGGTTTGGGGGTTTTTTTTGTGGTTTTTTTTTTTTTTTTTTTTTTTTTTTTTTTTTTTTGTTGTTGTTGTTGTTGTTGTTTGTTTGTTTTGTTTGTTTTTTTTTTTAATTAGCACTTGTATTCTATAGATTTTAACAATATTTTCCATGTTAAACTTGGTGAAGAGGTCCCAGCTTTGCTCACCCTTGCAAGCTGAAGGCTATTTGATACTCCAGCCCTTGACATTCAGTGTGTATTATAGCAATTTACAGTTGATGGAAACTCTATACTTTACTCTTTTGGAGTTATTACCAATTCAGCACAAACTGTTCAAACCTCAACTGCTGTCTGTGCTATGCAGAGAGTGAAGCTGCATTTCACATCTCTGGCCCATTATTTTAGCCAACTCCCATTGACTCTCAAGGATGATGCACAGATACTCTTGGAAAATGTTTTGGGTAACTTTCAAGCCTTTTCCCTCCTCAGAAGTGAGAAGCTGTAATTTATCTAACGTGTGAGAAGAAAAAGAAATAAACAACTTCTCATCCCACTTTCACACCAACCCCTTCTATCCATTTGGGAAAGGTTCTGGTAAAGAACTGCAAACCTCAGTAAAAAGGAACAAGCAGTAACAGAGAAGGACTCTCATCTTCCTGGCGTTCCTGGTGCCTGAATTAAGGTGAGATTCTGTGTCTCTTATCCCTTTTAAGCACCTCAATTCCATGCCAGTTCTGGGCAGCAGTTGCTGGGTTTATTTTCAATTTTGTTCAAAATGCAGTGTCTCTGCTGAAAATGTCCAATGTGCTATTTCACATTACAGCAGAACAAAACACTTTCTTCTACCAGAGAATACTGTGGGGCCCAATTTTTCATTGCTTGGCTTTCTATATTTAAGATTTTCCCACCCAAACAAATACTTCTCCTCTGACAGCGTTTAATAACAAGTTTGACCTTGGAGTGTATAGCTTAAAGTGATTGCGGAGAACGCTGCAGCAGAAAATCAGGGGCCAGGGATTCTTTTCCTTATTTGAATTTTATTATTTTGGGAGAAGGGGGAATCCCTTGTTTCACAGAAGAAATTACTTTTGAGCCACAGTGCGAAGGCTTTTTGCATGAGCACACGAAGAGCCGCCACTTTTTCTGCTTCCTGCCGTTGATACAGAACTGTCACCACTGCCAAAGCAACTTTGCTGCTTCCCCCTGGGAATATCCCTGAAAATACAGGAGAGAGAGATGGGAACTGCTTTACTGTGTGCTGGGAAAGGAATATTATCCTAGGAGTCAGGGCACCTTGAGCGTCATCCCTCCCCGGTAGGCCCAGGTGCTGGCACAGCTTTCTGAGGATCCTTGGTTTTTCCAGTGGATTCACGTCCAACATTCCCACCCTCATTATCAAACCCCAGTCCCAAGAAAGGTACAGCTTCCACGGGAGAGCTCTCATGGACTGCAGTTTGCTGGATTTCACGTGTGGATTGAACATACACGGATTCCTTATATCTGGAGCACCACATATGCAAGTATTTAATGCAGATGGTTAAATTCTCCAATATATGCGATCCTATTCACATATTTGGGGATTTTTTTTCCATTTCTCAGTTTCCTGTAAACACCCCACAGACTCTGCGAAACACTAAAGACACACACAGAGCAACTACTTTATTTTAATGCTAAGCAAGAATGGAAATTAACTTTTGTTGCTGAACAGAAGAAAGGTCCCGTGGCGAAAAAAAAAAAAATACTGTTTGTCTGAGTTATTACAGGATTCAAAGATTAAATTACCTTTGGCTAGAGCTGTACCAGTCTTTTTTCTCCTTAAAATAATAATATCCTGAGTACAACTGTGTAGGTACAACAGTGGGACACGGCTCCTGACAGTCTAATCATTGGTTCATCTAACGATGTTCACGGGGAGTCAAAACGCTGCTGTTAAATCACTGCCCTGCCCTATTCTGAAAAGCCACCAGGTGAGCTGTTTCAGTGGTAATAGCAACGGCAAACGGCACAAAAGAATTTACAGTCAACAGATCTGCACAGAAAAGCAGTGCTGCAGAAGCAATATTGATTGCAGCAGGAAAAAAAAATAATTCAGATGTACTTTGCATTGCACTTACACAAACCCTCTTATGTAACATGGAATAGTGTTATACTTCATGGGCATTCATTCTCATGATAAAACTCTCTAAATCTAGGTGTTATTAATTTTCTGTACTGATCTACAACAATTTGAATCCATATAATATGTTCACTGTAGAAACTGTTATATAAAGGACATTGATCTCCATAGAGGATCCCCCTTTTTCTTTTTTTTCTTCACAAGTATACACAAATTCTGCAGAAAATTCTATTTCCGTCATGGAAACTCATAAACAGGAGGAAAAAAGAGTGGAGAAAAATGAAAACAAAACCAAAGACAAATCAAGTAACTTGATCTTTTTGTTTTTGCTCTTGGAAAATAATGGTGATGAAAGAAATTATGACCTTTTCATTGTTCATAAATCATCTCCAACCTCAATAATTGTGATTTACTTTCAGAGTCACAGTTTAACTACCATTTATGGGTGTCATGGGTAAAACCATCAAGTTTATAGTGACAATCACTAGGGATTTCCATTTCTAACAAAAGCATTGCTTAAAAATATCAGAAGCTTTTGCGTTTAAAAAATATTGACATAATTGCAAAGAAAAGTCCTAGATGACACAATCAAAATCATTACATTTTAAAATATTTTGTAAATTAAGACAGTTGTTGCAAAAAATATTAGAATTTATAGCTGACAACTATCAGCTCTTCTTTGAGCCTCAAAAAAAAAAAAGTGCAAAGGGGCAGTTTTAGTACAGATTTCTACATCTAGTCTTTTTTAAATGATTTGTGGAATTTGTTGTATTTTTACAAGGTTTAGCCTCTGGAACGGTTGCACCTTCCCTCCCTGGACATCCAGACCACAATACAACCTGACAGTAATGGCACTTCATCTCATGAACAAGCCTTTCATCAAACAAGTATTAATTTCTGCCACAGAGATAATTTATTCTTTATGTATAATTGATTTGTGCCTGCACTTAAAAATGTCTTTTGAAATCCATATTATAACTGATACTGTCATGTAATAAAAAGCAACACTTTTAATTTAAAGTTAATTATTTTCCATTATTCAGCATTAGTAGACAAGGCAAGAACTCTAGCTTAGTGCCAGAACATAAAAGAAGTTATTCTGAACTTATAATACATGGGTTTAACAGCTTAATGTCAAGAAGCAATACCGTAAATTAAAATTTGAGTGAAAGGATTATGATATCTCATATTTAGAAATATCACATGACTACAGATAATTAAGGCAAGTGAAATATTTTTGTCCTGAAATCTGCAATTATGGAGGAAGAACTTCTACAACAATAGTGCAATATTCTGTAATAACACTTTATAGACATAACATCACTGTGGCATCCGAGGCTTGCTGCAACACACTGCTGCATTCCTCAAGGGTTGTAGGAGGTATTTCTATTTCCTGATTCCTTTTATCATTACTGCAAGACAGCTCACTTCACCCGCCTCATCTAAACCCCAGCTGGAATCTGGAAATCACAAGGTATGGCACAGAAAGGGAGCCTCGAACACTGCAGGTGTGCAAAGGTGTTACTTTTGAGGCCTCTTTTAAAAAATGGAAACCACACGTGGGCAACACATGATTCCTTGCAGCTACCTCAGATTTGAAGAGCAAAAAGACTTCATAAGCCACGTGAAATAACTTCAGTGTTGACTTTCTGCAAACATAAAAAGTTTCCAAAATGAACCAAACACCTGGAAATGAGCATTATCTTGTTCTGAAGGTATCTGTCCTCCAAAGGAAAATCATCCTCACAGTAGGCTAGAAGACACTAATATATTACTAAATTTGAGAGATGGAGAACTGTAATCCCTTATGGAGATTTTGGAAGGAATTTAGAAGACAGCTTTTCTGTGTTTGTGCTCCTTATGCCTCAGATTATGGTTATTCAAAAATCTCTGTCAAGAAAGTCGCCCTCAGGGAAGAGCTCTTCCTGGAAAGTTCCCATCAGAGAACACAGTCAGAATTACTCCACAATCTGCATTCTTTTGTGTATTTGTATGTGTACTTACCATTCTTTTCTTTTTTTTTTCCTTATCAGCTTGGAAAATACTGCTTTTATAGCTGTACCTCTTCTTTTTGAGGTCCAAACCCCCTTAACATTCCCATCCCCTCCAAAAAGTGTTCTATTCTTCCCTTTAACTCATTGTCAGCGTCCGTCTTAATGGGAGAGAAAAACTTATTTCACTGACCTAATTATGTGAGAGTGTCCTTGTTGGACTGAGACTTATTTCTAGCCATAACCCCTTGTCTCAGTAAGATGGATGAACTGCTCCAGCCTGTTTGCTTCCTTCTGGAATATTCCACTGCACCTCAGTGTTCTCCCAGAACCCCAACATTGAAGACATTTGTTATCCACACACCCCTCACTGCTGGTTCTGATCTGCTTTGGGTGCCTGAAGAGTTCTCAGAGCTTTCAGGGATATTTAAAGAAACCAACTCACATTTACCACTGCCAAAGCAGAAGCCTGCAAGTCCACGAGCCCCACAACATAAATCTCTACATTTGTGGCATATGGCTGCTTTTTTTTTTTTTTTTTTTTTTACAGAATGTGTTGGGATTTTTCAGTCAGTCAATCGATTCTCCCTTCACAGATTGCAATCATTTCATACTCTCATATTCCACATCCAATATACCATCACCACTGATTCAGCTACAAAAGGCTTTAAATCTCTTTTTAGGAGTATTCACACACACACACAAATACAGTGGAACAGACCACTGGCAATATGCTTAACGAGCTCTCAACCACATTAATTAACACCAAATAAGCAGTGCAGCTCTATGCCCACAGAAGCCATGTAGGTATCCCTGCCTACAGACAGATGAACCATCACATCCAAGTCCCTTCAGCAGGCAAAGGAAGTTTTCAAAATAATTTCCCTTTAGTCATTACAGGACTACATTTATTTTAATGGATGCCAGTGTGTGAAGGAGAACACAGAAGCAAATTTTATTTCTGAAATGTCTGCATCAATAAAGGTACCTAATTAAGGTATTCATTAAAATATACAAAGTTAACTTAACAGGGGGAAAAAAAAACCTACAAAATATTATTACATTTCCCCATTAAACTAATTTCATTTGGTCATAACGCAAATCCTAATAGGAGGATATTATTAACTGGTTCAATTTCAAAATGTCTTCTCATGTTTATTTTTATTGTGTTACTAAGCAGAGTAGCAATTGACCTAATTTCTTGTATTCAATAGCATTTTTCAATCTGTTTAAACAGAGGCAGTGGTCTACTACAGGTCCATAGGCCCTGAGTGTGCTGCCATTTTAAAAGTTACAGGAGAGTTCAAATTCGCATCAATTCCACATACCAGCATTCAAAACTATGTAAAATTTATTACTCAGATCAGTAACTTCACCTACAGTTTTACAATTTTTGAGGTTGATGTCTAGAGTTCCTTATGAATAGGGAACAGGTCTCTGTTTCAGCTGGGCTACTGCTCAGCTGGGTATTTTTGATTTTTGTTTTCTTTCACATTCTACAAAGAGAGAACACAGAGGATTTCAGTAGGATTTAAAATAATTATTGATGAAAAACTATGAAGCTATGCTCAACAGCCTTCTAAAATGGAAAGAGAAGAACTTCCACAGTAAATCACAGTAATTCCTGACTTTTTGCTACGATGCGTCACAATAGGACACGAAAAAACGACACTCGCACACTGAGATGTCCAAGGCAAAAAGGGGCAGTTTATTTACAGACCTCAACATTTAGAGAATTCCAACAGTGACCATGGATTGGAGGAGCAAGACTGTCGTCTCCAACCGCGCCGGCCAACCCGACAGTCCATCAATTCTCTCCTCCTCCAGAAAGGAATGCAAAACAATCATTGTTTACATGAAAAGTGCGTGAGAAACTCCATTGCAAGAATACAAACATCAGAAGGGTGAAAAAACAGGATGACAATGATCTTCTACTCAGACCATAGAAAACATAGTACCTGGTCCCAGTGGCAAATTCACAGCACTCCTGTCTAACCTGGACATGGGTGCCCAGCATGAAGCACTTACGGAAATTTATGCACAGTTTGCTAATTCTGGGCTGCACTGAGCCCCAGCAGTCCCCAAACATTCCACGTGTTCCACCAGCAGAGCAGGGCACAGCACTCCAAACAGCACCCCATGGACACACCACTGCCTGCAGGGCAAGGAACAAGACATCTCCACAATCACTGCCAGCTGCATTATCTGGGTTTGTAACACTGTCTGAACATTCTGGGGTAGGAGTTCAACACTGAGAGCCCAAGAAAGAACATGCAAACAGTTGTAATCCCTGCAAACTGCACAAAATAACTCCTGAACACAGCTCTCTTTCTTGGCAGTGTTAATTATCACCTCTGAGTCCTCCCTTCTCCCCCTGTTGGTGTTGGCATCTCCTCTCATCCCTTCACCTGCAGCTTTTTCTCTGCATCCCTCATCTCTCAGCCAGCTCTGCGTGGAGCAGCTCCGTGTTCTCTGCACTGGGTCTCATCTGATCTGCTAAACTCTGATCTGCTCCACACAGGGTGTTCATCAGAAAAATCAATGCTGACAAATTTTGCAGTCCAACCTAAAGGTTCAAACCCCAGAATGTCAGCAAGGTTTGTTCAGTGCCAAACTAGGATGTAACGTGGTGGAAAACCAAGTTATTTCTGTGAGTAATGCATGAACCATTCTCCTCCCGAGACTTTAATCAAACAAACCAAATAAAGATTTTCCTAACATAAAATATAAACATAAGGTCATGCTAAGAAAAAATAAAATAAACATTAAAAATATAAAAGAAACCACAGTTGTTTTTTTTAAAAATATTTTTAGTATCTTTATATTTTTAAGTATCTGCATAAGCCAAAGTTGTCCACTGTTCACACATTTTTAGTTTAGTGCAGAAGATCTCAAAACGAAACATTTTGGTCACAGAGGTCATATCAGTTTAAAAGCCTCCATCTGCTCTGCCACATTGATTTTCTAATGCATATAACATGTTAAAATGAACATGGTCAATAGTTCAGCAGACCATACAAATCAGAGACCAGAAACGCTGCAAAGATTATCTTGATGCTTCACCAGTCACAAGCATATCAGGAGAATAAAGGGATTTAATTCCATGCCAAGGGATTGAGTTTTACACTTTACTACAAGTTAAATACTACATAAGCAATTACAGTACGTGGAATATGCCAGGAAGTCCATACCACTATTAATTCTGAAGAAAATGGCATTTCAGTTGGAAGGGGGTATCAACAATTAAAATCTAAGGCAGTCTCACCTGCACTTCCCCTGCTGTGGCAGACAGGTTGGGAAAAGGCTGATAATGTGAAGGGTAAAGAAGAAAACTTGTAACAAATCTCTTGACAAATCTGTTCGTGAGCCAAGCACACTATTTTTCTTATAATCTGGTCCATTTACTGTGGCTCATACAATGCACCTAAGTACTTCCTGTCAGACTCCAATTCTAAATAAAAAATGTAAGAAGCCAACATCACAAACTTGTTCAAGCTCAAAGTCTTAAATACCTTCTGCTAAAAATTAATTGTTAATTTTAATTCTAAATAGAAATGTTGCTCAAAACAGGAATTACTTTGCTTGTTTGAAGGCAGAAAGGTGCTAGGACCAGAGTTTATGAAAATTACACCACAGAATTTGCCTGGCACAGAGAAGCTCCAGCAAACACCCCTGAAAGTGAGCACTGCTCCATCAGCCTC
Source organism: Phylloscopus trochilus trochilus (assembly GCA_016584745.2). Lineage (NCBI taxonomy): Eukaryota > Metazoa > Chordata > Aves > Passeriformes > Phylloscopidae > Phylloscopus > Phylloscopus trochilus. The sequence continues at coordinate 28,191,112 of WQNJ02000015.1, forward strand.
ACTACATAATCAACCACAGATTATTTGCACATGAAAGATTTCATACTGTACTTATGATTGATTCCTTTTTGCGGCTGTGGGAAACATTATTATTTTTCTCCAGTGGAAGTCATTCCAGGTCTCTTTCCCCTGCTGTCACCTAGCTCAGAACAATTATAATCCAATGGTGGTTATCTGATTATACAAACTTCTTATAATCTTCTTTAAGCAAAGACTCCAAAGTAGCAAGATAATACCAGAACCTATGAAACAAATTATTTGACTTCCAAAACTCTGAATCTGGTTTAGCTGTTAATTAACTCAATGGCTCTTACAGCACCTTCTTGTCTTGCTTTTCGTGTATCAATGTATGAGAATGTAATGAGGGGAGTTTGCTTGTTGATGCATTTATCTAATAGTTCATTATCACCATCAGGGGTCAAAATATTCATCACCTGCATGTAATGGGAAAGAAAAAGAAACCAAAAACACTTGTAACACCAAATAAATGCTGGCAATTAGTGGCGCAAAGAGGAAACACCTGGATATACAGTGAAACAATCTCTTCTTCCACTCAGACACCTGTGTAGGTATCTCAACCAGAGCCTAGAATTTAAAATAAAAAATAGCATCAGTGATACTCAGTTTGCAATTAGAAGTGTAATTAACTGAGAGAAGCTTATATTATGTATGGGCTGACTGCATGGATCTGCAGCTCAAACATTTGTCTCACCACTTCAAAGAAATACATCCAAACTCTTCCCTGCTGCTCAGTCATGTACTACTGATGCTGTGGTCACTTGAGGTCCTGCTCATTTGTTTCTGCTTTCTTGCCCCAATAGATAAGTGGATCCAAAATCTGAATTTACTTCAGAAATTGTCATTACATACCTGAAGATATAAGGTAAATAATTCACTTTTTTACTTTGCTGTTGTTGAGCCAGTACCAGAGTGACTGCTCACCTCAGTGTATTGCATGAGAATGACTTATTAGGAAAGTGCAAACTTATTTGGATATCATGAACAATCAAAACTCCAGTTAATTTCACTGATGTGATCTACATGCTTGTTTCCCAGGAGTGGTGGAACGAGAAGATTTGCTCCCAAAAATTCACTTGTGTGAATGAATCTGTGATGGGACAACACCCAAACGTCACAGCATTAGGCGTTTAAAACCCCAGAAACACAAACAGCAGAGCCTGCAAAATACTAGGGAAAAATAAAACAAAACAAAACAAACAAAACACACACACACAAAAAAACCCACAAAACAAACAAACAAAACAAAAAAAAAACACCACCAAAAAAAACACCAACCCCCCATACCTTGATAATTTTTAAATGCTAGAATGCTGCAAATGCTGATCTATTTCCACAGAGGGCAAATTCAATATGTAATACAATTCATTAAGAAAAGGAATGTTAGTTTTCCACAATAACACAGGACACAGCCAAAATAATGGAACCAGTAGTGTATCTTAACCAGAAGGTTTCTGAAATATTGTTTCTATCGCAATCCCTGCTCCAAACTCCCAGTAACACTGGCAGAGGTGGTGTTCACATCCCAAAGATTCTGTATGGATAAGCAACAGACATTATCCAGAGAAGAGGAGGGGCCAGGGAGTGTCTGGAGTGTAGTGAGGTTATCACATAACAGAGCAGTAATCACAACAATAAAATATTAATAGTAGCACTCCTCTAAGCTTCCTTAGAAATTTGTTCATAGAATGCTGTGGATCCAATACCAATTCTGGACACACTGCTGTAACTCCAAACTTTTTTATGTGGCACAGCACAGCAGCAGATTCCATCTATTTACAAAAGTTGTTCAATGTCTTCACTGCTCACTGATACAGGCATGCTCAAATCTGCAAGGCCAACACATATCTTCATGATTCCCCCTGGTATGACCTGACTGACAATTCCAGTTTCTTTCTGAAGTATTTTAACCCTTTAGATAAATAGGTTTTAATATGCTTTGTTGGTGGGTTTTTTGTTTGTTTTTGTTTTGTTTGGTTGGGGTATTTTTGCCTGCAAAATATCTACTGCCTACAGGGTTGCTGAATTTATTTCCCTAAGTGTTTTATCTCAATGTGAAAAGAAGCCCAGAGGAATGGGTTTGCTTACAATTGAGAAGCAGTGATCAAAATATTATTCCTTTACTCTCCCTAGAATTTTGCTCTGTCTCTAATAATTATTGGGAAAAAGTACTTGAAACAAGTAACAGCAAAGACTTCTTGTTGTTGACAAAGCTGTCAGGATTTCTAATTAAAAAAAAAAAATTCAAAACAAAACATATCTTTAGCAAAGCTTTCTACACTGGAAACTCACTTCTTACCCTTTAGTGAACAATTTGTTATAGAGACTTCATGCTCCTGTCTCCTAATTGACACATTTTTTATATCCAGAGTGTTTTTCTCCTTCTTTGAATATATCCTGTCAGGCAGGACTTACATATGAAACAAAATTAATTTGGTTGAAACCCTAATTTGATTCTGTTGATAAAAGAAAAAAATATTCTGTCAAATGACTCGAACCATTCTGTCAATAAAACGTCTCTGGCTACTTTCAAATCTTTTCTGCAGATGCAATTTGCAAAAGAATGTCTTTGCTTGAAAAATACTTCATAATTTTCAAATAGGTGTAGGAGCCTTCTCTGCTGAAGTGCTGAATGCCTTTGTGAGCACCTTCAACTCCCTCTGAAGGCCCAAAGTTGTGCATTTTGCAGATTTATATCCTCAGCCATCACATGAATTACAATGTGCTCTGTCACGCCCTGTCTCAGTCTGTCTCTGGCATTTCTTAGCTTTTATTGCTCTATATCCTAGAGAAAGGTTTATCAGACAAAATAGACTCTGGTTATCTGTTGGTGGCTTTAAAATAAAAGCCACATTTACAAATGAGATAATGTTATCTTCTTGATTTTTTTTTTTTTTTTTTTTTTTTTTTTTTTTTTTTTTTTTTTTTTTGGTAAGAATTTATCATTCTTGTAAAATTTCATAGCGCCCTTTAGGTTCTCCAGCAAATTGCTGTTCAAGAGAATTAGCTCTGGGCAAAGCAGAAACTCTCTGGTATTCCAATACAGTGAAATAATTTCAGAAAATTGCACTTGCAACATATTTGAGGGAAGCATTATTTATTTATTATTCACTTTGCTCTTATTCCTGCATCAGAAATTCGTATCTGGGGGAGGAAATGATAGCAGAGATCAATGCTATGGTCATTTCACAAAGCCTGATTGTATTATTGGAAGAAATAATTTTCAGAGGAAGAGTCTGAAAAATGAAGCAAATTCACATCCACTTAGACACAGCAACAGTGGCTGTTCAAAAGTCTCATTCAGCGACATTTTTGATTTCTTGGTTTTTCCTTCCTTTGAATGCTGAAAGGGGTAAGTTTGGAGGAAATCTAAATACAAATATTGGCTGCACAGTTCGTTGGAAATCTCTGCAAGCAACATCTGCAAGAGTTCCAAGGTTCTTCAGCTTTATTCATGTTGATAGCACTTCTCTGGCACAAAGTTCTAGGATATGCATGTACCTTAGACAGCCTCTGATTTGTTGTCCAGTTTTTAGAGTTTTAAGTGAAGGCCCAGATAATATTTTACTGTTCCTTCTTTAGCTCAAAGTATGGCAGATGAAACTTAATTTGGCATTGAGAGGAGATACCATCCATAGCCATTTAACCCTGAAATTTAATGCTGGCAACAAGGGCACCACGGTCTTCAGACCTGCCGATCATAGGACTCTACACCTCATATTATTGTCCAAAAACCAGGTTTGGGGGATTTTTTGGTTTTGGTTTTGGGGTTTTTTTGGTGGCTTTCTTGTGGTTTTTTGTTTGTTTGGTTGGTTGGTTGGTTTCGGGTTTTTTTCTGTTTTGTTTTGTTTTGTTTTGTTTTTTTCTTTTAAATGAATGTATTTTTTGTTCTTCAAATAACATTGTTTTACAGGTTCCAAATGATAGGAGACACGAATGCCATGGACTTCAACCAGGCTTCCACTGATGAATCTATGGACTCAGAGAATGCAACTGCCTGTACAAACCACATTTGCTATAAATTTCAACCTCTTGTAAAGCTACTTTTGACAGCACAGTGAACCCTTCAATTAAAAACAAACAAACCTGCAAATGGGTCAAGAAAAAAAATATCTGAGATAACAGCACAATGTAAATCAAAGCACTCAAAGCTGTGCTGAATGTGATTTCACTGTGATGAATGCAGTGAAGGAAAGCCAACCCAGCGAAGGTAAAGATCTGTCTGAATATATTGAGGAAATCAATCACAATTGAGTGCTGTTGTTTTCTCACACATCATAATAATATGATTTTAAGATCAGCTGACCTTATGCACTTAATTAATGCACAAAACATGTTTACACTGGGGAGAGGGGGACAAGCTATTGATCAAGAGATGCTGAGAGAGCTCCAGTTTGTCACTCCAGGCAGAATTCTGAGGGACAGTCTACATTCTGCAGTTCCACAGTGTGATGTAAAGATATCCCACTCAGATCAGAAGTTTCCTTCAGGGCTTTATCAAATCCCCAGATCCCTCACGTGACTTTGCAGAAGATGTTAAGACTTAGAAGAGGAACACATGCACCCCTTCACAAAGAAAACATTTGATTTTGTGTTCTGCCTGCCAGGGGAAATAGTGGAAAATTAATGCTCTGTGGAAGACAGCTGTGCTCTCCTCTTCATCCTCATCAAGGCTGAGAAGGGGAAGGCAGTAATACACAATAATACACAATAATGCATGGGGAATCTGTCAGGAACTCTCTCAGGTGGGATTTGGCCTAAGATAAATTCTTACACAACTCAAACCAACTTCTGCTTCTGGCCTAGTTCTGAGCAGCTCAATGACTGCTGTGACATTGTTTGTGACATTAGAGGTGAAAGGTAACAAAAACAACTCTCTGATGTTTCCTTCACCTCACCTATCTGTTTTATTTCAGGATTCCCTAGGGAATTTTGTCCCTGCTTTATAATTTAACAAATCTGGAATTACTTGGTCCACAGTAATTGATGCAGTTCTCATCTCCTCAGTGCATTTATAAAAAACATTCTCCAAGACCATATTAAAAATATTTTTTATTTTAACCAGGCTTTGAGTTCTTTGCCTTGCCTTCTTTTTTTTCCTCCCCTGTATTTGAAGCATCATTATCAACTCCATTAATAATGTATCATCAGACATTACCCAGTTTGCAGTATTCAGTAAATTTAGTGCCAGGGCTGTGCTCTAAGTCACTCCTTGCACAACAGCCACATTCATAACTGTGACACTTTTGTCACAGACCAAGGACTGCACTCATGAGGATTTACACTCACACCTGCAGATGGCTCCATTTAAAGATAAGGGATCAAAAAAGGCAAGCATTTCAGTGAAGGAATCACAAAATACACACATCAAGGTTTCCTCATGTTTCTTGAATTTATGGCCTGAGGTTTATTTTTGTCTCAACCCAGGTATGCAGAGAAGGGCGAGAAAAGGCAACCTCTCTGTTACTGTGGAAAACTTTTCACAAAACAGAAACTGCTTCAAGTGCTATGGCAGAGTTCAAGGGCCTGAAGTGCAGCTCAAGGAAATATCATTTGGTTTACAGTTTTAAACTTTATCACCAGCCTATGCTACCCTGACCTAGAGGACATGACCTCACTTGGAAGAGACTGAACACAGCTATTGGTGAAAAAAAACCAACAAAAAAACAACAAAAAAAAAAAAACAAAAACCAAAAAACCCCAAAACAAACAAATAAAAAACCCCAACAAAACAAAACCCCCCACAAAAACAAAAACAAAACAAAACCCAAAACAAACAAACAAACAAACAAAAAAAACCCACCAAAACCAACCAAACAAACAAGAAAACCAACCTAACCAAACCTTAAAAAAAAAAAAAAGAAAGATAAAATAAGTCTTCCATTACCATACAACCCAAACTGCTTTTATTCATCTGAGTTGTGGATATAGAACTATTTGCTTACATTGGTAGATAAAGCAGGCACAAGAGTTTTGCCTTTCCAAAGCCACCAAAGTTCAGGCCGTCATTTATTTTTGTCAAAGCTGGGTTTGAAACACTCATCATGATCATCACTGGATCACAGGAAGTGCAGAGAATTAGAATTTTCCATATTTTATTTATTAGGATAATTTGAACAGTAAGATATCAAGTTTGTTAATTATATTAAAAACAACAACAGCAACAACAAAAACCACAAGGGAAAAAAAAAGAGAAAATCAATGAGATAGAAAGAAAGGAAACTAAAAGGAGACTAAAAGGGAACTAAAAGGAAACACTGAGTTCATTTTACATTATATCAGACCTTTACTTACTATAATAATTAGCTAGATGCAGCTCTAAGTCACTTTTTAATCCAGAATACCAGAGCCTTACAATTTAATGTAATTTCTAGCCATGCAGTGACTTTGTATCATACATAGCAAGATATTTCATGCTCTGTAGAGTAAAAAATGTAGGTCAGGACCCACAGGCTATAGTCAAGCCATGCTGCTGAGAGTTTAACATATTATTCTTTTGGGAAAATAATGAAACAATTTAATTTTACCCACACAAGCCAATGATCTTCAAACAATCCATTTTCCTAAGAGTAAAAGGAGACTGACACCTGATTGGTGTGAAAGTCACCCTACCAGATGAAAAAAAAAAAAAAAAGTTTTCAGTAGGGCAACAAGTGGAAAATGTTTAAAGTTTGCCTTGTTTGTAAATGAAAGATGCTAGAAGTGGGTCCAGAAAATTTCAGTTGATGCCCAAAGCTGACAGTCAGTTCATCCACCTGTGTGTTGTGGATGAACAAATCAAAGATCTGAGGTGAAAAGAGTGGTGGAAATCACAGAATCATGGAATGGTTTGGGCTGGGAGGGACCCTAAAGCTCATCCCATTCCACCCCCGAAAGAGAAAAGATAAATGCCTGAGGTGTTTGTTTCATTCTGAAAGATGAAGAAAGACTGAGGATCTTAAAATGCTTTAACAAATAGGCTGTACAGATATCAATCCCATTGGGAATTCCCATTCTGGAATCCACAGAAAGGACACTAAAGAATATCTCACTCCAACACCCCTGCCACAGGCAGGGACACCTCCCACTGTCCCAGGCTGCTCCCAGACCATCCAACCTGGCCTTGGGCACTGCCAGGGATCCAGGGGCAGCCACAGCTGATGTGAGCACCCTGTGCCAGGGCCTGCCCTCCCTCACAGGGAAGGATTTTTTTTTCTAACATTTTATCTAAACCTCCTCTCTTTCAGTCAGGAACATTTTTCCTCATCTTGTCACTCCATGGTCTTGTAAGACAACAAATAAATAAAAAAGAGGAGGGAGCAACAAAATCCAGACAACCACATTCAGTGTAATATACTTGTTAATGCATGTGGCTATTTCAGCTCTTTGTTGATCAGATGACATTTTTTAGATGCTGGAAATGTTCTGTGTATTGGTAACAAGCTCTGCCCACTTGTGGTCTTACCTGCAGTATCTCAACTCTCTGACAAACATCTCTAACAACAAGCACAGCAGAACTTGCAGGTGGGTCAGTCTGTATTAACCTTGCACTTCAGGAAAATGCTCATTTCTTCCAGTAGCTTTCTGCCAGAAAATTGGTGATGTGGTAGTTAAAGCAGCAAGCCCTGTACTAAATAACCAGCTTTGACAGGAAGGATGTTGCTCCATCTTGCAGCACACAATTTTAGTCTGGCTCCTCCAGGGATGACAGCTCAAGGGAGAACACATCCAGAACAGGAAGGTTTTCATGAGAATTAACACTGGGACCTGCCTCTGAAGTTCTCTTTAATGTTCTTCTCTCCCTACCATTTATATATGGATACACTGAATATTTCCTGTACCTGTGAAGGTCTCAGGGGGCAAAGATGTGCACAGCTGCATGACAAGTCATGTTATCACAGGGAAAATACTTTAAAAATTTATTTTACACAGTTGTGGCTGAAGCACATTTACACCAAATGCCAGATAATAAACAATATCCTTAGTTAATCAGCAGTAGTCTTCTACAGAATGGAATATTCAGTATTTATTCCATTACACCAATACAGAAAAATGGCAAATAACACCTTGGGTGTGGATTAGGAAGAATATCTCCAATGCTGCCTATGCAAAATGCATTTGGTTTAATTCTTCACCAGCCACTGTTAAACTCATGTGCACTGCAGACATTTTAGACTACATAAATCAGTAAAATCAGCCAAAAAAAAAAAAATACTGCACACAAATTTGCAGCCTGCTTTACCAAATAAGCAATTTTTTGGGGCCTGACAAAGGCTGTTTATCAACCTTTGCTTCTTCCTAGCACCCAAAAGTGCTTGAAACCTCCTGGATGATGCCATCACTGTGCCTCCTTCACATGGGTCACACACGTTGAGCCATGTAACAGCAATCAGCAAAAAGATGGGGCATTAAGGAAATTTTCATTCTAGATGGCACATTCAGGTCCTGATTCACATTCCTCACCTCAATCAAGCAGATGCACTGCAATCCAGACAACCTCCCCCACCTTGGGTGAATGCTCAATTTCATTGTCAAGCTACTCATTGGTGAGAAAATCCTTTTCAAAAGGCCTTACACTGGCTTTAATTTCTAATAGAAAAATTAACAAAGGGATTGAGGTGTGCAGAGTGAACCTTGTGAAAATGGTCTGTTTGAATATACAGATTAAAAGTTAGGTAGCCCCTTTGTGGTGATAACCACTGAAAAACATAATGGAGAACAGAAACCTGTGTAAATAATGGAAAACAGTTGAGGTCAGAATTCATCAACTGTAAGATATATTTGTCTTTTTTTTTTTTTTTCCACTTAACTGGAGACCAGCACAAACCAGCAGTGGTGCAGATTATCATTGAAAAACTTAAGTGAGAGACTGTAAATGTGAGTAAGAAAGGCACTGATCATACAGACAGAAAAACTACTGATTGACTCCTCTACTTGATTCACAAAAGAATTTATGATTCAACCAATGTCCAGTGTTTACAAGGAATCCCACAGAAAAGAGATTATAGGGGAAAGAAAAAAAAAAGTCAAAAAAAACCCCCAGATGGTTCCATGTCCTCTTTTTGTTCAGTTAATGGTTAAATTCATATACCTTTGGGATTCAAAACTTTTGGGCACAGATTTCTCAAACAGCATGGCCTGGCTACTTATGAGGCCTTGTAAGATGAAATATAAAAGGTTTTCCTTCAGGTGTTTCAGCCAAATATTGCAGTGCATCCTGGCCATCAGATGAAGTTAAGCATATTGCTCTTTGGCCATTAAAATGAGCAAGCTTCCCAATCTATCCACTCAGTAATTTAAAGCCACTTCATTACAGCAGTGCCTTTTAAAAAGTAATAATATTATGAGTGCTTCTCGTTAAACTATTAGGTTTGTCCCTTCTTCCAATTAAATTTACTTACTTATAAAGAAGACATGAGCACATCTGAAACTGAAATTATCCTCGTCCTGGGAACATTTACACAGTTCCATTTCTGAGAATGTATTTTAACACTTCAACAAGAGAAATCTGCTCATGTGAAGATAAAATTCAGCACCAGAGCAGCATGAACATGTGCAAGGTCAGTGTTCTTCTGTGATTCAGCCAGAGCACTGCAAATTATTTGTCTAATGTGCAAAATGCTGAGTTGCTAATGGCAAGATTCTTAACACTTTTAAGCAAGGCAAAAGGATATCTCCAATTTCCTTAGTCTGTGAGCCACAAACCACAGTCAGATCATTGTCAGGTACCCTTAAAAATGTCACTTACATGGACATCAGTTCTCAGGACATAGACAACGTTCTGGCCATTTTCTGAACGTACACATTTTAGGTTTGTAAGAATAAAGAATCCAAGAAGAAAACACACATGCACACAAAAAAAAGTGAGAAAAAAGGAAAAGATAAATGTCTGAAGTGTTGGTTTCATTCTGAAAGATGAAGAAAGACTGAGGATCTTAAAATGATTTAACAAATAAGCTGTATATATATCAACCCCATTGCACAGGATCCTGGAATCCACGGAAGGGACATCAAAGAACATCTTATTCCAACCCCCCTGCCATGGGCAGGGACACCTCCCACTGTCCCAGGCTGCTCCAAGCCCTGTCCAACCTGGCCTTGGACACTGCCAGGGATCCAGGAGCAGCCACAGCTGCTCTGGGCACCCTGTGCCAGGGCTGCCCACCCTCCCAGGGAACAATTCCTGCCCAAGATCCCATCCATCCCTGCCCTCTGGCAGTGGGAGCCATTCCCTGTGTCCTGTCCCTCCAGGCCTTGTCCCCAGTCCCTCTCCAGCTCTCCTTGAGCCCCTTCAGGCCCTGGCAGGGGCTCTGAGCTTTCCCTGGAGCCTTCCCTTCTCCAGGTGAGCATCCCCAGCTCTCCCAGACTCCCAGGCTCCACAACAGGAGTGATCCAGAATTCAGAACATCTCTGGAGAGTCACTCCAGAAGGTCCAAATCCTGACATTGGGGGATTTTATATTTCCAGGCCTTTTGCTGCTGTTTCTTGTACTAAAAACACCCTAAAGATAAATAGATCTAAAAAGAAACCTTTATTTCCTGTCCTTTTAATAGTCTTGCCTTCAATCTTATTCTATTATGTAAACTTCAACTTAAATGTTTTTTTTGCATTTATCCCATTTCCTTCCTAATCCAGGTGAGCTCTGTATCACACACATGGCACTCAACACTTGGACATAAATGCATTTGCTCAAAATAGCATCAATTATGCATATATATATATATATGTATGTGTGTATTTATTACACATGTCAAACACAATTACAATCACAGAATAATTTGCTAAAAAGATAATCACATGAGATCTCAAAAATTAATGGTTGCTATCTGAAGACCTGACAGCATAAATAGAGACCTGCTCTTAGGAATGTAAGGATTTGGGGTTTCTTTAATGATGACTTAGAGTGCCAGAGGAACTCCATACAAGCTTTAAAGGAAACAATTTTTCTTCCAGGATTTTTCAAAGCAGGATTAGCTTCATTTTACAACAAAGGATGCTGATGTGAAGGACACTAAACGTCCTAGAAAATTTCTTATCACTGGTCAAAGTAGTAACAAAGAGAGTTACAGAATCCACCTCTGTACTTTGAGCTTCTGTTCCAAACAGCCATTTATCTCCTGAGAACATTAAGCAGCAATGGGGGAAAATTAAAAATCAAACATTGAGAATGTAAGCAATAACAAATAGAATAATTGAGGTTTTTCAGGAGGCAAAAAGTTTCTGCCTCGGCTGAAGACAGAGTTTCATTCAACACACAGAGGTTTGCCCACATCCATGCATAAAAAACCCCACTATTTTACACTGTTTCGCCAAAACTGATGGATTTGCATCAATACATGGAATTCAAAGAGTCAAACACACAAAATCAAGTGGGCCCTGGCCTTTGGTCCTGAGGTTTGTACAAAACAGAAGCCCTGTACTTCAAGCAGTTTACAGAAATGATGATTAGGTCAAATTCATTATCTCAAGTACTAAAGAAGTACTAACAAATTAATTGCTTAATTGATATATACACCAATTTTTTTTTTTTCTTTCTGGACATGTTAGAATTAAAATATTGGGGAGGTGGAGATGACAGATCTACAGAAAGATGACTTTGGTGTAGCCTGAAAGTCAGCAAACCAAATCTTCCTTGCTAGGCACAAGCAAGGAAGATCTGCTGATTGCAGCACAGACTGGGCTATTGACATTATTTGTCTGTGTCCTTATTGCCTAATTTTATACAAATGCCTGTTTTATAAGCACAAACTGGGATTCTCACAACTCCAATACTCTGATTTATAGGACCCAGTTATACTGCCTCAAAAAGAAAAGGAAAAAAAATGAAAAAAGAAAAAAAAATAAAACCAAATGGACAATCAGTTTACTCTAAACTGTTCCAGTTACAGACTCACTTGATTTTGAGCATGACAAGTTGGAGAAGGATACAAAAAAAAGTGCTGGAAAGGAAATGGTTGTTGACAGGCTCCCACTTATGGGAAATGGGAAACCTATCTAATGTTTCAGGGTATGGTCTCCATAGTCTTTTTTCAGGATTGCAGATAAATATTGGAAGGCTCAAACCTTTTCTTTCTCCAGGGTTTTTATTAGAAGGCATTCATTCAAATTCAAGTACTCCAATAAACAGGCAGGCAGAGTTAGTTGCAAGTCCTCAAGGTACTACAAACCACGAGTGTTTAGTACCTCAAAACTATTAAACTCAGCACAGATTCATTCTTTAGTGTAATGTAATAATTAATTACTCTTTTTTTCTTTTTTTTTTCCTTTTCCAATACTTTGAGTACCTTTAAAGGCTACATGCCCCACAAACTTCTTTTTACAGCAATCATTATCAACCACTTTTTATTAAAAGCCTCTCTGGCTATCCAATGGATGAACTTTTCCATATTCCTTTATTATTACACACCCTTGTGACCAACATGAATTTAAGAATTTATGTAGTGAAGAGAGATGTTCAAACACATTTTAACAGAAACTTTGTCAATCCAGAGGAAATTTTGTAATTTTGGTGATGACAGCTTCAGCACCTGTGTTCTGGTACCTTACAACAACACACAGAATAACATTGCTGCCAGTGGAAATTACTTAAAAAATTTTTTTTCTATTGGAAGAGAAAATATATTCTGTCTTTCATGAAAGTCCTTTGACTGTTATTTTTAAGCATATGTTAAAATGATTTTTAAATCTCATGTTTGAAGCTTCTATATTGATAATGTTAATCACATTTTCTCCACTTCTTCCACACTATTTAATTTTTTTTCCATTTTCCAATGACTTTACAACAGATACTTTCTTTGATTTGTTATTTTATTGATTAAGAAAGAGAAAGCAAGTAGAACATTTGTAATGGTTTTGTTTTGTTTTGGTTTTAACTTTCTATTATCTGTATTTATTTATGTATTTACTGTGATTTATTTATTTTGGCAACAAAGGACTTATTGATAAATTTGCTATGTAATTTTGAAGAGCAAGTCAAGAAATTAATTTCTATTGTATTAACTTAAACACTATGTTTAAGACTCTTGTGTTTTTACATAAACTTCTGAAAACCATTATAAGAAGGATAAATTCAGTATAAATTTAAAAATCACAGATCTAAATACATAGACCTCATTGGGAACAATCTTTAGAATTTGTTTTGAGCTGTCAGGGGTCAAGCAAACATCTTGATCATCCATCTCTCATAATGGAAACAACTTTGGTTTCCCTTTCTAGATGTGCTGCTCTGTCTTGACTGCCTCATGCTTTCCTAGGGTGGGTTAGCAAAAGATTCCCTGCCAAGAACTATCCTAAAATCCCATAGAAAGACTAATGTGCACATATATTGGCATATGGTAACAAAAGCTAATAGAAGGATGAGGAAAAATAACAAATAAAAAATACATAATAAAGCTGGGTATGAATATTGAGTAATTGTTGTGAAACACTGAGAGCATTACAGAAAACAGACTTAAAATAAATAGTGTTTCTCTCCTTCTGCCCTAAAGTGAGACTTCATTTTAGTGGTTTCGTATCACTACCCAAATGCTTTCAATCTAAACCAGCTTTCTGGTTGTAAATGAATAATTCTGCAAAGCAGAATTAGCATTAAGCTTAGAATTTGAGAGGAACTTGAAAACAGACATGCTGGGCTTTCCAAAAGTCCTTCCAGCCACTCTGTGAGGCAGCAAGACAAACACTTTTTCCCCTACTTAAAGTGGAAATAAAAACTGCAAGACTCATTTTAAAAGTCACTTGAGTACAACTGCTGCACAGAGAGATTTTACCTTCAAGTTCCTCCTCCCATGGCCACTACACATTCAGACTGCAGCCAGCTGTCTGACATCCTTCTTTCTGATAGCTCCTCGCGAGGCATCCCTGGAAGCCCAACACTCCCACTGTCACAAGCCATCTTTATCCCCCTTCCCTTGCTTGTGATGCACTGGTGGATCCCAGGAGCTGCCAAGGAACTGAAGGAGCCTTCTGGATTGAAGCAGAACTCCCCAGGGCTTGTTTATAGATGAATATTGGGTTGGAATAACTCAAGATGTGAATTTAAACTGTGGAAGCAAAACCGGCAGAGTACAATCAAATTGTTTTCTAATTTCATTGTGAGCTGGCTGTTAAAAAAAAAGAAATACCTGCAGAAAACTAGTAGTTGTCATAAAAAAACCCTGTGTATACATTGAGGTCACCCACTGCAACACATCAGGTTACTACTGGTGGGTGGAACAAGTGGCAGAAGGATGGATTTGGACAGGCTGGAGAAGCAGGCTGCTTGGGAAGCTCACAGAGCTCATGAGGGCAAAGCCTTGGATGAGGGCTGGAGCAGCCTCCTGCAGCAGCACAGGCTGGGCAGGGCACTCATTTTCTCTGCATTGCTCTGCAGTTCAGCACATCTGATTTCTTCTCTGCTGGGTGCTTCCCCGTTGGCTTTGTCGCCTCTCAGACTGGTTCTGTCCTGCTCTCCAGGTTCTTCTCCCTTAATTAACAAAGAACTGGAGTCATTGACAGCCCTGGGGCCTCTGGAATCATCCTGTACTTGCTCATGGCCAGCCCAGAGAACACCAAGGGATAGGTGACACCATGTCCTCAGATAACCATACAGGAGAAATAAATCTACCAAACTGCAATTTTTCACTAATTTCAAATGAAGCTTCTCTCAGAGCACCTCTAAATTTAACCTTACACTACCAAGGTGTATTCATCCACTGCAGAAAGTTTTCCAGCCCAGGAAATTAACTTACTCTGGCATCATATTTGAGGTGATGCTATAATCAATCTCTTCCTTGCATGGTGTGTGGCTGATTACAAAATCCTGATTATAAGGGTAAGTCAGGTCTGAGGGCACTGCCTATGCTCATGTGTCAGCTCCTAAAAAGATCTCTGAACAGGAGAATCTATCAGGACTAATGACATCAAGAAATGGATGAGTCTGGCTACATTACACATGACAAGGACAAAATTTACCTAAATCTACTTTCTTACAAGAACAAAACTGTGCTTGTGAGAGAAATATAACGGGAGCATAAGAATGTTGGAAAAAACAGCCTTTCAAAATCTGATCTCTAGTGTGAAAAAGAGGTGAGGGTTGAGGGGTTTTTTTGTTTGTTTTCTCCAGTTTTAGTGAAAACTGAGGGCTCAAAACATATAAACTGTTCATATAGGAAACTGGAATTGCAAACAGAGAGTTTTGTTGCACCTGAGATTTTCTCTCATCTTTTTTGGAATTGAAAATTCTGTCGAGGCTTGTGTAGTGACTTAGCATCTCAAACTGCAATTGAGTGTGTTCCAGAGGCATTAAAAATTGGGCTGGTTTTCCATGTGCTGGGATAAACTTCATACAAGTTTTGATTTGCTATAAGGTCTTCTTGAAGCATCACAGAGGTTTTTTAGTCCTTTAACATCATACAGCTGACATGACCAGTATTATGATCAGTAAAATGCAAACAGGCACATCTGTATATGTAGAACTCACATCTGTATATGAGTCTCACTTCCAGACTCATCAAAATTTCATAACTTATGTATGTTATCTGATGGTTTTCTTGCATATGAAGGGAGAACCAGCTAGGTCTGATCTGCTGCTTCTCATGCCAGAGCTATTTATCTTGACACAGAATCATATTTAATACAGCAAATTATTTATCTTCTAAAAACTGCAAACAAGAACTTAATGCCAACAAGAAATTAATCCCACTTCTCACACCTGAAACTGCAAAACACAGAGGATTTTGTCAAAAATCTGCTTTTCAGGAAGTTTTTAAAGACACACAAGAACATCCTTTTTTTTTTTTTTTTTGCCTTGCATGGCCATAAAACTGAGCTGCCTGGTGTGCATGTAGCAAAAGAATAGCCAGGAAAAACCACTCTGTGGAAACAAGTAGTATTTCTTTTAGAAAAGAGGGGAAGTTTTTTTTAAAACAGGCAGAATGCAGAGCGAAGTGTGCTGTAGAGCTTTTGTCAGGGCTTGTTTCAGCTCACCTGAATAGCTCATCACAGCTCTGTCAGTCCAAGGCAGCAGAACTATTCCAACAGTTTGCCACCCTCCTTTGTGCCATGCATTTTGTGCAGTCCACTCTTTTCCAAGTGCAGTTAGTAGATAATAACTACAGCTGGGTAAAGATAACAATGCCTTTTTCCCCATCCTGTGTCTATGAAGATAACAATCACACTGGGCCAAATTAGGAGCTCTGCCATAAATAGCCCACAAGTCTCACTATTCCAGCTCTTCAGTGTACTGGGTCTCTTTAATAAATTCAGAAGTTTCCCACCATTTGTGTCAAATGCAATATTTCAAAGGAGCCCTGGACTACAGAGCAGGGCTCCAAAAGGAAAAATACACTTCGCCATGCAGAGAGGAAAAGCGAGCCTGCCTAGTGCAGCCTGAGCTGTGCTTTGATGCAGCTTTATGCACTCCTCTCTTTCATTTACCCGAAGTTAACCAACTGATAAACAGAAAAAAAAAATGTATCCAGGAAACCAAAGATTATTCACCGGGGAGAACGAATTACAAAACTGTTCTTCGTGCCCGGTAATCACTTAAATCACAAACCATTAGCAGCAATCACATTGATCACAGAAAACAACTCTCTTCCCCAAGCAGGAGCCACTGTAATCCCTGAGAATGCAGACTATTAGCAGGGGGATGATTTAGTACCGCTAATAAATAATAATTTCAAATGGCTACTTAAAAATAGTATTGATGGCCACTTTACTGTGAGGCTTTGACTACTGAACAAAGCAGGGTTTTTAACTGAACCACTGCAGTGGGGCTCCACAGGTAATAAAGGTGTGGTAAGAATTTAGTGCACATACTGCAAGGACTTTGGAGAAAATACATTGAGAGATAAAAACGTTCAACTGCAATTTGTGGGTAAATGTTCCACCCGAACGTCACAAAGTGCTGGTGGCCAAACCACTCTTTATTAAACTGCCAAGATGCATAAACATGCACATGTGAAATTTCACTTTCACTTTGGAACCTCAAAAAGCCAGAGGATGCAGCCACTGCCATCCCTTTCCATGGTATAAAGAGGTTTCTTGGGATTTTGAGGAGTATCAAATGAAATCCTCCCCAGTCAACCTTGAGAAGTTCTAGTTCTTTGCATTGCTGACTTTTTTTGTTGTTTAAATTGTTGGAATGATGGATATATGAGGTATCTCAAAGAGATTACTGGATTTTTTAATGTAACATCAAAGTTTTTGTCTCTTCTGTACCTCACCCCTGTTCCTGGTGCCAAGAGCATCCATCTCTGCAGTGGGTACCTGTGCAAGTGCTTGAACTTAACAGCAACACACTTGATCAAAAATGAAAGCAAGAAAATAGGCCTCAGGATAAGCCAACATAAATAACTGCAGCTAGAAATGAAAAATGGGAGGGAAAAAAATAAAAATAAAAAAACCAGAAGATAAAAACAGTAATAACTGATAAGAAACATTATCTGAAAACAGCTGGAATAACTACACTAAACATAGGATCTTCCTTTCTCTTTGAATACTTTTAAACACTTTAAATGTAGGTCTGCCTTCGCTGCAACCCACCAGATAAATGAGCTGACATCATTTAGTAATACAGTGTTTGACTGCTACATTCAGACACACATGGATATATAAGAAAATAAAGACATAACATATCAAGTTTGAAAACCATAAAACAATCTCTGAGAGTAAAAATGTGGAAACAAGTGGCTAGAGATGAAGAAAATCCTACCAAGTCCATAAATAATAATCATAGGAATCACTGCTTAATTTAGTGCCTTTGACATTTCTGTTATCTGATCCTGGTCCTAGACTGCTCCACAGAAAACCAGAATTTAATATTGAAGATAAAACCAATAGCCTCCTATAACTACATTAAGCCAAATTGAATTGGTATTTCTGCTCTTCCTGGTACGTAGCCATTTGTTACAGTAAGCAGCTACAGCCTGCATGGCTGAGCACATGGCATTCATTCTCCAGCCTTTGTAGGGCTGGCACAACCAGCTGGTGACAGAAACAGACACCCAGCAGCTCTGAAATCTGCCCAGAACCTCTGACCTGGACTGCAGGACATACCCAAAGCTTTCCTGAGCAAGAGGGGCAGGAGGAGAAGCCCTTTGGGGGAGCGCAGACCAGCCCAGCCAGCTGCAGTTCACTGCATTAGGATTTCTTCATTCCCCTTTTGAATTTGTTCATGAACTACCTGTTCAGGGGTTCCTGCAATCCCTTTCTGAACCAGCTGAACCCATCTTTCCATCCCCTATGTCAACAGAGTGCTGAAGTTCTCCATGCAGAAGGACTTTATGTCCCCAGAGAGGCTGTGGCTGCCCCATCCTTGGAAGTGTCCAAGGCTGGATGGAGCTCTGAGCATCCCAGTCTAGGGAGAGGTGGCCCTGCCCTTGGCAGGGGAGCTGGAACAAGATGATGTATTGGGATTGTGGAAGCAAAAATGTGTATTCTCTTTCATTTGCTGAAAGCAGTTGGGGAATTGTTCTTTATCTCTTGTAACTCTGAGAGGAGGGGGGCAGATGCCTTTTGATAATGGGCCAGCTGTTCAAACCAGGTGGGGCAGTGTTTCTTATCTCTGTCACCACCTGTCCTCCCTCCAGGGGGATATTTTCTGCTAATGGACCATTAAGACATTCCTAAAAGCACACATCACCAACCTAGAACACCCACATTCCATCATCCTATTGTGAGATGCTCCACCCAGTAAGGGGAGCTGACCATCCCTACCTGGATAAAAACTGAGACACAGGAACACCAGGGATCTGGTTCCACTGGATTCCCAGAGGAAGAACAGACCCTTCTCACCATCACTGGACCCCTTCTCACCATCACTGGACCCTCTTCTCTCAGGATCATCTCTGCTCCAACAGAACCACATCTGCCACTCCAGGAGGACTCACTTTTGGACTGCTTCCAACAGCCTGACCAACAGGGTGTCAGGTTGTAGCTCTGACTCTGTCAGGGTTTCTAGGATTGTCGTTTGTTTGCTTGTTTGCTTGGCTGGTTGGGTGGTTTTGTTTTCTACTACATTTGTATTGTTAATATTCCTAGTAAAGAACTGTTATTCCTATTCCCAAATCTTTGCCTGAAAGCCCTTAATTGCAAAATCATAATTTGGAGGGGGTGAGGGGTTTACATTCTCCATTCTAAGAGAAACTCCAGCTTTCTCTGGCAGATACCTGTCTTTCCAAACCAAGACAGATGAGCTTTAAAGGTCCCTTCCATCCCAAGCCATTCTGCAATTTAAACTCATGTCTTGCCAGTTTTAATTTGTGCCTCTAGCTCAATTACTTTCATTTGTTGAGTAAAACCTCAACAAAAAGTAAATCTTTACTTGCTGCCTTTATGGTTCCATAATCCTCAATTTTCCCCACTGCAACCTTCTACTCCCCAAAGTGGAGAAATTCAGCCTTTTTAGCCTTTACCTGCAAAGAGACTTCCTTCATCCTCTGAATCATTTTATCTGTGATCTTCTATAACCTAACTTTACTGTGTCCTTCTTAGAACACTCGAGATATGAGCATAAGGCTTTAAATAGCCTTTATCTCTTTCTCAATACTTTTCCTGATAATGCCAAAGACTTTTTTCTTTTTTTTTTTTTTTTAGAACAGGTATTCACTGAGCCAGCGATTCAACAAACTGTTAGCAGTGACTCTAAGTTCTGCTTTCTGAAATCTGTCAGCATCTTATCAGGTTTAGATAAGATTTTTATTTTTTTTCCCTCCAGATTCATTACATTAAATTTATCTACACTGAAACTCATATGGCACTTTTTTTGCTCATTCCTTACACTCTGTGTAGTCCTTTTGGCACAGCATTAACCTACCCAAAAGAGCCTGCTCATCTGCAGCCTTGGAGCCTTCACTGCATACAAAATCACTAGAATTTAATTTTCTCCTTTGCAATTCAGTCTGTTTCTCTGCTAATTTTTATGAGAGGCGCCCACTGAAGTCTTCAGCATTTTCCACAGTTATGGCTATTGATTAGATTGTGCTTGGATTGGAAATGACTTTTGAGCTATCTGCCTGTTTCTGAGGCTCCTAAATCCAGCTATAACTTGTCCTCAGCTAACATGAAGTGCTGGAAACAACCACAGTATTCTAGACATCATCTCCCAGCTCTTTGTACCTCAGACTACAAAGAGGAATGGAGTGATGGCGTGTGGGACTTCTCCCAGAGGCTGAATTCCAGTAAAAGTGAGGTTTCAAACATGACTAAGGTTGGGTCAAGGCAGAGTCAAATTATTTAGCTGAATATTTGAAGTCCATTGTACCTGTCCTGGCATCTCCAATGAGGAAATCAGTCAACATCTGTCAGCCTGAAATTCTGTAAGTACAATGTTTCCTGCTCTTTTCTGGCTATCTGAAAACATCTGCAATGGATACATTTAAGATTGGAGATGGCAAATAAATACACATAATTTTTTTGAAAGAAACTTCAGATTTTTGAGTCAGGTAAGTAAATTGTAATAATTTCACTCCCCCTCTTTTTTTTTCTTTTTTTTTTTTTCTTCCCCTCACCATGCTTTGATTTTTAAAGAGCTTTTGATTTTTTGTTTTGTTTGTTTCCTGGGAGGTTTGGTGTTTGTTTGTTGGTTTGTTCGATTTTTTGTTTGTTTGGGTTTTTTGTTTTTGTTTTGTTTTGGTTTTTTTGAGGAGGAAAAATGTTTATTAATCATATCTAAGTGAATGCAACACTTAACACTTCAAAGTTTGTAATGTCTTTATTCAATGAAGGAAAAACAGCATTACAGGTAAGATTTTAGCTCCTCAGACACTCTCAACAGTGACTGATGTTGAAACCCAGTCCAAAACCAACTTCTCCCACCTAATTCAGTTCCCTGGATGCAGAAGTGCTGTTACTTTTATATTCTCCATGGATTTGGGAATACAGACCATTTTTTTCCCCCTGGACCACAAGTAAACAAGTGCCCAGTGAATGGCAGAACAGACACCAGATAACAATAACTGGATGCTCTGTCAGGAGCAGCAACAAAAAATTAATTAAATTTCCTGGTGATCAAAGTTCAGTAATAATGCTAAGTGACTTTTAGCTCATTTATATTAAGTCTTGGCGAATAAACAGAGAGCAGTGTGAGTCTCTTAAAAGAACACCTACACCCCCATCTTGACCACAAAGCTTTCCCTAATCACATGAAGACAGTGAGGAAACTTGTGCACTTGGGAAACCCTGGGTGAGACACAAACCTCTTTGCCATTACAGCACATCCCATTGTCTCAGAATGTTATTTTTCCTTTTCTGGATGCTGTAAAACTCCCCTGTGCAGAGCAGAATGCCCTAAAGTCCTGGGAGCTTGGCAGTGACTCATTCCTGTGCTACAGCTTTGTTGCCTGTGACTGCAGGACCAAGAAGTGACCACTCCTGCAGACAGGGTGGCTCCTTGGTATGGTTTTCACAAGGAATGAGGTTTATCTGCTGCTAAAAAAGGTGCAGCTCCCAAGCCACCAGTTTGAGACACTGCTCTACATTTGGTGTTAGGAGTCTGCTAAGTTTTTTGCTAGAAGGTCCTTCAATTCAATTCTGCAGGTTACTACTAGTGAAAAATAAATTCAAACACAAAAACATGCATTAAAATGCAGGTAATAGCTTTCTACCAACACAATGCAAGCCAATTCTATAGACATCTCTGTGTCTTACAACCTTCTCTGGTGGTTGTGGGGGTTTTTTTGGGTTTTGTTTTGTTTTGTTTGGTTTCGTTTTGTTTTGTTTGGTTGGTTTTGTGTTTTTGGGTTTTGGGTTTTCTGGTTTTTTTTTTTTTGTTTGTTTGTTTGTTTGTTTTTTGGTTTTTTTTTAATTGATAGTAGACAGGGTCTTCCAGAAAGCAAGCAGCAGACAGTAAACATTACATTTCTTCACAGCTCATTAACTTCATATAATTTTATATTATTTCTACTCTAGAAACGACATTTTATGCACGAGGCACAAACAGCAACTACCTAACAAGCACCACTGGCAGGATGGCATCCAGCGGTGGGACCAAAAACAGCAAGAGTCCCACGAAGAAATAAGAATCCTTCCCAAAAGAGAAACTTTCCCAAACCTTACCCCAGTCATGAGAAACCTTCCCAAAGTCATTCAGATTTCCCACATGACCAAATATTGGGCTGAAATTCTGCCACATCCAAATGGATGGATTGCTCAGCAGGGAAAAAAAAATTTAAAAAAAAAATAAAAAATTGAAGCAACACTAAGACCAAACTGATTGACCATTGCTCAAATTCTGCTAAAACCACTGCCAAAAAACCCTCAAAAACTGAAGCAATGGATTAAAAAAACTAAAATTATGAAATTTAATATATATTCATTATCATCTATCTGTAAATGACACCAGAATCAAATGTAGAGGCACTAAGACTGTACAAAAATCTCACACACAAATGAAGAACAAAGATAATTCTAATGTTTTAAAACTGGTCTTTATACTGAACCCACAAGGACAGGGAGGGATATAAACAAATAAACACTTTTCAGAACAATTAATTTTTTGTTTGTTTTTATTCTAGAATTGCATATTCCTTCTTTAAAATTATACAGAAAAGGTGATTTCTGAAGTTAACTTTAAAAAAAAAAAATCAATATTTTCTTCTCCCGTCTCTGAAAATTTCAGTGAAACGGGTTTCACAGACCTGCGTGTTCTGGAAAAAGTTTCATCTACTTCCCCTAGACCCACAAACAGTCTCATATTAGATTAGTAAATAGATTTAAAAATACAAAATCAACAAGAGGAAGTTAACACTTACACAAAATATGTTTACTAACCACATAGAAGGAACGATTCACAAGGGAAAAATTCATTTTAAGAAGCAGAAATTGAATTTCTTTTCCCAGAATCTAATGCACTAAATCACTGAATTGTATTTTGGCTCTGGGCTAAATTGCAGGGCAGGTAGACACTGCAACACTTATTCTAACTTGAAGTGCTGTTCTGAAAATTCTATAGAGAGGCTGATAATTTTTAAGCAGAACTTCTAGAAATGGAGAAATGTTTTTTGACTCTCACCTTCCCGCAGATGAAGCTCGAAGCCTCCCTGCTGAGGGAACAAAACACGACCCTGTTGCAGACTGCAGCGCTCACCAGAATATTCCTAACTACAGCTGAGACAACTAGTGGAGAATTGTGGTCAGGATAACTGCAATCAGCTCACGAGACAGCCTTGGATTTATGGCCATCCCTCAGCTATTGCTCATGGCCTGACACCTTCCCCAGCTGTACAAAGATGTCACTGCTGCAGACAGCCATGGGAGCCGCGCGTCCGTCAGCTCCTCCGACCCTGTGGCAGGAACCCACCTCTGCCACAGCCAGTTCCAGTCAGTGATACTGCCTTGTAGTCCTGGTTGGTGCCTGAGATGTTTTGGTTTCTCTGAAAGTCTTTTCCAGAGAGTTTTCTGTCGACAAGAGACACATTTTCCTAACTGTAACCTTTGTTTACATTCCTTCCCCTAGGAGGGACTTCTTCTTGTTGTCCCTCTGCTCTGACCAATGTGATTGAAAAGGTTTGTCTTTGTTTCACCCATTGGGTTGTTCTCTGTAGAACAGCACAAAAGGGAAGAAATTCCCTGAAATAAACAGAGTCATTGTCAGCCTTCTGAGTCAGAGTCTGTGTCGTTGTGATCTTTAACAGCATCACTGCTTTACCTGCAAGGCTTAGATTTCTGCCTCATCAGATCTCTTTGAAACCTCTGCTGCCAATTTTATGCTCTGTTTCATGGTGAAGCCCTTTTGCCAATGGAGATCTGCCCACAGAAGGGAGTTCTGGCCTTGGGAGCTCCCTGGAAAGGTATTTCTGTGGTCCTTACACACTGTTACAGGCAGACTTTCACATCAGGGATCAGGGCAAAAAGCAGTTACCAGTCCTTACCTATCTTCTAGTTTTTATATCAG
This sequence comes from Phylloscopus trochilus trochilus, assembly GCA_016584745.2. Taxonomy (NCBI): domain Eukaryota; kingdom Metazoa; phylum Chordata; class Aves; order Passeriformes; family Phylloscopidae; genus Phylloscopus; species Phylloscopus trochilus. The sequence goes on from WQNJ02000015.1 coordinate 28,214,981, forward strand.
AAAATGAACTTTCCAAGCTCCTTTTGGCCACCACTGCAAGCTGGCACTTACAGAATCATGGAATCAATCTTTGGAGTTGGAGAGGACTTTTGAGATCATCAAGTCCAACTGTTAACCAGCACTGTTAAGTCCAGCGCCAAACCACATCCCTAAGTACCACACCCACACATCTTTTGAACACCTTCAGACATGGTGGCTGCCCTGGGCTGCCTGTCCTAGGGACTGACAGCCCTTTCCATGAAGAATTTTTTCCTCAGATCCAATCTTAATTCCTCCTGGTTCAAATTGAGGCTATTTCCCTTTGACTTATCACTTATTACCTGAGAGAAGGATTTGACCCTCACCTCCCCACAACCTCCTGCCAGCTTCAGAAATGTTTACCACTGCCTTTCAAACAGAATTATACAGTTATCCAAAACCACCAAGACTTAAGTGAACCACAGTTCAAATCCTTAGATCTGGGTTCCCACTGACTTCAGTGTGAATTGGATAAGAGGGAATTTTCAGATTGTTGTTATGCACATTGTCATCTCATTGTCAAGGATGAAATGCCAGGCAAAGTATACAAAGAATATTCTTGCAGAAGCAGAAAAAAATTCCCCCACTGCTTGAGAGAAAAGACCCTCGAGGCACTGATAAAGCAGGGCTTAGTGTCACACTTTTGTTTTGGAAGGATTGCAAGGATTTAGATGGATTTTTTCATTGGGCAAAACTTAAAGCTTGATCAACACCAAAAAGAACTGATAAGTGAAGCAGGACTCACAGTACTAAGCCTCCAAAATATGGTTAAAAGCTATTCCCCTTTCCCTTGTAGATTTTCCTATAATTTTTAATTATGCTGAACTAGGCATGGGCCTTTTTGATATTTTCCACTTTGGTTTTCTTTAACTTTACATTCACTGCATTCATTCATAAAGCAAATGACAGAAGTTAACATTGATGAAAACAAAGGAAGAAAACATTAGTTGTAAAGCTGTAAAGTTCCATACAAACCCTTCAGATTTTACTGTGGAGGGTGATATTTTATCTTCATAAATGTTTGCTGTATCAAACATTGACTGCTTCATAGATAGGATTTTATGGCCAGGTTTGTTAGAAGGGTAAATGAGTTGCAGAGATGTGCTGCTTGACTTAGGAGGAAAGAAAAAAAAAAATCTTTCCCTAAAATCTGAGCAAAGAAAACTAATCATAAATAAAGAGAGCAAATATTCTAGTGGTAATCTCCAAAAAATGAAAATACATAAAAATGTTCTATTTGTGTTAAAAAGAAAGTTCTGTGTTCAGCAGCTGGAGCTTGTAACAAAGGCAGGGGAACACCCCTGCCTGGGCAGAGAGGGAGCCCAAAGTTGAGCTTGACAGCCCAGGAGGAGCAGGGCAGCAGTCAGAAGGATCAGCACTTCAGTGCAAATGTTAAAAAAAAACCAAAAAAAATTTTGGATTTTAACCCTCCAAAAGCAGCTTGGCAGCACCCTGCCTCGTCCTGGCAGGAGGCTTACACTCCAGAAAGGCAAAAAGCAGAAGTGAAATTGTATACGTTCAATGTCTGATGCACACAAGTGTTTATCACACTGACATTTCTTCTAAGGAATGGTTTATAGCCATCTCAGGCATGTTAAATATTGTCTACAGGGGTGTTTTTTCAGTAAGATTAGAGTTGGGAGAGTGAGGCTTATGGGCCCTGCATGAGAAATGTCACAAGCAGAGCTGGGATCAAAGCTGGTCTAATGACACCCTATAGTTGTGCAGAAGTCAAAGAGCACCAACAGCATCACAGACTAGATAGCCATGAGATAGTTAATTAGGTCTAGGTAACTACCCAGACCAAATTTGAGGCTATTAGAAGATGGAAAACACATGATTAATGCCCTTCTTTTTTACCACAAATTTTGCATCCCTATTAAATCTCATTATTAAAATCAGACAAGGAACAGGAAAAGGACGGCTGCAGAAAACCCAATCAGAGGAAGAAAAAAAAAAACACATTTCCATTGTAAAGCACATACTCTCTCCAGCTGTCTTCCCTTCTGTGGTGCTAAAGTGTGACAGCACAAGGCTCCCCATGTTTGGAGAAAAAAGAAAAGTGAAGGGCTCACTCCAAAAGATCCCAATTCTACTTGGAAAAAAATATGCAAGGAGGAGGCTGAGAAGACTTCACAATATTATTCACAGACTGATTTAATCCCTTCAGAACAAGTACATCAAATAATCTCTTGGTTATGACAACAGAAATAGGAAGGTAATTTCTCTCAAGATAAAAGTTAGTTTTAATGAATGTTCCTCCTCCTCAAGAGAAAAACACAATTTTACCTGAAATAAAGAATTAGACTATTAACAAAAAAAGGGAAAGGGGGATAAAATAAAGAGCTAAACCAATCTAAATATTCCTAGAAATGCAGCATGAAAAGCAGGAAAAGATGTTTCACATGTTGCAAAGCAGAGGCTATGAAAAGACTCTTGTAACCTTGACTTGAAAGTTAATGATCTCGTAATACTGGAGTTATTCTTAAAACGTAAAAAAAGACACAGCCCCTGCATGGATCACTTGTGTCACTCTTGCTTCCCATGCTGGGACCAAATGCTAGACAGAATTAGTTTCACAACACAGTAATTCATAAGCCAGACAGTCCAACTGTGATCTATCTCTTGTGCAGCAATTATTTAAAAAGTCAGAGCAACTCCGCTGTGACGTAACATAAGGAACTGATGTCCCCCAAGTCCATTCCAAAACTCCATGTGAAGGAGAGACACATATTAGCATTGCTGTTAAGGAGGTGGGGTTTTTTTGTTTGTTTTTAATTTGCAAGGCATGGAAATTGTGCTGACTGCTATGAGCCACTCCTAATTATCAAGCAATGGAAATCAAACTGAACAGCTTCAGTGGACTTCAGAAATGCACATTCCTCTCCCCCTCCCTGAGCACTGCTTAATATGCAACTGCACTATAATGTTTCTTGTTAGGCAGACAGCTTAGAATTAGAATTGTGGGAGAAGTGATTGATGACCTGGGCTCCCACGGCCCTTTCAATGAAATATATTCCATTTCCATTTCAAAATATGTTTATTATGAATTATTGGTTTGTCATTGGACCTGATGAAAGTAAATTTACATGAGCAACTCAGACCTCTGCAAGGGGAAACACTTTAATCAGGTAACCTTTTCCTCAGTGTTTTCTGTACTTGATGGAAACAGACAAGCTAGCTTGGATTTTATTCTTTGCATACAGAACTAGTTTATTGATTGAGCAATGCTTCCTTGTTTGGAAGCCACTTACTCAAAGTCTAAAAATGTTGTGACCTCAACCCCTTCTTCTCAGAATAAATCCTTAATATCAGTGTCTGAGGCAAAGCTTTACCCTATTTGTGCAAAAGGATGAAAAAGCACCTGAATATCAGATGAGAAAAAGCCTTTTTTTCTCCAAGAATTCCTTATAAAAAGAATTTTTTTCATCAGAATGGTCATTCAAGAAAAATCTGGTGGGAAAATCTGGGTAAAATATGCTTCAGCTTAAAAAATTCCAGTTTTCCAAGCAGCTCTAGTCTGAGGTTTGCTACTCAAATCCACCAGAAGAGAACACATCCTGATGAGTGACACAATCCCTCCACTGCTGAACCAAACAATATTCCTGGAGCACGAGGGCTCCCCCCTTCCACAACCCAGATGTCACACTGCCCATGCTAAGGAAGTTGTGCCACAGCAGAATGTGCCTTTTGTCACCACATCCCAGCCACCAAAAACAAGAATTGAGTCATTTTACCAACAAAGCAGAAGTTGGTTATGGAAATGTTTTCCGCTGTCTTACACAGCACTGGATGTGCAGGCAGGAAGATTTGCTGCTGGTTATTTTTAAAGAGGCCACAGTTATCACTGTCCCTCTCCACAGGGACCCTCTGAGGGACACTCAGTGACAGGGTGGGAACATTTTTTACACAAGAGCCCCTCAGCCATCATCTCAAACCCCCAGAGACTCCTGGCAGCAGCTGTTAAATCAGCAGTTTGGCCAACCATATAGATCTCATTTAAAGTAGAAACCAGTCCTTGCCAGAGTGTGATGAAATGATTTCAAGGCCTGTAGCAAATGATAAATTAGATTGCAATTAAAAGCATGCAGGGATCAGTAAAATGCTCCCCATGGAGAAATTAAAGGAGCCTCTAAAGTCTAAGGTCATTGCACAGCATTGAAGGCCCATGTCAGCACAAACACTGACACATCCTCACTCTCCTGGTATCTTTACACAGGCTTCTGCAAACTCCCCATCCTTTCCTCTGGTGGTTGTTATATCCAAGGCAACTCAAAAGCTAAAACCAGTGCTGCTTCTTGAACCTGAAGAATTCCAGGTCTGAATTCAGTGTCTGGCTGAATTAGGCTTTTACTTATCAAAAAATGGGACAACTTCCTGGATTTGTGATATTTCCTGACAATCACAGACAAAAACCAATCCTACTTCATTTGCCAGTCGTCTTCAAAGTCATTCTATCTAACAAATTGTAGATACGTACTGCCTACAGAAATATCACCTAAAAATTAAATAGAATTAAAGTAAAAATGTGCTAGTTTTTTTTTTTATGGAAAACCATCTAGAGCACTCCTGGACAGCATGCATCTAGCTTACAGGAACAGCAGCACTGTCTGAGCTCCTAGAAGCAGATTTTTCTCCTAAAGGGTTAATTCAGATTTTCATGTCATTAGAGTTGCATATTACAGTTTCTGCTTGGAGATGATTTGTTTAAGCACACACTAGAGGATAGCCAAGGCAAAGAACTGCTTTGAGAGAGCTACTAAGTGGTCCAGTAATAGTCTGAACACTGGCAAAGTGGACATGAGGTATAGTAAATAGGGAAACAGTCATTCCACAGACAGCATGACTTTAATTTGTAAAAGAATTTCTGATATGGGAGGAATATGTGTCTTTATTCACTGGCAAGCAGCTGCTCTCAATTAGCTTAATAAGTATGTAAAGTCCTCTCTCCATTACAGCATAAGCTTGGACTGATATTTCATGGGAATTCTGCACCATTCCCGAGGTCCTTGAACTCTGCTTCCCTTTCCTCACTTTGCTCCATGCAGGTTGCATGGCCCCAGGCTTCTCCCAGACAAAGCCACACTCAAACTCAGGAAATCACAAGGAGCAAAGGGATGGGAAAAACTGGAAATGGTGACCAGCAAAGTAGGCATAATTTCCTAGTTCCTTTAATTATTCATCTGATTAAACCACACTCATGTAGATGTTGGCATATTTTGTTGAGTTCTCTCTCCATACTACAGGCAAAATACGTAATCCAATATTTTGTCTGTCTTTGCATTATTATGTACCATTGACATGCTGGATTTCAGCTGCCTGCTCTCATGGGTTTCTGGCCAGACAGTGTTAGTAATCTGATTCACTCCAGAGGGTGATTTGTAGATATCTAATCTTATTGCTGTAAAAACTGAGTGGTGTGTAATTCTATCTTCTGTGCTGGATGCTAGTAAATGTACAACTAACGTGATATTCCATACCTGCACAGGGGGGCTGAAATCTCTGAATACAGGAAAGCTACCTGTTCATTAGAGCACAGAGTTCAAACAATTGTGCTTCCAGGTCTGCCTTGTCACCATCCATCCATCAGAGGAGCACGAATATTAAACTCAAATCTACAGCACTAAGAAATATTAGAAAAACATTAAGTAAAATATAAGGTTCAAAAGAAACTGTTAGATAACTCCATGCCTGTACAGATGTACAGTACATTTTTTGCTGTGCTGTTTTTCTACTTTTAATCAAGGGTAGTTAAAGGTAGAAGCCAACCAGGAAGAGGTTCAGGAATTGAGAAAGGAAACACCTTCATCTCTTCTTCTGTGACTTTGAATATCTCATATCTTTAATACGCCTTTATGTGGCTTCCAACACTCCAAGATTCTAAAAGATAGGCTTGATTTCAGTTTCAGATGTCAGTTTTAGCAAATATATTTTTCTTCAGATGTATACAAGACTTAGGTGAGCTACAGAGGGATGTAGAAGCAAACAGGACTTGATATCCTTGAGAATAGTATCAATAGAAAAGAAGAAAGCACAATTTGCCTCTTTGTTTTGTTTGGGTGGGGTTTTTTTTGTTTGTGGGGGTTTTTTGTTTGTTTGTTTGGAGTTTTTTTGGGTTTTTTTGGTTTTTTTTTGGTTTTTTTTGGTTTTTTTTTCCTCCTCAGCAGAGTAGTACAGCTATTAGACAGATTTATTGATGGCATGTATGATTATTTCAGCAGCAATGGGAGGGAGCCAAGGATCAGCATTCACACCTCATTTCCCATCACATCCCACCAGAACACACGACCTCTCCTGCCATGCACTGAGGGATAGTGCCAGACAAAGAGAGAGCAATGCCCAAAACAGAGACATTTCTTTCCTCATTCTGTCACAGGTAAGGGCATAAATTTTCTCCCCATATGTACAGAAGTGTTTGTTTGCTCTGAATGTACGAAGGAGCATTGCCACAATTACCATCTGCCACTTCGTCAAGGCAGAGAGATGCAGCTGTTGTTTTTGCCTTTTCATTTTGGTTTGCAACCTTTTCTCATGAAACATAATGTAAACTACTACTAAGTGGTTTTCCAAGTCACAGTGAGCAACAGTTTTATTTTGATGGCAGCCTCAGTCTTTCATGGTAGAACTTCAGTCCCCAAGTACAGTCTGCAACTCAAGTGCCCCCATATAAAAGACATTCATAAGTGACACAGGAATATTAGAAAAGACAGAAGTACAGAAGTACAGAAATTCTGACAGTGCAAAAAGGTGAAAACATAATAAATCAAAGAATTGATATATTTGTATATACACATATGCACATATTTTATATGTAACCGACATCAATGAATTGAATTATTTAATTTAGAGCACCTTTCAGGCAGAGCTGTGCAATCTGAACAGCAGCTGTCAGGAAAAGGTCCCCAGTGAAACAAAAGGATGCTTTTGGAAAAAAAAAATAAAGCATTTCTTGTGTGAAAGTTGTAGCAATTACAGCATTGACCTGTGCTCTATCTTTGATAAACATAACATCCACAAGTGAAAAGAGTAACTGTGATACTCCAAAATACCTTTTGTCATCATCCCAGTGTTTGGCAGAGACCTGAATTAGAAAGAGGGCACCTTGTCTAGCCATCCTAAAAACTCATACACATATATCCATTCCAATCATGACGAAGGTGAGAATAACAGTCATTTAATTTTAACTGGCTCTACTCATAACAGATTTCTTCTGACAAAAATTTTCTTCAGAAAGAATGGAGAATTTCTCCCAAGGGAAAAAATTTAGACATCCACCACAGTACCAGCTTCATTTTCATCTCCAATCTACACCCTTCAGGTACCCCAATCCATTCATTTCCTTCCTATATAAACATTTATGTAGTACATATCTCTCATAAATGAAATCCCAAAGCAATGATGAGCTTGTTATAAGAACAACTTGATAAAGATTATTATTCTGCAAGGATACAGCCAGCAAAAATAAAACCATCTTAAAGCCAGCATTTGGCAGGGGCTATCAAATCCAGCTTGTTACACAATGTTACCATCGTTTATAAAAGTGCACTCTAATTAAGGTAAATGAGATAGCAAGAACACAGTGACATTGGCAACTTAATGACCTGTAGCCAAATTATTTAAAACTTCTTTGAAGTTCAACTTAATTGTAATAGATATAATATGGAAGAATTTTTAAAAGCCCTAGATGCCTTGTAGAGTAACCTTAATGATCTTTTTCTCCTCTTCCTTATACTCTTGGTGTTTGTGTGCATGTGTTAAGAATACTGCTTATGGTCCTGGTATTTAGTATGGGAGTGAATTCCAGTTTATAGCTGGTGCCATCCAGGCAGTAAAATGACATCCATGTTCTCCAGGCACACCATACTGCCATATTTTAAACTAATAAGGTACAAGAACTTGGCAGTTATTATGAGAAAACTGGGTTTTGACCAGATTTTCATTCTGTCAAATGAGATTTTGTCCATGCAAAGAAGAATATTTTTCCATAATCTAAAGGCACTTAAAAAAAAAAATCCAAATACAAAGCATGCAAAAAACCACTTTAAATTAATTACCAACATAACTGTATTTTGCCTTGTTTTAGAAAGCAATCTCAGGAGCACCACAGTGTACTGTGGGCTTCCAACCAAAACAAAAGCCATTAAAAACCTAAGCTTTACTGCAAACAGCAAGTTTAAGTTACTCTGGAGATAGATAGTGAAATCCAGCATACTATATTTTTCTTAGCTGAATTATGAGTGCATTGTTTTCATCTGCAGAGTGAGACCTGATGCCTAATATGAACTTGTTATAAAGCAGAAATAGGAAGAACATTTTTTTCCAAATTATTTGATTATGAATTCCAGAAGGAGAGTTACTTCCCACACATTGCAGAACACTCAGATCTGTTTAAGACCTTTGGTACAAATCACAGAAGAGATTTGGAGCACTCAGAAGAGATGGGCATTGCTGCATTTCCATAGTGCTTATCAGAGAGTAAGGAGACAATCAAAAGTACGTTTACAGCAAGCATAACATATGTGGGAAAATATTAAAAACAAAAACAAAAATCAAAACAAAAAAAAAAAAAAGAAAGAAAGAAAGAAAAAAACCAAACTAAAACAAAACACACACACACACAGAGGAAAAAAAATATAAAACCACCCCAACTTTAATCAGCTCAGACTTCAGCCTGGTGCTGCCTGACTACAAGAGAACTCTTGCACACAGCAAGTTATCCATTAATGGAAGTTTCTGTTAATCACCAAATCCTAGGGTTAGAGAAGGGGCAGGATGCCCTTAATACCTTTAGAATGATCTTTATTTCACACAAGTCAATAAAGAGATCCCCTGCTACTCACAAAATCCCTCTGTTAACAGCACTATCCACCTTCATTGCCAAGTGCCAAAAGAATTAGTGTACAGGCTTTGTAATCTTCCCACCCACTCCACGATGTGGGAGATGATTTCATCAGCCAGATCTGCTGCATTTCAAATCACCCCAAGCTTCAGTCTCAATGTGCCAAGCACAAGGGGCAGGGGAGGTTTAGCTTTAATTCTGAGCTCAGGCCTATTTTTCCAAGCTGAGCTCCAGAGAACAGGGTTCAGAAAGATCAGTGAGAGGCTGTACTCAGCACTTCACAAGTTACCACTTTCATCCCTGTGTCACACGGCAGCTTTTTCATGCTCTGTCTTGTTAATGAAAACATTTCTTTCCCCCTTCTCATTTGAAGGCTTCTTGAAGCATCTCTATTTTATTTCTAATCATGTCTCATTCCCGAATAACTTCAGCACAGCTCAAATCCATGGTACTGCATAGCAATTTTTCCCCTCAGTAACATTTCTTTAGAGCTGACCAGTGGATTATAGGACAAAAAAAAATACTGCTGGTGAAAAGGACTCCTTGGAGCAACAGGCCAGGACTGTTAGAAAATTCATATTGCTTAAATTTTCCATAAGCTGATCAAACTGCATTCAAACCTAACTAAATTTAGTTAGATCATCTAACTACTAGTTAGATTTTATTTTCTTCTAACACTCCTACAAATTATTATTCCAGAGCTGCCTTTAATTACCATTATTTTCTTGCATGACGGAGTTTATTTTAATTTCCTCTGAAACAGTCATATCCTACAACCATAATTGAAGGAGGACCAACGTGTGCAGAGAGGAGACAGCAGCCCAAAGTGAGCGCAGCCTGCACAGCACATCACAGGCTCTGGGTTTGTGCATGGGTCACTGGAGCTCCCATTGCTCAATTATCACACATTTTCTAATGCCAGCTGAAAAAAATGGAATTAGTTTGGATTTGCTTACTTACACTGTTAATCATATTTTCTTCAGCCACAGAAAGAGATTAGTAAACTGAACCTTTGGAAACATACATTTGGTTAGGAAAACGTAGGAGGAACGTAGCAAATGCTGGGGCAAGTGGCATTTCCAAGCAGCCATTTGGAGATTTCAGTCCCTTGCCACTGTCACACGCTGTCTGGACAAGGAGGAAACCACAAAGCTTTTCTCCTGGGCAAAGTGGGGCTCTGAATCTCTGTGGAGCTCCCAGGCTTTCATTTCACACACAAAGAGCAACATTTCCATGGACTGATGCAACTTTTCAGCTGTCACTACTAATGCTAAATAAACAAAATAAAAATACATGAAAATCCCTCATATATTGCCTAAAGTAACAACTGACATGGTAAATGTATTTTAATAAACCCACTTGCTGCTTTTTTTTTTTTTTTTTTTTTTTTTTTTTTTTTTTTTTTTTTGCAGAACACCTGGCCAAATCTAGCCCTGAATCCAGTATTATCTCCATGATGATTCTGAGTAAATTTCTCCCAAAATTTGGACACAATAAATGGAATATTCTCTTTGTTCTCTTTCTCACCCCATCAGTCTGCAGTGGTTTTAGCTCCAAGTTCGACATGGATGTTTTAATACTATTTGCAGATTAATGCAAGCAGGAAATTTGTGCTGAATTTAGCAAAAACATAAAGCAATAAAAAAGACAAAAACAACCCTATTTTGTTTATGGATGGGATTTTTTACGTTTTAACCGCAAAGATTCTCAATCTCCCTACAGTCAATTGAGAAAGATAACAGATATTTACCAGTAGTCTCACCAATGTCTTTTCTCTTGATCAAACCAAATGAATTTTCTGAAATGCCTCAAACATAGGAAAGACACTTTTTGAGAGTTACTTCTGGAATTCTGCAGAGACAAAATACTTTCTGTACAGAGAGCCTTATCATTAGAGGTGAAACACAGGACAAGATAACAATATGTTGGGATTTCTGAGACAAAAGCAAGCTCAAGAAACTACTGGAAACAATTTAGGGATTATTTTCCGTTTGCAGTTTCAGTGCAGATGGGAAGCTGCTGTCGTGCTAGAATGGCCTCATCCTCCTCTTGGATATTTCAATTTTTTATTTAAGGTGCAAATACAGAAAGAGGGATTTGCCTTTTAGAGAATTCCTACTGCATTGCTGGCAGCTTTCTTTTGTCTTTTCAGGGTTTGTACTTTACCAGGGGGAAGCCTTCTCATGTAACTCAAAGATTTCAATTAATTTCTGTGGAAATGAGTGTGAACAAAAGACTGGTTTTGTCCATTAAGGAATTGCATACAAATAAAGGGACTGGAACTCCTGTTTCTCAGCAGATCCTCCTCCCAAACAATCATCAGACAATAATGCCAAAAACCATCACTACTAATTTATAGCAAATGTTGGAAAATGATAGAATCTAGGAGACATGAATATTATGAACAAAAAAAAAAATTATTCATTCAGCTCTGAAGCAGAACTGAATTGAGGATTTGGGGCATTTGATTTCTGCACACGCAGTGACCACAATCAGAACTTTCTATAAATTAACATAAGGCAAATTTCACTGCACTTAAACTTTTGCTATTTTGCATGGAGAAAGTCATAGTGCATGCAGCCTACTGTGGTGGTGTTTCAGCAAACACTGAAATACTCAGTTATCATTGTGGAATCACTCACTGGTGTTTTTTGAAACATTGGTTTTGACTGAGGTTAAATGGCATTAGGTAAGACCCATGACAAGCAGTTACAAAAACTGAATAGCCCAGGTTTTTGAAAAAGGTATTTACACCATAGCTGTTTCTTCAATCTGTCTGTTCTGTCTTGAAATCCCACAGTGACCAAACAAAATAAAATCAAGGCAGAACTGCTGTGAACTTGAGTGGTGACTTTACCATTCATTCCTCTTGCACCACATCTGGCATTTCAATATCCCCACAGCAGAAGGGAGCAAAGGGCTCCTGATGGCTGAAAAGAGCCCAGGGAGCATTAGTGGTAACATAAGTGCATTTGCACTCTGATTTCTAACATCACACTTAATCTATTCCTGCTTGAGAACTCTCACTTTGAAATACTCAGGGGATTTGTTCTCCTTATTTTCCTGAGCTGGCATGAATCAGTGTTATTTGTTAGGGCTAAAATGCTCTCTGTTGTAAAAACTTCTAAAATTCATACTGTAGCTTAAAAATTAATTCATATTCTGTAATCTAGCAAATTATTCTGGCTCATGATTCACTTTGTTGAAACAATGCCTTGCTAGATTTTATTATTATTATTACTACTACTACTATTATTATTATTATTATTATTATTATACTTTAAAATTTCCTTTTAAAATTCTAATAACCCCTTATATGATATGTCTTGGTGGCCAACGTGTTCTGGTAAGTGACAGAAAGAAAGAAAGAAAAGAAAAACCAAAAACCAAAAACCCCCAAAAACAAACAAACAAACAATCAAACACATTTGGGATGATGTTCCTTTTTAAACTGAATGCCAAAGCAATCTTTAGCCTATTTCTACAGTAGGAACCAGCACAAACATTAAAAAAATAATCAGAGTTCACAAACAGAAATGCACATGGATAACTAAAACAAAAAAAGGTAAAATGTAATCAATGCTTATTAACTTTCATATAGGATCTAGAGACTTTTTGCTTTAAATTTGTTTTACACTGACATTATAATTGGCTTCATTAGTCTTGAAAATTGTCGCTGCAAGTCAGACAGGCTGACTGCCTGGCTCCTGCAGCTAGAAAATAGCATTAGAAAATGCTAATTGTTAAATGAAATTTCAGGCTAAAATATCCTACATTGAAATACATTGCACTTTAAACACACAGGGGTTTAGAGCAGGCAAGTAGAGCAGGGATTTTAAAATGCAAACTCAAATCAAGACCAAAATGGAAAATTGGGAACATTGGAACTTTTAAGGCTGAGGCTGATTTGAAGAAACACATACACAATATATGCAGGAAACACTACAGCTTCTAATAAAATAATTCAATGAAGAAACAAACTCTTCATCCTCTGCTAAATACTTATTTTGCATTTCTCATTTTTTTCTAAAATTTGCAAGAAATAATATACAGCACAAATCTCAAGGAAAACTTTTTGATTATTGATAAAGACATGTATTTTTAAACAGCAGAAGCATGGCAAAAGGCTTTTTTTAAATAAGTTTTGCTTAATTTAGTAGTAAGAAATTCCACCTATGCCATCTTATAAGGCAAAATATTTATCAGGAGCAATAAAGGAGGAAGCAATAATGAGACCTGACTTTAATAAATTATTTGGATTAGGTCTTCCTTAGGAAGAGATTTAGGTCTTCAGAGATTTCTGCTATATTATTAAATACTTAGGCATTCAAGTTTCCCTCTATTTGTCATCATTTTTCCCTAGTACCTCCCCACATTAAAATATTAGCAGAAGTTGAGAATGTTTGGAGAAAAAAAGTAAAATCCTCTATACACAGTGATCTCTCTAAAATGGGCTCTTTCGCCTTATTGCTCCTCTGAGGCTTCTTTAGACTCTTCATACAAAATCCCTGTACAGCAGCATCCTAAAACAGGCATTGCAAAGTTGAGAGAGAACTATCTCTACGAGAAATCCAAAGCAGAATGAATGTAAAGAAGTAAGGTCTTTAAAAATCACTTTGAAATCTGTCATTTACTCAGTTCTTCAGTCTCATCTAAGACAAAAAAAAAAAATACTGGAGGAGGCAGCCTCCTCTCTCTCACATGGAAGAAAATTCATGTTAGCCAAGAAAAACTTCACAGGTCTGCAAAGCTGGTTCATAAAACTTGACAGACTTTCATAGCTCAGCTCCAAGCTCCAGATGTAAATGCCATGAACAGTCTTGGTTAGAAACTGACATTCAAAGATCTGCAGAGAGATGGATTTTATTAGGGTCAAAATCTAGAAAGCAGCAGGGGAAATTAGTGAAAGAAACAGCATTCTTTACACCCCCATCCCTTAGAAATGTCTGAGGACAGATCTGTAAGGAACACTCCAATGAGCACCCATTCTGTTAGAGTGTCTTGGGTTATAGAACCAAGGATGTGTATTCTATTTCATTTGTTGAAAGCAGTTGGGGAGATGTTTTTCTTTATCTCTTGTAACTCTAGGGGAGGGGGGCAGATGCCTTCTGATCATGGCCCAGCTGTTCAAACCAGGTGGGGCAGTGCTTCTTATCTCTTTCACCACCCGTCCTCCCTCCAGGGGATTTCTGCTGCTAATGGGCCATGAAGGCTCCCCAAGGACAGGACACATTCCATCATCCCAGTGTGAGATGCTCCACCCAGTGGGAGGAGCCAACCATTCCTACCTGGATAAAACTGAGACACAGGAACACCAGGGATCTGGTTCCACTGGATTCCCAGAGGAAGACTGGACCCTTCTCACCATCACTGGACCCTTTTCTCTCAGGATCATCTCTGCTCCAACAGAACCACCTCTGCCACTCCAGGAGGACTCACTGTGGACTGCTTCCAACCCCCTGACCAACAGGGTGTCAGGTTGTAGCTCTGACTCTGTCAGGGTTTCTAGGATTGTTGTTTGTTTGCTTGTTTGTTTTTTTACTACTACATTTGTATTGTTAATATTCCTAGTAAAGAACTGTTGTTCCTATTCCCAAGTCTTTGCCTGAAAGCACTTAATTGCTAAGTTATGATTTGGAGGGGGTGAAGGGTTTACATTCTCCATTCCAAGGGGAACTCCAGCTTTCCCTGGCAGATACCTGTCTTCTCAAACCAAGACAAAGAGCACTCCCTCACATCTATAGGGTCCCACTCCACTTGGCAGTAGATCTGCCAGCACAGACACAGTGCCACCAACTATGGAATATTCAGAAATCCAGAAGTGGGGAAAACACAGATTTTCTTAAAATTGGTCAGAAAATTCAATCTGGAGACAACAAGAACGGTGCTGGCTTCAAGAGGAAAATTTCCTGCTCTTCCCAAGCCCCCAGACAAGCCCTGGATCCTTCTTTGTCCATCTAGTGAGGATGTGAAACCAAAGTCACATTGGGAGACTGCACTTCTCACTCTGCTCTCAAGGCCACACAGCAGAAGAAAGAAGAACAGAGAAGATAAACTCCTTACAGAACCCAGATGGGAGGGAAAAAACCATGGATTTTCATACTGAGATTCTGACAAAGCTTGGAGCAGCTTACAAGAGCTGCAGTCGAGGATCTGCTCCATGCTCTCCAAGGAGGGAGCCTGGGACCTCCAACACAGGCAGGTACAGCTCCAGGAGTCAAACTGAGAGCTGGGACAGCTCAAGGGCTGGGATGTCCCTCACCAGCACCCAGCAGGGACAGGAATCTTCAACAGTGACAGCCAGCAGCCCCCAAAGACGCTGCCAGGGGAGGGAGGTGCCATCAGCACCCTCCAGTGCTCTGTCACACTGCTTCTGCTTGGCTGCCACCACTCCTGAATGACAGGGCAACAGCCAGGTTTGGGCTGGAGATTTTGCTCCTAGATGATCCCACAGCAGAGATTTGTGCACTGATACCTGCCCTTAGTGAGGAGGAGTTATGCACCCACACATGCACAGAGCTATTAGAAACTGTTGAGGCTGAAATGCAGTCAGGATGCATTTATCTGCTGGGAAAAGCTATTGTGCAGCAACACCTTTGACACTTCTGTAACAGCCTGTGTTCAAAAGATCACAAAGAAATTCACATTTATGGACTGTGTAACAATAATCCTGCAAGATGCTGTGTTTCTCCATATGCTCTGTAAGAGATAACAATTACAAATGCTATTTTCTCTTGTAAGGCTAATGTAGTTTTTAAAATAGTGTTTATGTATAACTACAAGATATGTTTTCCTGCAAGTGCCCAGATAGCTGCTGGAGACAAAAATTGGTTTTGCTTATTCCAAGATCCCCATTAAAAAAAAAAAAAAAGAAAAAAAAAGAAGTCACAAGCAGACCATTACGCTGCGCAAAAGAACCACTCTCTTTTTGTCTGCCTAGCCTTAAGAAAGTTGTAACAGCTTTGTTATATCAAAGTTCAGCAGCACCACCACAGTTTGTAAAAATGGAGTCTCTCCTAGAGCCTATGAAGTCTAAAAGAGACACTGAAATTTAAGAAGTACATCTTCTCACCACTGAACACTTGTCTCTAACAAAACACCTTTTCCTTCCACTATCACCTTTGATATTGGTGGTACATCTAAAATCAGCTGACAATGCACTCAAAACCTGACATTTCCTTAATCAATTATCTGCTTAATGACTTCATAACTTCCATATGAAGTGTTGGAGGGGGGATAAAAAGAAAAGTTGGAATTCTATCATGGGACTAATGTCAGCAGGCAGGAGGCTCTTGCAGGGACTGTAAAAAGTTTCAGAGCCTGATGAGTAAAGTGGTTTAAGTTTTAAAGTACCTGACTAGAATAGCATGATACTTCTAAAACCAGTGATTTAGACCTACTAAACATTACTGACAAGCATCACTATTTCTCCTGAATTATTAATCCAGAATATTCTTAGTTTTATTTATTCAGTTCAAGCACTCCTGCCCAAGGTACCTGCTCTCCTGGTGCTTTTGTACTACTGGCATTACTCAGGAGGACACAAAGTGTTGACAGTAAGAGGGAATCAGTCTGAGGATTCACTCAGGTAACAGCTGACTACATCCTATTTGTGCAGAAAAAAACAAATCCAATTTTCTCTCCTACAGGTAGCACTAAAAGTCTGATGAAGCTGCTGCTTGAGTTGAAGCACAGCAACAAGTAACCAGCACAGAGCAAAGCTGACTGTGAGCTGTGCAACAGCTCAGTTACCTGGGGATGCTCCTGGGATCCTTCAGGGAAGGCAGAGCACTGAGAACTGCCTTGACAGCCTGTCATAAGACAAAAAAACAAA
The DNA here is from genome assembly GCA_016584745.2 of Phylloscopus trochilus trochilus. Lineage (NCBI taxonomy): Eukaryota > Metazoa > Chordata > Aves > Passeriformes > Phylloscopidae > Phylloscopus > Phylloscopus trochilus. Next base: position 28,231,672 of record WQNJ02000015.1, read on the forward strand.
ACAAAACAAAAGCAAAACCCAAAAAAACTCCCACAAAAAAAGAAAAAAACACCAAACCAAACAAAAAAACCAAACAAACAAGCAAAAAAACCCCACAGAATTCCTTTGGCACAGGGAAGGAGTCCCTGTTGTTAACGTTCTGGCTCCATCCTTGAAAGAGGGCATCAAGGCTATCACTGCATTTGGGTTGATACCTGCAGCCTCAACCTTGTTGTACAAATGGCCAAGGTTTTAGTGCAGCCAGCTTAGAGGTGCAAGTGTCAAGTCAGAAGCTTTTCAAAAGGAAACTACGAAAAGAAAAAAAAAATTATCAAAAAACCTGAACTCGCCACTAGGCATGCCATAAAGGCATGACTACAGACTACAGTACTTAAAACAGTACTTAAAAACCTTCTTAAATGTGGCTGCACAATTTCCTAATGGGAAGGTTCAGTTCCCCTCATATTTCAGTTTTGTTTCCATTTCTGTTCTCCCCCTGGAATGTATCAAATTTAACAATATCATTTGGGACAGACAAAAAGACAAAAATCAGATTCCACATAAGATACCTATAAAAGATTTCAGCAGGCCAAGGGTAAAAGAAACAGCCTGTTTTGGTTTGGTTTGTTTGTTTTTTTTCTCGATATGGTGGACTGACTGTCCATAATAAAATTTATGATTACTTCTGCAGACTGTATATTATTTTAAGTATTTATCAACATATTAACTAAACTTTTAGCATTGATTCTTCCCCTCTCATCTTTGTGATGGAGAGCTTTGTAACTGTGACAGGGAGGAAGCACAACAACCTCAAGGCTTTGCATCATTAAATATCTTTACTTTAGGACTCTCCAGTCATTAACATTAGAGTACCAGCTGGGCAGAGAGTAAAATTACCTGGGGAGAACTGCTGCCCACTGTGTAGGAGAGGCCAAAGAGGCCTAGTGCCACAGGGGCTTGTGTTTTATCTGGCCTCAGGGGGTTTTAGCACTGGCCTGGGAGCAGAGCACAGCTCCCAGCCTCCCTTCCCAAAATACACAGCAATGCAGGCAAGCTAAGCCTGCCCTCCACCTGAAGTAGTTCCTGAAAGTAGGTTAAAAACCCCATGAAGTGTTCATGGACTAAGGGAAAACTCTTTCTCAGCGTGAAATGGATTAGTTAAGCACAGAGATGAAAATTTCTATCATGATACTGACTGCTTTATTGTATTTCGCCACAACTTCACAGTACCATTCATTCAGTGGGTTTTTACTGACACATGAGAAAGGCATGAAAAGAGGCAGCATTTCTGTAACATTTAGTCATGGAGGGCCCGTAAGGTACTGTAACTGTGCAGAGAAAAAAAAAAAAAGAAAGGAAAATATTAACCTAAAAATTAAAAATACATCTATTTATTTTTCTGAGGTAGTACATTACAGGGATACAGCACAATACCGGTCACAGCACTGTGTGAAGAGCCTGTAAAGGCTTGATAGCCAACCTAGAGGGAGAAAGGGGCATTTTGAAGTGTCCACTTTTTACTCCTTCAAAACCCCACAGGAACTAGCACAGGCAACACTACCAGGGCCCTTACAAACCTACACCACCTCAACACTCCCAATGTATGTCTGGGTTTTAAGAACTTTTCTTTCTTATTTGTCCCTCCTCCCAGACACTCTCAAAATCTATTATTTCATACCACTCTAGGTTTTTATTTCAACAAAATTATCAGCACCTCCATGTGCAAATATGTTCTCAACTCCCTTTTATTGCAACAAAAGTGGCCAGCACCTGCAAGCATTAGCATATTCCCCTTCTCCTTTTTCAGGTAATTTTAAATATGTAGAGAACTGCTGTTACCTTAGAGAGCAGCTCCAACAGCAGGGTGCTGCTCCCTGAGGCTTAAGACACAGGATTGGTGCTGAGGAGCAAGATCTCAGCACTACAGATTTAGTCCAGGTTGGTTGCATCACTCAGTACAAGGAGTTTTCTGAGATAATGAGGCAAGAGAGTGTCTAAAATATCTTGTTTGGCAGAGGGAGACACCCGGCAGGGCTGTGCTCCTCTCTGGCTGTGGTTTCAGCTCTTGCAAAAGCTCCACTGAATGAGCTCCATGCTCACTGGCAACCACCCCGAGCCAGAGGGGTGCTGAAGTGTTGGAAGGCTTGAGGTGATGAGCAGATCAGCTTTGCTCCACCTTCCATGGCAATCCTTCCCCTGAGCAGATGACGAGCCCACGCTGATCTCGCAGAACCTGCTTCCCACCTGAGCCCGGGGCAGGGGGGCACTGGCCTGAGTGGGACACAAAAAAACTTCTGGCAGCACGAGGAGCTCAATGCTCTCACTGAGAGATCCAGGTGACCCCAGCAGCAATTCCAGCTGTCCTCAGGAAGCTGCAGAGCAGACCACAGTACTGGAGCACGGAGCTCTGCCTACTACAAACGATGGGCTGGAATTTAATTTCTGACGCTGCTAACAAGTTTAGGAATTGCCTATTACTTTACTGCAGCTTTCTCTATTTTGTGTGCAAAGGAGAGGAGTGCAGCTCAGGAAACAGCCAGGAGAAGGAAAAATGAAGCACCTTGGCCAGCAGAGTGCCTGGTGCTGGATTCCTGGTCAGTGAAGGGAGAACTTTCCACTCACACTAGTCAGGATGAAGCCTGCCCATAAAACCACTGATTTCCTAGGGCTGACAGCACCCTGAAGCAATAGAGAAAAGTCCTTTGTGTTCAAGTGAAATCAGGATTCTGATTCTACGGAAATAAGCAGCTAGCAAGAAATGAAAAGATCGTCACGTTCTGGGTATTCCTAGGAAAACTTTGGGGTCATCTGTGATTTAGGAAGGAAATAAATGAATAGAACAGTGAAGTCTCAAAATAAAAATCTTAGATAATTAGGTATTTTCCGTGCTTTTGATAGTGTTGTAGAATGTTACAGATCTTTGCAGAAAGACTCCTTCAAGTGGTGTAAAAAATTGTCTTAGTCTGACACAGGAGTACAGATTTTTATTTGAACAAAACAAAATAACACAACCCCACACAAACCTAGGTTAGGGGAAAACTTAAACCTTAAATTAAAAAAAAAAAAAATCCCTGACATAATTTTGATCCTTCTACTCTCAGCCATGATGGCACATTGAGATAAAGGTAACTTTTTTCCCACATTGACTGGCACGGGGCTGTGTTTTGGATTTGTGCTGCAAGCAGCGCTGATAACACAGGGATGTTTTTGTTATCAGTGAGCAGCACTTGCACAGGGCCAAGGCCTTTTCTGCTCCTTGGTGGGCTCAGGGTCCACAAGGGGCTGGGAGGGGACACAGCCAGGACAGGGGACCCCAAGTGACCCAAGGGTGTCATGGACAGCAGGGAGAGCTGGGGAAGAAGGAAGGGGAGGACAGTGATGGCATTTCTCTTCCCAATTACCAAGTGTGATGGAGCCCTGCTCTGCTGGGGCTGCTGAACACCTGGTGCCAGTGGGAAGGAGGGAATGATTCCCTTGTTTCTCTCTCCTCTCAAGCACAGCTTTTGCTTTTCTTAGTAAACTGCCTTTATCTCAGCCCACGAGTTTTCCCAGTTTTACCCTTCAGATGCTCTCCCCATCCCACCAGTGATCAGCTGTGTGGGGCTGAGCTGCCAGCTGGGATTAAACCACAGCACATCATCAGTCCCTCCCCTCCAGCCATGCTTTCCTTATCACCATCTCATTGTAGTTGATAACAAACACGGGGGATAATTGGACTCTGGTTTGGAGTAAACTCGTTAAGCTGTAGCCAGGGGGTGACTCAGTCACTGTGCTTTTAACTCCCTGCACTCTTCCAAACTATGAACAGCAGTTTCACAACTCTCAATGAAAAAAAAATAAAAGGCCATAATGAAGAAAACAAACAAAAAAAGCCAACAGCTCACAACCAAAACCCCCCGAAGTACTAAAAAAGAACATCAGTAACAAGAATTAAAGGATGTCCAAGAAAAAATCCAAATGTCATGTATGTTAATCACTTGCAGGAAAATCATAGAGATGCAATCCTTGCCTGCCTATGAAGGAGGGAATAAGATGTTGCAGCTATATTTTTTTTTTTTGGTACACAAGCTAGAAAATGCAAGTTTTTAAAGAGGTGTGTTCTGGGTGATTTAAAGGCCCTGTCTCCTTTACACACATTCAACTGTCAAATGTGACAGACTTAATGAAAACTTTAATTAAAAAATCAGTCAATGTAGGCTGAACATTTGGAAAGTTACATGCAGTAGAACAGATCTGTGTGAAGCCTCTCAAAATACCTTGAAAACAGGACCAAAACATAAAGAAACTTTCCTAAAGATTTTCACAGATAGGAAGGGGAAAAACAGAAGGAACTCAGTTTGAAAAACAGCAGCTGTAACTCCCAAAACCCACAAAGAATTCTTGGGCTAAAAAGTGAGAGAGTCTGCAAGAACCCCCATGGGTTGCTTTCCAACATCCATTTCTCTCACATGTCAGTTTCCCCTAGAGCATCCATAAAAAAAGAAAGATCCTGTTATTAGGCATTTCCTATAATTGGAAAAATTATGAAAAAAAATGATGCTTATGACTTTACCAAAGACTTTGATAGCACCTGGCAAATTAATATCCATCAAATAAAGGTTACAGGTTCCAACTCTAGTCTGGCAAGGTCCTGTTACACTTTAATCATGCTCTAATAAGCTTTCACACTTTGAGAGTCAGTTCAAATGTGAATTTGCACTGGTTTTCTAAGTATATTTAGAATCACTGATAAAATATATTCCTGTCAGACTGCTGTGCCTTGATTCCCAGCAATATAAAGATGTTGAAGTCTTCAGAAGACCAAGACAATTTTCAAAATGACAGCTACTGGAATCTGGACAGTAAAGGCTCTTGCAAATGGGCTGCAGCACCCTTATTCAGGCCTAGCTGCAAACCATGCAGAGAGGAATAAGCAGAGTCATCCAAAATTGTCCTGCTTTCACTATTCGATTGACTGTAAAAATGAATTTTCACACATTTTCCTGACTAGCAAGAGCCTGCACTACTTGGGCAGCAGGAGCTGTTACCTTTGGTAGCTATGGGAACCATGTCCCAGATCATTGTTATTAGAATGGCAGCTAACCTAACCTACAAGCTTTCTTTGATATGGTGCTTCAAGAATTAAGAGATTATTCAGCGTGGTTTTACCACTCGGCAATGTCTTGTCCATTTTGTGGAGGGTGGGAGAGGTTTTTGTGTGTTTATTTTGAGGTCTGATCTTGGGCTGGGGTTTGTTTTTTGTTTGTTTGTTTGTTCCTTTGGTTTTGGGGTGGGTTTTTTTCTGTTTTTGGGGTTTTTTTTTAATTTGTTTTCTAAGGAGAATTTGAAAGATTTGTTCCTATTTCGAGACGTGATTCAGCAGCATTGTGCAAAGCTCTTTCACAAGTGAGTTAGAATACTTCCATCCCTTTTTTTAGCAGAAGAAAGAGGCCGTGTGGGAAGGCATGTGGAAAGTGTGGGAGTTCAGAGGACGTTCATTATGTAACTCAGCAGGGAACAGAAGCTCAAGGAGCCGTGGAGAAGCCAGCAGAGTGAGCAGTCCAGTGAGCAGTGGGTAAGAGAGAGCGACTGCGTCTTCAGAGGCTCCAAGTTTTGTGTCCTCCCTCTCCTCCTTCACAAAGCTGCCACTGCCTCAGATTCAAAGCCAAAAGAGATCCTTACAAATCACTGGAAAGGTCACACTGGCCAAACATGAGAAGCACAAAACCATCTTGAATATCTTGCATTAATCTTTGAAAATACTGTCTCTGCTTCTCCAGGCTGGCTGTTCAACTCGAGCTTATTTTAGCTGGATATGCACTTGTTGCAGGAAATTCCAGGAAATCTAAAAGTCTGGATACCATTTCAATATGGATCCCAGTTTTATAATCAGAACTGCTTTAATTATAGCAATGTACAGTAAAACTGGGATGTGTAAGGAATCCTCATCAAGTCAGAAGCTGTGCCAAGTGCAAATTGGAATGTTACCTAACTTCACATAGAGCAAAAGGAAATTTCTTTCTACAGGAGCATTTATAGTGAGCCCAGCAAGATTCCTGAATTAACAGGAAAAGCATTAGCAATTGATCTGGATGAATCCAGTATCCTATGGCTGCTCAGCTATCGAGTATTCTACGCTTGTGCACATCAAAGTCTATTGTGATAAAAAGAATGAACCAAATGAAACATAATTGTCTCTTGAACCACGATGTGCAGAGAGAGCACAATACATTTTTTACAGCTGGAGAAATACATCTCGTCAAAATTAAATATTCTTGATTGCCTACAGAAGGAATTAACTCCCAGAAAAACAGGCAGAAAAGATCACAGGAAAAAAAAATGCGGAAAGAAAAAACTTTCTCACTAATTATGGGTTGGAATCCTGGAGGTCTTCCACCCACTAAAACATCTCAGTCATCACAGACGTGATTGCAGGTCACTTAGAATGGGTCAGTGGGGAGGTGAAAAAAACTCAAACCAACCAACCAAACAACAAATAATTTTTTGCTCTATTTTGAAAAATGAAAACCACATCTACAAAGAACCAGGCTAAAATGTAAAAACACAGCCTCACTGCCTGGTTTCTGGAGCATTATGAATGTTTAGCCCTGAGAAATCCCCTCAGAATTTCCCTACCCACCTTTATAAGTAGCATTTTCCTCTAAACTTCAGTACCTTGCTGTGGGGAAGCAGCAACAGCTTTTGCCTAGACAGAAAATTGCTGAAACCAACATCTTTTGTGTTGGGGCTGCTAGAAGGAGACACAATGAGGTGCTTGTGCTAAGGTACTGCTAATACATCACCATCAAAATAGCACAAGGGAGAATCTAAAGATTGGCAGCACAAGCTCAAGTGTGACATTTCCCATTCAAGGGGAATATTTGATATTTTAGATGGAACACTGGAATCAACCTGTCTCTGTTTTTAGCTTAAAATAACAAAACGGGCATTTAGTAAATAACTACTATGGCATCCTGCTCTTATTTTTTTTGTACTTTTTTTTATTATTATTTTTATTTTTACTTTTTTTCCCATCTTGGATTGGTTTTTAGCTGCTATTCATTCACATCCCAGCCCTCAACTCACTCCCACATACCCTTTCCCCTCTGTTCTTCCTTACATCTTTCTGTGGGTTCTCCTCTCCAACATTTATACACATTTTCTCATTTATCTTTCCCCCCACATACACTGGGTGTGCACACAACAACATTTTGCTAAAGCAGATTAACATGCTGCATCATTCATGGGGGTTTTTTGACAGCTTCCAGAGAGTCACAAAACTCCTTACAGGAATAATCACCCTTCGGTGTTTCAGTCACAGAGTTTTGCAGTCTCTGCTGTTCTTACAGCTCTTAACAGATGTACATTAGCACTAGGACTGTTGATTTGCCCTCAGGCAAGTTGGAAAGACTCAGCTGTAGCAGACCATGATTGATTTTGGAGTGATGCTGCTCTGTGGCTGAGGACACTCAAGTGTTAGCTGAGTTCCTCCCAACAGGGTTTCTGCCTTCCCTAGATGTTCATACAGAAACCATTCCATCAGCAGGGCAAACAGGATCTCCTTGGACCACAGCTACAGCAAAGGCCACTGCACAAAAAAACAGCAATGATCCAACACCAAACTTGTAAGGGAAGGCTCACAATTACTCCATTAACTGTAAAGTTTACTGGTAAAAACTGCTAACGCTAAAGAGAAGTTTTATTCAAGTTTTATTCAAGTTATTCAAGAAAGCACTGAAACACACAATCTAGTTTCAAAATAACTCACTTTAAAAAGAACAGGCAATAAAACAAACTAAAACCCAACAACACCCCAAAATGCACACACAGTCAATGCTAACAGCATGGAAAAAAACCAAACCAAACCAAACCCCTCCAATAACCACGTATCTGGCACTTTGCTTTATCCCCCTCCTGGCACCTTGCAAATATAGGTGCCTGCAGAATATAAAGGCACTCTCTTTTTGGTTGAGAGCAAATTCCATTCAGTAACTGATTTTCTGTTTGAGTTTCAAGCAGTGTATAGAAATCAAAACATTTAACAGAAAATTTAGTCAGCCTCACTTTGGTAAAACAAACAATAGTTATGAGAAGCAAAATAAAGTGGAACAATTCACTTGCAGCACTTAAAAGCAGAGAAAATGTGGAAGCAAATAGAGATGAATACTGGAACAGAGAATGGGTGGAACAGCTCTGTTTCCTTGCAGGAGACCAAGCTCCAGAGTTAGAACATTCTTAGCAACTGTGAGCTAAATCTGGCTTTTCTTCATTTGCCTGCTTAATTGCAAAAATTTCAATCAACATTTCTCACACAGGCAATCAGGTTGTGGAATATGCTGAACTGACCTCAGTGTCAGACTCTGGGGTGTGCTGATGGCAGACTCTTGTCTGTAACAGCCAACTACTGCTCCACTTTGTAATAAAATAGATACATATCCATGCAATAAAACACCAGGTATGATTTCCTGATTGCTTGGACAGTCACCTATGAATCAGTCAATTGAGGTTGTCCATAAAGTGTTCATTTATGCCAAACAGAAAAGAAATTAAAGTGAAAGAATAAAAGAAAGAACATCATCTAGCACAAGAGGTCACAGAAGTGTCATAAACAGAGAAGATTAACAGCTCAAAATTGTTGGGGCAGCAAGAAGCATCAAGTGCAGTTCTTGTGTTTTAAAGGACTACTCCAGCCCATGAGTGAAAAGAGAAATCCTCACAACCCAACTCTGGCTATTTCCCTGGGGAAGAGCTGAATTCACACACTGCATGGAGAGAGAAAAATAAACAATGAGGAGGCAGGGACAAAGCCCTGCATGCTGTGATCCATTTGAATATCCCTGGTTCTGCAGATCCATTGACTCACCAGACATAGCTCAATAATTCAGGGACACTTAGAAAGTTGTGGAGTAAGTTTTTCTACCTTTAATACAGAAATCCATAACAGTTACACAATTCACCTACTTACACCTGTGACAACACATCCATGGGGTTCTGTGCTGCTACAGCACTTCCTACATCTACCTTTTGGGAAGAGGGCTGGAAATGGAAAGGAGCTTGGGAGTGTTACCAGTTCAGCTTGTGCTGGAGATAGGTTTGTGCCATCTGTAACACCATACTGGGAAAAGGAATTCCCCTCTTCTTCTTCCAGCCTAAGATCTGACCTGCAAACCTAATAAATGGCAAGGGAGAAACTTTTCCTAGAGACTGCTAGAAGAAGCCACATATTTTAGTTTGGGAGTAAAGCCCGTAATTTAACACACATGTCATTCTGGGAGACAAATCTATACATAAACAAAAAGTAGAAAAGTGCACATGTCTAAGATGGAGGCAAAAGCTTGTTTTGACAGAAACATCATGTACATCATTTCCTTTGACGTCAGAGTGAAATGTCTAAATGTTAGAGTGTTATTAACCATAACAGCCAAACTCAGCTCTCAAATACAAGGAAGAATTCTCAGTACATCGTGTACAATTTTTGGTTTCAGATTGTTCAGATAAAACTCTTTCCCTTTAGGAAATTTTAAACAGCAATTTCTGCTGTACCTCAGTATTAGAGTGCTCTTCAGCTGACTGAATCTCCACTTTCCCCAAAGAGCAATACAGATAATTGCCTTCTGCTGTTATTAATACAGGAACATTTGTTTGCGAGTATTTTGGTTTGTAGATACATTTTGTGGCTTGCCACTGAATTGCTACAATCTAAGTGAAATTCCAAAACCAGCTTGCCTAGTCAAATGTTGGGCAGAAATGGATTTCCAGCAAAATAATGACAGCTTCTACTTCTGCTTGCAACTATTTACACTTCATGGTATTTTTCTCAAAATACATTCTAGAGTGCTTGATCACTCTCACTCAATTGCATTCAGAGAGATTCTACTGCTGAATTCAATACAAAAGCATCTGCCCAGTGAAAGATTATGTTCCTGAGCTGCTTGGATTGGTGTACATGAAAAATATCTTCACTGAAGCAGAATCAGACTTCAGCACAAAGAAGGTGCAGTCCATGAAGTAACTTTAGAATGAACAGTTTACATATGAATGATCAAAACAATTTAGTGAAATCAAAAGTAGTTTTTAATTTCCCAGATTTTTTTCTTTTACATTTCTAGAGAGCATCACCACTTTACCCACTCCTAACAACTTTTATAATATTTTCCATCTACATAGCTAGAAATTCTTTAGGACTAGGAACCAGCCACAAAAGCCTTATTTTAAAAGGTGCAGCTCCTTAACAGTAATTTAGTGGTTTCATAAAATGGTTGTCCTAAGAACAGCAGCCTCCCATGAAAGGCAGAACACGTTTCCCGTTACTTCTTCTGGTGATAAAGCTGGAAAATATTATAGGAGTTGGTCCATTTGCATACAACCCAGAAAATGCAGAAACATGACTGCTTGCTGGTAGTAGAATGAAAAAGAAACCCACACTCACAAAAACCTAAGAGTGAGGTACCTAACACATGAGGGATCAGAAAAGTATAAAGTTAGAAAGCAGGGAAATGTAGCCTGACTCAGACTCTGCTTAGCAGAGGGAAACTGGAAGGACATCCACACACAGAATAAAGTAGCAGGCAGTAACCAAGAGAAAAAACCAAAACAAAACAAAAACAAAACAACCCCCCCCCGCTCCAGGGTTAGTGGATAAACCACCCATAGAAACACATCTGAGCTTCTTTCACTAAAATAATTTAATAGAAGATAGTTGTTACAACTTCACTATCAAAGCCCAAAAGTTTGTCTAACCCAAGGCACATCAGGATTATTTGATTCAAGCACAGAAGACCTTTCTACCCCCAAAGTCAGTCTGCAGGGACACTCCCCAGGGAGCTTTTAACTACTGCTATTTTTTCAGCTCTGAGCACTTTCTGAGCACAGGATGTTACTCACAAATAGGGTGTTCAACATCTCTGAACAGATAGTACAATACAGGCACAATTTTTGTTTTGAGGATCTCAAACTGAGGAGCCTTTGTGTGTTAAATTTCCTAGTTAGTGAGTGTGCAAGAGTGTGTGTCCAAATGTTGGCAGGCAGCAACTAAAGTAAAACACCTCTAATTTTTTGCACTGTGTATCATGGCCTTAATTACACTGCTGATTCCTCTCACCTTCTTTAAGACGATGAAGGGGAAAAAAGTTCAAAGGAAGAAAAAATAGCAAATCATTTATTTGAGACCAGGATTCAGCACAGGCTCAAGAAACTGTAGCTGCAATACTTGGAATTTGGTTTATTAACATTGCAGAGTTTCTTTTGTTTCACTTTCAAGAAGTGACCAAGCACCTGTGTGCTTATCCTATATCAATATACCTGCTGATAAATTATCAAATTAACAGCTCTTCTCAAAGACAATAATTAGAAACACAGAACAACGAACAGAGAAAAGGGAATAGAAAAAAAAAATACATAATATAATGACAGTGATACATCTCAAACTGCAATTTTTCATCAATATCTATTTTTCATGCAGTAATTATAATGCTAATCCATTCTTCTGTGACAAAAAGGCACCTCCACATTATTAATGACAACTAATATCTGTAATATTAATTTTAAATAAATAATTCATGCAATAATTTATATACTAATAATGTAATTAGACCAAGGTTATGATCTCTGAATAGTAGATCAGTGCTCAGTTCATGTTGGTATCTCTCTCCTCTGACACAATGTTTCTGGAGGCTTAATTAAAGCCTGCAATATGTTTCAGCCTTTTTTTTTTTTCTTTATATAAATATTCTACTGCCTCTCTGGACTGTTCTTCCTCCTTAAAAGTTAATAGTATTTAACTTTTTGGCTGAGCACAGCAGAGGTGCAGGTGCACATCAGGAGTTCAGCAGGTGGCCAATACCTGTTGTGTCCTCTGAACAGCAAGCTGGTGTTTCAGGAAGTCTTCATCTGGGGTAATAGCTTAGTTTTAGAAGAGCTCTTCCCTGATCACATCAAGCTCCCTGAAAAGTCACCCAAGGCTCAGAGATGTTGTCTAAAATCAGAAAGCATCAACAGGTGCTGTGGGAAGAAGCGACACTTCCAGCTGCAGGATGCCCCCTGCCTCGAGGGCCCCTCAGCACAGACATCACCTGCACCAGTCTGTCCTCTGTGCCCTGGTGGGGTTGTGACTGAGTTCACAGCACAGCAAAGCACTGCTCTCCCTCTCTCTGAACTCGGGATGCTTCCCAGTAGTCACACAGATCTCTACAAAAACCTACACTGGTTCCCAACTCACCAAGTCACCTCTACAGGCCAAGGCAAGTTGAGGGGGAAGAAAACTGTCTTCCTGCTTTGGAAATACTTCTTGGTTTCTAAAATGTGGGGGTGGAGAGGAAAATACATGAGAAAAACAAAACAAAACAAAAGTAAACAAAACTAAACAAAACTCTACAACTGAGACACTGATTGCCTTTTCTTAGAAAGGCTCTTTAGACCCTTCCCTACTCAATGCCATTAACTAATACTCGTTCCATAGACAAACCCCATTATCTGTTTAATTAGTTCTGATTAAGTTTGGATGGGAGCAGCACTGCACAGAAATGTTTTCTCAGTGGCCCATAATGGTTGTGGTGCTGCTCCTTTCCCAGACTCGAGTCCATATCAAATAGCACCACTATTCATCAGAAACCATCTGTGCAGCTCAGACTGCAAAGAGCACAAACAGGAGGGGCAAACAGTGCAGTGTTCCCCCTCCTTATCTGTACATCTTCCATTTGCTTCCTGGATAACTCTTGGCTGATTATTCTCCTCCTGGTTCCCATCAACAGGAACCAGATAATGCATCTGCTTTCCATTCCTTGGACTGACTGAGCAAAAAAGTATTCTTGATTGTTTGAGAGCATCCCATCGTGCTGAAATCACTCCAGAGCACTGCAGTCACTTAGGTTACTCTGGAAACATGCTTTCTACTGCAGAGCTCCAATTTCTTAGCAGAAATGGCTTAAGTGCATTGGTAGTGTGGTGTTCAAGACTGCTTGGCACCTATTTTCTTCTTTCTACAAGCCTATTATGGGCATTTGGAAGCTATTTCATAGTTACAAACTATTCCAAAGAATGAAACTGGAAAGATATTTGAGGTTTCTGTGTCTCACCTGATGCTAAAGCACAATTTTACAATAGTGGCTCAACCAACTCTTTCAGAATTTTTTTTCAGGTTGGACCCCTATGGTAAGGGAAATACCAACTTCCTTCAAGCTGTTCATGCAAATTCCCTTTGTTTCCCAAAACATACCACACAATTCTTCTGGACCAACAGTGGCCTGTGACCTCTCCTGCACACAGGAACATCTGATATTTACCCTCTTCTCACCACCACCTGTCTTGGTTTGAGAAGACAAGTATCCACCAGGGAAAGCTGGAGTTTCCCTTGGAATGGAGAATGTAAACCCCTCACCCCCTCCAAATTATAATTTTGCAATTAAGGGCTTTCAGGCAAAGATTTGGGAATAGGAATAACAGTTCTTTACTAGGAATATTAACAATACAGATGCAGTGGTACAAAAAAAGCAAGAAAACAAACAAAAATCCTAGAAACCCTGACAGAGTCAGAGCTACAACCTGACACCCTGTTGGTCAGGCTGTTGGAAGCAGTCCAAAATCCTCCTAGAGTGGCAGATGTAGTACTGTTGGAGCAGAGATGATCCTGAGAGAAAAGGGTCCAGTGATGGTGAGATGGGGTCCAGTCTTCCTCCAGGAATCCAGTGGAACCAGATCCCTGGTGCTCCTGTGGCTCAGTTTTTATCCAGGCAGGAATGGCTGGCTCCTCCCACTGGGTGGAGCATCTCCCAATGGAATGATGGAATGTATCCTGTTCTTGGTGAACCTTAATGGCCCATTAGCAGAAGATACCCCCTGGAGGGAGGAGGGGTGATGAAAGAGATAAGGAACACTGCCCCACCTGGTTTGAACAGCTGGGCCATTATCAGAAGGCATCTGCCCCCCTCCCCCCAGAGTTACAAGAGATAAAGAAAAAACATCTCCCCAACTGCTTTCAACAGATGAAACAGAATACACATTTTTGGTTCCATAACCAAGACACCACCTCAGTCCTAAAACCTGTACCAGAACAACTGACAGGTAACAGACTTGCAGCTACACCTAGAAAATCCACAACACTTAAAACCTGCACAGTGTACACTATATTTTATGGGGCTTTTCCTAGATTTAAGGGTTATTGATGTGTTAGAAACCCCAGCAGAGATCACTGTATTTCTTCACTGAGATGATTATGTCATTTGTTAATGATTCTTGCTAACACAACTCTGTCTCAGTGGCTGATGGTAAGGCTCTCACAGAGGCAGCAAGTAGAAAACAGCCATTGTGATTTGCAATCACAAACTACTTGCCTTTATAAAGCATAGCATACTTAAAGACCTAAACAGCGAATTATGTTGACTAATGCATTAAAAATGGAACATGCTTTCACAGAAAGGTTGCAGAAGTCCCTTTATAGTAGGTCTGATAAGATTTCACTTAAGGAAATACAAGGAAGAAGAAAAAAAAAAAAAGAAAGAGATGACATGACACTCCTTAATCTAAAGTTACATAATTACTTATTGACAGTGACAAGTGCAACACTAAGGGTAAAATATTACATATTTAAACGAAATGAGTAATTGCTGTACACATCTATTTAGCAAGCATTCAACAACAAGGTGAACAAGAGGTCTCTTCATTCCAGCTAAAAAGTCTATTAGCCTAATTTACAATTACCCACACACTAGAAAAAAAGCTGTCAGGGCACAGAAATGTCACTGGTGACAGTTTACATTACACCAGTGCTCAGATCACAATGGAATCTGTTAGCAGCAAATTACCATCAACTCAAACACAGAAGTGCAAGAGTTGTAACAATGTAAATCAATCTTCCAGCAATTCCATTTTTTTCCCCCAGATGTTTTATGAAAGCTCAGATAAAGTCACACAATGCTAACCCATTCTGGTTTTAAAAAGGAGTTTGAGAAAATTTAAACATTCTCTTGTTTTTTTTAGTGCTAGTGTAAACACATGGAGCACATTTATATAGGGCACTCTTGCACAGAAAATTACATTCAAAAGTCATTTTATAATTAAAGTTTCCTAGGAAATAGTTTAAGAAATAATGTTACTGGCTCAGCCTGCAAAACCTATTGCAATTCTGCCTTTATAGAAATGCCTCAATCTATCTAAATTGAATATCTATCTAAATGTACTGTAATCACGTTTTCCTGTTCCCCATCTTTAATCATTTCCTTCTCCTGGTTAAAACTAAGTAAACCTCTCCTTCTTGAAAGTAGTGATGATTTCCTATTGCCTGTGGCGAGTTGTGGTTTTTCTTTTTATGTGACACTACTGTAAAATAATATTATCAGGTATGCCTGTACTTCACTTTAGATTGTCAAGCAGGAAAATAAAAGAAGTAAAGCTTGCACACACTCTTGTCAAAATTATAATGGAATTACACAGGATCTCCTTGCAAAGCTCAAATCACACAATATTCAAACCAAGCGGTCAATAAACAATATATTCCATTTCTACCCTGAGACCACTGTGTACTTCCGGCCAAGGCTATTCTGAAAGCTGATAATAGAGTGAGCATCAGGTTAAAAATGGAATACTTTCAGTGAGTTTACCAACATCCATAGTGAATTCCATTTTAAGAGTTCCTAAACAATAAGGGCAAAGTCAACTGCCCAAGTCAACCTCCCAGTGGAAAATTTCCACCCAGGCCTATTTTTCCAAGTTAAAGCAACTTCTCTGAGCACCAGCAATGGAATTGTACAGCCAGCAACCACTCTAGCCAGTGAAGAATTCAATTAAGACATTTTGAACCTCAGAAGGAATGGTTAAAGAGGTGCTGCTACACCACTGATGAGTAACCAAAGGAAAGGTCTGCTACGTGAAAGAACTGGGTTTGTGGTGTGGGGGTGTTGCAATCATTGTAAGTTACAAAAGAGAAGTAGAACTTGAAATATTTTGAGAATAATTAACCACAGTAAAAGAGTGAAGGGCTCGGTGCACGCAGGATACAGAACAAAGACAAGGATGGAAGTGACAGGCTTTATTAATTCTCAACAGGGGAAAGAAACTGCTGTAGTTTCTTCTCTACTCAGCCAAAGCAACTGTCCTTTCACCTCTCTGAAACTGAATAAATTGTAAAAGCACTTGTTCTCATCTCTGCTCAGCTCTGGGGCAGTCTGCCACTCTCATAACCCTTAACAGCTTCATTGAGCCTGAAAAACTTATCATTTTGGGACATCATTAGCATAAAAAGGTATTTATAAAGCACCTGCTACCAGCCTTGCAATTCATATCTAATTGCTGACTCAACATTGTAGGAACCAACACTGCCTCAGCAACTCTCTGCAGTGACCCAGCCCAAAACATGGAGAAGTTTGAGAGTCCTCAAATATGGACTTTGCTTTAGAAGTCACAAAGTCTGTTGTAAATATTACGGGGACTCCTTAGCAAGACAAAAACTTCCAGATGTCATACAAGGATGAACTCTGACAAATCTGGACAGGTGAGGTGCCAGAGCTATAACAACATCCAGCATTCAAGTAGCTTTGGCCATCACCTGTAGCTGTATTGTATCCGAAAACAGTCAATCTGTATTTCTTTCCTGTATTTCATGCCTGCTCTCAGAGAACGTCACCATGTTTAATGATCAGTGGTAAAATCAGCACCCTTAAATCCCAGATTAAGGCAGCCCAGTGTGAAGGTATCTGCAGCCAGAGCATGTAGCCCACAGCACCAGAACAGAACCTCAGGAACAAGCATGGCAATAAAAGGAATTAAGGAACTTGTTTTTTTAAAAAAATAGAAAAACCGCAATAAAAGCAAATGGATTGAAAGTCTAAAGGTGGAATGAGAATTATGTATTACAGCCCTGGGCATACAGATCAAGACAGTAACAGCTCACTAAGCCTCTTTATCTAGAAACAATCACTGCAAAAGCATGTCTAAAATGGGGTGTTTTTGAGCCAGGCTGCTCACAAGCCTTATGCAGCACTACCACCTTCTCTTAGGTTGTTCCGACCTGACCGCTGCTGACAAACTCTACAGGCTGCTAGTTTCCCTTCAGCCACTCCCATCCAATTCCTTTAAATAATTGTTCACTTTAAATAATTTGCAATTATCACTTGCTCCACATTGTCTATAAAACACTGCTACTCCACACCTGCCCAAACTGAAGCCAAAGTCTAAGCAAATTGAACAAAAGCCTAAGATTATACATGCAAAATGCTCTAGGAGACCTAAGAAAATTACAGCTCTGGTGACTTTCACCATTTCCCTCATCCTATGAATTACATTGGCTGCTGGCTGGCAGCAGAATTTCCAGCATGCAGCTGCTGAGAGAAGTATTCAAAGATGTGACTCAGAGAAAGTTTTAACACAAAAAGTCTGAGGTCGATAGGGAGCTATTGCTGCTGTGAAAGTTGTGCAGGCATTCAGGTCTCAAAAATATTCCATGTGTTACAGAATTAGTAACATTAGTGCAGAATGAGAAATAGAGGCTGATGAAAGATGCACTGCTACAGCAAGGATGGCTTTTGCCAGACCCATTACAATTCACAGACACACAAGGGCAGGAGCAAGGCCAGACCTTTACTTTGTTATTTTAGTCCCCTTGTGCTCCACAATTAAGCTTTAATAGCCATGTGATATTTTTAGCAGTTTTGAATGGACTGCTGTTGCTATTTTTACAAGTACCACCATTAGCCTGTTCTAAGTGTTGGTATGCAAAATGCATTTTTGCTTCCACTACTTAGGGTAGACTCTTCAAATTACTTCAGGAAAATGAAGCATTAGAGACAGACATCTACTGCTGTTTTGGGATTTCTTTCCTTACATTTGGTAATTTATGGATATAAAACCAAATACAAACAAAAGGAACATAATAGTACCAGTGTTGAACTCCTCCTGGGAGGAGAGGGGCAACACAGAAGTGATTATTAAATCTGGGGGGAAAAACTTTCTTAGCCTAAAGAACTTATTCAACCTTGATATACCCATAAGAAATCATTTTTTGTTGGAATTGTGCCTTAGTTAAATATTAACACAAAATATTACCAGCTCAGAAGAAAAGATGATGGAAAAAATCCCAAATGTAGCATCTCTGCTAATCTTGGTTTGCTGTTTTTTCAATACTGCTTTTGAATTTTTTTTGGTGACATTCTTCCTTGTGCTGAGCAGCTGAAATGCCTGGTCTGCTCTAAAATCTGTCCAACAATTTCAATCTAGGGGCTGACATTCCCCATTTCCTCCTGCACCTCTCCATCCTGCTTTATTTCCAGTATTTGATGCTAATATTTCCTAAACTACTTCCTTTGCTTTTTATTTTCATCTCCACTTCCATATCTCTTGTTACCCTTGCCCTATCTATGAGCAAACGATTCCAACACCCAGCAGCACCCTGCAGACTTCCTCTGCCCAGTTACCGTTCTTCACAAGTTTTGTTTCAAGCTACCATGACAATTATAATTTGTAGTTTCACATCAAGGCAAGGGCTTGAACAGTTGGAGTCACCAGCCTGGATTCCCATTAAAGTGTCTTTACAAAGGCTCCAGCCTGGGGGTTGACCAGACAAAAACCTGGGACAAAAACCTGACCCTGTTTATAGTCACACCTTTGCTCCTACTCACCTCTCTCAGCACAGCCTTTTTGCAAGCCACAGCACACTCCTAGACCAAAATATTCCTTTCTCCCTGAGAGCATTCCCCTATATGCATTTCCTTCTACTTAACGTGGTTATCAGAACCCAGAATTTCTCACCGCTGTCTCTAGAATCATCCACCAGACAGCACAGCGTTATGCCCTTGATTTGTTGCTTCACCTGGCTGCTCTCCTTAAGGCTGTCTTTCCACAGCCTACAACAATCACTTTCTCCTTTTCCTGCACACTGACAAAGTAAGTGGCCATTTCCATGGCCTGTTCTGAATTCAGAATTGCACCAGGAATCGCCGCTTGTCTTTCTACTGATAGCACTTGGAGGCATGGAAGTCTTTGACCCCCTAAACACACACACAAAGCAAGTTCCTGGAGTTGACACATTAAATAAAAGAAAGCTTTGTCTTTCTCTTGGTGCACAGTGAGCGTTTCCATGAACTGAACCTTCCTTCTTGACTGATTCAAAACAACACTTCAGGTGCTCACCTTCCTATAATTTACATATCTGCTTTGCAAAACAATCATCAGTGACATAGCCCCAAGAGCAGAAATCTGCTCCTGCTGACGCCTTGTCCAGAATTTTGGGCTTATCCTATTAGCAGAGACTCTACTAGAAGCAAAATTTGCCAGTCAGTGATAGTTTCACGCCTAGTGTACAGAAATACCTCATAACCCAAATACTTTAAGGGAAAATGTTTAAACATTTGGGGTTTGAGTTCCATGAGAACAATATTCACTGTTCTGAAATACAACCTGTACAATGATCCAGCAAAAAGTTATCTCAGTCTTCCCTTCTGAAGAACACCTAATACTAGGACAAAGTGAAAGGAATAGACTACTGCTGAGTTTTCCAAGATCACTCTCTCAGGTAAAGTATGGCAGGAGTCCTCCAGAGGACAGGTGAGATTTCCAACTTGAATGATATATCTTACATCTTTCTTTAGTTTAAATAAAAATAAAAATTCTCATTAGACAAAAATTCTCATTAGCAAACTACAATAAAACCTTCAGGGTTTGTTTTGTTTAAAAGCTCTTCTGTTATCAATTTTTTTTTTGTAATTCACATATAGCAAATGCCTGCAGGGTTATGCAAGAGAAACTGTTCTGCAAAGAGGCACCAGGTTGTCATCAATGCAATTGGCAGTGAGGTCTGACAGACTGAATCCCTTCCTTGCAGTTATATTAATCATGCATTCTGTATCACACAATTGGGTGTTTCAGGGCCCAAGTGTGTTCACAGCACTGCTGACTTTCTAACACTTCACTTACTGGCAAGAATGTTCAACCAAGTCTTGAATCACCAGCAAATGTTCCTGGAAAGAAATTGGGGAATTTGCACCTGCACCACAATCCTGATAGTGGGAATTACACTCAGCCTGGGAAGAGCATCAGAGCACCAGCCTGTCACCAGAACCTCTGATCAAAAGAAAGCTATTGTTAACTGCTGACAAGAATAACAAATTAGCACCCAGAGAGGCAAAAGCAGGGATTGTTTAACATGCAACGATTAATATGTTTCCCATGACAGTTTACAAATTAAAAAGAGAGCTAGCCAAAACTCACCTAACACAATTTGGAACTTGTTTCAATCATTTATTCAGCTCTGACAAAGTTTAAGACTCTGTTATTAACAGTGATACATTCAATATATGCCATGGTTGTCATTTTCTAAGCTTTCTTCTCGCTAAGAAAACAATAAATAAACACACTAAGCCCAAGTAAAAACTTTTTTTTGTTTGTGTAATGATTGTAGACACAGAACTTCTATATAGTTATTATTCCCCTGCTGAGGTATATCACAGCATTTTAGGACAACCCCCTCTAATAGAACAGCAGCCACTATAACCAGTTTCTCTGGAAGTAGATTCCTTGTGCAATGGAAACTGCAATCCATGGTTGCAGCTCTTGCTTTTGTCCATGTGTAAGGCTAAGCTGGAGACATCAATAGCAGCTACAGATCCCTTTCTTCCCCTGAAGTGTTTTCCAGATGTAAAACTCCCTATTACCAGCTCCTTGGACAGTCTCATCTCCCACAATAACTTTAAAACAAGATCCTCTGCAGCTGAACTAAAGCTGGGAATGGAAGGTTACAGAAAGAAAATGAAAAGAAATAATGTTGATTTCCATTTCCAGGAGCTGCTGTAACACCCTCCCTCCCACCCCAAACAAAGCACCTCAGCTGTACAAGCCATCCAACACCTGCTGGACTGCCCAAGATCCTGGAGCAATCTGCACCCAGCAGAACAGAAAGCACTCCCCATCCTGCTCCCTGGACATCCCTTGCAAAAGAAAGGCATAAACCCACTTAGCCCTGCACAGAGCCAAAGCAGCAAGTGGGCTGCACCCATCCCAGGAAACAATGGGCTCTCTCCACATTCCCCAGCATTTACTGGCTGCTGGAATTTATTTTTCACACTGCAGATGGATGATATGGCAATTAGTTATGACAGGCAGAGCAGAAAGGTCAGACAGACCGCTCAGGGGAAGGCAGACTTCTGGAGAAAGGGAGAGATTAAAAACCAGGGGGAAGCAACAGCCCACCCAGGGAGACCTTCTAAAGCACCCAACTGATGCTGGAATGCAAATCCATTTTATTTCCCATTAAAACTGATGGAAATAACATCTCTATTCCCTAACTTCTACAACAATAAAACTGGCTTTTATGAAGATAAGCTCAAAGAACTCTAGTTGTGTTTTGTTTTCTTAAAAAAGTCTGTTATAGATTATTTTTTCCCCCTCATTAAAGTTCAATCCAGAAAACTGGAAAAGTTATTTCAAATGGACACAGCACAAGAAAACCTCTTTCACAGAACCACAGACATGTTCAGGGAAGCTGGAAAGATGGCAGCAAGACCAAACACTATTACTGCTTTTCTTCATGCTTTTTTCTGTTTAAGAACACATGCATTTTTACATAAACAACAACAACAACAACCAACCAAACAAAACCACACACACCAAAAAAAAAGAAAAAAAAAAAAGAAAAGAAAAAAAAAAGAAAAGAAACCACACACACCATTTACTTTTATATCTCTGTAGAATAAGAAGTGCAAAAACAATGCACAAAAGTAAAGTAGAAGGCTGAAAGATGAATGGAATTCAGATATAAGCTAATTTAATTTTGAATTAAGATTAACAATGTTTTATAATATTTTCTGCTCAAGAGTCTTACACTGGAACAACTTTATCCCATCTATACATTTGTATGTGATTAAGATCCATTCAAAGGAGTTCTGGAAGTCAGTAAATAGTCACAAAATACTTTATAATTTTATGTATACTTGATAATATTATAAGTATGTTGCTATTATGACATCCAACTGAATATAAAACAAGATGTAGGTGAACATTATTCATTTTCAGAAGTTCATAAGTCACCATCAGCTCATTCAATTTTCTGGATATTCTGTTTTGCCACACTTAACCTCTCCTACTGCTATAGTTGTATTTTGTATAAGTAAAAAAGTAATAGCTTCGAAACAAGGAGAAAATACCTGACAAACTTCTAAACAAGGGTCTTCAAAGACAGCCTGAGGTGGTGTTTCTATTATTTTTACACAGTCTAAACATTACCAGTCCAGTTTACCCAATTAATGTCAAAAATTAATTAACTAAAGTCTGCCACCTTTCAAAGCAGTCACCCAGCTTAAAGCTTTCTGAGGTGGGTTACCTTCAGTTCTTCTGAGAAGAATTGTGCTGCTTGATACAAAATACATAAATATTCATTTCAGAGAGACTAGGAAATTTGTTTAGGACTGCTTGTTAGAATGTCTGCCCAATCCCTTTCGATTAAAGTCTGGTCAATAAATGTCGAGCTCATTTCTGCTAATGAATAACCAAACAATTAGTGCTCAGGTACACCAACATGTGGAATAACAATCAGAATCAGGGCAAAGTACCCCACTCAGGCAGCACTGCAAGGATATCTTACGTTCCCCTGATAGCAGCAAACAGGTTTTCTGTCATTAGGGCAAAGAAACAGAAATCCAATTAAGGTTTCAGAACCACATTTTGATGTAAATCTGTTTACCCAAAGCTATCTTTTGGCTGGACTAATTACTATTACTTTACATGTCCAGTTGTTAGAGATGGCTCTAAACTGATCCTGAGGCCCTTCTAGATCCATTCCTTAAGTGGCATCTCATTGTGGAGAAAGCAGGGATGAAGTGCATCAGAAAATATCAGCTCCAAGACATACATCAGTAATATTAAATATTAATTCCTCTTCTGCCCTCAAACTTCTTTAAGAGGGCTTCACTTCAAAATTTTAGATAAGACAATTCACAATTTATTTATTTCCTTTTTTTTTTTTTTTTTTTTTTTTTTTAGGACCAGGACAAATATACTTTCACTTTGTAGGTAATGGCTGGGTTTCCAGAAATGAAGGCTTCCATTTTCATCATGACTCAAATTCCACTAGGAATAGCCTAGCCTTTCTTTATGGATACTTGGAAAAAGAGAAGCAATAAAACCCTCTAAATACCGATTCATTTGTAGAAATAGCCTCACATGGCTCCCACGGGACCACAGGGAGACAGCAGGGTTTAAGTAAATAATCTCTCAACCCAGATGAACCATTTGCTGCCCATTCTCCTTTTACCACAAATGGCTGCAAATTTATTCAGTTTGTGTCAAGCTGACACCAGCTCTGGCTATCTGTACTACTATTTCCAGCCTTTTCTTCCCCCATCCTTGCATCGCACTCTTATCTCCTACGTATTTATCTCCTGTGTGTTATTTTTCAGGTTTTCAGTGTTCAACTGTAGCAAGTTTTTCTATCACCTTCAGTTTTTACAAAAACCACATTGTAACAAAGGTAAATTAACAATACATTTTCACAAGTAACACGAGTTCTTTTCCCCCTCTTTTTTGTTTGGTTTGTTTGTTTGTTTGTTTGGGGTTTTTTGTGAGTTTTTGTTGTTGTTGTTGTGTTTTTGTGTGTGGGGGGGAGGGGGTTGTGGGTGGTTGGGTTTTTTTTTTTTTTTTGTTTTGTTTTTTGTTTGTTTTGTTTTGTTTTGTTTTGTTTTGTTTTGTTTTGTTTTGTTTTGTTTTTCCCCAGCTAGGTAAAATACTCCAGCAGTTACAAGTATATAGAGATAGGTAGGTAGGTAGATAGGTAGATAGGTAGATAGATAGATAGATAGATAGACAGACAGATAGATAGACAGACAGATAGATATAGATAGATATACATATAGATAGATATAGATATAGATATAGATGATATAGATATAGATATAGATAGATGAGGTAGAGATAGAGATAGAGATAGAGATAGAGATAGAGATAGAGATAGAGATAGAGATAGAAATAGAGATATATATGGATATGGATATGGATATAACAAAGTTGGCTATGAAATAATGATGTGTCTAAAATGACTTACCCAAATTCCTGTTTACAAAAGTGTTTTATACTTAAAGCAGTCCGAGTGCTACTGAAAGTCACTAAGATTACCATTCCACATTTTATGTATATTCTAAGACTAAGAACACCTTATCAGCATAACAATCACAACTGCCCAAGCGCATTTCCTACTCACACACACAAGCACCTCGCCTGAACAACACTGCTGACACTTTAAGTATTTAACAGAGCACCAAATATCATGTGCTTGATTAATTGGGGCCAAACTGCTTCCACATCTCTCACCATTTGGGTTGGAAACACTTGCCCGTTACGATACAGATTCACCAGCTACTAAAAGTCAGCTGTAACTGTGCATTTTTACATTCAAAATACGTGGGTGCCTGTTAATTAGTCATACAATTTAAGCTTTCAAGTGATCTTTCATTTAATTCCATGAGTCCCTGTCCTACTGTCAGATAATGGTTCTATCACACACTTCTATCACTTTGGGAAAACCAGGATTCAGGTGGGGTGGAGAGCAGTAGGTACAGACTCCCTAATGGTTCTGCTTGTCATTTTTCCTTGCCTCAGACACACTGTTACAACTGTGACACATTATCAAAAAATTAAATCAAAAATTAAAACTTCAGGGAGCCTGAATGTCTGGTTCTAGTGACACAACACCTAGTCAATATCTATCTCTTCAA
Source organism: Phylloscopus trochilus trochilus (assembly GCA_016584745.2). Lineage (NCBI taxonomy): Eukaryota > Metazoa > Chordata > Aves > Passeriformes > Phylloscopidae > Phylloscopus > Phylloscopus trochilus. The sequence continues at coordinate 28,256,316 of WQNJ02000015.1, forward strand.
TTTGCCAGCAGAGCTTGCATTTTACCTCAGCACATTTCATAGCTTCCGTTTTAAATTACGCCCTGGGTAGAAAAGGCCAGAACAACAAGGCTGCTTTGTGAGGCAGAATTTGTACCTCTGCACCCCTGGATCCACACACAGGTCAGTTAGACCATCAGTGAATCAAATTAATCATGTACTAACAATATTTCTTTCTTCATTAAGATACTCCTTGGTTTTGAGGGAGAGGAGGAATTTCAGATGGCATTAAAAAGCCTCATGGCTCCACAAAAAGGTCAACATAAATGCAGATATAAAATAGATACTCGATTGCCTGAGGTAAATTTAATCCCAGTAACAAAACCATTCAGAGTTGCATGCACATTTCAGCTGTGCAGTGCTGCTCTTCTAAAGTGCTAAAAGCCAGGGCAAGAGACCCAGCTCGTCATTCCTCCTCCTCTCAGGGGAGCTGCAGTTCCATGTGTACACACACAGTGGACAGTAGGTAAAATTCTCATGTAAACTTAAAAAGACTAAGCAATATCAATATAAAGTTATTAAGCCAAGTTTAAATGGTAGTAATTGGTAACTTTTCCAGAGAGACAGACAGATTTTCTAACCGTGTTCTCAGTTCCTTCCTCAGCAAAGAAACTCAACAGGAGCTTTTATACCTAAGCCAAGGGAAGTTTAAAATCAGTAAATCAATAAAAATGTCTGTAATAGGCCACCTTCCTCTCCAACCTTTTTAGCTTCTATTTTCAATCAATTCATGCTTTCTGCAACATGGGTAATTATCTAACATGCTATTTTGACATTAAAAAGAAACTTATGATTTAGTTACACTCCACAGTTCTGCTCTCTCACAACGAGCTTTGTGTGATGCCTTAGCCACTCCCAGGAGCTCAGCAACCCCATGATTTCATGGCACACACACAGGTTGCACTGCTCTGAACAGCTGGACCAGTCAAGAGTTAATTTTGTCTGGTTGTGGAGACTCTGTGAAACTTGCTTTCTGTATAGGCTTGGAGGAGTTTGTTTTTGTTGTCCTTCAGTCTGTCATCAGTGACATGCAACAAAACAATCCGCATCCATCTGAGTGACACACTAATATCTAGGGATGAAAACATGACAGAAGAACAAGGTCTTCCTGTCCTCCTAACTGAGCTCTTTCCTGGCCACGGTGATAAACTGTTATGGAAGAGGGAAGATGAGAGACAGAGGTGGAAAAGCAAAGTGCTCTGCTCGCTTTAGCCTGATTTATAGCTGACAAATGACTCAAATCACACTGAATCACATCAAACAAACCAACAAAAGAGCCTCAAACCAAAACCCCACTAAACATTAGTCCTGTGCCACAGAATAAAATGTGGTTGCTTCCCCCTACCCCATATAACTTAATTTCTCACTTTTGGTTACTTAAGGGCAGAAAGCTTTCATTTCATAAATGCAGAAGCTCAAAGCAGAATTTCAACTAAAATTTCTAAATCAATATTTAAATGCTTATGGACACTTTTACCTTCAAATACCCTAAGCATATTGAAGTACACAAATACGTTGTTTTCTATAGTTATGATGTCACACCACTCTAAAAATTAAGTCTGTGAAGTGCAATCAAGTGACCTTGTATACCTTTAAATGTGTATTTTTAGATATAAAGTATAGGAGTTCTAAGACCATGCCTTAAATGTCAGATGGAAAAAAACCTTTTCCTTCAGCTCATGCAAAAAAACATGAGCATTTCCCACAATTACATGAAAGTAGGAATCACATGGTATTTCTGTAGCAAACAACCCCTTACACATTCAAGTCAGCATTTGTTCAACATTGAAAACATAGCCAGCTAAATACACATTATTTCCATGGCATTCTATCACAGAACCTCACTCAGTGTTCGTCTGATCCTGCAGAAAGTCTCCACCTGGCACAAAAGCAGAAGATGAAACCCAGACAAGCTTTTCACAATGCTGTTATCACTTATGTCCTTGGATTAACCACTTAGTTGGGGAATAATGGAATTAGGTTAATGGAACATAGTGTTTTCTGTAATTGTATATTGTGCAAGCACTTTGCACATTTCAAACACAGACTTCAGCTCTTCTGTTCTCTTACTGTAGCTGCAAAAACCTCATTAAGGAACTGCCCTCTTGCTGCTTACTCTTCATCACTCCAAAGAATGCAGCACAATGTCTGAGAGAGAGAGAGACAATCCTTTCACTTACTTTCCTCAAATTAGATCTCATCCACTCTTGGGAAAAACCTTACAACTTAAGTTACCTGGGCCACTCAAGTGTTGAAAACCAGGCTGGCTGTATCTCTCCTCAGAGATGTCCAGTGTAAAAGTCCTACTACCTTGGGGTTTCCAGCACTCACAGAAGAAAAATAGTGTTTGTATGTAATATCAGGTAATGCAAGACAAACTAATTGCTATGCATTCTGTTATAATTTAGAGAATACATTTCTGGGAAGGCTGCATAAGAGCAATGAGAAAAAAAGAATCCAGCAGCAAATGCCTTTAGAAACCGGATCCGTGACAAACAGGTGATTTATTTTGGTTTCCTCTAATAATTGCAGTTTGACCATTACATTTGGCAATATCTTACACAGCACGAACTGTCACTGTAGCCAAGGCAATGACAGTGAGGGGAAGAGACCCACATTCTGGGGTCAAATGAGGGCCAAAAGGAGTTTCAGGAAATCCAACACTGAGATACAGTCTCCTTTGTCTGCTCCGCCATCCCACCGTCTCAAGATTGTGTCTGACTCTCATTAGAGCATCTGGAAGTTAGGAGCACCCACACTGAGATTAAGAAAAGTGCCCCTATATCCACTAAATTCTTCAAGTAATGAACTATAACTTGAAAGGAGACAACAAAAGGAAAGGTAGACTGTAGCAGGGATTGGACAAAAGTTTGCCGTGGCAACCCCTGCTCAGCAAATTCTCTGGCAAGCAATTTCTACCCGCGAGAGGTACATTCCATTCCCTCAGCCTCCAGTGTCTTTTAAAGTTAAAACTCCTGTCTTGCTGCAGTTTATGGCACATTTTTACTGTGTGTGCTTCGGAAGCAAGCAAGGCCGACTAAACAGATTTCCTCCATGACCTTTACTACTGTCGGCTGAAAACAATTTAGTCCATTTTAAGTCATTTGAGAGCACTGTAAACATTATCCGAGGGGCTTAGGACTGACTGCCTAAAACGTGACCTTTCAAGCTGACAGCTGACAGAAATCCTCCACTTTAAACCATTTTAAAAGATATGATAAAGGTTCTTATCCTGCTGAAGCAGAAAGGAATTTTCCTTTTAGCACTGCAGAATAAAGATGCCTTTAATTTAATTTAAGAAATCTTGGGGCTTTGTGGGTTTTTTTGGTGGGTTTTTTGTGTGTGTGTGTGTGTGTGTTGTTTTTGGTTTTGTTTTGTTTTGTTTTGTTTTGTTTTGTTTTGCTTTGTTTTGTTTTGAGAGCCATGGAAAAATTGGGGAAATAACTGAAAGTACTCAGATACTTTCTCTCTTGAATAAAAGTTTAATCCACTCAATTAATATAAACAAAGTGCAACAAAGATGGTAAGTAAGCAATGAAAGAGACAGGCCATGCAGAAATAGGAAGCCTTACAGAGGAAATGTTTTGGCTGGAGATTAAGAGAAAGAAATAAATTATGCAGTCCAGTTTATTAATGCTTGGTGTGTATATAGACACCTGTTGAACTCATTCATACACAAGGGAAGAGAGGCATAACTTTCCTCACAACCAAATTGACGTGGGAAATGCTACAAATGGATACTTTTGCTACTTCAGTGCACAGGAACAGGCTGCTCATCACCCAGCTCTGTGCAGGAGGCAGCCTGACTTAACCAGGAGTACCCAGAGAAAGCAACATACATGATGGGTCCCATACGGCAACAGAGGTGATCCCATTCAAACAAAACTAAATGGATTTCAGGCTACATAACCCAACAAAAAGTATTCCACATTTATTGGGCCTTGTCATCTTACAGGACTAAAACGGAAAAATTCTCATGAAGAACATATTCCATTACCAATTTTTAGAAAGCGTATAAATGTCATGACTACCAATTTAGAATCACCCTGCCTTCCTCTTAAAACTAAAATAAAATCAACTGCAACCAGGCTGGAAACATACAAGATAGTACTTACTTCCTGTGTAATTGCAAAATAATTCTGAAAACAGCCAAAAATATTTTGAGATTCACTAGACATTCAGCTATGCAAATTTACTTGGTACAAAGGAACCAAGTAGTTTTACACAAAAGCCCCTAACAGCAAGCTTAAAAATAATAATAGCAATAAAAAAATCGCTATTTAAATCATCTTGCTCCTTTTAAGGTTGCCTAGTTTGATACTGCACCAGTCTTTGTAGCAGCACCCTGTTGTGTGTGTGTGTTGTCTAAAATACTCTACTGTAGCCTAATCAGCTAAATATTCTTTGTTTAAATCCTAATCTTTCCTAACTTTTCCCTAACTGCTAAGCACCCGATAAGAGCTCCCAGTTATCCTCATGACAGGGAAACAGAAAGGATGAGACACGGATTGTGTGATAGGAGGGATGCACAGGTGACTGAAAGAATGACCACACTGCCCCCCTGGATTCTACCTCTACCTCATCTTCTGTGAAAAGAAACTCAGAAGATAGCGTCAATTGTTTTATTGGAGTTGAGTGAATAAAAACACATCTCTGTTGTAGTAAGCACTCCATTAGCTTCATGTAGGGAGAAGCCAATTGTTTATTTTCACAATTCATTTTATACAGTTTTTACAGACATCCTGTGCAACTTCAGTCGGTTAGTGGCTTTCTTGCCAATTAGTCTATTGGTTAGTAAAAGGTATTCTACTTGTCCATCAAAATCTATCTATTCTTGGATTGTTTACATATTTTCTTAATGATTCTCATGGGACAAATCCCTTTTTATTGCAGGTGCATTTGTTTTTTAACCCAGGAGTAGGTTGTTGTGCTAAACCAGTTTTCGTACCAAGATTGTTTTTGCATGGGAACTTGCAAATTACTTAGAAGAAGGGGCAGGCTAACTTTGGCAATTTAGCAGAGCAGGCCTGATTTTATGAGGTCTTTCTTTTATAATTCCTTTATCTGCCATGACACACCTATATTACTGAAATACTGTGCATCAGTTACTTAGCAGGTAAAATGAAGGCAGGAAAGGAATATAAATCTGCATCTACCTGATTCACTCATTACATACTGAATTTCCAGTATGGCCCATTTCTTTCAGGCTTTAATTCCACTATTTTTCCTATACTGGGCACCGTGTTGTTTCTTTTTTCCTTTTTTTTTTTTTTTTTTTTTTTTTTTTTTTTCTTTTTTTTCTTTTTTTCTTTTTTTTTTCCTGTGCGTAGATCCAGCCACTCAAACAGAAGGATTCTACCCTAAAAGCAGAATGCAAACTCACTTCTGGAGAAAAGCTTTATCAGCGCACACATCCTCCACAGAGCAGTGGAATTTAACCAGCCACCTTGCTGTTACAAAACATTCAGTTGCTTCAGGGCTTTCAAAAGCTTGTTCTTGTCTCCTGTCATACCATTTTAAGCTACTTTGTACCTCAGAAACAGCACAAGAAACATCCCTTTTTCCCCCATTCCTTTGGCACAGCAGCACTGTTGGACTGACACCTCTGTTTCCCTCACCCTGCAGGATGAGCAGATGCACTGAACTGCTCTAGGCAGCCACGGGAGTGCACAGGACACAAGCACAAATTACAAATACACACAAAAATGCTGAAAAACAGCTCAGATACCAAACAGTTCTGTGGGTCATCTGCTACAAAATTACTCTCATTTCTCAGAAAGCTTAAGACTAGTTTGATTTCATGTTCAGGAACCAAACCCACAAAAATAAAGTTCCTTCACTAAAAAAAAAGAGTCAGATTTTCCAGCTTAATATTTATTTGCATTCAGTTCTTTCTTTAAATTCTTATTGACTTGAAGAAGAAATATTCTCACTCATCACACCAATTTATTCAAAAGCAAATTCTTTACCCTAAATAGAGTCCAAAAGGGATAGAGAGATGATTCTCATCCCCTGGTCCATGACAGAATTTTTCACTAGGTCTTAATGGTCTTGTATGCAGAAATACCATTATGATTGATTTTCTCCTCTTCTCCTTTCTTGCCTTTTTGTCTAGGCATTTCATGTCTCTAAACATATTATGTGAGCCACAGAGATTTTCTCTTTATTCAAAATTCACAGGTTTTAAGAAATCAAATGAAACCTAGAGAAGTTCCAGATTACAGGTGGCAACTGTCAATTTTGCTTATGCTTGTAAGATTACCTTTAAGGGAAACATTCCTTAATCAGATTTCATGTGCTTTGCCCATTATATCTCTGCAGTTTTGCTGATGTGGGAACTCCACTGGCAGGAAAATTTTCCCCTTCAAATACAAAGTGGCTTTGTTTTAATTTTTTTTTACACAAAGTTCCTTTGTGCAAGCTGTAGAACACAAGCTTTTGAATGATGGTAGAACCTTCATAATACTGAAAAAAAAAAAGCTTCAAGAGATTACAGACATGATGCTACAAATAGATTACCAGGGAATCAGAGAATGGCCTGGTTTAGAAAGAACCTTCAAGACCATCTGATTCCAACCCCCTGCCATGGGCAGGGACACCTTCCAGGTTGCTCCAAGTCCCACCCAACCTGGCCTTGGGCACTTCCAGAGATGGAGCAGCCACAGCTTCTCTGGGCAGCCTGTGCTAGGGTCTCCCTACCCTCACAGGGAGGGATTTATTCACAATATCTAACTTAAACCTTCTCTCTTTCAGTTTGAAGGGCAAGAATATCGGCTTCTCCAATTACAGAGATAAACCAGGCAAGGGCAGCCTCACCAAACAGGGGACACAGTCTCACAGGATGAAACAGGACACAGCTGGGAGAGAGGAAACCTTCCCCAGAGTCCAGACAAGGCAAGATCCAGGCAGGCAAGGCAGGTTCAGGGGCAGGACTGAGCTCAGTCCAGTCACAGATTCCACCTTCCTGCTGGGGACTGGACCAGAGATAAGCCTGGACACAAGGAATCCACAACAGCTCCAAGGTTCTTCCAGGAGAAACAGTCCATAAGCCAGGCCAGCAGGAGATGTGTTGGGTTCAGGTATTTCTGTGGCACAGAACAGGCAGGAGCAGGAGCCCCAGAACAACAGGCCCCAGGTTATTCTGGTCAGGGCAATTAAGGCTCATTAGTGCAGCCACAGCCTGACACAAACCAGCCAGGCTGCAGCCTCCAGGGCACTATTTAACAAAAAGTTAACATGGAGCAGGGACTGTTCCCTGTTTCCCTGGCTCTCACACAAACATCTGTTTCAGTTTAAGTCTGTATCAGTTTCCATTACCAGGATTTTAACTTGGAGCTCTTTGGTAGGGTTCAAAAGGAGCATAAGGAAACTCTTAGCATACTTTTAAGAGCAGATACTTGATCAATCAGAAAACTAACATAAATTACATAACTTTATGTATGAGGACAGGAAAACAAATTCCAAGCATTATAATTTATCCTGCAAATGACACACTCCTCATCACAAGCCAGAGGAAAGAGGAAAGCATGACTCACTACTGATATCATCTCAAATTAGGATTTAGCCCAAGTAATCACTGAGGATGCAGAGCAGTCTGAAATTTTAAACAGAAATGCTATTTTAAAATTATACAGTACCAACTGCAGCTGACCAGCCATTCTGCTGCCTACACATACTTTGAGTATTAGCTTTGCTACAGTATTTTCTGTTAAATAACTTTCTACAACAAGGAATGAGAATGACATCAAGTAGCACAGGTGTGTATCCTGCTAAAATATCATTAGATATGCAAATCAATCAATTCATTAGGAAAAAAAAAAGTGTGAATCTATGATGACCAAAGCACAACTGTTGTGGTAAGACAACAACAGGTCAGTTGTAAAAGAAAGGCTTTTTGGGGATATCTGGATACCAAAAGAGTTTATAAATGAGGAAAAGCACAAAGCATCCATTATGGAATGGACTCATTTTTTTTGTCTTCGTAGAGAAGGTGGTGACTAAGAAAGTCCAAGTATCAAAACAAGCAACAGAAGAGCATTAAATTTTGTAATTCCTGGACAGATTCCTTTCATGCAGACCCTTGTTCAGTTAACAGGTAATCCCTGTCTTTACACAAACCAACCTCTGAGCAGGAGAACTGTCCCAGCTGAAGTCCAGCTCCCCAAAAAAAGCTCTTTCCCAGGCTCCCTGTGGTTTCCCTATCTTTACAATGTCTGTGAGGCTGTTAGAACACAATAAGCTCTCCTCTCAAATCCTTCAGTTGCCTCAGTCATTAACAAAGGCATTTTGGAAACTTAACGAAAAAGGGACACTTTATAAGAAAGATGCTAAAGAAGTAATACAGTTTATCTATACTTTTGCAGAGCTTCAGAGACAGCCCATTATAAAGAGCAAATCTACAAAGTTACCTTAAAATATCTGAGTTACTGGAGTATATTAATAAAAGCAGATTTCAAATCAAAGGAGACTAGCAAGAGGGAATAGTTTTGAAGGAGTGCAGCAAGTACAGGAGTGCCACAGGAATCAATATTAATACTATTCCTTTTATTATCTCTTAAGATTTATACAACGCCACGTGGATTATAGTGACAATATTCACATAAAGTACAAAGCAGGGGCAGTCAGCACCAAGCAAGGCTTACAATTCACATGCAGAGAGGGTTCACTCTGCTACAAAGGGGACAGTGATGGAAAACAAAAAGGAATGTAACATTTTAATGAGTTCTAGCCTACAGAGATATGCAGCAGAAAGAGCTGTTACCAAAAACAACTGTATTATTCTGCTAACTTGACTACTTAGTTACCAAATTCTTACCAAAGGGAAAGAACATTTTGTGATACATTTGCGATGCTCAATTTATATAACTAGTTTCTTTGTTTGAATAAATACATTAGAAGTCAGGAGAGGACAACACAAAAATGGCAAGTAGTACATCATTTTTTTAGGAGAGTGCCAAAGAATTAGTATTTATAGTGAGTATATCAATTATTTATCTATCACACTGGACAATACCACGTCCTGCCTGAAATACCTTGGATTTAATATGAGTGTGATGGCCATTGACATCTAGACTGGATTGTGGTTCATATTCACAGCTTCTGGAAACAATGAACTCATGGACCATTGTCCATGTCCAAGGGCTCACATAAAAACTTAATTATATATTCAATGTACTGATCAATACACACACAAAACATACAAAGGGATTAAATGAAATTTCACGTTGCAGTTACCTGACTTCTCCCACCATTACATACATTTTCTACCATCACATGCTTTCTTTTACCCTCAACAGTCATTGCTCATGATGTTGAATAACCTCACCTGTTCAGCATACAGAAATACCAATTACTAGCACCATCAAAAAGCAGCAGCCAAAATCACACATTTGTAAAATTAAATCTTCTTTTCTAGTCAGTAAACCATTCTTAGCATCTCTTTTTTCTATGATTTCAGTGGCCAAAATCTTCAGCTTTACCATGAATATTGACCAAAAACAGCTCGACAGGGCTGACCAAAATGACCTCGTGGGCAAAGAGAGACACACGGCTCAGGCAGAAGCCAAAAATCACACATTTTCACCTGTAGCATGAAAGCACCTTGCTTTCCAATATGTCAACACTTTCTAGCACCTCTTCCTTCTGACCTTGATTTCAGTGGTCAAAATCTTCAGCTTTACCATGAGTATTGACAGAAAACCACAGCTTGACAGACTGGACCAAAACAACCCCCAGGACAGAGGCACGTGGCTTGGGCAGCAGCTGGGTGACACTGTAACCCTGGTTGGTGCCTGAGATGTTTTGGTTTTCTGAAATTCTCTTCCCAGGGAACTTTCTGTAAACAAGAGACATGTTTTTGTAACTGTAACTTTGTTTACATTCCTTTTCCTAGGAGGGACTTCTTGATGTCCCTCTGCTCTGACCAATGTGATTGAAGAGGTTTTTCTTTGTTTCACCAATCAAATTGCTCTGTGTAGAATAAAAAGGGAGACACATCCCAAGAAATAAGGGAGTCATTTTCAGCCTTCTGAAGTTGGAGTCTATGTTGTGTGTACAACCGTGTCATGACATGACTGGGGAAAATCCCTAGTTTAGCCCCTCACTCCAAGAGTGGGCTCCCCCAGACCTGGATCGGTCTGAGTGGAGGTGTGGAACAGGGCTGCTCCTGCTCCCCACAGCCTTGGATGGGGCAGCATCGAGGACAAAGAGCAAGGAGGAGCCTTCTGCGTGGTTCTCAAAGGGGTTTATTCCTTACAAGGGTCAGGAACAGGAGACTGCCACACAGAGCTTTGCACTCACCTTTTCAGCAGGGGTGGAACAAGGGGAGGGTACAAGGCAGAAACCAGCCAGGGATAAACAGGGGAGGAGCTCAAGGAGGCACTTACAAAACAGTGCCCAGTGGGGGAACGTGCCGTTGTGTGTCACTGGGAACAAAAATGCCCAGTGGGAGGATACAGCTTAAGAGGACCAACAGGGTGTCGAGGAAAATGGAAACTTCTGGACTTGAAGGATTGGCAACATTAGGAGGCAGGGTCAGGGAGGAGCTTGGGCAAGGGGTTGGTTCAAGGGAGGGTTGACATGGGACATTCTGGAACAAGGGGTTCTGGAACAAGGGGCAGGGTTAGGGGAGAGTTCACATCTTCGGTAGGCAGGTTCAGGGTATGATGGACAACAGGGAGAGAGAGGAGAAACTAAGAATAAGGCAACAACTCGGGGGGAACGCTGGGGCAAACCATCCAAAATCAACAGAGGGCATACAATAAAAACACCACACCACAACTGAGGACAGAGGTCCACACGCCCTTTACCTTTCCCTGGAGCATGGAGCCTCCAGACACACGGGCACCTTCCAAACATCAGGATTCCTCAGGATTCCTCCTCCCAAAACCAGGCAGCCACTGAGCAGGTGCCATCAGCCCTCATAGCCCTCACAGCTCTCAGGTATGTGCTTGTGAGGATATTTTTTTTTCCTTTTTTCTGTTAGAGCTGGGATTAATATACAGGGTGCAGTCTTTGTGTTTGGACTTGGATGTTTATTAATTTTTATTTGAAGTACAGTCTTACGAGCTGTGAGTTTTAGCTAGCAAGTTAGGAAATGATGATGCTTTTAACTCTTTTTAAGGTCTTTTAAGTGATAATTACATAATAATGAGGTGGCACCTGTATTATTTATACTTTTAACCTAATAATTGACTACCCAAGGCCCACAATGGGGACCTTTTCACCCATTAAGAAAAAAAACCAAACACCTGAAACTATGAAGAAGAAGGAAGAAGAAGGTGAAGAAGGACTTCGACAACACCCTAAATAATCCATAGTGCTTTACATATATCTCTATATATAAAAATCTTAAAATCCAAGTTTCCAGAATTCCAACAGGTGCTCACACCACGGATGGGGAGGGAGTACTCTTATGTCCCCTCCCAGCAGAGCCCACAGGTGTTCTCCGGGCTGCACAGGTGTCCCTGGCAGCTGCAGTCACTGTTCCTAATTATCCTGCAGGTGTGCACAGGATCTCATCAACGCTCATCACCAGCCCCCGAGCCCAGCTGCAGCTATTCCCGCCCACCAGCATCCCAACCGTCTCGTGTTTGCTTTAGCCTGCAAGTGCTGCCTTTATTTTTGGGCCTAAATGTTTGGCTTTTCTTCATTTTTAACCTGGCTGTATTGAAAGATATCATCTGAATTCACCACACCTGTCTAGATCAGTGACCTGGCCTCTTCATTATCTGTCTTGGTGTAATCCCTAGTAATTATCTTGGATGATTTAATGTTTTCTTCAAGCTCATTGATAATGTGTCAAGCAGTGAAGGACAAAGAACCAATTACATTAGGATCCTATCAGAAAATTTTCAGTTGGATGACAATTTCCCTCTGACTTCCCAGTTATTAATCCCTTATATGTAATAATTTCTTCATACATCACCACCTAGGATATCATGATTTCTCATTAGAATATTTTTCTCTGAATTAAAAACTCTTAACTTTTACTCATCAACTGCTAGAAAAATAATTTTAAGAATTTACAAAAAAAGGTCTGATTTTTAAACTAATCCCATAACACTGGCAAGTAAAAAACTCTGTTATGATGTTACTTATATTTTCTTTTTTATACCTTTTTGCAATTGATCTGAAATTTCTAACTAATTAGGAGAAGCTTGTGATTTGTAACATGCTGGTGAATATTACTATCTCCTACTTAGCATAATACTCATTTTTTTTTATTATAACTATATAGAAGTCGGGATCGGTTATTGTTTTAACAGAAGACTGACTATGAAAACTAATGAAAGAAATTTCCAACAGTAAAATAAAAACATTATTTTCAATGAGTAGATAATCTATTTAAACAGGGTCTGAAATTACTTGAGTTTTTTTCCGAGGTTACATGATACAATACAGTTTTCCATAGAATGAGGGAATACTCATTATTTTAAATCAAGTCAGGCAACAAGGTGAGACAAAATATGGCCCAAACAGTGCACTTGCCCAGATGCTAAAGTTGAATAAAATGCCCTCATATTCATTGTTTAGGGGTTATTTCCAAGTTAGCAGTTTCATATTCCCCTTTCAAGTGTGTAACTCATTATATCAAACCCAGGACTTTGCAGGACACCCTGATGCAATTATTCAGTGCCTTCCACAGGATGGAATCCTGTGTAACTGTTTGAACAACAAGTGCAGGAACAGAAATAGTACTGATTAATATCAGGAGTTTTTAAGCTATATCCACACACACATAGTTCTTTGATTATATTCCAGTTCCTGCAACACAATAGACTGGCATATCAAGAAGATATCAAGTAAGTCAAATAATAAATATATCCCTTTTTCTTTTCTTTTAGAATGAATCATATTTTAAGTATTTTGTGTTATTTCTTGTTATGTGAAAATTAAAAAGCAAGCAAAAGAAAATGGTTTAAATTGATAACAAAAACATCCATGCCAAATATTGTAACTTTCAGGTTTTGACTGCTAATTTTTTCCTACCTTGTGTACAAATGTTGAGCGTAGCATCTGCAAGTGCCCCACAGGCTGTTTTCCCAACCACTTCCCCACAGAAACCACTCTGCAGATTTTCATTGACATGAGTAGATTTTTCTTCAGACCCAGAGAGCCTGAAGGACCAGACCTGTCATCTGCTCAGAAATACCATTTGGTTTTTCATTTACAGGGACAAACTGTGACATGAAATTACTAGGAGACAAATCCATACCTCTGTGGCGGCCCCTCAGTTGCTCACTGCAGGCTCAAAGGATGGAGCAAAGGTTGGGCAACTCGTGTCTTTTCCACATTTCTCGGGCACAGAGCAAAGAGATGTGAGGATTTTGTTTTCTACACAAATGTGTCAGCCAACAGAGAAGGGAAAGAATGCAGATTTAATATGGTTATGGTTTCAGCACAGGCTCTTCTCCTCCTCTTCTGATTAACACAACTGATCTTTGGTTCTAATCTCTAAAGAGAGGGAGAGAAAAAAAATAAAAGTACAAAGTTGTGGTACCTGCAATAATCTTTAAATTGATTTCAGTGTCTTACTCACAGCATCAAGTTTTAATTTGTTTCTGCACTTACTTTGAAATTAAGCATTAACCAAATTACTTGACAGTGAATTTTGACACAACATTCCCTTCAAAATCCATTGTAATTCAGTTTGTTCTTCATGAGGACCATAAATTAGTATTTACTTCATTTTTGGGGAGAAAAAGGAGCAATGCTTTTAATAATCAACATGCTTTTTTTCACATTTTGAAGTGCAAAAACACGCATAGTAACAGCCACAGAGAGCAGGAGGAGCTTTATTCAGAGTGGTGGTGGTGAACCACCAAACTTACATTTGTTTCTTACAGTTACAAGCAATGCAGATTGCAGGTGTTTGCACTGACATTTGTTTGATATGAAAATACACTTCCAAGCAGATATGCACTATCAGGCGTCTTTAGCAGTCACTCTCACCATTTTCTTTCACAGTCAAGCACATGGGAAGAAAACATAATTGAGCCATATTAGCAATCATTTCAAAAAGGGCTTTGGATGATGAAGATGTTCTTTGACATTTTCTAGAGGAGCTCGCTCAGTAAGAGAAGCGAGCAGTGCTGTTCGCAGCTGGCTTCTCGCTCTGCTCCTGTTTCCTTCTCCTTGCACACCTTCAGCTCAGCCCCACGGCAGCGATTCCTCACACCAGCCCAGCGAGCCAGGATTCTCTCTCTGTTTTCCAGCACACAGCCTGCGTCGCTCTGCCACAGCTGCCTTCCCACACAGATGAGCTCCAGGTCTCAAGTGGCACCAAACAGCCAAGTGTTCCTGCTCCAATACCATACACAGCACTCTGCCTCAGACGTACTGTCACGCAGAAAGCCAAAGAGGAAGTTAGCAGTTTATGATGAAATTTTACTGTTATTTCAAAGCACTAACAAGTTGTGAGTTTTCACCCAGTTTTACACGACATATCATCATTAAAATGCAGTAGTATTTAGTATAGTGATGTATTTTTTTAAGTCTTAGCCCATGCAGCCCTTACAGTGCGAGCAAAGCTGATCACACAACTACCTGTGTGAGCAGAATTTTAAGTACAATTCTTTGCAAAATGTGTCCCTTGGCAGTGCAGCCCTAGATTTTTCTTTACTGGAAGATACCATGATCAAATTATTACTTTTTTGTTCCTTGCTGTACTTATCATGTCTTGCCATCTGTCTTGTCTTCCACATCTGTCTTGTGTCCTAGTTCCTACTCCATCCATTTACTACCTGTCTTACTGGTCCCATTTGCCCTTACTCTGCATTTTCATTCTCTTCATGCTGCTTGCATGCTTTTGCTTATGTTCTACACTACCTCCTCCTCTTACTAAGAGGATCTCAAGTGTGTTTAAATCATTCTTGAGCATCCCTCTCCTTTTCTCTGAAATTGGCCTTGTTTATTTAGAAAAGACTGTTTTGCTGTCCTGTCATTTGCATTATTTTTGTAGCTATGTCTAACATACAGCATATTTTAATGAATCAAATAGAAATCCAGCTTTTGATGCAATGGCAGGTTTTGTTTTTAATTTGTACCTACAGACACACATCTGTAAACCTCTCCTTCACAAAATCAACCGACAGAAGCAAACAGCTCTCCTTAGTGCTATTGCTTTTAAGATCCTTTCCCATAATGGTGTTGTAGCAGAATTTTTTTCGCAGGGAGTGAGAGAGACAGCAGCATTTTTGCTATAAAGAGACCTTTATTAGATTGGGGGGAAGAGAAACTTTGGCTGGTACAGGATTTGGAGATCTCAGTGCTCCTTTCACAAGAATGGAAGATGATAACAGATGAAGGGGCCTTTGAGGGACTCCAGAACTGTGTACACCTCTTACTTTACGTTAGTCTAATAAAAGTGTAGCTGTTTCTACATTCAGCTGCTGAGTTCAGTTGACAAGAACTACATTTTCCAATAAATCATTTTCTAACCTCTTTTGATATCAATTCCTTTGTGTCAAGGATAGGTTTCTGAAAAAGCAAAAGTAAAGAACTCTCCTGGGCAGTTTTTCAGTGGCAAGTACCAGGCACAATGGATCCCAAATGCTGCTGGGCACTTATGAGTACCTGTAACTGTGTAGTATTCTCATGATAACAAAACTTCCAGGAGTGTGTTGGCTAAGAACATGACACAGTATTTGATATACAAGCTGGAGCAGGGGAACCTGAGTCTATGTTGCTCTTGTTCTCCAACGTGTGGCCTAAGCAGGTCACTCTGGGTCTCTTTCCTGTCCTGCTCCCCACCTGCTTTGCTTGCAAGTTCTTCAGAGGGAAAAATGTGTCTTACCAAAGCGAGGCACTGCTATTATTTTAGAGCTGCATTCTCTTCCACAGTGTTACTGAGTAATTCAGTGCTTTGTGTATGAGGTATATTTCTAAGCAAATTGTACAAACTAAAAGTTAGAGTTGCACAGCCACCACTTTTTAATGCCCAGTTTCCTAGGCTGTTCAGCCCAAAGTGATGCCAGAGGGTGGCAATTATGTTGGCATTTGGGACGTTTGTCACCACTGGAACATTTCACTGTTGTATAATACCAATGATCACAGAACTCTGGCATGAGGGATTCACCTGGTGACTCAGTTTTTTTTTCTCCTAAATTTGGAATGAGAAGTGAGGATTTCTTTAATTTGTAATAGCATTTGCTTGGTTTCTATGCTTTTATCATGCCTCATATATGGCAGTATCACCCAAGTTTATAGAGACTTCATATAAGGGCATGGAGTGCCAGGACAAGAGGGAATCACTTCAAACTGACAGGCAGAAGGTTTAGATTGGATATCAGGAAAACAATTACCCACAGTGAGGTGACGAGGCCCTGGCAGAGGGTGTCCAGAGAAGATCTGCCCCTGGATCCCTGGAAGTGTCCAAGGCTAGGCTGGATGGAGCTCTGAGCAACCTGCGATCGTGGAAGGTGTCCCTCCCCATGGCAAGGGTTGGAATTAAGGTTTTATTAATTAATTAATTAATCTTTAAGGTTCCTTCCAACCCAAACCCTTCTGTGATTCTCTAAGGATCATACATAAAGCTCTTGATCAGGTTACTTCAACCTTCTTCATCTACCTATATATAAAAGAGCTATCACATTAAGCCTCATCCAAGAGCATTGCAAGCCCTACCATATCACAAGCTTTAAATAAAAATGATCTGTATTTGTCATTATTGCTAATTACTTGGTCTTGTAATGTCACTCACGCAGTCCATTCATGGCACATCCATTTAGTTGACCCAAAGTCAAGGCTGCTAAATGGAATGACTTTCTAAAGAACAGCCTGTAAATAAAAGTTTGTTGGCGTTTTATATTTAGACAACATAAACATGCTGTCATCTCATCAGTCAGCTCAGTATAAATATGCTTTTCACGTAAGGTTTAATGTTTGGCATTGTGCTGCTTCCCTTGCTGACCAAGAAGTACTTTTACATGCATTACATGCCACATTCATTGCAAGCTAATGAATTATACAAAAAATAAAATAAAAAAAAATTAAATATTTACATTCCTTTGAAGGTTTAATACCAGATATCCCTAATGGCTGCATTTTCTCATTTCTGCATTTTATAGTAATTGCTTTCCTCACCATGTACTCTTTGGTGATTTTCCAATTAATTGCCAACCCGTCTGACCACCTTTACTCTGTGTTTTATTTCTGGCTTATAAAAGAAATTTAGCAGCTGTTAAGAACATCATGGTAATGTTTTTGACTGCTTATGAATCTGAAAATGCTAGGCAGACATTAATTAAAGTCACATAATGGTATTTAACAGACACCACTATGATTGATGGGATTACTTTGTGCAGTGTATATGTGTAGGCAATTCAAAGCACAGTTTCATAGGGATTCCCAAGCCTGGGTTTCACTGCTGAAGTCCACTTAGGGATTAATAGAAAATTTAACTCATAACATCAACAATATGACACACTACCTAAAACCTGTGGCAGAAAATAAACGGCAGCCTGACAAATGTTAAATGGTACAAAAAGCTACAAACATTAAATGGTACAGAAAGCTATGCATTCCACTGAGTCTTCATATGTTTGTATGTACAGACTTTACTGTATTGAGGGTTTAGAGCAATTTTTCTCTTCAAAAACCGTGAATTAAGATAAGGAAGGGTGTCATGCTGCAATGCCTTTGTGAAGCAAATTAAAAAAAAAAAAAAAAAAGGCTGAGCTGTATTGGCTCTGTTTGGTAGGGTTTCATTTGAGGTCCTAATCGCAGGAACAAGATTTGTTCTAAACTGTTTGCATTTGCTTCTGAATATCTGGAAATTTGCTTGTTAAGTGTTCAGGTGGAGGAAAAAGCCTTCTCAGGTGCAGAAAGAAGTAATGCTGTGCAGTCAGTGGAAAGAAACATTCAAACAATTATACACCCTACTGCTCCAAGTCATATTAAAACAATCTATAAGCTAATTCAATGCTAACACAATGTCTCATAAATGGTAAACGGGCCGGATGAACATCCCAGCTGAGCAGGCTGGATGAACAACCTTCCAAGTCAGGAAATGCAGTATCATTGCAGTGTTCAACAAGGTTTTAACTGCCAGTTACACTTTATACCTGCTGCATTTAATCAGTGTTGCCAGCACAGATTTGTTTCCAGAGTGTGTGAAGGCAAACCAGTAACTAGCAAGCAAGATTCTGAAGTCTGATGATCTTTTACTTTTCTTATTTCATTCCCATATTTTGTCATACAAGCTGGTCAGTAGAAGATAATCAGAGAGATTAAAACAGAGGTTTAAAACAGTTCCAGGATGAATCTAACCCTAGCTCCCTTCTCCCCAGCTCTACAAGCTCCTCCCACAATTTATGTCTGATTCTTCAAGGTGAATAAGGGTGAACTGGTATTTTTGAACTTCCTAACTTTTATTTTTTTTTCTACCTCTTTCCTGTGAGGCAAAATTGTTGGAGCTAATCATCATAAGCATATTATCCACTTTTGGAATAAATACAGGAATTTTACTGCAATCCTCTCAAAGAACTGATGGGAAACCTAAATTTGCAGATGATGCTTAATGCCACGTTGAAGGTTTAGTAATGAGCACTTACAGATCTTCTGATTGAAAATTCAGCTGGCTGCCTAGCCCCTAAGATAACTTTAAATTAATAAAACTTCCAAATACTTTTTTTCTTCTTAATTTTTCATGATATTTCTATTTGATGAAAAAGTAAAGCAAAGCAAATTGTGAAGATAAACATTAGAATTCTGAATGCTGTAAATCCCAGGAACATCACTAAGGGGTCTCCAGTTTGCAGATGAGATGACAGCTTCATCTTTCATACCCTGGAGTATCAGTAGGATCAGCTGCAAGATTTATCAGCTGGGATATATGAAGAGAAGTACTTGCAATAATGCTCCAGGTGATTCTTGCATTACATTCATGGCCTTACTGTCTTTAAAAATAAAGGTTACTCTAGATCTGACAATCTCCAGGTAAGATAAATATTTTAATAAAACTAAAAAAACTAAAAAAAAAAAAAAAAAAAAAAAAAAAGGTAAGTTTGGACGGAAGGATATTTGAACATTTGAACAGTAGAAGAACCTTTCAACTTTTCCATATTGCTATTTGCAAGCCAAAGTAAGCTCTTTTAGCTCATTTCCAATCCCCTCCCCCACCCCCACCCCCACCCCAAAAATTTTATATATTTATATATATATATATATATATTAGGTCTGGAATATGTCTTGAAAAGCCAAGACAAGAAAAGACAGCCCAAAAAGACAAGGTGGCACATACCATCTGTCATGCATCCCCAAATGTTAATTACTTATGAGTAAGATTTAAGATCAAAATGGAAATGAAAATTATCTTCAAAGTGTAACTGAAGAGCCATGGCTGCAATTCAGCTCTCTGTACGTCTTGATCCTCTTTTTCTCACACTTCAATTGAAGTATGATACTTGGACTTTTCACAGAATATATATTGCAGCACACTTTACTAATCTGGTACAAACTTCTGCAGCACTAAAGGGCAATATCTATTTGGAATGGCTGTTACAGGAAGTTTTGTATTTATAGAAAATTCAGATTGCAATTAGAGATCTTTAAATAGTCTTTCCCCCACCATTTTTGGTACGATGCAAAAAAGAAAGAACGGTGAATTTCTTCATATTCCATTGATATTATTAAACCTACAGAATGGCAGGGATAGAGGAAAGGAAGGCAAAACTATTGATCTAATTTTGAACCTCTAGATGTAAAATGTTGGATACAAAGCAGCTCAGTAATTTTGATTCCAAGCTACATCCAAAACTGAACAAAGTCTATTCTTTTACCCTTAAGATATAAAATAATGTTTTTGTAATAACTTCTGTTCACTGAAGATTTTGCCCTGAGAGGAACAAAAGCAGCACAAAAATACCTAATCTTCAGGGGTTTCTATACCTTACAAGGGAAAATTCCTGCACAGAGAATAATCACTTGAAAAGAACTTATTTACTTAGCCCTCAGGTAGAAAAGAGTTTATGCACACACAGAAAATCCAGATAGTGTCTTAAGCAGAATCTGGGATATCTCACACACAACCTCTATCCATCGCTTTAAAACTGAGTAACAGCTCCAAAATCGCTGTTGCCAGCATCTCTGGGGGAGGAGCTGAAGCTAAGCGCAGCTATAAAACGTTTCCCAAAAAGACTAATAACATTTTGCGATGTAAGAATGGAAATCCTAATGTTCGGCTTTTCTTCGAAGAACAGTTTCTTTGTGTCCTTTGCTCAGAGAAGGCGAAGTGGCTGTTCAAAGCCCCTTGTTTTGCTGAGGAATGTTTTTGTTGTTACTGCCCCACAGTGGCTCATTGGAATATGTATGCAGGGTGGTTGTTTTTTTTCTGCCTGAGCAGGCATTTGGAGACGGAGAGGGTTGCCAGGGAATCTTTTATTTTCACTCAGCCTGCCTTGCAAATGATCTACAGTTATAGGCAAATACAGCTACAATCCAAGAACTCGTTTTCTTTCACATCCTTATTACAGAGCTAATGTATTCCTTGCCTCAATGTATAGATTATATTTTCTGCTTACTGATGCTTCTTTAGATTGGATGAAATGGAAAGATTTAGTAGATAAATGGGGGACTGATTCAGAGAACAGGCGTTTCATTGAGTGCTCCCAGTGACAGTGAATCCTGCAGTATGCCATGAATGGTAAAAACCTCAATGGGTGTAAATACACATCCGTGTGTGTAAATACTCTTTTCTCACACACTGATCCTCTGTACACACTTTCATTTAACATGACTTATTCTGAGAGCAAAACCAAAACTAACTTACAATGCCAATAAAAGTTGTTCTGTATATTTAAGACGTGAATTTAGCAACCAGGAACTCCTTTTTAGGTTAGTGGTCTGAGCGTTTCACTACTGTTATGGTTTGGCACAGTGAGCACATTGCACAGTGACCCAGATTCTCCCTGTGCTCTGTGGCTTTGGACTGCTCTGCCAGCGTCATCCATCTCCTAGAGCAAAGGGAGCTCCAGTCACACATTCTCAGCCCAGTGCAACTCTTTGCTGGGGCTCATCAGAGAAAGGAAGGGTTACACTGGAGAATTCCAGTGCCAGCTCAGCCTCCTGGCCCCCTTAGCCATGGACATGGTGCCTCAGTTCTGACACTGGCCTTTGTGCACAGCAGCAGCACAAGACCTTATCTTATGTGATAGCATAAGAATAAAATTACCTTTTTTTAACTATTTTTTTTCTAACAGTTCTTGCCTGTTTGAGTTTAGATACACTTAGTTTTGTAGTCAAATGCATTTTCAAATTACTATCAGATTAAAAGAGCAAAAAGCATTCCGGAATTCACAATTGCTTTCAGTCAGTGAAGCAGGGAGAATGTTACAAAACACAAATTCACCCTTCAGTCTGACCTTGATTTGCAATCTACAATTTAGTGAATCTCACATCGCATCAGATGTTCACTGGGTTAAAAAGATCAGTGAGCTTACCTGCCAGTACATGTGTAGCTTATCTCTTTGTTTGGAGTTCAGCTTGTCAGCACACTAGTGATCTGTGCTCCATCTGCACATGGAAGCAGAAATATTCTGGTCTCATAATACATAGGCTAGCACTGCCCTGTAGTTCCTGTTTCAGCTGAAGAATGTTTATGGGGCTGAGCATACTGGTGCTGTCATCCTAATTTTTCTACATTGTTATTGTACCAGCACAAAGTTCTTGCAGTGTGTGGTTTAAAATGCTGGCTGCTCAGCAAATGAGCTAGTGCATGCAGCATTGTAATAACACAGAAATCTGCATGTTGAATTTCAATTATGCTTTCAAGCTTTCGAAATAGAATGCTTACACTTTCTTTTCAACATGCAATGAAATGTTAGTTGGTTGTTTAGTTTTTTTTCCCCCCTTCTCTACAAGCATCAGCACGGCAGGGCACTAGAGAGTTTCCTTCTATGTAAGTGATTGTTTACTTCAGCTCCTGTGCCCTGTGGAAAGCCTGCCTAGTGAGTGACCATGTAAGAAAAGAGGCTCACTCTGTTTTCAAATCAGTTAATGCATTATATCCCTCTCATGAAAGAGAGGAAATTAATTCTGTGAAATGCTTTTTACCTTCCTGTGTTTAAATAGCCAGTGCAGTAATGCATTTTGGGGTTGGTGCAAAGTAGAAGGGTGCCCAGTGATGAGATTTATTTGCAGGAATTTGTCACTGGTGCCTGAAGTCAGCACATGTAAGGGGCTGGCTGCTTAGGGCAGGAAATAAGAGTCATTATTTCTTGAAACTGAGGTTTGCAACTCACTAGCAATCATCTTTTTTATTCTGGGAAGCGTTTGGATTCACCACCCTCTGGCAGGGTAGATTTCATGGTCACTCTCATGGTGCCAAAAGAGCATCTTTAATGACTTGAATAGAACATAAAGTGGAAATAGTGCAAGTCTGGATTCAGCCAAGATGGCAGGGAGGAGCTGGGAAGGGTTTCTACTCTAGCAGAGCATTCATAAAACATGGTCACTCTGACTTTCACCCTGGAAGGTTGCAAAGGAGTTCTCAGCCTAAGAAATGCAGAGGTCACCAAGCAGGAAGGCCTGTACACCTTAATGGCAGCAGTGTGCAGAAACACAGCAATAAAACCTAAAAGCAATACAATCATATTAGAGTGGCTGAATACAATTATATCAGCTCAGTTTGAAAGGCAGAGTTAATCTGCCCAGCTACTTTTTTTTTTTTTTTTTTTTTTTTTTTTTTTTTTTTTTATGAAGCCACACTGCTTGAGGGAACTCTGCACTTTGCTGCACTGGTCTGTGGAGAGAAGTCCATGGTCTGCCAGGTCAAGCTAAGCTGGGTTAAGGCAATGGCATCTCCCTCACCATGAGCAAAATTACAGGCTGGAACAGGAAAGTGTTTTTAAAGTTAGAGATAATTGAAAAAGAACAATTCCAGGTTTGAAAAAGATGTAAAATAAGAAACAAATGATGCTCGTTTCCCTTTTGTAGGAGTCAAATACTTTATGATTCTTCAAGGTAATGGAGAAAGAAACAATGAGAACCAAAGTTCTCATTAACAATAACAAAAGAGAAGAATGAATTTGTAAACTCTGAGTAACTACTTCATAAACATCATTTATAGAGGGGTGCAATTTAAAGTCACTACTGGTTTACAGAACAGCATAGGCTCAAAATGAAGCTCCAGCAAACAAAATCTTGTTGCATGCAGTTTTAAGAAAATAGAAAGAAATACCATGTACCCTTGGTAGTTGTGTATTGGTCATGGCACCCACAATTGGTCTCCATGGTGACAGTGAAACAAGAGGTGGAGGAAAAAGCAAAGGAAGTAGTGTTTTAACTTTCCTCCTGTGCAACATAAATTAAAAATGTGAGTACTATACTGTGAGAAAGGTTCTAAGTACATTTCAGGGGCCCTAGTGACAGAACTAACCACTCTAGCTCTGTTTTTCAGTTTAGTACAATGTCACTGATGTCCCTGGAGGTGAACAGCTTCATAATCCACAGAAAGTTCCAACACTAATTTTCGGTTTACGCATGCATGCACTCTGCTTTTAGAAAGCAAGAAAACCAAGAGTAAAAATTTGTATTTTTCATAACTAATGAATCCAACAGTAGTCTTGAAACACTGCAATAGAATAGGATGTATATTTGTTGTATTTTAATAATTAATCCATTAACATAATTATAATGATGATAAGGGGAAAGGAACTGCTCTCATTGTCTCAAGACATTACCTCCAAAATTAACACTGAATTGTGATAAAGCCTCTTCTTACAGCCAAGAACACAATCACAATGCAGAGATCACAACCACAATGATTTGAATTATTATCCCACATTTTCAAGTAGAACTTGGCTTCCCCATCAACATGGGTGTTAAAACAAATGACAGAAGGAGCTGTTTTGGTAGCAGCCAGATTTTAAGTTGAAGTGACAATGGAGAAGACTCCAAAGTAAAAATACCAGTCTACCCAGTAGCAGGAGGGGAAGAACAGGACCTGGTCCCCTGTGAATACACTGTGACAACAGAGCTGCTTACAGCAAAGGGCAAGAGGACATCACTGCTCCTCTGCTGTGTAAGCTTCTCACTTCTCAAACTGTGCATTTCCAGAGAGAATTCTTTGCTATAAATTCCAAAGCAGGGGAAAATAAGCCTCAAAGAGGAACAGATATTAAAGATACAGCATTATGTTTTGTGATTCTTCACTCACATGCTAATTTTTGTTGATCTCATTCAAGTATAACTTCCAGCAACAGACTGTGCAGCACTCCACTGAGAAACTTTACCCTTTACCTTTTTTTTTGTCAGAGATAAAATTGACTCTAGTAGTACTTTTTTGGTGTCCTTGTTATTCTAGCAACATGAAGCTGCTTGAAATTTGCTCCCTGCTAAGACAAATGTACCTCTGCAGAGCAAGAGGAAGCAGCTAGAGCTGGGGATTCTGATCTGAAGTTTTCTTCTGAGGCACAGCTTTTGTTCTGCACCTGTGAGTAATATGGACAAGCATCTTCCTGTCGCTGTGGGGCACAATAAATGGAGACACGGAGTGGACAGAAGGCTGCTGGACCCCTCGTGAGGAAGAGCCACAGGTTTATTTTCTAAGCTTCTTTTATACTTTTTACAAATGTGCCCACCTTAGAGGTGGGACTCCTGGGAACCATTGATCACTTCTAGAGACCACCATGCGAAGTCCCTCCTCTGGGAACAAATGTGGAAAACACGATAGTTTACAATGTGTGACCTTGTTTACCAGTTTCAGTCCCTGGGAACAGAATTCCCTAAAACCAAAACATGGCAGGCACAAATTGTGGCAACATCTTCCAATCCAGTATTTAGAATTACCAGGGGTAAGATGACTGTATGTGAGGACACTGTATTTGTATGGCTAGTTATTACACCTTCCACCAGGAAGAGATATGTTAAAACAAATGAGAGCGCCTGAACAAGACTAATTCAGGCTCATTTGTTTTTGTCACTCATACATGTATGTGTCAGTGGCTACTGATTAATTTTTGAGGAAATGACTGGTAAATATCAGTTCAAATTACTGGAGGAAGTAGTGGATAGCCAGGAGGAGAGCAATTCCTCATGTATTACAGGGTTGTAGAACCAAGTTAATGTTAGGGGGATTTTGAGCGCTGGAACACAGAATGTCACAAATGGGGTAATACTTGGTTTTGCCTTATTAATAGGCAAATACTGAAAACATTCTAGAAATATATCAAATAACTCCAGAGGAAACTTAAAACTAGTCTGAAAAAACCACTCTGCTTTGCTTTCATTTCCTATTAGTCATTGTGAGAACTGTCTTCCGAGATACTGAAGGTATTATCATGGTTGACTACATTTACACTTAAAACCCTCAGGGCAGCACTACACTTACCTGTGCATAACCTGCAATCAAGTATGAAAAATAAATATTAAGGCACATTTTGGAATCCCTAAGGCCTTGTTTGAGTGGCTTATGCTGTCGACTTTGGTTTATATCATGTTTTAAATTTGGCAGACATATCAACAGCAACGGATACTTTATTTTCAGTTCAGACAAACCATTTTGTTTAACTATGGCTGGAAAAAGCCCCGAACTGCATGGCAGTACTGATTGCAGGTTGAGCTTTTTTTTCCTTCATAGAGCAATGTGAAACATTTTTATTTCAGGTCTAGCATCAACACACTCTGCTCTTCATATACAACATGGTACAAACAAATTGTTAGAAGTAGAAGTGGAGAAAGACCACAGTAAATTGCTTTTGCCTTTTTATATAGTGACCCATGGCTGTGGTCAGGAGAAAACAATATTCTCTAAAGAGATCTACAGTCTATTTCTCTGTTTTACATACTGAAAGAGTGCAGAGCACTGTGGGAATTGTAAAACAAGGCAATGTGTAGTTAAAATAAAGTTAAACAATGCCATAATGTATATGCTCAGGTGGTAATCATCAATCTGGCATTTACTGCTGCCATGCCTGTGTGGTTTTTCATTAGGACACAACTGCCCACAGTGTAGCTGGAAACCTGGATAGCCCTGTCTTGCATTAAAAGATAACTCCTGAGAACCTGAGGGAGGTTTTACGGAGATCAGCTTCTGGCCTAACTCTCCTCTTACGCCCAGTAAGTCTGACACATAACAGACATTCCTACTATCAGTGTAGGATAAGATTTAGGCTTGATCTCATTTAAATTTTATCAGCATGGCTGTTGATCAGCTGCTGTTATTCACACATCTCTCCCAGTCCTAGAGTTATCTGTTTAACTGCTGTTGTACTGATGCCAGGGTATGCCAGTAGAAACATTTTATACCTGTGTAATTGGATCTACACTAAAGCGATTGAAATAATGATAAAACCAAAAGCTGGTCTTGTCTGTGCAGGGAATTTTATGACAGAAATCTGTCTACATAGGCAGGGGTTCAGGCTGCAAGTGACTACAAGAACAATGCATGGAGGCACAGCATCAGCTAATCCATGGCAGCTCCTCCCCATGTGCTCAGCCCCTGGGGACACAGGACAGGACAGTGTTGCCAAGTTTAAGGTGATGGAGTCACCAGGTCCTTACCATGAGCAGAGGGCACTGACCTGGCCACCTGCTCAGGTCAGATGATGGATTAACCTGTTAAGCTTCAATAACTTGTGAGTGACTCTGAGTCTCCTCTTTATGTTTCCAGCAATTCTGGTCACTGTGTGGAAATGCTGTGAGGGAAGAGCAGCTTTTTTCTAGTTGACCTTACCCTGCCTTTTCATTTATTCAAGGCACACAAAGAAAACTTATCAAAACTATGGCAGTGACTTTTGTTCAGCAGCTCTCTTTTCTACAAAATTAATCTAAAGAACACAAACATAAAAATTTATTCCTGACAAAGAATCCAAAATACGTGTTCAAGATGGCAAAAGTTCAGGAACTGAAACAGCGGTGCTCAGAACAAATACAGTAATAAAGATCTCAGCTACCTGGAGGAGACAGACACCCTAACACCTAACTCTAACCTCTTTATTTGATGCTCTTGATAATGATCATGATGATAACACTAAAGATGAAGATGAATATCTCTGGATTATTTTTAAATTTTATTCTTGCAGATTAACTTTCGAACTGAAGCCGAGGCAGTTTTTCAGACTTGTGCTCAAGACTCCTTCTTGATCTGGACACAGAGCCTGGCTTCTGCCTTATCAGACAATAAAATTATTCTTCCTTCCTTTCCTATGACCCAATATATTTATATATATATATTATTGGATATATATTATTTGATACTATTGGATCAAATTATTTTCCTTCAATAATATAAAACTAATGTAATACACTAATATAATTTATTTATAAAAACCAAAATTATAAATATTCTAGTGTACTTAAATCAATCAAACTTCACATTATATAAGGCAAAGGGTTATTTTGGTTCATGAGTTTACATGTTATAGAAAAATGAAGTTATCTTCAGAAATGTTAATAACCTAATTTTTAATCATACCCTGAAAGGTGTGGTCTTGAAAACTCATTTGTCCCTAAATGACTTTAAAATGTTTCCAAAGAATACAAGTAAGAATATTAGCAAAAAAAAACAACCACAAAAAAACCCCCACAAAAACACACACACAAAAAAACCAAAACAAAAACCAAAACCAAAACCAAAACAAACAAACAAACAACCTAGAACCATGTAATGCAATATGTTTGCAGATGTATGTTCTCTAGGATTGTATGCTTTAAATGTATAAAGATTTATTGGACTTGGACCATGTATAGGATTAATACTTTTTTGCTACTCCCTTGATTTCTAGTTTCTTTGCCAAACAATTTTGAGCAACAGTGATGATTTATCCTGGTCCTCCATAGTTCTGTTTTCATTTTTTAGTTAAGTTTCAGAGGAAGTTCATGAAATTTAGGGTGCTTTCGTGCCCAAGTTTTGCAATTTATACCGATACAGTTAAAATGTCAAAACATAATATTAATTGATTATTATTAGTTTAAAAACAGTTATAAGAGTTCAGGGGGGTTAAATCTCACTCACATTAATTCTCCTTGCACCAGGTCAGCTACAGCTTTTATCACCATGACCAAAGCCATAACTGCCATAGCAGTGCAACCAATTACATCTATTTTTAAACTGAGTATCTAAGATACTTAAGAAAATGTCACCTGTATATTTTTGGTCTCCTGTTCTTTTCAAATAACAGGCATAAGTAACCATCTTTTGAAGCAAGCTCTGCCTCATCACTAGGTACCACAAATACAAAGTTGCTTGCTTCTTTAAATTATATTTATTATGACACTCTGGAATGGAGTACACACTAATTTCACTGGATAAATGGAAATTTGAGACCTCTAGGCTATATTCATAGCTACTAGTTACGGAAAGTAATGACCATGGGTTGCAAAAAAACCAATAAAATATTTTGTTGTCAATTGTGTTACTATATATCAAATGCATTTTCTCAAATGTCATGGTCCACTTCTCTGTATTATTTCATTGTATTTCAATATTACTAGGAGTAAGCATAAGAACAATATTTCATCTGTTTGGGTTTTCACTTCAGATTCTTTCATTTTAGAAAATTATATGAGCTAACAACTTGGTTTCAACATGGGAATGGTTTAAGACAGCAAATATACATTTTTTTTTCCCCAACAGGGATTTTCTTTCTTTAGCAACAAGAAAAATTCTACCTAAAACTTGAAAAAAAAAATTCACTGAAATCCAGATTTTTAAACTAAAAAGCAAAGGAGACCTAGGCTAAGCTGAATTAGACACAGGTGTGTTAAGTCTTGACAAAACTGACTGATCAATGTTTTTTAAGCTTTTTTAAACTTTTTTTCTTTTGCTGTGGGCTCTAAAATTCCTGTGAGCATATAACCACCATTGCCTTTTTTTTTTTTTTTTTTCCTTTTTGACACTAATTGAGAGAGATATCTCAATTTGAAGCCTTCTGAGGGATGTTTCCCTGGGTGCTTCCTTGAGGTTGGTACGTGAGACCACGGCTCGCACCAGGCGGCTTGCAAGGTTAAAGCAAGCTCCCAAATAATCAGTAACTAGGCAGCGAAATTAAGCTGTAGCGATGAAAAATACCGTGTGTTTTGTTGATCTTTTTTTTCTTCCCCCCCCCGTACCGTTTTTGGGTTTTTTTGGTAATTTTTTAGTCGCGGAGCTGTTGGAGGCCGTGAGGGAGTAGCGCTGCCTGGGGCGCCCTCTAGCGGCGCCGCTGAGGGAAACGCAGCCAGCTCCCGGAGCAGGCCCCGGCTCCCCTCGGGAGAAAGGCTGCACCTCCAAAATAAAGGTTTTTAGAGCGCCTGCGGGATTATCGACGCATTCAACAGCTTTGGTGAGCAGTAGGGTGAGATCCTGTAGGACAAACACCGTTTTGAGAAACAGGTAAAAGCATCTTCGGATGCGAGGAGCCTTCCTCCTTCCTGTTTCGTTCAGAACACTGACAAGCCATGGTCGCGAGCGTTAACAACAGGTGTAATTTTGATCAAACAAACAAACAAACAAACAACATGCAATTATAGACTTCGATTAGCAAAAAAAAAAAAAATCCCAAAACAACAACAACAACAAAAAAAAACCAAAACAAAAACCAAAAAGAAAACCCAAACCAAACCAAACTAAACCACAAAAAACCTCCAAAAATAACAAAAAAAAAAAAAAAACCACCAAAAAACAAACAAACCCCAAAACAAACAAACAAACAACCACCACAAAATCTTCTTCAGGAAGCAGACTTAAGAGTGCACACATAATAGCCAAATTTGAACCGAGTGAACACAACACCCTACAATGTCAACCCAAACCCCAGGTAAGACTGGCACCTTGGTCCGTACTGATACTTCGGTGTTCTTGCCAACAAGCCGTTCCATGACCCTGTTGTGGAAGGAAGGTCTGGAATGTTACACAATCCCTTGAAAACCTTAATACTGAACACTTTGCTGTCGAAATTGAAGGAAAGGAATGCACGTCCTGGTGGCACGCACTTCTGCATAACCCATTTGTTCAAAACAATCCCAAGCATTTTTATATGAACAACTTCAGTCACTGCTGAGATACAGCAATCCCTGGAATGGGAATTACTAAGTCCTTGGCAACATTACACAGCTGGAAGCATCCATGCCATTCTCTTGCTATTACTTTTCCCCTGCAGCAGATGTTTGTTCAGCAAGTCCTGTCTTGTACTTGGACTGAATGAATAAAGTTCTTGATGGGGTCCAGGTAAGTGTTCTGTCTCAGAAACCCTGTTTTGCAAAGCAATTTTTTCATTCCCTATCCCATGAGGGAGTCAATTCTTCAAAGTTAGGGTGAAAAAATTGTGAGACTATGGACATGAGTGCCTCTGTTTCTCTGGTGAGCAGTTTTGGTACTTGGATTACAGAGCATGGAAAGCCAGGGAACAGAATTTTCTGAAAATCACACAGGAGACTGATCCCTCTTTGGTATTAAATGACCACCAAAACCATCGGTATTAAGGTGATGTCAAAAAGGATCCTAAAGCATATCCTTTATCCTTACAAAAGAGTAATGTTCTTCGCTTTTTTGTTCTTGTTTACAGAACACAATATACTCAACATGTTAAGATGATGATGATTTAAAAGAACTTTATTTCAACAGGTCTTTGCTCTCTCAGCAAGACAATACAAGAAGATCTAGACATGCAACATACTCATAAAATCAATTCCATTTTTGAATGTGAAATTTTTTGAGCGATATCAAACAATATCTGCAAATTTTTTTATTCAAACATAATTTGAGCAACATTTAAAATATTTCTATTACTGACATATTAATTTTCACAATAAATACAAAGCTAACAGGCATGGGAATTACAAGACTTGGCAAAAGCCAGATTGAAAAGAGAAGCCTGGCAGAAAAGAAAGATGGGTCTTCCAACATCCAGATTAGCACCCAACTTACTGCACCCCTGTTCTCCAGATACAGGTGATCAGCATAGGTGTCTACCTGCTACCCTGCACAGTCACAAGGAGAAAAATTCTGTACCTTTGCATGGTCACTTCTGTCATTTCTCCAGAAGAAACAGCTCTTTTCTACCCCAGTGTTCATAAATTAAAAATCTCAGTCATTGCTCTAGCTGTGATTATTCTTTAATTGCACACACAATTCAGCTGAAAGGACAATGAATAAAAACATATTTATTTAAGGTTAACCAATATTTGGAGCCCTATAATGAATATTAAATAGCATTTAACAATATTTATTTGTTAAAATAGGTTAAATGAGCCACTAAAGTAAGGAGGGGAGAAAAGAAAAAGGATGTGACTTTTCTTGCTAGTAAATAAAATATTCTGCGAAATATCCTGAAGGTTTATTTTTTCTTTTACAGGAAATCACTTGTAATTGCATTAAGTTGGAAGGAAATTTATTTTTATTGTGGCAGGTAACAGAATAGCCTTTTAGTATCTTTTGTTTGGAATATTTGAATAGATATGCAATCCTGTTGGTGTGCATCATTCTGAAATTTATAGCTTTCCAGTAGAAGCTAATTTAAAATAATGAAAAAAATATTGTTTATTCTAGCATTTTTGCATGTCTAGACTGCTTCTTAAACACAAGCTGTGCCGTAAAGTACAGCTAAAAACACAATATATTTCAGCTTTCTTAGTTTGTTTCCATTTTGCAAGACATAAATCCCCAGACACTCTTAAAGATGCAAAGAACAGCACAGTGCAACTTGTTACATTTACAAAATGTATTTAAATGAACAGTTTCTGCAGATTCCTATTACTCAGTTTGTTGTTATCAAGGACAGGTATTTCATTAATTCCTAGCTGGAAGATGTTGTCTGATTTTCATCTTATTTGAGTCATTTTAAGCTGCCACCTGTATTGTCATGGATATCATTGTTGCTGGCTCCAGCAGGGAGCTGGGACCACGAGTTCTCCCTGTCCTGCCTGGCATAGCCAAAGCCCTGCCCTTTGGGTGTGCATGCAGTAACTGTCAAAGCAGAGCATAAAAATTAATGTGTTTTATACATAATTCATGGCATTTAAAAAACATTGTCACTTGACAGCTGAGTTGATAATAAAATTAGTTTGTTCTACCTCCCGCTGTTAAGTACGAGACTTCCAGAGCTGTGTATTTTAATGGTTCTGGCAACACCTCTGTGAGATGATAACCACCACTGGTGCCTGGCTCTCCCTCAAAAATCTGTGTATTTAGGAATTGAGACCCTTCTAAAAATAATTCAGTCTACGCTTCCTCCCTATCAGCAATAAGTGTATAATGTCTCCAGTCCTGGGATGAAAGGAGTAGGGTACATATAGATGTGACAATTGTTCATCTCGATTTGTGGCTGTAGGGTTTAGTTTTTTGTACATCTGTGTCATCTTTAGTTATTGTTGTATACAACATAAAGTGATTTGACCTGATGTTATGCCAGTTTCTTGGCCAAAAAAAGGAATATTTCCACAAAGAAAAAAGAAGATCAGCCACTATAATTACAGAGTATTGCAAAGGGTTGGAGTCTGAGAGACCCAGACCCACTGTTTGTGTTATTAGCAAATCCAAATACAGGATCAACTGGTATTGATGGAGCATGGTGCAATGGAGATAAATATTTCTCCCAGAAAAGGTAAAACTTGTGAACTTCCATTACTGAGAAGCAGAAGCAAAATCCAGGCTAGTGCTCAAAAACCCAAGCGGGATTTATTTTACATTTCCACTAAATGGCGATGAGGAGAAAATGAGAGAAAGGAACTGTTGCTCACATAAGTATATGGAGAATAAAAGTCGTATTTGGGACTGAGGCAAAATCCTAGCAAAAGTTGTGGTATGATGTGGTTGCAATTTGTTCTCTGAGTTTTTCTGTTGTTCTGACAGCAAAGAAGAAACAAAGCAGAACTCTGTGAGGCCTTCAGGAGAGAGAGACCTCCAACCTCATCTGTCAGGCTGGTGCAAGTTGTTCCTTTTTGTTCCCTGCACCAGTCTCCACACAGCCCCCATCCCCAGCACTGAAGGGAAGGCTTGTTTCTCTTATTTTCTTGCATAGAGACATGAAAGTGAATTACAATCTTTCTTTGCAGCTGTCATCATGTGGCCTCTCAATGACTTATCTGGCGACCAAAGTAAGGCTACTCAAGCAATATATTTTACGTGACCTTTGCAAAAATGCTGAGAATTCGTCCTACAGGCAGTGCATTTTTATTAACAGGTTTTTCCATGACTGTAAAGCCAGGAGTTGTATAATATCTATGAGACTCAAACATTTTGAGAAGTTCATAAAAAAACCTGGCATCTGTGGGAAGAAGAAGTACAATAATTGCAATCAGGGGAAGGCAGGGGCAGCCCCTGCTATATGCAAGGCAACAGCACCCTGCAAGGCACCCTGCCCAAAATCTCAGGGACCTGCTAGGAAACAAATTGCTCTTAATCAGCCACTGTGCTTACAGCATCCTGAGGAATGAGCTGAAGGTGCTCTATGGAAACCATAGTTCTGAGAGCTTGTCCATTAAGTGCAAGTTTTAGAAAGGAAGCAAGCTTGACCTTCACAGTATGCAAAACTTTGGCTCTGGTCCTAGCTCTTTTCACATGTGAATAGTTCCTGTGGGGCCTCTTCATGTGCTCAGAGTAACAAACAATTTCAGGATTTAGACCTTGATCTGAATCAAGGGTAGCAGCAATACCTTCTGATGAACAGAAGTATTTTGTTCCTAACATTTTCTGCACGGACAGAGTTAGTCTGACTGGAACTCTTTAGTTTTGTGATGTAGCTGCTCTGGTTTGCAAAGGGTTCTTGAACTTTTACAGGGTTTCTCCCCAATATCTGTTAAATAAGCCACCTACTCCTTACTCTTTTTGTTGTTTTGGGTTTGTTTTCTTTTTTGTTATTATTAATGAAATAACAATTTTTTACCTAATTTGATTTCTGGCTGTGCATTTTGAACACAGTTGAGGCAGCATGCTAAATCCATTGAAGCTTAGACACCCCTCAGAAAGCTGGACAAGCCATCCCTCCCAGAACATGCCCCTCGCTTTCCTTTCTGGATTGGCTGCTGCTATCCCACTTGATTGCTCTTGCACAGGAGAAAACATCGTGAAGGTCATTTGTGTCCAAGCAATCCATAGAAATTCCTTCTCCAATTGCCTCCTCTTAGGTGTAAAATACAGTTGCCCATTACAAACTTCACTATTTTAGAAATCCTCTGTAACAGCAGCTTGGTGAAATGTGTATTAACAGGATTGATAGCCAGTCCTCATCTGTATGCCACCACAGTGATAAACCAAACACACAGAGCTGCACTCTGCTTTTTATTTTTTATCTTTTTGTAGTTTCTGTATATCCCATTTTATTACAAAATGTTCAGGAATGTTGAAAAATAACGCTCACTGACTGGTAGGTGTTACTCTCAGCAGCTTGGTGCACAGCAGCCAGGACATGAACCCTAATTTGTGGGTAATATTCTATTTGTATGTAACGAGGCACCTCTGCCATCTGTATGCATATGGGACAAAAATAATGAAGTCATAACTTCACTAAATTCACAGAATTTAGCATCCAGTGGAGTAAAAATACAATGGGCATTTGCTTAGAGTCATAAGACTGAAATACGATATGGAAATATGACCTAGAAGAAAAGGCATTACATCTGTTCTGGAGTATTTCAGCATGGTTAATGGCCATGCAATTGTTCATTCCGAGTCCATACTCAAAGAATCTCATTGAATATACGAGTTAACAGGTAAGATGGAGACAATTCACTGAATGACTGGGGATTTTTCAGAAGCTGGGTTTAGAACTTGCTCATCCTCTCACTTACATACCTTTATTTCATAGAAATTCTGGCATTTAAACTATATTTAGCAATAAAAGTGAGGCATCACCTACATCTTGCTACAGTGAAGAAGGTAAAATAAGGCTTTCACAGACATTTTCATACTATTTTTAAAGAAGAGCACATGAAAAATGTGTGCTGTTAGGGTAAGTGCAATGTCTTCTCTTCATCAGAAGAGTTTAAAACTGTCTTGTCACTCAAGTAGAGAAAAAATGCTCAATTATTTACAAATAATTATTGTGTTCACTGAGAAGTGCCTACTGCAGGCATCTGGCAAAATACTGCAAATAATACAAGATACTCAAATTATTAAATTCAACACCACAAATTATTAATTGAACTGTATTTTCACGCAAGCTGAACTCACCACCACAACCTCACTGTGCCTTCACTGATCCCGATCACAGACTGAACTGACTTCACACGGCTACCAGCCCCCATCCCCGGCTGCATCGCCCCAGGCGGAGCCCCCGACCCCAGCGCTGCCCCTCCCGGGGAGCGGGGTCCGGCTCGGGCGGGACAGCCCGGCCCAACAGACACTGGAGGCCGCCCGGGGGCGACCCGAGGCCAGCGCTGCTCCCGTCGGCGGCGGAGGAGCCTTCCGCCGGAGGCTGCGGCACGACCCCCTGTCTCCGTCGTGGTCTCCTGCACTCCTGAGCTCCGTCCCTAAAGAGAAGCGGCCGAAACGTACGGGACATCCGCCCCAGCCCGCGTCCCGGACACCCAACAGCCCCTGAGCCCGGGCATCCAACACCCCCCGAGCCCGGGCACCCAGCATCCTCCGAACCCGGGCACCCAACACCCCCCGAGCCCAGGCACCCAGCATCCTCCGAACCCGGGCACGCAACAGCCCCTGAGCCCGGGCACCCAACACCCCCCGAGCCCGGGCACCCAGCATCCTCCGAACCCGGGCACCCAACACCCCCCGAGCCCAGGCACCCAGCATCCTCCGAACCCGGGCACCCAACAGCCCCTGAGCCCGGGCACCCAGCCCCGCTGCCGGGAAGATTCCGCTCAGCCCCGGGCGCTGTCCCCCCGCCGCCCCCGCTCGGAGCCTTCGCGCAGCGCCCGTTCCGCAGCGGGAGCGCTCGGCGGGCGGCTGCTCCGCTGCCATCCCGGGCTGCGGCGGGGGCGGTCGGAGCGGGCACAGCCGCACTGACGGGGTTGGAGGGCGGGCGGCGGAGCCGGGGGCGGCAGCTCTTCCGTGGGCACGGGCGCTCTCCCGGGGGCATGGGGCCAGGCCGAGGGTCGATCCCGCATAGCCCCTCTTGCTCCCCCGCCGTGGCGCCTGGGCAGGGGGGGAGCCCGGCAGAGAGAGGCAGGAACGCACAGCCGGCGCTGGCTGCCCGGCAGCCCCGGGCTGCGAGCGCCGCGCCCCGCTCGGGTCCCGCTCCGGCCCCGAGTGCCGGTTCCCCGCGTTGCTCCCCTGTCTGGGAGCCGCCCGTCGGGCAGCACCGCAGGGCGGGGGGCGCCGGCGGGGACTGGGGCCGCCCCCCGGCGAGGCGGCGGAGCGGCCACGCCGCCGCTTTCGGGGGATTCTCCGAGAGGAGCGGGCAGGGCGGCTCCGGGAGGGGGAACCCCCCTCGGCCCGGCTATTCGCGTCCCCGGCGTCGCTCCTCCTCCTGGCGCTGATGTCAGCCGCGGGGAGGGCCGGCTGGCAGCGGCAGAGCGGGGCGCGGGCGGCCGCGGCAGAGCCGAGCCGGAGCCGCCGCCGCCGCCGGGACAGCGCGGGCTCCGGGGCGCCGCCGGCAGCGCAGCCCGCGCCCCCAGGGCCAGCCGGGCCAGAACCGGGCCAGCCCCGCCGGGGGCCGGGCGAGCGCCCAGCGGCGGCGGCTGCCCCGCGTGGGGACCCGGCGTTCCGGTGTCCGCAGCCGCCCGGCGAGGGAAGGGCTGCCGGGCTGCGCTGCGGAGCCGCACCGAGTTCAGAGTCTCTCCGCGCAACTTGGGTTACGCGGCCGGACCTCTGCGGACTGGTGTGGGGCTTCCAGGGCGCGATTGCCTTTCCATCATCTGGCGGCTGCAAAAGCAGATAATTGACTAAACCCAACAGAAATAAAACAAACTCAGGCAACCTAAAAGTTAGTATACCTTTTTTTTATTATTTTCCCCCCACCCTCGTTTCTTTTACAATTTTATTCCCTATGTGGAAGTCGCGTGTGATTCGTGCTCGGCACACTGCATGGGAAGAAGCGGCTGGTGCTTTGGATCGAGGATTTGCTGTTGCAAAGCGGTCTAACTTCCATGCAGTGGGGCAGCCTTCACGACTCTAAACGCCTTGATGATGTGCTGAGGAGCCCATGTAGATTGGCATCTTGTGCAGAGAAGGCACTTAAGGTAAGAAGGGGGCTTGGGGAAAAGGGGGATTTTTGTATCCTTTCATATGATACCTTTTGTCCAGCATCCACCCCCCCCCCCCCCCCTCCACCTCCCCCCTCCTTGGAAGCAGAGCCTCAGCGGTTCATCCAGACCAATATGAATAGGCTGGAACCGACCAAGTAAAATGAAAGTCTGCTCCTGTGAAAAGTGCACGGAGCTCACAAGTGACTGCAAAAGCTATATTTATTTTTAGTCTGGTAGCACAGCACGGTGAGGATGTGTGCTCACGGCGCGGACAGTGAGCAACTCGCCTAGCTCGGGAATGAGGAGATCTACGAGCTCAGTCTCTGATGGGCAGTTTGCATTGGCTGCTGCATTTTGTTGAATGTGTACCCCCCGCTACCTCCCTAGAGCATCCCATCAGCCTGTTTGATTTGTTGTTTTTTGCAGATATAGTGCCTACTATTAATGAGAGGGGGTGAGGATGTGAAGAAAAAAATAAACATATGGAACATTTTATTGATGTGATCATAATCCTGTAATGGAGATTGTATTAAATGAGGATTGCATCAAAATGCCAGGCTGTTGGGGAGAGCAGAGAAAGCAAAAACTATGCTGGATTGTAAATGAAGTTCTTTGATTGAAGGATTTTCTTGAACCATGAAGGGATGTCTGTAAGCTTAAAGTTGCTGTGTATGTGGAGTACTGGAATGGGATGAAAACCAGATGAAGCTGAAATGTGCTTTAATTGACTCAAGCTCTGGATACGGTTAGAATTGGTTAGAGGCATTGCAGTGATGCCCAGTGAATTCTTGGTTTCAGCTATGGAGACCACAGAAAGGCAAGGAGAGAGCAGAACACAGAAAGGGAAGGAGAGAACGTGATGGTGTGGGGAAGGGAAGGATGGTTGTGACTTTTGCCATAGTGGTACAGATCTTGCAGTCTGCTGGCTTCAGGCAGAAACCTTGCAGGCGATGTGCAAGGCAAAGGATTTATCTCACTCTCCTTTTGCTGCCTGGGTGTAGTTGCCTGTAAAGTAGCTGCGAGGTGCATGGCAAGAGGCAAGCAGGGACCTATTTGCCCTTCTCGGACACTGAAAGAAACTGAGGTTAGGAGACATGCAGTCGGCTCAGCTGATCTTGCCTTTTTTGAGCTTGAGTTGATAATACATTTTGAGTAATTGTTGCTGCTTATCTCAATCGGCAGAGGAGGGGAGAAGATGTTCAGGTTTATTGGAGCAAAGCAGAGCTGAGGACAGTAGATACTATCAGCTCACCCTTGCATTCTCTTTTGTGCTCAGTTGTATTCTGGCATAGAGAACTGAGCCACAAAGAGCACCTTCTTCAAGCCTTACTGAAGGGAAGCCTGAAGACAACAAAAAGATTAGGTGAAAGATAAATTGTAACTTTTTTGCTTGTCTTCGGTGGAAGTAGCATTGATCTTCCAGATTGCACAGGTCAAAAGAGGTAAGAGGAGGAACAAAGTTATTTATTTATTTATTTATTTATTTACTAACATTTCCCCCACACAAACAAAGTTGGCGTGCAGAGAAACATCCCAGAGCGCGGATGCACCATGGCTGAGCACCACGCAAGAAACAACTGATGTAAACAGCAGAGAAATTCGTGTAAGAATCCTCAACAGCACCTACCTGTAACTGCAAAGGAGTTGGTTAAACGCTAATTTACCAACCAACCCTGAATAGCAGATGTTCTCAGAAGGAATTTGTTTTCCCATTGGTGCACAGAATCTCAGGTAACATCTCCAGAACTCAGTCTCTCTCTTGCTGTGTATTTGGCATAAAGTTGAGACAGAAGCACTTATTTTAAATAAAATTAGGAAAAGCAGTATAAGCATATTGAATTCCTCTTAAGCATTTTATTTTGGCAAAAGACAACTTTTCGTGAATTGTAAAAGATTGGTTTAGAATATTCATGGCTAAACTCCAGGGAGCTTAGTGTTAGCTCAGTAAGCAGAAGGTTCTTCCTCTAAAGAGGTATCTGGAAAAGACATGTTTAAATTTCAAGCCATATTCAGTAGAGACTGTTGGTTTCCACATTTTCAAATCATTTTTTTATGCCTCTTAAGGGAATGATGCTTAATCTGGGCAATAAAACAAGTATTCCTAGCTCGCTTTTTTAATGGAAAGAGCAAGCAGTGTGCTCCAACTGTACTTCTGTATGTCCAATACTTCAGATTTTACTCTATCTTTTTGTCAAATAACAGCTGTGGAAGATATTTTGTCCTTTGAAACATGTTTATCCATGCAGATCTTTGTGGGTTTTGTTTTTTGTTGGTGTTTTTTTTTGTTTGTTTTGGGGTTTTTTTTGCTACAGAAGAACTCTACTTCATGGTTGCATTGTTCATGCTTTCAGCATTTCTTTTAACGTGAGCCTCACTATAGAGGATAATTTATATTCAGTGTAGTACTGTCTGCACAGTGGAATTGGCTTTATACATCATAGACTCTAAAAAAAAAAAAAAAAAAAAAAGAGATCAAAGATCTGAACCTGTGGTCCTGTATCGCATTTGAATTCTATGTGGATGTGAGTAATCTCATAGTGGAACCATTCACGCTCCCACAGTTAGGAGTATGTCAGCCTTTCATTAAAACACTCATTTGCTTAGGAATTTAAGATACTTTTAAGGACCGGCTCCAAGATTAAATTGGACACATGTATACAGTATAAAGAAAAAACAGATATCCCAAACAGTGAAGACTAATAGCATTTGTCACTCTTGAGCTGAGGTTATAGAAAGCTTAGTAGAAAACAACACCTGTATGAAAAATTGGGAGGTTAAAAGGGGAAAACAAAAAAACAAAACCCAAAAACCAAAAAAAAACCAACAAAAAACACCCCAAAAACAAACAAAAACAACAACAACAACAAACCCAGAAACAGAATCAAAAAGCCCTAGCAAACCTTTCAAAAGGCCCTTGTGGATCCAGGTGAATGTTTCTACCTGGATTTTAAAGGGCCCTGTGGTTGCTAAGCAGGCAGTAGGACTTTTCCTGAAGGAAGAGATCCAAGCAAGAATTAGTCAAATCTCAGTTCATTTTCACAGCGCATCAGAACTAATGCCTTTGGCACTGTTCCAGGTAGTTCTTTTGCGGGTTAAGTTACAAGAACAATAAACCCCAAACCTTGTATTGTAACCCGTGTAGTTTTCCTTTCAATGAGCCAAAGGGAACCATTCGCGTTTGAATGGTGGTGATAGACCCAGGTGTTGGAAGCCTTTGAGGGATTGCTGCTGCTAACTCTCACTTGCCGGGTTGTTCACCTGAAGCAGCCGGCTCAGTTAATCCTGCTGCCCATCAGCGGACTGCCAGCGGGGACAACGGTAGAACACTTTTGTCTAAAGCATCCCGAAGTTTTTTCCTGGAATTACAAATACATGTAGGTCCAAGAGTACAGCTGCGCGTGCTATGTAATGCCAATGTTCAAGGAGCACGTTCAAGATGCAGCTTCCCATATTCCAGGTATTTTGGACTGGATGAAATAAATGAGTATTGTTTACAATTTACATAAAAATTCTTAAGGGAGATTAATATTCTTCTGTCCCAATTACCTCTTTCTGCAATAAGTTCGCTGAGGAAATTTGTAACAGTTGTCTTTCTCTGGTGCGGTGAAGTAGCAGTGACTGTATCTTTCTTGGGTCTGTGAAAACTCATCCTCCTTGCAGATACACGGGAGAATAATATGGTGTCAGGAGAAGTTAATGTGAAAATTAGAATACAGATGAAAAACACTGTGGGATTTAGTCTGTGGACACTATCAAGTCACGGTAGTTTTGTCAGTAAGTAAGAAACTATGTCACAATTAAGCATTCTTTTCCTTTGAAGTCTGTTGTCGTTGTGTTTAATGAAATCCTGTTGGAAATTATTTCTGAAAGTCTTTGAAAATACATGATTTTCCCATAGATTATGCAAGATTTATGCTTCTTGATCCAACATGGCCTGAGTCAAATCTTCGTGCAATCTGTGAAAAAAATTGCTAGTGGAACAGAGCCTTCCATAACTGTTTTTTGCCTTACATTACGTACCCACTTTAACTTCTGCCACTCCTTCAGTTCTTCATGTTCATGAGGTACTGAAGGCGTTGCTGTAGAGGAGTTTTGCTTGCAGGGGTGGTAGAACTCAGCCAGTTTAACAGCAAATGCTTTACTAACTTTTCAAGGAAGCTCTTGTTAAATGGCTGTTGATATCCTTAATTTAAGTTGCAAAGGGAACCTACATAACCAGATCATCAAAGAGCCAAATGCGTTGTTAGAGAGACAGATGAATGTTGAAGCCACTGGAGGCTTCCAAATTCAGTAGTGAAATTACAAGCAGAGGTGCCCACTGTCTTTAAAAGCCATCCCTGGGGGGTTTAACATGGCAGTTCCCTGTGCTCAGAAACTTCTGCTTCATCTTCCTGCCAAGGGAACATCTTGCCTTGTGTTCTACTTTGATGTGATATGGTTGTTTGGGGGAAGATTTTCTTCCTCCAAGCAGGTCTAGAAATAAGATGTCACTGGTGATATAGTCTGTTTGCATATCAGTGTTTATCTGTTACATCCTTAAGGACATAGTTTTATTATTGTTGTAGGAATTTAATTAGTAATTATGTACGCTCGATGCTGTCTACTGAAGTAGCAAGAAATACATGCTAAAGGGGAAAAAATCAAGTGTAAGTTTATAATGCTTATGCGGAGCATATTTCATTTAACCAACTGTGCTATCTTGTTAAATAAATAAATGCATATGTATGGAAATCTATGATGTGCTGGATACGTGTTCTCACACGTGGGCAAACTGCAGCCACATGCGCTCATGTTTCCAGCTGTAGTCCCTGGCACAAGGCACAGGCATGCCCACCCCAAGGAAAGTATGAAATGCTTGGGGGATGACTGAACTTCAGGTTCCACAAAATGGAGCTTAGGGAACAGTTCTAAAAATGCCAACTGTCTCCCTCCAGCCTGCAACTCAGATTTCATTAGGTCACATTTTTTTTTAAATAATCCGCCTGAGAAAAGGAAGTTGCATGACTGAGTTTTATCTCTGCTAATGGACGTAATAGTTTAAACCCATGTTTAGTCATTTCTGCAGGTTCTGTATTGCTTTCGTTGTTATAAAAGTTTGTATCTCCCTGTCTCCTGACAGGTGTGGAGCTGTGTGTCCTGACAGGCACACAGTTACCTGGATCATTGGTTTTCCTTAGGTGTGATGGTATTTTTTCTCCCTGAAATGGAGCATAGCTTCAATAGGGAGACATCACGTCAAGGAGCAGGTTGGATTCACAAACTGGAAAGAGATTTTCCTAGGACTTGTGTGATGTTTCTGATGAAAGACCTAGACTTGTTAAAAAGCCAAAGAGAGTGCCATAGCATTCCTGCAGAGGAACTCTAGTTTTTGAGAATTCCATTAAATGGTGACTTAAAAAGAACTGCAACGTGTATATATAACACTGAACTCAAATGATTTAGGGCCTCAGTATAGTAGTTTGTTTAGATTATAGTTCCTGTCAGTAATTAATAAATATATGTAGGATATACGGATGAAACTAAAGCTATCATTAAATGGAGTCGTGGCTCCACTATGTCAGTCATTTAATTGACCCTTGGAAAATTTACTGTAAATATGTTGTAAATCAAAATCAGGAGTGCAATGCAACACAGTAATAATTTTGGAGATGAAAATTGGGAAAAGAATAAGTAAAATTAATTTTCTGTTCATCTCCCTGCCTTGTCTTCATTTGAGGTTTTCCAGAATGAATGGATTCCAGTGAAGGGTTTTGTAATAGTGTCTGGTAGTCAAGGCTCTCCTCCAGGAGATCAGTTCAGTGCTTGTCAGCTGAGTGTCCATCTAGAGCTCTCTGTTTAAAATTCATGTTCAGGAGACCTGTAATTTTGTGACTTATTAAAGAAAGTGTCATATATAAAGTAAATATAGAGTTTTGCTGTCCTAGTTTGTTACAGAGGCCTTGTCCTCTGACCAAGGGGCAGCTGAATCAGCAGTCATTCCTTCTTTATCTTCTATAATTCCACCAGAAACTTCAGGAAAAGAACCCATGCACTTGTCCACGTGCAACTGTTTATGGCATTAGTGAAATCTGAGGAGTGAAAGTTACAGAAGGGTCCTCAGACACTGGGAAATAAGTGTATTTTAGTTGTATGTAATCAATCTGGAATAAGGATGATGAGAAAAATATAAGATTTTTGGTACCCA
Source organism: Phylloscopus trochilus trochilus (assembly GCA_016584745.2). NCBI lineage: Eukaryota > Metazoa > Chordata > Aves > Passeriformes > Phylloscopidae > Phylloscopus > Phylloscopus trochilus. Next base: position 28,299,580 of record WQNJ02000015.1, read on the forward strand.
CATATTCTCCCACCCTCTTTCATATATAAGCCCTTTAAATATATCTAGGAGAACACCATAAATCACACTTTCTTAGCAAGAAATTCCTTTAAAATACCTCTTTAAACAATTACAGAGTTGTTGGCCATCAGTTACAGTTAGTCATGGGGTTTTTTTGACAACATGCTCATTCAAATATGAGTTTGTATCTTGAACAGTTTAGATTTATCCACATAGAGAAAGAAAACCGTTTTCATGAACTGCACTGGGAGTACCCTAAAGCAGAATGCAAAGTATGTTTGAGATCAGTTCACAGAACATTAATTTAAGGTGTTTCAAGCTAGAAAGGGGGAGAAAAAAGACACTTGGCATATCATTAAAAAAAAAAAGTTGACCACTTGGAAAAAAAAAAAAAGCCAGAAATCAAAGATTATAATGCTTTCAAAGAAATGTCTCACTTGTGTCTCTGGTCAGAAACTGTTGTGTTCTAGCTGAGGAATGAGGTGGGATGTGTTGAACGCTGGCAGCCCTGTGAGCAGTGAGCCCTTTTGGCTGTGTCAGTGCTGAGCCATCGGCAGCACCAAGCAACCTGAGCTTGTGTGCTGAAAGGAGAGACATTCCTGGTGCCTAAATACCAGTGACTCTCTGAAGAGTTTTGAGTGTTTTAATGGAAGCACTTAAAAATTCCTGCTTTCTTCCATCCCTGAAAACAAAGTAAATTGAATTTATTCCTGCTCTCTCTTTCTCGCTTTTCAAATTTGACTCAACTGTCTTTGAAATAAGTTTGCTAATTGAAGCTAGAAATTTGATGCTTGGGTGGTTGAGTTTGGGGCCAATTATTTCTTATTTAACATTCTGTGTTTTGTGGCTCATCAAATGGTTAAGCATCAAACAGTCTGTCCAGGTAACTGAGTGGAACCCTCAGCACTGGAAAAAGACATGGCTATATTTTAGGAAAACAAGAAATATAGTCAGAAAAAGCAATTCTTTCTACTTTCCAACGATACAATGATCTAAACTTAGACAGACAACAAACAGAAGTTAAAACACTGAAGAAAGTTTATAAACAGGAAAAGAACTGGCTGGAATTTACCTGAATTTATGATGAAAATAATTTACTTTTATTCATAGAATCATAGATTCCTTGTAGAATAGTGTGTCAAATCTTAAATCTGTTCTATTATCCATTAGGTTGAAGAAACATGTAAATGTGTTGGTAAGTTTTTGTTTTGTTTTGGTGCTAGGACAGTCTTTTTGTGATTGTATTGCCTTCCACAGCTCACATTCAACAGGGTGTTCCTGACAATATGAATGGAATTTGGCTCCAATTCTGTGTTTGAGTAGTGCTCTTTGGAATCACTGGGTAGGGTACTTTTAAAATACAAAAAAAAAATCTTAATTAATAAAGTATTATTGTGCTTTGGGGCTTCTTAGCATCATATACTGGGTCAATTATCCCGTAGCTGCTTCTTTAGCTATTTTTTATCTTGCTAACTTAGAGCAGGATTCAGGTTTTAGTATTGTTCAACATCAGTGGGAAAACATAAACCCCCAGAATATTTGCCTGTTAAATTTGCTAAAAATTTATCTGGCTTCATAAAAATGCCATTTACTATGAATCCCCATAATGTCTGTGTTTGTACTTTTGTTGTAGTGCACTTAACAAGAAAAGAGGATTTAAAAAGTAATGTCTGAATCAAAAATTGTGCAACATGGCTCTACAAAAAATGTGGAGAGTCTTGGTTCCTTACATGTAATTCATTTTGGCAGGTACAGTACTTTCAGGCTCTATTGTATTATAAATGCTAAAAAAGCTTGAAAGAAATCATTGGAAAAAGGTTTAGAGTAAGTGATTTAGAAGAGGCTGGCAGGTGGTAGTGTGGCTACTGCAGGATTAACTAAATTCTGGAAACACAATCATTTCAAAGTATTGGACCCTTGTCTTGATTCAGTCATTACCAAAGCAGAAATCACTTTGCTGATCTGCTGAGCTTGGAGGCAGTGGTTGATGGAGGTACTGATCAACCAGCAGAAATTGCTTTCTGAAAAAATTTGGGATGTTCCAGTGATTAAAGGGATAACTTGGTCAGGACACCTCTTTAACTGCTGTGTATGTGGCCACGTGTACGAATGATACTTTTGTAAAACCGTGGCACTACAAGTAGGTCTTTTGGAAACCTCTAAGGGGAAGTGAAGTGGAAATGATGAAATTTCAAGATACCCTTGGAAACAGCTTCAGTGTTTTACTATGGTAGTAAAATACCTGTTGATGAGCCTCACAAAAGTTAGATGTGCTTGGATATTTCTTAGTCTGATGGCTGAGGGAATTAACATTTTTAACAGACAGTTTTGTGATCCATATGACCAATTTTAGGATGACATCTATCATTTTGTGAGCCACATTTATGGCAGATTTTCCTCCTTTCCTTTTCTTTTTATACTCTTTGACTGGTGTAGTTTTTACATCCTCAGCCGTAACTGTTTTGGGGAGGAGAGACCTCAAATCCAATGTGGGTTGCCAACAGCCATTTTCTTTCTCAGCTTTTGAAGATCCTACTCAGTTTTGTGAAGTACTCTGGAAATGGGAGCCCTATTTGGAGTCACATATTTCTGTCATAATGAAGATTTTCCTGCTGTCCTTGATATCATTGTGATTTTAGGCTGAGTGCTACATGCTAATTTGTACTAGATCCTTTGCCATTTTATATTTCCTGAATGTAAAAACTGTATTCATTGAGTTTCCTAGTGATTTGAAGCGCTGCAAGCACATGAGGTAATCTTGGTAGTAAACCAAAAGAAATCCTTGAAGCGGGTTCTCCTTTTTGCACACTACAAAAAAAGTTCACTTAATATACAGAAGTATCCTTGGAAATTTTCAAAGCTTGACCTAAGGCCCTAAGCAGCCTAATGTAACTTAGAAGCTTGAAGCAGGTCTGGCTAGACAGACTCTCTAGAGGTCTTCCAGTCTGAACTTCCCTGTGGTTCTATAAAAAGACATTGACTCCTCTATGTAGGTCACTGCTTTTTGCCTTGTCTCAACTGTGATTTTTCACTCAAATTCAGGAGCTTGCTCTGTCCTTGCTGTTCTGGTTGTTCAGCTGGTGAAGAGGAGAGGAGCAGGACAGGAAGAGGAACCTACTAGTGAGCAGAAGAGAGATGTTATTTTTGTGTTGGATCTCAGCATTGGATGCTATTCCCGTCTCACAATGTGCTATTTGGTGTAATTTTGGAGGCCTCCTTCAGCTGAGGTTATAGACACAAGGCTGCCACTTCAACAAGTCGTCTCTTCACTTTGTGCAGGGCCCTTCTGAATACAGGTTGAAGTACTGCTTTTGATCTATAAAATTCTTTTTAGTTGCCTTTCTCCTTCCGAGGAAACCCTGCTGTTCGTTTTTGTTCTTCTTTAAAGGCCAACTGGAAAGCAGAAGCCTCAGCTTTATTAACAGAGCTGAGGGCAAGAGAACCTGAGACTGATTCTTTTCCCTTAGTCCTGCAAAACCTAAGTTAGTTGACATTCAGAGCTGTAAGACAAACTTGTTAATTCAGTTTTTCCTGAGGGTTTTGTGGGGTGGACACATTAGCTGGAGTGTAATTTTGTTTGTATTTGTGAAGAGCGTTCTGCTGATGCTTGATGTTGATGGTTTATTGCTCTTGACTACAAGGGTGACTGGGGGTTGATTGACAGATTCCCTACAGAAAAATGCAAGAAATGCAGTTTCTAGAGAGGGACTTAACAATGTATGACTGTGAGGATACCAGAATAAAATCAGTTTGAGAATAGACAATATTTTTATGGGCAGAAATTTAAATACTTTCTCTCAATATGATAGAAGATACCTACAAATGAAACCAAGGATCTTAACAATTCTGTTAAAAGGATATTTATGGTTACAGAAGTTCTAATTTATTTGTTGTTTTATCGTGGAATTATTTGTCAAAACAGGCAGTCAAACAGAAATTGTTCACCGGAAAGCTATGTTGAATTTGCCTGAATGTGAACAAGCATTTAATGATTTTTGCTGTTAAAGATAGATTAAAGTATTTCTTCATTTCTGGTAGTTTCACTGACTTTCCATGCCGTCTGTCTAGTATGATGTCATTGTAATTTTATTTTTTTTTTTGTACATCTAAAAGGACTATAATATGCCTATGCTAAATTTAGCTGAAATTTAGATTAAAAATTACTTCCGTGGGTTTGTGTTGGTTTATTTGGGCCAATTTTAACTGAAAGCTCAGCAGAATACTGCAAGTACTCATTCATTATTTTCTATCCTTGACTCTTGCTGTACCATTTTGTTTCTGCTGCCTGCAAAAGAACAATTTCCTTTAAAAAATACTTAGGTGTCACTAAATATTTTTCAATAAGTATTTTCTGCATGCAATTCATTGGACATTAAACATAGTTGTTCCACAATTATGGACTGTTTCCTTCAGATTCCATTGATGAAAGCTTCTTATCCTAATTATTTGTTTATCTTAATGAGTGCCTGGTAAAGGCTGTGTTGCATTTGTACCATTAGACACTCTCAGTCTGATATTTTCAGAACCCTGCAGATGTGGATTTTAAATAAATTAAAAGAGCAGATGGCATACAGGGAAATTTTTGGTAGGCCAAGAAGTTAAATCAAAGTTTCCCTGAGTTGCAGGAGGTACCTTATGTAGGGACTGCTTTTCCATCACTAGAAAATTTAATAATAAACTGTTGATCTACAGTATGTTGTAAAATCTCCTAAATATGCAGAATATTCTTTAGGAAAACCTGCAACATAGGGAGAGATCCGCATCGTGCGCTCTGCTTTTTAGAATGTACTTAACGTGGGACTTAGGCTTGCTTTGAGACAGTCAACCCTGATGGTGCTGAATATAAAAAATGTCAATATAATTAGTCATCTCCAGCAGAAAATAATTTTTGACATTTTTTTTCCCTGTGTGGAGGAGAGGATGAACTGGTTTTCAGTTACTCTTTATCATTTTGGTTTCTATTTTTGCCGCTGACTGGGAACATTTATCAATTACTTTCTTTCCATCTTGTATTTAGGGATGGGCTATCTTATGAGATAAAGATTTAGAACTGAAATGCCCTGGTGAACCAGGGTGAACTGGTGGTAATTCAGCAAAAGCTACTTCTTGTCTGATGGAATAGAACGCAGAACTGTCCATGGTCAGCTTTGGATACAAAGTGAGCTACTTGAGGCACTCTAGTCTTAATTCACTCTCTCTTAGTTAGGACATTGCAAGTGTTGTTGTAGAAACTTTGTATTAAATGTTCTGGGTGAGGCACTTATATATGAACTGCTTCTGTTTTGTTTTGCATTGGTGCAACTGCAGTAAAAGTTATGCAAATGAAAGACAGTACCCAGAAAGTCAAAACATGGATAGTTGTTCTGATCCTTCCCTGATCTGAATAACCCTGAAAAAACCCCACAAAGATCCATCATTTCAAGCATATTTAGGCAAGAGAGTGTAATTGAAATGTATAGTTACTATCATAGATACCATGTATGGGCTCTGTAACCACAGGGAAATCAGAGATTTTCAATTTCCCTTGGAATGTGTTCATTATTAGTGTTACCAGAGCATTGTTTGTTGTAGGAGAAGAAATTCCTGTTCAAGTTTTTAATGAATCTCTTGAGAGATTAATCAGATTTACAGGTTAAAAAAGCTGTAAACATTCTACTGAGAACAGTCATTAAAGGGAAGATGAATGTGAGTTATCTGCACACTTCTTCTGAAACAGAAGCCTTGAAGATGATTTACAAACCAAAAAGCTGTTTCTCTTTAAATGATCTGTGTTGCTGCATTGTGCAATGAAATACAAAGTACAATTAAAGTAAGTCTGTTTGCAAAATGAGAACCAGATTCAGTGTTTGAAGAATTTTATAGGTGCGGCTACAATGATCTGAGTTTGAAGGGAGGAAGCCTGAGACAAATGGACAAATGTTTCCATCATTTCTAGATTATAAAAAGCAGTAGAGTGCAAGAAAAACGCCTTCCTGCATGGATAATCAACTTGGAGGACCTTGTGTTGGAAATCTGACTTCCTAAATGAAATAAAAATGAATTAACAAAAGGTTTATAGATTAAAAAAAAATAAATAATTAAAAAAAAAAGGAAAAAGAAAAACCAACAAAAAAACTCAATCCTCAGATGAGTTATTTTTTTTGGTAAATCTAGAAGTGACAGCAGGGGCCTGACAAAAGGTTTGCATTCCATGAGGTCCTTCATACCCTTGGCTACTCCCTCAAGCTTGACTGACCCAGCAGAAATGCTGTTAAAAACTCATAATTTGTGATGAAACTTCTTAATAATTTTTTCTTATCTCGAGTATTACAGGCACAATATTGTAGGGAACAGTTTTGAATATACCACTAAAACATAGAAGGCAGCTAAGTGTTTCTAAATTTGTCAAAAATTTGATACTTGAAAGATTTTAGTTGGTCACCTAAAATTCCACTGAAGATGTATTGGTAGCCAAATCATCTCCTGTTTCTCCAGAAAACTCCAGGAAAAGCATGGGGAAGAGTTTTGTTGTGGTTGGGGTGAATTCTGGCATTCGTTTTGTTTGGTTGATGTAGCTCCTCAGTGAAGCACAAATGCTCTGAAAACTTGGAAAATGATGAAACGTGAACTGTGTCCCAACCGCATCTGTTGAACACAACAACAGTGGCTTCACAGTCACTCAGCTTTCCAAGAGGTCACCCCCTCTGCAAATAATATGCATAACAAACTGCTGTATTCACAGAGCCTCATCATTATGAACAGGGTGTATTTCAGCTGACACTGCCATTCACAACATCATGTTACCAGTTTAGTACACGACTACCAATCTGATCTTATTGTCAGACTGGAAGTAATCAGGGCTCCAAAGTAAAATCACCACCACACCAAGAGGATCAGTGCTTCTGCTACATTTTCTTAATATTTTGTAAAGATTATCTGCTCCTGAGGAGGTTGGGTTTTTTTTCAAGATGTGTGTATGTATTTTACTTTATTCTTTTTTTTTCTATTAAAAGCCTATGTGGGTACACATATATGTGTGGACATGCTGTGGCCATAAAAGGCATAATTTATGTCCTTGGTCTGAGCTGGACATTAAACTTTCAGGTTTTGGGCAAGCTTCTTCATGAGGCAGACCCAATAAAAATCCATCTCTGACCTGGCACGTCCAGAATCCCCTTGAGCAGACTCCAGCCATGGCATTTGTAACAGCATGGCTTATGCTAAAGGTAAATCAAGACAAGAATAAAGACTTCAGGCTGCTCCTTCCTAGGACTGAAGTATCACAAAATGTAAAGGAATGCAGTCATTCATGCAGAATCATTTTTGTGATGCCTGTTGGTGGGAGGTTAATGAAAAATTCTTGTGACGTGTTTTGTACTGACGTTGTGTTTGGTTATACCTTAAATACCAGTGGTGCAATGTTAGACCTTATGTTCTTTACATTTCCTTTTGCAAGATTTTGCTTTTGGACTGTCATTTCTCTATGTGACTGGAAAGCATTTTGCCAATTTTCGTTTTCCACTGCCACTTTTCTGTGACTGTTTGTCTCCCACTGACTCCTACTTTTCCACAGACACAGGCCCTAAAAGGAACATTTCTTGCTAGGAGAGCTCGAGGTGCCAAAAGATGATTTGCCCTCCTCGGACTATTTGCTTCACAAAGGCTTGCAAGATTTTAGGAAAGATGCCAGCTGTAGCAGAGACAGTTTGGCTCTCCAAGCCCAGCATTAAAGTTAACAAGTTGTAAATAGCTGCATGTTGCCATTATCTCCAAACCCCGCTGTTTTCTGGACACCATGAAGACCATAATAAGAATATTGTTCATTGCTTGCTGTATTTTTTTTTTCCTTCTCTTGCCCAGTACTTACCAAAGAATAAGGTTTACAAGTTGGATGGCTTGTGATGGGGTCTTGATGTGATTCTTTAATCTCACTGACCAGTGAGTTACTGATGGAACTCTTAACAAATGGATCACTGAGATGAGGGGAAAAACCTGAACCCAAACCTGCCACTGCCTTTTTTTTTCTTTTTTTTTTTTTTTTTTTTAAGAATTATTTATAGGAATGAATCTTGGAATAAAAAAAAAGATTTTTTTCTACAAAAATAAATACAGTGTTAAGACAGCTGAATATATTTACATTATCTCATGTAAACTTTCATATATGTGCAAGGCTTTCTTGCAGCTATATAAATCTGCACATCTTGATTGATGTCTTTTAAGCTGTGCTGACTTATAAAAAACATGGATTGTATCTAACATATGCCACTCAAAGTTACAGTATCTCCTTTTTCAGACATATATAAAAATTCAACTCTGTGCATTTAATGAAAAAAAAATATTTTCAGTGTTTAGGAGATGCTTGCTTTGCTTTGAGAATGTCTAATGTATTAACTGTTCCATGAATGCTTAGTGAAGCAGCCACCTTCACAAAAAATGATTAATTAATCTTTGTTAGTATATTTTTTTTCATGCAACAGTCATTTCCTGAATCAGGAAGAGTTTCTGGGAAGTTCTGTTGAAATGTGGAATTCTGTGTGACTATTTCTTTCCAACACTGATCACAGAGACACATTAGCCATGGACGTGCTGTGAAAGGAATGAAGCCTGATGTCATTCTCCTGTTAGTGTCCTCTGTCTGAAAATGCAGAAAAACCTTGCATGATTTGGTTTGAAGAAGAGTGAAATTGCTCTAGAAATAAAATGATGTAGAAATTAAATAATGACAGTAGCAACAAGAGTACTACACCAGCAGTAGTAGTGATGGTACCACTGAACAGGTGACCCAACCAAGAGCAACAAACTTCCCATGACTTTCTTCCCAGGCATTTTTGATGTATCAGAATAACAAAGAGAGAACAAGCTGGGCAAACCTCAGTGCATTAACTTTCTGTCAGTAGTTGATGATCATTCATTCATGAATTCATTTTTGCCCATTTATTTTGGAGAGGTAGGAGGGATGGAGGAGAATACCTTGCATTACCTGGGAGTGCTGTGTTGAGTGTCTGAGCTGTGTCTGCCCCAAGCCTTGTAAATTTTCAATGAAGCTGAAAAGAGCCTCCTGTGTGGGAAAAGAGTTAGAGCAGAGTCTTGGAGGAAATTTCATAGACGTGATGACTTGGCTGTAGAAGTGCATGGCTGGAACTGCACAGCACTGAGATGAATATGCTGCAATGTGAAGGCAAGGTGCCAGGGTGAGGGGAGTGTGTTCAGAGAAAGCGTGGCATTGGAGCTTTACAATAAAGAGAGGCTTTGAGGCATGACACTGAAGTACTGAGGAAAAAAAAATATCAAAAATCCTCAGCTGTTTTGTCAAGCTATCAGGGAACACAAACCAAGATGAAACATTAAATTCTCATGGAGAAGCACCCAAGTGCTAAAGGAAAATGCTAAAATGTGCAGATGAAATCAATGGTTCCTAATGCAGAGTGCTTAAAAGACAAAAGCAGAAGCACAGACTTAAAAAAACGTTGGACATAGGATGCATGGAAGCTATCAAATTTTTTTTTTCCTTTGGAACTAAGTTTTTGGGGAAGATGCTGTTGTGATTCAGTCTGGCTTTGATTGATTGCCTACTTACGGCAACATCAAAGGATTTACTGGTGTTTTGGTACAAATGGGACACTTTAACCAAAGCATAGGACAGAACCACAGAGTTCTAGTCAAAAAAGTACTGGGTTTTTACTATAAAGTTATATGAGAGATGCAGAAATGTTTTGCTTTATATAAGATCCAAAGGGAAAAATTATTTTGGTTAGAATTCCCCTTAGGAGGCTTAAATTCTACAAAATCCTACCCAATGACACGACATACCTCAAGATCAAAGGCTGGCATGTTTGCAGGTTTATTATTGTGTATGAGTCCTCCTGTTCAAGATCTTTCATGGAAGGTTATTCAAACTTACCCATTTCATTTCAGTTCTGTCAAGCTGGTGCATAGTCATTCAAGAAAAGGGGGCTTGTTTTTAATATGTCAGAAACGTACAGTTTCTTCGATATTCAGCTCATGAATATTCATGTATTTTTGTCAGTATGTCTTCATTTCAGTAGTAGTAAAGGGACTACAAGACAGACAGTGTCCTGTGAGTGGTGTGGAAATTTGCTGAAGGGAAATGAGATGCAGGTTTTAGCAGAACGGGAGACACAGCCCTTCTAGCCCTTATTTTCAGGCAAAATGTGATGGAACTGTAGAAAGGTTTAAAATTCACAGAGACTCAACTCAGCCCTGAGTAAACTTGTCCCAATGTAATAGTGGCTGAGGAACCAGAGTGATGACAATTTGTGTGTGAAATTGTATCTCTGTAAAATAATGCACGTTTGTCATGGTTCAGTGCCCCTTGTAAGAGAACGCTGCATGTACCACACACGTGGTGGTGTCCATGGAGTTGGTTAGAGGCCATTTCACTCTGTGCTTTTACTTTCATTAGAAATTGCTCTGTCTGCACTTGTATAAACTATTGCTGCATGCAGGCACTGCCTCAGACTGCCAGCAATGCTTTTTTCATTGTTGAAGAGCTTTTCCATAGAGATAAGGCTTTTAGTTTGATGTTAAGAGACAGTTTATTCTTTTATTTTCCTTTAGTTTAAGGGTTTCAAGTTCTGATTAGTGTGCCAACAGAAATACTGCCTCACCTGACACCACCAGGGTTGTTTCATTTTTCTTCACCTGTTTATTCTGATAGCAAATGACATATGCTTCCAGAGGATACGGTATCTCCTGTTCTGTGCACGTTCTGACAGACTGATTGGACAAAACACAGAGCCAATCTGAAATATGGAAAATATATGTTGATCGCCATCTCCCATAATGTCCTTTTCATGGAATAAGAGGAGAGCTGCCTGGTGCAAGGTTTTCAAATGTTCAGAGGCTAAGTCACACAGGAAGGATCCTTCAGAATGGAAAAGAAGGATCTTGGAGCAACCAAATTTTTCCCTTTATTCTTTGAGTGTTTGCAGGGTTGGTGTGTAGCACTGAACACACTGTAACTCCATAGGCACTGGAAATTTGGGGGAGAATTGCTGGAGATTCAGAACAAAATTTGTACATGATCCAAGTTTCTCTTGGGCAAATACAGCATGTTGGGAACTTGGGAAGAGTGTATGTTATGTAACCAGGCTCAGTTTCACAGCTGATTTAGAAAAAAGGGCATTTGTGTCCCAGAATGAGATCTGGGGAAAGAAATTTTATCTTGATCAAATGCAGCAGCTGCTGTAGTTTACATTCAAGTGTGATGCAAATCAAGCCCCCTTTTCTGCTCTGTTCCGTTCTGCCCAAAGAGGGAACCATTGTTGGTTTTCTTTTTTTCAGAGAACTGGTCTGTGATTTGACCTCAGCAATTACAAATGATTAAAAAAAATAAAAACTGCAAGTTCTGGAATATTGTAATGAAACATATAAACAGTTTAAAAATACTTAAGTGATGAATCTGTGTTGTAAGAGCCAGCTGCAGAGTACTTATAACTGGAGTATGTTAAACCATTTAAATATTCCAAACATTATGTACAACAGATCTTGTACTAATTCATTATGAAAACAGCAATTTCATTTAATCATTTATTAGCTATTTATAAGGTGTCTGCATATCAAGTATGCATACAGATTGCTGTTCTACCTGGAGACCAGTATAATGTTTGCTTGTGCAATCACTGATGATTCTTTTTGGGGATCATTGTTCTCAACGACTCCTCACCAGCACAGTGTGGTTCTGAGACCTATGTGTTTAACAGAGTCAATGAGTCTTTGTCCCCCCAAGTGGGGAAAAACCCAGCAAATTGTTCAGAACAATACCCAGACTTGAATAGAAGTCGTTCATTCCTTATTTCTGTTCACTTCTAGAATGTGCCTTTGCCACTGTCACCATAAAGGCAGCGGAGCAAAGCTGCCCAGAAACGCTGTATAATCTCTGTCCCCAGAGATTTGCAAGATCCAACTGGCCAGAACCTGAAGCAATCTGGTGTGAATTGGGTACTGACACATATCTGTGCAGGAGGTTGGACTGTGGCCCTTCCGAGGGCCATTCCAATGGGAAGGATTCACTGACTTCCTAGGAAGTCACAGTGTGGGGCTAAGCAGAGTGCTATTAGTTATCTGTTGTGTTTCCAAGGTTGTTAAACACAGTTTGATTGTAGCACACAGTGTTGGACTGTGATGAAAAGAGAAGCACATCCAGAGGAAGCAAACTGTGCAATACTCTTGTCTTTCTACCACGTTGTGTCCTGATCCTTGGTATTTTCCTCACACTGCTGCTGTGCTTTGGGGTTTTTTCATCACTGACATGTGAGTTTCAGCTTCCCCCCTTGTGATAATTAGTCTTTTTGATGGGTCTTACTGTACTGTAGGTGTACCACAGGATCAGCTCTTATTAGCAGGATACTGTTTGTTACTTATCTTACATCCACATCTTCATTATCTGATCATTAAAGCCTTGAGAACCTCAATCAAAAATCTGCCACCAAAGTAAAAAATATCCAAGACTCCCAAATGCTAGAGCCATGACTCTTATCTATGTCCCTTAAATATTTACTATTTTGGAAAGAGCAGTGTATTTAACATGATGTAATGCCAACAATAAATTTACAATGTGCAAAAGGGAACATGCAGCCATCTTGCTGAAATGCACCTGATGGGGTTCAGAGAATTCTTTTCCATGCCTGGCCATGACTTTGTCTGCTGCAGAAACCAGGATGGGCACTAAGTTGGGCGTAGATTGAACATGACTGGTGAAATTCTTAGACACTGTTAAAGTTCTTACTAACAGGACTGTTTATGACACCTGGTCTTACTCCAGAAATGAGTGTGTGAAGACTGGAAGAGAATTTTTAGGTCACCCAGCCATATAGTCCTTTTCATAAATGTACTTAAAGACCATTTAATCTTATAAAGAGTGTGGAAAAGGGATAAGATTTTTTTGCAAAAAATAATTTTCTCACCTCAGAACTTTCATTTCTTTATTTTTCCCTTCCCAAGTAGATAAATGCAAAATCAATTCTTTGCTCCTGCCAGCAAAGAATTGATAAACTATTGAAGACTTCAAAATTGCAGCTGATTCATTCCCATAGTGATGTGTTGCTTTGTCCTGTAGGTGTTAAAATCCTGGGTGCAAGTTTTTAGGACTGATTTGAGGACAGCTACACCATGCATTTCTTGTTAGGTGATTCTCATAGACAGTGAAAATGTGAGTTATTCACAGAGACTTGGCTTTGTTTGTGATGCTCTACGCCAGTGCACCTGCATTAGCTTCACTCTTTTTAATACCTGTGCTGTTGCCATTTTTAAATCTGAGTTTACATTTTGTTGTAAATGCCTGTATTGGTGGTTCCAGTTGCCGTTTCTTATCTATAGGTACATACTTACACATAAAAAGTCAATGGTTGATAAAATTAAATGGCAGATAAGGAAAGCTGTGAAAGGCCTCAATCTCAAGTTACACATCAGTACCTGTGGGCCTTCAAGAGGGTGGCACAACACGGCATTCAATCAAAATGATTATCATTACAGCAGCAGCAATTGGGCATAAAGTATTTCAGGAATTATTGGCAGACTGAAAGGAGCTGCTGCTTGCAGTAATCAACAAAATTCATCTGGCTGTTAATCGCCAGGAATACCTGCAATGAAATCTTCATTGCTGTTACGACTTGAAATCGATAGAAACAATGGTATAGATTCTTTTTGCATAACAAACATTCTTTTGCTGTTTATTAATTTTTTTTAGGTGTTTGTTCCTGCCACCTAAGTATATTTCCTAAAATAGCATAGAGGAAGGAAATTATCTAAAATTGTCTACAAGGGCTTGTATAAAGTGCTGCTTTTGCTGCTGCCTAGAAGAAATATGTCAGTCTCTGGCTCCCAAGCCCGGCCTAAAATAAACAAGAATTCAGCAATGATGGAAAGCACAGCAAATACAAAAATCAAGGTTCATAAAAACATTTGTGTATCCGCATGTCTGGCACCCCGAAGAGTGGAGAAGTAACATATTTTAATGTATAGTTTGGTGCTCAGAGTTTGATAAATACTTTCATTTATTCTCCTTTTCCACCAGTGCACTTACAGTGACTCAAATGAGAACTGTCTTTAGTGTTACTTTGTGTTACATTAACTTCCAGAAGCCCATTACCTGAATGCAGAATGAACTGCTCCTTGGACGTGTGACTGCCATGAATTGGTAATAAATACTTTGTTGTGGAAATCATGGAAGGAAAACCTGAGAATGCTGTGTACTGAGATCCTACAGGAGGAGTAAGGAGTCCATTTCCAAGCAGTGGGGGTGGCTCCAGTGTGCAATCCAGTAAGCAGGAAAGCCAAACCTGAATTATGATCTTGTATTCCTTACAAAGCAAACCAGATGGAAGAAAAATCACATTTGTTACTTGAACAGACCTTGGGAACCTCTTCCTTCCTCAGTGTGGCCTGATTCTGTGTTATCACCTGGATATCCTTTTATCTGCCTCACCAAAGTAATCTCTCTAAATTCCTTTTCAATTTATGCTTAACCAGGCTGATTTGCATGCACGTAGAAAAGGAAATGAGAAAGTTTTAAACCAAAAATCTATATTCTTAGAATTTGATATTCATGCACATTTTTATGCATGGAATTCCCATTAAGATTACTGCAAGATTTACCTACAAATCTTCCATTCTGGAAGAATGATTAAATTCCCAAAGTTTTATGAGAAATAATGTATCTTGCTTTTCAGTTGTCAGTTAATGCTAATGAGGATATGAGCAACTATACTCTTGTATGTTTAAATTGACCAAAAGCTATGTGTGAAGATGGTTTGGAAGCCAGGGTTGGATAAGAATCCATGAGTTATTCATGTCTCAAAGGACAACTCAACTTTCTGGGTTGACTTTTGCTTCAGCTGCCGAATAATTTTTATGTTTTGTTTTTCTGCAGGGAAAACATCTTTAATAGTAATGTAAATATATGTAAGTCTGTGTAAAATAGATTATTGCATGAGTATCAGCTAAAATTAGTATCATGTTTCCCAAATAAATTGTAACAATTTAGATAGCAAGCCCTTGTTTTTTAAGGCTATTTTTTTCAATTTAAGGAGTTTTCTGGTCTGTTAAAACTATCAGTTTTTGTGAATGTGGTCTGTTGCTTGTGATGTAGCAAAAAATTCCCATTCCTATGTAAATTAAAATACATTTCAACTTCAACCCATCCAACCGCAAAATGTCCCAGAACCTCACTTCATTTTCTGTTTCTAGGGAAGCAGCACAGAATAAATTATTCCAAGTTTCAATGCTGCTCTCCAACTTGCGGGAAACACTTGGTACATCATTTTGCCAGACACATTATACCAGAAAACTTGAATTAATAGAGGCATCTTAGTCTGGTAGTGATGAAAAGCCCCAAGAAAGATCTACTGATTTTGTTTGAGCTGTTACACAGTGATATACTGTGCACTCCACACTGTGCAGCTGTTTAAATCTATATGGTGAATTCAAGCAAGTGCAGAAGGAATAAAACTGGAAAAGCTCTGAGAAACATTATCAAGATTGCTTTGCTGTAGCATGAATGGCTTCATTTTTTATCTGAGAGAATTAGAAGAATCTTCATTGTTCTGCATGGTCTTCTCTTTGTATTATTTCTAAGTAATTGAAAAAAAAAATTCTAAAGATTATATTGCATTTTAGGGCACAATCTGTCCTTTCTACCTATAGGTATCTCCAAGGAAAATATTGGCAAAACAGGGGTTTGATTTTTCTGGTTAGTTTCATACTGGAAACAAACAAACAAATCATAAATTTCTTGAAATCCATCCAGTAAATCCCAGAAATTATATAACAGGTGTGAATTCAGGTAGCAGCAGTGTTTCAGCATAGCACTTATATTGATAAGGGCTGAGGCATTTGCAGTGTGTTCATTTTTATGCAGAGTGATCCTATTTTCAGACATACAAATGCCTTGTGCAAGGGCACTTTCCTTATGAACTTGGGCAACTTTGCTGTAGAAGGGGTTGCTCTGATTTATCAGTGCTGAGCACAGGCCAAGCAGAAGGCACAGACAGTACCTGTGTGAAGGCTAGAGTGTTTGTGGTAGAGATCATGAAGGACTGTGCCATCAATTCCAGTTGCTCGCTGATTTATAAACTCCCTTTTCCCTATTGTTTTTATAAAGTATATCTAATTTTCATTGATTACCATGATTCTAGCATAATGCATTTTTTCTTAAATTTTACAGGCACAGAGATTCAAATATTTTGCATCCTTTGTGCTGTATTCAGCATTGATGTATGTTGGAGATGGTTTGGCCAAGTATTTTACACACAGCAGCTGTTGACTGTTTTCCATTCTAACTGCATGGAGGGGAGTTTTCTGATTTAGAAAAAGCTATGAAGTTCTTTCCAGCTTATTTTATATACATATATAATATTACTGTTCAGGTCCAATATTGTGGATGGCAGTAACATCCAGGCCTTGTCTTGTCTGTTACTACTGTGTACACATTCATATTCCTGTCTTCCATAATTCTGATTTGCCCTGGCAACTGGATACCTAGGATCGTTGTCAAGAATTCCAGAATTATTGGCAGAGCAGGAGAATTTCATAGTGCCAAACATCTTTATTTTTGCCACTTCATTTAATGCCTTATGCCTCCTGCTTGCATTTCTTGACTTCCTAATTACTTTTGTTTGGGTGGTTTTTTGGTTTTTTTACCTGTAAAGGAGGGATTAAGCCATGAAATTTACAGCCAAAAACAAAAAAGAAAGCAGACCAGATTAAAAAAAGAAAGAAGAAAAGACAAAATGTAATTGGTATAAAAATTGTTTAAATGAAGTATCTTATTATTTTTCTTTAAATAGTGAATTATTCAGTGTTTTGGTGTTAATAATTTAACAGAACCTGAAGTAAGATATCAGCAGGACGTGTGTGGGATGGGTGGTAGTTCAAGTCTGATCTAAAAGGCTTGCCTTTGTGTTGAAGTTGGGTTAAAGCTTTGATCTATTTATAATGAGTATTCTAAGGGTTTACTAATTATTTTAAACCTGAAGAGAATCTCGGAGTCCATTTTTCTGTTGGAAAGGAACCAAAAATAAACCTTGCTGGAAGGTAAAGGCGGAAAGTCATAAAGTTTGGGCATGTTTTTTAAAGTTAAAGCACGACCGCCTACCGGCTATAATTGCTGAAAAGTTTGGTGGGAAAATGTATTTTCTGTCTCCTTTTTACATTCTGTAGCATTAGGAATTTTCTGAGGTATTTCTGACTAGGGATAAGGCATCCTTTGTATATCACATCCATTTAAAAAGTTTGCAGCTATAGAGTTTAAATGCAAGAATTTTTTTTGTTTCTTCAGAATTATATTTAGATTTAAAAATGTATGCCCATTTCTGTTACTTACGACATTTATTCTATTAACAAACTAAATTAGCATACATATTTATGAGAAATTGTGGGGTGCTAATATATTTACAAGGGAAACTTTATAAACCATTCATGATGGTAGGCAAGTACAACTTTAAAAATAAATCTGAATTTATATCTGCTTAGAACATTGCTCAAGATTTGGGAGCTGTTTTTGAAAACCATACTTGTGTCTGATCCATGCTTAATTCCGTCTTTAAAGGCAAGAGCCTTATTCCACTTTGTTGCAATTGCTTTGTACGATAATTTTGTCAAATTACAGAGATCCATGCACTATGGAATTAAGTGCTATTTACATCATGTGAGAAAATCCCCCCTCCTCTATTTTCTAGGATTTTTTCCAGTTTTCAAAGGATGCTGACTAGTTTAATGAATCTATAATGCATGCAAGATAGTTTTTTTCTTATTTATTTTCTTCCACTGAAACAGTATTTGGGATTAAAGGTGAACCTCTTTTCATGGTTCAAATCATTTTCATTAGCAGGAAGCAAAAACATGCCCAATAAGCCTGGTACTGCAAAAGAATTACTTAAAGTAGTCCTGAGGAGCAATTTTTGCCTTTTCAATTATGCAAATGCTCGTCAAGTTTGTGTCTTTGGTAATCTTTGGCTCATACTAAAAAACTGACACTGACTTTTTGACCTGACACAAATGTAATTGCTGTGAAGGTTTTCTCCTGCCTTTGCCCTGGCACAAGATTAAAGAAATGCAAGTACTGCGTTCCATAAATCAAGCTCATACTTACACCTGTATCTTGTCCTTGTGATTAAATTTTTATGGAGTCATAGAATAATTCACATAGGAAGGAACCTTGGGAGTTTCTAGTCCAGATCTCTGTGTGCTCAGAGCAATGTCAGGAGTGAATTCAGATCTGATTGCTTTAGGCTTTGTCCAGTTAGGTCCGAACCTGCACAAAGCCTGCTCCAAGGTTTAATTATCCCAGCTGATGGCTTTTGGCCATAATATGCAGGCAGAACCTTCCTCGTTACAGTTTTTGAGGCTGTCCCTTTTTGTCTCACTGTGCACCTCTGTAAGAGCCTAGCTTTTCCCTACTGGGATGTTTTCCACCTTGGTAATTCCTTCCCTCCTTGAAGCTTGCCTTTAGACTCAAAGACCTCTCTCTAAAAGACTGAGGCAAAGTTTAGTTTCTCTTGTCTTTCTTCACTTTCATGAGCTGTGTATGGATGAGCTCAGCCATGAGTTCCCTGAGAAACCAAGGCCTCCTGATATTTCTGCTGATTTTCCTGGGCATGGAGTGTTGTGCTTGCATGAAATTGCCCTAGCAGGGCTTCCAGCTCTCTTGGGATTCCTTTCTTTTCAGAGTTCCTTACACAGGATCTCACCCACCTGAAAAAATCCCTTCCTAAGCTGAAGTCCGCCCTCAAAAATTCCAGGGTCTGTACTTGGCTTCTTGCTGAGATTTTTTTTTCAGAGAATCTGAGGATATCACAATAAAAACAAGTATGGTGAAAATATTTTTAATAGCTGAATAATTATATTTATCATTATGTGTTTTTTACCTATAACTAGACTTCTAGAGTGCTATAACTCAACAAATAATATATGGGTACCTCTTAATTAGCATACTCTTCTAACTAGAGAAATTTCTAACTACACCAAATTCAGAGAGGTGTAGGTGCTTTTTGTTAATTAATTACTGAGTAATCATTTAAGAATTTGTCACTGGGATCTAGAAAGAATGGGTAATGAGACTGTTTGTTACAAAGTCAAATGAATCTAGAGAGGAAGTATACAAAAAAGAGTCTTAGAATTACACCTAACTGATCACTTTGCTGGCTGTACCAAGTAAAAAGCTGATAAAGAAAAAGGCCTTTATCAGTTCACTCACAGAATTTCACTTCCAAAGTGCTGTGCTTTAAGGTAAATAACACACATGCTGTCCATGACTAGTGACTGCAGCAGGAATTCTTGTTTATTGCCCTCAAATAAAGCATTTAGGGGGCAAAATCTGTAATGCCACAATCTTAGAGACAATTTATGGCTTTTAAACAACAGATTTTTTGCTATGGAAATGTTTGTGGCAGATACAAGAGCTGAAATTTTGTAACAGTGAAACTTTCAGTGTCAAAGTTAACACTGGCTCCTCTCAAAATGGGGCAAAGGAAATCTTGTCCAAGTCAATGGAAGGTCAATACAGACCAAAATAATGTATTTTGATGGGCATACTGTTCTTTTAAATTAATTATATCTCTATGCTATTTGTTTTGTTGAGATAGATTTTGGCTTGAAATATTTTGGTATTTATGATATTTTTGAGTTTAGAATATTTTTGTATTTAAACCAGGAAGATGGTTGGAAGAATGGTGGTCATATGGAAAAAAAAAAGTTTATTTTCTTTCACTCAGTTTTTGCATCCTTTCTGTTTTACTAAATTCAGTGGAAGAAGAGATTTTTAAAGCTCATGGAATCCTGTCTGACATGTAACTGGAGACCATATATGACAAACCACAGTGCTGAGCAGCCATTGTTTATTGTGTAAATTGAATAATTAATTCCAATTTATTGTGTTTAATTCTTGAATTTACTGAATAATCCACACATGATGTAATAATCAGCTAAGTAATACACAGTAAACCAGATTGTTTTCTTCTCTGCTCTTTGTTTTGCCAACATAGGTGATATAGAGAGGAACCCATCACTTGGTGCTTGTATATATTTGCCTTGGGGTTGTAATTGTAGTCTGAAGAATACTAAATACTAAAAGACTAAATACACAATATACAGAAGATACAAATAGCTAGGGCATATGCAAAAGCCTTATTCAAAACACACTGAGTTGTTCTAAATGTTTTTATTTGATATTTTAAACCGTGTTTATATCTGTTATTATAGAGCGTGTGGTGGCACAAGAGCAATTTTCCACAACATATAAAATATTTAAGTATTTATTCTTTGTCTCAGTACAAGAACACATTTGCTCATATGAAAAGAAAAATAAATCACATTTCTTCACCATGGCTTAAATATATTTTTGATAGATATACATGAGATTTCATGTGTTCACTTTGTGAACACGAGAATATTCTCTGAGTATAAAAAGGAAACCTCTTCAAAACTTTTAAAACTAGGAAATTCAGTAAGGGCTTTGGTTTATTTCTCATTATTTGACATAAATAAAAATACTTCTATGTAACAACAAAATAAAAAGGAAAAAAGAAAAGGAAAGAGGGATTCTTGCATGCCACCAAGGACTGGAAGTGTAAGCAACGTACACAAATAACTTTCAAAAGCCCAGGCTGCTTTCACTCAGTATTTACCATGTTTAATGTCCCTGAAGGCTGCCATAATTAGTTTTCTCCCTTACAAGTAATTATGAGCACCTGTAATTTAAAAAAAAAAAAAAAAAAAAAAAAAGGAAAATATTTGTATCTGAGATACGATCCCTTGGGTATTTTTCTTTTAGATCCTTCCTCATTTGCTCTTAGAAGTTCTTTTCCACTAACTTCTACTCTTGGGATACTTAAAATGGGATGAATTGTTCCTCTTCAATTACTTTTAAAACCAGGTGAAGCCTGAAAAAAAACCACTTTCTCAAAATAGCAGCATATCACTCTTGAGGGAATTATGCAGTGCCACACACCAGGAGATCTTTTGGAGATTGAAAACCCCCAGCATTATGTTCCTCTCCCCTTCCTTCTGCTTGGAGGTGTCACAGGTCAAACCCTACAGAAATTAATCTTCCATACCTGAATGTTGGCATTAGCTTTAAGCCTGAAGATTTCCTCAGAAAGAATTATTTAAGAGTAATTTTGCTTAATGCGAGGAACTGACAGGATAAGCCATGAAGTCTACAAAGAATTGCCCATTAATTTGGCAAACCTAAACCGCTGACTATCTGGGAAAAGAATTTGATTCAGTTTTTATTCTAATACCATATTGATCTGAGAATGTTCTTGTCATTTTTTTGGGGGCAGCCGACCACTGATTAAATTTTGTGTGTTTTCCTTTCCATAAGACATTTTGCAATTTCTCTGTGCATTGCATCACTAGTACAAGCTGAGGGAACTTCTTCTTCATATAAGCAAATTCTCAGTGATGGGTGAAAACCACTCAACATGATTTGGTTTCAAAAAGCACTTAGGTGTAAATACAGTTTGTATCCCTCCATATACACACGGATAGAGATGTGTAGCCTAAGATTTTAAACCTTTGGGTAAATTATAAAGCACAGAACTGTAAAGACTTCCCAGGTTCTCGATGAAACGTCCATTATGGGAATTTTCTCAGTCTGTGCTGATAAGGAAGCCCTTTCTGCTTTTTTGTCCTCCTTTTGTAGAAAGAAGTGCCAGTTGTACAAGTTTAAAGGTGACATACTGAGGCTGACTGGGAGACCAGGAGCTCCTGTTGTACAGCTCAGCAAAAGCCTAACTGGCTCTAATTTTCATCCCTCTTCTAATCCTCCTTAAAGACAATGAAGAGAATATGTTCTTGGAGGGCAAAAACATCCACTGTCTTTCAGCTGTATCAGTTTCAGAATTTCTCTGCCTTTCTAACACATTAATATCAAACTAAGAAAAGGTTAATTAATACAGAACCCAGAAGTACAGTGTGCTCCAGAACACCCTTCTTCTATCCTGTCATACAAATACTTTACAAGAATGGTGTAAAGCTATTTATGTGAGCCCTATGCTTAGCTCAGAAATTACCTATAGAAGGTCTTTTCAAGGAGCAGTGACCATTCCCTTTAAGACTCCTGAATGTTTTTTTTGGTTTTTTGGGGGGGCATCAGCTCCACTTGGTTACATTCGACCTTTTGAAAGGACTGCATTCAAACAAAGGGGACCTAATCCAGGTTTCTCAACAAGACTAAAAATGAAAGCAATCACTGGCTTTTCAAAACTTGCAATGGTCCTGGCTGGATGTGCTCACCTTGTAATTGTATTTTCCTCAAGAGCCTTTCTCCCAAATAAGAGGCTGGGATGCTATTGTAATGTCAAATCTGACTCACTGTTACAGTTGCTATTAAAAGTTAGCAGCTGTAATTAGGGAAGAATTTTGAAGCTGCACTGTTGTATTGTCAGTTGTAACAGCTTTTAATTATCTTATATTTTTCTTTAAAGTGATCAGCTTTGCTGAAGTTGAATGTGCTTTTATCATTTTTGCTCTGGAAATGAGCTGACACATTTAATATAATTTAGATAGAAATACTGTTGCTGCAGAAAACAATTGGAATCTATGAACTTTTTAGAGGATTTTGAGCACAGGAGACAGCCATAGTGCTTAGAGGGATTTTGCCATCATCCAATTAAAATAGTCCTCCAGTCCTTCTAATACCATTCTATCTGGTCTTAAAATGCGTAAGACTAATTACATTAGCCCACAGAGGCTTGCATGGCTAATACTATTGGCCATTTCCCCAAATAGAAGAATTATAAATGATTAAACACTTTGCAAATAATGGCAGTTTTGCTGCAGGACTCGATGGGATCCACAGATACTCTGTCATCTCCCCCCTGGCTCGCAGCAGCCTGTGCTGCTTGGTCTCGGAGCAGATGCCAGTGCTGGAGCTCCAGCAGCCAATTCCATTGTCCCCACCAGCTTACTACAGTCCAGGAGGAAACCAAACCCTTTTGTTTCTATTTCTACTCTGGACTTATGCTGAGGATAGAGAGAATAAAGACAGAGCCTTATAGATTAGTCTGGTAATAGGACATGCCTTGTTATGCACGACATCGCTGCCTTTAAATCCTTCCAGTTGTATTGGGGAAAAAATTTAGCTTTCCAGGGAAGGATCCTGAATCCTAAGGACGTAGAAGAATGCAGCTGCTGTAGGAACCACGGAAGAGTCTGGGTGAGCAGACTGTCCTGTGGCACTGTGCAGCAGCCTAGAAGGCGAGATACAGCTAAAGAAATGCTGCTCTGTATTGTCATTTTTGGCAGGCAGCGTCCTTGTCAATATGCATGAGCACTCAGCAGAGTGAGAGAACCTGTCACCCAGGGGATGTTACACACTGATGACAACAACCAGGCACAGGTCCTCTAACATGTTCTTAGATTAAGTTCATTTACAGTTGTCACTCCAAGAGAAGGAAAACTGCTAGGCAGGAAAGGACAAGCAGCATTGGTGGTGCAGCCACTCTTCCATCATTTCCACTTTTTTGCATCCTGCTTCATAATTGATTCTTCAAGACTGGGAAAAGTGAAAATTCTGTCTGCTTCAGCAGCTCCAACAAACCTGAAAATTAATCCTTGTAATCCTTATATTATGATGTCCCCATGAGAAACCAATTTAGCCCATGACCATAGTGGGAAGGCTCTCTCACTCCAGCGTGTTGGTATTGGAATGGATTGTTTTGATGAATACTGATTTACTATATAATGTTCATGTCCAACTAAAAATCCACCATGGAGAGATTCCCAGTCATGTCATGATCTTGTTCATGTACTCTCTTTTAAATTATCCCAGACATTCTTGACTCTGTCACACAGTCACCAGATTCTTTGGGGTAGGGATTAAGTATTTGCTCAATTTTTTTTTTTTTTTAAACCTGCTATTAATGTTTAAGGAGGTGTGGTGCCTTTCAGATCACAAAAGAAAAAGTTATCAAAGGGGTGTGGATGGGTGTCCTTTGTCCTTCTAATACCTGACTTGCAGATATCAAGAGATGGGTAATAAAGCTATAATTTCAGAAAGGATAAACCTCCTCTCTGTGAAACTCCAAAAATCTCACAAAATGCCACAGGGCAATTTTACTGTTGTGAATCTACATATCAGAATTGAGATTTGGCATGTGGGAGCATTAATTTACCACAGAGGAGAAGATTATTTTCTTTGAAACACATTCAGAATTTAATTCCTGTTCTAGGCAGATGCAACACCTTGGCCTGGATTTTTGTTTGGGTGTTTGTTTTGTAAATATAAATGCCCATCAGAATAAATCTCATCAGTAGGAAATGAAGTGCAATGTAAATGGTGTTGGAGGGTTTTGGGCAGTTTTGTGGTCACATTTGCCTACAGAGTTCAGTATCTTGTGGAAAGGTAATCTCTATTACCTTGAGCAGTTTTGTAAATAGTAGGCATGTTCTACTAAATTTTGCTTTAATGCTCAAAAGAAGTTTATTCCACTGAATGCTTTTCCTTATTCCTTTTCCATATAAGCACTGCATGTATACTTACAGATCTGTAGACACATAAATCCTAAATAAGTTTATAAATTGAACCAGGAGATTCAGAGTATTGTGCTTTCCTGCGTAAAGAGGTTTAAAAAAAAATAACTTTGGCTTTCAGAGCAGTGGATGAGATATGCAGAATTGGATACACATTCCCCAGTGCTGGAGGAGCCCAAATTCCACTGAATTTCAGGGATACCAAACCACTGATTCTGACTAAACTATTTGTGATCTGACTTACTTTCATGGTCACATGTCAAATGAGGATATTTGAAAATTATTCTGCAGAATCTGAATAAGAAAATATTTCCAGTATCTTCTTATACCTTTGAACACAGCCTTTCCATGGGCTTAAAACCTCACTATTCTGAGGAAAGCACTGAGGGTAATTGAAGTTTGAGTAAAGAAGCAGTCTTTTTTACTTTGAGGGACTATTGCCTGCTTCTTGAGATTATTGAATTTTCATTCCAGTATAGAGAGAAGCAGTATATCGCCAAGATGAAACAGAAAGCTTAATAGGCACTATATCTCTTGATGTTTATAGAAACTTAGGCAACAATCTTAAAAGACACTGAATTGGATTCTAAAATACTGACCCAAATGAATTAGGAGGAAATAGCTCTTGCAACAGTACTGCCACATGTGCCATTCATGCTATTAAAATACGACATTATTATTAATTTTCTTTTACTAATTTCAAAATTACATGTGTTGGAGAATAATCACAGGATAAGCTGGGTGAGAAGGGACCCACAAGGATTATTGAGTCCAGCTCCTGACCCTGCACATCCAACAATTCCAACCTGTGCATCCCTGGGAGAGGTATCCAAACACTCCTGGAGCTCTGGCAGCCTCAAGTCTGGGAATGCCCCATCATCCTTTAGAGGAAGAACCTTTTCATAAAAAAGGACTGGCATTTTTTTTTTTCAGCAAGAGGCTGCAATAACAGAAATAAGTAGCTAGAATACCTACAAAATGAATTCTCAGAGAAAATAAATGATTTTCTTAACATGACGAAGACGTGTATCTATTCCACATTTAAAATTGTTAAAGGAAGCTGTCGGAATTCTGCCTGGGGGAAACTTTTCTATTACTTTTGCAGAGGTTTAACTTGGCAGCACGATTTTGCTGTCCAGGTGAGTTAGGTGGTGTTACTCCTTGTGAACACTTCAGGTCGTTGCAGAGTACTTGTTACTGTCAGGCACTAGGTGGCCTGCTTGCTAAAACATCGTCATGAAGCCTTCTGCTGACAATTTGCAAAAGCACTGCGTGAAAAAAAATGAATAAATGAAAGTGCATCTTTAATTTCTAATAGAGGCTGAGGGATTTAAACTCTGCTGTTTAAACTCTGAGAGATTTAAACTCTTCCAAACATGTGGAAGTCTGCAGGTACTGTAACCTACCTGAAACCAACTCAGCACACAATTACTTTATTCTTGTCTTGCAGACAACATTTAGACAAAAGATCAAAGTTTACCACTAAACATGGGATACTGACCTGTATGGTCTCTAAATCATAAGCTCCTCTGAAGGAAGGTAAAAGCTGATAAATGCAATATAGTATAGCATTTGGTTTAGCACCCTGATGGTTTGGTGTGTTATGAAACGAAACACAAAAAGGGTCAGTATTTATAGTTTCTAAAGGGCAAATATAACACTGGTGTTCCAGGAGTTAATTATACTCAATCTGATCTACAGAAAACCAGAATTAAGGGCAGTAAGAAAGGCAAGACCTTGCTGGCTTTTTCTTGTTGGTTTGGTTTGGTTTAGAGTGACAGAAGGCTGGACAAGAGCGGTGATCTCTCAGTGTTGCCACCTAAGTCCTGTGCTGGTACAAACCATGTTAAACTGTGTTTTTTGGCAATTCTGAGGTTTTCATTTTTTCTGTGACTCTTTTTAGTGTCAGTAGCTGTGTGGTGATCACTCAGTTTGAGCTTTAGATATTAAACTTAAAAAAAAAGTACCTGCTTTATTTATTTTAAATGTAATGAAATAATTTCCATGACAAGCTTTCATTGAAATAGTTTTGCTGTTGGGTTGAATGGCTAAAGTGATTAACCACTTTAACCAATGATTTCAATATGATTATTGAGCTTCTTTATTTCAGGTCAAATGCAAGACAAATGAGATGGCTGAGATGGGAAGGACCATTTTATCTAACACTGGTAGAATTCTAGAATATTAGTGGTCAAGAAGGGTGCAAATTTTTGCTGTTCTGCAGAGACCACGTCAGAAGGATGTGTTTGAACCTAGGGATGAACATAATCTCCATTCCACACAGCACTATTGTGGCCATCAGCTTGGAAATTTATCTTGCACACATTTTTCAACTGAATTCCCCTAATGTCTCTGTTCTAAACCAGATAAATGAGCAAACAAGAGAAAGCCCCATTGCACTGATTTCTAATTGTACAGGAAAGGGCATTGTGTGGCTTGTGTAATTACATGTTTTGTTTTCTCCTGAAATCATACTAATTTAAACAATGGATTCAGGTAATTGATCGTATTTTTCTAGGACAGGAAAGATATTTCAACCTGATATTTGTGTCCTTTATTCTGAGTAAGAGTAGAACACACCAGCAAATATATGGCAGAATATGGTGTGTTCCAAGAAAAAAGTCTATTTTTTTTCTTTCCTCCAAGAAAACATTGCATCCCAATAGAAGAGGAACTATAAGAACTTGTTGTTTTGTGATTTGATCAAAAAGTGTATTCCTCCTTCTCCAGCCAAGTCTGAGCATGAATCTCTTGAATTGATTTCAAAGAAAGCAGACTTGGCAGGATTCCTCAGGTTACAGAGAACGATTCTCCATTTAAAGCAGCGCAGCATCCATCCACACTGAACTGAGAAATAAAGTGCCTCCTCAAACTCTGCCAAAAAGAGACAAAAAATCTGTGATATGTGGCACACACACACACATTCACACTCACACACAGGCACACACACACACACACAAAAATGTCCTGTCACTAAAGCTTGTAAGAGAAGCAGTGAACAAATTACTGATGCATAGAGGAATATCACTGTGAGATGTCAGACTGCCTATAGGGATTTATCATGCCTGGATATCAGAAAATAGGTGTGATGTACTGCATCACATCAAACACAGCAGAATTTTATTAGGAAAACAGATCTGCAGACTTTAAGATACTCTTTATGTACTGGTATATTTGAAAAAAATCAATATATCTTATAATTTACTGTATACATGGGACCAGCACCATGAAGTTGCAATAGGAATTGTGTCTGCTTTTCAACAGCACAGCACATTAATACCTCCAGTTTCTATACCTGAGTAAAACTTTGTCCTAGGGAATTTTGTTGTGGTGCATTTAATAAATATCTTAGATATTAGATATTCCACACATCTGGAATCCTAACAGGTCTTGGTAACAATACCAAGTTCTCTTTACTACACAAGATGTGAATATCGTAAGTTCTGAGCTTTTATTTTACTGGAAATCATTACGACTTCTGACTGACACATGATCAGATGTTAAAGATTTGAAATGTTATTATTTTCTCTATTCATTTAATCACAAATCAATATTTCTGCTCCTTATACCAGTAATTGATGGAGCAGTTAATCTTGTCACTGTTGTTCTTCCATCTTGTGAGGCAACATATAATTATGTCCTTGTGTCGCTTGTGTTGATCTAGTTTAAGAGATTCAAAACAACCTCTGCATAGAAAGGAAAACATCAATTTTCTTGGCAGGTCTTGGATTTGGAGGCGTAATTAGCTGATGTAAAGAAGCAGTCTACCAGTTGTGTTTGCATGACATTTCTATTACAACCCTAATACAAATGTCTAATTTCTAGAAATAATCAAAATATCTTTGGTCATTTTTAGTTCCTTGAAACACACAAAGTAACAAAATGTGAAGCACGATAAAACTTACAAAGTATACAGTATTTTGTACAACCTCATGTTATTCAAAAATTCTCTGTATTGTAATGTTTTCAGCTAATAGACTGGTTTATGTTTTTGTGATATTTTTTGTAACCTTTTCTGACTTACAGCTAAATCATAAGCTGTTATCAAGTGGAGAAGTCACTCTATTTATAGCAAAATTAGTTTTTTCACTTGGGTCTGTGGAGTAGGAACATGACTTTTACACAAAAGAGAGGAAGAAGGATTGAAACTTGAATCATCATTTCCACTACTTTAAATTTCTACTTTCAAGAACTAATATGTGATTTTTTTAAAGAATGTTCTGTGTAGTGTACCAGTAATGATAAAATACATCAATGCCCCACAATACTGGGTGGGAAAACATGCTGCAACAGGACTTTTAACAGCTTTTCCATGAGCATGGTGACCTTAAGGACTGATATACAGATGCACATGGCTCTCATTATTAATTATACCTTTTGAAGCTGTTTATCCTGTTGCACTATGTCAGAAGAAGGAGAATGGATGGGTGTAGAGGAAGGGAATACAGGTGACCTCACCCCTGATAAGTCACAGCTGTGTTAATTAGCCAGTACAGCCTCACCCCTGATGAGTCACAGCTGTATCCAATAAGGATGACATAAAAGAGGAGGTGAGCTGGTAAGGGGAGGATCATCATGGAGGAGGAACTTTCAGGGGCATGAATGAGAGAATCATGAAGAAGGATCCTGGGGAGAGAGGATCACTGCTGCGAGGTCCGTCTGGGTCTGCAGTCAGAGCCTGTGGTTGGAACCTGTAGCCAGAGTCTAGCTGGGTAAAAGCTGCAGTTGCAGTCTGCCCATTAATCCCTGCAGTCACAGTCTAGCTAGGTGAAAGCCTGCAGTCACAGTCTGCACACTGATCCCTGCAGTCAGAGTTCAGCAGGCAATAACCAGCCCCCTTTTTCAGGAGAAACCTACAGCAGGAGCTTGCTGCAGCCAGAGGCAGTGAATAGTTGGAGTCAGGATGGCTGAGCTGTAAAGAGAAATAAACCAGGACCCTTTTTATCCTGTGATAAACAAGAAGTCTGTGCTTTGGTTTATTTTCACCCTCTAATAAGAAGGCTGCTGCAACAGATGGGAAATAGCATCCCAGATATTCCAAATTTCTCTGTTCTCCATTACAAGCCTGGATCTCTGCACATCTCTTGTGTCTGGAGATCGTTGAGATTAAGCTGGCCCCACCGAGTCAATGGAGATGCAGATTTCCAGCCAGAAATGCTTTGTCCACCTTGCAGAAGTTTAATTGCTGGCAGGATTCAGTCAGGAGACAGGGGAGAAATAAAAAACAAACAAACAAAAAACAAACAACTGAGAACACCCCCCATTTCCCACTACTTCAGTACAGTCTATGAAGGAGCTGCAGTGTTTTTATGAACTTTATGGCTCTGGACAAAATGTTAAAAATCTGGTTTTCTGAGCTTGTTTCCATGACAGGCTTCAAGAGTATGGCCTGACCTTTGTAATGCAATCTAAAATTAAGCATTTAATGCTGACACATAACAGTCTATGCAAATATTTAATAAAGGTCTGTTGTTGAGGTGTGCAGGTAACTTAACTTTTTGCTTAAGTTAAGGAATTTTATTTCCAGAACTATAGTTCCAGCAAACTTTGTAAAACCTGGAGAAGACACCACTAGTTTCAGTGGGCTTTGAATCAACTTAATTGTTGACCAGAACCTCCATTTCTTAAACCATATTTACTCTACAGGTAAAATGAAATTTAAAGAATCAGGCTCTGCACATCAAATTGCTGCCTCACATTTTAAAGTACCCTTAAAATTCTGTTTTATCCAATTTTATGACTCTTCTTACTGAGTACTTTTTTGTACAAGTAGTTTGGCTGGAATTTGGTTGCTGCTTTCGCCTAAATCAAAACAGCTCTGCTCCATCGTCTCCATGGGATGATTTAGTTTTCAATTCCCTTTCCAGAATCACATCAGTGTGGAATTCTCTGTGGCACAGAATTTGCTTTGAGAAGCAATCCATGTGTTTTCAGTCTCTGCAGCAGTTTGAGAATCTGTCAGGATGGGAGGTGTTTCACCAGAACAGCAGAAAGATTCTGGTATCATTTTCATTTTTAAGATAACAGGAAAAATCTTTACATTTTTGTGAATGTAAACTATAAAATTAAAGAAGTATTTTTGTTATTTAAAGAAGTATTCATTGCTATTTTGATATCAGGCTACCAGCTGAGGAGCTGCCACTGCTAGGCAGCAATTCCCATCACAAGGCTTCCATGGCTAAAGATGATGATTTGTCTTTGTGTTCATGGAAAAGAAAATAAATATTTTTCCTAGGAACTTCCTGAGGGTCATGGAGGGAGTGAGAATCTCCTGACCATGACAGGGTAGAACCACCACAAGGAAGAACTACTCTGCCCAGGGAAGGAAGAGGAGAGGAATTTTGCTCATCATCTGCTTTTGGTTTGTATTCAGATATAACCCAAAACTCTGATACAAACCCCAAATTCTGATATTGTTCTGTCCTTGGAAAAGCCTTCCTCTCCAGTCACCTTCTCTTAGGAGTTTTCTATTGCACACTGCCATGTTTTATTCATGTGGTGTGTTTAGATAGGGCCAGTTGGCTAAAAAATGTGTTGATTGCTTCCCTGCTCAGGGGCCCATCCATAAATGATGAGAAAATTCCTTCCAAGATGTGCAATTAGTTCTCAAGTTCATGGCTGAGTTGAGTTTCAGAGTTGAGTTTATGATTTATAAAGATATATTCTCAAGTATGGTATCCCTATGTTGCCTGTGACAACTTTGGGCAGACGTGGTGATTGGGCTGTTAATAGGTGAGATAGGTGTAAGGTATAGAATATGCAATTTATGGTGTATTTGATATTTTAAACTCTTGGCTAATACCTTATAGTTTGATGCTAATTTGCATTCAAGGTGTCTTTAAGAAGAACAAAAAAATACCATATGAAAATGAGCAGCTCTGCTGCTACTGGATAAAAAAAAAAAAAAAAAGCTGATTTTTTTTTAATATGTTCTGCTAAGGCAAAGAGAAACTGATGAAAATAGCAAAGTTTAGACATCCTTTTGGAGTCCAATATATGTCTTCTGGCACCCAGAAGAACTTTTTTCTCCTTCAGGAACTGGGTGAGACTAGTGGAAAATTCCAGATATCCTGAGTTTAACAGGAATTACAGAATATAATTAGATTTTTTTTCCCTTGCAAGTCATGACTTTTTAAAAAAGAAAAATAGCAATTTTGATATATTTCATTTTCGCGTTTCTTTTTAGAAATTTTGGGAGCAACACTCTGCTCTCACAAATGGTTAAATGAGATGTGAATTACTGTGGTTTCCTCATCTGTGTGTGTGGAACTCAAGGGGGTTGGAAGAAGGTGACTGATTCCTACTCCTCTGGAATTCATGGAATGTATATGCCTGGGCTCTTGGCAGAATTGTGTTTGGAATAAGTAGGGCAATCAAACACAATATTACCAATATAACAGCATCTCTGCCCTGATTCACAGCTACTGGAAGTGCTCAGTAGACACTCTGAAATGTGGATTTTACCTGTGAGAAATGAAAATTATTAACTGGCAGCGAGGCAATAAAGCAAAATGCATTATGTATGAAACAGGTGATCTTGACAGTTGCCATTCCAAAGGATTTGACACAAACGACTGAAATCAGATTGACTTCCATTTTTGAACAAATAAAAATGTGATTTACGTTGGAGTGCATCCAACAGCCACATATGTGGTTCCACATAGTTTCTTATTGTGGTCCCATATTCTCTTGCCAGTGGTTCATAGATGATTTTCCTTTTGTTTGTTTTAGCAGAGATTTAATTTTCAGATTTGAGGCATGAACAGATTTTCAAGTACTGAAACCAGAGCAATTTCCATCTGATTGGTAAAATGTATTCATGTAGTACAAACACACAAATAAAGCGCAAAGAAAATGACATTATGAATCATACCATTAACAACCTGATTTTTTGTAATGTTTTTAGAAGTCAGTAATTGAATTATAGTGAATATATATTAGAATTTGGAGAGCAATGTTGTGTTCACTTTGGAGTTGTAATGGTCTGCAGCTTTACAGTAGAGGGTTTGGTGTTGGGTTTGGTTTGATCTTTTTGGGTATTTTTTTTTCCTATTTTTTCAATCATCCCACTATCTCTTTCTAAGAAAATGAAAATAACCATCAGAGAGACCTTCAGACTTTTTTTCCCCCCAAGATTTCTGTTCTCAACCTTTAGCTTTTATGCAGCTCCAATTCAAAAATGTTCCACTGCTAAAAGCAGGACCATTTCCTAGTGTCACTGGTATATAAATAAATTTGACACTGCATATTCTCACAGGTCTCTGAAATGAGTTACAGGATATTTTTAAAGTATTTCCTGGGTGGCTGCTAGATGCATTTTCCCAAATGTGGACTGTACTTACTCTTCTAGTAAAAAAGGGACTTCAGCTTTAAAGGGATTAATTTGCAACAATTAAAATAAATTACTACTTATGCCATATATCAATGTGATTGAGTTTAATTTGTTCAGCATGCTCATTACCTGTTGTGTATTTATAATTCTGTTCACTGTTTCCAGCATTTTGATACAAGTTTTAATCAACACTTCTCATTAGCTGCAGATTACTATAAGAAGTAGAGAATTCTATCTAAGAATTTATCAGTTGCTTGTTTTCCATGCCTTGGCTGCTTCATCATGTGGCTTGAAGAACCTGTGCTTTGGTCATTAACTTTTTATTTCCTCAAGTGAAGAGCATTTCTTACCCCCCTGTGATGGACTAGTTATAAAAAGGACTAAAAATACTCTATTTTTTTTTAAACAGTGAAGACCCTGAATCAGGAGAGCACAAAACTGTAAGAAAGCTGTGCCTCTCACTTAATTCTTTTGTTGACTTAAATGGATGTGGGGTGATGTTTTCTCCTGGTGATAAGAATTTCCAGTTTCATTTTGTTCATCACTGAAGAAAAATCAAATTAAAGAAACCTCATTGAAGTCAGTACCATCAAGCTCATAAAAAATAGATCAAAGAATGAACCAGTCCCTTAGTGGATTTAGAGTAAAATCATATGAGGGAATGAATTTGAAAGCCCTGATAATATAACAAATTGTCTGTTTCTCTTTGAGGTAGGTCTTTTTCTTTGGATATGATAATGAAATATCTTGTGTAGGGAGTGGATCCTGTGGATAAATATTGATGGCTGCAAATAATTAATGTTTGAAACTCTGTGGAGCATGACAGAGAGTTCAGGTGGGTTGGTGGCATTTGAGCCTTAAAAAAACATGAGGGGGATTTCTGTCAGGCAACAGCTTTGTGGTGTTCCTTATTGTCATCAAAACCTGCAAAATACCTGTAAATTCTGCACCTTTTTAAAAATCAGTCCCACCAAACCCAGCCAGCCCCTTAGATGACATCTGGGCTGTGTGGTGGCAAAGGAGAGACCTCGCTGTGTGCAGCCAGGCCAGTGGCTTATGGCAAACAACAACAACAAAAACCAACAACCCCAATGCAACAACCGAAACCCCAAATGCTAAAAACTTACAGCATCAAAAATTCCCGCTTTGGGATAAAGCTGAAATCCGTATCAGCGTGGTCCAAGAATTCAAAACCTGTCCAGAGCTGCCTAATTGTCAGTGGGCACTTTGGAGGGAGCCCCAGTGAGGTGGAAGAATTGCAAATAGCTCGCTCGTCAGTGAAACAACGTGATAATCACGGAATTGACTGACAGATGGGAGATGTGTCGTGGGGATCTTTTGCTCTGAGAAACAGCATTTTAATACAGGGATTTAAATACTCCTGTTTAAGGAGCCCACAGTGGATCAGCAGCAAATGAAAAGGATATGATATTGAAAAAGTGTGGTGTGTGCTAGCTAAATTTGTCCAAGTAATTAAAATAGGTTCGGGAATATAAAGATAAGAATGGGAGTGATATTTTCAGGATTTTGTCTCTACTATGATTTTAATATTTGGATATTGATGTAGCTTTGGACTTCAATAATCCTAATTTTTAAAAATATGATACCTTTGTCTTTGAACTTGATATGGAAGTTACAAAGTACCACCACAGCTTGTTTGTTCTACTCTTAATTAAAATCTGAATCCAAGTATCAAGGAATGTTTGGTTTTTATTTTTTTAATCTGAAATGGACACCTGGACTCTTCTACCCCCTTTACTACTTTTCTGAGATCCTCTTAAGGAAGAAATAACAATTTCTGTAATAAGGTAAAGGAATTCTCGCTCAGGTGGGACCAGATGGAGCCTTGTGTATAAAGAACAGATTTAGATTTTCTACCTTCACATCCTGCTCCATTAGTTGGTTACAGTTTTTATGTTCTCTCTACTTTTCAAGGTATGATTTGACAGCTGCTAAAAGAAGATGATAATGAACAGTGCTAATATTTAAATGACACCATTAATATTTGGTGTTGGAGAAAAAAGCAGGTATATTTGAGTGCATAGACAGCCAGATAAAAAAAAAAAAGCAAGTTTAAACTTCTTTTTCCCCTCCTCCTTTCCATCTTGTCCATCTGGGCCATTTGCCTTCCTAGTTGGGAAGTCAACAGCACAGACAGCAATGCATTCTCTTGAAAGCTGGGAAAATGGCTTGGCAAGCTTCATGTAACCTTCTGTTAAACAATTTGATTTGTTCTTAATTTTTTAATTTTTTTTTATTATTATTTTTTAACCGCCTTAGACGTGCGAGCGAGTGCTGGAACCCTTGAAAGGTCCCTGAGACTTGGGCTGCTCTATTCAGCCTTCTGTACTTTTGTGTTTCCTCAGCGTTCCAGGCTGGAAGGCTCAGATTTCATAAATGCCTTTGCTTGCTAGAAGGTGCCTCTTGCTCCTTGTTCTTTGCATTTGCTGTTGCCATAGTATCCCTATCAGTGCTATGGCACAAATGACAGGCAACGTACAGCTATGACTTTATAAATAGGATTCTGGAAGAACAACACTTTCCTCAAAACAGAAGAAATTCTACTCTTTATCCAAGCAACAAAATTGTGTCACGTGGGGATTTTTTTTTTTTTCCTCCTTAAATTCCTACAGCTCTGGAATAGAGCTTCAAGACTGTTACTAGAGTTATTTTGAAAGAAAAGAAACAATTTTTTTAAAAAAATAGTGTATTGTGCAGAAGTTCAAGCATTGTAAACCACTGTTGGTTGTTTTTTTCCCGCTAAACTAACACTGTCTATTACATGTCTATACCCTTTAGTCACTCAGGAAAATCTGTGACAGCAAAAGACACCGCAAAAAGTCATGTCAGCGTTTATCTAACGTGGTTTATAACGTGCTCTGCTGTTCCTTTGTGCTTTAAAGCGTTTTCTTTACTATGACACAAAAAAGAATTTCAATACAGCGGTTCAAACTTGGTTTAAAGTAAGCAAAAATATGCATAATAATGTAATGTCAAGTTCCACCCTGCAGTTTTCCTTACAAAACTCTTTTGAGTCCTGCTGTTGTTATTTTTATAATCCCTGGAAGCTCCACTGCAGATGAAACTGGGGTTAAAGGCTTATAATTTAGTTTGAATATAAAGTATCTCCTGGTATGATCTCAACTTTCAGAACTGATTCAGGGATATTGTTGATGAACTCTTTAGATTGCTGCATTTATTATTCATCTTCATATTGCTTTGTAAAAAGAAAAGTATTTATTTGGAAGGTTTATATACCTGTTTATACAACATTTTTATATCATTATCATTTATGAGCAATACCTGCATTGGTATTGCCATAGAAGAATTTGGGATAAGGGCTAGAATTTGGGTTTATATTTGTGGTAGGTGTTGGTTTGTTTGTTTTTTTTTTTATTTCCTTCCCTCAGAAATGTAAATTTAAGATATTATTCTATAAACATCAGGATTTGAAGCATTTTCTACCCTGTTATTTTTCATTTTAATTTGTAATAGAGAGGAAAAAGTGGCAAAATATTTCCTTTTAGTATACACAAAACATGAAACCATTCTGATTTTTCTTTTTTTTTTTTTGAGGGGGGAGGGGGCAGCATCTAAATGTCAACTTTTCACTATAATCCATGCATTTTTATTTGTGTTTTCCATAGGAAACAATGTAAATTTATTTATTTCAGTAACAATGGATACAAAGGCTTCCTTTCCTGAAATGAAGGGCTCTCTGCAGGTTGAATGTAGGTGGGCAATTACTTTAGTGGGGTGACAACTTCTGGAGCTGCATTTAAGGAGACATAAGCAATTAATAAATAAAACTATACACTTGTACACTATCACCAAGTTATTCATTTGGCTCACAGGGTGTTACCATAATGATAACCAGGAGCTGCTGGTGACGTCCTTATTTGCATATTTAGAATGTGATGTTATAATGGTTTATAAAAGGCTGTTGTTCCTGCACTGTGGCTTCACTCTGGACACCTGGCTGGTACTGCTTGGGGTGTTGTGAATCCCTGAAGTCCAGTGGTAAATCAGGGAATTCCTGAAATGCCATTCCCTTCTGTTCCATGTCAGCATTCCCTCCAGGTTCATTGAATTGAATTACTCAGGGGGCAAAGCCTTTTTCCATAAGTGGGGACTTGCAGCACTGGGTTTTTATTTCATGTATAATCATGGAAATTGTATAATTGTCTCCTTTTGTATAACCATGAGGCCAGAAAATGCTGTCCAGTTAGATGGTGCTGATGTGGGGATCCACCTTGCAGACTGAGTTGGAACGTTCTTTATCTGTCACTTGCTTCCAACACAAAGCATCTCGCAGTGTTTAAACGGAATAGCAATATTAATTCTTCCTAATCTGTTTCACTGTAAAATCAAAGGGTTTAGACTAAATTACCCTGCAAGTGGCACTGCTGAAAGGCAGTAACTAACAGGTGAAGGCAATTACTGGCATCAGTAATTTCTTCAACCACTGCAACTTGATCTGCAGAAGTAAATCAATCTATGCTATGACAGGGGGAAAAAATGAGAAGAGACAGGAAGAAAAATTGCACTTTTACCTGCACAGTGAAAATAATGTAGATGTGTTAGCACAGGTATATTTGAAACAGGTGCTAACCTGATGGGAGCTAAGATATCATTTATGAGAAAAATCAGTTTACATGGAACCCTTGAACATTTACCACAGAGAAATGCTGTCCTAGCAGATCCTAAATTCTGGAATGGCAGAATTATGTAAAGATTAGGCAAATATTCTATACATGGAGTTCAAGAGAGTGATTTATCTCTTAAAAATTCTTGGCTGAAGGCTGTATGCAGCTACACAGATATCTGTGTGTACCTGTAAGTCTTCCTATTCCACTTCCATCTTTCTTGAGGTTGTTAACAACCTCAAGGAGGAACTATATTGTCATTCAGAAACCAGCTTGAGAAGTACAGATTTTTCCTCTGTGCAGAACAAGTTTCTATCTCCCTTTAAAGGTATTGATGTTCCAGGGTACTACAAACAGGCATCACCAAATACAAAGTTTTATTAAATTTCTTACAGTTCACTAGGCAGATTTCCACACATTGTTGGCTAAAGTTCACCAGACTCCATTTAGATAATAACATTTTCTTGCCAGTTTAAGTTCCTGACTTAAAAATGTCCAGATTTCTTTGTTGTTGTTAACATTGTATAATTTTGTCAGTGCAAAACCTGGGGGGAGAATTAAGACAAGTGTTCTTCTAGTCCCATATTTACACAAGAGGTATAAAAAGATCTGGTCTTCAGCAGATGGTTGCTTGCAAACTTCTTGCTTACTTTTTTCTTTGGAAAAAAAAAATGAGGACAATGTGGCAGAGAGATCAAAGGAAGAGATTTTCCTAAGGAGTAAAGGAATATCTCACACTGGAAATAGGGAAATTCCTGTACTAATTTCTTCATTCAATATGATCTAGCCTTAAAATGCTTACCTCAGTATTTAGTTGAGAGTTCAAAGTAAGAAGTTGTGTAAGGAATTTTATACATATGATGGAAGGATCAAATGTGACTTTACTAATGAGGTTTTCAAACTGTTCATGTTGTTGTTGTTGTAGGAAAGGTTCTCCTTTAGTGCCTCTTTAGGAACACAATATTCTCTGGCTTCTAAAGGATTTTCCTTTCCCCTTTTCCAGCTACTCCTGGTGTTCTACAAGGATACTCATTAGTCATTCTGGAGATGGACT
Source organism: Phylloscopus trochilus trochilus (assembly GCA_016584745.2). Taxonomy (NCBI): domain Eukaryota; kingdom Metazoa; phylum Chordata; class Aves; order Passeriformes; family Phylloscopidae; genus Phylloscopus; species Phylloscopus trochilus. The sequence goes on from WQNJ02000015.1 coordinate 28,338,083, forward strand.
TGCTGTCTGGAACCTACCTCTTGGCAGTCTTGTTGGCCTGCATCGTGTTCCAATCTGGCGCGCAGGAGAAGAACTACACCGTGCGGGAAGAACTGCCTGAAAATGTCCTCATTGGCAACCTGCTCAAGGATCTCAACCTAACGCTGGACCCGGACGTGCCCCTGTCCTCCCCGCTGCAGTTCAAGCTGGTCTACAAGACTGGGGATGTGCCCCTGGTGAGGGTGGAGGAGAACACCGGGGAGATCTTCACGGCCGCCAACCGCATCGACCGCGAGAAGCTGTGCGCCGGCATCTTCAGCGAGAACCGCTGCTTCTACGAGGTGGAGGTGGCTGTTCTGCCCGACGAGGTCTTCAGGCTGGTCAAGATCAGGTTCCTCATCGAGGACATAAATGACAACGCCCCCCTTTTCCCCTCGACAGTTATCAACATCTCTATCCCCGAGAACACAGCCATTAATTCCCGCTACTCGGTCCCGTCTGCCATCGACCCGGACATCGGGGTGAACGGTATCCAGCACTATGAGCTCCTCAAGGTGAGTTTCTTTCCTTCCTCCTCTGTTGCCGTCTGTGTTGCTGTCGTCCCACGAGTGTTGCCAGTCCTCACCAACCCTTCAAAAACTCAAAGCTGTGAACTGCAGTTGTGGTACAGCTCAGGTCCGTGTCAGAATGTGAATCTGCAGCCCTGAGTGCATTCTGGTGCATCTTGTCCTCACTCTGTGGGAAGCTGTTTATCTACAAGCATAACTGTGTAACAGTGTGATGAGACATTCACCTCTCCATGAGCTCTGCACCAACAGTCTTCTTGGACCATTAAAAATGTGTCCTTATTGCCACCAGCACGGCAGTGCCAAGTGCAGAAGTATTTTGTACTGTCCCATTTTTATGGAGGCTTTTTGGTTTTTTTTAATGCCTCTCTTGCACGACTGTTGGACTTGAGGAGTAGAACTTGGCCCAGAGGTTGATGTGATTCTCATCTCTGTATTGATGAGATATTCCAGAGGGAAAGAGCAGCTTGTCAAAAGAGCTTTTTAATGTCTGGGCAGCAGCAGCTCCAAGAGGTGGACAAATGCAAGGAGAGCAGTGACCTTGTAAGAGCAGATATTTCATATTATTGTTTCTTTTACACTTTCTAGCAAGTAACAGGGGAACTGGGATTAGGGAACAGAAGAATAATATAACATGTGATGTTTATATAAACAAGAGGGTGTGATTGCTAAATAAAGGATCACTTTTGTTTGAGTTTACTGAAACAAACTTGAGAACAGGAAAGAAACCTACCCTGAAATTGTTGGGGGGAAGCTGAAATAGCCCTCACTTTTTTTTTGATTTGGGATAGGGAACTATTTTGTGGTTTGCCTGCTCAGCAACCAGTCTGACCCTTCTTACTGCCAGAAGAATATAGATTATATTATCCAATATCTTGCTTGACTGATTGGATAGCTGATATTCACTGATATCAGTACTTACTAGCAATTTAATAAAAATAAAGCTCTGCCTTTTTTTAGCTCTTTTAAATTGCTTGGAATGTGAAGTAATTGTAGCAGTGTGGGTGCTAGGGAGTGACAAAGACATAAAAATCGCCTTCAGGAAACTGCATCCCACTGGGCATTTCTGGCTAGCTATCAAAAAAAATATATATATATAAAATAAAAGATCCCACACGTCTGTCTGCTCTCAGTGCAACCAAGGAACTTAAAACTTTCCCAGAACTCGCTATAATGTTTAAAGTCTTTGTAGTAAGCTCTTTAAAATTTTTCTTGAGTTACAGCAGAGCAAGTATATATACATCTACATGTGTGGGTTTTGTTTGGAGTTTTCTTAGCTAGCTAAGCAGAAGCATCCAGTAGGACAGAGTTTACTTTATGTGGCATATTAAATGAGATTTTGGGGAATGAATAACAGCATATTAAATAAATAACAGCAGGAGTAGAAAATAATGAAAAAGCCAGGGTCACACACAAAAGGGGGGAAATAATACCCAGTCTGAACAGAGAAATGTGAGTTATCGGAGAGAAAAGTGCTGCTACTGTAGGAAAAGGAAAACTGCAGAAAATGGCAAAATCTGGAGTTCCTGGGCCTGATGAGCAACAGTTCAGGTCACCACTATAGCAGTCTTGTTTGGTGAGCTCATTTTTGGCCTGTGCATTCAGAGGGAGGATGTACCAGACCAGCAGAGTGGGAACACATTTCTGTCACACGAGTGGGAGCTCATCTGAAATCCAGCCTGCAGCTCTGCCCAAGGCCTTGGCTGGGGATGCAGTGCAGGAGGAGAGGGTCTGCCTGAGAGGTTTTTCACCAAGAAATGTGCAAATAACTTTTAAATATCAAATTACATAATTTTTAATTAAGGAGAGAAAAAAATAAATAAAAAAGGACGAGTTGCATGTTTATGCAAGTGTCTCTGAAAAGCTGCTTTTGCCACATAATGGAAAGAAAGGTGGTGAGGTTGAGCACATGCTGGTATGGACTGGAAGTTCTGAAATCTTGTGCTGCATGTGCTGCAAATAAAATAATTTGTGAAATCACAGCCTTGTAGGCAGATCTCCTGAGAGAATTAATTGCATTTTTCCCTTGAATGCCTGTTGGTCAGGTGGGTGGGGTTTTTTGTTGTTGTTGTGGGGTTTTTTTGTTGTTTGTTTGTTTGTTTGGGTTTTGGGGTTTTTTTTTGTTTGGTTTGTGGGGGGTTTTTTTGTTTGTTTTGTTTGGTTTGGTTTGGTTTGGTTTGGTTTGGTTTGGTTTGGTTTGGTTTGGTTTTGGTTTTGGGTTTGGGTTTTTTAGTGTTGTTTTTTTGTTGTTGTTGTTTTTTGTTTTTGTTTTTGTTTTTTGTTTGTTTTGTTTTGTTTTTTTTTGTTTTGTTTTTTTTTGAGTTATGGATCTACTGCCTTTAAATGAGCCAGCAATTTCACGTACCTTGGAAATTATTTGTAAAAACGAAATAGAAGTTTCTGGCAGCTAGATGCCATTTGGAATAGTATTTCCAGGTGTTAGTCTACTGGTAATTTTCAGAATGTTGATATCAAAAGTAATCATAAAATGGATTAAAAACCCCCAACACAGTATATAAATAAAGGATTCTGGTGAGCAGGGCAGGAAATACAGGCAAGAGAGGTTCAGGAAGATAATTAAAGGCATTAAGCACCTTTCCTATGAGAAAAGGCTGAAAGAATTGAGTCTCTTCAGGCTGGAGAGAAGAAGGCTCCAGAGTGACCTTACTGAGACCATTCAGTACCTGAAGAGGCTGCAAGAGGGACTTTGGACAAGGCCTTGAAAGATATGACAAGGGGGAAAAGGCATTTTGCTAATAGAAAGTAGGCTTAAATTGGACATTGGGAAGAAATCCTTCCCTGTGGGGGTGGGCAGGCCCTGGCACAGGGTGCCCAGAGAAGCTGTGGCTGCCCCTGAATCCCTGGAAGTGTCCAAGGCCAGGCTGGACACTGGGGCTGGGAGCAGCCTGGGACAGTGGACAGTGGGAGGTGTCTCTGCCCATGGCAGGGGTGGAACCAGATGATTTTTAAGGTCCTTTCCAACCCAAGCCATTCTGAGTTTTGTGTTATACAAAGATGCATCACTGGGGAATACTGGGGAGGTGAAGAAGGAAAGGAAGAGTGGGTGATGCTAAAATAGCAGGAGGGAGAGGGACAGGCACACTGGACTGATGCTGCCTTCCCTTCCCTCCCAAAATATACTTGGTGTGCATTGCCCTGCTCTGGTTTTTGCTGTGTGCTCTGTGGTCTGGTGGCTCCTAGTAGTGTTGACCTTTTTCCTTCCTTTTAAAAGCAGCAAGCAGAAAAAGTGGGGGTGGCCTGCAGCACAGGAAACTGCTGTGCCCTCTGAGCAGGATGGGTCCAGCACTGGAGGGAATGTTGGGAAGGACCAAAAATATAAAATGGGTGGGCAGGGCAGCTTGGAGGTAGCATAGGAGTTGGGAATGGTTAGATGTGGAAATCACTTCACAGGAGCAGAAAAGCTGATGCCTCAGTGTATATGCAGCAGCAGAGTGAATTGTGTTGCTCTGTTTTTTGGACAGAAAGTAATCAAAAAGTGACAAATTGTGAAAAGAAGAGAAAGCTTTTCAGTTGTAGTCTGCTTTAGAAACAAATTTTGACAAGATTTGCTTATTGCCTGTGTGAAGCCAGGCCTATTTTGCCCCATACAGGTAGAAACAGACTCTGTCCATAACGAATTCTAAAAAAGGTGCTGTTTCTCACTACAAACTCTCAAACTCAGCTGAATCATTTATAGGCATTTAACACATTTTCAGCACCTCTGTAGCTCCTTGGGAAGGTAGCACCCATGTGTTAGGATATTTCCTTGCTTTGTTACACTTACCTTACTGCTCCTCTCATAGGGTGTGGAAAAGGTTGCATGTAATTCCTGCATTTAGTTTATTTTGCAAACTAGATAAGAAATGATAAAGTCTTCAAATCAAAATAAAACCCCTTAAAACAGTAGAAAGCAAAACTTTGTACGAAGTTATATCCTTGTATTTCAGATTCAGGGGAAGCTTTGCAAAGCAGGATTTGATTTATTTAAAACAAGACAGTGCTTTAATTACCACGCTGATTAACACTCCGGTATTTTTTGCCTGCCTGCATTTTATCAAGGTGTGCCTGAGTAGAAAATAACTTCTTTATATGTATGATAACTTCTTTATATGTAACTGATTCATGGTACTGCATCCTCAAACCTTTCTGGGTCCCTAACTTTCCCGACCCTGTTTGAAATACATGAACTCTAAAAAGGCAACAGTTTTTACTGTTAATAGAAAAGAGGAGACAGTCACGCAGAGCTCCTTGCTGTTCCCCAAAGCTGCTGTGCATGGCATTATAAAAGATTGTGTTTCTCTGCTGAGATGCCCCAAGGTGACCATAGAGGGAGTGACATTAAGGTTTCACATGATAAACAGTGTTTGCTGTGAACGAGGGGAGGAGGGAGAACTTAGATATTATTTAACAATAGAAGAAAATTCATTTAGAATGAGAAATAGCAGGACTGGGGAAGGGGATGGCATAACGCTGATGGTGGGAGCTGGGAGGTGCAGCTAAAGCAAGAAATAAATGGCCAGATGGAAACCCAACCATTTCTGTCTCAGCTGAGATAACTACTTTAAGTATAAATGGGAAATGATAGGGGAAAAAGAGCTGGGCATTCATAAATAGAAGTAGTATGTGAAAACAGTGAGATGCAGGAGCAAATTGTGCATTGAAACCTTAATAAACAGTGATTTTTGATTGGGGATGAATCTGCAAATAGTAATGTTCTGGTTTAACCCAGGGGGCAGCCCAGCCTACAGGGCTTTGTTCACCTCTTCAGGGCAGTCCCATTGTTTGACTGACTGACAATAAAATGTGCTTTGTGTCAGGCAGTGCCACCACGGTGCCATAAATACCTACTTGCTGTTGTTGATTACACCGTTCCAGCACACTTACATCTGAGCTCAAGGCAAGCTGATACTTAGTATAACCTGATTAATACACTTAATATTTATAGGTGTCACAGGTTTTGCTTTGTCTGCAAAGATTTTAGTGTGAAGCATTTCTTTGTTCTCTTAAATGTTAAAAAGGTGAGCTGGTTCAGAACAGGTTTTGAATAGAAAAGGATTCACACTAGTGCATGTTTTAAATAATATTATTTTTAATTGATTGCTTAGCATTTCTTGTCAGCTAGGTATACCATGTACACTAGAAGTCGCAGAGGTGCAACAGGAACGGAGCATTTCCTTCTGTGAGCTGATCCTGTTTGCTAATATTTTTTTTTTTCCTTTAATCCTTTGCAGTTTGGGGGAAATTAGATTGGTGTTACTGTTATAGTTCCATTACTCTTATCCATTACAGTAATTTTGCTGTATTTACCTATCAGAAGCAGCTGGTGCATCCCTTCTAGAATAATATGATAATCTCTTTGTAGCTCTCTGTTCATACCTCTGTAATCTGCCAAAATAGATTCTTGCTCAGTCTCACAACATGTCACTCTTGCCTCTGATGAGGAGAGTTTCATCTCGCTGCTCAGGATCATCTTTGTGATGCCTTTCAATAGAAGATATCCCCTTCCTTCTGATACAGTTTGTCAATTCCATGACCCATGGAAGATGGAAATCACGGTTCTTCATCATACTTCAAGCATCATATTTCATTTTTGCAACTGGCTATTTCTGAGCCTCACAGCAGCCTTGGATCAAGTAACTCATATCACTGTCAGGATCAAGAGTGGGAGATGTGTTTTGTGTAGAAATAAATCTAGGAAGGTAGGTAGAATTATAGACTGAGACTAGATTTGTAGTTAAATGGGTATCAGAAAGTCATATTAATGAAGTCTTTGCTGATAATCCTGTTGTAAGCAGGGATATAAATGTGAAAGTCAAAAGCTGTTAACAGTGGAGGAGGCCAACAACCTCTCCCTGGTCTGTTTATGTTTTAATAAACACCTGTGGGGTTCAGTACACAGAGGAAAAAAACCCAAGATAGAATGGTTAATGATGAGGTTTTGGTTTGTTTGTTTCAATTATTATGGGTTTCTTTTCCTTCTCACTCTCCTGTAGCTTAGACTAAAATTTTGAGTTTCTACTTGGAGAGGGGGATGGCTTGTTTTTCTTACTTCACAATCCTCTGGAAAAAGTCAAACCCCACCTGATGTGATGAGGATTGTGCTTTAGCAGACAATCTCCAGAGGTCCCTTCCCACCCCACCCACTCTATGACTCCGTGGTCTCCTTCAGCACAACTTTGCAGGCCAGGCTGACTTCACCCTCACTGGGATGTCTCAGGTGGATTAAACTGCAGACATGTGTGGGTCAGTACCGTTTCTTCTTTCCCATTTTGTGTGCCAGCATGGAAAGGGCAGTTAATGGATTTAGGGAGCTCAAAAATAGATTTAGGATGGTTTTTTTTTTGCTTTGGAGTTGAGCTCCAGTTGAGCTCTAAGGTCACTCTCTAGTGCTTGTAATTTAATAAATAGGGAAAACTGGACATGTTGTCTTTCTAAGTTAATTTTTAGCTGCCCTTTAAAAGAGGCTTTTTTTTTAGGACAGACAGGCTGTCTTTTGAGTGGTGCCGAGTACTTTTGTCCTAAGTCCAGAGTGGGGGAATAGGTCAAACCCAAAACATCCTTCCCTTTTTCATTTGCTGATAGAAATTCAGAGCTTTAGTTAAAGTTAACACATCTCCATTTTTTTTTTACAGGGATGGTTCCCCCTGCATGTTTTTTTTTCCCGTGTAATGTGCTTAATTACCACAGAATTTTTTACACCACCTTTGCAAAATAAATCTATTTTCATTCTTTTACGCTGTAGCCGAAAATCCACCTTCTTCCAAATCCTCCACCCCATTTGCTCATTTTTCTTGCAATCCAAAATACCAAAGCATATGATCCTTTAGAGAAGATTTTGCACTAGAATAAAAATATTGCTCAGTAGTTATTTGTCTGGAGAGATCTGGACAGACAAGTGGTCATCTGTGAGCATTATGTTGAAAAAGTCACTGGGTCCGAGCTTTAAAAGGGAAAACCAGCTGATTTGCATTCCTGCAGCTGTGGCTTGGTGTCAGTGAGGAGATAAAACTCAGCTCCTGACTGGTGGTAGTGAGTCAGGAGTCAAGGTAATTGCCTCTTGTTGGTTGATACAAGGCTCCTTTAGGGTGGTTTATGGCACTATTGCTGTAAAACTGTCAGCTCCCGTTATCCTGACGTCCCTTTGGGGATTGAGTGAGGACTGGAGGAGAAAGTCTCGCTCCAGGCACAGCGAGTTCAGTGAGTTAGGGTGAGGGACAAGTTGGTGTCTCTTTCTGCATTCCAGGCTCTGATTTTCACACGAGTTGTCATGGAACAATAATATATAACTTAGCATGTTTCTGAGTGGGGAGGATGATAGACCCGAGCTGCGAGGCATGGATCTGTCAAATGGGGAGCTGCACTTCATCTGTCTTAGCTGAACATTATCGTTTGCTGATGTCTGGACAGATCAGTTTTAGCACAGATGTGGGGATGCTCTCTGAGCACAGAAGGCTCAGGGTTTGTTTGCACAGCCCGTGTCTATGGCAGCTCAGAGAAAGGAGCCTTTTCCCAACAGCCATGGGGAAAGCAATTGTGCCATTTATCAGGAATTGCCAATTGCCTGATAGATCATACTCTCCACTGATAAACCCCAAAATGCACCAAAATACCCCTTCTAAATGAAATTATACTTTGGTTTGCGTAGCTGCATGATGTTGGAACTGCAAACATGCAGTTCCGCGTGAAATTACAAAAGGTGATGAAAGTCCACTCAGGACAGATTATGCTGCACCCTTAATTTTTCCTACTGCCTCAAAATCTACCAAGAGGTAGGAGTCTTTTTCAAATGCTATAACAGTACTGCCATGGTGTTGGGGCATTATTTTTACATATCCAGTGTCTCTATCTGTGAATACAGGTGCCTCACTTTGGCCTTTATTTTATCCTTAAAGAATGACCTGACCCAGGTGTCTGAATTTCAGACCATTTATTTATAAATTATGTTAGTGCATCACCTTGCATCCAACAAGCATTTAAATTTTTTGTGGTAATTTTTGTAGTTAAAAGTCAGCAATAGCTGTCATCATCCAGGCATGAAACATTTTAAAGACCATTATTTTTTTCAAACAAATAAAAACAATTTTCACAAGTTCTGCAAGAGTATCAGCTAATGGTTACTGCATGTACTGTAATAGTTCTTTGGATCAACTGTAATTCTTGTTTCAGAATAACTTTGCAAGGATTACTTTTTTCTGCTTCCTTTACTTATTGTAATGGATGCACCAATGCGTGGCTTACTTGTATTTTGGATGGTTATCATGAGAAAACTTGAATTAGATTTCCAGCAGATCCTAATACTATTCTGCTCATTAAAAATTCCAAGTTATTAAGGAATAGCTGTCTTTTTTCACCAGTATTTATGAAATTATCGAAAAATTCTGCTGTTTTCAAAATGCTGAGTAAAGAAAATTAAAAAAAAAAAGATGAATATTAGTTGCAAAAGATTTTTCTTTTGTCTAACTCACTTCTCCAAGACCCACTTTTCATCCCACTTTTCTAAAACTCACTTTTCATCCCATCTATCGGAATGAAGATTTGAAGATTTCCAATTTTCAGGATATGTTTTGAAAATGGGAGAAGCAGTTTCAGGTTTTTTTTGGTTTAAGTTGTCATAAAATACACAACAAAAATATTCAAGTAGCTTTTATATTGTTTATATTGTTCTAGATTTTTAATTTTACTTTTAGCTTTGTGATATTGAATTTAGCAATAAAGATTTAAATATCATAACTAGTTTTCCCCCAAATATACACTGCATAGAATACTTTCCTTCCATTTAAGAAGAAAGATCTATTGAAGAATATATTTAAATCAAGTGTCAGCTGTGGTTCATGGCACTTGACTGCATTAGTACAGTTATTTTTATTCCTGAAAGAAAGGTGTATTGCAAAATAATTTATATTCTCTAACCCAGAGACATAATTGGTCTGAACACTTTAATCCCGTGGAGCTTTTGAAGCTGGGACATGTAGCAAAGACTATTTCAGACAATTCTGAAGAAACAAAAAAGAGACATTGCTAAAAGAAACGAGTTCTGAGTCATCAGCTCTCAGTATTGAAATACATTTTTCTCTCATTGTGCTGTAATTGCTGGCTCTATTAATGTGATGTAGTCTTGCTTTGGTTATTGCTGATGTTCCAAAGTTGAATAATTGTAGTTTTTTTTCTCTGCTTTTTCAAGCAAATTGACATTTTCTGTTTTGTTTTGTTTTTTTTCTTTTCTTTTATTTTGAGTCAGGATATTCCTCTGTGCTTTTCAGACTGGGATATTATACAGTTTTTCACTGGGAGAATACCTTTTCCTCTTCATCTTTACCCCAGCCATATAATTTTCATCCTCATTTCCATTAGGAGTTTTTCAAGATAATTTGTTGCACCAGATTTAAAGGTATAAACAAAGGAGTAACGTCTATTTTGTTTCTAATCTTCTTTCCCATCTAATATCAAAAATAGCACTCTGGCATTTATATCAGACTTTCTTTGTGAATTGGCATTTGTTGGGAAAGCCAGGAAATATGGTGAATACCACAATTTGAAAGTCAGTCTTAAAAATAGAGCCTAAACCACTGACAGAACTTTCCTATCACCTTTTATTGTTTTACAATAAATGGTTTCACACTTTTTTTTTTACATAAATGAGGTATTTGCCATGATGAACATCCAAGATACTTACTATGCTTGTACAATATCAGAACTTGGATGAGTTAGTTGAAGTTTCCAGATTACCTGCTTCTTTGTAATATTCTACACTAATGCTTATTTTTAAATTCTGAGGTAGTTCAACCCCTCTCTCATAAAAAAACCACAACTTTGATTTCAATAATTGAAACCTTCAGCTGTCAGCGTCATCCAGAGCTCTTGGCAATGAAGTTCAGTGTCTAAGTGGACCTTTGGCATAATAGTGTGTGGGTGTTTTAATATCTGTTTTCCTATCTGCTTCTGATAATTTTACTATTTGGGTTTTGGAGTGCGCTATGTTAAGACTTTACCACCTTTGCTGGACATCTTCACTTATTGTCTGAATTGGACTTTGGTCTTCTCAGTCTTTGCTTGTCTCTGCTTCCAAAGTCTGCAGCTTCCTCCCAGGGGGAGGAGGAGGGCAGGCATTGATTTCTGGGCCTGGCAGGATGAAAATGAGTTTCCTCTGATCTTGTATCTGTCTCTAACATTTGATATCAGATGCTTGGGAATCACCAGAATATTTTCTCAAGCTGTTCCTGAGCTTCTGCCAGTTTGAGGCTCACAGATTTCTTGTGCAGCAGTGCTGATTCTAATATTCTTATCTGTGTGGTGGGTGGGTTTTGGTTGTGGTTTTGTTTTGGTTTTGTTTTGTTTTTGTTTGTTTGTTTTGGTTTGGTTTTTTTTATTTTGTTTTGGGGTTTTTTTGGGTGGGGTTTTTTTTGTCTGTTTGTTTGTTGGTTTTTATTTCGTTGTGGGTTTTTTTTTTCTTTTTCTTTTTTCTCTCTTCATATGTGCAGTTTTTCCAGTGGTATTTTGTACCTATTTTTGTACCTATTTTGTAAAAATCCTAAATTGTAAAATTTGAGTGTTCAGAACATTGTCAAACCTTTAGACACTGCATTGTGTGATGATCACTTGTTTTAATTTCTGCTTACACCAGCCCACTGGTGGCATTCTTATACTATGAAAACAGCCCTGTCTTTGAAATGTATTTTGGATGCAGTGATAAAAGACTTCAACTTTATTATTTAACTTTAAAAAGTATTCAGTTTTATAGGCTCATGGTGGAGCGGAGAAACTGTGCAAAGACATTTTACACTGATATCCCTGCCCGCTGTATTGCATTAAATGGAAATAAAATTAATTTGGTTCACATTTAAAATGTGTATATGCTTGAGCTAAGGTGGGAAGTAAAGCCCAGAGATACAACCAGAACTTGTTCTGCTACCCAGAAATCTTTGCAACACTAGAAATATGCTTTTCCCCTAAGTTTTCCTATGTTCAAGAACTAGGAGAACAGTCAAGCCCTCTTCAGAAGTGAATTTACTTTTTTGGAATAAAGACCTCTGTGAGTTTTTTATTGATTAACTTTAATAACAACTTCAAAATTACTTGGTGGTGGAGTGTTTGATTCAGGGTTCCAGCAGGCTGAAAATCTCTGTCACAGGCTTGAAATCATTCACAGTCAGTGCTGTGTCTGTGGCTGTTGAAATCCAGGGCACTGGAAGAAGTGGCAAAAAACATTAGTCTCCTCATCACTCTTGTAATATTCAGATAATACTAGGAGAGTTCCTGCAAACAGGAGTGAAGTCTTTCAGAAGCTATTTTGAATATTGTTTTAAAGTTCAACAGCACATTTGTCACAGCACAGCATATGCTTCAGGCTACTGAGTGAGTTTCACAAGCAAGGTAGCAAGGAAAATTCCCTTTTTGTTACTCATTGCCTCTAACAAAGACTTGAATAACGTTTATGCACAGTGGATTTCTATCTTTTTTTTTTTTTTCCTCCCTTTGCATATCGTGGGTGGAACAAGTTTATCCATCAGGAAAGGTTTTAGTAGCTTATATTATGCTGATCAGGAGCTTCTGCCATGGTTTGCATTTGAAATACTGAGCATGGGGGTAGGTAAATCGGGATGGGGGGGCGAGGGGCAAGGGTTGATGCTGCAGTGCTGTGTGCTACCTGGATCTGGCATCACTGAAAGCTCAAGGTGCTTTTCTTGAGTATTCCTGTGGAAAGATGGCTTGGCTTTTCCTGCTGGGCAGCTGTTGGAACTAATCAGATTGTGCCTAAAAGCATAATAAGGAAAAAACTTTAATAATGCTTAGCCCTCTTGGAAGCTCCGTGGCTTCAGCTGTCATTCCCACTTTCCCTAATTTAGTTTAGGTTTGCTGTTCTGTTAAAGGCCATAACGCTGGATTTCAAAACACATTTCACTTAATTTTACATTTCACAATGGGTGCTTCCACATATAACCACAGTAGGCCTCTTCTTATGTTACCAGTGAAGTTAATTGAGTGTGGAAGCAGAGCTTTGACTCTGTAGGTAGAGCACATAAAAAATTTAGTTTTATAGCGTCACCTTAGGATTTGAAGATAGTGCTCTACTTTGAATCCACAAAAGTAACAACTGAAACCTGATTTTTTTTTTTGCAGAGAGCAGTCCTGCAGATTTCTGTGAGCAAATTGACTCAATCCCGTCTTGGAGAGTACTTGTGTGTTCTTTCAGTGTCTGTGAACCTGATGAATAATGACAGTTGTAGTATTTGGTAGAACATCCCAGGCATGTTTTAAAAATAGTAACATGCCCAACTAAATCTTTGAATTTAGAATCAGCTGTTTGTTTGGCTGACTGCTTCATCAACATAATATTGTCCATAGCTTAATACCTTAATAAGCAAGAATCCTAACAATATGCTAAACCCTCTCAGATAAAGAAATAGAAAATAAATAAAGGGACAAATCAAGGACTAGATGAAGTCTTTGTGTCTCAGTTAAAAAATGTTTAAGACTGTTTAAGTTAAATTGTTTGAGCTGTGCTTTATTTTAGATGGTTGTTTTCCCAGATGATGGACGTAAATTAATACATTTTTTGCTGGATTTCAGGATCAAATATTTTAATGGTTTTGGTTTGGAGAAGTTTGCACCACGTTTTTCAAATATGAAGGCTAAACTTCACATTGAATTATCCAGAGCCTGTTACCATCCCCAGAGGGTGCTTTGTCCCATCCCTGCTCCTGGTTCCAACCTGTGTTCCAACCTGAGGGATGCTGTCCGTGCTAGCAAGAATCTCAGAGCAGGATAGGCTCTCTGGGCAGTGTGCTGGGTGTTTAGCCAGAGGTTATCATCAGGGAGGAGCAGCTGGGAAGGGTCTGGGGAAAGTTTTCAGTTCTGGTTTGCCACCCTGACACTTTCCTAGCTGGAATTGTGGCAGCTGCCCCAAAGTTGTTTGTGTTTTTCACTGAGGAAGAGGCCTCAGGTCCAATTTCTGTGTGTGCCTACTAGGGAGCTTTATTGTACCACAAATAATATGTGAGCTGTTATTTGGGAACATCTGTTTCAAGACAGTGATTGAATTAACCTCAGGAAAGTACTTTCTGTGGGCCCAGACTTGGGAAAGCTTGGATTTTCCCTTTGGCTTGGGCTGTAGGAGTTGTCACTGGGCAGAAATGGCTTCACTCACCTTTGTTTAATTTGCTTTTTCTGGCACAGCACACTTTGTGAGAGGGCAGTCATGCTGCTAAATAACTCCTGAGCTGTGTTATTTATTCTGGCCTTAACCTTGCTGAGGTGATACACCACTCTCCATCACTCACCTTACTCCTAACATTCACCACTCTCTGCCCCTCTTCCCATGAACTGTGGGAGGGTTTGTCTCAGTCTACAATTTACTGGAGGATTCACGTTACCTGATGAGACTCATCTAGAGCTCTGTAACAGGAGATGGGTGTTGTATTTACCTTCTGAAGCTGGTGTTCTTCATGCTTAAATATTGCCTTATTATGTTCTGTGGTCTTATGATTTTCTTTGATTTTTTCCCCCCTATTGGAGGGAAAAAAAAAAAGAAGTCCCTATCCATTAGCCATAATTTGTAGTGTATATTCATGACTAAACTGCTATTAGGGAATATAAACAGCGAGCAAAAAACTGAGCAGAAAAGCTGGAATGGAATGATGAGTGCTTGGTGTTTCCCTTGTAAACATGCCATTCTAATATTCTTAAATTTATTTTCTTTCTTACAAATCAGTTACATCAATTCCATCTCTGATTTTAAGACCGAGAAATAGCTCAAGTGCATTCAATTAGAGTGAAATTGGAGTTTTATTTTTGTTTTTAGAAAGGAATATCTTCTTGAGTAAAACTATATATTGAAGTATAAATCAAATACACTTATAAGATTTTTTTTTTGATCCCAAACTCACAGTGAAGCATTTTCTCAGAATATAACTCATTAACTGGGAAGTCAGGACAATTTATTTGCTAGAACTTTCAATACACACAGGTAGCAAGAGATTTCTTTTCAAAATTGACTTTCAGACTCAAGTTGCTGCCTTACAGTAAGGAAATATTTCTTCTTTTTTTATCTAGTTCTTGTTCTAGTGAGTCAGATAAATAGGAGTCAGTAACACTGGAGGAGGGAGAAGTCAAGTTCCTGAGAAATTCAGCATCAGAAAATACATTTTTGGTTTATCCCCTACACTCCTTGATCAGTATGGTGAAAAGACTTTCATTTATTGAGTTTTAGAATTCAGTCTCTCTGGAGCTATTTTTAGTGGAGCCACTCTGTATTTCTTCTCAGCCACCATCACCCATTTATTTCTCTGAAATTGCAGTATTATTTATTATCTTCCCATGTGCAGTGAAGTGGCATCTTGCACTTGCATACGTCACATATTCTTACAGTTTAATATGGGAGCCTCACTGTTATTTTCTGAGAGTAATAAAAAAAGGATAAGTTTTCATTCCTTGAAAAAGTATAGCTTTATTTCTTTCAAAAGCAAACCTGATCCTGTGGCAGTTAAATGTCACACGCACACACTCTTCCTTATTTTGATTTTTACAAAACCCTGCAGAGTGGAGGCCTTGAGAGAGGCTTATGATCAGGTCATTTCTGCAGTAGTTGTGACAGGTCTAGAATTCCTAAAGCCTGCTTGTGGAAGCAGTGGAGGATGTAAACTCTTTTCTGCTAGAGTTTTCTTTCTCATCCTGCTATGTTTTTGCCCAGATGGGTTGTGAATTTTTCTGCATTAAGGATGTGGATTTTAAATCAACATTCATAAAGCAGTGACACATGGACATTGAAGTGCTGTCTCTGCACATGAATTTCCTTGTGTTTCTGGAAGTGTGGGGTGTTCCACGAGTGTGTGAGATGCTCCTGCTATTTAGATGGGAGTTTTGTCAGCATTTTTTTTCATGCAAGCGTAAGCATAAAGGCAAGATACAGTGATTTTGTTCCCAGCTGAACTTGAGCTTTAGAAGGGTGTCAGGTCAAAGAAGACAATCTTGCTAAACAACTTGTTGGAAAAGCTGCAGCATCAGAGGTTAGAATATGGATGTTTCTTAATGAAGGTGCCACATGTTTAAAGGCATCATACACTGAATTTCTGTGTGCACGTATGTATAGGAGGGAATGGGATAACTATACATATTTCATGGGTGTTGATGTGCAGATGTGCAGCAAAGCACAAGGGTTCCAGTCTGTTCCATGTTTTGTTTCCCCATTTGCCACAAACCAAATCCCCACATATCCATTACCCCCAGTCTCCGCTGAAATCTCTGCGAGCTGGGGATGCTGCACAGCCCCTGCTTTAGGGGAAAGGAGTTTTCAGAACTGTCAGGGTTGTTTGTATTTCCTGGTGTAGAAGTGGCTGCCAGGTTTAATCCCCTCCTGCCTGGCAGTGCTGATGTGCTCAGGAGCAGGCTGCGAGCGGGAGGGCACAGCAGGTTCACCCCTCACCAGCACCTGGCAGCGCTCACCCTGAGCTCCAAATGTGCCACTGGGAGCTCAGACACCGCCTTTGGCTGTCGAGGCAAAATGAGGTTGTGATTTAGGAGCTGTTCTGAGCAGCTGTACAGAATTGTTAGTGCTTCCCTCCAAAGGCACAGCGCTGCATCGGAGGCTTGTACTCATTTATTTCTCTCTCTCGCACATCCTCGGTTCTGTGCCTGTTCTCAGCCAGGAAATAGAGCAAATATGTAACTGTCACCTTGTATAATGCAAATATCAAAATGCACTCGTTGGGTGTATTGTTGCCTGATATAAATCCTACTTTTTTTTTATTTTTTTCCCCCTTCATTATATATCTATAGCGAGACTCCAAAGGCAGAAACATACTGAAAGGCAAGTCAGGTGTCTGGAGCTTTATCATGGGAATTCAGAGCAAAGCTCAAACATGTTTAATACCTTAATCTGAATATCCTCAGGGTGTTGAAAATGTATCTTTTTGTTCAGTAGGATGTCTGTGAATATTTCTGAACAACTATAATGGAAGAGATTAAGAGGGGAGGTTGGCTCCCTGGTTGTTACCTGCAGCAGTTCACCTCCCTTGTTTTGGTCAAAGTGCCTCTAAATGAAAGAACTTTGCTTGAAGTTTACAATTCTAAAACTTCAGCTCCTAAAGTTGCATTCTAATGGTTAGTTCCTTAAGTTTAAAATTCTAAACTTTAATTTTAAACATGATTAATGACTCAGAAGTGGCTGCCTTTTTCAGACCAGTTTCAAACTTTGGACCATTGATAGAAGTGTCTCTGTACTTTAATTTCCTGTCTTTAGTTAGTCTACAACTATTTTGTAGACTTGTGTGATTATTGTGAAACAGAAATTCCATGCAGTTTTGTGGTCCAGCTGCATATTTTTCTGAAATATGTAATTGTTGTCTGCAGTGCATTGTGAAAGATCACTCAAGTAAAGGCCCAGTTCCTTGAAAGGAATTTCTTGATAATTTTGTGTCCTGTTAATGCAGCAATGTGGATCCACCATTATTCCCAACCTAGTTTGTAAAGTGAATTTCTATTAAAAGAATCAGGGTTCTGTTTTAGTAATTTTTTTATGTTTGTTTTTTTGTTTGTTTGTTTGTTTTTGGTTTTTGTTGTTTTTTAATTGTCATCCATGTTTGAAAAGATAAATTAGATTTAATTAAGAATCTCCAAGCAACTCAACTTGAAACAACATTTCAAAAGCCAGAGACGGACAGAGAACTCTCTTTTTATTCATGAAACCTGGTGTGGTCCTGAAAAATGTGAAGTTCTTGTGGCTTGCCAATTTTCAGCTCTTCATGTACTCTCCCTTGTAAAACTTGTGGTTAAAAATATTAACACCTTTAAGTTAGGGAGTTTCAGGCTCACTTGAAGTGTAGATTGAAGAACATGGGGCAGCAAAAAAAGTAAATAAATCAAAAATATAATATTTGCTGTCCCTAATTGTTTCTCCTCAATGGAGGTAAATGTGATCTAATAAACATGTTCTGACAATTGAATGCCAAGAATTAAGTAGGATGAAAAAATATTCCATCTCAGAAAAAACACACCTATCTTACATCTACTTATATTAGAAAATAAAGTAGACAATGTTTAGAACATGACAAGAAAAAGACTCCTCAAAGAAGGGACCAGCTCATCCGAAAAGTTTAAGGAGACTCCAGCAATGCAATTATTAGGACTGTTTAAGTTTTGTAGTAGTAACATTAAATTTATATTTCCACAGAAGTAATTTCCTGTTTGGGTAAACCTCCTAGCCTTTTTTTTTTTTTTTTCTCCTTTACTTTTTCACAAAATTGGTATTAAATGCATGGATTGTTCTCTTCTTCATTCCATGTTGTACTTTTTATTGTTCCTTTCCAGCATAAAATGGTTCATTATTATCCTTGTGTTCTATTGACCCCGTCCACAGCATTGTGCTTGCTCTTGTTTCATGGGACAGGAGCAGTTTTGTGTGTAGTTGCGTGTATGGAAAGGAAATTTTGGCTGTGTTCTCCATTTATAGGAGCTCTTATGTAATTGGAGGTGGAAAAGCAGCAAGTTATGGTGTAGACATTGCTAATAATATGATGTCCTCAACTCTTATGTAGGAATGGAGCTAATTAGGATTCCAAATGCAGAAAATTATGCATAATTGGATGCTTCCAAGTCCTATTTTTACTGTGGTTCTGAACCTGAAAGTTCAGTTTATTCCAAGCTAAACTTTTTTCTTGCTTCAAAGGAAACCAATGGAAACAGTGCGCGACACTGACAGAAAACCATAAATTGAACAAAAGTCTTAAGAATCTTGGCCTACAAATTAAAAGGCTGCATTGCTTTGACAATGAGAATGTTTCAAATCTGTAAGCAACTCTGCATCTGCTGAGGTGTGCATTATAGAAAATTCTTACCTTTGTAGTGTGTTTTTTTCTCCTTTGAAGTTCTGCCACTCAGTTCATAAGGTAACTGCTGGTACTAATGACACTTATTTCCAGTAACTTTGGATTGTAAGCTGTGAGGTGTCATGAGAGGAGTGACTGTGGTGTCTTTATGCAGGACAGCTGTCCAACAAATGGTAATTTTCTAGAATGTATGGACAGCAAATTGCACACTGGGTGAGTAATAGCAGACAAGGGACCTTTATTAGAGCTGCACCACTTAGGGTAGTTTGGATCTCAGTGCATTCATATGCACCCATTATAGACACATAGATCCATCATTGCCTACCATCTGGAATGTCTTGTGTTTATTTAAGACGTTAACTTGGCTTTGGCAATTCACAATTTCACAACCAAGCTATCGCCTTTTGAAAGAAAAACACAAGTTTAATTTTCAGCTTTTACAGAAAAAGTTGTCCACCGTGTAACTGTGGTCTGTTTTTTCTGCACTAAGAACTGAAGTTGTGCTGCTGTGCTCTCTTCTCTGCTGATAGACAGCACAGTCACAGAACAGTTCCATATGTCTTGGCAAAAACAGGCAAGGAAAAAGTGTCTTGGACCCGTCTTGTAGTTCTGCAGAAGACTTGCAAAGATTTTCTGTGTTGTTCCATGTGAAGCAACCAGCCTTTAGCAAACATGAATTATTTTCCGGACTTTTTGAAAAGATATTAGAGTCCTTTGGTCTCAAAACTACATTTCAGCCAAAGGTTTTTATTTAAGTAATTACTTAAAGAATTACTGATTTACTTTGTGATGAGAAACCAATATTTTAATATTTTTCTTCTTCTTTTTTTTTTAAGATGACTGTTAACATGCTATAAGTGTGTACTTGTAGCTTGTTGCTACATTAGTCAGTGAAATAGCCATTGAAATGAGTTCCTAGAATGTTAGTAAAAATTTGAGCTGTTCATGGCCCTTGACTTCTGTTTGAGTTTCAGTTGAACCAAGGACATCACATGATGTATTTGTCATTTTCAGTGCCTGAAGTATTGATAATAAGTGTAGGGTGAAGCCACAAAACAATGAGTTGTCTTTGCTCCTGTGGCTTTGTCTGGAGCTTCAGACTTCTCTTTTGAATGAAGATGGAGTTGATCCACCCTTTGTCAGCTAAAATGGATACTTGTTACGAACAATTACCTCATTTGTATGTTTTAAGGAATAGTTGCTGGTAGCCCCTCTCAATTTGAGTCCTTTGCATTACAAGCCTTGGTTTTGTAGCATTATTTAGCACAAAGTCCTTTCCCTTCCCCACTCCCCAGTTCCTGCTTTCTGCCAGCTTACTGCTCTGCAAGTGTAAGTCCATAGGATGTTTTGAACACAGTGGACCGTGTCTCTGTTATCAGCACTAACCAGAAGCTGATCTGTTTTCCCATCCTTCCCAACAATGTCCAGGCAATCAGTACCCCACAGATTTAACAAAGTCCTGCGGTGAAATGCTATGATGCTGCAGTATCTGTGTGTAGACTCCTGGTGCACTTTGTCACATCCAGTCCTGTCTGTAGTACTTAGAAGCTGTTCTAGCTCACCACACTATGTGTCTGTGTATCATTGAATATGTCTTTATGAAACCACCTAAATGCTGCAATTTTTAAAATACTCTCTAATTTTTTTTTTATTCACATGACAGCCCAAAACAGCTCCGAAAAGGACATTTGGATCCATTACAAATGACCAGGTAAATATACACAGTAGGGAGGGTTCAACAGGAAAGTTTCATTATTTGAGAGACTGTGTGTGTAATTCCATGGGAAAGGCTGTTATGAAAATTGGGTAAGGTAACACAGCTCCTTATTGCCCTGATAAGGGATCTTGTGAGCAGGGTCAGAACCTCTTTACGCCAATCCAGGCTCTGAGATGGGCATAACTTTGGTTTGCCTCCAATAGTTAGTGCTTAAAATGTATTTTTAAATTTATGAAGTCAATCGCTTGTATTTCTCACTCCCATTCTTCTGTGAGGGTAGAGATACTGATGGAGCAGATTATTTCTGCCAGTTGTTTTAATGGGCAAAGGTATCTATAACTGTTAATTATCTATTGTGCTTTTCCAATGGACTCTTGCCCTTCCCAGTGTGAACAAATCCTTCAGATCACTGGGATAATGTGGTGATTGAGGCGCAGTTCAGTCCAAATAGAAATCTGACCCTAATGGAAATTTTAACTTCACTGAACTTTTAATGATGATAGAGCTATGTACTTCAACATCAAGAAATTAATCCTGAAGGTTTCTGTTCATGTTTCTCATTTTAGCTCTCAATTTCTTTGCTCAAAATAGAGAGAATTAGATATTTATAATCTTAAAAATATATTTCTTGAATATTTCATCAAATTTTTTTTTGAGTGTCTAGAATGTGAGAACTATCTGTTCTTAAAAAATGTGTTTGTTAATTTGCAGCATGTCACACCAAACCTTATCCCTCAAACAACGTGAAATAATCTTGCTAGAGTTAAGAGAAAGTCTACTTCTCTGTAATGGTTTTTCTGTGGTTTAAAAAAGATGTCTAAACCTATAATTAATAGGAAGAAATAGACATGGATAATATTTCTTTCCATAGAAAATTATTCAAGTGTTAATAATGAACTTGGAAGAGATCTTTGCATTCTCTTCTGTTCTCTAGTCGTTCACTGCTAGTGACGGGGAGCTAAAGCACCATATTTTATATCAAACTCATCTGCCATGATGAAAAAACCCTCTCCTATGCTGGAAAAGAAAAGCAGAGATGGGCACACACATGCACAGCCATGTGAATTCTGAAGTTCTTGTTGTAGCTGTGGGATCTAATGACAGAATAATCAGTGCCCATCTGTCACCTTGTGTACAAATAGAGAAGTAAAGAGAGCTGACAGGTTGCTTTTACTCTGGCTTCTGTTATTTTCTTTCCTCTGGAATGTATGTTAAAGCATAGAATATATAAATTATAATTTCTTAGTAATTATGAAATTTATTGCAAATAATTGCTAGCCAGATTGAATATGAAGAGGAAACTCATGCTCTGCTTCCTATCAGCATAGAATTATCATTCTAAAATTTACCCTTATTGGTTCAAAATGTATATCTTGATTTAGAAACAATTTTCAGTGCTTATATTTTCATGCCTTCTGCTAAAGAAGCCAAATCTGTATTTGTTTTATTACTTTAAAATGTGTTCCAGTTTACTTTATACTGTCCCCAGTTGCAACTTAATGTTGCCACAAATGCTGTGCATGTTGGCACAAGTGCTGTGCAAGTAATTTTGGATATGTGGATGAATAGTTCTGTACCATGAAATAAAAGATGGCTTATGTAAGGTCAAAATCTGGCTTTGAGAAAACAAATCAGTGAAAGAGTCCAGCCTCACTCAGAATTGTATAGAAGCTATAAATGCACTCACTTAGTAGTGGATAGCAAGATACAGGGATTACGTATCTTTTGCAACTAATGAGAAGTAAGGAACCTTGAACACTGGGAACATTTTCTTTTGCTTTGCTCTGGAGTGTGTCAAACCAGTTTAGAACACAACAGGACCTGGTCCACTGAAAGGTGCCCCTGCCTGTGGCAAGAGGTTGGAATGAGAGGATCTTTAAGGTCTCATCCAACCCAAACCATCTATGATTCCATGAGAGTTGCCTGAGTAAGGGCGAAAGACTGGAAGAATAAGCAGAGAAAGAACAGTTGTTCATTATTTCAAATATTACACATGAAAAGAAACTCCTGTTTAGTGCACAATTTTATTTATGCTTTCTCTTTTCTGGTCATCCCATGCATTCAGCATTAGCCATCTGCATTCTAGCCCCACTCTAATGGAAGGTGTGGCTGGAAAACTGCCTTTACCTCATTCCTTTAAGTAGGGAAAAGAGAATGATCACACTGTTCTTAGTTCATGTTTGTCTGAAGAGACAGCACAAGAGCGAGGGAATTTCGTTCTGGATTCCAATATTTATTTTAGCAGATCTGTCAGCACTACTGCTTTTTGGGGTTTTTTTAAAGCTGTGTTTGTGCAATATGTGTAGCATTTTGGTGCAGTTCCAGAGATGTTCAACAAACCCCATGAAATAGATACAGATAATTTTCAAATTGATCTCACAGCTCTATGATATTTTTTGAAATAAAAATAAATCTTCTTTTTTTCCACTGGGATTGTAATTTTCACTACAAATATAAAACATATAGTGATGAGTACTATAGTTAGGAATAGTTTTAATGAGGTTTTTAAATATATTTCTGATGAACTATTAGGGCTTTGTCTGTATCATCTTACATCTGAATTGCGTAGTAAGCAGTGATGATATTGGGCTTTTAAAATTTTTATTTTTATTTTTTTAAATTTATGCTTATGGTTTCAGGTCATGTCCAGAGTTGCTCTACAAACAGAGAAATAACCCCTTTATCTTTGTTGGTTTCCTTGAAATTGAATATTGGAATGGGTCCTCCAGTGGCTGAACTTTGGCTTCATTCCTCATTTCCACACTCACCCATAAAACAGAGAAACTGAATTACATCTGTCCAGGAATTTAATAACTTTGTTTTTTTTTTAGAAATAGAGAATCTGGATGAAAAAATCACCATCACTCCCACATTTCCCCTTTTTCTAGAGTTTATTGCCATGTTTGCTCCAAAGCTCTCTCAAGGCTCTGGAGCTTAAAGCAAAACTAGATATGGAAAAATGAATATAAATATAAAAATGTATGTTTCTGTATTGAGTATATGAATAAATATATATTCTATGACAGTTTCAGAAAAATAATATAATATTTTTCTGTTTAAATACCCTGTTGAGCTAAAGTGTGTTCTTTCTGTGTCTTGTAGGGTCAAAATGTATTTGGTCTTGACATAACTGAGACACCTGAGGGGGATAAGTGGCCTCAACTGATTGTCCAGCAGATCCTGGATCGGGAGCAGAAGGACACCTATGTGATGAAAATCAAAGTTGAGGATGGTGGGAGCCCCCCAAGGTCCAGCACTGCCATCCTACAGGTCACGGTGACCGACGTCAACGACAACCGCCCGGTCTTCAAGGAGAACGACATCGAGGTCAGCGTTCCGGAGAACGCCCCCGTGGGCACCTCCGTGTCTCAGCTCCACGCCACCGATGCAGACCTGGGCTCAAATGCACAAATCCACTTCTATTTCAGCAACCAGATCTCCAGCCTGGCCAAAAGGCTCTTTGCCATCGACAACACCACTGGCCTCATCACCATTAGGGAGCCGCTGGACAGGGAGGAGTCTCCCGTGCACAAACTGACTGTTCTGGCAAGCGATGGCAGCTCAACTCCGTCAAGAGCAACGGTGACTGTTAATGTCACAGATATTAACGACAACGTCCCATCAATAGACACGAGGTACATCATCAACCCGGTGAACGGGACAGTGCTTTTGTCGGAGAAGGCTCCCCTGAACACAAAAATTGCTTTGATAACAGTGATGGACAAGGACGCTGATCAGAATGGGAAAGTCACCTGTTTTACGGATCATGATGTCCCTTTCAGGCTAAAACCAGTGTTTGATAATCAGTTTCTCCTGGAGACAGCCACGTTTCTAGACTATGAAGCTACAAGGGAATATGCCATCAAAATTGTGGCTTCAGATTCAGGGAAGCCTCCCTTAAACCAGTCTGCAATGCTCCTGATCAAAATCAAAGATGAAAACGACAATGCCCCAGTTTTCACACAGCCTATCATAGGCCTTTCCATCCCTGAAAACAATGCTCCTGGTACTCAGCTAACCAAGATCAGCGCTACAGATGCTGACAGCGGGCGGAATGCTGAGATCAGCTACATCCTGGGCTCCGATGCACCCCCAATTTTCAACCTGGACCGCCGCACAGGCATCCTGACAGCAGTGAGAAAACTGGACAGAGAAAAGCAAGACAGATACTCTTTCACTGTGCTGGCTAAGGATAATGGGATGCCACCTTTGCAGACCAATGCTACGGTGACGGTGTCGGTGCTGGACCAGAATGATAACAGCCCTGCTTTCACACATAATGAATATAATTTCTATGTGCCAGAAAACCTGCCCATGTATGGCACCGTGGGGCTTATCACAGTCACAGATGCTGACGCGGGAGACAATGCTGCGGTCACTCTCTCTATCGTAAATGGTAGAGATAATTTCATTATTGATCCACTTACTGGTGTAATAAGACCTAACATTACCTTCGATAGGGAGCAGCAGGGGTCGTATACCTTCCAGGTGAAAGCAGTGGATGGAGGAAGACTGCAGCGTTCCTCGACTGCCAAAGTGACCATCAATGTTGTTGATGTAAATGATAACAGGCCCGTTTTTGTTATTCCCTCATCCAACTATTCCTATGAGTTGGTCCCAACATCAGCCAGCCCAGGGTCTGTAGTCACTAAAGTCTTCGCAGTTGATAATGACACGGGAATGAACGCAGAGCTCCGCTACAGCATCATAGGTGGGAACTCCAGGGGCTTGTTTACCATTGACCAGTTAACAGGCAACATTACTTTGAAAGAGAAGGTGATCACATCAGATCATGGCTTGCACAGACTGGTGATCAAGGTGAACGACCTGGGACAGCCAGAGTCTCTTTACACGATAGCTCTTGTGCACTTGTTTGTGAACGAGACCGTCACCAACAGCTCCTACGTGCAAGAGCTGGTGCGTAGGAACATGGAAACTCCAGTTGGCCAGAACATTGGGGATGGTGAGATAACCCCCCAGACCAACGATTATGTCAAGATCATCATTGCCATTATTGCAGGCACCATGACTGTTATTCTGGTAATTTTTGTTACTGCTTTAGTCCGGTGCCGCCAGACGCCCAGGCACAAGGTCGTCCAAAAAAATAAGCAGAGTGGTGAATGGGTTTCCCCCAATCAAGAGAATAGGCAGATCAAGAAAAAGAAGAAGAAGAAGAAGCGCTCTCCAAAGAGTCTCCTCCTCAACTTTGTGACTATTGAAGAGTCTAAGCCTGATGATCCTGGCCACGAGCACATAAATGGCACTTTAGACATTCCCGTAGAGCTAGAAGAGCAGACTATGGGAAAATACAACTGGGCCACCACACCAACCACGTTTAAACCTGATAGCCCAGACTTAGCAAAGCACTACAAGTCTGCTTCTCCACAGCCTACCTTTCAAATTAAACCTGAGACTCCTGTACCCCCCAAGAAGCACCATGTCATTCAGGAATTGCCTCTAGATAACACCTTTGTGGTGGGCTGTGACTCACTTTCCAAGTGCTCATCCAGCAGCTCGGACCCTTACAGTGTTTCTGAATGCAGCTGTCAAGGAGGCTTCAAGACCCCAGGCCCCATACACACCAGACAGGTAATGGAATTTTAAGGTGCTTTCTTCCTCCCTCCCTCCTTACTTTGCCAATTCTGTAACTCCAGTTTGAAGCGCTGCAAGATAACTTCTCCTACAAGGAGTAAAACTTTGCAAGTCCGTATTCGATCGCGGCGTTGTAAAACAAGCAGTTCGAGCTTCCTGAGTGGTAAGGGAGAAAAATGAGAAGGGGAAAAAGAGCGTTGTCTGTGAGGAGATCGAGCAGGCAGAGATCCCTGTGGTGGTGTCCTGACTGCAGATGGCAGCATGGCACTTCCCGCCTCACCGCGGGACCTCGAGCAGCTCGGAAGGCTCGGAGTGGGACTGTCCTCTCCAGCCTGGTGTGCTCGAGGATCCAGGCAATCTAGGCCAGGTGGAAAGCAATAAAGCTTTACAGGAGCTCGTAAGTGGTTCTTAATATTAATGGAGTCTGGAATTGCAGCCTTCATTTGGGCGTAGCTTTGCTTCAAGGTCTCTCAGGAGCAGGAGAGGATTTTCCTCCGAGAGTTTCAGTGCCATTTTCAGACTGGAAGGAGCCTTAAATCTGGTAGAATGATGCAGCTGACAGGCAAAGTTAGGGAAAAATTAAAAGCATCAGCATAATTGATCTCCCTTGTTTGCTGCTCTGCCTGATAAACCAGTTATTAGCTTCTTAAAAAAATGCAGTACAACAAAGGAAATGTCTAAAGGGTCCTTAGCTTAAAATAAAAAATAAATTGTGAGTTCATGTAACTCTTATTTTTCAAGACCCTACAGAAAAGCTTTAAGTCACTGGAAATAGAACCTAATATTAATCCATATTTGGAACAGTGTAACAAAACTTTTCTGTTTACTTCTCTTCCCTCCCAGGATCACAAAGTTTTCAGTGGGGACAGTTTTCTAGTTAAGCTTTAGTTGGTCAAGGAATTAATCATTAAAGTAACACTTACTTCAGGAGTAAGTGTTTATTTTATTATAGATTATATATTTGATAATATATTTAACTTAATACATGGCTTGGGAAGAAATCCTCAGCTTGATTAAGTCTGGTAAATTTCTTCCTCCAGCTAAATATTTTTCTGGAAACCTTGTTTTATTACAACTGTAATATAACAACATGCATAAAAAAGGCTTCTCACTCAGAGCAGTCATCATATCTTAGAAAATTTCAAATGTTGTTTATTTTATTCTATTTCATTCCCTTAACCAACACAAATTTGTATGGTAATCTATATCACTATGGCTAACATTTTTTAAGAAATGTATTTAAGCCTGTTAAATTAAATATCAGAAAAGCCTCATGCCAGTTTGCTCATCTGTTTGAACTCCCATGACTCTGAGGAGAGGGCAGTGCTGTTTTCAGCATTTCTGTAGGCCTGATCTAAGTGGGTTTTTTTTTTCCATGGAGTTCTGGTACAGTTCCTGTGAGTCAAAAAGGTTCTGCCATTGTCTGCTGAAACACACTTTGTCGTGCAGTAATGCTGCTAACAAAGAAAGCAAGCTCATGACTCTCAAAGTCCCTTCTGTGGCAGTCAAAAGCTAGAAAGTGGAATGGGAAGCAATTCTCTTCTGCAGAAGCTGGTTGGGGGAAAGAGCATTTCCTTTTATCTGTGCCTTAAAGGTCTGTGACAGGGGTTCCTATCTGGAAAAGCAGAATAGAACTGAGGGGCTTTTTTTTTTTAATGCTCACCAGCTGATATCATCTTATCTTCATAGAGGTGCATCTAACATTGTTAGGATGATATGATGAAGAGATAAGAAAAGAGATTATTGTTACTATTTGTACTGGTTTTGTTAAAATTGCAGCTATCCCCCTTTTAGGGATATTTTTCTGCATGAAAGTGAACACCTTGTTTTGAGGAAGGGTAACTGATCACCACAATGGCCCTTTACACTAATTTGGAAACAGCGTTCACCTTTAAACACATGAAATCACATTTTTTAAAATTTTAGATTTATGTAATTTCATTAATGCATTGTTTAAATAAGTTGGGCCATTAAAGGAAATCCTTTGTGTTGGACTGTGACTAAATGAAAATTGTATTTCTTGGTAAGTAAAAACTAGTTAAGGATTTCTTAAAGCTCAACAGATCTTTTAAAAGTCAGTCCCACTCCTGCACTCCTACCCTGGCTCTGTATTTGTAGTCTGGGTAGTTTTTATCTCCTGTGGGGCTCTGGAAGGTGTCTCAGGACAGATGACTTGCAAGTTGTCTCTTTTTAGCCAGCAAACAAACGAACATACAACTATAAATACAAATAATCCTGAAGCACAGTGTCTCCAGCTGTTATCACGCCACCCTTTAGCCTCAGACACTAACAGGATCTTTGTGGTTCAGCATGATTTTGTGTCAGGCACTCTCTGAATTTGCAGAAAACTGTAGGACAAGGTGGGGAACTGAAAATCATTTCAGTTAAAAAGGGAGATGTGCTAGTTTGAAAAGTGAAAATAAGATGCCTGATGTGAGGGGAAAATAGCATCATTTATCACTTTTACCATAGTGCAGCATTTTTACAAGCCAGAAGTTCTGAAGGAGCCTAAAGAAGGTTCTGTTCACTGTGAAGTGTCTCTTCAGTTTGTGATGGGGACTGATATTATTATAGGCTGCACATCTCAACTATTGTTTTGTCCATGCAAGGCTTTCTACTCAGATATTTGAAATAATATTGTGTTATAGCTAAAAATATATTTTCTTTGGATGCTCTAAATTTTGTGTCTGTCTGAATGGTATTGATTCAGGTCTTTAAAGAAAGGAAATTATGCCTTTGCTTTACTGCTAAATTTGTCTAAGTGATCTATAAAATGACAGAAAGTCATTATAGCAGTTGTACTCAAAAAGCATGCAAGCAAAGATGGAAAGGTTTTTCTACTAAAAAACCCCAAAATATCTCTTTAGTGGTCATGTGGGCAAATAAATACAGCAGTGCCACAGCTGAAATTTTTATGGGGAAGCAACTGGAGACTCCTGAAGCAGCTGAGGACACTTTGAATCATAAACTAGAGGAAACTGGAGAGGCAAAGCATGGTCTTAATGTAATGTCCCCTAAGAGAGAGGTCAAATTTTGCTCTATTTGTACATGAGATGGAGCAAGGGGCAGAGGTACTGATATTCTGAAGTTATCAGGAGGAATTAAGCAACACAGTGGCAATACACCTTCAGAGTAGCATGCTGTTTTGGGGAATGCAGTAGAGATAATTATTTTAAAGGAGTTTTACCAAGTGATAAATTGTGAAGGGTCTTATTCATCTTATTCATAAATAAAAGTGCTATAAAAGTCAAACTGACTTACCATGTTATCAGATTTCCATTGTTTTGGCCGTTGTGGGACTCACTTTTTTTTTTCTTTTCTTTTTTTTTTTTTTTTTTTTTTTAATGAGAAACATACAGCATCTTTAAAGTTTATTTGTCTGCATGCTTTGTAAAAGCTCAGTTATTTTTGACATTCACCTCAGTGGGAGAAAACTGTGTGAAGTGTTCCACACTGACACAAATCTTCTGATTCTCTTTGCATTTGCATGGGGATGATGAGAAGAAGGGGGAGGAGTTTTCTTCAGTCTCATTTTCATGTAACACAATTTCAAAATCTGAAATCTTTGCTCATGCACTTTAAAACAACATTCAGACATTTCAAATGCCTGTCTAGGTATCAGCTTGTCTAGTCAAAACATGCATAATTATAGAGCACAGTGTTATCTGTGGCAGCTTGATTCAAAGGAGGTAGAGCTGCAAAGATTCATCAGAACTCGCTGTGCATTCTCCTTCTTCTTGTCCCTTTCTTTTACTGAATGCTATTTCAGGTGTGCTTTTTGTTTGAGAACAGAAGAATGCACACTACAGGGAGAGGGGAAATCTTGGCAAACTTACACCTGGTCACTCAGGAAGGGTCCTGTGATCCTCTTGAATTGTCATCTTTAACTTCAGAACAAGATTTTTCTGGCTTGGTACTACTGCGGAACTTTGGTGTCACTGTAGCATCACCTCTCCCACTGGGGGAGCTGGAAGGTGCAATGTGCTCTGCATCTGTGAGTTTCTGCTTTTCGGGGGGTTCTCCTTGCACCCCACTGGTCTCTGGTCTGTCAGCGAATTTAGCTGCACTGCCTAGACTCTGTACCATGTTGGGGAAGCTGGCTGAGGCATGGAGATGGATTTTTGTTATATTTGCTAATGCAAATCTTCATTAGTGGAATTCAGCTGGTGGGATTCTCTCATCTGTGAACTTACCAACATTTAGGAATAGAAATTTCAGATGACACAGTGATCTTACCTGGTTTGGTAGGAGCTGATGGAGATAGAGATTACACTCCTCACAGAAATCTGAGTGGGAAGTAGCCCTCATTTCAAATACATTGTATTTTGGGGCCCCACTGTCTCAATTCTGTGATTCTACCACTGCCTGCTCAGACCTGCTTACAGTTATGGGGCATTTGGGTTTCTGATTTAAAATGTGGTGAAATGTCATTACAGCTTCCCACTCACTATGAGAACAGTGTGCTCAGGATGTGAATGGAAGGAATATTGAAGTGTTCCTGAAAATAATAGCTCTGAAACTCATCTGTTCCGTGAATCTTTAGCTGCAGGATTTTTTGTTTTGTGTAATAACAGTGAGTTTAATTTACAATCCTGTAATCATCAGTAAGCCAGGCTGATGCTTCTGAGGTGTAAAATAGACATAGCACTTGTGTTTTGTATTGACAGATACAGAGTAAATTACACTCAAAGAACATTTTCTCCTAAATTTTAGCTGAATAACTGTTGGTACAAGCCCTTCCTAAAAGCAATTTCAAAATTGATTACTATGATTCTAAGTGTTCTCATAATTTTGTCTTAATTTTCTGACTGGTGATTTTGCTTGTGGTTCTGATCTGCTGCCATGTACATACATTTCACCAAAAAAAAATTTAATTTGGAGAAGAGATTTTTAACTGAAATATTAGTCAAAGTCTGCAAGTCAGAAGTTAACAAGCAATTATTTAAATGTACATCACTACTGAAGTAAAGCTGGTCAAGAAAAATGCTTTTCCTGTGTGCAAAACTGATAGAAAATCTTCAGTGATTTAATATTTTTCACTAGAAAAGCATGAGGGAAGGTATCTGGAAAGTGCTCCCTTTGCCTCATAGTAGAAGGCAAAAAAAAAAAGCCTGAACAGGAGTGAAAAAGTAATTTGTGTTTTGTGTGAGGAAAAAAATTAAAGATTTTGAATATGACCCAAAAAAATCCCCTAATTCAAAACAAACAGGAGCTTGTTTTTTGCCTTTTTTTCCCCCCAGTAAGAGCTCATTGACTGAGTTTATACCTGAAGTTGGTAAATTAAGTTCCAGCATTAATAACCGAGTGATTTTTGTGCAAGCTAGAAAGACACACAACTCCCTCTCCAATAGCCACTTGCCTTGGGATAGAAACAATGCAATTTTTCAAACATTTAGGTGCATTTTACATCATTTTTTCTGGTGGAATAACTGAAAAGTTTATTCTTTTCTCCTTGTGACTCAACTGTGCTATTTCAAACATGTTACTTAACTATAAACCATTGCCAACAGTGAAGTCTGACTTTAGTTTAATTTTCACACTTGTTTATTTTCCTGTTTTCTCCCAGAAAGTATTGCACTCAATAATCTGCAGTTGATAGCAATTTCCTGACCAGTGAGTGGCTGGTGTCTTGGTGACTGTGGTATTGATAGTGGGGTTTTTTTCTATGAAATAATTGTTCAGGATGGCTTAAATTCTGTGTCTCTTTAGGACTAATCCAATTGTTGATAAATTTAGATTAAAGATGTAAAATAATTCTTCAAATTAAAAAAAAAAATGTTTTTAGGAACAATGCTTTTTGCATGAAGTCCATAAAAACCCTGCAGAACCTGTTCTAGGTAGTACAGCAGCCTTCTGACAGCTCTAATCTTGCACCAGCACTTTGGGTTTGAGTGGATAAAGCCAAAAAAAATTAAGAAAAGGAATAAGAAACTTAGACTAATATCCATGGAAGCTATTTCTGTGGCTCCTTCTGTTGCAACATTTGTGCTCTGTGTGTAGAGATCTTTGCCTGTGCTGGGAACACACACACACGCACACCAGAAATGCTTGGTTACTTAGAACATCTCAGACCACACGGTGCTTGAGATCTGGTAGAGAGAAATTTGGAAGCAAACGTGACAATTTATGGTGAAAATGCTGCAGGAAAGGGCTTTTCTCATGCTGTTTCTCTGTTTGCCAGCTCTGAAGGCCATCGCAGCTGATGTTATGTTCTGAAGTCGTACGTGTACTCAATGATGTTAAGCCAGCAAATATGAAAACAAGGAAATAGCACGAGAAAGCCCTTTGTCCTGTCTCTGGTTGCCGAAGAAATTTATCGTCTCATCTCCAGAGGGGTTTGGAAGTGACCATGAACTGTTCAAGCTGCCCTACTGAAAGGTATCAAGGGCAAGGATTTTTTTTTTAAAAGGAAAAGACAAAGAAGTTTTAGTACGTTGTGCTAATAGTGTTCTATAACGTAGTTTTGCTAAGAAAAAAAAGAAAAAAAAAAGAGTAATGTGACCCATCCTTCTTCACGGTTGGTGATTATGGTAAAATTTATTTTGCTTGTAATCATCTCCTTGTCCCAGATTTTTTTTTTTTTCTTATTTATTTTAGTTGAAACAATTAGGAATTTTGTTTCTATGAATATATTAAAAGGGAGCAATAAATTTTATTCATGTGTTAAAAAGAGAATGTAAAGTTCTTTATACTCCCTGCATTTAAAGGAAAAGCAACTGAGTTGTTGTCACTTATAGCACCATTATACATGTTAAGAATTAAGTGTTATTTATATCTATTCCATAATATTTTTAAGGATGATATTGCTGCTATGGATCATAAATAGAAATGATCAAGTCACTGCTTTCTCATTTTCTAGGCACAATAGTAGTAGTGAAAAACTAGTACTTCCTGCTTTCTTATCCACAACATTTTCTAATAAGTGGTCACCTTTTAAATGACTGGAAAGCATTCATGTAACTTTTAATAAGAAAAATTAATTTGCATTTTGCTTGCTGAAGTCTAGTTAATGTCAATTTAACAGGTGCCAAACATTTAACCTTTTGAAGTATTTTTCTTTAAAAAGAAAAAGGTCATAAATCCAGTGGCTTGGTTTTCAGTGTAATAAAATAGGAAATAGTACACAATTTTTTCACTGTTAGCCAGCACATGGAGGGGGATATGGCCTACTGTGTTTTTTATTGTGGGTTTTTTGTTTGTTTGTTTGTTTTTCCCAATTATTCTTCTATAAAGTGGGGGGGTTTTTTGTTGTTGCTGGTTGGTTGGCATTTTTTGTTTGTTCTTTTTTTTTTTAATTAAAGTCTTCTATATTATCATTTGTTATTTAGCACGGCTCATTTACAAAATAAAACTTGAGTATCATAGCTTTGTTTGAAGGTTGGTTGCAAGTTCTTGTATATTGCCTCACATTTTAGGGAGTAATGCTTAATATGTATCATCTATAATATTAGAATTTCATATGCAATGCAAAATCTCTTAGGAAGCAAAGGAGTATAAAGAACCTGTTTTCTGCACTTATGTGAAGACATGTAATATTAGTTTGCTAGAATAAAATGAAGTACAGACACTGCTTTTAACTGGGATGTATACAGTATATCGAACTTTCTTTTAAAGAAAGTTATTAATGATTCATGAATTAGACTACTACATGGAATTCTTACACATTACTGTATGTTAGATGTAAAGATATTTATAGGCTTGTACTTAATA
Organism: Phylloscopus trochilus trochilus; assembly: GCA_016584745.2. Lineage (NCBI taxonomy): Eukaryota > Metazoa > Chordata > Aves > Passeriformes > Phylloscopidae > Phylloscopus > Phylloscopus trochilus. The sequence goes on from WQNJ02000015.1 coordinate 28,371,466, forward strand.
ATCACGTTGCCTCAGTTCTTGGACTGCAGAATGTCTACCATGACTGTTGCCTATAGTTTGCTCCACATTTGCTATCTGGCTCTTTTAAAAAGAAAAATGTGTATTTGGCTATTTGATCTGTAAAATAAATTCTATTAATAATGAAGTACGTATTGTAATTGAGCATATTGTATCGCATAATTATAGCTATGACTGTTACAGAGAGTTTTTTATTTCCGATGATGGCATAGTTTTCTCGGGAAGAAGTTCATGTACCTGTCAGACGGTTTTGCTGTTCCTATTGTTAGCAGCCTTGCAGCATTCACGCTTCAAACTGGAAAACCCCCAACACTCCTAGTGGTCAGATATGCAGCGACATTTACTGAATCAGTGCCAGGACTGAGCCAGTTTAAAATTCATTCCCTACCGGTGAGGGGTTGATGCCAGAAGCGCCGTTTGGTGCCCCGCACGCCGCTCCTGCCCGCTGCTGCTGCAGCTGGTGGTGGAGGTGTTTCCGAGGTGGGTGTTTGAGTCACAGCCCTTGGGCCTCGTTCGCAGTGGTTTGTCAGGCAGACAGGATGATTTCACAGGCTTTGAGTTTCTGGTTTTGAAGTCTCTTCCTGTCCTGGCAGATTTGGTAGGAAACCCCCGAATGAGGCCTCTCTGGGAAGCAAACCCTCCTCCCCTCAACCGGTCCGGGAAAGAACTTCCTCGGAGAAAAGTGGAAAAAAACCTATTTATTTAACAAACAAAATGCCCACAAACACAAAGAATGAACAATATAAAACAATAAAACCTCTCACTGCTCTGGAATGAGATGGTAAATTCAGACAGTCCTTGCTGTGGGTAGCTCGGCTCGCTCAGTCTCTCACCGGCCCCTCCGGAGCTCCAGGCCCGGCGGCCGCAGGTGCCAGCCCTCGCTGCTCCTCTGGGTTTGTCAGTCCAGAGCCGATTGAAACAGTCCCGAGAAAAAGAGAAAAACAACAGTCCAGGGAACTTCTCTGCCTCAGCTAGCTAAACTAACTAAGAGCAAAGAGATCTGTGTCCCGCAGTCTGTCTGAGCCTCAGCCTCAGGACAGAGTCCCGGAGCAGGAATGCCGAGCAGCGAACGCTGCTTTTTCTCAAAACAAACTCCGCGCTGCTTCTTTCCCCTTCGCTCCCAGAACCAGTCTTAAAGGCACAGAACTCAACACACAGCACAAACAGAACAGATTATTGGGGATACATGCATCATAAGGTCACTCTAGAACACTCTCCTTTACAAGAATTAAGCTGAATTTCCTTTTTGAGAAAGTGAATGTTTGATGAAGAAAAGCACCAAATAATTTCGATGCTTACATTCACTTTTGTTTTTGTTTTTGTTTTAATCAAAGGGTACTGAGTGGGGATAATGTGATTTAGTCATCTCAGTTACCCTCAGGTTTTGTTTTGTTGGTTTTTTGTTGTTTTTTTTCCTCTGGTGTTGACAAGTCACAGACTGTAGCAGGTTATTTTGATTTTGGGACTGCCTACCCTCTAGAAGTGCCTACTTTCTTGCTCTTGAGTGTGAAGAGAACCTTTGATAAGTACCTTTCTTGTACCAGATGTGCCAGTTATGTGCTTTCAGAGAAAAATATACTTCGAGTTCCTTTACTTTTAACTTACCTGAAGCTCTAACTTTTTCCTAGTATTGCACCGGTCCTATCATTCTAGTCCATCTAATAAATAATTCTAAAAGCATCTAGGATGATTTTAAAATTCCTAAAGTTACATAAATGAAATGTACCAAAAAGGTACATCACATGGTTTAATTACTGGTCCCAATCAGTTTTCTCCCTCCTCTGGTTCTCTCATGAGTCAGCCCAGCCAAATATGATAACCTTCCAAATCTACTAAGGGAAAGCCAGAAACCTCTTAAGTGGCTCGGTTTCCTGTGTTCTGTCTGTTTCAACTTTTTGTTTTCTTTTGTTTTCATTTTTTAAAAAGTTGGTTTTTTCATAGACTGGTATAAAACTTGTTCAGAGTTCATTTCCTCCTGATGGTTGAATGGGTTCATGAAAATCCCATGAAAGCCATGAATGTTTATTGACCAAATACGTGTCTGTGCTGGATATCAATTTCTACACTTTTCTGTGATGAAAGCCAGTCAAAAATTTTTGTTATTTTTGTTTTAAATAGTGTTAGTATCCCTCCCGAGTCAAAGCTAGATACATGTGTTTCAAAACCAACTCTGTTTTTCAAATATTTTCACCTGCAGACATATTTTCTTTTTCTGACTGCTCAGAACTCAGAGTGAATTATGAGCAAAAAATCACTGAGCTGACCAAATGTTACTTTTGAACTTGACAACTCATTATATTTTCTTTGTAATATCAATATATGTATCATACTCCAGACTGCAATTATTACAGTCACCTCAGTATAAACTTCTCAAGAAATTCCCCCTTTTCTCTGGTGCTCATTGCTCATCTCCAGAGCAGCCAGGCTGTAGGGAAAGCCCCAGAGCCTGCTTTGGGTGAGTTCCAGTGAAATGTGGGGCTGAACTAAAAGAAAACTTCTTTATTTATTGCCACTTTTAGATGTAAGTGATCCCACGGCTGCTTGCAGCCCTCTCCAGTACAGCAGCTGGGGCTGGCTCTCAGATGAGCTGGTTGCATCCAGTGCTGTGTTGCCAATTATTATGGAATTCTTATGGATTTGTGTGTCTACCAAAGCTCCCTCCCACCCAACCTCAAACAACCCCAAGAGCAAGCAAGGCACTGCAGGAACTTTGGGGGATTTAAATCCTTCTGAGTTCAACTGAATGGGGGATTTCTAAAGGGCAGTAGGGGGCTGTCAGGAACAAAGATGGTTTGTGATGTAAATAGAATTGTATTTTTAACATAAACTGTAATGCTGCAGGGTGTTGTGTTGTTTTTTTTTTGTTGCTGTTACACTTTTACGGTGATTTCCCGTTTTGCCATAAAACATATATTTATGGTGTATCCTGGTCTTACGTATTATTTGTAAAACCTTTTTAACAAATTATTTGAATATATATTTTTGCTTTCATATTGAATTACTGAGCACTGTTCCTTTTATGTCTTATTTATCTATTTCTAAAATAAATTTGGTTTGACGATTATATTTGCGTACCTTCTGGAGAAGCACTGTTTTTAAATACACCTCTGTCCTGTTTGCTTAAAGCATGCACACCACCAAGCCTCTAGAGAAACTGGTACTTTTCCCAGTTTAGGAGCTATGATTATTAAGTAACTCTAACCACATGTAAGCTTTGCAAGAAGAAAGATAAAGAAATATGCCTCTTTGAAAAACCTCATACGCTTTTTAGCGGCACATTCCTTTTGTCAACAATTTTTTACAGAGAAATCTAAGCATTCCGGAATTCCAAGAGTTACACAGTTTCCAATGGTGTTCCCATGCACATGTGAGTGTTTATATCTGTCCCTGTATGTATTTTTGTTTGCCTGTGTATACAGGGAGCATGAGGGTGTCTATACACATTTATCACACATTCAATTAGCAGAGGCTATAGGCAGTAAATATTGCACAGACTGAAGCTGCAGAGATGTGCCCGTCCCAATATCTCTTGCTGTGAAAAATAGCCAGGCTCTAAGGATTTCAATCTGCCACATTATTTGATTTTTGGGAAGATTTGTCTTCCCTTCTGAGAATGTACTGGGTTCTCAATATCTGAGATGATGACTCGTGATGATTTGGAGTTTAGGATACAAATATAAAAAGTGCAGTTTTGAATTTTAGTGCTATGATTCTTTCACTAGGTTATTTTACTCATTTTGATACTGTATCTCAGTATTCTAAAATACAATTTTTCCAACTAAATAGACTCATATTCTTAAATTTTACCACTGAAAATGTAACAAATTGACATTTTTGTATTTTCTCCAAATTGTGAGCTTCTGCTTATTTCATAAATAGACACATGTAAATCAAAATCAGTTATTTATATGTATAGAGATGGATATTCAGTGTGATATCAGGAATTTTTCAGGGGCATTATTTACTTTTTGCAAACTTTGAAATAGGTTTTATTCATTGGTGTTCTCATTTCCAAGGAAGGTGTTCATTCAAGCTAAAATCACTTATTTCCAATAAAAGCTGAATGATGATATCAGAGGTATGAGGTTTGATTTCTCATCGCTGAATTCCAGCCAAGAATTATGAGCTGAATTTTGGTCTGTGGCTCTCAGCATTGTTTTCATCCTTTCCTAAGAGAAGTTCCATGGCTGTCGGATGGATGAAGTGCCCTCTGCTCCTGTTCCCTGTTTTCTCCTGGGCTGGGATCTGAAAGCCTCCAATCATAGGTTTTCGCCCACAAAAATACTCTTCCTAGGTCTGGATCTACACCATCCATGTGCTGATGGTTTTCCTCCCTCTCTCTTGTATGAAAAAGAAACCAACAGGGGGCTAATTCTGGTCTTTTCTAGACACTTTGGGCATGTGTATTTCAGACAAGCAAGTGAATCTCAGATGGGTGACTGGAATTTGTAAAGTCCTTTCCTTTGAATGTTTGGGGGGTTTGAGTAATTGGAAATTACTCAAAGTTTTGTGATTTTCTGATAACCAAACTTGGCCAGGGTCATCACAGACAAGGACACGACAGTGTGCAAGACTTAGTGTGAAAAGGGCTGAGGGGAAAGGAAGATCTTTTTTGTCTATAATTATTATTGCGGTGAGAAATTGAATCAAAGTCCTAAGTACCACATCAGAGATCCTTGCAGATGCAGTTTTAAGTCACATTTAAGTCACATACTTTTTTAATTGCATTAGTATTGATCCATTATGGATAAAAGTAGCAGATTGCTGCTGCTAACTCTGAATGTATCTGAACACGTGGATGTGTGTTCATATCTGGGTTAAAAAGTGATTCAGATCAGGTTTATTGGGATTGAAAGGTAAGGTGTCTTTATTGTATTGTTGACTGATTTTTGTAGATTTGTTTCCCTCCCTTTTAAAAAGAGTGTGTTTGGAGCTGGAAGTGAAGAAGAAAACTCAGACTTGGAAAAAAATATGGTACACTTTTCTTTGCTATTCAGCTAGAAGAAACTATTTTAATTCCTAAAGATGGTACCAAACGATTGATTAAAAAAAAAATTAAACTTACCTGATGTAAAATTACAGTTTTTGAATAACAATAAAATGCTTCTAGCTTTTTTTTTTTTTTTTTTCATTATATTTCTTGAAATGCATTAAAATAAATTTAAAAGCAAGTGCTTATGGTTGCTATTACCCAGTTTTTATAACTATCTAAACACATAGGTACAGATATTTTAAATTATACACTATGAAAGCCTAAATATTTTCTACCTTCTGTCATCTCTTTTCCAAAATTTCTGGTTTTGGATGCATTTAACATAAAACTATCTGTAACCAACCAACACATCAAGGAATCACACTGAAGGTGGAAAAGGGCTTTTTGTCTAAATGTCTATTTGTAAACAAAACTTCAAGAGGGGAGGAAAACATTGGATTATGTTCTCAAGCTTAGCAGAATGGAAGCAACAACTTCTCCAGCCTGCTGAGATTTTGATTGCTATTGATTTCAAAGTTAGAAGCCCAAACAACTGCAATTCATACAAGAAGTGTTTCTCCCTACTCGTGCTGAACTCTGAGCTCAGTGAGAGCTCTGGATAAGAGCTGCTGCCACTTGGAAAGGTGTGTGAGGTGTTGTTATTAGCAGCAGTGATCAGCACTGCTGTATTCACTGCTCACAGTCCGTGCTAAGTCACCTTGATCTGTAAAATTTTCTGCACCTGAGTGGGAACAAAGGATTTACTAAAAATCCTTAAAAAAAATCTCAGTTTTTCCTCCTTCAAATAGCAGTAAGCTAGTCTATCCAAATACAGGTCTCTAATATTTTTCAGAAGTGTCTCATTAGACACACTGAATGCTTACCTTTTTAATTCTTATTTTATGTGTTGTAGCAGCTTGTACACGTATATAGATACATACAAACATAAGGCATAAGGTAATTTTCTAAAACTTTTCTGGTTTTCTTTATAAGCCAGTGTTGAAAGACATTTCCTGCTGTTTAGAAGCAAGAGGCTGAAGGGATTTTTCAATGGCCTGAAGCAGATTTTTAATCTAGCAAAATGACATTGTGACTAATTTAAAAAAAAAAAAAAGGATAAACAGATTGGTGTTTGCTTACACATGAGGGAATCATCAAGCCTACTGATTTTGCAAACAAGAGGCTGGAGTATTTGATGAATGCATTTACAGCCAAAGCTGTAAATCGGTCCCTGCTAAATGATCTTCCCTGATTCATTCCCTTTCTTCATCAGGTTTATGGTAAGGGCATTTCTGTGCTTTATCACTTTTGCCAGATTTTAACCCAAGTTACTTCATTTCCTGTCCATCAAAGACTATCTTTGTTCTTCTGTGTTGGAGCATAATACATATATGCTCTAACACTGAGATTCTTGTTTTCTTGTCTTTAATGGGTGGTTTAAGATTTTCTTATTGCTAGATTTTCCTTTTTTTATATTAATATATAATATATATGGTGAGGGGGGTGATGTGCAAGAATCCAGACATTTCTAATATCTTGCAATTGGTGTTGTGTCAATCTGACATTTGATAACTAATAACCAAAGTAATTAGTACCACAGGTGTAAACCTTGGACAACATATTATAACCATTTAGGGTATGTTGGTGAGTCACACAATATATATCTTTTTTCTCACATCAGAATTCTTAAAGATCATAGAATTGAAGAATAATTCAGGTTCCAAGGGATCTGTGAAAGTCACTCCAATCATGGGACTCAAAACCAGGTTCTTTCAGATAGTTTTCTTTGGGTCTTGTTCAGCTGAGTTCTAATATTTCAGGCTCCTCAAGAGTATAGAGGCGTTTGAGTTGAAATGAGAATCTTAATTGTCTTTATGAATCCACTACCCACATGTATAAATATCCAATGAATACAAATTACTTACAGCTGTGAATAGTTTAAATATATCTATTTGTATGCATTTTTGGGGTGAGCCCCCTAGTTACACTGTTTGCTGCTCACTTTTATGGCTCATGGACTTTTGTATTCATCTTTATTTTATAAATATATTGTGAGTTTTTATTTGAATTTCCCCTAGTTGCAGTGGAAGCCCTGAGAAGTTGACACAATCCTGATTGCTTTACTCACAATGAGCTCACCAAAACTCTTCAGAAACTTATCTTGGAGGTTGGATATTAAAAGCAGACAGGAATAATTCTGTCAGGAGCAATTAAACCAGGAAAATGTAATTGGAGGCAAAAAAAAAAGAAAAAAGGCTTTTGATGCTTCCTGTATACAAGATATACAATGAACTGCTTTCAGCTCCCAAGCATGATTTATTAGTTACAGTAGTTTGGCTTTAAACACTGAGCATGGCTAAGACAGCATGTGCTCAGTTGTGTGAGGGCTCCAACATCTGTCCTGACAATCCTCTTACAGGCTGTCTTTGAGGAATTAGGAAACGGCAACATGAGTTCTGAAATGGATATCAAACAGCCAGAGTTAGGAGAGGGGGGTTGGAAGAGGATATTCCATTATTTCATTGCCCCTTTTTAACACAATAACTCCTTGAACTGTTTGTTTTTATTATTCCAGATGGGAGCAAGATGCATTTGAATGAATAAAATGAAATAGAACAAATCAAATGCTTGGCTGCTGTTCAAGAGCTGTTAAGGCTGAGCTTTATTAAATTCACATGAGGATATGATAACTGTGGAATTTTATACAATGAACTGCACTAATCTTACTCGTGAAGAACATAATTTTTCTTGAGATAGATGAGAGAATCTGAAATTTTGTCATGAAAAAACAAAGCCCCTTTGGAGCTTTATTTTCTGAGGGCATTCACTGCTTGAGTGAAATCTGTCCATGTCCCACAAACAGAATCTTCATGCACAATCCATTTTTACACATCAAAAGTTCCAAGGGTTTGTTCTTTCTCCGTGGCAAAGTGGAGAATACTTCAAAGTCAGCTACTGCGTTCTATGTTAAAACTCTTCCCTGTGTCATCTACAGTCCCTTTAGGAATAAGCATATTTATGTTTTAAAAGGGGGCAAAAGCATTAAAATTTAAAATTATATTAGATACATTTAATTTATATTTAAATAGGAAAAAAAATGAAAGTGGAGCAAACCAAATCTTTTTAATGATTATTTGCAGGATATAATTCACATGGATGCCTTTTCCTTTTTTTTTTTTTTGTGACTGTAGATTATTTTTATGCCTCTGCAGTAGAATGGCTGTTATAACTCAAATGTTTTTCAGACATTTTCTGTTGCTTAATGTAATTAATGTTCTTTTGAATATGCTATTTTTCTTTATTTCTTTTTATTGAAACTCCAAAATTACTGTTGAAAATTTCTGTTGAAATAATTTTATTTTTCCCCATCAAAACTACAAAGAAAAAAGTTCCTGACAACACTTACTCCATATATTTTGTTACATTTTTCCATTTAAATGTAGTGTAAAACTGCATTAATAAACTATTTCCCTGTATCTAAAATGCTAAAAAGAAAATGAAAATGCTAAACCTCAGGGTTAAATGGCTGAGCTCCCAAATCTATCGAGGACCTTTTCTTTAACAAAAAAAAAAAGAGAAAAAAACAAAACAAAACAAAACAAACCACAAAAACAAAACAAAACAAACAAACAAAACAAACAAAAAACCCACAACCAAATAATACAGGAATTTTTAATAGGAACTGATGTATCATTACCTTCCAAAACTCATGTATAATTACAGTGGACATCACATGGAAATAAAATTAAAAATAGTAGAAATCAGCTCCCGTTTTGATGAGATCTCACGTGTTTTGTTGGGTAGTGTCAAACACGTCAATTTTCCTTTGTGGGGCTGAATAACTTGTTTAGTGTTGTCTCCTTTGAAAATGAGTGAGACCCACAAGCTGTCTGCTTCATAAACTGCAGGAACTCATCAAAGCCACAGTTGTAGAACCCACCTGAACCCTACCTGCACTTATTCCTGAAAATGGCTGTCCAAAGGCCTGCAAAAAAGACAATGGCCAGACAAAGCCTGATGTGTCATAGCAGAGAGAGAGCCTTCTCTCCTTGTGAAACCAGGCCAAATAAAAGCTCAGATTTAATCAGAACTGGCTTGCCTCTCCCTGTGTCAATCAAATATTTTATATTGATGATCTGGGGATAACGGGGTTGAGAACACAAAGTCTAGTTTTGTATTGTTAAGATGAAAAGATTCTGCTGGGGTTTGATAACACTGGAGATGCAGAGGCTGTTACAGAAACATAATGAATATAAAATATATCTGCAAAAAGGACTTCTTATCAAGATAAAATCCTGATGAAAAATGTCACTTATTCTTTATTTTCCACCGGGCAGGTTTAAAGACTGTAGATCTGTATTTAATGGAGGTATTTAGTTTAGAACATCCTGTGCTGAAATACGAACCTTGAATTCAGTTCCTTCTCATCTGATCAAAAAAAAAAAACTATTAAAAATTAGACTAATTTCTTTCATATTCAAACACAGAATACTCTATTAATAAATTAAAATTTACCAGTGGATGTCACAACCTTATGGATAAATCTGTATAACTTGTCATTCCAAATGAATTCTGTAGCATTTGAACTCATTTCAGTGGAACTAATTTTGTTTGTTGTTTGTTTTTAAATTATTTCCAGAAGAGAAAGTGTCTGACAAGTCACTTTTAATTTATACATCTCAGAAATACTGGGTTCCATGAGAGACAAAATCAGATTTGGTACAATGAAGCAAAAGTTGGCGTGTGCTAATTTTATATGATGGGGTCAATGACTAGGGATTTTGTTTGTTTGGGGCTTTTTTGTATTTTTGGGGTTTTTTTGTTTGGGTTTTTTGTTTGTTTGGTTTTGTTTTGTTTTTGGTTTTGTTTGGTTGGTTTGTTTTTGTGGGTTTTTTTTGTGTGGGGGGGTGTTTTTTGGACGGTTTTTTTGGTGTGTGTGTTTTCTTTTGTTTGGTTGAGGTTTTTTTGTGTGTGTTTGTTTGGTTTTTTTCCCGAGGCAGGACAACAGTCTGCTGTTAATTTTTAATTGCTTTCTGCTTAGGGTGTTATTTAGGAAGGAGAATGAGGAGCTGGAATAGGGTGTTCCACTTCTAATCAAAAAAAAATCTTCAGTGATGGGAATTCTCAAGCGAATGTATCATAATCTTTCACAGGGATTGTGGAAGACTGGCTTACACTGTTTGTGTTCCATGACTTGGATGCTGTTGTAAGCTTTGTATGGATTTTCTTTTTTTTGTAATTGTTTTTCCTTTAGCCATCCTGTGTCCTGAGATTGGAAGAAAAAGATAAAAGGTCAGAAAGGCTTAATAGCAATTTTGTTTTTGAAAAGGAGAGGCCGGTTGATCCAGCTTAAATCTTTACAGCTGGGTCAACCAATAACTGTTGAACTACAGAGACAAATGACAACTTCAAAACCTCGTGGGTCAGCACAACACCAGCTGTAACCAGGAGGGTGAGAAGGAAAGGTGAATCCATAGGACATACGGGCATAGTTTTTTGAGAGGGTATCCAAAAGCAGATAGGTGGGGATGGAAATCCCCAACCTTACTATGTAAACAGCAAAGAAAATAAAAGGAGACTGAATTTTATCACCTCGCTGTTTAGTGTGTGGTTGAGGATGATTGGGGTTTTCCTAATGAGAGACAGAACTGCATTGGCTGTATCCCATGGGGTTTGTGGAGCCATGTCCAGGTGTTGGTGTGATCTCACCAAAGCAATGGTCAGACCAAATCCCTCTCACACTTGAGAATTTTTTTGCATTTTGAGAATATTTTAGCAGAAGTGCTGCGAAGTGCTGAGGTGATGTGGTACTTGTTACCATCTTTGGGTTCCTTTTATTGTCTTCTGCACATTTAGAGCAGAGTGGCTGATAGGGGGGATCAGGGAAGCTGTTGTGTCAGGCCTGGATATCTCCTGTCAGAGCACTGAAGCCTGGGAAGGGAGGATAAACAGAGCACCTACAGCCCTACCATTCACTTTGGATTATGTAACACTGGATGTGGAAGACAGACATTCAGTGTGATTTCTTCCAAGTGATAATAATTTCCGTTTTAAATGGCTGTAAAGGTAACAGAAATATATATATATATATATATATTTTAATGAAGAACTTAAGTTGGAATTCATTTCTTCTGTAGGAGGTGAAGGCAGAGAGAATCATAGAGAGAGAATACAGAGAGATATACAGAATCACTGCTGTAGCTGCCTCAAGCTCACACAAGCTGCAGTGAGTCACTCTAATCTCTTTCCTCTAGGTCCTGTGGGAGGTAACTCTGTGAACACTTGGCTTTTAGATAGCTAAGGCTGAGTAAGATGGTTTCTGAAATCTAATACAAAAATAATTTTAAAAACTAGGGCTCACAAGGCTGAGAACATTTTGAAGCCGTGACCTTCAGTCCTGTAGGCAGATTGCTCTCGGTTAGAAGGAGTTGAGGCAATTAAAAGAGAGATAACATAGAGAGGAGTTTTCAAAGTTCGTGAAAATATTGTACTCAGATATTTTCACCCTCATTGACTCTAATGTTAGGGTGCTTGTTCCATGTAGGTTCAAAATTGTTTAAAATATGAGTAAATTTTACTGTGTAGAGAGAGATAAAATCCTTTGATACATTTCCTCTTATTTTTCTAGAATAAACAATTGATATGCTGTTCTAGTGATCATATTTCTTACCATTAATTTCTCCTCATTACATCCTTTTTCTATATGTATTTCCACCAGTTTGATTCACCTGCTTTACTCTTTGCCATCAGGTGACAAAAATGCAAGCACATTCATTCTGCTTGTTTGTTTGGCATACCAGTTATAACCAGTGTAAACACGACCAGGAAAGGAACAGGGGTTTTGGAGAGATTTACTGAGGAGGCATATGCCTCAGACACACTGCAGTGGATCCTGGTTCATTCCTGCAAACTGAAAACCATGAATCAGGAGAGAGTGAGAAATGTTGTCTTCAGGGCAGGGGATGGTGTAAGCACTTTCTTTTTTTTTTGCAAAGTTCACCGATGCCAACACACATGATTTTGTTTGCTGTGCTAGCATCCAACCTTTGGAGGGAGTGCCACGCCCTCTGTGCTGTGCTGGCACTGGTGGCAGTGGGGTCTGCCAGGGAGACCTGGGGCACTCCCTGTGGCAACACATCCTCACCAGGTAGAAATCATGTCAGGTGCAAAAGGCAGAGGCAGTATTGTCCTGAGCCTTGTCCCTGTTCTCTGATCCATCACTTGCAGCAGAAGATTTTGGGACAAGCAGTCCACAGAGAACTTCTTTCAGAAAACACTTGATGTTTTGCCATATGAGTACTACTACAAAGTCTAAATTGAGATAATGCTTTTAAAGACTTTCTGATCCTCTTGGATTAAGCCACCAGGGCTGTTTCTGGAAAAAAAAAACTAGACTAAGAGTTATAATTTGTCAGGATAACAGTTCTGAGATGGGTTATAAATGGAAAATATTGCATTTGGTTGCCTATTCTCTCTTCCCTGAAACTTCTGGAAGACTGAGCGGCACAGCTGCATCTTTATGCATGAGTGTAGGAGCAGAAGTTGGAAGTAGGGTGATGGGAAGATGGGAAGTGGGCACTTTGAGGGGGAGGATTTTATCCAAATTAAATCTAGAAACCCCCAAAATGTCACTGAAATATTTGAAGCAGAAGAAACTTGTTTCTTTGCATAACTTTTGCTGGAATCCAGGAATTTTGTTGTGTATTGGGCAGTTTTTAATGTATTCTTCCTTTGGAAGGAGCACTGTGAGGGGTGAAGAGAGCCTTATGATGTGGGAAAACTGAAATACTGAAATTAAATTTTCTTTTTTTTTTTTTTTTTTCCAGTAGTCTATTGGTCTTTATTGTTGCTGGAGACAGATATCCCAAATCTCATCAACTGCTATCCCATGTGATATTAATTAAATAATTTGTTGTGATATCCAGAACCATGTCAAAGCCTAACTAGACACTTGAACTACATTTTCAGCATAAGTACAGCTCCTGTCTTGTCAGGGTTTGTGTTTTAGGGTGGTGAGGCAAAGCTGCTCTTACTCCGTGATAACAGTTTCAGACTGGAGAGGTTTCCAACCTGGACCTCCCCAAACAGTCCTGATACTCACATGCAAGACTGGAGGAGTAGAGAAAATCCAACCTCAACACAAACCGTATTTTAATCTAGTTTCTATTAAGATAATTTGACAAAAAATCTTACTTTGGATGGCTGCATGTTGGTAAAGCGTGAAAAAAAGAGTTTCTATTAATATTTCTTATTTGGCTGATTTCTTCAAGGCTACATCTTGAAGCTATTTTAATGGAAAGCCAAAGTTACAGTTATTATTATCTAATGCTTCATCTAATTTGCTTTCTTCTAGTTTGGAGAAATAGCATGCTGTTACTGTAGGAAAAAAAAGCAAGAAAAAGTATAATGAAGAGGTAGAATGATTTTCTGTAAAGACTTCTCTGCTGCAATACTGTACGTCGTATTGCATTTTATTTATTCACAGCTTTGCACTCAAAGAAAACTTCAAGGAGATGAAGCCTCAAGAGGAAAAGCCCTATGAAATGGCAACAAACAATATCAGAGCATAAGGTGTCCTGCTAACCTTTAAAAATGCAATTCAGTCCCACACAATTTTCCTCAATCAGGAGCAAATCTGCAGCTCTTTAGCAGCAAACCAATCAGTTGGGTTCTCACTCACTTGGACATGTGAGTTGAAATCTAATACAAAAAAAGAAAAGACCTTTTGGGAAACCATATTAATGGAGGTTCATTTTCATTATGTCCAGTTTTCTTTCATTATTGGATACTTGTGGGGATAGGTCTTTTCCCTGGGAGTGCCCTTCTCAAGATTGTTTTGTTGTGTGTGTGCTCCTTCCCGTGCCTTGAAATCAGTGTGATATTCTGCTGCTGCCTTCTCCCATCTTATCTTGCTGTATTAATTTCAGCTGTGAGATTCCATAGGTTAAAATTTCAGAATCGTTTGTCCCTCACTGCGCTTTGACACATTTTATTTTTCTGATCAGTGGAAAAAAGGTTCCTATTGCTTTCTAAGATAGGATTCATTTGGAGCCTTATAGGCAACCAAGGATCTTTGCATGATCTCAAGTGCTGAACAACAACCAAAAAGTGAAGTATTTTAGTAAATTGCTGGAGTTAATGACCCTTGTGATGATCGAGGGTCATTATCTGCTTTTAGCTCACTCTATTACCTACTTCTACTGACTCAAAGCACTGGAACTTGATTATCATAGTGAATGAGAGCTCCTGTTTTACAGTGGAATCAGAGGCAATTGCACTTGCTCAGGAGCTGAAGCTGCTGAGCGCCACTGGGAGAGTGTGAGGTCATTCCTGTTTTTCAGAAATTCTTCTGCACACCCCTAAGGTGGGCTTGTCAAGCTGCACAGGCAGATCTGCTCTCTGCTGAAACTAACCACTGGCTTCTGGGGAAGCAGAGCAAGGTCAATGCATGAAGCTCTACAAAAGTCCATTTATCTGGTTTTCATTCCAGGTTATCATTAAGAACTCAGCCAGTATGAGACAGGGAGTTTAACTGTGAATGCATGTGTCACTGGAACGGCTGGAGTTACAGATAGCTCCATTACTGTCACTCTTTTATCTAATGCCATATTGATTTATTTTGAAATTACTTAATTTTTCAGTGTTCTCTACAGGTTAGAGATCCATCTTTTCAGCCACATGCCAAACTGGTGTGGGCTACACTGAGAATTATACCTTTTATGACATTATATCAAATCAGGTAATTCTGTGTGTCTGTATAATGAAGTGTTACATTAAGCTAAACTGAGCATTACGTCAAATTAAACTGTAGTTTAATTCTCAAATTTGAAGCAGAAGTTACTTCGGGTTTGAGTAATCAGAGAGATGTGTGTGCACACACGTTTATTTCACTAGTTGTCTACAGATGTCTAGAGAAGAAAAAGTGTTTAAGTATTTAGGACTGAAGGGCAATGTTTAGGGCCATTAAAATCAAGGCTTCTCTTTGCTGATCCACTGCTACTCACATGTGTTCACTGGGGTTTCTTTCACCAGGTTAAGCCAGGAGTGGATAAATCTGAGTTGAAACAAGACCACCCTAATTGCTGGGACAATGGTGTAATCAAAGTGCGGTGCAATGGATCAGTTACCTTGCTAATTGAACAGGGAAGGAATTGTCAGCTCAGGAATGGTGATCTGAACACTCTTTTCAGGAGAGGGAGGTTACTGTGAAGCAGTGGAAGGGAATTGCTCAATTTCAGCAGTAGAAGTTATAATGTATGGATCTTTGAATGATAGATACACGTGATTAATGTGCTGCTAAAGTGTGCTGGTCATCCTCACCAGTCAGCCTGAGGAAGGGCAGATGGGAGCCAATGAATATTTTGTGGGAAATCTTCAATTTAAGTGAAATGAAACACTGTTCAAGCATCAAAAGGTACAAGGACTCACCCAACATAGTGCCTGTTACATAAACTGGAAAAATATGAAATCAAGATTTCAATTCAATGAATTAAGAAAGAGCTGTGATATGACAATTCTTGATCTGTATTTGAAGAGGACTCCTGTGTTGCCTTCCTGAAGAAGTTGCTTCACACAAACTTTTACTGACCAGTTGTTCTGTTTATCTGCAATTCTGTAGATAAATGTAGAACAACGTTCACTTGTAGCACAATTTGTTGGGTGTCATCCCAAAATTCACTGGAAAAAAAGAAATTTTTAAAAGAGAAAGTTAACCAGCCTATCCACAGTAGAACCTAATGACAGTTTGTTTGGAATCCCGACAGTCAGATAAACACAGTCATAGAAAATTTTCACATTTCAGAGGACGCAGAGACTTACCATTTGAAAATCATCTGTATTATTTTGACTACATCTAGAACAAAAGATAAGGCTTAGAAGTCTTCAGTCTCTGTTAGCTACATCCCCATAACAAGGGCAAGGCAAGCTTTTTGAAAAAAAATTCAGAGTAATTACTATTGTGAATTATTGACCACTTGTTCCACATATTAGGGATTATTAACCTTGCTATCCATTATTTAAAGGAACTATATCACTTCACAAAGCTGAGTATTCTTAGGTGGCCAACAAAAAAAAGATTTTATTAAGTTGAAACAATTTTCTTTAATTATCCTTCAACAATTCACAGTCAAAGAACAATTGCCCTTTCAGCAAAATGAATATAATGAACCACTACAGAGAACTTGGGTTTTGATCTGTGTAGGAATCTCTGTGTGTTGGTATTAAGTAGAGGAGAATTTTAACAGCAGATGGGACCCGTAAGTTAGAGGGGAACCAAGAACAGAATCCAGAAATGATCTGGGACTGGATTAGGGATGTCCTGATTCGCCCTAAAAAAGAAGCTTTTGAGCTGTGAATTGTAAATGGTGCTCCATTCTAATTCCATTAGAAATTAGAAGGATTTCACTGAGAATATCTCTAGTCTGGTTTGACTTGGAATAAGAAATGGTAACTGGAGAGTGGACATGATATCCTTGTGTAGGATGTTTCCTAGTACAGGCATTCAGAACAGACTTTATCTCACTGGGAAGAAAAGTTTGTTAGTTATTTGTTGTATACTGGCATTCTCCACCAGGCAGAGGCAGCTGGAGCCTCTTTGGTGAACAGAGTGAAGGGAAAAAAAAACTCCATATGGCTAAGAAAGTAAGAATGAGTTTTAATTTTAAGTTTTGAAGAATCTATAATAAATTCCATTAAAAAAAGAAATAGGGGGCAGAATTTGGGATCCCATAAATCCCAATGAAATTCAACTGAATATTTAAAATAAAAATCCCCTCACAATTTTTTAGGCTTGGTATTTTTTGAATTGTCATTTAGAATGAAATAGCAACAAAAAAAAAAGGACAGAATCTGAATCTGTTTGCCTTCCTGTTCTCTAAAGATTTCATACTATTACAGATAATAGAAATGCCTGTGAAGCAGTAACTCTGAAAGATGCCAGATAAAAGTCTAATTCTTCATTCAGAGAAGTCCATCACTTTCATTTTCAGTCTTACTTGCACTTATTGTCAGATAGTGTCTGTCATATTTTCATAATTAAGATAAATCTATAGGGTTCCCTCTCCCTGAGTGATGCTCTCTAAGTCCTGGTTCTCTCTACCTGCTTATAAAATAAAGATGATGAATAGATTCCATCCATGTATTTATAAGAGGTACTCCGTGGCAACTGGATAGATTTATCTTTGTCTTTGTTTTTATTTCATGAGGTTTATCCTCCCCTATTCTGGTAGAATGAGTAGCATCTGTGCAACTCAGTTTGAGGTTTTAAAATCTAGGAAAACTATAGCTATAGCCAGAATTAAAAACCTTCATTAAAAATGAAAATTAAAAAGAGGGAAAAAGCCTCCTTTTTATGTATTTGTGCACAAATAGGCACACAAAATCAAGAATATCAGGGAGGTCTTTTTAAGTCACATCTCAGTGATGTCACACTAATTTCTGAGAGCACACTCTCAGATGCTAAAGCATGACAGAAAGCTGGTTGTGACCCTTCAGCCATGCACACCAAAAACATAGGATATCCCAGGAAACACTGCATTTTGACACCAGACAAACTCTGCTTCCTTTACCTCTCCCAAATGCCCAGCCTTTCACCCAGCTCAGTGCCTGAAGCAGAGCCAAACTCTCGTGTTTTGGGCAAAGTGAAAAATGGTTTGGCATTCTGGCAGATATCTAAAAATGCTGCAATTTCCTGTCTTTTATATTCTTTACTCTCATAGGTAGGGAATTTTGTTGTTATTCCATATCTTAAAACATGCTTTAGTTAGAAAAAAAAAATAAAATATAAAAGCACTTGTCATTTATATTGTCATTTTTATGAGGAGATATATTCTGTTGTATATATTTGCTTCCACAAAAATCATCTGAAGAGTTTCAAAGTGCTGAAGAAATATAAGTTATGGAAACATAGATCTAACGTGGCATGATATCAACCAAACCAAATGTTACCAATACAACACTGGGGCTTAGCTGCATTCAGAAATGAGTAACATGCTCATGATATCTGTGAGCCTAGAAACTGTCCTTTGGAATTTAGCCCCTGATGGCAGGAAAATAATAAATGGAGTGATTGTATTCTGTACCAAGGTTAAAAGTAAACTAATGGTGTTTTAATGATCTTACTAAAACTGAAAAACTGCTGGTTTTTCTGTTCAAGTGGGTCACTCAACCAAATCTTGACTGGGCAAAGGAATTAACCATTTACTTTCTGGCTTTGAAACCAGTGTCTTTGTCAGTTTTAGCTTGCATTTTGTTTAGCTGTCTGAATTTTGTGAACACATTTTCCCAAGACAATTGTAATGACATCCTTAATTAAGCATACAAGTGTAATGTGCATGTCATCCATTGGTCGAGAAAGAGAAGGAGAAAGAATTTTTTTGTGGCCATATATCAATATATTCAAAGATATTGACACTCTGTGTTCTGCTGTAAATTTGCTTTCCTGCAAATTTTGCACCCCTGCCTCTTACCACTGCTTAGACAATGAATGGAGCTCAATTCACAACATGAGGAAGATTCAAAATGCTTTTCTGGTGCTGTTTGTTCCAAAGCAGGAGTCAGAATCCCCCCCTGCCAGCTTTCATCGTGGCCAGAAATGAAGACTGTGCAGTGCAGTTTCATGTTTTAGCAGTGGCAAACACACCTTGCCATTGATTTAAGTTAGATGCATGAAAAAATGGGAATGGCACGGCCACCCACAGGAGTGATAGAGAAGGTGAATTAGGGAGAAGCTGTTGTTTATAGAAATAAAGCACATTTTCAGTCAAATGGGTAGTGTGTTATGTTGCTTACTCATACAGAGTAAGTTTTCTTACCTGTAAGCATTGACATAACAGGCCTGAGTTATAGACTGTAGTATGGCACAATTATATGTATTTCTACCACTTTTTTAGAACAGTGGAGCTACATTCTAGATTTAATTTAACTGCAGAATTTCTCCCTCAGCACAGCTACACTGTCTCAATCTCTCTCAGACTATTTAATGCTTTGTTCTTGTCAGAAGAATTTCCTTAAGAACATAATGCTTCAGCACAGTCTACATTTAAAACTTCCTTTAAATGGGAAGACCAAAAAAATATTAGGTTTTCTTGTATTTTCCCAATAATGGATTGCAGAAATCACCTTGGCTTACCCTGCGTTCCTTCCTCAGGCTAAGTTCCCATGGAAGTGTGACTTTGATGGAAGCCATGAATAAAGAGTGCTGAGCAGGACCCATTGTGATTAGACACGCGTTTTGAAAAAGCTTTAGGAATGATAAACTGCAGTGTTGCTGTTTTATTTTATATTTAAGAAAGACCGCTGGCATCTGGGACTTCTAAAAGAGCGAAATGGATAATAAGAAGTATGTTCTTTCAGTTTCCGTGAAGGCACTTCCTTGTCAACGTCTGTCATGCCCCAAAAAGTGCAAAATATTTTGTTAGAAACAAAATGAACGCTTCTACAAGGAGCAGCTTTTTTTTGTCAGTGTAATGTAAGATGAAGTCTTTGAGAATTCACAGGTTATACAGTGGTTTAAAGATTAAAAAGCCAGCAACATTACAAACAAGTGAAAGGTCAGAGAGGGCCATCACACACACAGACATTGAATAATTCAGTGTTTTGCTGTGTGTGTCACCTGCAGAGCTCAAATACTTGAGCACAATCATGGCTTGCTGAACCATGGTAATAGCCCAGATTATGAAAGGCCAATACTGATAATGATTAACTCAGAGCTTAGGGCTCCTGTGAGGAGTTCAGCTGGCAGAAGGAAGAATGAACTCCGTGGTTGGTGCCCCACTCAGCAGCCCAGCCTGAGCTGAGCATCCTGCACCAGGGCCTGTGGTCAGGCTGTAAACACAAATCAGACAATGCTTTCATTTTCCTTTGTATGATAATTGGCTTTCTCCTTGGAGCATGAGATGGAGAACAATAATCAGCAGTTGGGGGTGAGACTGGGCAGCTCTGGATGAGTCACTAGGAGTGACAGTGAGTCTCTCTGGGAATCAAGTCCAGGGTGTCACTGCTGGCTGCAGCACAAAACAGCTCCACAAGAAGCCTGATAGGAAATAAAAAGCCTGCAATTAGGAAATACAAAAGAGAAAATGACTTTGAAACTCAGTAGGGGTGCACTGGCAATCCACTGCTCAGAGGCAGATGAAAACTCCCTCGGTCAGAGTGGAGCGTCCGAGTTCCACACAGCACTGAGGATAATGAGAGCATCCCCTGCCAGCCTGGCAGTGCAAACCCCACCACTTAAAGTGTCAGAGCTGCCAAGGACAGTCTGACTCATCTGATGACAGTGCTGAACCCATGTCACTTAGAGGCAGTCAACAAATTAAGTTTGAAATCTTCAAAAGATTATCTCAATTTAAAGACGACGTTGGAATCAATAAACTTTTGGAGCTTCTAGGAAAAGAGGGATGTGGGTTCGTTGAAGTTTACAACCTTCAGACAATGGTCTGTTAAGGCAATCACAGTGTCATGGCAAGCCAGTTGGAAATCAATATCTGCAAATGTGAGATATTTGCATCTTTTTTTTTTTTTTTTTCCTGGCACAAGCCCATTTGAAACAAACTAATCATTTTCTCTCCCCAGACTTTGAGTTACTGCTGTTTAAAATCCACTTTATATTCTACATTCAGGATTCTTAGAATCAGGTAATAATATTATAAATAGTCTGGGAAAAAATGAATACCAGACCTTGTTTAAAATTACTGTCATGCACACTGTTTGAAAGAACCTGAATGCTCTGTGAAATGAACTTGATTTACTGTCACTTGTCTCTCTTTTGCTTTCAGATAGATTTGAAGTGCATCAGTGCTGCAATGCCAGACTTTTGTAGATTTACTTAGCACCCTTTCAACAATCCTGATGGACTATTTTGGTTCTTTTAGTCCCTTCTCTGAGTAATTTTAAAGAAACACTAATTAAATCTTTTCTATTGAATAATACATGTGCTTCACCCTCCAAAGTTTAGCTTAAGGGACTTTTGTTGACAAAAATACATTATATTCCTTTTACTTAATTTCATTAGTGGGACTTCTTTGACTTTTTGGGAACATACAGATTTTTCTCCAGAGCATGTTAGAGCACAGAATGATTAGCAGAGTGTTAGGAGTAACCACAGCCCAGGAATACTGTCAGTCAGACCTATGGCAGTGTGTGGGTTCCAGGGCAATTTGTAGATGTTCTGTACAATGGTGTATAAAATAGGGATGCACTGTGTTGTACTTGAGGCATTTTCTCTAGAACTCCAGCCAAGTCTGATACACTAAATAATCCAGACTTGTATTTTCCCAATTTGCCAAGCAGTGTATTTAATGCTTCTGTGTTGATAACAGAAGTCCACTTAAAATCAATATTTTCTTTTGGTATGCAAACCTGGGAAAGGAGGTGTTTATGCTGCTAAAAATCAAAAGGAGTTCTGCTGAAATCAAGAGGGGTTTATTGGTGTAAAAACAGGTTAAGGAAGGGAAGAATCATGCCATGAGAGGTGAGTGGAAAAGCATTGGTATTCTGCTGTGAGGAGAAGCTTCCTGCAATAATGAGTACATAGCAGAGGCCAAACAGAGCCATACATTTGGGTTCAACATCACATTCACCTTCTGTGGGCTGAGAGCACACGGGAACAAAAGGAAATACGAGCAGTGATTTCAAATATTTCTTGTTATCTTTTTATTTCTTTACTGCTTTCTCTCCCTTCCTGTCAGTTCTCAGTGATCATCATTTTAAAACCACTTGTAGTTCTGGGAACAGTTCGTACTCCTTTGTTGAAGCATTTATGATTGTCAGTAAAACTTTTCAGGCTATCATTTTATTTAATGTAAGACAGTCTCATTCTCTTTCAGGCTACTAGATGCATTTTTCCTTTTCATCAGCTAGTCAAGTTGCATGGCCGTGCTGTATGTGTGAAGTTTTGAGTTAATGTTCTGAAAGAAATGGCACTTACTCTCATTTTAGGACAGCTCTTGCTCAGCCTTCGTTGGTGCATGTCTATTCATATGCAGGCAATTTACTAAGACTGATAGAAATCGATAGATATGTGCTATTATTAATACAATTAACTTTTTTACGTGCCACGTCTAATAAAGGGAGAAAATGCAAAAATCATCTGGGCTAGTAGTTTCAATGTTTGTTCTATAAAAATTCACATTATATGAACTAAAAATAGTGCAGGTTGTGTTCAAACAGCAAGGAACTGTCCCAGTAAAAAAACCCAAAAAAACAACAAAACAAAAACCAGTTTAAAATGTTAATAAAAAAATAACTGATAAACTAAAATGTAAAACTGACTGGAATTCTGCCACTGCTGAGCTACTTCTGTAAGTATTGGCAGTTACAACTGTTATTTTACAGATTTGAAAGTACAGCTTCAAAACTTTTGCAGTAGTGTCAAGGCTCCTCTCACTGGGTCTACCACTCCTCCTCCTCCTGCTTCTCTGATAATTTCTGGTTTTGTGTTGTCCAACAAAATTTCATCTCCTTGCCTATCCTCCTTGGAGGATAAGGACTCCTTCAGTCCATTTCCATCACTGTCCTGTCCTTATTTCCTTTTCTGTGTCCCCCTAGATAAAGTTTCTGAATATGACGTGTTCAAAGGCCATCACAGTACTGGTGGTTCACAATTCCACATCCTGCCTCACCATCACACCTCTCCTGTAGGCAGAGAACTGAAATGCAACATTCAGAATTTTCCTGCTGATTTTTTTTTCTTTTTTTTCTGCCTGCTTCTGGCTTTCACTCTATTGCATCCACCTTCTCAACCTTTGGGGATGGGACACCACAAAGAGTGGAGTACAAACCCAAACAAAGCTCTAAAATGAGCCAAATCTTGCATTTGCAGCAATACAGGCTGCAGGAGAGATGGGCTTTTCATATCAATGTGCAATAAGGCAGCAGCAGAGCTAGTGTAGGGGGGGGTGGTTGTTTGTTTGTTTTGGGTTTTTTGTTTTATTTGGGCTTTTTTGTTTGTTTTCTTGGTGGATGGGTTTGGTGGTGTTTTTTGGTGGGTTTTTTGGGGTTTTTTTTTTGGTTGGTTTTTTTTTTGGGGGGGGGGTTGGGGGGGTTTTTTGTGGTTTTGGGTTTTGTTTTATTTTTTCAGTCTTGCACCCAGGCTACCTGTATTCTGTGGTTGTTTCATGAGGAACTGTGTGGCCCTACACACCAGCCAGTCAACTTCACAACAGCTTCCATTGCTCCTCAGAAAAACAAAATGCCTCAGAATTCCTCAGAAAAACAAAATTCTCCCCTCAGAGAAACTTCTCATCTGCAGGGACAAGAAGCAGCTTCCAGATGAGAAGCTTCTCTGACGGGAGAGTTTTGGGTTTTTTTTCCAATTCTCTTTAGGGTACAGCTTCCTGCTAGCATAACTAATGGCTTCATTAACACAATTCAGCCACACGTGCAACCTTGGGTTTGTCATTGCTTTTGTTATGCCCTGGAGCAAGTTTCTTTCCAGGTTGTGCTCTCTGTTTACCCTCAAGTGTCCACTGGACTTTGTTCCTGTGGATCCTGGTTTCAGCCTGTGGCTGGGTCTTTTCTGCTGTCAGCCTGGGGGTTCACTCCACAAGCAATATCCTTAAAGTCATTGGCAGCTAGGGTTTCAAAAAGAATGGTTTCTTAAAAGCATATTTATTTGTGTGTGTCTGATGATTTTTCAACCATCTTATTAGCCATAGCTAATTATGGTGCTGTTGCTGAGGGGTTTCAAAAGGGTTTTCTTTGTCCTGGCTTGATTTTCTTAAGCTTACAGCACCACAAATAAACTGTTCCCACCTGACACTCCATTCAGGGGTATATTTTTATGTTTGACTCTTCCTCCTGTGCTTTGGTGCCCTGCACATTTGCTGCTTGCTAAATCCTCACTGCAATTTTCTGTCTTCAGTCTTGGACATTTTGCTTATCCATTTGTTTCTGAGAATCCTGAAATGAAAGAACGACCTTTCACTTCTGAGAGTGAGGAATTATTATAACTTATCATGCTGTGGATGTGTTATTTTAAAGGCACATTGCTATAAATAGTGAATAGTACAATATATTCACCTTTTTTATAAAGTTTTATTCCACTTTTCTCTTCAAATTGTTCAAATAGAATATGGACAGTATTACAGCTTTGCAAGAAGAATAAGTATTTAAGTATCCTATCAATCTCTTTCCCTGGGATACATCTATTTAAAACTCTCTTTAATCAAAATCTCTTTAATCACTATCTTAGTTGTAGTAAACTTGAGTGAAATGTCTTTATTTAGTTGCCACAAAAGAAACTGTTAGACAAAACATGCTGGCCATTTTAAACATATCACCTAAAAAGAGCTTTTTTTTTAGTGGATTCCTGCCCTTTCTTTTCATTTTCACTAAAACCCATTCTCTCGTGGGATTAAAAACCAAAAGACCAACTGCAAAGCAGATGTCTCAGGATTGGAATGCTAAGTTTTTTGCTTTATTTCTTGAATTAAGGGGGGGAAAAATAAATAAAAAAAAGGACAGCAGATTATTATCAACATTGTTTATTTCACTGCTTGGCTTCCTAAATACGAGCAGCTGGATTATGAGCTTGTCTGTGGATAATCAGAAAAGGCCAAGAATTGCCTGCTTTTAAAATCCTTTCCAACCAGGGGTAGGAATCTGTATCTAGCAAAGCTGATGGCAGCTTCTAATTCCTGATTAGTTCCAGAAGAAAAGCTGTAGAAATTAACTGACCAGACAGTAATCAGAAAGCAGGGAGAGGCAGAAACTTGGAATGCCTAATGGATAAACTGTGATGATTAGCCTGAGAGTGCAGAGCTGCACTCTCATTAGAGTATTTGTTGAAATATTCTAATGGAACAAAAGAAGAACACAACTGGAAAATAGTCAAAGCAACTTGTACATAATGATAAGAAGAATTTTGTGCTACTCATATAATTAAATATAAGCTGTAATAGCACTGGAATTGCCAGTTCTCACTTCTAGAGGCCTTTGAGTACTTCACCTTAAGCAAACTTTCTGCTGTGTCTCAGATTGACACCCAAGCACTTCCCAATGTGGTGCCTTGTGCTTGTTTGCACTGCTCACCCCCAGAGGGGTCTTTACAACCAGATCTGAGATTGTTTTCTACCTTTCTCCCAGGACTGACTCCTGCTCATAAACTGCAGGGGATAGCAGATTATTTAGATTATTTTTCCCTTTGCATTTCCTATGTTTGGTTATTCTTCCATGTGCCTCACAGGTTCCTAGCAGGCTGAATATCCCAACTATCTGTGCTATGGATAAGCCCTTAATGCTGGGTGCCCTGGGCTCTTAATGCTGGCATCCCTGGTCTACCAATCATGTCTGGAAAAAATAATTCATTAAGTCCATAGAGGTGCTCCAAAATATGATTTTTTTAATCCTCGAACTGGAAAAAAAAAAATTGACAACATCTCTAAAGAATGCATTGCATTTTAAGAAGTCCCATTCATGTCTGATAGCTGCTGTGTGTGTGGTTTAGGTGTATTTGGTTGGTTGGTTTGTTAAGTCAAATTCCACCTGCTCACTATGTGTAGGAATGAAGGAAGTCCCAGCTAGGAAGCTTGGAGATTTTACAGGAATCATTTTGCAAGATCTCAGAGGGTTTGTGGCTGATGGGGTTCAGGATCCTTCAGTGCTGTCAGTTAATCAGAAATGCCAGGAGTCACCACAGCTACTTCAGTGTGTAGGGATAGTTGAACTGACTTTAATGTGTAAGCTTTGTGTCTTAATGTCCTCTGACTCCATGAAACAGAAACCCAGTGGCATCCTGAGCTTAGAGATGCAGTAAAAAAATTGAATTGTGACCCAAATTCTTCAGAAACTTTTAATATCTTTAATTGTCCCAAACAGTGGTTTGCCAGCTTATAGAATTTCAAATGTTTTGCTGACTTGTGCCTGCACTTTTCCCATTATTTAATTTCCTGATCTAGTTTTGAAAAGATTCTGTTTTATTCCCCTCTTTTTCCTTTTTTTTTTTTTTTTTTTGGTGAGTCACAGTCACCCAGTGGCCTAGTGCTAATCACACATTTATCTTCTTATGACGAGAAAGGAATGGTCATCAATGTGACCTTTCTCTTTTGAATAATCTTTAGCATTAATAGAAAATAATGCAGAATGAGTACTCTGAAATTCTCCATTGTGGGTGCCATGTCCTCTACAGAGTGCTTTCACAGTGAGACTTAATTCTTTGTAATGGCTCTGGGGGTATATTTAGCTCTCTGTAATGTGACACTCTTTCCTCTCCTTAAAAGTTGCATCATTTTCTTGGAACTAAATTTAACACAGTGCAGATCTTCCCTGGAATGCTAATACGACTCACTCCTGGGTTTGTGAGTCTTATCACCATTATAATTATTGTATCTCCAATGTATGTTAGGGAGAGTAGTTGGACATTTTTGGTGCATTACTTGACCAACTACATCATCTCCCTAGAGTGTGAATTCCAATTCTTGTTATTTCTGGTGTCTGCAATTCCAAGGGAAAGAGCATAGTACCAGCCATTCTAAGTAGTCTCCTTTCTGGGCTCAGTTATTTAAATCTCACTCTTCCTCTCTTTCTGTACCTTGTGAAAGTATTGCAGAAGTTAATTGCTTAGCAAGAGTCATTCAACAACCCAAGGTATCATAGAGACCTGGTGAGCAAATGTGACTGTTGGACTAGTGGGTTGCTGCAGCTCAAATAATTCCTCTTGTTCCTCTAGCTGCCTCTAGTGTTTTGGTGCAGAATTCCAGCATTTCAAACATTTCTAGCAGGTGCAGCTCGGCAAATCGTAAATTAATGGAATGCAGAGACTCAGAAGAAAGGGAAACAATATTTTGGACTATCTATCAATTGCAGGAGGTTTTTTTGTGTGATGTGTAATTAAAAATGCATATTCTGCCCAGAACTCCAAATGTGAAGGAAACAGTCAAATAAAAGCATCAAAAACTCTCAGATCTCTATTTCCATTTCACCGCTGGGACGGAGATGAGGAAAAAAAAAAACAAACTTCCAGGAGCCAAAAGCCAATAGGAATTTTTGTGTCATCCCAAATGAACATGTGATGCTAAACATCAAAAGCACTCAGAGCTGATGGCACTGAAGTGTGTGTGGAAGTAAATATGTGGTGCACGGAGGGGAGAAAGAGCGAGCGACAGATTTGAGTCTTAATAAGGCTGGGAGCAAAAGACAAAACAGAAGAGTGAAACATTGTGGGGAATATAATGAGGTGAATCAACAGGAGAAGCTGCAGAGGAGAGGGAGATGTGAGAAGTCATGGCACTGTTGAGTTAGAAGAGATGTCAAGGTGCAGGAGCAATGGGCAGATTAGTGGTGCAGCTGCAGGCAGAACAAGAATTAGTTACAGAGAATTATGTGAGCTCTACTCATTGGGAATTAATTTAGGCTAATGAGCATTTCACTTTTCTCAAAGAGTTGGTGCCAGTTCGAAAAACAAGGAGGAAAGAAATAGTTAAAATCTAAGATGCTGCCAGAAGCATAGTCAGGGATGTCTCCATGGAACCTGAGACTTGAGTGTTACACTCCATAAAACAATTCAGATTCTGTGTCTGGCTTTGCAAAAGCCTTCCCCTAATAGTGGGAATCTTGTCAGAGTTTGGCTCTCTCTGGAAAATAGCCAAATGGCAGGAGAGCCAAAGCAGGTGGTCTTCTCAGATGTTTGTGATGTGCAGTTAGAGGTTTCTAGGAGTTAAAGAATGAAGATCCTTCAGCACTAGAGCTGTAAATTATGCTAATACAGTTGTAGTTTTATGAATGTTAACAAGTAACTAAACTTCAGCAAATTAATTAATGAAGAAATACATTTAAGAAACATTTTGATAAAATCGAGGCGTTTTGTAAGGCTGCAGCTGGAAACAACACAGGGGATGATCAGAGCACTTCTGAGGTATTTTAGCTGTTCTCATGTTAAGAAGTTTGTCATTCTTTGTGCCTTTAATAGGAGGGAGACTGATGGCTTTCATTAAATGGTCCATCCATCTGCAAGCCAAGAGATAAGAGGATCACAGAAATAACTTTAATATCTATCAAACTCTATGGGGTTTGCTTTTCTTTTCCTTCTTCCTTTGCATGGGGAGAGGTATATTTCTGTGGTAGGATTTTTTCTCATTAGTATGAGAGGATTTTCTTATTGTTAGCAAGTAAATTAAATAAATAATTGGCGAGATTTGATCACTTGCAGCCTAATTTTCCTGTGCAATTAGGGCCATGGATATGCTCAGGCTAAAGCATAATTTGTCCACTGAATCAGTGCATAAGCACTGATATTAATATTATCGTGGAGGGATTTGTTAAATGTGCAAAGTGAATTTGTTACAGGGTTGATGTGAAATCACTGAAGATTGATTAATGCAGTTCTGTTTGAGATGCTGGCAAACAGGCTTCTTATGGAAGTTTTAATAATTTTGGTTTGCATTGTTTTCCAAAGGCCTCTACAAGGAAAAATGGATAAAAAAAGCAAAACTTGTTTCTTGTGTAGGAACACACAACCTTGTTTCTAATATGAGCGTTAGACATGGTTACTCCACAAGAGAACAAAAATAATTTTATTTGAAGTATCTTTAACTGGTGTTAATGATAATGTTTTGAAAAGAAAACAAAAACAAAAACAAAAACAAAAACAAAAACAAACAAACAAAAACAAAAACGAAAACAAAAAAACCTCCATTTCCTACCTGGAGGTTTTGGGTGCAAATGTAGTGGTTTATTTCTTCTGATGGCTCATCTCACCTAACTGTTTTCTCATGCAAATATGACCTTTCTCTCATTTCATTGAATTAAATTAAATTATGGTCTTGTCAGGATTTGCAAATACTTTAGGAAAGGCAGAAAGGTTATCTGAGGAGAATTTGACCTGTGGACTCTTCTACTGCTTTTTCCTTGCCTATTTCAAGAAAACAAATATTATTTTTCTTCTTGCTGACAACTCATCTCTTCATTTTGATGATGGTACCCCTCTAATGTCCAAAAGTAGATTGGAAAAATACATTCAGCCAATTTGGTTCTTGCAGGAAATTTGCAGTGTCCTGTGTTTCTGAGTAAAAAGAAGACTAGACTGGGTTCCTAAATTTTTGGTGGGTTTTTGTTTGTTTGTTTTGGTTTTGGTTTTTGCTTTGGTTTTTTTTTGTTGGGTTTTTTTTTTTTTGGTTGTGTGGTTGTTTTTTTGTGTTTGTTTGTTTGTTTGTTTGTTTTGGTTAAAATTCAATAAATTTTAAGATAGATATCCGATATCCTGGCATTGATGCATCCCAGACTTTTATTAGAAGAATGACAACTGTGCTGCTTTCCCCCATCAGCACTCTCTTTCCTTCTCCTCCATTCGTGCATTCCCTGACCCCAAAGCCCAACTTTACCATCCTGGCACCATGTTTAGCATGGCCACTATTGATAGTACTCAAAACAAATGCAAATAAAGATGCAAATAAAGACAAGGCATGCAACAGAAGCAGACAGCAGCAGAAATAACAAAAAGAGAGGAGGCAGAAGTTCTTCATGTTTTACACAGTAAAAGATATCTCACATGATTTTTTTTTTCTTCAATTTCCTTAGAAAACAAATAGAAAAAGTCATTAATAATAACATTCATGTTACTGAGTGTTATTTTTTTATAAGAAGGGTTATTAAATAAGTCCTTGTAGTTGCAATGTCTTTAGTTTTATTTCCTTTTTTGTTTTTTGTTGGTTTTTTTGGGGATGCAAACTTAGATTTTTTTCTGTGCAATGCCATGGGATATGATGAAGCAGTAGAATAGACATGATTTCTGTTTTATTTTGTGCCATCATTTTGGATTAAATTATTATGATTTTTTTAAGCTCCTTACTTGTAAAATAAAGATCAAAGCTGTTTGCTTTATCCATCACTTTTTTTTTATTTTATTCCAAAGCCAGATAAATCAAAGAAGTTCAAGTCCCTCAAAACAACTTAATAGAAGTCTGTTCATGTCTGGATTGAGAACTAAGAATAGACTTTGTAATTTTTAAAAAGTAAGAATTGCAAAGTTTAAATATTTGATTATTTAATACCTTGCAGAGGATTTGTAAGTCGAGGGGGATGTTCTGGCCTGGGTTCTTCGCTGTTGTTGAGTACATTTGAAAAATGTACTCAAAACAGGGGTTTGCACTGGAACCCTCTCATTTTTGCACAGTCAGAGACATAGCTGTGGAAACAAATTCCTACTTTTTCTCCTTGCAGTTGTTGTGTGGCAGGATGGGGCTCTAAGTCACCAGGGTGCAGAATTTGCCATACCTGTCTGCTCTGGGGCTGCTTCATGCTTTGCAGGATGGCAATTTAGCAATTTCCCTGATGAGGAGCAGTGGAGAAAGAGAGGTCTGGTTGTACTAGGCACTCTTTTCTATGCTTCAGTCACTCCAGTGAATAGCTCTTTATGTTGATGCACACTTTAGAAAGGTTTAAAAATTGCCTCTAATAATCTGTTGCTGTTTCATCGTTTATCTTCATTTAGTATTGATGTCCTACTAATCTGATTTAATGTGTGAGGGCACAAAGCTCTGGCTGATGCTTTCTGTGTGAAAGTTCCTTTGGTTGTTTTTTTGTTGTTTTGTTTGTTTGTTTGTTGGTTTGGTTTGGGGTTTTTGGTTTTTTGTTTGTTTGTTTTGTTGTTTTTTGGGGGTTTGTTTTTTGGTTTTTTGTGGTTTTGTTGTTGTTTTGTTTTGTCTTGTTTTCCTTGTGCTAGAAGTAGACAGCTCAGATTAGTGCCTGCATAATTCACAGCTTTCTGGAGGAGTTTGTGCAATTACCCTTGATTGCTGATGCATTTTGTCAGTGCAGCTGGAATCTGACACTGGTTTGGGTACCTGGGTCCTGCAGTGTCTGTGGCTGTCCAGTGCTAAAAGCACTGGGGCAGTTTCCTTGCCAGATTAACACACAGCAACTTTATATACATATATATACATATATTTATTTAATTTTTTTTTTTTTGCATTACAAATGTAGTGTTTATTCTCTTTTAAATCTACCCCTATGCTTGCTCTGTCTAGAAATAAATCCAGAAAGGACCTTAACTTACATACCTGACTGTGGTGTTTTTTGGTTTTTTTTTTCTGTAGGGGGGCATCCACAGGAAAGAAATACCTCTGTGGAAATACTTTCAGAGCAGTGATTTGAGGATAAGCATTGAGAAACTGTAAAAAATTCAGTTAAGAAATGAATGTGGCAAAACTGTCAGCGAGGTTCCAAAAACTGTATTTGTCTTTTGCCAAGCCTTTGTATCACTCTTTCCACTACAGGTATTGAGGTTATTTGAGTAGAAGAATGGAATGAAAATCACTTCTGCTCTTCCCAGTGCATGTGCATTCTCTGTCACTGACTTATGGCTGCACTGTGCACTGGGTGTATTCCTGCTCTGCTGCTGGAATGATCATTTTCAACTTACACTCCCCCAAAGAAAATTAATCATTGGCAGGTTGGTTGAGGGAAAAAATAACCCTAGGCAGATGGCAAAGGAAACTAATGTATGATGTTTTATTTTACAAATAGTGATTAATTTCAATTTCATTTTATAATCCTTGAGGAGTAAATCTTTTCAAGTCCCATAAGGTAATACGAAGGAAAAGCTTTATGACTTAGTGGAAATTAGACAATAATTTTCAGACTTTCAGTCTGGTTTTAGGTCTTGAGGGTGCAGCTGAAAGCCAGCATTGGTTCACAGTCTTGAACAACTCGTTAATTTCTCTCAGGAATGATAATTCTGTCAAACTGTTGGTAGTTCTCAGGTTCTTTCTCCTGATCCTTTGATTTCTCACAAGTACAAAAAAGATCATCACAGCAGGAGATTAAAGATGCTGCAGAAGCTGGGAGTTCACCAGAGTGGGAGCTCTGCCCAGATGGGGCCATTTCATCTCCCACATCGTTTTCCCAAGGAGGGGCAGCTCCAGCAGGAACCCAGCCTTCCACAATTCCGTTTCTGTTTGGTCTGCAAACTGGGAATTGGAAGGCTTTTTGTCTCTCCTTTAGAACTCAGGGACACTGTAGGGATTCCTGGATAGATCCAGGCTTCATGTACAGTTTGAATGGACAAACATCTGTACAATTTTTTTTTTCTCCTTGTAAATGAAAAGCAAAGATAAGGTTGGTAGGGGGTGATAGCAGAAGAAATTTCATGTGAAATCTGCTTTTGGGCCGTGCAATAACATGCACGTGAAGAAAATAACACATGCAAAGTCTTTGCTAGACAAAGAATCGAAAGAGCTGAGCTCTAAGTAAAATTAAGTCACTTTTTTTTTTCTGTGACAAGCTGACAGGAAGTCAGTTTGTCCATTTTTGTACCATTTCTTTTAAGTGGCTGTGGTAAATGCTGATTTTTTTTTTTTAATAATTGTTATTTTAAATTATTTTTATAATTTGACTACTTCTCTTACAAATTCTCAGGATGGCTATGCTAGCTTATTCTTAGCCTTTCTTACTTAATTTTTTACCGTGCATGAAAATCCCACTACTTAATCAAAAGAAAATTAAATTTCCTTGGATCACAAAACTCAAGAACTTTGATAAATGGTTTCTTTCATTACACTTTCCTGTAAGTCTTGTTTTTCCTTTTGTGTAGAACATTTATACAACTTCCATGAATAACTCACATGAGTTATTACTTGCTAAGAAAGCTTTTACTTTAACCTTGAGGATTTCATTTCATTTCTGAACTGTGGGAAGATATCTTTGCCCATATGACATCGTTTTTTTGAATGACGCCTGGAAGTTGGCACAGGTTTGCAGAGAAACCTTATTTTGTTAGGGGGAGAAAAATAAAGTAAGTTTGCATCTGGTTTAATGTTATATTATATATATAAAAATATAGATAGAGATATAGAGATATAGATACAGATATAGATAGATACAGATATAGATAGATATAGATTAGATATAGATATAGATGTAGATATAGATGATATAGATATAGATAGATATGAATGCTCTATTAAATACTGTATAGTGATCCAAGAGACCAGCCTTGAGGATAAAGGACCCCCAAGGAAACTGTCATTATTTTAGATCAGTCTTTCAACTTTTCAGCATACACCCCATCCCTTGGATCAGAGAAAAGAACTTTGTCACCTGTGACAGCTGAGGGAGTGTGAGCTCCGCTCACTCCCAGGGATGGGACTCCTGACCCTGTCAGTAAAATGTGAACCAGGTGCCACTCAATTTATCAGAGACAAAGGAGCCTTCTTTCCATCAGAGCCCAGCTCTGAGGTAATCACTGTTCTTGTACTATTCAAAGGTGTTTCCTTGCTAGGAGTCTCTCTCTGGTTTGCATTTTCCCTCTGAAGTAGCAATGGAAATATTGAAGTTGATGGAGGGGGGTTTTTGGGGGTTTTTTTTGTTTGTTTTTGGTTTTGTTTTGGTGTGGGGTTGTTTTGGTTTTTTGTTTGTTTGTTTGTTTGTTTTGGGGGGGGGTTGGGTTGGGTTGGGTTGGTTCTTTGGGTTTTTTTTTTGCAATTGTTCAGTGCACTTACTAAAACAATCAATAGGAATCACAGGATCTCAAGTACACCCAGGCATGAAATAGTAACTTATCAGGGTTGAATAAAAGGACATAATTGTCAATTACAAAAAAAAACCCCAAACCCTCGTATATATTTTGTATATCAGTAGTTTACGAGGTCTTTAATATAAGAAATTCTGTGTCCTTCTTAAGTGACATTTTATGTAGAATCCTGGTGAAGTATATTAAATAGAAATCATTTAAATGAAATAGGGAATGCTGAAAAGAAAACTATCATGAGGGTACTTAGTTTTATTAGGAAATGCCTTCAAAGTTAACTTTGCCATGTTAATCATTTACATCACTTAAATAATTATCAGCCTTACTCACTGGGGCTAAGCATTTAGCAGGGTTTAACAGCAGTGAAGGGCTTTGCAAAGTTAGCAGAGCTTTTAAATAATATTTATTGAGAGAATCACACAGAATATTCACATGAGCCCTGGAAACAGAGTAGATAATTTCTTTGGAAGAAGAGCATGGCACACGTGCAGTCTGTCTGAATCCCAGGGCATCAGGCTGAGTTTCCCCCAGCACTGGGTATTCTGACCAGCCAAACAGCACAAACTGAAGGAGTGTGTTTCTTTGCTGGGCTTTGTAAAACTCCCCTGTCTGCAAATGCTCATGTTTGGTAGTGTGCTTATGTAAAAGTTAACATCAACCCATGCACTAATCAAGATACAAGCACAGAAGCCCAGTAAACCCCAGTTTGTCACATTGCAAATGCCTGCAGAGAGCTGCTGTGCTGGCAGGCTGTGCTCCAGTGTCTGCATTAATGGATGGAGTGATGGTAATGCAGTGATGGTAATTTGTCCCTGAGAATGCAGGATGAGGGCTGACACTCGAGGGAAATAAAATTTTTCAGGAGTCTTGGGAGTTTTTGGTTTCCCTAAATCATCACTGTCACTTTTAACATAACCTGAATTATGGATGCATGTGATCATGCCACTGTGAGATTTGCTTTTTCTAAGAGTGCCACTCTAGAGGAGACTTATTTCAACAGCTGGGGCTGGATTATTGGAGCTAGAAATTATTAACTGCAAATTTAATTGATTATTTGGTTTAGTTATTATCCTTTTAAAATCCAGTAGGCACCATTATGGGAGTAGGTAATATTCAGAAAGTTTC
Organism: Phylloscopus trochilus trochilus; assembly: GCA_016584745.2. NCBI lineage: Eukaryota > Metazoa > Chordata > Aves > Passeriformes > Phylloscopidae > Phylloscopus > Phylloscopus trochilus. The sequence goes on from WQNJ02000015.1 coordinate 28,406,040, forward strand.
CTGAGAGAACTCTGAAGATAAAATAGTATTGGTGTCTTCTGGTCTCTGGTGCCTTTCTGTGCCTCCCTTTTGTGAGCCTGCATGGGAGTGTGCTCCTGTGTGGGAATAATTCTGTCTGAAATGTGACTTGTTATGAATTTTGAGAGAGATGGAAAAACAAAAAATGGCTGATAAATCTATGATTTGGGTCCTTCCTGCTAAAATGTACCTGTTCCACTCCTTTTAATCCATTCTACAAATAATTTGGTTGTGGTTTTGTTTTTGTTGTTTGGGGTTTTTTTCTGTGGTTTGGATGTTTGTTTTTTCTTTTTTGGGTTTTTTGTTTGTTTGTTTTGTTTTGTGGGGGGTTTTTTGTTGTTTTGTTGTTGTTGTTATTGTTGTTTTTGTGGTTGTTTGTTTGGGGAGGTTGGTTGGTTTGGTTTGTTTTTTCCTAATATACTAGATTTTGAATTATGTAGGAGATATCAAAGCCTCAGACCCGAATTTTGTGATCAATGCGTAAGTGCTGAGTGTCAAAGGTCATAACAATAATCTGTAGGACAGGGGTCTTTCCCAAGATATCAACTCTGAGCTGGTATCAATGCATCAAAGAGCCTTTAACTCATTATAAACTTGGAATCCAAACGAGGATGCTGCAGCTTGAAGATGCCGTCCCCTCCTCTGTTTGTTTTATTCCTCACTGCAGAAGAATAGGTTTCTGGAGAGCTAAATGCCAAATGTCTCTCACTACAGTCCTGCAGAACTGTTGTCTCTCCCACTCTGTGATCCACAGCCATTAATTGCTTGCTTTGTTGACCCATTTTATCTCCTAATTAGTTTGTGTTTGAAACACCATTTGGTGATAAAAAACCCAATCTGCTTTGCCATTTGGCTCTTCCTTCATTTACTTCCAATGGTTTGTTTTACTGAAGGGGGGAAAGAAAAAAAGAAAAGTTTTTTTTTAAACAAGGGGTTTTTTTGCCACAAGGTATCCACCACATGATCAAATGCCACCCTGAAGAATGCACACAAGTTTTTAGTAGATCTGCTCTAAATTTCTCTAGGATTTCAACTTTAGTGCAGTTTTAGCTTGGGAGGACTGGCACATCTATATTAAAAGCTGCAGGGGAAGTTTGGTAGGCAGTGAAGACAGCTCCCAAATGTATTTTTATTGGGTGTTACAATCCATGTCTCTTATCTGCTTTTGCCCATCCCAAGCTCCTTGTCCATGGCAGGAATCACTTTTTCCTTTTAACTGTGTGCCAAGACTTGCCATCCCAAGCTTTTGGAACAATAGATAGTTTCAACATGTGATTGTCCCTGAAATAATGTTTGATTTCTGAAGATAGTCTGGTCATGAAATGACCTGCCTCCCTCAAACATTTGTTTTCCAAAACTGATTGCCTGTGGCATGGTTATTTTACCTGTGTCTGAACAACAGAATACATAGTTTACTCAATGCTTTAAATCAGGGAAGCATCCTTGAGTGAAGAATAAAATGTTGCCCTCGCTCCCAAAACAGCATTTTGGATATGACTATGTGATAATGTAAATTTAGCACCTATGAACTTCCTTGTAGATAGAAAACATGTAATGACACTTCATTTTCTCTAGAGTGTAGCTAAAAGAAGGATTGTTGTAGGCAGAGGACAAAGAACTCCCAACACTTCTGTAGAATGATAGGCTGTGAATAGGGAGAAGGAAAATCTTGATTCTTTTACTTCATAATAATATATTTTTAAAAAATCTACTGTAGTATGATATACAATTAAGCCAGAAAAACAGAACCTTGGTAATGAGCTGCCTCTTCATTGAAGTGATTTTGTTAACCACCACTAGTTACGGCATGTAAAAAGTCATGGTTCTTTGAATAACTCAGTATTTCTCACCCCCCACCCCACACACCCCCAACACATATTTGTCACCAACTGTTTGGGTCTGAAAACTAGACTGATTAATAGTGGGAAATGGAAACTGTAAATCAGCTCTAGCTGATGTATTCCAGGCACTGCAAACTAGAAGTTACTTGTAGTCTGAACTTGTTTGGCTTTTCTCTTTTTTAGCATTTTTTTTTCCTAGACCAGCATCTTCTTTCTAGAGAAGACAAAAAATGGGAAAGGTAGAAGCAATTATTCTCAGCTTATGATAGTCTGTGTCTTTGCTGAACCTTTGATTATTTTAGATACAGTTAATATATTTTACCTTCACAAATTAGTCCAGCTTCTTGTGAGCCCTCAGCCTTCATAGCACTCTGCACCAATGAATTCCCCTGTTTAACCACAGGGAGTCTGAAAGGATAATTTGCTTTGATTTTTTTAAACTTTCTTTTTCTTCTTTCTTAGTAGTTTTCCTTGATGCCTCCCATAAGTTCTTCTCCTCTTGATCCATCAGAGGGAAAACATAGTGAACAGTCAGCCTTTGCCTCCTCTGTGCCACTCTGTGTAAAGGAGTCATGTATGTCATACACCCAAAGTCAACTCTTCTGACAGCAGAAGAGTTGTTTGTTTGCTGTCCCTGCTACACAAAGCCTTCCTCACCTTTGATTATGCTGTCTCTGTTTGGGTTTTTTGGTTTTTTAGTGTGTGGGTTTTGGGTTTTTTTTGGTTGGTTTTTTTTCTGGTTTTTGTTGTTGTTGTTGTTGGTTTGGTTTGGTTTTGGTTTTTCTGGGGGGGGGGGTTTGGTTTGGTGTTGGTTTTTTTTGGTTGGTTTCGTTTGTGTTGTTAGTTTTTGGGGGTGTTTTTTGTGTGTTTTTTTGCTGTTTTTTTGTTGTTGTTGCTGTTGTTGTTTTTGTGTGGTTTTTTTTTTTTTTTAATCCCTTCCATACTTTTTGATGTACTTTGTACTCTACTTGCACATGGTACTGAAATATCTGTAAGTGCTTTAGAAGGTGTTTCATGCTTAACCACCAGAAAAATCACAGCTGTAATCTGTGGCCAAGGGGTCAAGGTATCTTTAATATTTAGCTTGAGATTACCTAGTTGGATCTGGGGTGGATGTTTGGAGGTCATTTGACATGGTTTTCAAATTTCTGACTTGAGGTGAGAAACAGCCAGATTTGTTCTTGCTCTAAAGTATTTACATCTCAGATTTGAGATCAGAACATCAATAGCACAATTAAGGATCCTGGTATTTCACCACCAGATCAATGTCTTAGTGACACCTGTGAGTCAGGACTGCAAGGAGTTCTGTGATCTGTGAAGAGGATTGTAATGTCAGTTTAAGAGAATTTAATGAGAGTTATGCATTTGCTTCTTTTCTGCAGTCAGTGACTTGTGCAGACATAGCAGCAGATAGATGGTGACACTCATGGAGAGAGTTTCTCCAACTTTTGGAGGTGTTTTGGTTCTTTAGTCAGGATGATCTTGCTCACTGTCCAGGCAGGAGCAGGGAGGAGCCATCTGTGCTTTGTGTCTCTCCTGCGTGTCTGCTGGATTGGCTCTCACTGGCACTCCAGCTTTGGCAGAGAGGATCAGAAAACAGCAAAACCACCTGGAACAGAAAACATCTGACAGGCAGCAAAGTGCAGCAGCTCTTTTCCATGGATTCTGTGCAGCAGTCCTGTTGCAATCAGATTAAAACAGCAGGGCAGCAATTGTATTCAGGGTACCAATATCTGTCAGGATGATTTTTCCTCAGGCATGGGAGAGGAAGCCTTTGTGGTTTCATCTGTGTCCATTTCTGTAATGAAAACATCCTTGCCATCCTAGACAAGGTGACTACTAAGAAAATGAAAATAAAATCCAAGTATCTGATTATTAATGTCATTTTTAAAATATATTTAGAAAGTTTGTACTGTGGCTGCTAAGCTGAAATTTTCCTGCATGGAATTGACATGTCTCCAGCTCTGCAAGAATTGCAGACAGTGGTCCTGGTTTCACTACTAAATATAGTTGAATTTGATATATGGAGGGTAATGAAAAACAGTAATTGTTCTGAGGAAATCACCTCAAATTTTTATTAATCTCTGGTTAGATATCCATAACTTATTTACCTTGAGCAGACCAGTATTAACCTCTCCCTTCATGGATGGGTGGTCAAATGGATTTTCTATTTTTTTCCAGCTCTTCATTCTTTTGGGACCAGAAAGGTGACCACTGGTGACAATCCATTAATTTAAACAACTTCTGTGTTTCAGAGAAAAAGGTGGAGGCTGAGGTTAGTGGGCTATCCATACACAGGAGTGTCCTCACATCCATCCTTGTCAGTAAGACTAAACAAGAAAATGATTAAAACTTCTTGAAACAGGATGGATTGAACACTTCAGAGTAATGAGGCTTGAGTTTTGCAATCTGTAATGCAGCCCTACTGCTCTTACACTGATTTATCCAGCAGTGACTTGCTCTGTGAGGGAGTTTTCTACAGTCAACATCTGATAAAGGAAAGTTTTGGGTTTAGTTTGCTTGATGAGTTTTGCTTTTCATGTTGTGGGCTTCATTCTTCTCAGTGACACTTTCATGCAAATTATCTTCATGAAAATATATATTATTTGTTCTGGAGGTTCACAGGTGATCAAATGTTCCCAGGCTCTAAAAATGCATTCTTATGCTGGGATTTGAACTTACAGAAAACTGATCAGTTGAAGGCACATCATGCAATTAATCTGTAGAAGCCTTTCACAATCCTCAGAAATGGGGAAATCTTTCTTTCTTTCTTTCTTTCTTTCTTTCTTTCTTTCTTTCTTTCTTTCTTTCTTTCTTTCTTTCTTTCTTTCTTTCTAATCACTCTTCCTTTCCACAAGCTGATCAAACACACAGGCACAATTTGCTAAGTTTAAAGGTTTTGATTTTGCCAGAAGGCATTTTAGCATTTGTCCACCTGGAAGTGTTTTTTCATCACAACAAAAACAAATACAAATTGTGTTTATCTTCTGAACTGTGCTTTTGGGGTGTTCTGTCTCAGTCCTGGTACAGATCTAAAAAACTGAATGAAAACAAAATACAAATAAACCCTTTCTTCATAATCAACATATACAGAACCAAATCACAGTGTGCACTAATGAGATGGGGTGAAAACTGATTTGTGAAAGTACACAAATCTTTGTACTTCTGAGATTCTGCATGTGTGTGTGGTTGCACTCAACACTGACTAATGAGAAAAGCTGAAATATAAATGATAATTGCTTTTTATCCTGGAGTTTATGAAACATGCAAGAATGTTGCTTTGTGTCAACACTAGACTCTTTCCCAAATAAATCTACATATGGAAAATGAAAAAAAAAAACCAACACGTTCTATAAACATAAAAACTGAAAAGCATGTTTATATGAAAGAGCAAGAAATTAGAGAATAACAAGCATAGAGGATTTCCAGCATCTACTTTCTACACTGCAGATTGCTTTTATCTGAATATTTAGAGTCCTAGGAATACTTGGTGCTGCTTCCTATAAAATTCATGGCTATCCTCTCTCTTCTTTCTTAGAACAAATCGTAGAATCACAGAATAGTTTGGGTGGGAGGGGACCTTACAGTTCATATATTTGCACCCCCTGCCATGCACCTTTCTCTGTCCCAGGCTGTTCTCAGCCCCATCCAACCTGGCCTTGGGCACTGCCAGGGATCCAGGGGCAGCCACAGCTGCTCTGGGCACCCTGTGCCAGGGCCTGCCCACCCTCACAGGGAACAATTTTCTCCTAATATCTAATCTCAACCTGCTCTCTGTCAGTTTAAAGCCATTATAAACAATTCCCTTGTTTAATTCTCCAAAGGGAGGGGAGCTCACTGCTCCTCTCCCCTCCAGGGAAGTTCATCTCCCCCTGACTGACTGGGAGAGTGAAAACAGAACTGGTGTTGTGAGGAGGTGAGGAAAAGAGAAGTGGAGTTTGGGAGGAAGCAAGAGCAGGGAATTGCTGTCTGGGAGATGCTTTAAACTCTGCTTATCTCAGTGAGGGACGTCTCTGAGCAGCCAGGGATCTCTACCAGGGTCACAGCTTTGCAAACAAGCTAAAACACATTTGACTGAATTTTGTGGGGTTTATTCAGGATTTCATGCCAGTTAACACGTCTCTATTAGAAACATCCTTCCTATTGTTTTAGAGCTTTTTGAAGAAAATAGGAAAATTATCTCAGGGTGTTGGAAGCCTGAAGGTTGTCTCAGGGTAGTGCAGAGGGGACTGAAAGGCTGAAGGCTGACTCTTTCCCGCTTTGAAATGTGTATTGTGAACTTCCCATCAGCTTGGCTGCTGGTACAAGCAAGACGTTGCTGTTTGTAGGTGAAGAAAGAAGAGTTTTAACTGAGAATTGTTAATTAAAACCAAACAACTAACTGCAAATAGTAACTTTACTATTGATTTGAATGTGAATATAATTGTTTGTGTAATAGTAGAGATGAATATAAGCTCTAAATTATGACTGTGTTCAATAACACACTGCTCTAAAGCAATACACTTATTACATATTTATTGATTATTGATGCTTTCTCTCACTGTACAAGGCAGACACTCTTCCTAAGTGAACATTTTCATTCTTCAGTGTCCAAAAACATGTATTAAATAATTGTAACTTCAAGAAGTAATCGACAGTTTGGCTACTATTTGTGGATTGACACAGTCATCAAAATTCCTGCAAATGGTCTATTTATTTATAGAAATGCAAAGAGCTTACTAAAAACTGTAGTCAAGCAAAATTAGAACTGCAAATTATATTAATTAGTTGTATCAAGCTATATTAACCAGCATAATTTATTTTTGAATTACAAAGCTTTAAATAGGTGCACCAACACTAATTAAAAATGTACAGAAATCCCTTTTTATCAGCAGGTTGCCTGCCTTGTTCCACAGGTGTCAAGCCATGCAAGTGGCTGCAAAACAGAATTTAGAAAAACTATTAAAATCTCTAACACTACTAAAACACTAACATCATTGTTTCCTACAGGTTTTTGAATATAATGTCAGATTCTGAGCTCAAAATAAAACATGAATTTTCTGAGCTCTGCTTTTAAAATAGGCAAAAAAAGAACGCTTAGTTGAGTGGGCTTCTGGGGAGAGTAAATACAAGCTCTCACATCTGATTCTAAGAAAATATAAAGATCTTTAATATTGCAAAATATTATTGGGAAATCACATGATATTGCTTGTGGTAGATAATGGTTTGTTGCACTTCTGATGTGTAATCTGCCCAGTTTAACACTGTGTGACTCCACTCATACATATATATTGGGAATTTTCATTTTTCCTCCAATTAATGGTCACTGTTTGTGCCTTCTAATTGCCTTCATTAGCACAGCATCATTGTGTCATTCTCTCAGGATGGGAAAGCTTCATGTTTTATAAAGTAAAAAAACATTTCCCAGGTTGTTGTCTGTGATCCACACAGACTCTCAGTTGTTTTGAAGTTGTTCAGATGCATCTCACAACACCCCACATTTGCTAAGGCTTCAAAAATTGCTTGTTTCAGGTGCATTGGGTTCTTACACGGGGATTTTCAAGTGTAAACAATAGCATTTGTTTTCTGAACACAAGTACAAAACTATTCTACATTAAAAAAAAAAGAAATTAAAAATAAAAATCTGGTTCTGAGTTTTGAAGCATTGACGTTTACTTCCTTAATTATGTGAACTTCACCCCTTAGCTTGGAAGTTATCAGATCTCTTATTATAACCTAAAGGAATATATGTTCTTATTTTTTCCAGATGGGTTGTGGAGGGAGCTCTGATGGTGTGGGGGTGTTAAGGATTGATTAGAGAGTGGCTGCTATTAAAAAAGAGTTGTTTTGTTGCCTGAGATTTAGTTTGATCTGGGGAGGAACTCTCTGGATGCCTGTGGGCATTTGCAAATGCTTCCACATGTCAAGGCAGTTTTAAGTGGTTGGAGCAGTTTTGGGCTGCAAAATGAGTGATTGAGAGCAGAGACCTGGTTTGGTCTTAAGTATTTGTCTTAAATAATGACACATTGGCAATTTAAAAATCATTCTTCATTAGTTTCAACCCAATGCCAGCCAGACTGCACAGCTGAAGAGAAAAGAACCCAGAATCAACAAGGTAACCACGGGAGGCTCTTGCTTCATAGGTATGCTCAAAAAAAAAAAAAAAAAAAAAAAAAAAAAAAAAAAAAAAAAAAAAAAAAAGGTGTTAAAATGTTAGCAGTGTGGGAAGTCAAAGAAGAAACCCAACTTTTGTCTGATCTGACACATAAATAAGTGGATTGATCTGATGTAAACAAGTGGATTAATGGGAGTTACAATGGTTTGCAGTCATCAATATGTTTTTGTAATAAACTGGTGGTTGTAGGAGAGGAAGAAAAAAAAACCAACAAAAAAACCCTTTACCTGCCCTTCACTGATTCTCATCATAAAAGAAAACATTAAAGGAAAAGCAGGACAAGATGTATATTTCAAGCAAACCAGATGAGGCTTTCTTCTCTGCTTGATTTTGTACTTGGGGAATTTTACTTTATCTCTCCCTTCAAAGGTAGCAGAGAATTCATTTACTGTAGCCTGAGGTTATAATAGCAAAACAAAGGCTTGCAACTTAACATACTTACAGAAAAAAACATACAGAAAAAAACAAAGTAATTCAATTAGACTGACTCACTCGGTTGTTCTTGGACATTTGTGAAGTTGGGAAGGACATGTAACTTCTGCTTCTAAAGGAGATAGTCTGTCAGCTGGAAAAAAAAGGGTCTGGGAGAAGAAAGGGAAGATGGAAAGGGAGCAGTTGGACTAGAGTCATTCAGCTTTCTCTTCTCCCCTAGGTGAGCAGGGCATTAAAGGAGAAGAACAAGAGGTCAGACCAAGAGGACTGGTCAGTGCTAAAGATAATGAATTTAGTCTGGAAGATAAAATGTTCATTGGAGATGAGGTGGCTGAGTATTTTGTACAGATGACCACACAACGAGGACTTGGTCCCAGTGATAATACAGATGTTCCTTCTCTAAAGCAAATTACCTAACCTTGAGCAATTTGTCTTAAAAACTTGATGCATTTTCCTTATTGGTCACTTCTGTCATGTGCAATCTCTGCTGTTCTGAGATTTCATTTGCTGAATTTAGAAATCAAACACCTTTATTATTTCTGGGATGTTTTGGTTTGTTGTAGTGGAGAAACATAAGGAGAAACACAGTAATGTTCAAGTGCTAATGGTTCAATGTAAATTCCATCGTGCTCCTTCAGTCAGTCAGGCTCAAACATTTTGACCTACACGTCAAATATCATGACCTACACATGTACATACATGAGCTTGTAAATTATTTTGTAAGATTTAGGAAAAAAGAAAAAAAAAAGAAAAAAAAAAAAAAGAGGAAAAAAAAAAGAGAGAGACACAAAGAAATCTGGTAGACTTTTTAATGAAAAAACTGCCAATGGATCTTGCAGTAAACTGGCTATGTCCAGATCTGGATAATATCTCTTTGAAGAATCTTTAAATTGTAAGGCAATTTTTCTCCTGTTAGGGAAGATGCCAAACCAATTAGCAGAGGAAATCACATGTGGTCCAAGCTCAGCTGCATAAAGAATGTGGTTTTAGTACAATAAGTGGCGATTTTTTGTGGCTGCAGAACCTCTGAAGGCCTAAGGGCATTTTTTTCCTGGGCTGGATGAATTCCCACTGGTCAGTGGATGCAGTTTGCACAACAGCTTGTCCTTTCAGAGTTAGTTTTTGTCAGGGAAAGCCTCTCTTGTGCTCTCCCCCATATTTCTGTGACCTGCACCGTTCTTCAGTTCCAAGACCTCTCTAGCCAGAATCAGTGCTGCCATTTTTTGCCATCTGCTTGTGGTCAATGTTGTAAAATGGTTTGAAATACAAGTCACAGTTTGCAGTTCTTGGCAGCTCAGCCCAATCAGCCTGACAGGTTTCCTGAGCTGCCTTTTTACAGAGGGGAAAAAAAAAATATATATATATATATATCAATGACTGGAAACCTGAACCCTAAATAGGGCATACACAACACAAGTTTGTACAGATACAATGCATGGCACTTTTATTTTAATATTTATTATATCTCCCCTACTTTCCATAATTCATTTTGTCTTTCGTACTCAGTCATCCTGGTGCCTGTAACTTGCTCCCTTCAGAGCAAAACCAGACATAAAGTGCTCCTTGTTTTCCTTTTTCTTTTTGCATCCCGCAGTTCCCATGGTGCTGAAAATCAGTTTTTAATCTCCCCAGTTAAAAATAGGTTTGAGTTCAATAAACAAGAATATGAATCTTTTTTTTTATTATTTTTGTTCCCCTGGAACAGGTATGTCTCTCCCTAATTTTCTATCATTATAGAATATTCAATTCCTTTTCAAATCCTCAGAAGGGATCCTGCTTTTACAAACAAATTTAGCTTCCTTTCTGGAGATGAGAGTTGCAGATGGTGAGATTTTTATAAAAACATTTAATCTGGAAATAAACTAAGGAGAATTTAAAACTATGATGGGAAAAAAAAAAACTGAAGAAGAAAAGAATCTTGAAGTGATCCAGGAAACTCAGACCCATTATGTTTGGTATATTAGTGCCTGTTTGCATTTTATTTTTTGTTTATACAGAGTTACAAGCATAAATTCCAGAAATTCTTGTAATGATAGTACATTCTCTGCTAGTGGGGACCTTAAACAATTGTAAGAAGTTGTTTCTAACATGCTAACCAGCTAATCCTGAAATAAACATAGAATAAGAATTTTCTGAACTTTGTTTGTAAAATATATACACAAAAGAGCATTTAGTTGAATGGGTTTCTAGGGTAGAGTAACCCAATTCAAATAAATTTAAAGGTTTTTGAGCCTGACTTTTTTAAACATCTTTGTGCAGGCCAAAAACTTGTATTTTCATTTGTATTAAGTGGATGAATGTCTTTAATATGATAAATTTTAATGAGGAAAAAAAAAAAAGATGGTAAAAAATATGAAGGTAAGCTTTCCAAACAAATAGATGAATGAAGAAGGTGGTGGGAAATGCCTCTGAGATTTCCTTCAGCTGAAGGGCTGTAACGAACAGCACTTGTCCCTGTGCTGGCTGAAATAGAGAGCAGGGACAGTGCTGGGTTTATGACAATAAAAGAAAGAATTAAGTTTTGTCCCACCTGTGGAAGAAATCCAGGCCTTTTAGAGAGAGAGAGAAATATAAGCTTGTCTGTAGGATGTTAACAATCACTAAATCACCGTTGCTCACTGAATATTATCTTGGGAAAGGAACTTTTAGGAGACCTCCTTTACAAAGGCTGCGAGACGTGACTGTTTTATGTAAATAAATGGATAGCCCTGAGGAGATCGTTCATTACTTCTGCAAAATCAACTTTGGAGGTATGTGGCAGCTGGGAAAAATGCATCTTCTTTAAGAAGTGATTCCTCTTCACATTTTATTTAAGTATCTGACCAGAGGGAGGGATATGGATCACAGTTAGAGGATTATAAAGTTATGTATATCACTTATTATTTCATTCTCCAAGGCAATATTCTGTTTAAGGAGGGAATTGCAAGAAAAATGGACTTATGTTAGTTTTGGTTTTGTGCTAATTTATAGGCTTCTATTATAAGCTACTAAGAAGAAGGATTTATGAAGTGATCTTTTCATAACTAGAAGTGCCACTGTAGGTTTTTTTTCTTCTGTCCCCACAGCATTCCAGTAATTTCAAAATTACTTTTTTCTTAGAATGTTGGCCCCTTCTATGAGAGTGTGAAGCTGTCCTAAGTCTGAATTCAGCTAACCCTCAATATAATGTAAACAACTACAAAACACTCAAGGTGATTTTTTTTTCTTTTAGTTTTTGCGAAGCAGCTATGCCATTTAGAAAATTTGCATTCCCATGCTGCAGCTCCCTTAGAAGGCAGCAAGTCCTGCTCAGAGGTGGGGAAGGAGCTCCGCTCTCCAGGACATTGGCTGCTGCGGATGCCTGAAGTTTCAGCTTTCATATTTTCCAGATTCTGTACTGCATGGGTACATAACTCTGAATTTCATATAAAGTGCGAGCAAGTTCTCCTCATAGTGTAGTCAAACAAAACAATCCTTTTTCAGCCCCAGAACCAAGGACATCATTGCAGCTTCAGGCCCAAAAAGTGCAAACAAAAAAGAATTGAGGAGAGCAACCTGGCAGGATGGGACTTTGTAACCTGGAGCTGTAATTGGACAACTAACTCCAATCTGTAAATGGATCAAAACGTATAAAAGTGTGAAAGCTCATGACCAGGTGTCCATCCTGGGTGTAGCCTTGTAGTCTGGGCTATTGTACAGCCCAAAGTGTGTCCTTTAAAGTCCTTTTAATAAATACCTACTTCATTCCTTTAACTGTCTACCCTCTGTTCCAGGCAGCCTCTCAAGGCATCACCACCTCTAATTTTGTGTGTTCAGGTGTGGGTACTGGTAAGAGCACCCCAACACAGTCTAACAGCTAAAATACCACTGGGGGCTGTAGGAAAATGGAAACTGAGACAGACAGATAAGGCTGTAATTGAGCAAGAACACTCTCTTCAGGTTTTTGGCAGAAATTCTGCACACTAAACCTGTGGCACAGTACCTTTTCCTGATGGAGTAAACTTACTAAAATGGTGCCTGTGACTTAATCAGACATGGGAACACAGCCCTTGCTGGGTCAGGTTGCTGTTAATTAAGGTAAATGTACACAGCCTGATTCAGTACCTGCTTCCTACTTATCAAGAAATACAGCTCAGCTTTTAACTCAAGTATTATCTTGTCTTTCTTATGATTTACCTTCTCCACAGTTTCTTAGATAAGTTTCTGAGTTGTGCTGTGGTCAGGTATGTGCTTTAGCTGCTTCTGCATATAAATATGACAAAGTAGAGCCAAGCTTTAAAGCAATTTTTCCTTCTGTTATCTGGACATATATCTGAAATATATCTATTTCATATATCTGAGTGCTGCTTTTGCTGATGAATGTAGATGAAAGTTGCCAATGGAAAGGGAAGGGATCCCTTGCAGGGTGAGATGTGTGAATCAGTGCAGGAGATCCCTGCATTCATTAGAGGTAATGAATATCCCAAACATGCAGCCCTGTCAGCTGCAGTGGTAATGAACTGGGAGAGCCGAGTTTTCCACAGATTTGAATGTATTATTGTGAAAACAGCTTTAAATGACTTCCTGACAAAATTTACAATGAAAACATCATTCGGCTAATTAGTTTTGTTTATATTCCTTTGACAAGAGGGCTGTGGCACATGCTTGCAATTCCCTTTGGAGTACAGTGCTAGATTTTAGCATGTACACTTTATTTTCCAACATTTAGTGTATAAAATAAGAACAAGCTTTCTGCTTTAGTCCCTGCTCTCTCTGCTATCAGCTGTATTAAACAGACACACAACAAACAGAGATTCTTAGAAAATGGCAATATTTTCCCCAGAAAAATCTGCAGCTGTGTGTTGCATGGATATTTTTCTTTATTGTCTGCATGTTTCCCTTTCTCCTTTAGGTTAATCACTTTCCATTTAAATAAAATATGTTTTCCTGTAAGGTCATACATCTTGTCTTTTGTACAGAGGAATAGCTAAACAACAAAGAAGAGGAGGAAATGCTTATCCTTTCTTGTATATTCATTTAGGAATGTAAGACTATAATGGAAAAAATAATACAACTTTATCCAAAGCTGCAGTGAAACTTCATAGCCATGAGTGAGCAGATTAAGAGTCATTTTCTCCAAGAACAACCTCTCCATTCTCTACAGGAATTGCAATGTTCTGTTCCTGTACTGAAGGTGGAGAACAGCACCTAAACTTGAGTGGAAGTCTTCATATGTTTTTAGGCTGCTTTCCTCTTAGACATATTTTCACCCTTCTCCTCCTTCTGTGAGAATAGACAAAATAGAAAAGTTTCCAGACACTAAATGCAAGTTTTCTGGGAGGGAAAAAAAGTCTTTGGTTGAAGTGCTCTGTCCTCGAAAAGTGGAACTCAGGCTGTGAAGTCAACAAAAAATCTCAGCTCCTAGGAGATTTATGTCCTCGCTATATTATTCAGTCAATATCTTCAGTTATTTGGAAACATTTGGTGATTCTCTAATAATATTAGAAGTATGTTAATATTTCATTGTTTTGTTTGTTTTTTTTTTCCTAATGTTTCCTGCTAATCACTTATAGAAATGACCATTAAAAATTCAAGGACCGGAACAGCTCCACTTGTTTTGGAAGTACACAGTCGTATCCTCTAGCTCTTGTTGCTGTACTTGAAAACACTGTTAATGGCACAGTTGGAAAAAAAAAAAAAGTCAAAAAAACTAATTTTCAATTCCTATTTTGATGCAATTTTTTTTCTAATTCATTATAATTTATTTATGATTGCATATTATCAGTATTGCAGAAGCATTGAGAAGCTTTGAATAAGTGTTTAATTATATCAGACACTATAGACATGCAAAGCAAGCAAAAGAAAGGCCATTCTCGAGCTAACTTATAATCTTACAAGATAAAGACATGGTGGGAGAAAGGAAGCAGCTTTGTCATCACTTTGCAGATCAGGCTCCAGCACTGCCTGAGCCTCCTCTCTTTTGCTGTCCCCCTCACTTCCATTGTCTCTCGTTTGAAATCTCTTGAACACACACACGAGCAGCTTAATACAACAGCAGAATTTCTTCCTGTGTGCCAAAATTGGATGGGTTGCTGTAAACCTGAGGCACTTTAGAGAATACATCCAAGGCATGAGCAAATTTTTCAGCCCAGTGGAGCCATCGGTCATTTTGCCAAGTCAAATCCTTAGTGATTGAGGGCACTTTTCAGCACCCTGGCTGGGGGAGTGTTCCTGCCTCCAAAATGAGCAACGCAGAGTGTAATGAAATCTCTTTTCCTATTGCCATTTTTCACAGTTCTCTGCTGAGTTTGTTGTTTGATAAATTGCATGGGATTACAAAACCCTGTGTATAAAATGCTTATGGGGCACTGGTTTATCCTCTGGGTGTGTGTGGGAGTGTGTCCTGGGCCAATCTCTTTTATGTTCCATTCTTAATATAATATGTTGTGTACAACTTCATTATTCAGATTTTTTTTGGTGTTGATCCTTCAGTAGTAATGCCTAAAAACATCCCATGGTTCTCTCTAAACAGCAAGGTATAACACAATTGAAGATGCTTTGGGTTTATCCAAGGCATTAAAACATAATATACAGAAGGAGTGATTTAAGAAATAATATCTGTTGGAAGAGAAGAGGAAAATTATTTATGTCAGTAATTTAGACAGATACCTCATCCAATATCATTCATGGGGAAGGTGTATATAGAACATTTTCTTCTCTTTCTTGGATATTTTATTCCTAACAGCGTGTTACTGAATATAACTTCTTTAGAAAAGAATATTTTAACTTTGTGCAGACAGTAGATTTCTTGCCATAATTTAATATAGGATTGTATAATTGCAACTACAGATTGGTTGTTATTGTTTTTTTCCTTAAAACCTGCAAGGCAATTTACTTTTCCTTTTAATACAAACAAACACATCCTAATTATAGTAATCAGTTCACATGCAATAATCGCATTAGCTCTGGTAATTATTATTTGCATCACCTGGACCTCTACTGGGCTTGAGAGACAAAATCAATAATTCTCAAGCAGGCAGAAGGGTGAGGCTGATTATGCGTTCAAGTGATCAGAGACCAGATTGCATTTGATTAAATGAACTGGTGAGAGATTTTATAATTAATGTTCTTTGTTAACAGACAAAAAGCTAAACAAATGCATATGCTTTACCCTGGCTGAGAAATGGCCATTTCCCCCCTCCAGAATGTTAGAACAGGAATGTGTTTGCAGCACTGCTGACTGCTCATCTAACCAGCAGAGAGGAGCAGGCAGCTGAAGTGAAACATTACTGTCTTGCAGTCTTAAGTATTTAATGCTTCAAGATAAAACTTCCCATGAATGATGACAATTCAGATTAGAGGACAACAGTTTGAGCATTCCTGCAAACCCAGTGCATAGCAAAATAATTGTTAGCATTTCTTGCTTGTCAAGAAAACTCCCTGTGCTGTAGGTAAGATAGATTGCTCTGTGTAGTGCAGTTCTATGCAGAATAACATCCTAAAATAATATAAAATGGGTTAATTTTTAAATGAAACTATACTGGCAAATGTGAGCTCCCCCTCCAGGACCTTTACAGGATCCCTAAATTGAATCTGACTCATGAGTTAGGGAGATCTGAAACCCAAGGAATTAAAGCACGCTGAAAACACTTCCCTTTGTTTCCAAATAGATCCAGAAAACATTAACTTTAAATGTAATTTTAATTAATAAAGCTTTGTGTTCAGATCCCAGTCATGAAAGAAGGTCATTCTGTGATATTCTTCTTTGGACACTCGGTATGGAAACCCAGCTCCCTCTTCAGTGTCCAAGTCATTCCCTGTTGGAAACACTTTTGAAGATGCTCTTTAGCCTAATCAAGCTAAAATATAAAGAGAAAGTTACTTCTTATTCTGAATTTTACAGAACAGATTGCTGAGAATTGTCTTGAGTTCCCACACTTTTACCTGTGAGTAACTTTTTTTTTTTTTCAGAAGACTTTTATGAATCTCAAAAATATCCTTGGTCTAAGTGTGAGGCTCTCCTGGCCAGTCAGCAGCTGGATAGGGAAGGGCACCTCTGCTGTTGGGACAAGCTAAAGCACACTGGGAGTGAGCTGCCATCTCTCGAGTTCGTTACCCCTTTGTCTCCCTTCCCCACTTCCCTTCAGGTTTTATACCTTTCTGTATCAGTGTTTTTCCTCTTCTACCCTTGAGTCTGCAGTAACTACCATCTCACCCTGCTTTTCTCTTCTTTTCTTGACTCCAGCTTCTTTCATCCCACCTTCCTCCCAACAACTCAATTTCCTCAGAAACCTCAGCTGAGGTCACCTGGCCATGCTGCATCCAAGATAAGCCTTGGATCCCAAGCAGCTGAACCCGTGGGCTGAGAGCTACATCTCCAGGATAACTGAAGGGAAACTGGTTTAGGAAATCCTTTTCCTGGGTGGATCAGCCCGGATTTGTGATTGGCACTTGAGTGAATATTTAAACCTTTCCTTCGGCTTTACAAAATAGTCATAGAATTGGCATAATCTTGAGGTTTTCTTAAATGGAGGTATTAGTTATAGAGTTTGAGGAATACTTAAAGTTTGAAATTTGAAGTTATCTTTCCAACAGACAGATCTTTAATACCCTAAATAAGTCTCCTTGCATCAAACAGCATTAAAGCTTAGTGGAGGATTTCTAGTGGAAAATTTTCCAAAAGGCTCTCTTTCTATTTTACAGCAATATACTTCTGAAGCTGAGGTATATCACACAATGTAACAACCAAACACCCTGCATTTGAATAACTCTAAATGGATGGACTTAAATTTTGTGTGAACTCAAATATTAGATGCTAGAAGATCTTTGGAAAGATTTTGATGGTTTGAGTGGCTAATGAAAATAAAAACTCAGTCCCTGTCTGTTGTCATTGTCCCTACTCAGGAAAATGTTAAGTATTAATTATTTGGAGGTAAGATTTTAAAACTTTTGTAGATCAGTGGGGATTGACTTTTTTCTAAACTCCTCTGCATTGCACAAAGTTGGCTGAATTAATTTTAAAAGTTACAGGAAGATTTTTTTAGGGATTGGGTGTTTTCTCAGTCTTGTTCTTACAAGTGATTTCACTGGACAGCGAGAACTGAGGGGAAGGACTGAGTCCTGAGCAGGAATCACTTCAGTGTTGTTTCTGTTCAAAATAGTTTGTTCCTCCTTTCCTCTCCTCTTCTCTGTCGTTTCATTTAGCATTCACATCCTTGTGGATCAACAGCTTAACTACTATGATTTATCCCAGATAGTGTGAAGCAATCTCTGATTTTTGACTTTTGTTAGTACATTTCATTGCAGTTTTCAGCCATTCAGTGGCTATCATATGAACACTGAGCCTGCAGTAGGGGATCTTTCATGGAACTTACTGGTTTAACCATCTCCAGTTGGAAATCAGGGTCCAGTAATGCTTCAAACTGGCTCTGTTTGTCATTCAGTGAGTTCAAAACTCTTTCCTAAGCATTGCCTGGCCAGTCCTGGGTGACAAATGGTGGCCTAGCCCTTGACCAGAACAAAAATGACAGCCTGTCAAGGCCCCCGTGCATGATGGCAGGAGAGAGATGCAATCAAATATAGGCACATTTTTATGCAAGTATCCTCTTGCTTCTATTATTATAAATGGTTAGAGTCTGTGTAAGTGCTAAAGCATTAGCTCCTCATTTTCACTGTGGAATTACACTCAGCGTTCTCTGCTTATCTGAAAGTGATAGTTCTTCCTTTCCATTTGATCTATTTTTTCCCCCCTCCAGCATAATGAAGAATGATGATACTTTTAGATGTTGACATTTTAGAAAGCTGAGATGGTCTGTAGTAGACTACAAATGATGAAAGCTTAATGAAAGTTATTTTCTCATAATAGCCCTAAATTGGCTATTTTCGCAGGAAGGAGTGGGTCCGCTGGATTGAGCTTGAACTTTTTACCCCTCTGTGATCCTGTGGCTACCAAAAGTAATGTGGAATGGCATTAACTGCTTAGCTTTTTAAAATCCAGAGTTAAGAGAACTGATGCAAGTGTAATTTATTTTTTTTTTTTTTGCCTCGTTCCTGGATGTAGGGTCCTGTAACTGGGAAGGGCTGAAGGATTGTTGTTTCCTGACGTCCTCCACTCAAACCCAGACACTGTGCTGCAGGAGTAGTACAGATCCTAACAGAAAACAGTAGAAAATGGGGACGTTAAATGCCTCTATTAGGATAAACTTCTTGTACTATCCAAAATACAAAAACTTACATAAATCAACCTGCAATCATTTCATTCATGCAGAGCTGGAGGTCTCCTAAACCCATTTCTCTCTGGAGAGTTAGAATCGTTGCACCAAATACATAATGCAATCAGAATTTCCCCTGTTTCCTCTTAAAAATAGTAATATCTATTTTCAATACCTAAAATTATTGGTAATTTTGTTATCCTGCTTCATGGGGATGCCCTCAGGGTGCAGTCATTTCTCTTATTCATGTTCCAGTGGGTCAAAGACTCAAGATAATAAAGCTAAGACATGTTAATACAATCCTAGGGAAAAAAGCTATGGTTGTTTTTCTGTCCTCAAATGTAATTTTTTAGATACCAGTCTCTCTTAGCTAATATAGTAACAGTTTGTCAGGACTCGGTTTGAAGTATTTCAACAGTCTTAAAATGCCATCAGCATCCTGGGCAAACACATTATCAGAAATACAAATGATTTCAGATAGAATGTGATTCTATCAATTTATTAAGCATAAGCGTCTATTTATAGGTGATTTATAGAATTAATGAGGAAAACTCCACTTTGGTAAATCTTAATTTTATAAGCCTGAAGTTCCCAGTAAACTGTTTGTTCACCCTACCAATTTAATCAGAGTATGTTGTTGAACTTCCTAAGGATATGTTCTAGTTGCTTGGCAATGGATTGTGGAACAATTTGTTTAAAGTTCAATGAACACAGAACTAGAGTAATTTATTCAAATCCACCACTTATTAAATCAGGATTTGACTTATTTTTTTTTCTTGACTAATAAAATGGACTTGAAAAGAATTAGCTAAACCTCTGTGGAATTGTCACAAAATCATTCTGATGACTATGTTGTCTATTAGTTTCTGCTGCCAGTAAGGAAGGCAAATGGAGATGAATACATTCCCCATTGTTTTGTGGATTGTCAGAAAGGGATTTATTTTTAAACAGTTTATTGTCTCAACATCATCCCCCTTTCAAGATAAGTAACGTGGAGATAATATACCTGCATTTTTATTAGGCCTCTGAAGTATCTGAATATTTCACAAGTAGAACACCGAGACTGCAGGTGCTGAAAATTGGGATGGTTTTCTGGTGGTCATGAATAATTTAACAGATTGAGTTTAAAACGTTGCAACAATAAATACACTTTATTTTAAATACCAGTTCTGGCCCAATTTTCCTAATGCATGCATTTCCGGTCAGAGAGTTGCTGCTCCTTTAATCCAACAAAGAAAGAAAAGATATAACGTGACATATTCTTGAAATGTCAGGCTCTCCTGCAGTCACTGGATTCTAGCGTGGAACCCTCTGAGCTTTTGATCAGAGCCATAAAACATCCTTTACTATGCATTAGGACCTGAAAGAAGGAAAGGTGAGACTGGGGGAGTTGTGCTGTTGTTGTAACATTATCCTCACTACCTGTAAATCCTCTTTAGATCAGGGCACCAGAGTCCTGTGTCCTCTAGGAGAAAACAAAGCAAGACAGACCCAGGAGCCTGCAGACTCGGTATAAAACCAGCTGTAACTGAGGGAAAAAAAGAGCTGCATTTTCGTGTCTCCCCAGTGAGAGGATATGAAATATTTATCTAAGCATCAGTCAGGTCCATGGGATCTACAGCTGTCTGCAACCCCAAGGCAATTAAGCTGATTTTTCCCTGCCCATGTTCCGTTTTGCGGGGCTCTCAGACATGGGCAGGGTGCAGACTGCAGCTGAGATGACATGAGCTGGCAGTGGCTGCTCTCAGCTCCCTGCCAACCTCCTCCCAGGCAGTGGCTCTGGCTCAGGCATGGCCAGGCAAGGCCATTTATCCCCCAAGAGCAGCAGCAGCAGCGTGTCCTGTGCTCCCTGAGTTTTGGCTCCATCCTGGGGTGGATGCACAGACAAGTGCAGACTCGTGGTGGGGTGGCTCTCACGAGTCGAGGAGACAACCAAGACAAAGACCAGAGGCACCAAGCCCTGCTTCCTCAGGGTTTTGGCATGTTCAGTCAGGATTTTGGACATATCTTTGAGACAGCATCCTGAATAGGAATCACAGGGCAGGACTCTGCCTATGAAAAAGGAAGGATGGATTCCTGACACTCCTTCGAAAACTAAATGTGAGGATAATTACAGAGAATTACAGAACAAGGTGGCAACTTGATGAATTCCAAACATTGCCTCTTTCCAAGCAGATTTTCGCTGGCAAACTTGACAAATACTCGCAATTTGTGTTGGAGATTGCCATGAGGAAAAGTGATGAGAATGAGCTAAAGGAATCAAACCACAAGGCAAGGAGTGGATTTCAGACACTGGAGAGGGGGATGCCTTATGTAAAATTGCCTCAAATGACTTTATAACAATCATCCTCCTAAGGGAATTGTAGGATTTTCCTCTGTGTGTGCATAGGTGTCTAAAAGACATTTTAAATAATCTGAAAAAGACTTTCTTAATTTTCTCTGCCTATTGGACGCTCTTCAGGTCTTTCCAGCAGAGTATCTTGTTTCAATGCCACAAAATGTTATCAATTTTTTTTTCTCTTTGGATCCTCTGCTGCGTTATCACATCCAACACACAGGAAGAAAGTCTTTGGTTCCAAGTTAATTAGCATTCCATGACCAAAGCCTCATGTGGTGTAGAATTCACTCTGCCTGACTGCACACCTGTCCAGAGAATCTTCAGCATAACAACTAATTCCCTGTGGTCTTCTTTTGGTGAGGAATGTTTCAAGGAAAAAAAAAAAAAAAAAAAGTACAGGGCAGAAAATAGTAGCCACCGTTTCTTGAGTAAAATTCTGTGCATCTTCAGTATTCTGTGCCTTGGTTCATTGAGTGCCCAACCCATTAATTATAAGCCACCATTTAACTCAGTGTTTGACTTCACCCCACATGGTAAAAATTGACACACTTCTTAGGAAAACGAGCTGAGTGGATTTAGAGTTTATCGTGGAATTTTTAAGGTTGGAAAAGCCCTCTAAGATCCTTGAGTACAACCACTGACCCAGCACTGCTGTGTTCACCCCTAAACCCAACCTCCAAGTGCCACATCCTCATGTTTTTGGAATGCTTCCAGGAATGGTGACTCCACCACTCCCCTGGGCATCCTGTTCCAATGTTTGATCACCCTTTCAGTGCAGTATCTTTTTCCTAAAATCCTATCTAAGCATCCCCTGGCACAACTTGAGTTCATTTTCTCTCATCCTGTCACTTGTCATCTGAGAGCCAAGGCCAATTCCCCTTCACTACAGCCCCAGGTTGTTGTAGAGAGTTAGAGTTCTTCTTTCTCTTTTATTGCCCAGCCTTAAAACCCACAGAAATGAACAGCATTTGAGGGAAAACGTGCTAAACCAAACTATTAATAAACCTTCTCTTAAATTTCTATGTGTATTTTTTTTTCAGTTGGTGTGCATGCTTGCCATGATAATGGACTCACAGCAGTAAAAGCTTTCATGCCTTAGCAAAGGGGTGCAGGAAAGTTGCATTAGCTAGAAATGAAAAGTTAAAAGCCACAGTGAAAATGGCAGGGCCTTATCATGGTTATCAGGGGTGAGACATCAGGAATATCAATGGCTTCAGAAGCAGCCACAAGTGTGGAAAGGGAGGGGCACTGGAGAATGTGTGTCCTACACCTCTGATGAGCAAGAGCTACAAGAGATTGGACATTTATGAAGAAATGTGACTTTCTAAATTATATGCTTTTAGCAGGGCCTAGTGTTTAGTGAGCAGTGTGAAAGAACCTGTTGTTTGCCAAGCTCTTAAAAGTTACTGCAGTAATCCCCTCAGCTTCATTAAATTATTTCATGGGGAAAAGGAGAAAAAAGGCAAAGAAAAAAAAGATGCTCAATATGTTTTGAATTACAGAGGGGTTTTTTTTCGGTTTGGGGGGGGTGTTATGTGTTTTTTTCTTTCTTTTTTTTCTTTCTCCTTTTTTTCTTTAAAGAGTGGAGTAAATGAAAGGGTTCTTTACTTTCATTTGCACTCACATAACTAGCTCTAATCCTTCCTTCAGTCTATTCACTTTGCTTCCATCCTAGCTTGGCACATTCACTAACACTTATAATGTAATTATATAGTGAAAACTTCCTAGAAAGGAATAATGAAAAAAGAATTTTGTGTACTTGCTCTGTAAATGTTCTGCTGTAGCTGTGGGGACCACCACTGAACAGTGATCAAGCCCAAGCTCAACAAAACACATCTCTGTCCCTGTTAACCGTGTCTGGGTGGTGGTGCAGTTCTCAGATTATTCAGATAATTGGGGAAAAAGATTTACCACGAAATCTATGAATCCATTGGACTGAAAGCAAAACCAAAAAGGAGAGGAAATACTGTGATTTTGGAACAAGCTTAATGGAGTTCTGGATGCTACAGATTGATGTTTGCTTGGAGTGAAGGGAGAAATCCTTTGGAGGAAATGTTATTTCTTTTTTTTTTTTCCTAATGGATTGCTAAGTGGATCTGTTGTACTGGAGGGACTGGAAATAGATCATTTTGCTGTTTATCATACAGTGCTGTTAGTTCTCAAGGTGACCTTGGCTGGGTCTTTTCCAAGGATATCCATAAAATATTCATGATTGTAGAGGTTATTCAAATTGGCAGTTCTTATTGGGTGATTACATTAAGTTGGTAACAATCAAAACATAGTTCTAGCTCAAGAAAAGGTTTGATTTATAATGAAACAAATGAAAATTAACATCCATAGGTCTGTTGATCTTGACACCAAGTGGATATAACACAACTCAATTCTTGTATGTAACTTATGGTCAAAATCTCCTGTAGATGAACCCTTAAGTAAGAAAATTATCTGCTGCTTTTTTTTTTCTTCCTGTTTAAACTGCTTTCCCATCTATATTGTGTATAAACCTCTCCTTCTGCTAAGATTTCCTTATCTTTAAGGTGAAAGAGCCTTCTCTATATGTGATTATAATTGGAGCACAACAGGAATAACGATTTCTGAAGCTCTAATGGAAGAGTTGTGCCAATTACAAAGCTGATTTAACTCTCAACAGCAAATGAGAATGTGGATAGGTTCCTTTAAAAATATTTTTTTTTATCTGCAGCGCATTTAAAGAATAGTATCTGCAGCATATTTAAAAATATTTAAATAATGGTATGGAGTATTTAAAGAGATTCTGCTTTCCATATCAATGAGAACAGGGGTAGGTTTCCTTTAAAGAATGGTATAGAATATTTAGAGAGCTGCTTGGCAGATATATACAGGAGAACTGTGTTTTGTGCTGTACTCCTGCAGATGGTTTCACCAGATCGTTAAAAAGTTATATACAAAGGGCAGCATTTCTTACCAAGAAAATGAGATTTTAAAATAACTCACATTAGTGGTCAATCCTTGTTATGTATGTTTGAGTTCTAACAGCTGTAATGATTTGTTTTAAAGGAGCCATCTGAACCTGTGCTGATTTTTAAGCCTTTACTGATTGATTTGACTTGTTTGATGTATTATAAATCACACAGCTATAAAGTCACAGTAAAAATTCCATTAAACTTATGAGGTAAAAAAAAAATAAATCCATAAATAAACTAGTACGAAATGCAAGACAGCAGCAAATGTGCTATTTCTTTTCTTTTTTCCAAATTTAAGTTTACAGCCAAGGCCATTTTTATGTGAAAGAAAAACAATGGCAACAAATAAGAATCTACCAGGAGTCTCACTGTGGGGGTGAATTTTATTTCCTGTACTTGAACAATATTTCAGTTCCCTTCACTGTGCCTCTACAAAGGCATTTTTTGGTAATTCATGGAGCAGAACTGATATTTGTTTTCAAATTAAAACTCTTGATCAGGAAAACTTGTTAAAAACACCTAAAAAAAAAAAGCTGGAAGAGGTAAGGGCTTCCAAATATAATCACTCCTGTTTCTAATTATTTAATCTTTGTGTTTTCACAATTTAGTACTGTTTAGACTGTGGAACCTCATGCCAGACTCTATTTTCTGTATGATTCCTTGTTGCTCTGTATTATGTGTGGTGAATTATCCCTTTTCACTTTCGCATTTAGACTGAGCTGATAAATACTGGAGTAATTCTTTAGAAGTGACAAAATTTTTGCAGTTGACATCTCCCGAAGGAAAAAGACCTCATGTTCTCATACAAAATGTCTGAACAAGCCAAATGAGTTATTCTAACTTACAAAGTTCCGTCATAATTCTTGCAATTTTCTTCATAAAAAGAAAACAACAAAACAACCAACTTAGCCTAAATGTAAATTAAATAGATTTTTCATTGAAATAGGGAAATGTTAGAATGTACTTTGCTTTCTTTATTTTTTTTAATAGCTATAAATTCATGTTATTCCATTGTGTCTCAGCATTTTTGTAGACACCATGTATAATAATCAAGGCACAAGATTGGCATTTGGGGTTTTATCCTAACTGATGACAGGGCACATTCTGCTGGTGGGTTAAACTGATTTGAGCTGTGTTTTGGGTCAAAAGTGAACTAGGGGTATATGTGTGACACCTGTTAACTGCCTCCTAAAACACTTTTGAAATATCTTTGGCTGATGTTGATGATTCTTGTGCCTGTTTCTCATCAGTGAAATGTGGCTGAAGTTCTGCTGGGTTTCTGTGCTGGTAAAGACCCAGCAATACATTGAATTATGTTTTATATCTACATTTCAGCCCTGTTACACGGGCAGAAATCCTTGACTCTCCTCACCCTCATTCTATGACTTGCATTTCTGGTGCTCCATTGCAGCTGGCTGTGCTTGGTGGACGCTCTGCTCTGGTCATGTTTGTTTCCTTCAGAGGAAAAGGATAATCTCCAAAAAAATGACAACCCAGATTTGCCGAGCATTAAGTGCTGGAAACTGCTTCTGGCACTTGATGCAGTTGGTTGCACAATTGGAGGTGCTGTAGGTGTGGAAAAAGGGGTGCAAGGCTGGTGTCAGGCCAAATACACACACAAAGTGCCCCAAATATTGCACAACAAATGTTGTAGCTCATGAACCCTGCAAAGGTACATGCTCAAGGTGTGTCCAGTTCACTCCATTCACTCTTGACTAACAGACTTTCTGAAATTTCTCAATAACATTCTGTGTCCCTCATCTGCCACAGGATCACAACAGAAGCCTCAAAAAGCAGCTCCTTTCTCTCCTCTATTGCTCTTCTCTCTTTTTCCCCCCATTTCCTTCTTTCTTATTTCGAGTACATTTCTGACTGCATGGAGCACATCTCATTAATCTCTTATCAGATTCCCTCTGTTGGTCTGTCATTTCATCCACACTTCACAATCCTGACATCAAGTGCTCTTCTTGACAGGTTGAACATTTGTTCCAGAAGAAAAACTCGGGTTTATGTTTCTCTTGCATATGCAGAAACCATTACAATTAGATAGCAAAGAGTATTTTGGTTGTTTTACTCAAAGGAATGACATTTTGTTGTTCTACATATGCAAACATAAGATTTTTACAAAAGAAAGAAGAGTTGGATAGCTGTATCCTTTAAACATTCAAATTCTCTTTTCAGCCATGCAGAATTTTACAGAATGTGGTATTTCAAATACTGCAGTGGAAGAAGAAATACCTGGGGGCTTTTTTAGTTGTGGTTTTTTGTTTGTTTGTTTGTTTTTTGTTGGTTTGGTTTTTTGTTTGTTTGTTTTGATTTTTTTGTGGTTTTTGTTGGTTTGTTGGTTTGTTGGTTTTGTTTGTGGGTTGGGTGGGTTTTTTTTGTTTTTTTTTGTTTGGTTTTGTTTTTGTAAAGAAATTTTTGTATGCCTTTGTCAGTTCAACTGATAAATAACCAAATGGGAATTTCAAGGAGCAGTGTGAGGAGGTTTGTCACGGCAAGAAATCTCGGAGACACCTGGAATTACGCCTGAAAAAAAAAAAAAAAAAGAATTATGTTTTATTACTGCTCTTACTGCTGAGTACCCTTCCTTTAATCACTTTATCTGTCCTGTACACTGATGCCTGCCTCCTTATCTCATGTTCTCCCTGCAGCTTCTTAGAAACACTTGGGCTTGCTCGGTGTTCTTCTTTGTTAAAATCATGAGTTTTGCTCATGTCAGCCCCAAACTGCTGCAAGATTAGTGCCCCAAGATTACCAGGAGTCTGTACAAATTTCCTGACAGGATTAGGAGAGGCCATTGCTGCTTCAGATAATGGTGATAATCCAGACTGGTGAGGCTGCAAGCAGTAGGGAGGTGTAATCAGAGAGATGCCAAGATATCCTATGGAGTGTCTGAAAGTAGGGCACAGGAATGGTAGGGAGAGCACACAAAAATGTGCTCAGTGCACCTGCTGACCAGCAGGAGGGAATGTGATAAGCTGCATTTATTTCAGCTGCCTGGGCTGCTCGTGTTCCCCTCAATATCCATTTGCAGCTTGAAAAGCAGTTGAAAATTCCTTGCTGCCCACAGCAGTGCTTAGTTCTCCGCGTGTTGGACAATAACAAGAGGGAAGATACTCAAATAAGTGCCAAAGAGTCACAGAAGAGAAAACTCTGCAAAAAAACCCCTATGTGGTGAGATTGTGACCATTTCTGGAACAGCTGCTGTGTGCCAGGCCTGGGTTGTTTTTTCCAGCAGAGCCTAGGGGCTGTCAGCTTTCCAAAGGGAAGAGCAGGATGCAGGAAAACCTTCTGCACTGGCTTTTGCTGTCGATTGCTGATGTTGGAATAGCCAGAGCTGTAGGAATGGGAAGCTCCTTGCTGAGCTGAGCAGAGAATGGCAGCAGAGCTCTCTCTCTCCCTTTGATGTCTGCTGCCTTTGACAGAGTTTCCCAGGTGGCAAGGCTTCTTTCTGGATGAGGGTCCTGGTAGAAATAGCTTGTTCAGGAGACATCAAATAGTTTCCAATTTAGCCCAGTTTAAAGGAACTCAATATTGAAAGGGAAGCAGATACCACTGAGGTACTGGTGATAGCAGCAGGTGGGTAAATGTATGAGAGGTGGGTAAGCAAAGGAACCACTTCAGAGTACAGGCGAAAAAAAATCCATTTGTCTTTTGCCAGATTGGTTTTAGATGCATCTTCTGAAAGTGTCACTGAAATTAGATTTTTTTGCGTGCTTGTTAATTGAGTGTAATGAGTAAAATTACATACATAAAGCTGACATGTTTTATTCAGACACAGTAAATACAGGTATGAAAGCATCATCCACTAGATGTGCCACATGGAGAAGTGAAGGAATTTAAAGACTGGGCTTGAGCAAGAGGCTGGATGTGTGCAGCTCTCCTGGCTGAAAGAAAGCCCTGAGGACAGGTCCAGTGTCTGAAGGGCTTCTCCCACCTTGAGATACAAAGAACCTGCAACCATCCCCTTTCCCAACACCCTTGACTGTTGCTCAAACACCTCATTTCAGAATGCCAGCTGCTTACTCTCTGCACCTCAGCTTCCCCCTCGTGATGTGACACGCTGCCTGTGCTCACAGCACCAGTGGTGACCTTGGAAAAGCACAATTCCCAGGAGATGGCTTGGTTTGGTGGTGGTGTCCTGTGGCTGCCCTGTGCTCCTGGCTCCTGGAATGCTGACTCAGAGCAGGTGCCCATTGCACACACAGAGTGCAGGTGATTTATTCACCTACCAAGCTGATGCTTTCACCATGGGACTGAGTAGTTTCAAATTTACCTTTTTTCTTGTGTCCTGCATCAGAGTGGCTCGCTGCAATATGAGATGTGCTCTCCACACCCAGCATTTCCAGGCCCCTGGAATGTTTTCTCCGTACTCCCTCCTGTTTATCTCCTTCAACAGATTTTCAAAAAAAAGTTCAACACTCTGGGGTTTTAGCAGATTTTAGTATTGCTCAATCTTCTTGATGGACAGATAGCATTTATCCAAATTTACTGTGACAGGAAAAGATCCTCTTACCTTAAATATTTTCCAGATATTTAAGAATATCCATTTCCAAGGCCTGACTTTCCCACTGAGCTGAATTTGACTGTATTGGGAGCACACAGAGGCTGAACATCCCTGCTTGCACTTAGCAAAGCAGCACTTCAGTGCAGTTAGTGCAATGTCAAATGGTTTTTCATTCTGAATTTTTTTCACGGTTTTTCCTATTTTCATCATTACAACTTCCACAAGTACTTGGAAGATGTTTCTTTTCATGCTAGTTAAACATCCAGCATGAGATTGTAATATCATCTGTCTCTGATTACTATTTTGCCTTTTTCCCTTCACTAGAGGATTGTCAAATGGGTGTAGCTGATGATACTTCACAAGCTGACTGAACAAAAAAAAAAGGCTAATTTTTCAGCACTGACAGTATTTGGATTATATGTATGATATAGAAATAAACTTGAAATCTCACATAGAGCAGATTTACAATCTGGGTCGCTGCAATTAAAGAACAAACTGAATCCAAATCCAAATTAGAAGAATCTGATATAGATATGTGTTCGTGCAGTGAAAAGGAGGGACTTTGGTTTTTTTTTTTTTACATTTGTTTGAGGAAAGAAATAATATTTTTTTTGTTCTTCAGTTGCAGTAATATTGAGATTCTTAATATGATTCATTCTGCTGAAATGCAAAGTTATGGAGTGGTTTATTCCTTGCTCACACTGACATCTCTATGACATGAGCATATCAACTAAAGGCACTGTACACAGAGAAAAAACAACAACAACAACAACACATTTCTCAGTGCTCAAGTATCTGATGCCACAGTCAAACTGAAAAAAAAAATAAAGACAAGGATGATATTTTCAAGAGTACTTTCAGACACAACTTTCCAGACATATTCCATCTTTCAAGAATTTTTGAAGAGGTGCTGGAAACACTCTTCATCCATAGTGTTCCAAGAGATTTTTCTGGAAAAAATATCTGATTATATCCAAGGTGAGAGGTTAAAAGTTGTTTGCTGAACATTCTATCAACAAAATCTCTTGTAAAATCACATAAACTCCTGTACAGTGCTCAGCAGAGTAGAATTTTTTAGGTACAGTCACAATTTGTGAAATTGTGAATATCAAGGTGCTCTTCAGTTATGCTCAGACTTCTTTCTTTCTTTCTTTCTCTGTGGGGAAATGGTATTTTCACAGGGTATCCCCTCTTCCTCTCAGCTTTGTGAGTTTGAGACTTTGAAAAAATACAATGCTCTTAATGGCTTACAGCAGACTTTTCCCTTAAAAAAGGAGATGCAGCATGGAGTTCAGATCCTCTTCTGGGTAGTAGATATTTATTAACACCCTCCAGAGACTGGCAATTTTAAAAAATGCCATCCCTGTTTTATGTGTCAGCACATTTGCTACTTTATAATTGCAAATTTTATTTATTAATCTTTTTACATTTGTCATGGTACAATCAAGATGTATTGAATTTAGAACTTTGTCTTACTTTTGGAAGAATTTCTTTATTGCAAAGACATTGAACCAGGTTTTTTATCTTGTGTTTACCCTTAATTTCACTGCTGATGCTTCATCATTCCTAAATGATACAATGGAAATGATGTGTGTTCACCAGAAGACTGTCTCCCTTTCTCAGTTACATTTATAAGAAAGTTAAAAAAGAAGTACACAGATATAATTTCCATTTCAGACTTGTAGCCTTTGTCTTTTTTGCTTTAGGAGATGTGCTTATGCTTACTGAACTTCACTGGAATTTCGTCATTGAATTCAATAATGTGTAATCTTGTTCTCCATTTCTTTTAGAAGTTAGGAGTTCTGTTTGTCCTGGAAGTCTCTCTTGAGGAAGAAAATTACTGTCACAGCCACTGGCTGATGGAACAGAGCCCAGTTTATTGGATTTATTACAAGTGTTGTCAGTCGTAGCTCTGAAATAAAAAGAGACACTTAAATGGACTCCTGAAAGGTGCATATACAGACTCTCAATGAAAGTATTTTATTTTTCATTTGTACCATTTTCTTTTATGTGGCTTGCATGTTTCCACAGCCCTCGTTCTGAGAAATCATCTGCCATAACCAAGTTTTGTCTCCATGAGTGTGCCAGGATTATATCATCCTTCAATCCTGTCTTCAGTTTGTGATCTCTACGTTTGACTTCACAACAGCAGTGACAAAAATGAGCATTGACAGCACCTCTTGGAGGTGTGGGTCCGCTTTTCTGAGGTGACACTATCCCCGTAGCCCACGGAGCTGGAGGTTCCCAGCTCAGAAAGCACCTGACTGCCTCTGTCAGCTTTTGGTTCTCTCTGCCTTAAACCTTGGCTGTGGGTTTGGCAAGAGGCTGGACAATAGGGTGAATGAACAAAAATCTAATTGCCTTTTAACAGCCTCTTCCCCAAAGGTGCCTTCATACTTGGTTAAGTACACGGCCATAAAAGAATGAAGGTAAATTTTTGCATCCAGTCAGCGTGACAATGAAGACTTTTTGGCTGGAGCTATTTAACACTGGTCAAGGCAATTTGTCCTTTTTTTCTTAACATAATTGGCTTGGCTCTGGATAATTACAGATCTAATAAACTGATCAGGAAACCATACTATTTTTCAGCAAAATAATATCTTCACAGATAAAGGGACCTATACATTCTACTTTGCAAATGTGGCTCTTCATGGCTGTGTTGCGTGGTGCTGCTGAAGTCAAACCTGTAAAATGGAGAAGCACAGGACCACTTTATCAAAGCAATCTGTAATATTTAAGCAGAATGAAATTAGCTGGGCACGAATGAGATCAAAGCCTTAAGTGAGGTTTCGAGGGTGAAGAAAAGGCTGCAGTGGTGAATAGCAATTACTTGTAGTTAATTTAAACTTACTGAAAGATTTTAAGGATCAAAGTTGGGTCTTTTGAGAAAGGAGATTCATCCAATTTCCTCTACTTATATTTTTCCAACATAAATTAATCTTGATATATTTTATTAGCTTCTTATTGCCTTTTATTTTTTTTCTCTTTTTCTAAGAGGAAGAGCACTTTGACTTTTGTACACTGAAACTCTTCAGCTTTTGTTTATTAAAACCACACCAGGTTTACACCCTGGGGTTACTCTGTTGCTGTCTCTGTGTGTCCAGCTCAGGATATTCAGACAAATACACTTTTCAGTGTATTTCTTATTTATTGAAGCATAAAGCTATTTGATCTTTCAAGTATGCAACATAGCCAAAAATATTCATATTGCATTCCTAGTTAATCCCATTACAGTGCCATTCAGCAAATACACTTTGGCATGTTTTTGTTTTCATTTTGGCTTCTAATGCTTCAAAAAATGTTTGTGGCCAATACATTTAGTACATCTTTTCAAACTATTGTGCAATAGTGATAACAACGAAACAATTTGTCTGCCACTAATTGGATAATATGTGTGAAAAAACCACATTTTAATGAGTGACTGATAAATAGAGTTCCTTATTTGAAATTTATTAGCTAATAATACACCTTCAACACTAGTATTTGTCAAAAACCTCAAAAAAATATTTTCTTTTTAACTTCATGCTTGCATTTGACAGCTGTGGCAATGCCAGTATTTATTATTAGTGTACAGCTGAATGGCATTTTAAATCAAGTCTATTACAAATCGTCCTGCTCTAAAGTAACAAAATTAATAGCTATGTAGCAAAATAATAAAGCAGAGATTAATCACGGATTGCACAGGAATAAAGAGTCTCTTGGAAATTATATTTTTCCAGGGGTATTTAGCAGTAATTTTGCTTTCCCTCACAATTTATTCCAATAATTAAGCATATGTCTTACAAGTCTAACAAAAAGCGCTGTTTATAAAAATGTTGTCACCAGCCAGCTCTGGTTTTTCTGCTGGCAGTCAGGGATTAGGAGCAGCACCAGTGCTTCAGGTTGAGAACACCCTGACAGGATCCAGCCAGGCAATTGCTTCCACTCTTCTGGCCAAACCTTCAGGTGGTACGAAGTGCTATTGTTGATCCTAATGAAACTGCCTCCAGTTTGAGCCAAGCAGGAATTTGGCACCTTTAGTCTGAGATTTTCATCCTTAAAAGGCTTCCCTCACCCTGCTGCTGTCACCAGTGTTTACAGACACACTTTGTCTTGCTGCTCCCTGATAAGCTGAGAAAAAGCAGAGTTGCAATGCAGCTGGTCTCCTGGGAATAAAGATGTGCATATTGGGGATTTTCTTTCCTTCAGATCACATTAGGAGCACAATTTATGTCCCTCAGTTTTGAGATGACAGTCTTTTTAAGCAATCTTCCAAATCATGATATCTTCTCCGATGACATCCTGTATACAAAAACAGACTTGCTGCAGGTGCTGGAAATGTGGGAGAAAATAAACTTTTCAAACTGACTTTTCTTCTGCCTTTTATTATTTTTTTTTTAATATTATTGCTCTTAAAATGTGGGGTTTATCTCCTAAAGTGAATGGCAGAGTTTCAATATAGCACTGGTATAAGGATTAGAAAATTTTAAGGGCTGAAATCTTTTTAGTCTAAGCTTTATAG
Organism: Phylloscopus trochilus trochilus; assembly: GCA_016584745.2. Lineage (NCBI taxonomy): Eukaryota > Metazoa > Chordata > Aves > Passeriformes > Phylloscopidae > Phylloscopus > Phylloscopus trochilus. Next base: position 28,438,942 of record WQNJ02000015.1, read on the forward strand.
TCTTCTTTTCCATCTGAGCCATGTTTAAAATTTCATCCTTATTTATGAAAATCACAATTGTTGTGTCTTCAATTCATGAGCTTCTTCCACTTACTACTAATTATGGCCAGGGGGAATAGAAATGTTTTCTTTATGACTGAAAGAGAAAGCTGGGATTTTGCAAACTGTTGTTACTTCTCTTAGCTCTTGACTGCTGGCAGTGGGGAAGCACCTTCTGGTTGGCCCATGATGTTTCTTAGTCATTGTCATGAAACAAGTCACGATTTTTAAAGTCAGCTCCACAGGAAATGTTCCATAAGAGTTGTGCTGGGTTTCTTCATCCCTCACAATCCAGGCATTCAGCTGCATACACAGATCTCCACAAGGAATTTTAAAAAGTTGTTTCTGGTAAATATTTATAAAATGTGTAACTCTGCACTTACCCACTAATAATCTAAATATCACATAATTAAGTCCACTGTTAAAAAAAAATAAAGAGAGAAAGGGGGAGAAGAGGGAGAGAAAATCTTCACTGCAAATTCATCTGAATATGAAATCTAGAAAGAGAGTTTAAAGTAAAATTAGAGTTTTGGGATGGTGAGAGTGCCTATAATTAATTAGTCCAAACCCATTGATACATTCTTGTGCTGTATTTTGGGAGGTTTAGGCTCTCAGAGTTGATGACACTCAATGTCTTTAAAAACATGAAAGTGTGCATCTCCGCAGAAGGCTTTTTGATGCCATTACAATATTCCTTGAAGAGATGTAAATTCCAAAACACTGTCACTTGAAAGTGACTTAATATCTCTCTTTTTAACAAAGAGACATATTTCAGAACATATACATTCAAGCTTGTTTAGAGGCTGTATTTGGGATGTATGAACAGTTTTGGTGGGAGAAAGATTTTAAATCTGCTCTGGTCCTTGAAGAACTCAAAATGGAGAACAGTCCTAACAGCTAATGGGGTCCATGTTCAAATGGGCTTCTCTGACTAGAGAAGCCTGAAGAGGACAGAGCTCCAAGAAGATTTTGTCAGGAAAGCATTTAAGGGAATTTGGTTGGATACAGGAAGAGAGAGGCCTTTAGGGTGGAATCCTGGTCTGATGTGGTTTCTTTGATTTCTCTGTTGTAGTTGCTTTGTAGGCAAGCAAATGTGAAACAGCAACGTGTGTTTTGGAAGGTGCTTAGATGAATTTTATTTTCCACTTCCTTTTCACCAAGTATAATCCTCAATTTACTCCAAAGTGCAGTGTCCTGCCCAACACCAGACTGCCCACCAAAGGGTGCCATCTGCAAAATTAAGATACTGGAATCCACATAAATATCCAACTTCTATTAATGCTCTACTCTAGGGTATTTAAGGAGTAATGGTGTGTAGCCCTCTAGTAATTTTATAGGCCATTTAGTGCCGTGGTGTTGAGGTGTGGAAGAGATGTCCTCCAGCCAACAATTTCAGCTTGCACGGGGTCTCTGCAGAGCACAGAGCTGTTAATAGATGCAGTCAGCAAGGTGTCCTGATGTTCTTCCCAATCTGTGTGGGAAATTCGACGTCCATGAACACTAAAATATGAAATAAAGGCCTGGGGGCCCACCGCAAGGATTTCCCGGGTGTTTTTTTGGCCGGTGAGCAGAACACATTTTAAACAGCCTTGTCTGCACATGCTGCTGTTTGGAAAGATGTGTCCCCTGGAAACAAACAGGATCCCTTCAGTCTGAAAGTGCCAGAGTATTTACTTGCTAAATAAAATATAAAGAAAGCTGTAAATATGCTTCATTACAACACAGCCTGGTCTTTAGAGGATTTTGAATAGCTGTTGTGCACAGTGGAAGACAAATTAATCTCTCTGAATCTCTCTCAGCTGAAACATTCTAATGTTAACTAACAGTTTCTAGTGATCAAAGTGATTTAGTTAAATTATTTATTTGCATATGCATTTAAAAGTTTTTATTGTTGTAGCTCAAGGGAAGAGAAGGGATGGGGGAAGGGGAAGAAGAAGGTCATTAGATAATTACCTGAGATTTAAAAGCAGCTGGCCCTGCATTGTCCTACTTTCAGAGGTAGATCAGGCAGCTTTGGCCACCGAATCTCATTATTGCCACTTGCTCTTTGTTATGGTCAGAATTGCACTCATCTCTCCTTTTTCTCCTTTAGTTAGCAATCAAAATTATCAGGAATGGATAATATCAATCATTAGAGCCATGTTGTTGTATCTCACTCTTAATCAAAATGTTAGCTGGAAGTGTAAGTCTCTATGTTTTCCTGCAGGGACCATTGGGGCTCTACTTGTTTCTTGGTGTATGTTTTGTTTGTTAGTTTTTGTTTGTGTTTTTTTTTGTTTTTTTTTTTTGGGGGGGGGGTTGGGGGGGGTTGAGGTTTTTTTGTTTGTTGGTTTGGTGTTGTTGTTGTGTTGTTTTGGTTTGGTTTGTTTTTTTTGTTTTGTTTTGTTTTCTCTCCTTCCCATTCTCTGGACTGATCTCTATAACAGGGAAATGGTCTGCTTAAAAATCAGAACCAGATTGCGTTTGGCATGGAAAAGAAATCAGTGGAAGGTTAAGGTTATATAGCATTGCTTTGTTTTCCCCTCCTCTCCCTCCCCAAGTTAATGGGTTGCAATTGCACCTTGGTGCTTTCAGTCCTTGGTGTAGCAGGTGTCTGCCAGGCAGCCCCAGGAAATGAACTGATTTATGACAGCTAATTGGGGTGCAGATTTGTTTGCATTGATGTAGGAAGCCTGGAATCAATAACATATAACAAACAAAGCAACTAAAGTATCAAATCTCATATAACTCAGCTTCAAAATATAATAGGTAGTAAGTTTTCGTTTGAAAAAACAAAACCTGTGAGCAAAAATGATGCAGGGAGAAAAGTGCCAGTTCTTGGTATTTGCAGCATCATTTCTGTTCTATTTTTGGCTCTAATTCCTTTGAAACTTAAAAAAAAAAAAAAAACCAAAACAAAAACAAAACAAAACAAAAAAAAAAAAAAAACAAACCACAAAAACACAAAAAAACCCACAAAAAATCACAAAAAAAAAAAAAAAAAAAAAAAAAAACCCACCATTCAGAGAAACTCCAAACCTAACAAAATAACCCACAACAAAACAAAACATGCAGAGGGCAAGCCATTCAGAAAGGTCAAGGCAAAATACTTTCTCTTATCGCCTTCACCTCTGTGGAGACAGTAATTCTCAGAATTTGTTGGAGGAGTATTTGATTTTGACTTTCAAAAATTAGGTAAATGTAAGCAGAATATTGCTCTGCACACTCTCAAAAAGAGGCATCAATCTGTGTGCTGTGACAGTCTTTACTTTTGTTGTCTTTAGGGTTGCATTTAAAGGATTGCCTTGTCACACCTGTCCAGTAAAATACGTATGAGAAAGGGTTCAAAATATTAATTAAGCTATTAAGCTATTGGCAATTTTTTTTCCTTTTCTGAAGCAGAAGATCTATATGAAAAGGCTAGAGCAACTCCACATTTTGATTTTTTTCAGTCATTTTTCCAAAGACTAGCCCCACAAAGGACTCTAGAAAATACATTTCAGCTGCCTGTGCAAGTGTCCTGTTTGTGTCCAGACTGCAGAGTGTCTGTTCAGATACCCACAGAGAGTTATCCTTGTGTCTGTAGGATTCTGGAGGAGGAAACTTGAGAACAGGGAGTCTTTGTTTTATTTGCATTTGTTTTATTGTTTTATTATTTATTTGTTTTGATACTTTTCTAACAAAAGCATGCAATAAACTCAGCACCCTGTACTCCAGCAATGTGGTGGCAGCAGATAAACTTATTTCAGGTGGCAAGTTACAAATAGCAGCTCTGACTGAAAAGACAACTTGAATCTAATAATAAGTATGACTGGTTAATTACATTGCCTAAGATCTGCTTTATGTTCTTATCAAATATGAACAAGACCTCTCTTCATTGCTCATGAATGAAAATGTATTAAACTTCTAATTGTTGCAGTTACTTTTTATGGAAGAATCAGTAAATGAGGTATTCTGAGATTAGTTTCAGGTCTATCCTGTATTATCATATTCTGCAGACAGGACATCATTATATTAAAAATAGACCATTTTATTGGACTCATTTGCACATTGCTGTGATTTTTAAATCAGATGAGGTTTGACCTAACTCTGCTCCCATTGGATCTGCCTCTTATCAATGATGCTGTGAGTCTGTGACTTTATGTATAAATTGCTTTTTTTTTTCCCATTTGTATGCCACCTAAAGAAGAAGTAAGTGCATTAAAGTAAAAATGCTCTGATAAAATACAGAAATTAAAAACTGTTAGAAGACTTGTGAAAGTCTCTTTTTGCAATCTGTAAATTAATCTAATTTCTGACCTGACTGCCACCTTTGTTTCCAGTTCTGGATTTTTTCTTCTGTCAGCTGCTGTCAACTGCTTTTCTGATATTGTCAATTTATTGGCCTTAATGAAGACTTTTAAACAGTTTTTCACTACTAGTAAGTCCCAGAGAAGAACTGGAGCCAAGGTCCCCTGAGCACACAAATTAGTGTTTGACTTCATGAAGTTATTTCTCACAATAAAATTTAACAGGAGACAAATCAGATTTCTGTAGTTGTTGGCTACTTCAGTGGCATTTTCTCTTCTAGTTTTTGTGATGATTTATGGTTTCCTCCATAGCCACTTGAAAATCAAACCCTCACACTTAGTGTGCTTTGACGTGTCTGTATATTTGATTGTACTCTGGGATCCATCCCCAGCAGAGTATGAAAAAACTGCAGCAAGGAAAAGACAAAGGAAAAAAGTAAATTTGACTTTTTTTTCCAACCTCTAGATCTTAAATTTCACACAGCATTATTTCTATCCTGCCTGTTGTTCAGACTTCAGATTCTTTTTTCTATGCAAATTATCCCACCACTGTGCTTTTCTTCCCTACCCTGGGTGTATGAATTTCATATCTTAATGTCAGACATGCTTATAATTTTCAAATTTTCAAGCATTATTCTGCTTGATTATATTCAGCATTTTGACTTTTACATGTTCTCTTCTTCCTGCATTGAGTCTGGACAGCGTATTATGAGACATTATTTTTTTCTCCTTTTTGCCAAGTTCTAAAATGCTCTATTTGAATAGCTGCATAATGATAACTGTAGCAGTTCTCTAATTCAAGCCATCTGCAAAAGTAGTTTCTCCTTGGAAATGCATTAACCTCATCTTGTAGAAATAAAGGAATGTTTGTTTTGTTTTTGGGGTTTTGTTGTTTTGGTTTTTTTTTTCAGAAGGACTCACTTGAAAGAAGAGAAAATCCAGAGGGTCCATTTTTAAGCTTTGATTGAAATATCAATCCTGAACCTTGACATTTTAAGAATGGGGGTTTAGAATGTGAATTGTTAAAATAAAATGATGAGGGAAGGGGGTTAACAGCAATTTCAAGGGCTGTGGAAGCAAATCCTGAAGGGAGATCCAATCCTTCTGATTGCCCATTTGTATAAGAAGATTTTAATTACTATGAAGATTATTGAGGCTGCCATCCTATAAATCAATAATTTTTCCCTGGGTCTTTTCTATGTGAGCACAAATGCCATCTTTTTCCAAACATATGTAATTATGCTGAGTTTATGAGTTCCCAACACAGATCACTACTGATAAACATGATCAGGAATGCAGTTGCAGTAAATATAAGCTAATGTTTAATATTAAAAATATGTAATTACATTCCTGAATCACCTAAAGGCTGTGGTAATGTTAAAGTACATAGCAGATGATACTGGTTGTCCCAAAGGGTTGCACTTTATCTTGAAAATTGACTTTTAAAAATTCTCTCTTTGCTTTGTGTGAGATAGAACTTACCTTGAAAACTGACCCTTCTTTTAACATGCTTTTAATTAATGATCTCCAAAGATAATGAGTAATCCTGCATTCTACCAGATTAGTTAGAACAGGGACTTCCAACTGCAGTTTAAGGGGCAGAGTGGCAGAAAGGCTCTGTGTTCCAGTGATTGGAGGCAGATCTTGGCTGGCTGTCAGCACTCAGGATCTCTGTCAGGACAGAACCCTTCTCCTGCCCTTTAATGTCTCATTGGGTTTTCCATTCTTGTAGACTTCTGAATAGACTTCTGATGATGTACCTTGTGATCATTTTGTTCTTCTTTCTCTGTGACCCATTTCTTACAATGCTTTCTGTCTATGTTCAGCATGAAACATGCACCCACTTCTCCTTTTTATCCAGCCTCCCTTCACTGCCTTTCTTTGTGCATGCAATTAATTCCATATCTATATATTATGTATTTGAGCTAGATGTGCGTATTCATTCCACTGAATAGAAACTCTCAAGTACCCTAGTCTGTGATAGCTATAAATTATTGAAAATTCCAGTCATAAATTTTAATTCCATTCTGAACAACATACTAATCTGAGGAGATGTTAAGTAACCTTTGCAATAGATGTTGATGTATAAATAGTGGCATTAATGCCTCTGAACATTTCAATAAGCGTTCCATGGTATCATCCCTTCTCCATCTCTCTCAGATCTAAAAGCCATTGTTAGCATATGTAATTTTCTGAGTGAATTCTCTGAGCCAGATCCCCATCAGGGCTGCTCCACAACTTAACCTGCTTTCCATTCCTTTTGCTTCATGCAGTGTAGGATGGGGTGTGCAGAGTGCAGGTAATTTTGCTGATTGTCATGAAAGAACTGTGGAATGAAGGACATGGAAGATGTCTGAATGTCTTCTTGCCCAAAACTCAATCAAAGCTTGGAAAACCTTGGTGTACTCAGAGCCTTTTCCAGCTATTTTTAAATATTTCCAGGAATGGTGATTCCAATAAACATTGGATAAGTTATTCCAAACCACATTTATGAATGATTCCAGGTCAAAAACAAAGAAAAAAACCTTTGAAGTGCAAGTACTAGTAGTCCTGTAGCTTCAAGAAGGGTTAATGTGAGATCCTCCATGTGCATGGTAACAGAACATAAATAATTCTGTTTTCACTGATTGAATTTCAGTATAATTTCTGTTACTGTGTAGTAATATTTGAGTTATAGTCTAAGAATAACAGCCCTCACAGGTGCCCATCAGCAGAATGCTGCAAGGAAGGCAAGAGTATTTTGTCTCTTAGGTATGAGTATGAAATGCTCTCACTTGATTTAAAAATCAGACAAAGCTTTCCTGTGAATTGCTGTGAACTAAAAAAAGTGTTTGGAAATCGTGGTGCAATTTTGTGTAAGAGAATCAAATAAACCACAGAAAACAGTCAATGACAGGAAGAGCAGATAACCCAAAAGTTATTTATTTGGGATATTTCCTACAGTAACTGTTCAGGATGATGGGCAGAGGAAGATTTTATGGTGCACCTGCCAGGAAGTCTGTAACAAACTCTCTCAGCTGCTAATGCACTGACATTAGCAGTGCAAGCCATGACAATTGTTCTGTCAATAATTCCTGAGACAGGCTAAAAAGCAGTGTACATTGCCCCTTGCAGCCAGCAAATGGAGGCCTGAGATCTGTCTGCTGCATCAAACTGTAAAATATAATGACTTCTGAAGGCTGAAGTTTATGAGAGCAGTTCATTATGTGTTCCAAACAATGCTTTATTTTGCTATTGTTTCTTCATTATGTGGAATAGGAAGCACTGTAGCAGAAATTGGGCTCGAGGGAAACGGTGTCTACCAGTAGTTTAACCTTGTGACATTCCACTAAAAAGCACAGGTTCTTCTGAAATACATAATACATGAACTTCTCTGATTGTTTAGCATTGATCAGTACTCAAGTAAATTGAGTTACTCTCTTATTAACATAAACAGCCAGGCTCTAGTGAGCCTCTTCACCCTCCCATGGCAAGAGGCTGAGGGATTTCTGCTTCTTTTAAACCAAAAGCTACTTTAAAAACCCAGTGTGGGAAAGCTCTTTTCCAAAGACAAGACAATATTTTGAAGCAGCATCGTTCTGACTGCACAGGCACCTATTTCACCTTCAGTGTCCAGGTTTCAGTCTAGATTGGTTTTCAGACTTCTTGTCTTCCATTGTCAGGTCTGTCTGCAATTAGGTTTTCCTCTCTCTCTCTCCATAAGGACATATATACATAAGAGATAATTGTGTGGGTACAACATGGAGTATATATTTCTGCTGTGGCATAACCAGGCTGTGTTTCAATGTTAATGAAACTTCTCCTCCTCTCTTCCTCAGAGAAGAAACAGTAAAAGCCTGGTTTAGAAGCATATTTCCTTTACTTTACGGGAACTCACAGGTGAAATCTTTCAAAAGATTCACAGCTTGCTCTTGAACATCTTTTCCATGTTAACTTTTCACCTCTCCCTCCGTTCACCTTTCCAGCTGCAGAAAGCAAACTGGCCCAAATGGGTGGAATGTTTCTGGTGTAGCATAGTCTGATGGAGTCTGCTTTTATCTTCAGTCGTACATAATTACAATCGTCAGCATTTATTTTTAACTCTCTGCACAGGGTAAGGATGAAATATTATTTTGAATCAGGGGAACATGCAAGATTAAGGCTGCCCGTGTACTAAGAGTATTTCAGCTCTGAGGGAGGCATTTCTGTCTAAATTAAAGTTTGATGTATTGGGAACTAACTTTGATTTTATAATGTTCTGAGCCAGACGTCCAGATTATCAAAGGTAATTTGCCTATAAGACAGGCAAGAGACATCAAAAAGGACCCTTTCCAAGACTAACTCCTAAAGCTTTAATTGTTCAGCATCTCTGACAGTTTTGAATCCCCACTTACCGTGCTGTGTCAAACACAGCTTGGCTGTTTCAGGTGATGCTTGGGTATTGCTGGAGTATAGGAATCCTAGGGTAGGCCAGGCAGTAAAATCCCAGTTTTGGGGTCTTTTTCCTGCCACACTGGTGATGCTGAAGCTATTTTTGATATATTTAACAGGATGAGTATCTCACAGATAAGTGGAACTGGGGTATAAAAAAAAATATGTACTAAAATATAGTAACAGCTATCATTTCTACACAGTTAAAGCTTTTGTATGAAATAATACAGCCAGAATTTAGAAGACACTACACATGTGTATGTATCTGACAGAAGAACTTATGTTGTATCAGATCAGGGAGTTTAGTGTCTTGATTGTTATTTGCTTCCTAATTTGGTCCTTCCCCCCTTGAGTTCCTACATATCTTTTGGCTGTTAAATAAGTTTCATTTTCCTGTTCAAGCACCCCAGAAGTGGGATAATCAGCAGTGAGATACTGATTTCTGGATGTACAAGACCTCTTTTGTGGCTCTGTGAGACAGGCCAGTGTCTGTAACTCTTGATGAAGTTAATGCTCCTTTAGAGGATGGGTAAAGTCATGATGTCACCTTGACCAACAGCAAAACAGTAAACCATGAGGAAAAATGTAAGTGTGGAAACCATCTCTTCTAACCTGCACTCCAGAGCAAATAGAGAAACAAATAATGCCCTCCTGGGACCCAAGATTTGTCCAGAGCAGCCATGAGAGCAGAGTCATTAGTTTTCACTGTCCTTAGTTCAGAGCTTCAGCTGCAGCTTGGAGATTTATCTGACTACTAAAAATGGGGTTTAGAGTCCCTGAGATCTTGTGGATGGCCCCTTCTCTTCCTGTCTAAATCTGATCTCACTGTTCTTCCATCCTGGATTCCTCAGAGGAATCCATGCCTGACAAGTCACTGTAGGTGGATTGACCCTCAACATTTCATTTCTCTGATCAGAAAACCTGGAGCTGCTGGTCAGGTGCTGATTATTTGTAAACATCAGCTGGGCAAAAGCGTTGCTGGTGTGAGGTGGTGGGGTGGTCAGGGGGTGGTTCCCAGGCAGGAGGGGCAGCTGTGAGGAGAGGGCTGATAAAAGGGCTGTGATAAAAGGGCAAGGATGAAAGGGCTGTGGAGAAAGGGCTGCCTGCTGTGGGAAAGAGTGCCAGGAATGGGGAGTCTAGGAGAGGCAAAGATGCTCCTTATGGGTGGGGGAATTGCTGTGGGCTGTAACTGTGCTCTGGGGGGGTTTTGAGACCTCTTTTCCTGGTGGCCTTACTCTGCAGGCTGGAGTTGTTGTGCTGGGGTTGTGTCTCTGTTCCAGCAGTGTTTGTAGCATGAATTCACTCTCCAGCAGGCAGAGGCAGTTCTGGCAGAGTGGGCTCATGAGAAACTTTGCTGCAGTGGTTTAACTGGTTCACTGTGGTGAGGAATTTGAATGTACATGTCTGAACAGTTCTGTAATTAGCATTTACATTATGATCCTCGTTGTCCAGACTCTTAGGAGTTAAATTTCCCTCCTAACCCATGGAGCTTTAAATTTCCTTTGCCAAATGGTGAAATAGCGACTGAATTTGCCTACAGTATTTTTTTTCTCTAGGATGCTGCCTCTTAGTTATTTCTCTGACATTGAAATATTCTATCCCCAAGTTTCATTTGTTCCAGCCTTTCTCCTCTACTTTGCATTCTCCAGCATCATACATTGTAATATCATGGAGTTCCTACTTCTGCCTGATGTTCACTGCCCTGCATGTACTAAAGTATATTATGATATAGGATAATAGCACCAATTCATGTAATTTAGTTATTTGGGGGTGAAAGATTAAATCACTGCTCTGTTTTCCTGTTGAACTTTTTCAGCTTTGCAGATACAATTTGTTTAGATAGTTTTCCCGTTTGATTTATAGTGAAGCTAAAACCAATTTCATTGTAGTAGATGCCATGGAGCTCACCCTCTTGGTCACCTGCATTTCCCTGCTTCATTCTTGGCACAAGTCTAAATTGAGCATGGGTAAGTGAGCATGGATAGCACAAATGGGAGGTCTAGATATAATTAAATAACTGCCTAAACATTTTTCATGCATAGATTTATTTTTTTCTTAACAAACCAGACCTTTGCTATGTAAAAAATTCAGCCCTCCCAGTTGGACTATGTGGTTATCAACCCATTTATTAAGATTTTTTTTTTTTTAATCTAGTAGCTGGAATGTACTTAGATAGCCACAACAAAATGCATTTTTTTAATAGATTAATTTCAGGTTTCTGGTATTCTATCTGAAGGTGCAACAACAAAGCCAGAAGGAAGAAGAGTCAAATGCTTATGGAATCTTTACTCTATAGAGAAACCAGGTCCATTTCAATAGGCTTCAGAGGGGCACTTAGCCAGAGGAAGGTGCTGATTTCTTTGTCCATAAATCCTGTGAGATTTGTAGATGAGCTCAGTCTGATGAGTCAGAAAATAAAACCAGTTATTGGGAATGTGCTAATAACAGTTTACTGCCTATATGCCAATATTCCTCTCATCTGTAGAGAGAAAATAATCAACCTCATTAGCATAGTGAGATTTATCAGAGCAACTGATGCTTCTGCAATCTGTACATAGCTTTTCATAGGAACAGCTGAGAAATGCTGCCAAGTGTTGATTGATTTGGAGGCTCAAAAGAACTTGCTGAAGAATCATATTTTTGTTATTTGTTTACTTGAGACCTCAAGTAACCCGTTCTATAAAACTTATTTTAGGAATGTTAATATCTTCTGAAAGATTTATACTTTCCCTGAGTACTGGGTAAATGATACGAATTTTCAGTCAGGGTATATCAGAACCCAAATATTCTCAGTACCTGTATTTTAAATAATTCCAAAACTGGAAGTGTTTTATGTTATTTTTTTTAATCAACAGATTATTAAACTAATTTCATGTCTAATTCCCTTTTGTGCATTTTTGCTTATGAGCTTTTGGGGTTTTTATCAATTTAGAGTGTAGGGGTTTTTAATATTAAACTAAATTAAGAACATATGTTTTTAATGGTCTGAAATAAGAGGGTTTATAGTAGACATCCTGCAGAAACTCCTTCCTATTGGAATCACTGCTGGGTGTTGTATCTTTTAGCAGATTACAAAGTCTGAATGTCACAGTAAAAAGTGGCCAGGGGAGATATTTCCTCTCTTCACTTCACTTGTTTTGCAAGCAGAATGGCTGCCATTAACATTTACAAAGGAGTGACGTGCTGGTGTAAGATGGACCAAAAGTAGGAGAGCTGGGGTGGAACACCTACTTCTGACCCTGTTTCTGTCTCTTTATAAACTAAGAGAGAATGAATAGATCCCCTAATCCACCCTTGAACTATAGGCCAACAAAAATGGAACAAGCTCCTGCATCCAGCTAATTTGCTTGAAGATTTTAAATAATCAGACTAAATCAAAGTCGTGCATTTTAAAGAGGGACCCAATCACAGGATTCTGATTGTGGCCATGCAGGTACAGCTCTGCATGCAGCTCGTGTGGGTGAACAATCACCCCAGAGTCTTGGAACCCTGGGCACTGGGAATTTCAGGCTTTCTGTGCTGACAGGCACTGACCCCCAAGCAAACACTGCATTCCACCTGAGGCCGTGGAGAAGGTTCCCAAAATTGAGTGACAGCACTGGGATTGTGGGGGTGGAGTTTGAATAGGAGTGTGTGATATCACAAAAACCTAGGCTGCAAAACTTAGAGTTTAAGAGTTTAGAATACAGTGATATATATAAAACAAGATGTAGGATTTAGGGCAGAGGCTGAGTCCTTCTTTTTCACCTTCTTCTCCACGGCTCTGGGTGGTGTTTTGTAATTGGGTAGAAAAATCCACACTGCAGGACACGGGTGGTTGGTTATTGGCTTAAAAGTAAAAAAAAATTGTCATTTCTTAATTGGACAGTTTATCCTTAAAAGGCCTTGTAGAGGGAGAGAAAGGCTCCATTTTTAGTTTGTTAGCTTGAAGTGCTGTAGCACTCACAGTGAGACTGTAACAGAGATAAGAGTTAATAAACATCTGAGTCCAAACACAAAACACCATCTCGAGCATTTAATCCCAACCCTGGCAAAAAGGAAGATAAAACACAACAGCAGAGGAGCTCCAGCTCTGATCACCCTCACACAGGAATGGGGAGGGGTTTGGAGCCTCGTTAGCTGTGGTTTGAGCAGAGGATTGATTGGGAAGTTGGGACAAAGCTGCTGATATCAAGGTGGAAAACATGTGCTAGAGCAAGGCTTGCCCTCTGAGCCTGTGTGACAATGCCCAGTTTAGCCTTGGCAAGCCCAGGGCCGTCACCTTCCCCCTCCAAACCCAGATTGGATAAGATTCATTTTGACAAAATTTATTCATATCGAGTTTAAGTATTGTTTAATTTAAAATTATCCTAGGTTTTGTTAAAATATGCTTATCTAACTTGCAAAATTTAGTTATTCTTTTCTTAGAAGTAAAACCTCTTTGACTGGAACAGCTGTGATGGAACATTGATTAACACCTGTTTGTGGATGGAAGTAGGTACAGTTTGCCACACCCTTGATTTCCTGAAAGGTTTTATTATTCATTGCAATCTCTGCTGTTTTATCTTCTATAGGTAGCACAGAAGAGTGGCACAATTTCACATTGTGACTGTTGTTGGTTGTAAGCTGTTTTAGTGGAGTTTTTTGTGTTTTATCTCAAGGTCGTAAGCAGATGATAGTTTAAAAAGGTGTTATGTGAACCTCTTAAGCTGGTTATATTGATTCCATGATGTGAATTTGCTGGTTTTCTACATGGAAAGTTGACTTCTTATATGCTTTAACACCTCTTTTTCTAATTATCCAAAAGACACATGTCATTTCAAGATCCCTCCTTGTATTTTCTAGCTGCTTAAGCATCTCATAACTTCTGTTGTTAAAAGCCTTGTTTCAAAAACTGAGTAAAAGGTCAATCTCCACAGATTTGGACTGTGTGGTATTCCACAGTGCAAATGCACAAACTATCTGAGCTGGCTTTGAAACATGTAAAAGATTAATTTCCTCCTAATTATCTCTTTGATCAAACTGCTGGAGTCAGCGGCCTTCCCCCAGCACACAAGGATATTTTTCAGAGAGAAATACCAATAAAAAATAAACCATCAAAACCATATTTGTATCTGAAGCCCACCTTTATCTGGCAGTTTGGGAACAAATGCCTTTGGAGTGGACTAGAATTAATACCTTCTCTGCTGATAAATTTCTCATCAAAACCACACAAATTAAATTCAAGTGTCTCTTCCAAAAGTTTTATTCTTCATTACGTGGGCCATATTTATTTATAGTTCTTACCAAACTTATGCAAAAGGACATTTTCAGTATTTTTTTATTTTCTTAGGCCTGATAAGTGCTGCACTCCCAACAAAAGAGTTTTCTCCAATCTGCATCTCTTTTCTTGTTCTTACAGTTTCTTTTTTTCCTGAATATTTCTTTTTAAAAAGTGAATCTTCCTCATAATTGATTGCTTCAGCATTCACATAATTTGAGTATTTTAAGCAGAATGAGCATTTGCTTTGACCTTGGTAAAATAAAAAATGAAACCTTTTTTGTTACACTTATGACAAGAACAGTTAGTTCTGGAATGGAACTTAAAAGACTTAGCCTAAATTTTTATATGTGACTTTTTTTTTTTAACATAAACAAATATTTAAATTTCCTCTTTGCCTCAAGTCTCTATTTTGTTAATAGGAATTAATACTTTCCATTTTTATGACAGTTTTAATAGATTGAACACTGAGGCCACATTTACATACTGTCATTGTACAGATCATAAACAGATATATACACACATAATTATATAGAGAAAAAACAGATATGCATCATGTGTTTAATAGCTAATAATTTGGTGCTTATTGCAAGGCAAGACTGAAAAAGAATTTGAAAGCTTTCAAAGATGGAATTTGATTCTAAATGGGATTTTGATATCTTGTGCTCTGTAACCCTGCATTATTTAGTATTCTAATTTATTTCTAGCTATAAATTTGATTATTTTATTGATTTGTTCAAGAAGTGAAGCAGAGTGTAAGTTAAATTTGTGAAGTGTAATACAGTGTTCCAGGTTTTCTAGGTTAATATGAAATATTTTCAAACCCAGTAAAAATTTCTTTAATTCTAATGACCACTGACTAAGTCAGTCTGTGGCCAAAACTGTCAAAATTGTAACTCCCCACTAAGTCATGGAAACACTTGTAAAGATCATTTCTAAACAATTTAGAAATTGGTGAATCCCCCATAAATTGCTTGCTTAGCAAGGGAAATGTTTTGTAAGGTTTCTGCAACATTTATTGGAGGTGGATTCACTCAGGATGCTCCACGTTTATTAATTAAACAGAAACCCAATTAAATCCAGAATGTTCTGACTTTCATGAAGGAGTAAGGAGAGTCCTCTGAAGTGAGTAATTTGTATTCCAGTAGGGGAAAAAAAATCAAACCCAGGTACTGTAACAGGAATAATGATTTCAGTTCCCAATATCAGTTCAGAGTCATTCTGGTGAGAACTCCACCAGCAGAACCCCTGGTAGAGAGGCTGGATTCATTTTTTATTTACTTTAGGTACCAAGCAGCTACCAGAGGTCATTCCCTGTCTGCAGGGAAACAGATGTTCAGCTGGAGAGCACCAGCATCTGTTTGGTTTCCCAAACTCTGCTCCGTGGATGGAAATTCCTGTGCAAATGTCTGGGCATAAATGAGTTGTTTTACCCGTGGTGTGTGCATTCAGCCAGCCTGATGATCTGAAATAATTCCTGCTGCTTTCGTGGTCCTTAATAAATGATTTTGGGGGTGATTCATGTGGTAACTCACTGATAAAGGTAATTTCAGGCTTGCATTGCAGATACAGAAGGTGTCTCACTGAAAAATAACATTGATTACTGATAACAAAGCAAGCCTGAGTTTTCCTAGTGCAGTGTGTAACTCAGTTCTTCTTTAAATTTCTTCCTCTATAACTACTGATAATTTTCATTATCAGAACCTCTGTGTACTTGTTCTGTGTGTCTTTTTTCAGCTTCTGGGTTCAGCTCTGAGGTACATCTGAAATTTGGATTACATAGTGAGCAGTGATGCTGTCCCCAGGCTCCTCCTAAAAACAACAGCCTTCAAAAGTCTGCCCTTAAATCAGAGCTCCTCACTCTGTACGTTTAGTAAATTTACTTTTTAAGCAATGAAATTCAACACAGAATTTCATTCTTTAGGAGGGTAAAGGACAAGGCTTGTAGTAAAGGGAAATTGCATAACTGTGATTCATTCATTCATTCAGTGGTGGCACAAATTTAAATAAGCATTGTAAAAGCATAGTCTTGACATGATGGAATTGGTATCAAAAACCAGGAACCAAAATGTTGGAATGTAGGAGCTTGTCCTGTCTGAAAGTTTGCTCCTTGTGAGAGAGGCATTCAGAAGGATGATTCACAATGGACAGTGGAAGAAAAACAGAAATACTTCAAGAACAGAGAACCTTTCTTCATCAGTGTCTGTTCCTCAAAGTGGCAACATTTCTATGTGCCCAGAGACTTAATGAAATACTTGAAGGAAAGATGATTTGCTTCCTATTGAAAGAATGAAATTGAGGTAACAGGTAGACAATTTAGTTGTGTCTTCATCCGTCACTGTCTTATTCCTCTGCTGCTGTGGTGTGGATGTCTCTCATAAGTCCTGGAACTTTCACAGCAGATCATTGACCCACAACTTTCATCTCTCTTTAAACCCCGAGAGGAGCAAGGAACAAGGCTAAATTGGTGTAAATTGGTGCTTCTCTCTGACCCCGAGACTGACCCTGCCTCAGTTGTTTTATCATCAGCTAGGGATGCTGAATTCCCTTGGGATTTCCCAGCAGAGTGGAGCACCCCTTGTGTTTCCCACCCCTGGACTTAGATCAGCTGCTCTGGCAGGAGAGCTTCTGCATCAGCTGTAACTTGTTTGTGGCACAACCAAATCCAGATTATCTAGCAAAAACAGCAGCAGAAAAAACATATTAGGAAAGTGGCTTCTTGTGGATTTCTCCAACCCTGCCTCAGTTTGCTGGAGTGTGCATCTGCTGGTGGACAATGTCAGACTGAATGAAGTTCTAAAAGCCTCATTGTTTGGAAATTTAGTTATCTCTTGCTGCAAATGTACTGATGTTTTTTGTCTATGACGTCTAAATATTTTCTCTTAGCTAAATGCCACACTGCAGGCAGGCCATTGGGCCATATTTTCAGGTTCTAATCTGCTTTAGTGCCTCTAGGAGTGAAGGATTGAAACTAATAATTTGACTCATGTTGGCAAATCATTCAGTGTACATGTTAAAGTGAGCACGAAAATAGTTGAACTAAGCATTCACATTTGGTGGGATTGTAACATCTCCCAAAACTTGTATTTAAGTGGCTAAAAAGGCAAATTTCTAACACCCTGACTGATTCCACCTTAGGAACTGATATAAAGAGCTTTGTGCTTTTGTAAACTTTGAGGTATAAAAAAAAAAAAAATTTTTTAAAGAAGAGGAATTAAATGCCCAGTAGCAGAGCAATATACTGCTGTCAGGCTTGCCTGAAAGCTTTGGGATGAAATGATGCTGAGTCCCAAGGACTGTCTCCCAGTGTAGGAGACATGGTGAAGTGAAGCTCTTCAGCCTTTGGGGCTGTTATGGTCACGGCGTCCTCCCTCAAGTGCTCTGGCTCTGTTACAAGTCTCTGAAGTCCTGGAAGGAATTTTATAGCTGGTACAAAGTTTTATAATGAGTTTTATAGGAGGGCAAGACTAGGAAGCAGCAGACAATTAGCTGCAAAGAATGAGTCTCCGTTAGCAGCTGAGGAGTTTAGTGGAGTTCTGCTTGGAGCCCATGTTGGCAGCTGTGCGTGAGCGCTGCTGCACGCTGTGCTTCTGAAAAGGGAAACTCTGGCAAGGGATTCCCATAAAACAGCCAAGTTCACAGCCAGCTTGGGCCAGCTGGGCCATATGGAACCAGCAGCAGTGGCAGCCCTTCCCTCTCTCCCCATCCTTTCCAACCCACATGGAATAGGAAGGAGCCAAGCCCCAGCAGAATTGATGTGCTAAATTTGGGGATCCAGAAGGCTGTACTGGGTGGAAGAACGCTGCCTGGGGCATTGCTGGAGCTGGGGAACTCCTCTAGGAGTTGTAGGGGTTCTCTGGAGATCAGAGCTTCTGAAGGGGCTGGGATTCTCAGCCTGACAAGTTCCAAAGCAGGGTGGCAGCCGAGGGGTGCAATCCTGCATCCCTCCCTCCTCAAAAAGAGGCATCACTCTGTTCTTGCCATAGCTGTGGTTTCTCTCAGCTACTGCAGGTGTCATTCTCAGGTCACCTATGGAATGGATGCCAGAGAAATTTTATTAAAAAAAAAAAAATTAAAAAAAATTTAGGAAGATGCTGTGAGCCACGTGCAGCTCACTGAAGTGTTGGGTGTGCTGGAAGTCACAGAATCACACCACAGTTAGAGCTGGAAGGGAGATTGTTAAGTCCAAGGCAGGATCTCCTGAGGAAAGTTGTGGGGTTTTTTGCATTATTTTAGGATCAATATTACATGTTCACAGGGCATAAAATTGCTGCTGTGGAGTCTGAATTTATGTGATAACAGTATGAAATTTTATGTAATGAGAACATTTCTCATCTCAGATGGAACCTAATTGTGTGTTGTGTGTCAGATAAAGGAGTCAGGCAGTGCTGCAAGACTGTTGCTAATAGAAAAAATGCCTTTTTGTGTTTCTACTGCTTGTGTTTTACATTGTTGGAAATTGTTGGAAACAATGTTGTATCACTTTTCCTAAAAAAATGATGATACCTAATTAAAGAAACACATTGCTGCAAGGGACAAAAGATCAGATATTTTTATTCTGAATTTCTAATCCATCTCTTGCAGGAAGTAGCCTAACATGAGAGACACTTTTAAAGAGAAGTACCTCTTAGAGGCTGCACCTAAACTGTTCTGTATTGAGGTCTTCTGAGCACACAGAAATCTAAATTTATCTCTCCATATATTTGCTGCCTGAAGACAGCTCTTGGAGTTGGATCTAATGTGATCATATGGATATTTCTAAAAAAAGAAAAATAAATTCCTCAGTTCTATCCCCTACAACAGAGGCCACTCCAGGATAGGATACCTGTGAGTCCATCTGTCCTTCCAGAAATAATGTTGGAAAAGAGGATCATGTGGGAGTATTTCCTAGGTGGCATGGAGGCATGTGCAATTTCCAAGGAAGAATATACACACATGTGAAAGAGAGGGAGATTGGAAGCTTAAGAGGAAACTGGAAGAGCAGAGAGCTTGCCTGACAAGAGAAAAAAAAAAGAAAAAAATGTAAAAGAGAAAAAAAAAAGAAAAAAAAGAAAAAAGTAAAAGAGAAAAAAAAAATAAAAAGAGAAAAAAAAAGGGAAAAAAAAGAGAGAGAAAACGCAAACATAAACATGGGTTCCTAACAACAGTGAGGGAGTTACTTGGGGTTACATGGAGAATGCACTGGGCTGGCATCCCCAGATGGTTTTTTAATAGAGTTTTCTGGTTTAGGGCTGATCTGCTCTGCTGAGATGTTATTGGCTACTTCATCAATATATATTTCTATTTATGGCTCAGGAACCAGAATTTCTTTCTTAAGAAATGTATGCCATGAAAATTTCAGTCCCTTCTAGGAAGTTCAGTCTCCAAAAGTTAGTGTAATTAGAATATGAATAGCTGCTTTTGCAGTGTGACTGCAGGAAGCATCCTGGGAAATTCACGAGATAATGATGGGAGTTGTTGCTCAGTGAACTTAATTTCATATTTGTAATGAAATGTTTTGCTCTGCATTCTGCCATTCTCTTCAGAAATACTCTCAGATTAATTTATATCCAATTCCCCAAATACTTTAACCCATTTAAACTTACATGAATTGGGGGAGCATGAAGTTCAGGTTTTAGCAATTATGGTTGGTGAGTCCCTGCCAAAGACCATGAGGAGTTCAGGGTTTGGTTTGGGATTTGTTTTGTTTTTCTTTTCCTCTATGGTCAGCACATAGTTTTTAAAAGAGGTTTATTGGAAGCCACTAATAAAAATGGTGATGCGTGCTCATATTGCATTAGGAATCTTTTTATTTATCATCACTCTTCATTTATTTGCTGGGGAATGATGGATTAGTTTAGAAATAGCCATTGCAGGCACACAAACTTCAATTTCCAAAAAGTGCTTGGCAGAAACAATTCAAGACAAGCTGTCTGTAAGAGAAAATGAAAGCAAAGGGTGAGATTTGGCCAAAACTTCTTCTCATGTGCATTTCTTTTTTTTTTTTTTTTCCTCATGTAGGACAGGCATCAGATTGTGAACAATATTGTAAACTCTGACTTTAACATAACCAAGTAAATAAATTGTGTTTCTCTCCTATTGGTGCCTTTTAGTGTATTTGGGACTTTACAATTACTGTCAATATTGTTCTCACTGATTTGTCTCCTGCTGAGAGAAGATGAATAGTATATGTAAGGAAACAAGAGGAGCTGTATGAATTTCCCCCCCTCAGAAGGAATTGCACAAACCCAGGGCTCAGTCAGTACCCTGCACTTCCTGGTATTGTTTTGTATTTATTTAAAATCCCCCAGTCTGCCAGCGAGGTTGGGACCATCCCTGGAGAAGAGAGAAGCTTTATGCGATTGCCAAGAAGCATCTCTTTGATTAAACACATCAATTAATTCTGCTGTAATCGAACAAAATGGGGTCCTTTTGGCTTTAACCTTTCTTAATGTGGCATGTCTGTTGCAGACAAGAGTATTTTTAATTGAGGGAATAATGCTGTGCACACTAAAGAACACCTTTTTTTATTTTTTTCCCTAGTAGAGGGAGAGCAAATGAACCCCCTAAAATATCCCTCAGTGTGTTCTGCTGTGGGGTTAAGTAGCTCTGTTAGCCAATAATTTTGTTTACAACTGGCAGCCAGTATCAGTGGCTCTTGGGGTAGTTGCAGAACTTGAGTTTTGCAGCTGCTGCACCAGCCCAGGTGTGATACCTGAAACAATCCCAACGAAATTGCACCACTTCTTAAAACTCTTGGACCTTTCACAACATGAAGTGTGATGTGGAATCATTCAGGCTGGAAAATTCCTCCAAGACTGTCCAGCCTTTGACTGGACACCCCCAGGTCAGTTAAACACAGGGTGCCACATCCAGGTGTTGATTTCAGTGTGCCCAAGGAACTACTGGTAATTAAGAATTAAGGAAAACACTGTGTCATTCCTAATTTTTATCAGTTTCTAATTGAATCAAAAAAAAATATTTGAGAACAGAGAAACAGTGGCTGAAACAAGGCAGCATGGAGTTTAGAAACCTACATTCAAATTACCTGATGTGGTGAGGCATTAATCAGATTTTACAAGGAGGAGAAAGTTTCAAGTTTCTGTGCTGATATAGCTCAAACTTGTGTGACTTATTTTTTGGTTTGCTTTTTTTGTTTGTTTGTTTTGGGTTTTTTGGTGTTTTTTAGAGATTGGGGCTTTTGTTGGGTTTTTGTTTTTAATTAGGCTTCCCTGCAGGCTAACATTGGCTCCAGAAAAGCTTGAATAAATGTTTTAAATAAATATGAGGTAACAATTTAAATAAAAATAAATGAAGTTAATTAGAACACCAAATTCAAAATTGTCAGCATTTCAGCATATCTGTTCATGAAGTGCTACAGTGATAAATTAAGCAAAGTCTAGAGTGACAGAGAAGAATGTAGCTTAAAATTGCCTTTTTCATTGTAACTTAAAGAAAGAATCAGTGAAGAAGAAAAAAATGTAAAGGTATGACAACACCTTTAGTTTTAATTAATATAGAATATCAGCAGTATTTAATCATGCTTTAGGTATGGCAGTGCTGTGCAGTCTGTTGGAGTGTGCTGACTATAAAAATGCTTGTGGGGGCCCAGGAACACCCAGTGCTGGGAGTTCTCTCTCAGATTAACACGGATCATTCGCTGCCTCCACCTAAATCTGCTCAAATCTGTGATGAGCAGACACAGAAAATGCACACGACTTCTGGTGCTGCTGGAGGGATGCTCAGGGAAAACACTGATCATTTTCATTTTCCTCCACTCGAAATCCTACATTTATAAACCAGTGAGTGACATCATCAGTGCATGTAATCCCATCATGGGAAATAGGGATGTTTTATAATTTGTGGTGATTGGGCTATGAAGATGTCCACAGGTCTGCCACCTCCCTTCTGATCTGGCCATTGTTATACACTCCAACTCCCAGTTTTAGCCAGGAATTCATGCTGATTAGTTTTCCTTAGCCATTAATGCAGGTTCAGCTCCTCACACATGAGACTTATTGAGGTTTTGCCCTTCTAAAGACAGATGCACTGTAACATTTATTTATTACAAAATATCTTTTAAAGATCATAAAGCAGTGTGTGAGACCTTTCCTTTGAATCCATGGTGTACTTTTTACGGCACGTGCAAGGAAGATCAGGAAGCACAGAGGTGCCTGTTCATTTTTATGTTGTATCTGTAATAAAAGGCTGTACCCACATTTGGAGTGAAAAGTCTGGATCTTTAAATTGCTAGAGAATGGGATCTGGCTTAGATTGAGTAAGAAAGGCTCTTTATTTCTCCTGGAACTGCCAGAATAATGAGTTAAATGCTGATGGGGCACTGCCTTGGCAGGCAGATGGCACAAATATAGTATGCTGAGAAATAATTCATTTACAGCTATGGACATTTCTATAGACTCTTCTGTGAAGAAAGGCACAGTTGGCTTTTCCTTTGTGGGATTTTCCTTTGTGTTTTAGACTCCAGAATGTGATTTCTATTGTTTTTTATTTTATTATTTTCAGTGTGTGTGTTGGCAAATGAACCTATAGCTCGAGCAGATTTGGGTCTGTAGACACAGTTTGGGAGCCAGGTCGAAAATAGAAAAATGTTTCTTTTTCTCACCTCTCCCTCATTACTTATCTTTGCATGTTATGTTTTCTTTCAAACTGGTTAAGCTTCAACTGAACTTCAACTGTAATGTTGAAGAACCTCAGCTGCTCTGGAGCAATGGGACCACAGGGCTCCATCCTGCAGGTGCTGAGCACTCTGAACCCAGTGCAATAAACACCTGAGTGAGCCCTACAGTTACAAATGGGGTGTTCACAATGGGGATTTCCGTTCAACTACATGCTTGATTTCCTCCTGGGCTTTGAGGGAAAAGCCATGCAGCACCTCCTAGAGACAAAGCTGTCAAGAATATATATATATATATATATATATAATTTTTTTTTTTCTGTTGATGAATTTTTGGGGTTCTACCTGCAGAAGTCGTTGCTGTTTGATGTTGTGTGAGGACAGCCCATCTATGAATCCTTGAAATACTTTTATGCTAAGTTAATCTGTTTTTCATTAGCAGTGTCTCTAAGCTGGCTCAGGTTTGCTGGTGCTCTAAAGGACACCTGGTCCTGTGATCTTTTGTCACATGAAATCAAAAATGAAATGAGTGCAAGAATTGAGAAGTTTGGTGTGAGTAGAAGTTGGATGAAGTCAGGTTGCTGCCTCTCTGTGGTTCATACGATTGTTGTGTGAACAGTAGCCAAATATGTGAGGACTGTTTTTAAAAAGGATTGACCAACTCTGGGAGATCAGCTCCTCATTTTCTCTTGGATTTGGAATGCCCAGTGAGTACTTGTAGGAGAACTCTTCCATATACCACGTTTTCTGCTGGTTTGCTTGAGTATCACATGCAGGTTTCACCATCTTGAAACTAAATTCTCCTAGACAAACAGGAAAAATTTCCCTGATTTACTCCCTGATTTATGGTACTAAAATTACATTGGGGAAAAGCACTGTCCCTCTCATAACTTTGAGGAAAAATCACACATTTGTCCTTGTATTTACTGGAGACAATAGCCAGCTCGCTGTTCCCACCTTCCAGCTCAATGTGACATCTCAGGTCTTTATTCTACATTTTCCTTGAGGCACTGGTGCTTTCATTTTGCTTGATGTAGAGTAACAGAAATGTTTTGATTGAAGGGACCAGCCAAAGCTAACTTCAGTGTTTACCCTGAAGCACGATCCTTGTGAACACATGGGCTTTATTCATCCAACCATTGCAGAAAATGTAGGTTGGTTGTTTTTTTTTTTAAATACTCTTACATTCACTGATTTCACTGTAAATAAGGGCCCGGAGTGTTCCCTGTGGGGCTGCCATTACACAGAAAGGTATGGATTGAAGAAGAGGGGAAGACTTGTATGTCTAACTCAAGCATGTCAAGTGCTCACTTCTTTGCTGCAGAAGAATAATGCATTTAATTAGACTATCATTGTGACAAATTGGTTGTGATGAGGCCGTCTATCTCAGGAGAGTGATGCTAATCTTTCTTGTAGTTTAAAGGCTCTCCTGTGTTGGCATGAGAGAGATAACTCTTCTTTTTGGGGCTGTGGGAAAACACGAAATTCTTCCTAATGGAAAGATTGGATGCTTCAGTTATCTTTTATAGGTATTTCTTTAAATGAGGAATGGTTTTGAGGGCCATAAAAATTTTTAAGGATTAAATCCTGCACTACAGAATTTGTGTACTTAACTGGTTTTGTTTTAATGTATTGACTCAGCCTCTATGGAACCAGATTTGTGCTAATACAAATACATCAGATGGATTTTAATTTTCTTTTTCTGATCTCTACCACTACCTTTTTTTTTTTTTTTTCTTGTTAGGTATCATGGAAAAATGTTTTCTATTGTTATTGTTTTTAGAACCTGGTGTTGTCAATATTTTAGTTGATGGGATTTCCTGTCCATTTCAGCAAAACATGCTAAGTTTCTCATCATGGAAATGTGAGTAGGGACTTGTTAAAAATATTCCTTAAATGATTTTCAAATATCAGGGAAATCTTGCCAGATCTCAGCTCTTTATTCAACTTCCTTTTTTTTTTTTTCCCTCTTTTTTCCTCCCTCTCCTCTGCTTTATACCTGACAATCCTTTTCCCAGACTTTTCCTGCACTAACCCATTTCATTGATCAAGTGGACTTTTTCCCTTCCCTGACAAGTCTAGAAGGTTTGTCTGAGGAGGGGATAGAAGAAATGGCTCAGTTCACCCCACAGCCTCTGGCCAGTTTGAGGTTAATTGGTGAGAAATGGGCCAAAGCTGCAGTGAGGGGGTGAATGCACCCAGCCCTGCTGGCCCGCAAGGAGTGATGAGGGGAATCAGGAATTCCAGTAGCATTGCTGATTTATGTAGAAACGTTCTAAGGTTAGGCCTGGAGCACTTCAGAATCCAAGGCATGGCAAATTCTGGACTTTTCAAAGACAGCTGTTCATTAGATAGGAGATAATCTAGAGGAAAAAAAGAAAAAAAAAACACCAGAATTTCTTTGACCTGCAGCGGGTCAGGGTCTGCAGAGAAGTTGTCAAAGGTTTAGTTTGCTTGTTAGGCCTTCATTAGAGTTTGTTACAAGATTGTTTCATTTGTTGCCGAGGGAAAGGCAGAGGAAACATTTCAATAAAAGCTGGTTAAAGCTGTCGCTGTGCTTCTGCGCTAGTGAATAACACAGCTCCTACTTCTACCCTTTTTCTTGTTTTCCCTTTCCTTTGTAATGAATACTGATCACCTGTCTTGCAAATAAGTGACCTTATCAAACAATGTGCTTTTGATCGGTTGCTTTCATCTGGTCTGGAGCACTTAATTTAAATAGATAGAAGTTGTTTTTTGGTTTTTTTTTTTCCCATTGATTTGAAAGTTTTAGAATAATTTCCTTTTTTCCAATTAACCTCAGTGTGATGTTGTCTTCTTCAGAGTATTTGATATAACCACAAAAGACACACAAATCTTCCTTCTTCTTCTTCGTCTTTGTCTTTTGTCAAGTAGATTACTGCAAATTAAGTTGGACTTTCTTTCAGACCTGTATAGCCTGAAGCAGTGTTCTCTGCTTTAGTTGCGTGTTTGCATGCAGACTTGGCTTCTAAACTTTTACCTGACCTTTAAAAAAAAAAATAAATATATATATATATATATATATATATATATATATATATATATATACCACCACCAAGAAACCCAGGAGTCTAAGGATTGGAGATTCATTCTATAGAAACATTGGACTATTGACAAATTTTGGTCTTTCTGGAATGCTGAAAACACATTGTTGGGATTCAAATAGAGCTGCTGCTTCCAACTGCCAGCAGGCTTGATAACAGAACTTCAAGGTTATTTTTTCTTATTTTCTTTAAAAAAAAACAAAAACAAACAAACAAAAAAACCCAACAAAAAACCCACAAAAACACAAACCACAAAAAATACCAAATCAAACCAAAAACCACCCAAACCAAACAAAAACCCAAAAAAACCAACCAACCAACCAAGAAAAACCCCATACCAGATCCCAGGCCAGCCATGTCTGCAGCCTGTCCCACGAGCTTCATATAAGGTTCACCAGAGCTGTGGACATAGCAGGAAAAGCTTCAGTGAAGATGCATGGAGACCAAATCACCCTTAGGGTTTCCTCACAGGCACTTTGAGAACTGGTAAGAACACTGTTTGTCGTGTTGGAGATATCACTGTTCCTTATCCCTCGTTCTGGTTTAATCCCTTATCACAGCACAGTTGTGCTTGTGCTGGAGTGGAGGTATATGGGAGAGGGATTTGCCTTCTAATTAAATGGATTATAGATAATATAAATAGATTTTTGTAAGCATAAGTACACTTATTGCTTAGTTTAAACTTCCTCCTCCTCCAGTCTTTGTGGGCTGGCAAGGCAGTGTGATTTCAACTTTCGGGTAAATCTTCCTTCATTTCCTCCTAGATTTGTCTCTGTGTGCTTCAGTCACATTGCAGGAGTTGATATGTATATAAAAACCACTCAAATCAAACACAAATTAAACATTGATAAGGTTAGGCTATGGCTTGATAAATTTTATTTGTGATATTTCAGATAAAGAGTGAGTAAAGAAACACAGCTTTACACCAGGCAGCATTTCTCTGGGAATGTGTGCTTAAACTTGGTGGGGAATTTTCTACGCTCATATTAAGCCTCTGGAATCACTCAGTAGATTCTCTTGAGGCTGATTTATCTACAACTGTATTTGGTTTTTTGTTGTTGGGGATTTTTAAACATCATATTTAGATCTTGTGTTTATCTTTCCATGTTGTTTGAGCAAGGAGCCAAAATCTAAAACTCACTTCTTCACTGATGCTGCAGGGGCAGAGTTGGTCTCAGGAGAGCTCCCAAAGGTCCTGCCAGGTCCATGAGAAGAAAACAGGTCAAGTACTGAGTCAGGAAGGTTGGGCCCTTGCTAAACATCCCTTTGCATTTGTGGGGCTGATAAGCTGTAATATAACAGCATTTCTTCACTGAAAATTCATTAAATTCCATGCAATTATCTAAGCAACATGAAAAAAACCCAATGAACCAAACAAAAAAAAACACCAAAAATAAACCATAAGTTGCACTTCTGCACTACAAAAAACAACAACAAAAACAAAAACAAAACAAAAACCACCAACCAACAAACAAAAACAACAACAACAACAACAAATAAACTCAGAAAATAAGTTAATTCTGAGTTTCTGCCTATTTAACCACATGCATGCATTTTCAAGGACGTGAATCAAACAATATATAAATAACACAATGTGTTTTAAGCAATTTTTTTTGGTCTGTTCTGTGACTATGTCTTAGTTTGGCATTTTGCAGCTGCTTCTTACCTTCCCGTACCCGCACATGTACATTTAATGAAATGATTTGCTAAAGTCAAAATTCTGATTGAGCCTTCCAATTTAAGAGTCAGACATCTGAGATTTCTCTAATATGAATTTTGACAGGTTGGTGGTTTGTTGTTTTTAGTTTGGTTAGTTTGTTAGTTAGTTTCGGGGGTTTTTGATTTGGTGTTTTTTTTTTTTGTGTGTGTTTACATCTGTAGTATCATCAGAAGTGTTTCCATCTTCACTTGTGTGTCCCTGAAGGGACAGGGCAGATACTTCTCTTTTTCTGTTCTCATTACTGGGTACATTTGCATCAAAAAAAAAAAAAAAAAAAAAGATGATTACAATACCTTCTGCTTACAGTGTATTCCCCATGTACTTTTAATCAGATGCAGCCTCCTTGATTCCATTTTGTGCAGTTATGTAACTGGCTCCACAACGCTGAACAGTTTGCATTTCACCCCAGAAACGTGAGAAGTGATTCATAGCTGTGCTGGGATCATGAAATCACTTTGTTGGTACAAAACTGTTGAGGGTGAAAAGCAATCCAGGAGCACCAGGGATGTGTGGTGAAGGAGGGGAGGTCCTCACAGGAGAGGGAGTGGGACCTGGAGCTTCCAGGGCAGAGGAAAGCAAAGAGAATTCAACTCTTGCAAATTCTCCTTTTTATCTCCATCCTTCCTCTGTCCCTTCCAGCCTGGCAGAGAGAGGAGTGTCCCTGTTAGTGTTGAAGCACTTAATCACAGGATGATTATATGCAGCTGCTTTTATTGAAGAGCTCTGGGAATCAGGGGTACAGACCCAAATCTGACTCCAACATTGGATTTGAGATGTTTTATACCCTTTCTGTTATATAACCCTATATTAATTATTAAACCTACATTGTTCTATTGCATACATTGATCCTATCCAAGCATGGATTCTTGTAGTTTTCATCAGGTCCCCCAAACATGGTTTCTCATGATTCTTGTGGCCATTACATCATTTCTCATGATTCTTGTTAAAATTAAACAATAATCATATTCAATTACCAACAATTACTACATTTAACAATCATTTATCATATGAGGATCATGCAGGTGCAGTTGTACCTGATCTGGTACAAACAGAGCTGAACATTTGTTCCCAAGGCCCGGTTCCCTTTCCCAGGCCTTCCCAAGCCCAACCTTTCTTTCCAGCTCCCTGAATCTATTCCCATGATTTTAGAAACATTTTATCCCTATGCTACTAAAATTTAACCCCATACTATCATCCCTGGTAATTGCAGAAAAGCATTTGCAGATTAACAGCCCTGTTGCTAAGAGGGCAATAAACCTGTTTGGGTGGGAAGGGGAAGAAAGCCTGCTTTGAGCTGTGTGTCTGTAGACCAGTGAGACCCCAAATGTCTATAGGCTCTGCTTTGGTCTTGCAGAAGGACAAACATCATCTATTTTCCTGCTCTCTCACTTTGTCCTGCTAGAGCTGCTGTGTTTTTGCTGTCATTCATTTCTTCACTGCAGGGAGCTTTGGAATGAGCTTGTTAAATGTTCTCAGTACCTTAAAAAGGGCACTCTGCAACCGTGTTTGAAATGCTCACTGGGTTAGCAAAGCCTGTGGGGTTTTTTGCCCCCATTCTTTCTGAGCATTTTCCGTGCATCTCTCCTATCTCAAGTGTCACTCTGCATTTTCCCCACTGGATTTGTGGCTGCTTTATTTTGTGGTTCACTTTCTAAAGAACTGTGGCTTTGGGTTTTTTTTCAGTTGTTTTCCTTCAGGAGTCAGTTGCCTGTAGGATGAAGTAGGAAGGGAGTTCGTCCAAGCCCAACAATTTTAACACAAATGCTGATTCCTTTGCAAGTCTAAACTTACCTTGGTGCTAAGCCTGCTTCAGAGGTGGCTCAAATCTCTCTGGTCTCTCTTGCCAGTTCCTTTTTCTTTGTTGCAGCTCCCATCTCTCCTGGCAATGTATCTGTTTTAAATGCACCCCTCATGTCATGATCACAGCTGGCATTTGTGTGTTTCGGCAGAGGAAAGGAAGGTGAAATAAAGGATTTGTTTCCCATATGTGCACACTGTACTTAACAGCATTCAGAATGATTGGCCAGAGGTGTTGGCTGAAGGAGAGCTCAAAAAGTACCTATGAGCATCCCTCAATTTACTTAAAGTGAATCCTTTTCCAAAGTAGGTGCTCAAGTTTGGAATGAGTTGCTGAAAATATTCCATTTCAGGGCAAACTTTGTGAGGCTTGGTTTGACAGAGCTCTTGCTATTTCTCCAGGCATTCCACAACAACCCTTCTCCCTTCCCTGTGCTGCAGGGCAGCCCACCCATGGCTTGGAAATATTTGGATAACTCCAAACAAGGGAGTTTTCCCTTTAATTGGCACCTAGCATAGGATAGTCTTCTGAAGGAAGCTTTAATTAGAGCTAAAGGTGTTGAGCTTGTGTCTGAATCCAGGCATTTGTTTCTTTGATAATAACCAGCTTTAGCTATACTGGCAGAAAGTTCATGGAGATTACTTTGCTTTCCCTCCAAGACAAGTTGGATTTTTTTCTTTTTAATCAGATCCTAAAGAGCAGAAGCAGCTTTCGAATCTGGTGGCTTTGTTCTGTTCCTTCAGTGCACAGTTCTAACAGCTTTTTAATGCATTTTGATGTTTGGGTTTTTAATTTTTAAACCAGGTTCTCTATTACTGATGAAAAGTCAATATCAAAGGTACTAATGTGGAGGTAAGTCTTCTCCTTGTCTGAAAAAGAAACATTCCAGCTATCTGATTTCCAAGGGAATGCTTAATTTTATTATGCCAAATGTGGGTGCTACATATTAAGTGATGAAACTTAGAAGCAACAGTCACTCAGAGTTAGAAGGCCATGCGGTAATGTAATTTTAAAATGGAAATGTGTGATTTATGCATATGGAAAAGGATAATAAAAATTCTTGGGTTTTGTATTGCCCATTTGCATAGCTCAGAAACAGAATGTCCCCTGTCTGTAGTTGACTGGAAGGTCGGGAGGTTTCTGATTTTAATGGCTTGAAAAATCCCTTTGTTAAGGCAAATCCTACCTTCTTGAGCAAATGTATTTTTATTTTGCCTTTGCTACAGCCAGTCCTGTTTAATACAAAGTGCCACCTACTCCTTCAGCAGACAAAAAGCCCCACCAGGGTTGGGCTGCAGGTCCTGTCCTGTGCTCTGCTTCAGATGAGCTCTCCATCCCCAAGCTGCCATAAAGATACCACTGGAAATGTGACAGGAGCTCACATAAAAGCAGCTGTCAGCTACACCTGAATATTCTGAATATTGCCCCTGTTTTAGTGTCTTCCAGACCTTCACATCCAGTGCTATCCTGGGAAGCACTGGGAGTGGCTGTGCAGTCTGAATCTTACAGGGAGACCTTGGCACACCCTTTCTCAGGGCGTAGCCAGTTGAGTTTTCCAGAGTGCTTGGGTTTCCTGACATGTTTCTCTGCACAATTCTTCATGGGAATGTCAAACCATATATTTATATTGTGATGTGGGGAGTTGTTTTGTTTGCATGTTTGGTTGTTGTTGTTGTTGTTTTTTCCCTGTGTTTTTTGTGCTTTTGCACTCGCTGTAAGTAAGCAAAGGCTCAGTTTCATTGTGCCTGTTCCTGTTCTCTCTGTTGCATGGTGAATTTCCCTGGCCTTGGGCTCCCAGCACCAAATAGTCCTCAGTCATGGTTCTTTTGAAAAGTTAATTTCTGGGTCAGAAATACAAATAATTAAAAGCAGGTTGCAAATGTCTCTTAAATCCCCCCTTTTCAAGGGTTACTCCCTTCTCTTCCTTCATTTCATCAGCAGAATTCTCCATTGACACTGAGCGACAAAGAAATCTACTAAATTGCCAATTTAATAATCCCAGAAGATGGGGCAAGCTCTAGAGTTTCTTCCAGTGCTCGATTTATCACTTTCCAGGCAGGGGACACTGCTCCTCAGCGTGGCAGAGCACCAGAGATGAGCAATTCAGGGAATCTCGGTTGTCCTAAGTTCCTGCATTGTTGGGGTGGAGTGAGGGCTCTCAGGGAAGTGAAATAGTTCTGCAGAGGTCGTGTTTCATCAGCTGTCAGTACACTGGTTTTGTCAGTGAGGGGGAGGTTGTTTCATCCAGAAAGGCAGCACCAAGTTGTAAACCTGAATAAAGAAATATCTGATTCAGAAAAACTTTCCAGGGGGCCAGCTCCGTGGAAGGACCAGCTCTTGTTTGTTTTAGCACCACAGTATCCATGCTCAGTGTAGAATCTATGTTAAATGTTTTATTGTACTTTGTTCCTTTTTGTTTTTCCAACCTCTGTAGTTTCAAAATCCTTAATATTTCTGGTGAGAACAAATTCTTTGTGAATTCTTCCTTCTCCTGGTGAGGTTTTGGAGAGTTTCTTGGTTTTGTTAGTTTTTTGAGTTTTTTTCTCTCCTTCAAACTCAGCAGTTGTAAAGATTGATTTCTGAAACCTTCAGCAAGCACGTTCCTTTTCAAGATTGAATGGATCAGTGGATCTATTTACAAGGTGTTTCCAACCAGGAGAAGTCAAGAGTGTCCAAAAGTGAGGAAGCCACCAGTGAGGTCTCTGTGCAGGTTATTGAGGGGAGTATTCATTGACCATGAGCCCTGTGATAAGGGAAAAGGGACAAATAAAATCCCACAGGCACAGCTGGTAAATGTTGTCCACCCAAAAACATTTTTAACAAACTAAACAGGGAGAGATTTTCTTCTTCAATGCTTACTAAGAGCACAATGATATTCTTCACCATTTTAGCAGGACTACAAGGAACTAATCCTATTTACTTTTGTTTGTACTGCTCTTTGGCTTTTTCAAATATTGTACCTGAAGGGCTTCAACCAGAACAACTGATTTTATTTTTTTTTTCTGCTAAGGTTGTTAAACGATATAGCAGATTTATGTTTGCTTATGTAGCTTCTGTTACGCTTCATGAACACTTCATAAATGCTTTGAATGCTCAAAATGTCTCAGTCAATGTAGAGAAAGCTAAAACCACAATTTCTGGTTTGGTTTTATTGTTGTTGTTTTTTATATTTTTTTTTTCTATTTCCACCACCGTACGGTTTTGTTTCAGATTTTTTACTTGCCTAAGATAAAGCTATCACAGTTCTCTTCAATCTTGCAATTACTTATTAATCTAAACATGCACAGCTTAAATAGAGGACCAGAATACTTTAGGCATTTCGATAATTTTGCTGTTGTTGCTAAAGTTGGTTCTAATTCAAGCCTGCTCTTGTCCTTTTTTTTGTTTGTTTGTTTGTTTGGTTTGGTTTGGTTTGGTTTGTCTTATTTTTGTTATTTTGGGGAAGGGTTGGGTTGTTTGTTTGTTTTTTCAGCAGTTTTCATGTGTTTGGGTCTGTGGTAAATATATGTGCACTGACAATGAGCCGTACATTTGGTAACACTGTGGGATGATATTTTATTTGCTGTTGGGAACGATCTGGAGAGCAGGTCTGGGTGCTCTTGGGGCACCCAGAGACCCCTGGGCTGAGTGTACCTGGGGACTCAGCCCTGACAGCCCCTGAAGCAGGCTTGGAATTCAGGATGGACTGGATTTTGGTATCAATAACTCCCATCTTAAATCCCATAATCACTGTTGTGGAAACTGAAGAGTTCAGAGCGTTCAGAGCTGAGGAACTCAGCCCTAAGTGGGGCCTTTTTTATGCTACACTTGGTGGGGTTTTTTTGCTGGGCTTTCAAACTCATTTCTGGCTTTTATTTCTGTGTCCTCCTCACTGTTATTTCTGGGAGATTTAGTATCAGTAACAAATATCTTATTGACCAGAATAAATAAATGTTTGGCTCTTGTAAATGACTTAGAACAGTTTAATGCAGCTCCATTGTTTAAGAAGAGGTTTTGTAACACCTATTACATCTTCTGAGTAACGGTTTTTAGCCCTTAGATCACAATCAGTATCTATTTAGAAGGTTAATCAGTGTTCCTCTTACCACTTCAGTTTCTGTAACTTCACCACAACCAATTTCTATCACCTTTTTTTTTTTTCCTACCTCCTGCCTTAAAATACCAAATACCCCTGAGTTGGTGGTTTTTTTGGTTGCCTTGCTGGTGAACAGCTTACAAATAAAAGGCTTGGTTGGCTTTCAAACTACACGTCTAATAGGGGGCACTGGAGAAAAGCTTGACTGACAACATCGAACAACAACAAAACTTACTTGGTTTTCTAACATCACTATTAAATTACAGCCTGAAAATTTGTGTGAAAATGGAGAGGAGCTGTCTCTCTTAGCATGTGAAAAATATTTTTCTCAAAGGCAAGTGATTTCTAAGCACCCTCCTACTGAAAGCATCTTGGGTTCCTCAGAGCCATCATGCCATCCAAGTGTAGGAGCAAGGAGGTGGAATAAACCTCTTCCCCCTTAATTTGACTCTGTGCCTAAATTAGGGCCTGTTGTGTCCACTGACAAATTCTGTTTTCCCCTCGGTTTGAAGCCAATCTGACCAAGTTGTGCTTGGAAATGGCTTGAAATGTGAAGTGAGTTCAGTAAGGAAGTGCTGTGGAGTGTAAAGTAACGGTGGAGAGGTTAAAAACCCAGCATGAATGTTTGGAAACAAAAGTCCTCATTAAGAGTTAAGGAGTTCAGTCATTGATTTAGGAGATTTTGTGCTAAGTCAAACATTCTCATGCTGTTGAAACACAGCTCAACTGAACTGCCTTGTGCTGGGAGCTGCTGTTGGTGTTTTATTTGTTGGGAAGGTCCTGCAAATTCCATAATATTGTGATGGAGTTTGTGGATGATTTATTAAAAACTGAGGGTGTTTTTGCCCAAAGAGCAGTGATATCCTTTAGCAAGCCCATGTGTATTACCATGTTGGCCTTGTTTGGGGTACATCTTATCAGCACCAAGCCAGAAAAAGTTTATTTTGAAAATACTCACCAGTGGCTGCTGGATGAAATTCTTATGATAAAATTCTGTAGGGAGTATTTCACAGAAAATTTCACAGAAAATAAATTAATATCTTTCCTAAATAACCTAAATTTAATTCTCATAAGTACATGAATGTGTAGGCTACCACAGAGAGACACCGAAAATTGTATTTTAAAACTAAATCCCTTTTCATAGGGAAACAAAACATGAATTATACTTAAAAAAAAAAAAAAAAAAAAAAAAAAAAAAAAAAAAAAAGGTCACAAATATTAGTGAGTCTGTTTGATCTGTTTGATACAAGTGCTTTGTGTTTTGTAGGTCAAAACTCTTTGGTCTGGTCTAACACTTCTTTGCAGGCTGGTAATTTGATGTACACCCTGATAATGCAAAATAGTAAATCCTGATCAATATGAATGATTCTATTGAGATCGATCATTCCAGATTGAGATCAGAAAAAGTTTCAGTATGTGCTACAAAGAGGAGAGGAAAAAAAAAAATCATGAAGATAGAAGCAGTTTTCCCCAGAACTGGTGGGCTGCTAGAGTTAAGGATTAAAGAGGTGATGTGTTAATTATTAGCCACTTTATTTCGGGCTAATATTGCTCAGCAAGAATTTTATTCATAAAGCAGGCAATGAAAAAAGTTGGAGGAGCAGAGTAGTAGGAGGTGTTTGTTTGCTGACATTTCCACTCATTGCAATTGAAGTTGCATTTCTGGAAAAAATAAAATACTTTCTCTTTGTGATTTATAGGAAGATGCTAAAAGTAATTCAGCTTGATTTTTTTTTTAGCAGATGTTTCAGGGAAGTTTAAATGCTCAAAAAAGAAATGGATGGGTGCTTTAGGTTATTATCCACATGCTGGCAAACTGCTGGGTGACACTTTCTGTCCCTTGCTCTGAAAAGTCAGAACCCAATAAATGAAAAAACAACCCAAAAAGGAACTCTAGCAAACAGCAGAAGCCTTGAAGGATCAGAGCACCTTCTTGGCCAGGCCCCATTGCCTTTAGAAATTCATACCTGGCAAGAGAGGTTGAATTCATTTGCTAAGTGACAACAAGCAGTCCCACCACTGGTAGTAAACTGATGACTCTATTCCTTATTCTCTTGGCAGGGCTCATTACAATGAACATTGGAGTAATCAGTTCCCTGTCACTTAACAAACCTACCTTTCCTTTCCTCAAACAGCCTGATTTCAGCTGCGTGCTGTATTATTTATGTGTTGTTTTTACTAATCCTTGCTGGCCCAAAACATTGCAATAATCCTGCAATCTAGGTAGAAATATGACCCATAATAAGCCTGAGGATGAAGTGACAATGCCAATAATCATTGCTGAAGGGGTTTTTTATAGCTTTGTAGTGCCACAGGGGTCCTCCACTAATTTAAAGGAGACAGCAAAGTGGATAATTCAAGGACCTTATTTCAGTAAAATTTTATTTTTCTGCTGAAATTGATGTGAGGCAGATTTTTCTTTCCTCTTAACTATCTGCAAGTATTTAGAACCCCTGTGGTGTCCTGGACTGTCTCTTCTTACATGGCATCCTGTCAACATGCTGCTTATCAAATGCAGCCAACCTGAGACTACTTTGTCTCCCTGTTCTCTCTCTGGGATTGCTCAACTAAAACCACTAATTACAAAACAGCAACAAAATTATTTTAACGGATCTTAAATTGCAGAAACCATTGGAAGATATTGGATAGGATAAAGCAAGCTATCTCTTGACAGTTTTTTGTAGCCTTACTGAATACTTGGAAAATGATCCTGAATTTGCCAGTTTGCTGAAGGGGTGCCTGCGTTTCAGTTCAGATCAAGTGTTCTCTAATTCCAATGCTCCCTTACATTTTGTGAAACGGTTTGGGAGTATCAAACTGGGTTTGTTCTTAGGTAAAATAAAATTAAGGATTCAGGGGGGACACCTATGCTTCAGTGAAGAGTGGTTTTGATCAGCTGGGACCAAACAGAATCTAAACTGAAACTCTGGAAAGAAAG
Organism: Phylloscopus trochilus trochilus; assembly: GCA_016584745.2. NCBI lineage: Eukaryota > Metazoa > Chordata > Aves > Passeriformes > Phylloscopidae > Phylloscopus > Phylloscopus trochilus. The sequence continues at coordinate 28,475,108 of WQNJ02000015.1, forward strand.
AGGGCAAAGCCGCTTGTGTTGGTCACCAACCATTACCTCGTGCTCCAGCTGCAGACCACTGCACAGACTCCAGGCTCTGCTGGGGTTTGAGCCTCCTCTGTGTTGATGCTGTGGCTTAAACTTTGTCTTTTCCAGTCCAGTTAATTTCAAATACACTGCTTGGTGAAACTTAACAACATAAGAGACACAAATGATCTGGTCTTTCACTATGGGTTTTGAGCAGTGTCTGCCTTTAGCTGGGTTGGGTCAGAGCAGTGGTTGCTTGCTCTCATGTTTAGTCAATTCCAGACAGTTATTCCCACAGTAGACTGCTAAGACTGTGTCTTCGGGTTTGTTTTTATTATAATTATTATTTTTAAGGCACTTTAGGCAAGCACTATTAAAAAAAAAAATAGCCAGCAAATAACTAGAAAAATCCTATGAAGTAATTAAGATGGGTAAATCCCTCCGTGCTAACTTTCAGAGAAGAGTCCCAAGGTGTAAATGGTGTAGCTGGCTCTGGCAGTTGGTGATTTACAGGAACATTAACTTTCAAGCTCAATTGGAGCCTCGGGGCTGTGCCTCAAAGTATGTGCAGGTTGTGAGGAGTCACAGAGACAAAGGGGTCATCTTCTCCATTAGAGGGAGAGTAGGTCCAAAATAACTGCAGCAGTATGGCCATTAAACCAAGTATTGCTCTTGCACCTCCTAATTCTTAGCAAAAGAAGCAGGTGCCTTGCTGTAGACACCTGCAAAACTTCTTTTTTTTTTTTTTTTTTTTTTTTTTTTTTTTTTTTTTTTTCCTTTTTTTTCTGTGTGCTCTCATGACAAATTAATATGAGATTGGCATTTTGGGAAGTCTCCAGTTTGAAAAATCAAATACAAAAACAAACTGAAAGTCTTGGAAACTTTGGTAACCTACTGTTAGAAAACATCTTCAAAATAGAGGTTGACCATTATGAAATTGTGTATGCAAGAGGTCTTAAACAGAGTGGAAAATATTCTTCCAAGTTTAAATATCTCTTCATAAATATATCAGAGACTTCGTAAATTTTTAATTTAGAGTGAACTTCTTTCTGAAGACATTTTAACTTCTTTTTTTCTGATTGGATTGATACTTCCAAGATGACTAACTCCTGACATTTCCTTGGCTCCATCCCATTTGCTTCTTTCTGCTGCAGTTCATGCTTTGTACTTTGAGTGGAGGAAGTTTTTGTCTGCCTTCTTACTACTTTGATGAAATTGGGTAATCTTTAACAGGCTGAATAATTCTCTATGTCATATAAGTAGAGTTTCTATTGTTAAATATGTGTGTTTGCTATTGAATGAGCAATTTGCAAGATCTGTGGCACAAATTACAGATACAGAACTGGAGCTATAGCATAAGCATTTACCATTTGCTGTAGTCTGTGTTGTATCTAGAACTGGCATGAAAAATTCATGTAACAGTTGTAGCTGTAACTTTCTACAGTTGGAATTTGCCTTATTGCTGCGAGTGTTTTCAGATATGTCTCTTCAGGAATTTAATCAAAACCACAAATTTTAACAGAGTATCTGCTCTGGAAATTCCTAGCTGACTAAAATAATTCCTGGACATGAACACCAGGGTTGCACCTTTCTGCTCCATTGCAATATTTGGCTATGTCTATTTTAGAGGGTTAAATCAACATTTGTTGAAATATTGATGTCTGAATTAAAACATGCACATTGATATTGTTCAGGAGGGTTAGGACATCTTTAATGTAGAACATTACTGGTTTGCTAGATTAAATGTATGGTGTTAGGAGGTGTTAAGTCTGTTTTTATGAATTTCTCATCCTACCACTTTGAAAAAAATCACTTAAGCTTTTGATTTTTTTTTTCAAAACCAAAGGAAAACATATACAGGATAATAATGCTTACGTAGGGTGAGGATGATTTGATTAATTGATATCTCTGTAGTCTTTGTGCTTTGAAGAATTAATTACTTAGTTGCATTTGAATGAGCTATAGAATACTGTCAAGCATATTTAATCTTAAATAAAAACAAAACAAACTGACAGAAAAAAAAAATCCAAAAACCCAGTAGTCCAAGATAAATAATAATAATAATAATAATAATAATAATAAAATAATAAGTAGGTAGAATACAGAAATTATCTGCTTTAATAACTGACTGGACAGTTAATATTTCAGATGCCATCTTCCACTCTGGCTGAGCATCCAGTTCAGGGTAAAGTAAACTGATCCAGTTCAGGATGTAAGTAAAGCTAAACTAAATACCCTGCACTGCACTTACTGAGAGGTTTGAGATGACTCTTTTTGATCAGGAAATTACAAAACTCAGAATGGGGCTAATGCCTGTCGTAGCAGGCATAATGTCATAGATAAGTCATGCGTAAGACAGCACTTGCCTTTTCCCACAGTGATACTTGAATAAAAACAGTAATAGAAATGTCCCTACTTTGCCTTTAGAGAACCTGTTGACCTCTCAAGTTTAAAATGCTCATATCTTTCTCTTATTAGCATCTGTTGGGAGAAATGAAGTGAAAAGATTGCTGCCTTATTCTGCTTAACAGCCTATTTAAATTAAAATGGTGATGCACACGAGTGTATGCTATCCTAATTTGAGCTTTCTGCAATTTTTCCAAACAAAGCATTTTGAAAATGAAGAGGGGCACTATTTGTCTATAAGGATGAATTAGCTCAGTGGCTAAAGCATGTTAACAACAACAAAAAGCAAAGAGAATAAATAAAAAACAGACTTGTAAGGAAACCAAACTAGTCTGTGGTTTCCACAGGTTTGAGTTTTTGTATTTTGGAGGCATTAGCAGGGGAGGGGGAGAGGACATAAGACAAAGCTTTCCAGACAAAAGAGAAATCCAGATCTTTCAGCTTCTGAAATGTATTTACTGGAACTGTTTATCCTGGCAAGCACCAGAAGTGCTTTCTGAAGGTTTCCAGGGATTCTTGAGAGAGACTTCAGAGTAGAAATGTTGTATTAGCTTCGTAATTGTGTGGTGCTGTTTTTACCGTGAGGATTTTGGAAGTTTCTCACTGGTGACTTGATCTGAAAACCCAGGAGATCATTTCTTTACGATCCAGTTGTGTTGTGAGTTCCCCTCTCCAGTGGTTTGGATGGCTGTGACACAAGGGAGGTGAAATCTGGCACTGGATCTTCTGCCCTGAAAGGGCCTCTAGGGAAGCAGTGAGGGTGAGAGGAGCTCCAGGATGCTGGGAGGGAATTCCTGGGGAGCATCCCAGGTGGATGCCTTGAGGGAAGGAAGGGATGAGGGGCTGTGAGTGAGACTCTGCTTTATCTCCCAAGCACTAATGCCCAGGTGGATGACCTGCCACTCTCAGATTTGGGCTGGGATGTCTCCTCAGGTGTCAGGAGAGCAATTGTGAGTGGATCCCACTCTGCTTATCTCCAGGGAACGCAGTGGCATTCACCATTGTAATTATTTCAGTACAGGCTCTAAGTTATAGCTTTAGCATGTGGATGTTAAGTGTTTTACACAGCTGTAATTGCAAATCTATATAATTAGATGCAGAATTTCTTCAGGATGCTGACCCCTGCCTAATGGCACAAACCAATTTTTATTGATGGTGGTAATCCAGATGGCTGGTAATAGATAACTGAAAGGATGGGAGAGTGAGGGAAATGAAATAAACATCTGAACTTCAACTCTCGCTGCAAGAAGGTTTAGTTTAGTAATTTAATCATTTGAGTTCAATAGAAGGCCTACTTGCTGTCCTTTATCTGGAGTGCTGAACAAGTTCTTCAGCTTCAAAAAGAGGGATAGAAGCTGTGAGACAAATACTCGAATGTGTTTTTAAAATAAGGAACCTACAACAAGCAATTTCTGACAAAAACCAGAAAACAAAGTTTTCATTCTTTCTTAAAATAAAGATACACCCACAAGGACTATTACTGTCATGTCAGTCATAAAGCATCTTTGTAGTTCTGCAATTATGTTGTACCTATGGCATTTAAAATTTTTGAGAGACTGGAGAAGGTTACTTCATTAAAAAAAGATCAAAAAACAAAAACCCCAAAAAACTTTTGGAGCTGTACACTTTGAGATGCTGAAATTCACAATAGTTGCATGATTGAAATAAAAGAAATTGATTTTGCACAATTAAGCACTTCAGTATATTCCTTTACTTTTTTTATTAACTGTGAGGATAATTTAATATCTTTGGAGATACTGCACTCTTCATTATCTAAGCTGGTGCACATGTATATAAACACATAAAACTATAGAGTACAGGAGAGGGATAGATGTTATTTATAATTAGTGGTTTTATTCATATACTAAAACTATAAAGGTTGATAAAATACTCATAAATTGATAAGCAAGCTCTATTATACCCTGTTGGGGGGGAAAAAATCAACCATTGTCTTTTAAAAATTATTAATATTTCATGGTGTGCTAGCACTCAGTACCACCTGAGATAATATAAATAAACAGGAGCACAGACATCTCTGGTTGTGTTTCATAAAGATATTGGGCACAAAGGATGAGCTTTGAGAGTTCCTTGGGAAAGGAGATCTGGGCTGAGAGGTTTGGGTTTATTCCAACACAAACAGAACAGCAGGCTAGGGAATTTCAAAGAATTTCAGTGAAGTTGGAAGTGTTCTCACTTTGTGACCACAGTTGTCACCGAGTATAGACAAAGCCATTTCCTGCTGGGGGGACATTCCTGCACATACCCATTTGTGGCAAGCAAATTTATTCTGGCCAGAACAAGTCTCCTGGTGACAGCTCCTATAAAATGTGGTTGTCATGCTGCCAAATACCACAGAGCAAGTTCCATACAAATGGGCATGTATCCTGGGGTTTCTGAGGAAAAAAAAAAAAAATTTACAGGTGTGTGATTTTATAACACTGTTTTAAATTCTTAGGAATCTCACAAAGAAAGCCCTTTTTATACAGCCTTGATAAAAAGGGTAAGGGTTTAAAAAAATCAGACGCCAGAAGATACTTTTCCTCACACATGATTCTTTTCATGGGCTGGTGATTTCAGCTGAATAGTTGAGAGAAATCTAATGAGAGAAACCTAAATACATGTCTGTGAGTGTATGTATGAGCTGTAAATGCCAGCAAACTTCCAGCCTGGGAAAGCAGGGTTAGAGGAGGAGGAATAGATGCAGCCACAGATTTGCTGTGTTAGTGATAAAGCATCTGGAAATGAGAATAATGACCATGACCTAGAGCTGAGCCTGCTCTCTCACAAAGTCCTACATTGTAGGAAAGAGGAAACATTTCAGCTTTGGAAGAATCCCTGAAAACACGTAGCCAGTTTGGATTTATCCCCAGCAGCAGGGATTTGGGGGTTGTTAGCAGATTATAAATCCCTAAATTGTGGTTTTCCCTGGATCTGTGTGGAGCAGTTATGGAGGGCAGCCAGCAGGACATGCCCCAGGGTTGAGTCTTTTGCTGCAGCTCTGCAGTGCCTGTTTCCTCTGAGTTGTGGAGCACTTGATGATTCTGACAGAAAACCTGTCAGTAACTCAGTAACTTTTAACATTGGGTTCACAAGGCCAAGGTCAGCACAGTTGTTTTTGGGGTTGAGGTTTTTTGTGTGGTTTTTTTTTATTATTGCTTGTTTGTTTGTTTGTTTTGGTTTTGGTTTGGGTTTGGGTTTTTTTTGTCTCAGCAAGGTGATCTCTGTGCCAAGCTTGCCCTCTGTGCCAATCTCAGGAACTCAGGTTTCAAAAACTTCAGGAGCGTGTGCTGTTCCAGGGACGGGGTGTTTGTGGTTAACTTCCCCAGGTTTATCAGCACAGCACTGGCTGATAATGAAGGGGGTGATTTACCGTGGCTGAGGGCACAGTTAGGATGAACCTGTTGACATCTAAAAGCAGCAAAGAGCACGTTGAGCCTCAAGAAACCGTAAAAGCTTTTTGCGCTAGTGGATGTGTGCTGTGCATTAGGGAGCTGACCTTGGCACCCCAGCACATTTAATTTTGTCTTTCTTTTAAATTCTCTGAAATACCTTTTTCTTTTTCTTTTTTTTCTTTTTTTTTTTTTAACTTCATGTTAAAACTTTTCACCTCCAGAGCTTTCTCTCATGAAACTTGTAGTTGATTTCTCTGAGAGCCAAACTAATTTTATTTATTTAACACCAGGAGTTGAAAGGTGAGCTCCACACGCTCTGTAAGTACAGGATAACTGTACTTGCAGACACTCAAGTATCTGCTTCTACCTAATACTTGCAGGATACTCAATTATATTCATATATATAGTGTGTATATATATAATACTTGCAGAATTTTATATATTATATACTATAGATATATTTTTTGTTATATATATATATATATATATATATATAGTACATATATATTATTTTCAGGATACACAAGTATCTGCTCCTACCTAATACTTGCATGATACTCAAGTATATTTATCTATATATAGTGTATAAATATATAGTACTTGCAGAATTATATATATTATATATATTTTTTGTTTTATATTCACATAGTGTACATATATTACTTCCAGGATACACAAGTATCTGCTCCTACTTAATACTTGCAGGATACTCAAGTATTATTTTATATATAGTGTATAAATATATAATACTTGCAGAATTTTATATATATTATATATGTCTTTTGTTTTATATATATATAGTATATATATATTACTTGCAGGATACTCAAGTATCTGCTCCTACCTAATACTTGTAGGATACTCAAGTATATTTTTATGTATAGTGTGTATATATAATACTTGCAGAATTACATATATTATATATATTGCATATTTCGTTGTTGTTGTTTGTTATATATATAGTATATATTACTTGCAGGATACTCAAGTATCTGGTCCTACCTAATACTTGCAGGATACTCAAATATATTTTTATATCTAGATGTATAAATACTTGCAGGATTTTATATATATATATATATATATATATATATATATATTATATATATATATGAATATATATATATATGAATATATATATATATATTATCTAGAGAGGATAGATAGATATAGACATAGACATAGATGATCTATAACTTGCAGGATACTGCAGTATCCTGCTCCTACCCAGTGGTTAGCTCCTTTAGCTACTTGTATTATTGCCGAAGCACAGCCTTCCACCCCGTGCAACTTACTGGAACAGCAGCTGCTGAGTGGCTCAGTGACTCCACAGGTTTTGCTGGTGCCGTGGCCACGAGCCTGTCGAGGTTTGGCTGTGGGCTGTGACGGGAGCCAGGGAGTGCTGTGCTCTGCCCACACCCAGAAAATCATGTCCTCAGAGTCAGTGAAATTAAGTCACTGGAGCACACACACACACACACGGTGACATCTTGGCAGAGTTCTCTTGTCAGCAGGAGCCTGGGTGATGTTCAGGGCTGCTCGGCCCTGGAGATGAGCCAGGCTTTTCCAGCTTCCCTCCGAAGTGTGTGGACAAATGCAAATCTGCACAAACAAGGAACGCCGTGTTGCTAAAACTGTAAAGCGCGCGAGAGCTAGCGCGGGCAAATGTGAGCTGTTTGTGAAAAATGTGTTGGAAGTGCCACAGGGTGGAATTATCACTTGTAAAGATCTCACTCCCACGGCCCAGAATAGCTTAAAGGTGCTGGAAAATAAGGTTCTGCACTGCTCTCCGGAGATCACGTCTATTTTGTCTTAATTATTATAGCTCTGAATATTGTTGCTCCTTAATGCCGTGTTGTGAAACCCTTGATGTGCTCTGCATTCCAACCAGCAGTGCACAAGATAAATCCTGAAAAAAACAACATAATAATTTAATTTAATCCCCCCACTTCTTCAACTAGAATTTTGTGAGCAGTCACTTTGTAAGTTACTGGACCTACAAATAGACCTGGGTGTCAGCACATAGGTCCTCTGCTTTTCATTTTCTTCTAAGATAAACAACACCATTTATTCTAATATTTCTGTAGGAGAGAGATGTTTGCCATGTCTGTATCCATTGTCTTCCTCTCTCTCTGACTTACCTGATGATGTGGTGGATATTTCCAGAATACAAAACCATCTCAAATGAAGTTGAGATGCTTCATGAACTCTGAGCAGCTCAGCCTTAATTATGGTCTGGATAGCTGAGGTACAGGAGTTACTATCTTAAAAATAGAGCTTTTTAACTGTATTTTTGTGTGATTGATTCTACTCATCAGTCAGTTGAGATCAAGTCCTAGGCCAAGAAGTTTTCTTGTTGTTGTTTTTTATGGCTTGGTTTTGTTTTGTTTTGTTTTGTTTTAAGGTTAGTTGAGATTTTTGTGGGGGGGTTTGTCTTGTTTTTGTTTGGTTTTTGGTGATTTTTTTTTTTTTTGATGTGGGTTTTTTTGCTGTGGGGGTTTTTTTATTTTATTTTTCTAAATTTTTTTTCATTTTTTTTTCCCGTTTTATAGTGAGGCAAACAAAGCAAAGTGAAAGACTTACTCCCAAAGCATAAGATGGAAAGGCATTTCCTAAGAGAAATGCTCACTGTGGTGGATTCTGGTCTGTGTGAGAGGGGAGCTTTGAAGAACTTCTTTGCATGTAGCAGTGAAGTCTCAGTGCCCCAACCATGTCCCAGCTCTGATGGAAAGGGATGGCAGAGAGGCTGGGAGCACTGAGGGGTCAATTGGCTCTGTCTGAACCCAGCTGTGATGGCAAATGCTTAATCCTAAATCAATCTTTCTCCATTGCCACGGTGAGATGCAAATAGAGGGTGATTACAGCTTTCCTCTTGCAGGCAAGAGGTGAGGCTTCACAAAAGTTGCAAGAGTCAAAGGATTGATTTGTTGTGGAGGATAGTTAGAGGAGACAGCAAATCAATTTGCTGAAGCCAGAAGTTTGTGGGAGGGTTTGAGAGGACTTCTGGCTAGGGAGGACTAAGTTAAATGATGCCCCACAGTAAAATGATGTAGATAAAGGTGGGCATTTGTGAAATAAAAGGAAAGGATGTGGAATTAAATGCAGACCTAAAGCAGCAAGGAATCTACTCTCATGGTTGGGAATTTATGATAGAGGTAAATTAAAGAAGCTGGTTGTTGGCAGAAAGTTGCTTGAAGAGGTTTTATAAACTAAAGATAGAGTCATAAGGACTGAGAAAGTAAGGGAAAGGAAAAAATCAAATTCAAATGTGTTTCTTAGAGGGAAATGCTACTATTTTTTACAGCTGGTCTGATTTCTGGTTGAGATATCATATTAAACTTTTGTAAGGAGAGAACTATTTAAGGCTTTACTTGAGGGGTGAAAATTTCGTTTAGAGCCATTTTAGCCTTTTATGATAAGATTCTTCTAAGCTAATTTTTGCTGCAATCTACTGGTTTCCCTAAAGTGAATGCCAATGAAATCTCTACAGTAGACAATTTCTTTAAAGTAAGAGGTAAATGTAGGAAAAATGTTTAAATAGAGAAGTAGAAAAATTACTTCCATGGTAATTCTTTCTTTCTTTCTTTCTTTCTTTCTTTCTTTCTTTCTTTCTTTCTAATAATGTGATATTATTATATTTATATTATGCAGTATATGTAGAGAGGTAATCTGAATGGAAGCTGAAATATGAATTCTGTATTACTGGTATTTTGTCTAGGAAAGATGAGTCTGTGTTCTCTGTGTGGTGAGTTGGGTACAAGGGGAGAGACAATTGAATTTGTAATGTGGTTCATTGAGTGCTAGGAATAGAAATATAGTTTGAAACTTTCTGTCTTCTATTTACTGCTTTTGGTCTTGCTAAAATTCTTTAAAAAGAGGCTAAAAATTCACTGATGTAACATATTTCCTTAAGAATTCCCACAAAAGAGAGATGCAAAGTTATGCAAAACTCCTCACTCTCGGGATCCAGGACAAGGCAGGATTAGGTCTGTTGTCTTGCAGTTGATGTTTATCATGCATATTTAACACAGAAAATGGTTTTGCATTTTTTATTTGATCTTCAGCTTTCCAGAAGTCTTCCTCCACCACTGTTGATCTTTTGTCTCACGTCAGTCGTGTGACACGTGCTCATTTTTCTGTGTGTCACGAGCAGGTGGTTTTGAGGGAACTCTTTCATGTCATTTCCTTTGTCATGTCATTTACCACTTTTATTAATCATTTTAGCTGTGATTTTTTTTTTTTTTTTTATTTGCAGTGGTTAAACTTCCCTAGTATAATCGCTGTTTGTCTACAAAGGAGAACAAATGTCTTTTCATTCCCTGATTCAAAAGGTTTGTCTGTTTTGGGCTCCTCAGCTAACACGTTAATCAGCAGTGTCTCTGAGCACCCACTGACTGAGCAGCAGTGACATTTTCCTTCTTCTCATTTTCCTTTTTGCTCCAGCACTTTGTTTGTTGAGGAAACAAGATGTGCTGACAGTTGTAGGCTGTTGTCAGCACGGGTTCCTTGGGCTGGCAGACGGGAGCCTTGCTGAGGGTTATTTGTGCCACTGCTGCACCAGAGGTGGGCACGGGGATTTTGGAGCATGTGAAAAGCTCACCATGTTCAGTTTTTGAGCTCCACTTGACTCACACTGAGCAGCCCTCAGCTTGCAGAGAGCACGGCCAGGGACTGCACTGCTCCTGGAAAATTCCAATTGGTTCAGTCAACACGTGTTACACAGCCTCTTCTTTCTTCCCAACTGCTCCCTTTGAGATAAGCCTGCGAGAATAAAGAAAGGAAAAATATTTTTTTTTTTACCTTGGAATGCTGAGGCTTTTATATATGCAGTGATACGTCATAACATCTCTACATCCTTGTAATAAAGGTGCTTTATCTTTATTTACATTGTAATGGAAACGGCAAGAGTGCTTAAAGGATTGTGGGACAAATCCTTAGGTTGTTTCAATATGTTTTGTTTGATTTCTCTCAGCGATTGTGTTCCAATTCGCACAAAATACAAAACTTTACTTGAATTTAAAAGATCAAATCATTTGTAAAAATAAAGAATGCAGGCCCAGAATACTTTATGGGGTTGGATGATTTGGGGTTTTGGTTTGTTTCTTTTGTTTGCTGATTTTTTTTTCTTCACTGACCCTTGAATTGTTACTAGAAAAGTCACTTGATGCAAGTTCAGATCTTTCAGTTCAGTGAGTAATCCATGAGATGTAGGAACTGGAATAATAAAAACCAGAGCATAATCTGATGAGGTTTAAGGGTCACTGTCATGTAAATTGTCAAAATGTTTCATATTCCTTAAGAAGAATTCCTGAAGAATTTACACCAGGAGATTTAGTGCAGTAACCCAGAGATAACAGATTTTTTTTTTAATGGAATACATACACCATAGGTATTAGAGAAAATCATATAAGGCTTTCATAGCAATCTTTATAAGTGAAATTATTCCCAGTCTGATGCCTCTGGACAGAGTAACACACTTTTATAAAAATATTTAATTTAATAAAAGCAGTTACTATGTCTGACTTCACTGCTATATGCTATTGCACTGAATGTGTGCTTAATCTAAAACAAGTGAGAATTCAGTGTAAATAGTTTAGAAATCCAGTGATGGCCACATTCCATGGTTTTTGCTGTTCTATGTTCCAGATGTTTAATTGCAGATCTCTCACGTGAGATAGGCAGACTCTTCACCTTGCATCAGAATGATGCTCTAACAATTTTTATCGCATTAACTGTTTCTAAAAGCTCAAATTATTCCTGGAATTTGTCATCTGGGAGAATGAAAGCAATTGTCCCTAATAAACAAACTGCCATTTTCCTTAACAGATATAAGAGTTCTGTGTGAAAAAGCAGCAGTGACAATATTGACATTGTTTTCCTTAATCCATCAGGACGCATTGTTTTCTGCAGAATAAACAAGAGGGTGATTTAAAGTGAACTTGGGTTTTGTGAGTTTGTTATATGGCTACATCTGCTGTGGGAGGTATTCAGTGCTGGCCACCACAGGAGCAGGTGACCTCTGCCTCTGCTGGCTGACGCTGCTCGGAGCAAAGCTGTGGTCAGAGCAGGGACAAGATCACAGAGGAAACAGAGGTACTTCTTGTATTAAATATTTAACATTCAAATTTAATATTTAACATTTAAAGCCAACCCAATATCTGGGCCAAGGAGCCTTGTAATGATATCAATATCTGTTGTAAGAACTGCCCTGAATATCCCTGGGTGAGCCTGCAAAACCTCCAAAGAACAGAGCCTCAAACTGAGAATGCTTCTGAGCCTGCCTGATTTGCACTCCTGTCCTGCCTCCAGGCCCCAAGGACACAAATCTGCCACAGTTGTGGAGGCACTCCTGAGCCAGGGAAATTGTGGCACCGGTGGACCTTGGCCTCAGTCTGTCAGGGTTTCCAAAAATCTCTTTATTCAGTGCAGCTTCCCCAGCTTGCTAAAGCTTCTGATGAATTTTACGTTCCCTCCTTCCAGAAAGGAAGCACAGCAGACACATTATATAGGTCAGCTGGAGAAATAATTTTGTAATGTTGTTATTTGTTATGTTTAGCTTAAAAAACAAAACAAACAAACAAACCCAGTGGTTATAAATTTATGATTCTTTTTGACATAGAATGACTATTCTCTTGACAGCAAACCACAGCAAAACCTGTGGCATAAAGGTAGAGTTTTTCCTGTAATTTCAGAAGGGATTTCTAACAAAGGGTGAGGATGGGTTTGGCATAACACAGGGGTACTGGGGGAAACTTGATGGGGCTTTGTGGGCATCTGTGATGGCACTTTCCCATTAAGAACTGAAGAAAGAGAATATTTGTATTGCTTTTCTTGATGGGAGGCTGATGTGCAGAGCTGTCCAGGGGGAGGGAGGAAGCAGCAGCAAGCCTGACAGGCACCAGTTTCTTGCTGGTGCAATACAAATTTTAAAGGATTTTACTATTAAAATCTGGAGATTTACCAAAATCTCCAGAAAAACATGGAGATTTTGGGCTCTACCCTGACCACATATAAAATATCAAAAGACCTCTATATTCTTCCCAGGCTGTGCTGCTCCAGCCCACAGACATCCTTGACTTATGCGGGCAATGGATCCTCCTTGCACAAATGTGCCTTGGAGCAGCTGGAGCCACTTTTTTCCCCTTGATCCTTGTGACTCTCACCTGCCTCCTCCTGCTCCTTCCTCTTTTACAGGTCACATTCTTTGCATCCAGTCTGAATTCTGTGCCATCGGTTAGGACAGAGGCTGAATAATTTACTCAAAGTCACGATAAGGTAGAATGAAAACATTTCCCAACTTATTTCTTTATCTCTCAGGGGATTATTTATGGTCAGGGTGCCTGTTCTGGACACGCTCCTGCCACCTGAAGAACAATCTGACTTTTTATTTTACATCATGTACTCAGAGCTACAATATGTACTAGAAAAATCAAACATACTTTATAAGACGAATAGTCACAGCTGGGTATAAGGAATATAAATAGGATGACATCAAATGAAAAGAACTGATGATCCAACAAGGCTTCTATAGATCATGTTGTCTAATGTCAGGAGAATTGCAGATTAGTCTTGCTGCTCTTTATGAGTAAGCCTATTTATCAACTTTCTGGAAAAATCTAATTTAAGGTGGCACATTTTCCTTAGTTCTGCCACACTTCAAAGCTTAAAGTGTAGAGGTTGGTCAGCCATTCTCCCCTGGCTGTAATCAGTGTGTGAGATTCCCATTCAGGCCTTTCTCCAGCAACCAGGTCCTTGCTACTCCTGGCTGACTCTGATAATGTAATTTTGGTTTCCTTGATTAGCAAAAAAAAAAAAAAAAACTAGGAAGCCTTAGCTTTTAACAACTTTATCCAATTCAGACTTAATGTTCAGAGAGAAAGACCAATTTAAATTGCAAATACTCATTATAAGAGGCTGGATTTCTGTAAAGTGTAACTTAGTCATGCCATAGAGAAAGAAGATGACAAAAAATAAAACTCAAAAAAACCACATTTGGACAAGGTGAATCCAGGCAGGGGCTCTGCTGTTTTTCCTGAATAACCTACAGAAAGTGAAACTATTTTTATGACAGGATATAACAAGAAATGTGAATTTTAACAACTCTGGGGGAAATATGCAGGAATGTAAAACTTCGTAGTTTTGCTACCATGTAGTACATTTTTAACATGATGCTTTATACCTGAGTCACAAAACGGATTTGTGTACATTTATATTCATTCTTTAAAAGCTAAGTGGAGCTCAGGCAAGTAAAACAAGCTGTTTGATATTATGTTCTTTTTTTCCCCCTTTCACTTGAAGTAAGAATACCTTAGCATCTAATGTCACATTAGTTTTATATATATAAATACTTTCAAGACAGAACATGTAGCCTAAGCATATTTTATCAGTTATTACCACTAAGATTTTTACATATATGAACTAAAAAAAGCTCAGTGTTTGTGAAATTTGAAGTGGTTTTTTTTTCTCCTTTAGGATTATCTGAATTAGTGGGAAATCCTCCCTTCTCGTATCAGAAAGCATTTAACTGTGCATTGATTAAGAAATTCTTTATCATATTTGAAACCTGGGAAACTCGTTTAAGTTTATAAGCAAAGATGTGCAAGATAAAACAGAAGGATAACACAGTTTCTGATTGTAATTTAAATGTAATAAAATCAGTTCTGCAACAGACTTCACTAGCATATTCTCACAGGCATTTTTCTTAGGCATTTCAAAATGCTGCTATTCTTACAGGAAGTTTTAGGATAAATCTGTGTAATTCCTGTGCATGATATTTTGAAAAGAGCAGGCCTGTGAATATCACACCTGTTTGCTTTTGAGTCAAAAGCTTTCATGTGCAGAAAATAATTTTCCATTAAAAACAAAAAACAAAACAAAACAAAAACCAAAACCCACAAAAAAAAAAGACAGAGAAAGAAGGAGGTCATTTGACATTACTACCCCCCATTCAGAATCATGTAGACGAAAAGAAAATTAGAACAATTTCAATGGCAGGAGCTGAACAGACTTCAGCATTTGCATCACCTGTTTAAAAAAAAATTGTTAAGCCACAATTTTATTATCAAATTCTGGTATCAACTTGCAGACCTGATGGTCTCAGTCTCTTGATATTTTGCAGTTTTGCTGCTGCTGGTTACTGAACACCTGGATTTATTCTCTGTTCTTCCCACTTTGTCATCATGTGGTGTCTGAAATCTGCAATTCTCTCTACTAGAATTTTAGTTGGGTAGATACTGAGTAAAGTGGCAAACACAAATAGCAGGTCGAAAGAATTTCTACGCAAGTTTTCTTTGTGCTTTCCCATGTGAACTGGATTTGATTTACAATTAAAAGTATATATACATGCTTGTAGAGATTAGTGAGCATTTTAATTTTTAATGCTACATACACTATCTGACATATCCCTTGGGATTCACAGGAAATCCTTTCTCCTTGCATAAAACCAACGAGATGCATTTACCCTAAAATTGCCCTTGAAATAGATACTTTTTTTTTAGTAGTATTTAAAATAATTTCTCCCTAATGACATCTCCTTTGTGCTGCAATGCTTGATTGTTGAATCCTGAAGTGCAGATTCAGTTTGTTTTTTTTTTTTCCTTTTTGCTTATGGTTGGGTTTCTTTACAGAACCATTAAGAAAAAGGCATTTGCCCAGTGAAGATTCACCATGTAGGGATGGATTTGGCTGCTGTAGAAAGAGCATTGTTCTTCTGCGGATGACCTCCTTGTGCAGAATGATAGTTTTATCCTTCTCTACATCATTATGTTTGCTGTACAAAAATCCTGCTGTGCTACATCATAATAACATGTAATCTTCTTGCTCAGTTTAGCTGAGATTTAAGGAGCCGCTGCTCATGGAAGCAGTTTTCTAAAGTCTGATCTATAATTTACCAGAATCAACCAGGCAAAAGAGCAAGAGGCTTTATAAGAGGGATACAGCCCTTAAAACTCTTAAATGAAGATTAGTTTAAAGTTTTACAATCCGGTACAGAACCATCTGGCAAATCTCATGTCAGGCTTTGTTAAACCCCTGAGCATTCCTGGTGCGCTACACCCCACACCCCACACCCTGCTTTTATCTTCCATCCTCTGCCCCCTGCCCTGCACTAGCTTTGCACTGAGATGTAGTGGAGCAAAAGGGGGAAATAAGCAAGCCAAGGGCTGATTTCCCTGTAGGAACAGTGGAAGAGCTGTGGATGTGCTGCACCTCTGGAAATCACACCCTAATGTCACGTGTGCGCCACACCATTTATCGCATCTCTCCAGTGGTGCTTGCAAGGTAAAAAGCTGCCTGTTGGCAGCACCATTAGAGACTTGCTGGGTTAAATTGTGGCTTTTAGAGTCCAAGGAATCACTGGGAGGATGCAGAGCCACGTCATGAGGCAGTTTGGTGCATTCAGAGATGGAGCTGCAGCTGGTACAGCAGAACAAAACGGTGTAGAAGTTGTCAGTGGTGATTCCAGGCTGCTGTTTACCCTGGAAAGCTGATGGTACCCATGGCTCCTAGGTTACATTTCAGGGCTCTAGGCTTGTGGGTTCCTCAGTGATCTGTCCACAAGAGGGATTCTTATCTGTATTTTCATTTGTATTTCTGTCCTTTGGCAAAAGGCAGACTTTTGTTTCCTGAACACAAAGCAAAAAACTTCCCACAGGAATCCTTCAGAACATCTTCATTTCATCTGTCCTATGGCTTCCTTTAAATATAAATATATGAAACTTGGAAACTCAGACCAGAATAATTTATTTTTTCAGTCTGTTGCATGAACTTAGACTGTTGTCACCGAAATGAACCTTCTGTTCACCTTTCACATGAAGGATCTCAGGAGGCTGAAGGAGAGGACTTCAGGAATCCAATTACCTGAAATCAACTTAGAGGCAAGAGGGAGGCATTGTTAATAGAGATAATCTCCTCCTCAGGCTTACAGGGTTCCTCGGTTTCAGTCCAAAGATATTCTGCCTGGACACTAAAATCAGTATACCTGATTTCCAGATTAAAATGGGGGACAGAAAAATAGTGAAGAGTGCACTTCCTGTCTAAAAATGTAGCTTTTGGCAGACAGAAGTTGCCCCAAACAGATAAACATTTGCAATCCCAGCTATATTATGACAGTGTAACATAGCTGATATACAACTTCCAAATGTCTTTTGCTGTTTGTTTCCTAAATTTCACTTCAAGCCATGTAAGTTTTTAGCTTGAAAGATTGTTTCATACAGTTTGTTTGTTTGTTTGTTTTGTTTTCCCTTTGCTGTAAATTGCAGGGTGGGACACTCAGAGTCAGACAATTTTAATGCTGCTGTAGCAGTTTCCTAAGGCACCAGAGAAAAATGCACAGTATTATCTTAGAATTTCTGTCTGCTTTTGCTACTCACAGTAATCAATAACCATTAGAATTACTGGTAGTAGTATCTGCCTAGGTAATTCTAGGACTTTTCCAGAAATCAGAATAGGTAAACCCAAGTTGTTGTGTTGTAACTTTTTTTTTTCTGCTTTAACTCTAAGTCAAGACTTGTTTTGAAGAAAAGCAAAGACTTGTCAATAGAGAAGCAGGATGGAATGGTGGTAACACCTGTCCAGCGGAACAAGTCCAGTGTTTAGTATTAGAATAAAACCTAAAATCAGTTTGAGTTATCTCAGATGCACCTCAGATGCAAGATCTCCCCTCATGTTTCAGAGTGAGGACCCCTCTGAAACATCCAGATCCATCATTCCATTAAAGACAAAAAATATATCTGACTTAAAACACTTTCAAACCCTTTAAAGTCTGCTTTATAGTTCATTTTCTCTGGTAGATTTTGGAAGCCTGGATATTACCTGTCAAGTTGTCATAAGTAATTATATGTTTGTTAACTTATTGCTCCTAATAAACAACAGGAAATATTCATGATGAATTTCATTTTCTCCTTAAAAAAATATTTAATAACTGCTTTGATTAAATATTAAAGCTTTCTTTTGCTGTTACAACCAGACAAAAAATTCCAAATATCAGCAAAATATTTGTGCACAGTCTTTTTATGACCTGCTTACTACGCTGGACTTTATTGATTGCTAACACCATTGATCAGGGTAGTTTCTGGGTGGTCAGGTGGAAGACTGATAGGACTGGCTGTATGGTGGCTCAGCAAACCAAAACCTTTTTCATATTGAGCATACCTGAAAATTGGATTTGATGTAGGTAGAGTGGGACTGCCCTGGCCTTGGGGAGCAGTTGTAATGATTGCATTTCCCAGTGGACAAAAAAGGGATCACCTAGATAAAAGAAACCTTTACAGCCAGAAAGATTTTTTGTGGTTCCTTGTCTTTTTCTTTTTATTTTTTTTTTTTTTTCTCCTTGCTCAGTGCCTGTACCACAGCAGTGACAGAGAGTGTCAGGTAATGATTTAGAGCAAAACTTCTCTCTACTCCAGCAGAGGTGGGGAGATCTCAGGAGGAGCTGGGTGAGTGGTAGGAACAGGATCAGTTGTCCAGGTACACCCCCTGCTCGTGGAACAGCAGCTGGTTGGTACAGGAGTGACAGGTGGTTCTTCAGACATGGAAAGGACCTCATTAATTGCACCAGTCAGGCTTGCCTGCCAGAGAAGCTGTGATCAGTGCATGTACAAGGGCCGAGGGAGCTCTGATGGCACTGCTGGAACCACAGTGTCATATCCAGGCTGAAATAATTCCATCTCTTATCTCATTACCAGCCCAAATCTCTACCACGTGTGGAACTTAAATGCCCAGTTGAGGGAGTGGAGGGAACATAACCAAAAGACTGTGGGCACAGGCTATTGTTTCTGCAGAGGAACTGGGGAAGCTGCAGAAGGCTGTGGGGAGGTGCTCCGAGCAAAACAAGGGGATAAAGGCTTCCAAAAACTTGCCAGTTTTAGTAACAGCTTCTTTATCTGTGCTGGAAGAGGGAAGCTCCTGGGAGGATTGTCTCTCATTACCACATCCTTTATAACAGAGGAGAGAGAACCTGTGGATGAGTGCTGCTGGTGTGATCCATTAGCGGTGTGTGCATCCCAGCGAGGGGTCAGCAAGGAGCTCTGTGCTCCAGGTGCAGCTGCTGTCCTAGCAGGTAATGCAGAGAAGCTCTCACGCCTGGAGAGGAGCAGCTGCCAGGCTGGAGCTGCAGAGGGTTTGCCTCTTGTCACTGCTACGGGTGCTGGGTCAGTGCCAGCTGTCCCCTGTGGGGCTCACAGCCCGTGTGGGACGTGTCTGTCCACTCTGCAAAGCCACCACACAAACACCCTCCCGGGTTCTCCGTGGCAAACCAGAGCTCTGTGTATGCAGCTGGTTCTGAAACAGCATGGTAGAGCTGGAGTGAGAGCCACAAAGGTTGTCAGGAAAGTCAGCAGGGATAAAGGAGCTGATGATGAGCTTTTTCCCCCTTCCCTGTGCTCCAGGAGCAGCCTGCTGCCTGACCCTGGAATCTGCACTATTTTCTGTGTGTTGTCCCTATTTCCTGATATTTTTTTCTTCAGAGTGGGGTGAGAGAGTCTCTTTAGGTGCAGGGTAGGGGGAACTTCAGGAAGTAAATGGGGCCAATCTAAATAAAATTCAGCATTATGTTCTTCGAGTCTTCATTAAGCCATGCCTAAAATTTTGAACCTGTTTCCCAGTGTTATTCAAACACTTTAAGCGCTGTTTCACCTAAATGTACTTTTGCACCTGTTTTCCTCTTATAATCATACACTTCATTCATTTTTCTCTTTGCTCTCTGAGTGGACAAATGCTGTATTAAAAAACTGGCATGCAATGCTGAGAAAAGCTGTTTCTCAAGAAATAATGTGATTTTTTACGTCAGTTCCTGGCAGGCTGGCCCATGTGGAATTATTACGGTATCTTTAGCACCACAATTGATATGTTTAATAATTTTCATTGTGTGTTTGGGTCCCTTTGATGGCTAATGATTAAAGCAAGATTATAAGGTAGAATATGTTTGCTTTTGAACACATGAAAAACACAACTTTCCCTTTCCAGATTCTTTCATTTTAACTCTATTTAGCATCACTAAGTCTGTGGTTATTTCTTTTTTTTTCTTTTGAAATGCACTTATTGTTCTATTTCCAGAATGAATCATATTCCATTGCTACCCCAAAATATAAGATAACAAAAAATGGTAAAAATTATTGCTTGTAATCTATTATTACAGGCAATCCAACCTGCCAAAACACAATTGCCATTTAATAAGGTGTTTTTTTGAAAGAAGCCCTGTGAATGCTCCACACAAACTGAAGCTGCCCACAAATGCTGTATTTAAAAAACAATGCTTCCTTTTAAGCAGCCACAGTTTGTTGTAAATGACAAAAAAAATCCAATGGCATCTCTCTCCCTCTCTTTGTCAGTCCTTGCAGCCTCCATGGGCATTGAGATCACTCTGATGTGGGGCCTGGATAATGTCATATTTGTATTAGATACTGTCCAAGGCAGTGCTCAAATGGTAGCACATTAGAGATGTATTTCAGGAGGAGGAAAATCCTGGTACTACTTAAAAGACTTCAGGAGAGGATTTTATTTTTATTTTTATTTTAATTTTGTGAATGCCATTGTTTCTGTTTTATGACAGAACTAAAATTTAGGGAGAAAGAAAATATGAGGCTTGTATCCTTTACAACAATGGGTAAAATTCTCTCACTGGAAGCACACATGGGGAAACTTAAAAGGTGCCAAGATTCTATTCAATGCCCAGTCCCAGAGACCAAAAATCTTATGTTTCTATTATTGTGCTTGGGGAAGAGCTCCTACAATTATAGTAATTAGATGTTAATAAGCAAGTGCAGGATGTTTTGGTGTTGTAAAAAAAAAAAATTGTGAAGGATCAGAGGTCTTCTTTGGAGACCACTTTAATCTATTTGGTTACATGGACTTTTGATTTGGGGTGGTTATTCTTAAAACATTCCAAGCAGTGGGAACTAAAGGAGCCAGCAAACCTTTAACTGCTCAGTGCTCTGGTTCCAGCTCTGAAGATTAAGGAAAGACAAGGACTCTCATATGAAAGCATGGCTCTACATCCCAATAATGCAGCCTTTAAAGGTGTTTCCCATAAATTCCTTTTTTTGATTCATCTATTTAAGTTACAGAGAGCACAACACAACCTGGGCAGGAAACAACAGAGAAACCAGACCTGAGTTCCCTCTGAATTTCTGCTGCTGAAACTTATTCTGGTGCAAATAATTTGATTTTTTTTGGCTGAATTTTTTTGTCTGTATGCAGAGATGAAGGTCTGTACGCCCATGCCTTGAAAGATACAGCAACTCTATACAGTTACTTAGCTGGGAAAAAAAAAAAGAAAAAGAAAAAGAAAAAGAAAAAGAAAAAGAAAAAGAAAAAGAAAAAGAAAAAGAAAAAGAAAAAGAAAAAGAAAAAGAAAAAGAAAAAGAAAAAGGAAAAAAAAAAAAGTTACCTACAGCCTACTCCAAATATGTGCAGTCTGGGTCCATTAATACATTATTGTATGGAATTTGTACCTGCTTTATTCCCTCAAGGGAAATACATGATAATGCTGACTGTACATATCATTGACACTTTTTTTTTTTTTCTCTCCAAAAAGCACACGAAAGAAGTGGGAAGGCCACAAACTCCTCTGAAGGAAACGACCTTGGAGCCCTGGACCCAGCCACAGGTAGGCTGGAACAACTTTTCTGGTCACTTCTTTTCCCTAGTGGTGGTTTCTGTAAGTATTCGTGGAAATAATCTGCAAAGAAATGTTGCAACAGGTTGCTCTGTGGTTCTTCTATCACATGTCAAAATGATTTGCTTTGGTTTTTGGCTGCCCAGACTGTTGGTGCTGCCCTTTGAGTTGAAGTCTGGGCTCTTTTTTTTTTTTTTTTTTTTTTTTTGAGCAAGAAATGCCAGTGTTATCTTGCCTTCAGCTTGTGCTTCATATGTGCTTAAAAAAATTTTCAAAATTTCTACAGTAACTCTACAAAACAGAGCTACTTTGGTGGTTTTATTGGTGTTTCAATAAACTGTGAGCATCTGGGGTAGAAATGAAGTGGTGGATGTTTGCTATTTTGAGAGGGAGGCTTGAGAGATCAGGCTTTTCCTTCATGAGGGCTTAACCAAGAATGAAGCAATAATTAATCATGCAAAAAGTGATGAGGACACATGGATATTAATATGCAGCCTTTCTTGACACAGAGCAGGGTTTGAATGTTTTGGCCTTCACAGTTGCTTGAGGAAATTGTTTACCATAAATGTGCAGGATTTTTGCTGGTTATTCCCTGTATGACAGTGTACTATGCCGCACATGGAATATGTGGCTTCAGAGGTGATGTGAGGGAACGAAAGGAGCAGTGAAATATGAAATCCTACAAGTTAGGTTTGCTCTAGAGGGCTCTTTACTTCTAAAAACTTGTGACAAACACAATGTAGGAATTGAGAAGTAGAAATGGGAAAGCCCTCACACCTCTGTTCCAGCTTGAGTGCATTTCCCTTTACTGGGAAACGCAAATGCTGGCTGTGCAGGCTTCCATGGGACAGTCTTTACAGCTGATTAAAACACAGAAGCTCTCAACTGATAAACCCTTCCCTGCAGCCACAGATAGGTGGTGTTTATGTTTGTGCATGCAGAGAGCAGATACCCCTCTGCAAATCTGCAAGCCTTGTGCTGCAGGGGAGCCCCTCAGTTGCTGCCCTCAGGATTTTCCCCCTTTCCCAAATGAAAGGCTCCCAGGTGCAGTGCATGTCCTGCTCCCTGCCTGGCCAAAGCCCCCAAACCCTCCGTGCAGGCAGCTGCTAATCACAGCAGCTAAGCCTGATCGATCTGTGTCTGCAATCAATAATGTTTATGTGCAGTCCTGCGGGGGCTTGCTGTGCTCCTCCGCTACCAGCAGAGGTTAACTCTTCACCTGCAGGAACAAACTGGAGGGAAGTGTCTGGTTCCAGCAGCTCCTGCACAGCTGATGGAGTATTTTTGAGATACTCCCCTACCCGCCCTGCTGGGCTCTTGCACCAGCTCAGTTTCCTTGGAGACTTTGGAGGAATATCTCAGGAAACAGGACAAAAGATTCCAAAAGAGGCTCCCACCCCCTAGGATCAGTCCAAGGCTTTATTCTTCAAGGGTTCCAGGGCAGAGAGACAGAACAAGGGAGAAACAGGGCTTTATCTGGTCTCTGCTCAGGGAAGATAGCTGGACCTGAGCCAATAGGGTCAAGATAGGAAGGAAGGGTCAAACTGCATGGTCACAGGCTTCAGGGGGTTCTGGGGCAAAAACCATTCCCCAGAGGAATACAACACGTTTTGGGAGGGCTGATGGGCTCCTCCTGCTTCCTCAACCACAGCATTTCCTCACCAGGAGCTTGGAGCTGGGGCTGGGTTTAGGTTTTTTGAGAGGATTTTGGCTTCCCAGTTGAGAGAGGAATTGTTGAGGCAGCTTGACCTGTGCTTGCCATTTGGTGGGGCACTGGTGTGTGGACGTGGGTGGCAGAGATGAATTCTGCAGCCTCTTTTCCTTGGTGGAAAAGGTGGGAAAAGGACACACGTCCTTGTGTGTCTGTTGCCAGCAGTCCTGTCAAAGAAATATTCTGTTGCACTGTCCCAGTGCTGATGGGAATCCTTGTTCTTCCTAAACACACAGACCATCACCATGTTGTTTGGTGGCTTCTGAAAGCTGCATTTGCCACAGCTTTACTTAATAACCACAAAGATTAAAATTCATAAAATATTTCTGTCATCCATATTTATTCATTTTTGTTTTAAAAGTAGTCTGCTTTCTAAAATATTTTTGTCATTTCTATTTTTTTTTATTTTAAAAATAGTCTGCTTTCTAAAACAAATACATACAAAGAAGCTAATATGCTTTTTTTTTTCTTGGAGAGAAGAAATGTAATCGACAAAATCAAAAACTGCTGGAACCATTATTGTAGCAGAAAATTAAATTAGTTGTTAATTCTTTCATGGATGTAATTCTGGCCACTGCAAATCCCTCCTTAGGTATTTTGTATGAAGTGAGTAAAAATTCATGGTATGGATAAAAGCTTTGTCTATTTTATGAGCAACAGGCAAATGATCCAAATGGTGCTCATAAAGAAAATGGTTCCCAACTCTAAAAGGAGAAGAAATGTATTTAAAAGCTGCTGGAATGAGCCATGAGGAAAGGCAATTCTTCTGTACAAAAAGGTGTTACTTCCATGAAAGTTTTTTGAATCCCCCATGCAGCACACAAGGGAGAGACTCACTACTTGTGTCTACTCAATAATAACAATAAAAAAAAAAAATCACTTTGTGTGCTTGGGCTGCCGAGAGCTGCAGTGGGAGGAGCTGTGTCAGCAGAGAGAGAACAGAGCAGCCCAGAGCAGGGTTTGTGTGCAGGGCCAAAGGGCAGTGAGGCAGAAAGAGCCACATCTGGCCCCTGATAGCAGCGAGGGAGAAGCTGGTGCCCATTAGCAGCAGGGCAATTTCACACAGAGGTTCCAGGCTGGGGAAACAAGGAACGGGGATTTCTGTGCCCAGGGAGGGATTTGTGCTGCCATGGCTCCCTCTTGCCTTCCTTGCTCAAGGCTGGATCTTGGAAGCAGCCAGGTTTTGCTGGGAATTTTGAAACAGCTCTGCAATTAGACAAGAAAAGAAGAGCTGTAGTGCTTTGTCAGGCTCATTTCTTCTTCTCTGTGGTGGGGGTTTTTGTTCTTGGTTTTACAGTTGTGCTTTTTTAGGGGTTTTTGGCTGTGGTTTAATAAGTTTGCAGAGCAGTATGATATTGACATTGTAGGAATTCTTCTTTCATGGCCGTGCCTTTTAACTTGTAGTTTTCTGCTTTTTTTTTATTTTATTTTATTTTATCATTTTTTTGTGAACTCAGTGAATGGAAATTGATGTTACTGCCTGGAAAATAAAGTATGAGAGACTCGTTCCGATAAATTTGGGACAAGACCTTTGCAGATAAGGAACATGTGTGGGAGTAGTTGCCCAAATAGACTTGTCATTGGTTTACAAGCTTTATTTAAATGCTAAATACCATGTATTCCTGTGGTTATGGTTTTTTTGCTGCTTTGCCTGATTAAACATTTAGCTGATAAACCCTGTCAAGGCTGTTCAGAGTTACTGCGGTTAAGATTGTGTATTTATAGTCTCTAAATTTACAGTCCATTATAAACAGGACAATTTAAAATCAAAGTAATCTCTGATTGTTTAAATTTCTGAGGTTGCTGGTGCTGAATTTTGTCTGGCAGTGGCATAAAATAATATTGATCACCATGGTTCTGAATCAGAAACAAACTGTTTCCTCCAGACTTTGGCGAGGTGGGACTGGTCTCCTCTCCCAGGTAACAACTGACAGGATGAGAGGAAATGGCCTAAAGGTGGGCAAAGGCTTAGATGAGATGGCAGGAAAAACTTTTTTCACTGGAAAACACTGGAATTAGGCTGCCCAGGGAAATGGTGGAATCACCACATCCTCTCCAACCTTAAAACCTCTAGGATTCTGTCATTGTTGGGAAGATGGATCTAGAAAGAGACAATAGGGATTTACCACTTTCTTATTGAAAAGGAACAATGCTTAAGTTTTAAACTGCAGTAGTGACAAATAGTGAGGTTTGCCAGCATGACAGGTACAACGAAACTCCCACTCTTCAGTTGCAGAATATTTCTGATTTAATTTTCTTTTTGGTGACTGCTACATCACTGTCTATTGCATGTCTCCCTGAAATATTTCATACAAGAGGTTCCTAAAGGTGTTCAATGGGATAAAAGGTGAGAAGGTGATGTTAGTGCTGTAGCTTTTTATTTGTTTATTAATTCTAAGAACCTCAAGTGCTTTTAGTTGCTGAAGATAATGGCTACAGAGCCAGGATACAGCTGCATTAATCTTCCTGGCCCAAACATAGCATAGTTACGTTAATGAACATGTTAATTTATCCACTCTCCTCATGCTCTTCCTCTCCTTCAAGTTCATGCTGTCAGTGGAAACTGAGACGATGATCACCCTCTCCTCAAAGTCCTCTGGGAGGGTTGAGTGTCTGAGGACAATGATTTGCACTCTCACGTGTGTTAAAATGAACTACATCTCACACCAACAAGGTTTCATTACCACCTGGTGTAAGGGTGGGGCATTCCACAGCACTGAGCATCACAAGCAGGGGCAACAAGATCCAGGCCAAATACAACCATTTATGTCTCAAAACAGAAGAGGATTCTTCTGAATCTAGTCTTATTTTGCCTTTATTTGTGTGCAGAGCACAGTCTGGTTTTATGTTTTATATTTTTCTTTTTTTTTTAGCAAAATTACTTTTTCTGGATAGGCAAAAACCACTCAGACTCAAATCTAATTACAAATGATAGAGTGTAGGTTTGGGGTTTTTTTTGTTCTTTTTTTTTTGCTCAGTTTTAAAGAATCACTTTATAATCTTGGAACAGTGGATAACAACATCACTAATCCAATATTTTAGCAGTAAATACGTTTGATGATGGGAATTGCTCCACTAATCTTATATCCCTCCATAGTATAGTTAGGAAATCCACAGGGGGTTTTACTAATCAGTTTTTGTAAAGTAAATCAAGTCATGTAATTCTTGTTCCCTCCAAATGCCTGGTGATGCAGGCACAGCCATGTGCAGCACTTCTTGTTCTTTTCATCAGTTTTGAGCCCTAATCTACAGCCAGGCTTTTCCCCTGAGCATTTCTGGAGAGAAAAAGTCCCCAAGCACCCTCTGACAGAGATGTCTTATTAGGGGAGCTGGCAATTCACCTTGTTCCCCTCAGCTCCTGCTCACAGGCAAAAAGCTGCCAATAATAAATGTAATCCAACCACATTTGCTGCTCTGCTGCTGATAAATATGCTTGAAGGTACTTATTTAGGCACTCATTTTATTGACAAGTGAGATGTATTGCAATATGGCTTGTGGTCTGATCTTGGCTTTAAAAACATTCAAAATTAAAATAAGTTGGTTTTTTTTTAATTATAAAAAGAGTGTTTTAAATTAAGAATAAATATTAGCAACTATGGTTAAATATTTGAAGAGAAGCAATTAATAAAAGTTCTGTGCATATTTTGTTCCAGCAGTTCATGGGTATTGAATTATTGTTCATGCAGTCCTGGAGTGCTCTGTTTGCTTAGGTCACAGCTTGAGCCTTTAGGACTCAAAACCAGTCAAAGTCAGAATGAAAACAAAGATTTATTGCTGGTTTGGTGTCTTCAATAGAAACTAGCCACCTAAACAGATTTATACAGTCTATTCACACCCAGGTTATATTCAGTATTTAGCATCCATGTGCTTAAAATATTCCCATTTTATTTGGTGCTTAGGTAAATTCAAATATTCCTTGAATGCATTTCTTATTTAATGGAACTTAAGTTGTAATCCTGAGTGCTAACACAAAAGACTTGGCAAAATAAAACAAAAACAAAAACAACCCACAAAAAAACCAAACAAAACCCCAAACAACAACAGCAAAAGCAAAACCCACAGTAATAAAAGACCAGAACAGAGTAGAAGGTGTGGGGATTCTAAATGCAATTAGGCTTGCCTACATAAATATATGAACTGTTTTTGAGTGCTCCAGTCTTAAAACCTGATATTTTATCTCTTCAAATGGAGGCTTCCCAAGCTTGAAGCCACCTGGAGGCAGACAATTGTTTTGGAGTGATCTGAGCATCTTCAGGAATGAAACAACATTTTATTAAGAAGCTTAATAGAAAAGAAAACACACTAATTATTCCTGACCTCCTGAACAAACAATGTATCCAGAAATCAGGGTGCAGTTCTGGAAGGTGACTCAGTGGAAAGGGGCATTAACAATTTCTTGTCTGTTGGAAGTTTCCCCTGGTTCCAGTTAATGTTGAAGAGAACACCACCAACTTGCCACATATAAACCAGTATATCAGCCTGTAGTAGGCCACTGGGAGTATTCAACTGTAAAATAAAAAAGGTAATTACAAGATGTTTGCAAATAAAATTTTAATTCTAATTAAATCCAGACTCACTCTGCAGCGGAGCAGGGTTGCTGAGATTACCTGGCCAACAGGAAGAACTCTATTTGTATTAACCTAGTAGGATTTCAGAAAGGCTTTACATATATACAAAATATTTTTTCAAGACCCTGTTTTGCCATAGTGCACGGCAGTGGAGGTCAGTCGCTGATGTAGCTGAAAATTCACTCAGAGAAAATAAGGACAAAAAGAAGCAGGCTCTCAGAGCTGTGAGCACTGAATTTGCTATTGATTTCAGCAGGGGGAGAGTATTACAAAAGCAGAATATAATTCCCATTTCATTTAAGTTTATCTGTCTGTTTTCCAGACTGGCCAGCTATTCTGTGATAAAAACCCTCTCAATCTGAGCCAACAGAGAGTTCTCTCACGAGTTAATTATGAGCAGTGAGGCCTCCCCAGACAGGCTCCATGCAGCTGAGCCCGGCAACGGAGGGGAGCTGGGGGCTGGATCTCCCAACAGGCACCAGAGTGCTCATCCCTGCCATCCTGTGCCCCCACAGTCCACACCTCACAACTGCTCCAGCCTGCAGCAAAGGCTCCAGGTCCTCCTTGGGATATATAAGTTGTTTCTAAGTCATTCCCCTTGTAGAATGTCTTTTCCTTTTTTTGCTCACCATGACAGCGACCTTGTCTGCCTGTTGTTGGGACTGTCACAACACAAGCGGTGGCACCATCAAGGTTCAGAAGGCTTCCCTTTATTATGGCCCCATGGTGTCTTTTATATGGTTTTTACAAACCTGGAGGACACCTTGTAATTGGTTAATAACTTTCTTGTTAATTGTTCTATTGGTGAGTAAAAGGTATTTTAATTGTCTATCAAATCTATCTACTCTCTGATTGTTTTCATGTTTTCTTTGCTGATTCTCATGGGGCAAATCCCTTGTTATTGTAGGTGCACTTATCTTTCACCCTCAGAATAGAATGCAGTGCTAAAGGAACTTCCCATGCTCAGAACAGCTTCATGTGAAGCTTACATGGGAACTTACAGATTGCTTGTTAGCTGCACTTAGAAGAAATGACAGGCCAGCTTATAACCCTATTCCTACATCTGCCTAATTCCTTTGACTCACACTGTTAAGTCTTTCTTTTCCTCTTGCTTCTGACATGTCAGTGTTGCTATTATAGACTTAAACAACAGTTCAGAGAGGAAAGAATTGGTAGGATTCAGCTCAACTGTAGAGACTCGCTTGGACCCTCAGCTGTAGCCCTGGTTGGTGCCTGTGATGTTTGGGTTCTCTGAAACTCTTTTCCCAGAGACTGTTCTGTCAACAAGAGACACGTTTTCCTAACTGTAACCTGTGTTTACATTCCTTTCCCTAGGAGGGACTTCTTCTTGATGTCATCCTGACTTAACCAATGTAGTTGAATAAGTTTGTCTTTCTTCCATCCTTTTGGGTGGTTCTTTGTAAAATAGTATAAAGGGAAGAAATTCCTGGGTTATAAATTGGAGTCATTGTCAGCATTCTGAGTCAGAGTCCATGTCGTTGTGATCTTGAACATCATCGCCTCAGCCTGATGTGCATGAAAACAGGAAACCCCAAAAAACTGTCAGCATGCCTTGGGCAGGGGCTGCAGGGAGGGAGCTGTGCTGCTCAGAGCAGCCAGGGCATTTATTCTCCTTTCCCTCACGCTGAGCTGGAGGAGATGCACACTCAGCAGTGAAACATCCAGCGACATTGTTTAACAAAGGGCAGGTAGACAGCTACTCCTTCATCTTTGGGGATGCATGAAGCCCTGTCAGTGTCTGAGTAAATCACACAGGCCTGCTTTCAGAAAAGGGAGATGAAGCCTGTGAGGTGCTCAGTTATCCATGGGGATGCTGGGAATGGCTTTCCTCCCCACAGCATCTCTCTGCCATCACCCCCTTTTTGGCAAGGGAGCAGAGACATCCTCCTTATTTAGGGGAAAGCTTCGAGTATCATTAAGTGCCACTGGACTGTAACTTGCTGTGAGCTCTGCTCAGCTTGCATAAATCTTCAAATGGGAAACAAAAAGCAGCTGTGGTTGATTGGGGTGTCCCTTTTGCAGTGTCCACCTGGCTGCCACTGGCAGTTAGCTGCTAAGAGAGGCAGGAGCTGTGCACAGAACAGATCCATCCTCTTCACTGCTCTGCCAGCCTTAGGGATTTATGCACCAGGAGTGAGAAGAGCAACTTGAAAAACCCTTGGAAAACATGAGCACAATAAAAAAATATCTCCAGTGTTGTGTTTTAAATCTTAAAATGGTGTTGGCTTCCATGCGGATCTTTGCGTGGAGAGTGTTTGAGGGAAAGATTGAAAGATTGTGGAAATTCTGGGTTTTCAACTCTTAGTTGGTCTCCTGATGTTTTCTTTCCCAGACTGTTTTTAGGAAACTTGCAACCATGTTTTTTTTCTTGGTGGTGGTGTTTTTATTTGTTTAGTTGGTTGGCTTTGTTTAAGTGTAAACTTTTCCAATGATTAGTAAGAACATCATGTCCTAATTCCTGATGAGTTAGTGACACAAATGCTTCATTCTGGATAGCAAACATAGCCATAAAATCTTGTCCCAGTCAATAACAGAAGGAGGCACTAAGTGCACTGTGATCTCTTCACCTGCAGAGGCTCACTCCAGTTGTGGTTCTCTAACACTGAATATTTTACTATTGGTCACAAAGGATGGAGGCTGAAACCCAGTGTTGGGGGACAAACGATTCATAAATGCCATTAAGGCTCCCAATGCACACCCAAACTCTCACTCAAACATCTTCAGTGTTGAAAAGAGATTTTGCCTGAATTTAGTTAACTGAAACGGGGAATTTCACCAGTCCATTAAGTTATATGATTATTGTTTTGTGTCTGTAGATGGTGGCTCTGGGTTGCCAGGTTGCTCACCCTCTCAGGCATCTCCTCATCTGCGAAATCTGTTGTTTTTCTTGAAGGATGTTTTATGGTCTGATTAATTTTTTGGCTGGAAATTGTTGCAAATAAAGCAGATATGCTCCAACTCGGTGCCTGGAAATTGTTGCAAATAAAGCAGATATGCTCCAACTCGGTGCCCCAGTGCCTTTAAGGTAATAGGTATTATGGACTGCTTCAATCCCAAATGAGATTAACACCACTGCTCCCTCCATCTGCCTTTGAGAAAGAATCCAATAAATGACAGGGGGAGATTATCAGGGTCAGCATTTGCTGTGGGTTTTAGATCCTGCAAGGAGACAGGGACCCTCTCATAGGGTGCAGGTGGTATTGTCCCCATGTTGAGTCCTTTTACTTTATGGCAGCACTGCCCCTTAAAATGGACATTTCTCACTCCTCAGGCCATGCCACGTGAGTTCACTGGGTAGCAAAGCTGCACGGGGCTTCTTGCTAAGATTTTATTGGTTTTCTTCACCTAAAAGGGATTTCAAAACAGAGAAGCAGTGAAAAATAAAATAAAATCGGAGACTTTTTTGATTCTGACACCTTTTGATCGCAGATTGAGATTCTGAGCTGGGAATGTCAGTGTCCAGCCTGGCCACAAGGCTCCCCTGGCTGTGTCCCCTGCTCTGCATGCAAGTGTCTGTGAAATGTGCAGGGACACAGGCGTGCCCTCTCATAATCAGCTCAACAAATGAGATCTTCCTCCAGTTCTCTTCTTTTTCTCTTTCTCTTTGTGTTGTCTCATTTCATGCTTCTGCAAAGTGAAATGATTTTTAGGCCAGAGGAGTTCCAGCCATTTCTGTCCCTCTGACTGAGCCTGCCTCTGTCACTGTCCAACAGCAAAAAGTTTGTGCCCCAGTAGGAGACAAATTACAGGGAGTCTCAAAAAGATAGTGGCCTGGACTCCAATGTCACTGAAATGGTGTATCCGGCCTCCATTCTGCCTGCTTGGAGCTGAAGGACACAGATGAACTGCAGAATCTATGTGCTAACTCAAAACACACCTGAAATGGAATTTTTAATACAGTAGAAATTAATTATTATTATATATTTAATATTATGATTTATTTTCTTTTCTTAGGAAATAAACTGGTTTTGGTTGGCAGCCTACTTTGCCTGGAAGAAGGAAGGGAGTTTTTCAGTGTATATAATTCTTTCTATGGATCATCTTCAGCGTTCTTCATGCTGTTATGAATACAAACTTTTTTTTTTTTTTTTTGCTGGAATTTTATAAACTGGTTATAGTTTACAAAATTGTTTATTAAGCTAAATTAGGGAAAATGCCATTAGAAAAGGACACAAGACTCCAGCCACTAAGTATTGGTGATGCACCTCAGCATCTGCAGTTTGGAAAATGATCAGCAAAACTTTACGTTTTGGCTTTGTTTTGAGATGCCTTGGTGCTTTCCCAAATACCACAATTAATTGTTGTGCATTGAGCTGTTTTTCTAACTTCAGCAGATACTATGAGTTTCCCAGACTCAGACAAGAATTAATGTTGCAAACAGTCTGACAGTGTTTGGTGTTTGCAGTAGAATTCATCATCCCTGAAAAGATGCATATTCTACTGCTTTGTTTTGAAATCCATAAATTTTCACAGTACTTTGTAATGCCCTGAATTTCACAATATATCTGCAGTACAGATGGTGTAAACTACGAACCGAGGCAGAAATTGCACTTTGTTTTATTTGTCATGCCCTCTCTTTGTGCTGCTGCTCTCCCTCGGGATTTTATTCTAAATTCCTCTTCACTCTTCAGCAAAGATTCACATAAATTCTCAGGTTGCCACCACTTGTGGAAACTTCCTCTGCCAGGGTGCCCACAGTCAGTCATTGCCATGGACAGGATTAGTTCTAGGTGCTTATTTTAAGTTAAAGATTTTCAGGGCAATATCCTAATCTGAAGTGCTATTACCAGATTAATTAATTACTTATTACCAAAGTAATTTGCACTGTCGGGAGTTTTTTTTGTACCGGGTTGTTCATCTGGTAATATTTCATACTTATATTTTACTCTCTGAATTCCTATAGTTGTTTCCCTATAAGAAAAACTGATTTTTACAGTGATCCTCTGTCATAAGCATCTTAAAATTTTCTCCTTCCCAAGTTTTATTTTTGGCTATTAAGGATCATTTCACAGAATTGGTTAGGTTAGAGAAGATCTCTGCGCTTACCAAGTCCAAGATCCATGAGATCTTTGCCATCCACAGTGGATTCTGATGTTTTACCTGTGCTGATTTGGTCTCCCTGTTGGGCAGCCTGCCTGGGGTGCAGTGCTTGAGGTAGTCAGGTCTCAGTGAGAACAAGGTTCTTGGTTCTTTTGAATTCTGATTGTTTTTTTCTTTAACTGCTTTCATATGTGTGCCTAACACACAGATCTCTGTCTATTTAAGTAAAAGTGAGGATGTTTTATGATCTGTTTCATTCTTTCCATTTCTGGATTTACAAGTGTTGTGACTTGAAAACATCTGAACTTTTTTTTGTGAGGAGAAGCAGTGAGAGAGTTTTCTGGCTTTCTCTTTTCAGAGCACAGCTAAAACGCTCGGCTTCTGGGCTTGCCAGCTTTACAGCAACTTGATAAAATAAAAATAATCGTGCCATCACTATTTTATCTTTCTCCTTTCAGATGTGCCTCCTTCAGAATTGCTTCCTCCTTTCATATTTGTGGCACTGTGCTCAGCAGCGTGGCAGGCTGTTCACAAGCTCTGCCAAGCTGAGGATTTGAGAGAAAGTAAACAACTCAGTTGGAAACATGGATAGCAAGAGTTGTGGAGCCTCTAAGAAGCAAAGATATGCTGCTGTATTATACAAGAGTTCACTTAATGGAAAAATGCTGTTTTCCCCTTGGAAGGGATGAATCTCTCTTGCTGGCCATTGTGAAATAAGTCAGCCATGCCCAGCACTCCGTGCAGGCAACTTCTCTATCAAGTTGTTTTGTAGCACTCATCCTGATTTTGGGCAGGGGGAAGGATTTTCCGCCTTCAGTTAGAAGCTGAAACAATATTTATAAGGAATAAAGGCACATGCTAGAACCACCTAGAGAGAGCTGATAGAAGGAGCTGGGAAATTCCCAAGGGAGCTGCAAGATGGGCAGTAATTGAAGGAGTCTTTTCCTTCATGTAAAAAAGTTTTTTTTTTTTCCCTCACATATTCCTCAAATATTAGTTTACTTGCAAGCGGTATTTATTCCATCGGCTACAAATCCATTAGTGATGCTTTACTCCAGCAGGTTTTAGTTTCTGCAAACAGGCTTGATTTAACTCAGCAGCTTCTCAAGCAATTTGTGTATCACTCCTACCCTCACCAAACAGCAGTGAGATGAAAGACAGTTCTTAATTATCTTCCTAGGGAGGAGGTGGGGCTTAACTATTAAGAAACATCTTTAAAAAACATTGTCTAGTGCAGTTTTCCTGAGGAATAAAGATTGCTGTTGGAGGATTTCCCTCCTCCTGCCTCTTCTGTGCTGTTCCATTGCAGACTCTAACTCTTTATTCCATGTCTCCACAATCTGAGAGAGATGAAGCACAGCTTAGACCCCAGAACTATTGCTTTTTTGTTGTTTTTAAGCTCATCCTTAGGTTTGTAAGGCCATGAGACATCTATATTAGTTTAGGAGACTACAGGTAACTCATGCTGTGTATTTTGCTGATTTAATTCATCCCTCTTGGAAGCACACTTCAGGTTTTCATTGAAAAACCTAAACTGATATTCCTGCCATTTTTACCAGTGATATCTCTTTGCTTTAGAAACATCAGGATGTGTCTGACACTGTACATTTAACATAGTGAATATCACTTGCACTCAGAAATCAGAATTATTGGACAGCATGGCTTAAATAGGTAGCTTTTAAATAGGTACCAAAAAAGTACTTAACAGCATTTTGGATAGGAAAATGCCTGTTGCACTTTTGTGTTGCCTTGAGAGATGGTATTTTTAAATGGGGCTGGCCAGGTGTATCTTTTAAACTTGTTTTAATAACTGCCACAACACTTATCCAGGTCCTTACTCGGTGGTCTACCTTCTCCAAATAAACCAAACTCCCTTGGACAGTCAGGATGGCAAGGAGAGAGTGCAGAATGAAGAGTACAGAACAGATTTTTTGGTGATGCTGTAGCAGAAACAGGGCAAACCTGTGCTGGCACGTGGGAACATACAAAACAGAGGATGCAGCAGAAGACCAAACAATAAAGGGCTGCAGAAAAGAAATACTTCTGAATTAGTCTGTTTAGCCATGATAGATGCCTTGTCAACCTGCTGCACCTAAAAGCTAAATACATGAACTGGAGAGGGGGAAAAAAAAAAAGCCAATTGAAGAAAATCAATCATTGGGGTGTAGGCTATTAAATGTTGACAAGTGGTAAAGGCTGGTTATACTACTCCAAAACTTTGGGGGATAGCAAAACACCTTTGAGTAAACTTAGACTCTTTAAATCAAAAATGAAAGTTTTGTTGTTTTTTGTTTTTTTTTTTCTTCATGGCATGATATGTCAGGGGGCAGTACTCTCAGAGACTGTTACACAGTGTGAAATTACTGGTTTACTCAGTTCTTTATATTTCTGACCTTGAGATCCAGATCATTATAGTCGATGACCCTGACAGAACTGCAGAGTTCAGAGGGGGTTGAAGTTCTGTAACAATAAAAATCTGATTTTTCTTTTCTTTCTTTTTTTTTCTTTGTTTCTTTTTTTAAATATTTATTTGTGTGTTTGTTTTTTTTTAGTTAAATAACCAGTAATAATGTTAACCCAAAGTGGAAGTCAGGTAACTGATTATTCCATTCTGTAGGGAGCAGTGCACAGAAAAGCCACGCAGCTTCTCCATTTGTTTTTCTTCTACAGCCAAAGAATTTGCTAGGCAATTGCATGAAAATGCAAACTGAAGTCCTAAGGAGATGATGTTTCAGACTGCTTGGAACTGCTTTCTTAAAATAACAAAGCTTCCATTGATTTCTACTTCCCCAATATGTTTTAGACTGTAAGGCTTAAATTGTTTAAATTTATATAGAAAGGAGGGAGAACACACGGGGTGTGTTAACAGAGTGGAGACCCAGAGCTTCAATTGCCTGTTTCCTTGTTATTGATCTGCCTGGGTTATTCAGTGGTTCTGCCTCCTCCCAGGGGCTGAGGACTGATGATCAGCGTTTGCTGGGTGGATGAAAAGGAGATGGTGACCAAATTTAACTGGGAGAGCCCCATCCTCTTGCCAATGCCTAGGAAATGCAATTCTTATGCCAGTCAATGTGTAGAGTAAAGCAAGGGGTGCTAGGTGATGGGCAGTAGTCATCACTTAAAGGCTTCACTTACTAGATCTACCAGGAAGAAACAGGAAAACAGAGAGCAAAAGCCTGGTGTGTCTAACCCTGACTGCTGCTGAGTTTTTCAAAGAGATGATTTCATCTCCCTTGTAATTTGTGTCCTCTGCTGTTTTTTCCTCTAAGATGCAGTGTTGGGATAGCATGACATACCTGAGTCTTTGGCACAGGCTGTGGTGGCAGGATTGTGCTGAACAAAATTGATCCCAGATTGTGCTCTGGGATCCCAAGAGAAACTGCTCTGGGTCCCTTTGAAGGCTGTTCTGATTTTTGGGTCAGCTTTTACGAGGCGAGGGCAGGTGGGTGTAAAAAGGACTTGCTTAAATCATTACTTTAGTATTCTTCTGAAAGTCCTTCTGGCAGGGTGTTTACCTCAGAGTTAGCCACAGTTTCCTGACACAAAGAAGAAATTGCCTCTGAATAAAAGCCCGCTGGAAACGATCAATCTTCCATAGCAGCAGTGAGCTACTGGAACAGAGAGCAGAAAGTTATATTGTGTGTTATATGGCCTATTAGTGACTCCTAGGCATGGCTGCAGAGGAGTCAAGGCTTCTCTTCCATGCACTGGAAGGAACTAAATATAAAACTGCTAATTAAGCCCAGACAAAATTAATTTTTACGGCGTGTTTCCTACAGGTAACATCCCATGGCCGTGGCAGATTTTATGGAGAAATTAAGGCCAGGTGAAGAAATGACACTGCTGTTGTGCAGCTGGTTTTCCCTGGAAACAAATAACACAGAATATTCTGTGGTGACCTTACCTGCATGAGGCAGAAGGAAATTTTCCAATGGTAGTTGTGGTTGTGAGGGTTTTCCAATTGTAGTTGCTGGTGAAGTTAGCAAGGAGGTGCAGAAATGCTCCTTTTGCTTCTGTTACCTGTCAGAGCCCACCCATTTAAGATCTTTCAGTAAAGCTGTAGTTCAAAAGGCAACTTCAAAGCACCAAGTGGGACAAAGGCCCAAGAGAGCATCCCATGACAGGTGGGGTGTGCTGGGTATCCAGGTATCCTTCCCTGAAATGTTGCTGTGTGTCACCCACAAGCATTTGCAATCCCTGCATGCTGAATGGAACTTTAAAATTACTTTAAAACAAAGAATTTCTAAGCTTGTAATTGGATTTTGTGTTTGTTTGTTTTTTCTTCTGTTAGTCATCTCGTTGATGAAATTTTGTTTTCTTATACTAATTGTTGTTCAAGAAACCCAGATTAGATTTTCTCCTTATAATGACTTTGGAGATGCAAAAGAGTAAGGAGACTCAAAACATTTCAGGAAGGCAAAGACAGCTGGAACTCTAGAAATTCCTTATGTTTGTCCACAATTTTTAGTCTACGTTCTTTAAATTCAGGGAACTGGAAAAAGTTTCAGGGCTTGCCTTACTGGTAAAATCTTTACTTTAAAATAGATCCTTGATGTCATGCATGAGATAAATCACAGCAGGGGTTGTTTTGACACTCTGGAGTGTTGTTATATTATGCACTGGTTTCCCAAGAGATCTTAAAATTTAACAAGCAGAGGCCAGTGTGAGTAATGAAATGAGGCAGCAGTGTAGCCATTTCAATTACACTTTTATTACACAGCCATTCTTCCTGCAGTGCTTTAGACTTTGTGCAGTGCTTACCAGAGGATGAAGTGCTTGGTGTGAAGGAAGGGGAGCTCTGATTTTCTGACTAAGTGGGCAGTGTGATTCCAACTGACTTTGACAGCAGGGCTGGGGCTGCAGCACTTAGGAGAGAAGGGATGCTCTGCTCAGCTTTGAATGGCTGGGACCCTGCCCAGATAATGGCAATAATTGATAACTATTAATATAGTGTTAGGTTTAGATTCCTCTGGTTTACTTTGAAGATGATGTTTCAAGTCTATGGTTAACAGTGATTACTTTTTTTTTTTGCCCCTTCCCCAGTAGGCCACTACAACAGCCCGAATATTGATCATGTTCCTTATCTTTTTTCACTGCTTATCTCATAGTTATCTGCTTGTAGGATGAATTAGTCCTGGGTGTTTATTTCTAATGTAGGCTATCATCTAGAAAGGTTATTAAATGTTTTGAGGAGTTCTAATATGACTTGTACTTTAGGTGATGAACATAAGTTCTCTTTTCACACCCACAGACAGCAACAAGCATGTTATATGTAGAAGTACATAGCTGAACATCTGGAAGTTTAAAGCATCTTTCTCATTTATTTCATTTTAGGGAGCAATTTGAAGGCATCACAAGGGATTCTATTAAAATGACTTCCCATTTAGGGCTGCAGTAACAGCACTAGGCACAGGAATTCCTCTTGGGTTACACAGGACATTAAATAGCTTTTGCTTCTGGAGTGAATTTATCTTGTGGCCTCTGCGTGCTTTAGGATGGGTACCTAGGGGGTGATGTTTCCTGAGCTCTCAGCATGGTCACTCTGCTGAAGCAGTGTGGGGGCACCAAGGACTCCCTGGGCACATTTTGGACAGTGCAGGGATCACCTCTGCTCCCCTCCCGTGGAAGTGCTGCTGTGTCCTGGTCAGCCTGGGTCTGACTGGGGTGGTTAAAGCCCCCATCACAACACACCAACTCTCACCCTAATGCAGCGTTGTTAGAAATCTCCCCCAAAGTCTCAGAGAGTTGTCAGTTTAGACCACTTGTGCCTCTCTGAGATTAGCAAGAAGGGAGTCTGTTTTTCCTCCTTTTACCAGCAGCCCTGTTAAACCCTTTCCTGAATGGAAAACGATTACAGGTCTCCACTGACAAGCCGCAATTTTTTCAATTCCTGAAATGTCGTTTATAATAACAGCAATAACTACCACTGCACACCTACAATATCTGTGTTGTGAGGGAACTCTGATTAGAATTTCAGCTAGTTCCAAGGGGGCAGGGGTTTTTTGCAGAAGGAGGCAGTTAGGCTGCTACTCATGTCCACAGCTACGCTGGCTAGCAATGAGTATTCACGTTTCTTCTAAAAAATATAGATAAAAATTTGACAGTATAAATGCAAACTGATGGAATATTATTAAATCCTTCTGACTAGAAATGGGTGTGCAACATTTGCCCCTGACAGAAAGTACTGCCAGGCTGTGACGCAGTGAGAGCATATGAGGGGGGAAAAAATCAGTTCTAGAAAATGCAAAGGAAAAAAAATTTTTTTCCTCTATTTGCTATTTCTGCTCTGAGGGGAAAAAAAAAAAAAGAAAAAAAAAGTGCAAAAGGCTGACAGATCTGGTGTTTTAGAGCAGAGCTGCATTTCTTTGCCTGTCTTAGGCAGGTTTTTTGTTGCCTTTTTTTTTTTTTCTTTTTCATTTTAACTAGCACGTGTAAAAAAAAAAAAAAAACCACAAACCTCCTAAATGTGCTGAAATGTGCAAGGAGCTCATGGTGCAGGTGGAATAGCTCTGGTACAGGGGTAGCACTCTAAAATTCAGGAAGTTTATGTGCCTGTGCCTGCAACCCTGCAAGGCTGAGGGTTGGCTCAGGAGTGGCAGCTCCTGTCCTGTTCTTTGCACAGACAAGTGCTACAAGTGTTGGGCACTCTTATTTTCCCTGTAATACCTGTGATCTGGAATCAGCCATTTATTATGCACCCCTTTTTTACTTTGCTTCTGAGCTTAGAAAGGAGCATTTTGTGGGACAAAATAATGTGAATATCTTGATGCAAAGAATTTCAATCAAAATTGCTTCTCAGCCATTTAGGCAGCCAGCCTGTTCAATTTTGGATGGATGACACACTTCTCTGCTTCCTTTCACTTTTTTTAATCATTCTCATAAAATACACCACTGCAGCATAAAGAATGTTCCATCTGACAATATGCATACGTATTTTCCAGGAATAAATTAGGACATTTCCCAATGCTCCAGCACATCACTGTTTAATATAGGCCAATAGATCAAAGGCAACCACTGTAGTTTCCCTCCTGGGGCTGTTAAAGCCACTATAAATGTGACCCTTTCTAGTATGTGCTGTATTATTTAGAAAGCTAGAGTTAATCTATTCAAGAAGTTGTTGAATTTGGGATTCTTTCCAAGTTCATCTTCCTGTGGCATGGAAAAAGACTACTCTGGTTGTTAAGTGAATTTTTTGTGACCACCTGCACCTCCCACCCCATGCTGCATTGAGCTATGAACCAGCAGCCACCAATAACAGAGCCAAGCAGTAACTTCACTTTTCCTGTGCTGAGCCCTCCAATGGTTCAGGCAGCTCTCACTTTGCTGAGGAATACAGAGAGGAGGATACAGAGGATCAAATTTTTACATTTGGCATTAATCTCTGCAAAGCCATTTCCTCATTCTGATGGTGAATAACTATATTTTAGTGATTATGTCCATGGGATTTCCCTCCAATGCATGAGTGAAATTGGTGGGTGTGTGTATGTGTGTGCGTGTGTAAGAGAAACAAGGAATGCTGTGTGTGACTTGGAAAAGTTTGATGGGAGCATATGCCCAACTCTGAGAGATTCCAGTGTAAGTTATTCACCAAAGCATCAAACACCAACATTAAATACAAAAATTTGGGAGCTTCCCTAGGAAGTAATTGATTAAGATGTTGCATTTACTAAATATTAGAACAGTAAGTCGTCTCACCACTGAATTATCACGATCTTATTATGACTTCAATCTTTCCTAGCATTTGGGTGATGCTGTATTAGTTTGTTGTGGAATTACTGTCATAAGTAATGGGGGGAAAGAAGAACAGATGATTTTATGCTGTTATAGAGGTCAAAATGAAAAATAAATCCAAAGCAAACCAGCAAATCCTCTTTTGTTTTTAGCAGTACTCCAGGTAAAGTCGAACACTTCCTAGTATCTAGTAAATAGCTCTTAGACTGAAAAAGGATGGTAAGGCTTTTGCGTTTTTTTTGTTTTGTTTTGGTTGGTTGGTTTTCGTTTTGTTTGTTTGTTTGTTTGTTTGGGGTTGTTTGTTTGTTTTTGTTTTGGGGGTTTTGGGTGGGTTTTTTGTTTTGGGGTGTTTTTTTTGTTGTGGGTTGTTTGTTTTTTTTTTTTTTTTTTTTTTTGGGGGGGGGGGTGGTATTTTTTTAGTTTGTAGTAAGAGAAATCTGGAACAGCCATGGTCCTCTGCCAAATCATTACCCCATCTTACAGCTAAGTCTGTTATCTCTGTCTTCTAATTGGAAGCTGTTAATATCCCCTTTCTTTACAAGAAGAGTTAATATTTATAAATACAGTAATATTTACTGGCTAGCAGGCAATACTGCTTATTCCTGTAAATTCCTGCCATGTTTTGTTTGTTTGTTTGTTTTTTGGTTTTTTTGCTGCTGTCCACACTGAGGGATGTCACAGCCCTGCCAAGATTGATGCTCAGCCTTGGGCTCAGGCATTAACTGACCCAACCTTCTGATTGAACGGTGCAATATAACTGCATAGCTTTCCATTCCTCCTCTGTCACGCACTGGAGATATTTATTATCCTCCCTCATACAATTTAGTGCACTCTGGCATATGCTCAGATAAATTACATCAAAGATTAGTGAGGTCTTTTATTTTTTTCCCCCCAGAGAGTGGAATTTAGCATTGTGAAACTTCACCAGCACTGCTGTCCCCACCCACCTCCTGTTTAAAACTCACAGGATGTCAGTTGAGGAATGTTTGCTTAAATCAGCACTAAAAAAAGCACCTGCAATCAGAGTTTCAGACATATTCAAGAGTGGCTGATCACAGAAATCACTTCTTTCTGCCGGTAAACACGGTGAAGTGGTTGCATGCTTGGGTTGTTAATTCAGACAGGGCTGTGTGGCAGACTTGCTGTTCCTGCCTTTCCTAGGCAGGGTCTCACAAGTGTTTTGTGATTTAATGAAATCTCAAGGAGCTGAAGTAAAGCATCGAGTTCAGTGTAAACAAATCGTTTATTACATAAACAAATGAGATCTAAATTACAGTGATTTTTCAGCTGATACAGATCAGTGCAAGGTAAATAGTCATTTACTTTACACCATGTAGCTGCAAGAACACAAATGCATTGAGGTGTTGAAGAGCAGAGGCTGCAGGTGGGGGATGATGGAGATTTGTCCCTTTCTCTGCCCAGTTCCTGTCTGAGGACACAACTCTGGCCCACAGGGAAATCCTTCTAGCAGTCTTTCATGGGGGTGATGGCTGTGAAGCCCTTAAATTTTGCAAGAGCTGCTCATTTGCTCATGCCAAATGAGACAAAGGAACCTCAGCCTTTTTCTGCACTTGCATTTAATTTCCTTCCCTTGCATAATTTTTTTGATCTGTGAAAAAAATAATTATTCTTTCATGGAATCTGATCAGTCAAGAAGGGAAAAAGAAAAAAAAAA
This sequence comes from Phylloscopus trochilus trochilus, assembly GCA_016584745.2. NCBI lineage: Eukaryota > Metazoa > Chordata > Aves > Passeriformes > Phylloscopidae > Phylloscopus > Phylloscopus trochilus. The sequence goes on from WQNJ02000015.1 coordinate 28,517,271, forward strand.
ACAATCTTGGTTCTGACCTTTCCTGACATTAATGCTACAGGGCTAAAGCTAACTCTTGGCTTATGTCTTTTTTTTTTTTTTTAAACTAGATATTTTATAGACGAAAGAATTACTCATTTAACTCCTGTGAGGCTGGAACTCTGTTAGACACTTTAAGTAGTCTTTAGGAAATAACCAGGATTGGAAAATAGGTATAGGATGCCAGAGGACAGGTCCAATGGCCCAAGACTGTCCAATGGCCCACAGACAGACACAATGTGGTTATAGGATCTCTGTATCACATGGTCTTACAATAAATATCCTTATAACTCGGAGGGGAGTCCTCTGATTGGGGTTGATTGTGCCATTTACTGGCAGGGATGCTAAATACTGTTTCTTCCACCTTGGTGGCCAGCAGGTCTGTGTCCATGTCTGGGGTGCTGGATCAGGTGCAGCTGTTGTTATCAGGCAGAAAATGATTCCTGTTAGCAAGCTTGGCCTTCACTTGGACTGTCAGCACTGTTAAGTTGTTGGTAATGACACACATTTGCTCGAGCTTGGTGGAGAGAATATTTTCCTGACCCAAATACAACTCTCCCATGTGTCTGTAGCACAGTGCCTGTAAAACATTTTCCTTTTCCTGTGCTTTGCCTCTGATGATTAATAGTAAACCTAGTGATAGATGTGAGCAAAAGGGTGGCAATTATAATTTCATTAATCACCTAATAATTGGGGTCCAGGGCTCAACTGTGACTTTAGCTTCTCTCCATCCTAAAGAATTAAAGAGAAGTTTCCTATTAATCACCGTGTCCCAGCTGCTGACAAGGCCTGTTCTAACAATAGATCTAATCATTTCAAGATGCATCACAATTAGTGTAAGGAGGATCAAGGAGTTTGTCTGAGCCATCCTCCAGTCCCAAGGGGGGCTGCAAGGAAGGAGCCTTCTCTGTTCCACCAACCATTTACCTCTTCCCTGGTAAGGAAGGCTTCCCTGGGGATTTGTAAATGTTTCAAGCTTTTAATAAACTCCACCTGGCTTGTGGAGTCTGCTCCAAGCTGGCTGGCTGGCTGCAATGGGATGTCCCCAGTGGAACAGGGTTGCAGCTGTTGGGTGGTGAGTGCCACATCTGGAACCAAAAGTGTTAGAATGCAGGCTGCAGTGTGGCTTACTGACTTGTGTATGGAGAAACATCTGGCTGCAATTCCCTCCCTGTGCCTCTGCTTACTGAGAAGGGTTTGAGCAGATGTGTGGTTAAGTGGTGAATTAGGAGAGAGTGCTGTGCCTGATTTTGTGTAACCAAAGAGCAGCTTTGTGACACCATTAACAGCCAGTGTGTCCAGCTAGGCTGGAAACAGCAAATGCATCTTAAGCTGCTGCTTCAGGCCTCCAACTGGTAGGAGCAGTGTTTGTATAAATCTTCCAGAGGGATTCTTGGTGCTCACTGGCTCTCTTTTCTGCCCTAAGTACAGAAATAAATGAAGCTGCCAATGTGTGAGCAGCATTCTGAAAATAAAGATTCCATGCATAGAGAATTAATGAATTTTCAAAGTTCTATCTGTGAAGATAAGGCAGAAGTATCCATGTCTGAGATACTGAAATGATGTAACTAAGGCAACTGGAATAATAATTTGACATCAGAAGGAAGCTGGTATAAATGGGATTTTGGGGAGTTGGATACATTTTCCAGAGGTTTACTTAAACTCCTTTCAGGAAAAGTGAAACCTGTCAGAAACATAAAAAGCTTGACAAAAATCTTTAGTTTTGAATGGAAGATCATAAGGGATCTTCTAAAAACAAACACAGCATTTTAAAGGTTTTCATATTAAACCTTATAAGCCACAAATTGTGTATGACTTTAGAAATGGTTCCATGTGGCAACATTCATATTCTGAGCCCTTGGAGGTACCAGCCTTCCCCATGAGTAGAAAAACTCATGGCTGAGCCTCGTTCTGAAAGAAAGTTTTTGAGCTGAGCAGGCTGAAGTTGGGGGAAATGAAAAGTAAACAAATTTTGGATCTAATGCTTTTTTACAGATATGTCAATTTTTTGTTTTCTTTGTTAATGTTGATGGCACTTTGTCATGAAGGAGGAAAGCACCCAAGCATCCACTTTTGGGATAGAAAATAATCACCTTCTTCCTATTTGCTACTGAATGACCACCTTTTGTTATTGTTAAGGCAAATGTTCTTTTTCATCTTCTGTGTTGTGGAAACAATTTTTGTCAGAATGTGTTTTGATTCAGTTTCAGTTTGATAGAAATGAGCAGGTATATGCTGTTTTCTCTAAGTAAGGGCTTGTATTAAGGTGTGTGCTTTACAGTAGTTTAATACTCTGTAGTGGGATTATTTTTAATACATTTATACTCCCTTTTAATTTACTTGGGTATGTAAAAATACATAATATTGTAGGAAACTTACACAGATCGAAACAGTTGGCTTGCTTTGCTGGTCATCTTGAAGGTCAGAGCATGAAAAGAAATGAAAAAAAAAACCTGCAAACCTGTTTATTTGCTCTTTCAGTACTTGTGTCTTTCTTCTGATGTAATTTTCTTCTTACTTTCTTTCACAGTCGCACAGATTTTTATATATTCTCTATAAGGAATGAAGCACTATGATACTACACCCTCAAATAAGGACCCTGCAGATCCACATACGTCAGAATTACTCCAGAATTAATTTCCTTGATGAGGGATGCTGTATGTTGCAGTGAATGCTTCTGTGGTTTTACTGGTGTGCATTTGAGACTGGCACTCTCAGGGCAGCCAATTTCCAGTAGTCTTTGGGTCATGAAAAAGACTTTTTTGTGCTTTCTTCCGTGAGTACTATAAATAATGAGATTTTTGTATTTGTCCCCTCCTTGTAGGGACTGAGTGCAGCAGCAGCAGCCGCCGTGATGTGGCAGGAATTGCCTTTTGGGATCCTGCTGGCAAATAAATATAGTGTAGCAAGAAGGTGTCATTACAATTACTTGTTTTGCCCAGGTCCTGAAAGGCTGTGATTCATTAGCACCAAATATGCTACAGAATATAACTGCTGCAGCCTGAAGTTTTACAGAAATGGAAAGGAAAGAAGAAAATGGATTTTAAGAAGAAGGAAGGGGGAGGGGGAGGTGGGAAAAGGAAGTCCCTCTAGCAGCAGTTGAGGATATTCATTTTCACTTGACATTGATAAAATGAATATGCAGTAAAAATGAATATGCAGTAAAGAGAAGTTATATAAAAATCACTGTAGAGATGAATATTAGGAATAGCCAATATTCATAAACCTTTGCACAGGATACTTTTATGTCCTTTATGATTGTTCTTTCACTGTGTCTTCCAGTCATAAGCTCCTCTGTTTAGGAAAAAGACATGTCATACAATTTGTGACAGAATTATGGTAATCAAAAAATGTGTAAGTTTTACCTTTTTTTTTTTTTTTTTTGGTGGAGGGGGCAGAATATATTGCTTTAAAACATGCGCCCTAAAAAGAGTTTTGGGTGTTTTAGCTTGGTTCAGTAAAGGCAAACCTTCAAGTACGGGGGACAATTAGGATATGAAGATTTTCTTCTGAATGATGTGAGGAATTTTTCTTCTCATTTACACCAACCCTTCAGATCCCTAAAACAACTTCATCAAAGGGCAGAAGGATAATAATTACTGGTTACATGGTGGTTTTGTTTAGACAAGCAGGAGAATACGTTTTTGCATGGCCCCATCCTACATGTGGATTAACTTTGGATTCTGGAGCTTCCTTATTGTTTCAGGGTATTTAATTCATTCTCTCAGTAAATTTTGTTGACACTTTTTGCTTGCTGTAATTTAGGATTTTCAAGTTCACCTTGAGCTAGGGCTGCATACCAATGGAGGAAATATTTTATTATTTTTTTAGTTTTAATTTTTGGTGGAAGGTGTACTTGCAAGCAGGTTCTGTGTCCTTGTGTAGAGTATCAGCTCTACAGCCTTATGCATGCCACGTGTTATTATAAGGATTTTTATCAAGAAATGTTTGCTTTCTCTTTTTTTTTTTTTTTGTTCTTTTCCTGCTGGTGCTTTGCTCTAAGGTGGCAGTTGTCTTATGTTTCCTAGAGGGTTGTTTTGTTTTTTTTTTTTTTGCAATATAGGTGCAATCTGTAGAGAATATACAACATTTCCAATAAAAGTAACTCTTGTGTCAAGACATGGCGATGTTACAGATTGTAAATTTTGACTTTACTGCCAACCTCTGCCATATATTCCTTGCTGCTCTGTGCAATCCTCTATTGAGCAAAATATTGTCAATGTTGTTCTTTAAATAGTATGGGAACATAATTTCAGTAGTAGAAGGGTTAAAATGTCTCAGTATCTCTTTCTTATTGTGTTTTTGACTCATTCCACTCTGCAGTGCTTTTTTTACTCTGTAACAAAGGCGGCTTTGCCTGGCAAATGTAGTGTCTTATTAGAATCTCATTAGCATTCTTTTTTAATGTGTGCTGCAATTCAAGCATCAGAGGGGAGCTCCCTTGCCCAATTAGTGTCATTGGTTACCTGAAGACTCTTAGAACACAGAGTGGTGTTATTTATTTGGTCATGACTGCCGTGGCAGCTGGGAGCCCCAGGCCTGTGCTAGGTGTGAGAATCTTCCCAGTACTGGAGTTTTCTGGAGTATTTTTGTTGACCTTCACTTTCCCTGTGCCTGTTTCAGAGGTTCCCATAAGATAAAGGGGATGGAGCCTGGGCAGCTCCTTTGGTGTTGAGATCCTTTTGCCATTCAGGCAAAAGGAACATCTGGGCATCAAGGGAGGCTGTGGGGGGTGGCTCTGATCCTGCCAGAGGGGCACATCCTATGGAAGAGACTGGTGAGTTCTGTGGTTTAAAAATGACTTACTATTGATTTGATAGGTTGTGGGTTTTTGTTGGTTTTGTTCGGTTTTGTTTTGGGGGCTTTTTTTGGCTTTTGGATTTTTTTACTGGAGAGACTGTGTGAGGAATATCAAGCCATTAACTCAGTTTTATAAAATATTAGCTTAATGCAACCAGTAGGAAATGGAGCTGCACTTACCCTTCCTCTTCACTGAAGACTCTGCCAGGCAAAGTGCACAGGACTGTGGGAGGATGAAGATGAACTTTCCTCTTCCTAAACCCATGCCCAGTGCTATAAACGTGAAGTACAGGTGAGGGAGCTCCTGAAGTCAAGGTGGATTAATTCTGAGAAGCTGTTCAAAGCAGAAAGATCCCTGCAGCCCACAGTGCCTCGCTCCCAGCACATTGGTTGATGGGGCACTTGTGATTTATCAGCAAATGTGGGACACCCTATTGATTTAAACTCTGCTTTGGATTTAAATTCTGCCTTGGAGCACGACCTCAATGAAGTCAGCTTCAGGTCTATAACAGCACAGATATAAACAGTGTGTCTCCCCAAAACACTCCCAGATGTCAACTAGTAATCAAAATTTGCATGGAGATGGGTGTACCTAGCCATCCACATGAGCTGTTTGAGAGTTTCATATGTTTAGTGTATTTGCATTATTTAAAATTTAAGCTCTACATCTAGTTTGGGGAGGGTGTGCACAATCCTCATTTAAATTGGTAAGGATCCATATTTCAGATGCATTTTCAGAATTGCGTGACTGCTAATTTTAGGAGAGAGGTAAAATGCCTAAATACCTTTGAGGACCAGAGAAGAGCTATTTTATTTTTTTTTTTTAAGTCTTATACTTCTTTTATGAAAATTCAAAACTTACTGGAATTTTCCTCTTGAGCTAAGAAAGTCTCAAGCTTTTTAAAATTGAAAGAAAAGTTAGGAAGGCACTTTTCCCATTACCTCAGAATTAATATTTTATTTATATTACTTGCACGAAGTGTATCTCCATCAGTCTGAGATCCATGGTCAAGTGTATTCTTTCCATTTAACTGCAAGATTTCAAGATTCTCTGGGGATGTGATATCCAATATTTCTATTAAAAGAGAACACATGCAATAGAGCCTGACTTCCCTAAGGAAAAAAGAATGAAGTCTGCCTGGATTGCTCTGTAGATTCAAAAGCAAAAGGGGCAAGAGGAGGGAGGTGTGAGTTTTGTGTTCATTTAACAGCAAGACTTGGCCACATTGGCGACTTTCAGTGTGGGGTCACTGCTCCTGGGGAGGTGACCAGCAGAGGTGACCAATTTCACATTTTGTGACAACAGAGAGTCATGCAGTTCCTGGCATTTCCAGCCTGTGGAGACTGGGGGTTTTCTGACTGCACTTTGTCCAGGGCTCCTCTTTTTGCTCTTCTGAAGCACCAGGTTTCTCTTAGGCCCACCTTGAACCCCTGTGTGTGTGTGTGTGTGTGTGTGTGCAGTCAGGACATTGGGGGTTTTTTTGTCTATGAGGGGTTGGTTTGACAGATTCCTGATCTCAGCCATGCCCCACCTTGGTGCAACATTACATTTAACACTAATTTAAATTTGACAGACAAAGGCAAACCTTGTGACAGAAATCCAGTAATCAATATCAAAGTGAGCTACCTGCCAACATTTTAAACTAATACATCTCTTTGTACTGCATCAGAATTTCTCATAGATGTGGTGAAGTAGGAACTGGTGCTTGAAACCTGGGTAGCAACTTCATTAATTGTTTCCAGCTTTTAGATGGGGATAAGCAATATGTATTTCTATGAAATTTTCACACCAAGTTCCTTCTTTGCCACCAGAAGGATAGGAGATTATAGGAGTCTTCACTGGCTTTAGTACTGCTAATTAATTTCTAGTAGTTAATGGCATAGGTGAGATTATGGAATTAAGCCAATGGAGCAGTGTTTTACCAGACAAGATTTAGTGAAATGTTAGAAAAAGTTAGTTAACAGTAATGGATAAGTGACAGCTTGGATTGAATGCAATGCTCTTTCTTGCAGGTTTGATAGTTTCTGAAGACCAACCGTTAAAAAATAATACAATTAATTGTCAATTATTTCTTGTGCAGCTATAATTACCACTTAGTTAAAAATTAGCTAGTGTTTCTTCTGAAATTAGGATCTTGCTAAAGATTATAGAAACCCTTCAGACTGAAATTCATTTGAAAAAGAAAATTCAATGTAAGCTACATGTGATTGAAGATGAGAAATTTTTCCCAAGCTCCTTTTGTCTGATATAAATGTGCTGATTTCTGTGAAACAAGTATTTTAAAGTGCTAACTCTTTGATACTCATCTTGTGAGCAGTCCTCAATCTGACTTTATTTTCCCACCAATAATGTATTCCGTGCTGTTTGGAAACTGCGTGCAGCTGGCAACACCACTTTGAAATACTCTTATATCAAAATGTAACACGCAGTGATAAAGGCAACTACAGAGACGTTAATTCTTGGTTTTACTGTGCCAAAAATTAGTGACTAGAAGTTGAAATGCAATGAGAGGGACTCCGAAACAAATGTGATAAAATGGTGATGGGTTTGGCCTTTTCTGCAAGGGCACCTGTGTCAATATTACCACTGAAAGGACCTGATGGATCCTAAATTAGCCTCATCTTGCCTGGGCCCACAGGCTGCTGCCCTTATTTTTTATGAAAAACAAAGGTTTTACAGCAGAGTCAACTTTTCACATTCATGACAAACTGTGAAACACTGGCATAAACTCCGTGGCCTTAATTATGGAACTGTGAGAAAAAAAAAATTGAATTAAATACCAACGTTAAGATTTGAATAGAGTCAAAATAATCTGCTGTTCATGTCTTTTTGAGGAGTGAACTAAGTTGAAATGGCAGAATAAGAGGTCAGTCAGGACTCCACATCTGGTGGAGTCTTGAGAAACAAATATAAATAAGAGACCTGAGGGATGGGTGGGCAGCCTCAGGCATCACCACCTTGATGTGATGCAGTTTTTTGGGATTTATCCAGAGCCAAAAAAACCAGGGCAAAATGGGTCTGGTGTCATCACAGCCTCTGCTGTGCCCTGCCAAGGAAAATGAAGATGTTTGGTAAAGACTTGATAGGTAAAAGCTGAGCTCAAAATAAATGAATTAATTTGGCAGAAAGTGATTAAGAACCACACGGATCTGGAGGGGTTCATCAGTGGGAATTGGGCTAATTCGGTGGAAAGAGCATTCCTTCAGCGGGCACTGTTGGAGTCAGAGGAGGGCACAGCCTAATACTTCTGAATTAATAATGTCTGAAAACAGGTTTGAAGTCCCAGGTGGTTTCTCAAATTAGTCTTTTGCTTAAATAAGGTAAAAAAAAAAAAAAAAAAGTATTTTGATGTGAGAGCTGACCACTGGGGAATTAAAGTAGGAAAGAAGAATTCCCAAAATGATGTAAGATGGGTTTATGTATATCTCTATCAAAAATATTTTTTTAAAAATAATACACAGAGAGATAAACAAATTGTGACTTGATTTCAGAATGCTGATTAATTTGGTGCTCGGTGTACATTTCCCAACAAAGGTTAATGAATCTGTTGAACTAATGAACTTTTCTAAATTAATAGAAGTTTCAATTTTCTCAGAGCAAGGGCATTTGAGAAGAGAGCAATGAATAACACACAGATAAGCACATACTGTTGTTTTTTGTCAAATAAAATACAGAAAGGATTGAGTTATTTTGCTGTGTCTATACAAAGCATTGCTTTTCAGACTCCAAACTTCCTGGTGAATTTATAAGGCTCAAGTCAAGTGGCTAGAGTAGAGTTTGTGGTCATCAGAGGGCAGATCCTTCAGGTCTCTCCTGTGTTCCATAGTCCAAGGGGAGCAAACTTTTCAAGAGTGCGAGATGAACTTATGGCTCCAAACAAGGGACATTTTATTTCCTCTATCATTATGTTAAATCACTTTAATAGAGGAAAAAAGGATTGGTTGCATCATATCTCTTTATAAAGGTAATAGTTATGCTTTTATTCTGCTAAGTGGCTATTTGGGATTGCCAAAGATGATTTGTAAAATGGGAAGCCACTTTAAAAAAATCAGCTTAACTGATTTTAGAGGTTACCAGGACTACACGTTCCATCCTCTTTCTGAAGTGGGAAATTTATTTCAAAAAAAGAGAAGTAACTGGGTGTGAGGGAGAGTGGGAAGAATTAGAGGTATTGTGAAGGGTCAGTCAGAAGGATGTTTTAAAAAGATTCCACTAGTTAACAATGCATAGGAACTGGAACTAGAGTCTTTGCATTTATTGACACTGTTGTGCTTCAATTCCCAGTTCCAGGAATTGTGTTCTTGTTGAAATTACATGGCTCAGATTAACCCTGCAAAGATACACACAATGGAAAGGAAACCCAGTATATTTGTGTAATCTGAATAATTAATCTCTCAGGGAGATAAAGACCTCAATGTACATTGCTTTAGTGCCCAGCTTTGGTGAAACCCCAATTCCAGGGACAGCACAGCTCCATGCAGGCTGCAGTTCCTGAGCAGGATGCACTGAGCAGCTGCTGGAGGGGCAGCACAGGCAGGCACAGCAATGAAATGCTGCCTTTGAGAGGGAAGCTGGAAAATGAAACATCTTTGGAGTGAAGGGGAGTGTGCACAATGAACATGAGTACAATCAATGCCAGGAAGCAGGTGAGTGCCCCAGCTCCTCTCATGCTGCTTTCAGGAGCCTTAGGTGGGGGGAGCAACCAGTAAAAAGATTAAACGTTTTCTACTCCATTGAAGGCCAAAGTATCTTAAGAGGTTGAAAAACACATAACTCCTGTGAGGGCTGAAAAGTATCTCCTAGCAAGCCCCCGTTTTTCTCCCCAGCATTTATGGGAAATCAGGCATGTGATGATTAATCCCTGTGTTACATTGATTGAGCTGTTTGTACAAACTCCACTCTGCTAATGTACAGCTCCATCTGTAGAGAATACAGGATATTCAGGCACTACAATGGAACAATCAAGAAAAGCGGCTTCCATTCTTCCTGGGAGAGTGCTACAAGAACAAAGTACAAAAATAAGCAAAGGGAAATGTTACCTAAATATCAAGTGAAAATATTCCTTTAGTGCTTTTATGAGACTTTGTTCAGAAATCCGGTCTCTCTAACGTTCAGAAATTTATTTGTGTTTTGAAAATAAAATCCGATTTGCCACGCTCATTTTTAACTTTGTGTAAATATTTGCTTGTATTTTCATATTCAACTGCGTGGTATTTCTTTTTCCCACTATCACAGATGTAGGCAATTTTCTATCCCTTCCCCCCAGCATTTTTTTGGCAGCTAATGAATGCAGTCCTTTGGATCTCATCTGATCTTTGGCAGGATATCTGGAATTGATGTCCTAGGATGTGTGTAGCTAACTCAGTAATGATGTTACAGGAAAACTAAACACTCCAAGCCACAAAGCTCTATTCAGAAATTTTATCTCTGATCCAGAGGAAAACTAAACCCCACTGTAGTCCCGTGAATCACAAATTGAATATTCAGTAACGCACACAGAGAGCCAAAGGAATGAGAGGGTGATCCTCCATGGAAAGCATAATACCAGCAAGTCAGAGTGCTGGGACTCCTTGTCAGGGGATTGCTCTGGATTCCTGAACAAGTTGCTTAATTGTCTCTCCATTGTCCCAAAAAAGAAGTATAACCATGTAATGTAAAGTCTTGTTGGTAGATGGGTTTGTATCCCTGCTCAGCATCAAGATCCCCCTGTAAAGTCAGTTTGCATTTCACCTGCTTAAAGCTAATTCCTGCCTCTATGTGAGTGAGACAGCAATTCCATCCAGGATTTATCCAGGATGCCACCAGTGCCAGGAGCTGATGTGAGACAGGTGGAGGACTCTGTCACTCTCCTCATCTCTTTGGAATAATTCATTAAATACTTCTACCTGTGTCAGTTACAGGTAAAACCTACAGTGGAATTACTTGTCTCTGTTCTCGTTAATCCCTTGCCTGTCAGCTCTCATCAGGCATTACATCCTGCCTGCCTTGGCAATTTCCAGCATGCAAATTCTCTGGCTAGACTCTCTCATATAGGTGTATATTATGGATTTGGATGTCACATATTAATCTTATAGTAATATTTCTCTTTGTAGTTTAGATACTTTCTAGCATAATTATTAACACCAAATAACTGAAATCCTTTTTTATTCCCCTCCCCCAACCCCGAATAAGATATTCATGTATTGGTTTCTACTGACAACATCAAATAGTCAAAATTTAAGTTGCAGTGGATGAGTGTCTCCAGCACACCTTGGTAGGTGTAAAATGCTGGAATACATTTTACATGGAGGTGACTGCCTTGGCAGTAGCAGCCCCAATGCTTTCCTGAAATGCAGGTACCCCAAGCCTGAGCTCCAGGAGGCATTTCAATGTTAAACCTTTCTGTAAAATGGCAAGCCAAAAAGCTGAAACATGTTTATCTGCATCTACCTGCTGTAAGAGGACAGAGAATCTGCTGTGATGACTTTGGGTTTCAGCAAGGACAGATGCATCAACTTTTTAAGAGGCATCTTGTTCCTGGTGCTGTTAAAACATTTCATTTACACAGTATTTAGGTTACTGCACTGGCTTAATACTGACCTGGCACATTCTCTTGTGCTTGGGAAAAGAGCAAACCATTAGATTGATTTTATTATCTCATAAATTTCAAAGTACTGATAAAACAGTGTGCTGTGGTTTTTTTGTTTGTTTGGGTTTTTTTGGTAAAAATAGGCTGGTAATTCAGCCACTTATGGATATTAATGCAGTTGAAGTTACTTTTCCATCTTGACCAGTGAAATGGAGACATCTGAATTTTGCCTTTACCCATACTGAGCACCACTCTCCTCCCAAGTAGCTCTGTTGGACTCGGGGCAAACACTGAGTGCAAAGACAAAACCCAGAGATTGCTGAGGGACCTGCATTCTGCAAGGCTGGAATCTGCACTCCCAAACTGATTAGATGAGTATGTTCCCTATCTGGAAATTGTTCAAATACTTGCAGTCAAGGGAGGTTTTATCCAACACCATTTGTTTGAGATGTCTGCCTGTTAATGTTTAAACATTTTCTGCTGTATTTGGAAAACTCTAGATCTTGACTAGGCACTGAAAATTTCACTCCTCCATATGACTGGTATCTGCACAGCATCTATGCTTCACTCCACTTCCAGCCCAAAATAATCTCCCTGTAAATTCCTTTGAATACAGAAATCTTTCACCAGCCGAAGCTTTCGAAACAAGTCATCCCAGGAGGGATGGGATTTCATCCCTGGACAGAGCCAGTATTGCTCATACGTGTTCAAAAAAGCAGCTTGTTCCCGTCCCTTTGAGAGCATTCAGTTTAATTTCTGTAGAGAGAGACATGATTACTGCATACAGTTACATAGCAAAGGGAACACTTCTCTGTGGCAAGTGCTGTGTCACAGAGCTTCAGAGGTTTTGTGATGGTTTTAATTTAAAAAAATAATCATTTTAATTTATAAAATGTGGGGTTTAGGTGGTGGTAGAGGGGAGCCAATAATCAATGTCCTTACAAATGGCCTGCACCCGCTCAGGGATTTGATAACAGAAAAACTGGAAGTGTCATGTTGCATCTCCAAGCTTAACAATGAGTGAGGAACAGCAAAACGTGAAATATGAAGTGTTTGGGAGTGGCAATGGATGGAATATTTTAAAAATAATATAGAAAAATCTTCTCCCACTCTCCCCAACAGACACATGAACCCATGGCCTACCCCAGCCCTAACAAACAAACCCAAATTATTTATCACTGAGGAAGCTGTAATATTTCTGAGTGGAATGATGAATTCTAAAGCAATCAGTTTGTCCCAGCACTTAAGTGCTGGAAGCTCAAAGGACCTTGCAAAAGTGATTTTGTCCCCATAATTAGGCTTTTACTGGAAATTCAGATCTTGGTGGATTTTTTTTTTTTTTCATAGGTTTGCAGCTGTGTAAGAGGAGTGCTTTGGTAAGCATGAGAGAGCAGCAGCATGTTTGCAGTCCTGTTCATGGGCTGGAACCACTGTATTTCTTTCCATATGCATCTCTTCTTCCAGCCACCCTTTTGGCTGCTCTCTGGGCACTGATGCCAAATAAATGAACAACCGTTGTCAGTCCTTCCAGGTCATTCAACACCTTAATTTATTTTCATTAAATAATTGCTTGTTATTTTAGGTCTACCAACATTTTTCTGCCTGAGTTTGAGATGTATATTCTTATTTCCTGGGTGTTAAGCAGAGCCTTCCTCCTTTTAATTAGGTTCTCTGTGTGTATTTTACTTAAAAGAAGAAGAATGCTTTGTGGCTTGGAGTTTTTGATTTTGGGTGGTGGTGTGTTGGTGTTTGTTTGTTTGTTTGTTTGTTTTGTTTGTTTAGGGTTTGGGGGGTTTTGGGGAGTTTTTTTTGGTTGTGTTTTTGGGGTTTTTTTTTTGCATATAGGATTCCCTACAAGCTGGGGAGCTTCTAGCAACTAATACATAGTTTGTTTCCTGGCTATGCTGTTTCTTTATTAAACATGTTTATTTCCACTTTTCTATTTGTAGTGTTTAAAATGCCAGTTTAAGGTGTCCTTGCTGCTTTTATCTTTTTTTTTTTTTTTTCCCAGTGAGAGCAGAACGTGGGCAGTGGGGCTCATTGCAGTTCTGGGAGTTAAAGGTGTTGGGAAAACTTCAGGGCCAGTGAAACCAGAGACTTTCTTCCAGTCATGTGTGTCAGAAAGGCTTGGGAGAGCACAAGAGTAAGCAAGCACAAGAGATGGCCAGCGTGAGTAGCCTGAGATACAGGAGGTGAAGCAAGTCTGCAGGAGCATCAGGAAGCTGGACAAGGCTTCTCTTAGGCTCCAAACCCAACTTGCTGCTCAATCCTGTGCTTCTCTGTGGAAATTTAGAGTTCTGAGCTATTGGGATGCCTCTTGGTGAACTAGAGTGCCAGCTGGGAAGCATTCCTGCTGCTCATCTCCTCTCACAGCAGTATTGGATGGGGGGATTGAAATGTAGGTGTGTTTTGAAAATATTAAAATTATGAAGGAAACCGGTTTATTAGTTTTTTTGCCTGTTTTTAATAAGGGCTGCTGGAAATTATAAAGCTCTGTCTTTTCATGCAATTGTGTGTCTGTGGGTATTCCAGAGGGAAGGCTGTCTCTGAGAAAAAGGTATCAGAGTATGAATACTGCTGAATGATTCATATATAAGTTGCTTTATTTAGTAAGGAGTTTTTATGTTGTACTTCCCTCCATAATGCCTAAACATTTCCATGCTGTAATAGGCTCATATTCTTAAAACCTTTGGGAAGGTGTGCTGTCACTTTGATCTCAGGGGCTGGACAGCATGACAAATGAGGCATAGCAGACTTCCTTAAGTAGCCTTAAGATTCATCTGGAAGTGGGGCAGGGATATCTCTGTTTGTTCAGGGTTGTTCCCAAAGGACAAACTTTTCTGGGTGCACAAAGGAGGCTTCTGGTTTAAGTCACTGGGAACCTGGGAGTTTTCTTGGTGTGACTGGAGATACCTGGCATGCCTGAGTTTGTGTGTTGAACACCAAGATGACCACTTAAATTCTCCATGTGAGTTGAGGAATAGCAAGCAATAAGTGGCATGATTGGCCCACTTTAATAAATTGCCAGCTGAAATAAATAGTTTCTGTATGCAGAGTATTTATTTTCTGCCTCGTAAAGATCTCTTGTGTGGGCTTCACGGATTTGACCCAAGAAAATATTTATTGTAGCCTGAGCTAAGGTGTCTTGATTGTTGAAGTTTCTTCTTCTTGGTTCAGGAGAATTAATGATATTTTTGGGTTTGGTTGTGGTTTGGTTTGGTTTGGTTAGTTGGTTTTTTTTGATTTTTTTTTTTAAGAATCCCTGGCATTATTCTTAACAGAAAACAAACAGAAGTCCCACACATTCCTTGCAGTGCTTCCCACAGTGTGGGACTTCTAACTACATGTGTTATGAGCTACAGAATATTGATATTCTTCTCTTTACTTCCAAGATTTTATAAACTTCTTTTTTTTTTTTTTTCTTCAACTCATTTTCAGAGAGAAGAAAAGTATTCTTAAACTTGTGTCTTAAATGTGATCCAACACAGGCTTTTCTTGCTGCAATTTACAGGGAGCTTAAATGGCTTAACAAACAGCTTTTTTTTGGGTCAGCTACATGATGCTGATGCAGCATAACACACTTTTCTGCAGTAGTTACCTTAATTAATAGAGTTTCTGCATGCTTTCTGTGAAGTCCTGGATACCAGGTTTAGAAAAACCTCCTGATTCTTTAACCCTTATGATCAGAAGGATCAGGAGGAAAACAAACTGCTCAAAATGAAAAGCAGTCAGAATTTTTTTTTCTTTTAGAAAACACTTTTAGAATAAGAATATATGCATTATTATAGAGCTGGAAATGCAGGGAGAGAAGGGACCTCGGTCTGCAGCTTTTCTGGGAGTCTACATTTGGAGATGAACAAGGCAGTTCATTGAAATCTGCTTGTATTTTCCAAAGAAACAAATCTATCTGTCTGTGTCGTTGTCTGTTAAGAAAATGCTACCGTGAGGAATATTTGATGCAATATATTCCTATTTATTTGTATCTGTGTGACATTTTGTTAAACATAAAAGCAAGTGGGAAAATAAGGTGCATCCAGGGGGGTGTTATGGCTGAGGGGGAAGTTTATCACTAAGCTGTCATTGACAACTGAAAGAATTCATAGACTCGAGTGTCACACGATAACACATTGCTAACAGCAACTTAAATAAGTGTATCATTGGGAATTTAATCTATGTGCTACCTTCAAGGTTAGTAGCTAGAGGATACTTGGGATCAAAGAAGGCAGAGTATGAAAGAGTCTGTTGGAGTCTAAACTGAGTGTTTAACTTAAATGTTGAAATGGGTTTATTGCCTGTGTTTAGCTCTGAGCCTGTTGTGGTGTTCTGGTCATGCAGGAAATAGTCCTATTCTTGAGGACAAGGCATGGTGTGCATGTTCATCATCAAGAAAATGATTCATGGAGTCAGCTGAGCTTTGTCTGCAAGAACAACTGAATCACAGCATCTTAGAGAATTTTTTTTGTTTTCCCTTGTAAGAACTTTCTGACAAACATGGTAATTCCAGGTATGGGTTCAAAGGAGGCCTGTAGCAAGTCTCTTCTTTTAAAAGAAGTGTCTTATGGAGCTTCTGGAAAGGAGCAGGAGGGGATGAGGAAGAGCCTGAGAAAAAATTGGCTTTGTACATTCAGTTGTGATCTAGAGTAAGAAGTGAAACTTCTGTAACTGCAGTAGAAGCTTAAAATAATTGGGATAATTGAAGTAGTTAGATGATTCTGGCTTAAACTTGAATGGTGGTGTATGGAGGGAATTCTTTGAGGGAGAAAGGAGAAAAGGCTCAAGGCAAATCTTAAATCACCTCAAGCAGGATGTATTGTCTTGTGGCTCCAAATAACCAATAGTTTTCTTCAATCTTCATTTTGAGGTGATCTTTAGCTGCCTCTCCTGAAAGGAAGAAGTCTATTGATGGACTGACGTCAAAAGTGTGGAGTCCCTCAGTTAACACACTCCTCTCTTGCTTAAAACACCACGTCCTTAGCACGGGACTTCTATTACTGCCCAGCAAGGTGGAATCCATGCTTCCCGTTCTTCACCATTTACAACCTTTGATGCAGTGCCTAAAGCTTTGTTTGTCACATTGGGATGACTCCATATCAAGCACCGCGAATCAAATTATTTTCTAACACAATGGCTTTTAGCACCTCTCCTGCTGCAATGGATGGTTGTGCAGAGGCACTGAAATAACGCCCCAAAGCAGCAATGTTTATATCCCATATTTCCAGTAAATTCTGCCCACTTGTCCACTCTTCACTCAGCTAGAGAGCAGCACAGGAAATTGTTTTCCTTTGTGGTGAATCCACATCACTTGTGTGTTGTGAGCTCCTTGGAATTAATTGTGCCTGGGAGGAAAATGTCCCTGAGCGTGCAGGGCAGGGAGCTTGGGGAGGTTGCTGAGAGCTGCTGCCCCATTCCAAGTGCCCCAAGTGCTCTTAGGAGCGTTGAGGAAAACCCAGCTGCAAACCCTGAAGAGCCTGCTGTTGGGCTTGTTGTCTTCAGTTTTTAAGTCTCTGTGAATGTCACTGTGTTTTTGTAACTCTTATAATTCTTTCAGAAGGTAATAATATGTATGGGGTTTGAGGCTGGCAATCTGATTCTCTGTTTAGAGTGCAAGTTGACTCCTGGCAACTTTGCTGATGTGAATATTTTCCAGTGAAACAAGAATTAACCTATATATATATATATTTTTTTTTTTCCACTTGTATAAAAATTAGAGAAATAAAAACACCGGCTTCCCAAGAGGCCTTTGAGTTGAGTACCTTAAAGCATATCATGAAATATAAATTATTTTCCCTTTCCATCCATTATAATCCATTTGTTGATGGACTTATCAAGTCACATTGCATTATTCTGGAGAATGTAGATCATGAGGGAGAGAAAAAAAACCCCTGAGACACGAGTGGGACATTTTAGAGACATTCTTCATTTTGTGAAGGAGACACACACACACACATATGACAACCCTGACATGCATGGGCATATTTTAAAATAATTGTACCTGCATTTACTTCTTGAGTCTTTGGTAGTCTTTTCCCAAATCAAAAGTTTTAACATTCAAATTTTTTTTTCCCTATAAAAAGTTAGAATAAAAACCCCAGGACTGTGTTGACAGGAAACTGGGGCTGCTTTCTAATGCTCCTTTGACTGCAGCAAACACCAGCACATTATTGACAGAACAGTTTCTCTCAAGGTGAAGGTTCACCTTCATCCAGAAGTTTATAGGACATAGTTTCATATGGAAACTCTTCTCTTTTTATAGATATTGTTTGATATTTTACACAGGATATTTTTCTAGGCTATCAATTTTATACTTTTCCTTTGGATTGTGTGTTACTAATGCATTGTAATTTCTCCAAAATGCTGTGGAAGGAGAGACTTCCTCCATGGTGGTTATCTGGATGAAATAGTAGCCTTCCACTTCAGGGACTGTATTTTGCATTTAATTTGAAATCTCTGTGAGAGATATCGAACTGCTGGAAACAATTTGGACAGCTTGTGGAGTACAATATCAAAGCCCATAGATAGTGTGAGAGGTGGGGTTGTTACCTTTTTTCCTTTCAAAAACACAGTGTCAGAGCTAAGGACTCTCGTATTTAACTGGGTCTAAAATGTTTTTGTTCTCTAAACTGTAAACTCTACTGAAATCCCTATATAGGAAATGCTATAACCATTCTTAATTAATTTCAATATGTTTGCACTCCTCAGACACCTCATTATGAAGGAATTTAACATCGACTTGAGATTTTAGCCTCTCTGTAGACATCAATAGCTAAATGGGCATATAGATAAGAATAATTGCACTAATTCTGTTTGGTTTCTGATGTAAAGGTGTTTCCACCACTTGTGGACTAGTTCTCAGAGTCTTTGATTGTCCTCTGAGGAGCTGAGGAAGAGTCAAAGACAGAAGTACTGAAAAATTTCTGAATTATTACAAGATTCATGGTCTTCCTAGGTCTTCACAGTGAGAGAATCTCAAATCTTGTCCAAAATCTTGATTGTATCAGAATAGAAATTTAAAAAAAAATCATGTGTTGATGTAACAAATTTCACAAGGCAATTCCTCTGCCTATTCCTATTTCAGTGTTGCTAATGTGTGGTGGAGACACAACTTGTTGAAAGGACTACCATAGAAATTTCAAACTGAATAAATCTCTGAGAAAAATAAAATTCACTTCATCATGTAACATTTATATTGCACCGCTACTTCACTGGAGACAAATTGAGGGATGACTTATTAGATCAAAATTACTTGCCTGCACTGTAATTGCAATAGGTTAAGAACCCATAAGTGCTATACCAAATAATGGAAAGAAAATGCAATCATTTAACTTCATGAACTCTTGTCCATACTCACTATTTGGATATAGGCTGGAATTATTACCAATCTTATTTTTATGTTATTTTGTGTTGGGCTTTTTGGTAGACTCTTCTATCTAAGTTTATCTAAGACATATATTCTGTAATGAAGCTTGTAAGAACAGTGAAACAGGGATCTCAGTCAACAATTTTGTAGTATCACCTGTGGCACATGGCTACTTGTGGGAAATAGTAAAGGCAAGAAGACTTTTAGAAGTTGTGAAAGTAGGTTTGAGAAATAGAAATAGTAGAGAACTTAGAGCTAGTTGTAGTTGTAAAGTTTAAATGTAGAGAAGATACAATAATGTAGTAAGTAAGGACATGAAATAATAGTTTTTGTTTTTAGGTTTAGTTAAGATAGAATTTAGGAGTGTAGAAAAATATGTTTAGTAACATAGTAGAAAGTTTTAAGGTTAATAATGGAGTATTGTGTTTGTTAATAGAAAGCATATAAGTAAGTATTGTTTGAAGTAGGTGTGTGTGTGCTTTTAGTGATTGGTTACAATGATTGTTTGTAAAGTTTAGTAATATGCTATTGGTTAGAATTTTTTTAAAATGTTTTAAAAATGTTTTGTTTTGATTTTTTTTAGTGTTTACATTTACAGCTACACATAATGTTCAAAAATATTTTATAATGTGTACATTTATATCTACATCTAGCTCTAAATTCTCTACTCCTTCTGTTTCTAAAGCCTACTTTCACAGCTTCCAAAAATCTTCTTATCTTTACTATTTCGCACAGCTATTCACTGTTTCCCAAAGTCATCCGTGGCATTTCCAATCTATTTTATGAGAAACATTAGGAAAAAGTGCAATTTCAGCTGCTCAGTAACCTGCATGGCTTCCCCACCCAGCTGAACTACACACTGAAGTGTTGCAATGATGCTGTAATGGTGAAATCTCCTTATTTTCTGATTTTAAATGCACTTGCCTATTTCAAACACCCATCTACTTAATGAGAAACCTTGAAATGAAATCTAGAATTCCTTATTCCTGCTTTAGTGTCTCAACCAGAAAACTAAAGGTAGACTTTTGGGGTTCAATTTTATTAATAATCAATTATGCCAGCATTAACTTCCCAAGGGAGGCTCCAGATCCCCCAGTTCCATGCTCAGGCTGACAGCATTATGTTTTGTTCTCCATACTCCATGGAGGTGTTTTCTGGAGTAATTCTTTAACAACCACTTCCAAAGTATCAATGCCACCTGGTAGCAGCCAACATTAACAACAGCTGGATTGTGAACTCCTAGGAAAGCAGTAGAATGTAACAGTATTAATTAAGTCCTTCAAATGATGGCAATGAGTAGAGTGATAATGAGCAAACCTCTTCTGTGCTCATTAGTTGCAGAAGAGAATATTTTTTATTACGGAGCTGATTTTTTTCGTAGGAGCAGCCCTACAATGTGATTGAAGTCTGAAGGTTCATTTGTATTATATATGACAAAATTACATATAAAGCAGGTATGTGAATCACCATTAAAGGCTTCCCAGCTTTTTGACTTCCAATCAAAGCTGTATTGTTACTGGGAAATGGCTGAAACCGACCTTCTGTTGTAGCACCCTCAGCAATGTGGCATTGGGATTTTGTCCTTGGAGATGAGTGAGGAGATAAGTACATTTCAAGTGAGGAAATAGACCAAACATTGATGCTCTTGCAGTAATTGAAATAGGAACATGTTAATGATGAAAAGAAAATCAAAGGCACTGCCTATGTTAGCTGAGTTCTGTGAGATGGAAAGTATAAATAGTTTAAAAATTGGTGTGTGAAAATGCATACTCTGAATAGGAGGACCAAGTCAGACCCAATGTGCGAGTAATGTCAGTTTTACTGCCTTTTCATAGGGAAAACTTGGTCTCTTTCTCTGTTTGTGACCACTATTTTCATTTCCATTTCATTTCTCTTCTTCTAACAAGAACCTACACAGCCCCATATTCTTATTTATGGAATCTGCAAAGTGGATGGAGAGTCCTTACCTTTCCAGAACAGATTAAACCCCCCACCAAATCCAACCTCCCCTGAACTTGATTTTTTTAATTTCATTACTGTCACTTGAGGAAGACTCTGCTAAGGGCTGTCATGCACTGACCATTTATTTTGCAGCTTCTTTTTGAGTTAGTGCAATATTTAAAAAGCCTAAGAGCTGCCAATCATTGGGAATGCTCGGAAAAGAGCTGCTCTCCTCCAGGAATGTTGCTTTCCCCACACCAGGGAGGGGCTGAAGGCAGAAGGTAGGAATGATAATCAAATGAGGGGAGCTTTAGGAGAGTGCTACATGCAGGTAGAGACTCTGCGGAGTGAGCTCAGACTTCCCAGACATGCTGGAATCCTCTGGAAAGAGCTGAAGTGGCAAATCAGACAGTTTCCCTCATTTCCAGCTAAGATAAATTTCTCTGGATGACTTGTAACTCTCTCTCTGCTTGCAAATGAGAGCTTCTGAGTTAAATGCATCCCTCCTGATAAGGAGAGAAAAAAAAAAAAAAAGATTAGGAGACAATGACATCTGCTGGCATTGGAAAGAGAAGGCATCAAAGCAGCACATCCTGACAAGAGGAGGGCTTTGCTTTCCAGCTTTGTCTGGACTGTTCCATGAGGCTGTGAACCTATTAACCCATAAAACAACATGGAAAAAGGCACTTGGACTTATTCCTGTGGTCAGGAGCATCAGGCACCTTGGGTAGCAGAGGCTGCTGGGCTCTGCTGATCCACATTCCTCTGGGCAGGATGGTGTTGCAGGGAGAGGGAAGGTGCTGACCAGGAGCTGTGGGCTCTGTCGGCACTGAGAGAAAATGTTCCAAGAGACACTTTCTGCAGCACTTACTGCTTTAGCCAGACATCCTTTAAGAGCTATGTTGTCCTGGAAAAACACACAAGAAAAAAAGACAATGTTTTGTTTTATTCCCTTGGTGGGATGGGACACATCCCTTTTCAGATATTTCTCTTGGAACTCTCTGTTAGTTCTGTGCTACATGCAGTGTATAGCATCTTCCCTCTGGTGATGTAACAAATCTTTAAAAATTTAGTGCAGAAATCCTACCTGGTGGGGTTTTTTGTTTGCTTGTTTGGGGTTTTTTGGTTGGGTGTTTTGTTTTGTTTTGTGGTTGTTTTGTTGGGTTTTTTTCCATCCCCAAAGTTAGGGACTTCTTCTCCAGCATTTCCAGTCTCATTTGTTTGGGGATCACAAGACTGGATTGAAAATCATAACGTTTGCATTGAATATTTTAGGAAGATTTTTCTGCATTTGCTTTACAGCTTTGATTAAGATTCATGTGCTAAATCCTTCTGCAATCTCTTAAATCTCCAAGTGTCATACAATCACATCCCTCTAGCAGCAGAGATCTAAGGAAAATATTAAATAGGAGGTATTATGAATTAAAAATTGAGATTTTTAGCACAGTAGGCACTGGAGAAAATGGAGCCACTTTTTTTTTTTCTCTGTTATTGTTGTTGTTGTTTGTTTATTTCAAATATTTCTTTGGGGACCCCAAAGCCAAATGAAAATACCAAAAAGAAATCCTAGACTTCAGCTGTCTGGGACTGCATTAGGTGTCAATGCTTCCTTGAACCAAAGTTGGGGGGGGGGAGAGAGGTGCTGAAACAGTCTGGCTTCAGTAAAATAATGTCCCAGTGTGTGTGGCTTTTGATTTGATCATCAGACTCAGTACGAAGGGAAAGTCAATTACAATATAGGCAGAAGGCTCCGAGTACTTATTATTTAGTCTGTGTTTTCCACTTGGTGTTCATCTTTATTACAGCTTCTTTCTTGCCTTCTACCACTTCCACTCAGCTCCAGAGTTTACCTTACTAGCTGCTAACTGCTAAAATTCACCCTTCTACATGATTTTTTGTTGTTGTTGTAGGCTGGTTGGTTGGTTGTGGGTTTTTTGTTGTTGCTGTTGGTTGGTTGGTTTTTGTTTGGTTGGTTTTTGTGTTTGGTGGTTTCTGATTTTTTGGTTGGTTGGTTGGTTGGTCTTTTGGTTTTTTTTTTTTGGGGTTTTGTTTTGGTTTTATGTTTGTTTGTTGGTGGTTTTTTGTTTGTGGGGCTTTTTTTTTTCTGTTCTCTTTTTCTGGCCATCCTTCAAAAGTTTCTTTTTGCCACCTTGCTTTTCCTGTCCCTAACCAGTGTGCTGAAAGGAGAAATGCTCCTAATGGGATATAATAACAGAGACGTGAAGTCAAATGGATGCATTAGGATTACAGTTTCACTTCACGAGCAATTGTACTGTTTTTGTGTGGGAAATGTAATTTACTTATTTCCGAGTTGGGGAGTGTAAAACTCTCTCTGTGATTCTCTCAGTCAGCTGTCATCCATCTCCCTCTGCAGCAAAACCCTTTGCTTTTGGTTTTGTTCTTCCTGTGTGTGTGGGTTTTGTTAGTTTTTTTGCTCCAAACCCAACCTGGTCACTTCGTTAGCACACTGTAGCTGGGTTTGTAAAAGAAACATGCTGGAGTATCACAAAAAGGAATCAAAACAATGGAAGCTCTCTAGGACCAAATGCTTTGAAAGCTCCTCAGTAGGCAAGAAAAGAGTTGTTAGCATTCCTAGCACGCTGGTGGAAATGCATTATATATTGTTGCCACGTCAGTTTGTAATATTGGTACATGGCTTCAGTGCCTTGCTTGGGTTTGTAATTACATTTAAATAATTTAACTCCATTACACCACCATGTCTAGAGGAAATGTATGATTCTGTAGGAAGATGTTTCCTTTCAGATTGATCTAATGACTTCAGAAAATGCTGCTGCTATTAACACTTGTTAACTATTGATATGCAAAAATAAAACTGTTAGCAGTGCAGTAGAAGACGTTAATAAATATGCTCATTTTCAAGGATATTTTTGAGAGCTATTTGATAAGCCATCACTTGATTTGTGTTCTGTGTCAGATGGCCTTAATTGCTTGGCTAGTTGTATTTTGTAGATCAAAGGTAGCTTTTATCAAGATCAGGCTAAAAGGGTTCCAACTGATGAGTGATTGAAACCATCCAGTGAAATACAGTTTAATTGTCCTACAATTAGGCAATACCCAGCTCAATTCTTGGATGTCAGCAAGTTTTCTTGGACTGCAAGGTTCAGATGAAGTTGGAGAAGGTGGTAGAGTACATGCAGCAGATTTTTTTTTTTTGTGTAGGTTTAGTGATAGATTAATGCTGGGTGTGTAAAGGACAGCACAGCTTAATAAATGCTAAAATTCATCTTGCCTTTCACTTTGCATTTGTACAAACACTTCAAAGTTGTTTTCTAGTCTTCTGATGGATTTGGGTTTGGTTTTAGTTTGGGTTTGTGGTTTTGGTTTCTTTTGTTGTTTTTTTGGTTTTGTTTTTCTTTAATAGTTGAAAACACATTACCACAAGTGGTGAGTATAAAAGGCTACACCTCTGTGGCAAAACGTGTCACCAGAGGAGCTCCTCATATCATAGAGATGTACATTGGTGGAAAAGTGTGATTCCTTTCCTGTGTTCACACTAAATGAGCCCATGTGCAGGCGCACAGTAGGAACTGAATAGTTAATAATTACAAGGAGAACACTGGTTTCCCCCTGTAATGCCAGTGAGTCTGTCCTCAGCAGCACTGTGGAACAATTTATGGAGAGTTAGAGTAATTGATCAAAGACACTTAGTAAATCTGTTGCACCTTCTTGTCCTTCAGTTGCTGATTAATTTCTTGCTGTCAGTCCTTGAAATGGGCACAGGACTCTGCTCTCTCCTTCCTGGTTGTATGAGATATCATATCTCTCTCCTTCCTTCCTCTGAGGTTCAGTTTCTGGGTTTCTTTGGCTTTTTGCTTTCCCTTTTTCCAACCCCTTTATTCATTTCCATCAAATTTGCCTGCCTCTCCCTTCACCTTCCTTTAATCTTTCCTTTCCTTTTAATTTCATTTCATTTCATTTTCTTTCCTTTTCTGGAGTCTTTTAAGTGTCTTCCAGGCTTTTTGCTCCTTTTCTGTGAGGGAATTCTTGTGAAGGTCTCAGGTTTGCAATGCTCTGTGCAGATGATGTGCTCTGGCACCAGGGCACAGCAGCATCCTGTGCCTCCCACCAGCAGTGACAGGCTCACATTTGTGTAACTGGAGGAAAAAAAACCTGTCTGGATCAGGTTTTCCAGTCCATTTATCATAAAATAGATTTCCTTCTTCTTAAGAGACTTCTATGGGGCAGCGAGAAAAATCAAATATATATGGAGCTAAGTGGAAATGACCTCACTGAAATGTCAGGACTTCCTTCTATTTACCAAGGGTGATGTATTTTCTCTTTTTCTTCTTGCCTGTTTTCTAATTTTGCCACTAGTGGTGAAATTAGTGGATTAATATAAGATTTTCTATCTGCTAATGGGCATGGCTGAAAAACCCTGAAGGTTTTGTTTTTTGTTTTAACCACGTGCCTTTAAATATTTCTCTATAAACTACCTTGAGGTTTTGTTGTTTTTAAGCTAAATTGTATCCATCTAAATTACTGACTTTGTTATTTCCCTACTGAACTAAAGGCTTTCATCTGCTTTAATATAATCAATAACAAAATACACTCTGATTTGGAGAAAAACTGATGATTTAGTGTTGTTTGGAAAATGAGGACAAATGGCCATCTCACCCTGTTGTCAAACACATTCTTTTGTTTGATTGAAAGTGCAGATATTTTCATTGTACATTAGCTGTGTGCTTAATGAAATGGACCTATCCCAACAGCTCAAAACTACATATAAATTAAATATTGTTATAGTTGCTATGGCAAATAATCACCATTATTTAATGATAACTTATGAAACCATTAAGTATCAAGGCAAACATAGTTCCTAAAACGCAGAGTGATATTTCTCAGTGGAATAAACTTAATTTTTTTTCTTAATTGTCTGGCTTCGTGTCTGTTTTGAATTGTGTACTTCTGAAATATTAATGGGTGTACAAGGAGACAGCTTGATATGGACACAGAATATACCTGTGTGTACTCTGTAGCTCTGCTTCTTGGAGTTTTAAAGACGCTCCTCATTCGTGCTCCAGCCTTCCCTCATTCCCATCTGTTGGTGTTAAGAAACTGTGCCTTACCTTCTCATAGATTATCCCTGCAATGCTTCAGGCTTGTCTAACTGGGGCTCACCTCAGCAGAGTTTTCCCCTCCAATATCAGAGGGATTTGGATATTTGTCATAAATGACATTCTGAGTTACAGCTGAGAAGATAGCACTGATAGAAGTGCTTGGTGCTGGCCTCGTAAAAAAGGAAGATTTTCTGTCATGCACAAATCTTTTGGGATTGTTCATGGAAATCAGCAAACAAAAATTTCTCACAGAAATTTTCTAGCTAAAAGGGAATCATTGTAGTTTACCCAGGAGGGGAACTGATGCAACCACATGGGTAAGTGTAAGTAGAAACACTGAGAGCTCAATATTCTGCAGAGGAAAAGATGGAAGGAAATAAATCTTAGGTGTATATTACACTGTCAAACCCAGTAGTAATTTTAAGATTAATTTGCCTCCCACATTGATACATGCCACATATCTCCTGAGTTGAATCAAACCCTGTTTATTTCTTGCCTTTTCTCTCCCTCCCTCAACATTTGAAAGGTGCCTAATGTGGAGAGAAGTCTGGAGCTGAGTGTTATTTAAATAACGGATTGATCCAGGGCATCGTAAACAAATAAATGGCGCTAGAAATAATTGCAGATTTTGCACAACTCTACCAAAAGTGTGGCAACTGCAATGAAAAATCAGTGTGTTTCTGTGAGTGTGTTGTACAGTGTTGTTCCTCCTCGACAAATTATTTACTAGATTTTGCTCTCGTAAAAGTCAGTGGGTGCTGTTTTATCAGTTACTCTTTGGCTCATGACTAAACATTTCTAGAACAGGTGGCTGTTACCAGGGGATAAACTCATTTTAGTTAATAAAGATGAACCAGCTTTGCCACAGAGACTACACAAACAGCAGATATCTTGGAATTCACACTGTCTCCTGCAATTTCAGTTGCTGGGGCTTGTCCAGCTTGACTTCTGTTCTCAAGGAACTGCACAGGAATGGCATTTGGAGGTTTTGCTCTTACAGAAATGGTCCTGGCCCACTTCTCATCAGTGCACTTTGTTCATATATCTGAAGGGAATAGTGAAAACTCCATTAGGAAATGTGGCATTTAACCTACTCAATTAAGTATCTTAGTTTTGACAAGGATTAGAAATTTACAGCATGGAAATAGAATTATTAATTACATAAGACATTGTTTATGAAGTTTCTTGATCCTCCTGTTTCAGAGTGTAAACTAATCAGTAGGCAGTGCTGAAAAATTGCATCATTTTATTGTAAGAGCTCCTGGAAAAACTGTGAGTGAACACAAGGAAAGCCATGTGATATTAATAGATCAGCACAGACCTCACTGGCTCTTGGTGGGAGGCTGGGCACACAAAAAAGTTGGGAGAAATAATCCTAATCAACCGGAGAATTAAAATGGGGATTGCAGCTCTTCAAGGGGAAGGGTAACTTGAAAACTCCAATAATTTTTTTTATTTATTTTTTTTTTAAAGAAATGACATCTGTAAGAATGGGAGATAATTAGATGTGTATTTTAAATAGACCTTACTCAGCAGAGACCACTCTGTGACTGTTTCAGGCACAGGTAGTGCATTCATCTCTCTGAAACATGAACATCTTCATAGTTTTTTCAGGCAGCAAAATAAATGGCTTCAAAGAACCCTGTGCAGTGGGGTGATGAAATGAGGGCTGGCTCTGCCACTGCCCCACAGCCCAGAGTACTTTGGCTAAGGTGGAAATGAGAGTTAGGAATGGGCAGCAGCTGGCAGAGGTCAGATCCCTGCAACAATTCACCTTCCCATGAGCCTAGGAAAGGACAGAACAGCCCCATTTTTTTTCAGGAGCACAGTGCTGCGGGGTGGGCAGGGGAGATTTCTCACTGTTTGGCTTTGCCATACAGAGCCCTGCGCTACTTTGGCCATTCCAATCCCTCCCCTCGCTCATCTGTAGCCTGAAGGAGTCACTGGCTTGTCCTGCTTTAGGGCAAATTTGGGAGGAAACGCCCGACTGGAGTCCCTCAGGGGAGCAAACCGGAACGGCCCCTCCCCGAGCTGGTCCAGGAAAGAACTTCCTCGGAGAAAAGTGGAAAAAACCTGTTTATTTAACAAAGCGCCCACAAGCACAAAGAATGAACAATATGAAACAATAAAATGTCTCATTGCTCTGGAGAGAGATGGTAAATTCAGACAGTCCTTGCTGTGGGTAGCTCGGCTCGCTCAGTCTCTCACCGGCCCCTCCGGAGCTCCAGGCCCAGCGCGCCACAGGTGCCAGCCCTCGCTGCTCCTCTGGGTTTGTCAGTCCAGAGCAGATTGAAACAGTCCCGAGAAAAGGGAAAAAAACATTCTAGGGAACTTCTCTGCCTCAGCCAGCTCAAACTAACTAAGAGCAAAGAGATCTGTGTCCCGCAGTCTGTCTGAGCCTCAGCCTCAGGACAGAGTCCCGGAGCAGGAATGCCGAGCAGCGAACGCTGCTTTTTCTCAAAACAAACTCCGCGCTGCTTCTTTTCCCCTTCGCTCCCAGAACCAGTCTTAAAGGCACAGAACTCAACACACAGCACAAACAGAACAGATTATTTGGGATTCGAGCATCATAAAGACACCCTAGGACATGGCCGGTTCAGGAGAAGTTCAGACTCAGGGTGCATTGATCCTGTTCACAAAAACCTCTCAAAAACCTGTAAGGGAGAGCAGCTCTGTTCGCTGGGCTCTGCTGAGGGAGCCCGCCCAGAGCCTCGGTGGTTATTTGTACTCCCAGAGCCTCCTTAGGAGCTTGTGGATGTGATGGGTGCAAAGGGGAAGATATGCCAGTGTTAAACTGATTAAAAATCTTACCACAGCATCGTTTTTGAGACCGAGTTCACGACGCCAGCAGGCCTCTGTGGATGGTGTGTTTGTGGAGGTGCTTGTGTGCAAAGAGGTGTCTGTGTTAATCCTGGAGAGGAAAACGGGACGCTGCAAAGTCAATGGGGACTGCAAACAGGATAATACCATGGTTAAAGGTAATAAAAAGAAAGTGATAATTGACTCCTCCTTTCTTCACAGTCAAGGGGAGTGTAAAGCATGACCTGTGGAGTTAAGAGTGAGGTAGCTCACATCAGGTATTTAACTAAAACCGGAAGAATGTGAACACTTGGGAGAATGATTTTTTTTTTCCCTGTCCAGATGCAAATGAGGTGACTTAAATATTATTTGTCTGTTTCTCTGGTCCTGCAATACCAGGAAAGCTCAGTAGACATCTGAGTTCATGCAGGTTAGGGACTGCTGCCTTCCTGACTGCAGAACTGGTTGGGGTCAAGGCTCTGGAGAGAAGCAGGCTCCAGGACCCTGGATGTGACAGTGGGAGAATAATCTCATTCACATCTTTGCCAAGCATTCCAGACATTCCACAGTGTGGTGGGGTGTGTGCAGTGGGGTGTTCTGTCAGACAGTTTATGGGTGACTTCATTGTGAGGAATATACAGGTACCAAGAAGCAGCAGAAAATCAGAGCAGCTACCTATGATGCAGGATGAAAAACAAGTTAGGCTTAGACAAGGTCACAGAAGTGACACTGAAACAAGTAGAAAAATGGCAGGTTGCATCTCCATCGCACATTCTATGAGCTCTTCGTCTTTCTCTGTTTCACTATATTTTTTTTCTTAAGTATAAGATCATTAAAAGTTACACTCAGTGAATAATTCTTCTAATTATTTGTGTCAAAGTCACAGATTGATATTATCACTCATGTCTGAAGCTCCCTTACATTATTTTAATTTATTTTTCTAATTGTCTTGTTGCTTTGTTAAATAATTGTCATAATAAGGCTTTGCAAGGCTTTCCAGATAAATGAGAAGCATAGAATACTGTATGTGATATATGATTTTTTTTTTGCAAGTGCCTGACCCAGGCTTTGAGCAATTTTGTAAGTAGGCAGTGGGTGAACAGAGTCTTGAATTCCCAACTGCACATTTATCTGTTTATGTAATTTGCTGTTAATTTGGATTGCCTGCTTTTGTCAATAGGCTCTTAGACCTCCAGGTGGTGAAATGCTGGCTTGGATTCTGTGGCTCTTCTCTCTTTCTGCCACTGGTTCCCAGTTTTTCCCTTGGCAAACTGCTTCTAGTCAGTCAGTCACTTATTTTGGTGAGAGTTGTCTGGCTGGCTAACATTTTTTTGGCATGATTGAAACCAGTGCAAGAAGTAGTGGAAAGAAAGTGGAAGACAACTGTTTGTAATTGTAATTTACTGTGATTCAGGGACCCTCAAGCACAGGCTGCAGTTAAACCCCATCACATCTGCAGTCAGTAAATAAAGTCCTAATGAGAAATTAAAAGTGTTGCAACGATTCCAAGCTCTGTATTCCCAAGGAACTATAAACTGATGCTCCTCCAATATCCAGCAGAACATACCAAGATGAGAAATCAGTAAAATTATGTTAATCTAAGTTAGCACTTAAATGTCCACTGAAGTTTGGTTAACTAGATAGTCTAATTTCAGCTCCTCATGTACTTGCAGTTAAGTATTTCGTAAGTGCTTTATTTAGATGTGGATGATGTTTTTCCCGTCGAGCATTCAAGCAGAATGTGGAATTTAACTCCTACAATTGCAGTAGATTTTACAGTTTCTACTCCTTACTGAAGGGAGCTGGAGTTATTTTCTTAAATTTTCTTGTGCAACAAGCAGGAATTAGTTTATGCTTGCTAATGACGGCACTAATCTTTCAGTAACTCATTCTTTTTCGGTGTGGCTTTTCATTCTTCAAGAGCTTTCATTGCTACAGCATCTTGGTATTTTTGTGGGTTTTTCTAAGTGTAGTGGAGACTTTGAACTCAAAGAGGGGAAGGCATGAGTAACATCTGAAAGAGGAATTAGAAACTGTGCTAAATACGTTCTTGCCAGAAGGACAGAAATCATTCCTACATAGAGGGCTCAGGGGAAAAAAAAAAAAAAATAGCATTTTAGCATCCTTGAGGGCTGGCAGAATGCATTTGCTGCCCTGATGTCAGTGAATGGGAGCCCATGCACTGCTGGCTGCCCGTGTCCCCTCTGATTTGTCCCATCACCAAGGCTCAGTAAAGGCACCAGAGCAGCTGGGAAGAAGTGTTATAAAGTGTGACAAACCCTGTTTTCCCAGAGGAGTTCAGCTGCCACGATACATATTTTACATCTTTCTTTGATGTAATGAGAGGTGTGAGTTCCTTTCTGATGTTACGTTTTGGAGCTGGCTACACAGATTCAGCCTTGCCTGGAGCCAGAAGATGTCCATCAATATGAAATGTTTTATTTTGGGTGAAGTGGCAACAAATCTTTTGCAGCTGGAAAGAAGGGATGGGTTTCCTGATGCACTTAAACCCCAGTTTGTGAAGAAAGGTTTCAATGAGCACCAGTGAATTTTGCAACACAGTCTTGTAGGTTGATAAATATTCTGGCTTAATAAAGTATGGTAATGAAAGTCCATCAAAAGTTTCAGGAAGTATTTCAGGAATTTAGAATAAAAATATAAAATGATCTGAAAGTGTCTGCAGAGATAAAACCAAAGCCGATGAAAACACGGCTCTGCAGGAAGTCTCGCTAAACAGAGAATTACTTAGGAAAGGAAATGATGATATAAAATGAGAGTTAAAAAGAGGGAAACTAGGAAATGCCCCATTCTGAATAATTTAGCCAAGAAAGTGATACTCCTAACCTTTCTTTGTTATATTTAACCTGCTGTGTGTCAGAGCATGCACACATTATTTCTGTAAAGCTGTTACAGACTGGGAGATGACTGTACACAAGCTATAGAATGTAGGTGTAAAACCAGAAGTACGAGGTTGCCTTTTTATAATTTTTTCTTTCCTTTTCAAGAGGGAAATAGAGTTTTTCAAATGATCCCACAAGGAACATCATTTGAGGAGAATAAACTAAGTAAAATATTATTCCTTCTCACAGTGGGGCATAACTAGCTAAAATGTTTTTTTGGTTGTGAAATCTGACTGTAATAATAGGGGAAGAATGCTCTGAAAAGCTGCTGGAATATAAGTTTATGAGGATCTGGCAACTCTCAGCCATGTACCTGGAAGACATTTAGGTACATGGAGCCTGAAGAGAAATTATGATAATCAATTGTATTGTTCTCCCCTCACATTTCAGGATGCAATGTAACCTCCAGAATGCAGCAAAAAAGCAAGTGAGGAGAAAGGGATGTCTTGTTAATTCATCTAACTAAATTCTAATTTTCGGGCCCTTTGTTTGGCTGGGGAATAGCACTGGCAGCATAGCAGCTGTTGGCAGAGAAGTTCATTTCTTTCCCAGAAGAAAAGAAATCAAAGCAGCTTTGCACTGATCAGCTGGCCCAGGTTGCTGGATCAATGCTTGGCAATTTGCAGGGCTGTGCTGTAGATAAGGCTGTCACATTTTTGGCAGTCTCATCACTACCAGGCAGCCACATAATAGCTGATAGGTCCCTTTCAGATAAAGATGAGTAGAAGATAGAAAACTGAAGAGAAAGGGGAGTGAAGGTGGATGGAGGAGGAAGGGAAGGTGACAAATCAGTAGTTTCAGCCTTACTTTGTGGCTGTGCTCCTTTGGTCCCCAGTTCATTTAAATGTGTGTTTGTATTGCTGTTAATTCTTGCAGTTTTCAACTCATAGTGCTGCCCATTGGTGTAATTCTTGGGTTTATGCTTTATCCTTTTGAAAATGAACAGATGTTTGCTGAAAAGTAATGCATCTCCCAAAGTCCCTGAGCCCAAAAGCGCAGGTTCAGGATACTCAGGATCTGCTTCAAGATGTCAAAAATCTGCCTGGTTTCCATCTTAGGACTATAGTCTCTCACTTTAATGTAAATATGACATTGAGTGTAGTTTTCTTGAAAAAAAAATAAAATAAAGGGGAATTTTTGGCCATATCTCCTCTTGGACCATTATTTATTGAAGCTTCGCTCTATGGGGCTTGGGTGTTTCTCTAGCAAAGCTTCTGCCCTGGGGAAGGCAAGCTGGTAAAGAACTGAAAAGAAAGGGATTGGGGGGGGGGGGGGGGGGGGGGGGGGGAAACGGTGCTTAAGTAGCAGGTGAATTATTTTCTGGGTTTAGGAAAATTGGGAAAAATAGCAGCTTCCTCTGAATTCTGCTGCTTTCCATTTTTTTAATGGCTCACTGCAGGTCGTAAGGGAATCTGTTAGAGGCTGGATGACAGCACAATGAAAAGAGGTGAGGGAATCATTACCTTAATACTGATAAAGCTGCTAAATATGCTCAGGGAGATGTAGACATTTCCAAAAGCCTGAGAACACAGAGAATAAAGGATTCATTAATAAAAAAGTGCCCTGGCTGTTCTTAATCTTCTTGAATCTTGAGTTTTTATGAGGTGTTCCTGACTACAGAGATGTTCCTAGTTCAAATTTCTAGTGTTCTATAGCCTTCCAAAATCAATTATATCCAGTGTAGGGAAAAAGTGGTTTTTTTCAATTTTTTTTTTAATTTTCCCCTTTATTCAGATTTCCAGATTCTACCTATCAGGAGGAAAAGAAAAAGCCTATTTTCCTTGTAATGGAACAAAAGTATTTTTTCCCTGCAAAAGCAATTTTCAAATGATTTTTATCAGTGCAATTTAATATGACTCATTTTGGAAATCTCCATACAAATTATTTCTGCTGTTTAGTCCTTCACTCTCTCTCTTGTGAATAAAGGAAAACAACTCCTTTTGATCCATTGCAGAAAAGCTGATGAAACTCTCTGTATCAGCAGTGAGGTAGAAGAACCCTCCCCAAAGTCCAAAAGGATTTGGGATGTAGTCAGCCAAGTCTTTCAGACTATTTTCCAACTTGATTTAGTCAATTCTTATGGTGCATTGCACCACTTTGTTGTGACTTGATATCAGAAATACTTGGGAAAAAAAAAAAAAGGGGAGGGGGGGACTTTCTTTATTGGTCTTCAGGGGAATTAAAGACCACTACCACAGTGACAGCTGACATGGATTCTTTATTTAATTCTTTCAATTTGTTCACTTTAATGAAACACCAAAAGATTTGAGAAAGCGGTAATTAACAAGACAGAGCCTGTCTAATGAAACCAGTACAGGAGGATATTTGTTTCAGGAATCAATAAAAGACTGGGAGTGAGGATCATCACCAGCATCACTCAGGAAAACAAATCACCTCATGCCAATCAATTGTCATGCTGCACATGCATGAATCTGTGTGGAGCATTTTAAATATTGCATCAGTACAAAGACAAGCTGGGTGAATTTGGAGCTATCTCCTACTTAATTTGTTGGTCTGTCAGGTACTATAATTATACTTGTAGCATTCTTCTTCTGTGCCTTCAATAGTCATTACTAAGCAAGCCTGGTGACATAATCTAATTAGAGCATGGCTCCCTCAGAGCTCGCCGAGCCCATTCCGTGGGGTGCCTTTGCATTCTATCTCTGCTTGCGTGTTTTCAGGAAAGCAACACAGCCTGAGCTCCCAGAAAGAGACCAAACAGAGCAGCTGATAAAAAAGCTACTTCTCTGACAATCCTCTTGGCCCTCCAGAGACAGCAGTTGGACTCCCTGTTGCCACCAGTTGACTTAGCAATTAATAATGCAGCAATTAGCAGTGAGTTTCCAGACCTCAGTGCACAAGGCAGGGTTTTATTTATACAGCAATGTAACTGGAAATAACAGAGTGAAAAGGAATCAGCAGTGGAGAAGCTGTATCTCAAAACAGAGAATCAGTTTGGTTGTAGTAAGAATGGTGTTACTGCTAGAGAAAGGTAAATGTGCACTACCTGAGATTATCAGAAGAAATTTTGGACCTGATGTGAAATTGTTTTTCGTCTAAAGAACACACATTTGAAACTATGCACTTGAAAGAACAGAACTCAGAATATTTTTAACAGGAAGACACAAATTACAGAGAAATGTTAAGGAACTGGATTATACTACTGACTGTAATTGAGAATGAGATTGATGGAGAGAAAGTACAGGTGACCTCCTTGGAACATCACCTACAGATAATTCAGAATCCAAATTAGTTTTGAGTTGGGGATTTTTTTGGTCTTTTACTTTTTAAAGCAGAAGGTATAAACATAATTCTTTGAAAAAGAACATTCCACACTTAAGCTCAGCCTTTGAGCTGAGCAGTGGAGCAGTCCCAGAGCCAAGACAGACACCAAAATAACCAATGGAATTTTCATGTGGAGATTGGAGACTGCAGAGAACTGTGTGGAGGGTGCAGAGAGATTGTCAGTGAGGTTCATTTGGGTGGCTGGAGGAGGTTCAAAATCTTTACCGTTTTGATCTTTATAGATGTGAAGATGAATGAAAGTTTTGCTGCAGTTCTTGGTATATTTCCAGGAATTTTGTTCCAATGCACTTTTTTCTACTTTTTATTCTTGTCTGCAAAACAATTTGAAGATGAATGTTACAACTCTATCTAATGTAAATTTTGTTAGGCATTCAGAAAAAAAACTCACTTGAGTTATGGAAACACATTTTCAGCACAAATTCAGAAATTTAAACTGTCATGTAAATCTTATTGATCATATTGGGTCCAGCTACAAGAATTGTACTCAGCAATGGCATTTGTAATTGATGGGCAGGCAGAGCAGAGCTGTAGTTCTGAAACTTCTCAACCCTTATGAAGTGACTTTATTCCTGGGGTGGCTTGGTCTCCCAACACAGGAAATGCTTTGAGAAAGGAATTTGTGTGGAATACTCAGCCACCAGCAGCCACAAATCAGAGGGAGTGCAGCAGGGAGAGAGTAATTGCACTTTGGTCAAAGTATCAAAGACAAGATGATCCAGAAGTCACACAAGGTGACAAGATTTATAGGCTGGAACCTGCAATAGATTGATGAGAGGAAATTGTCTTTAGCCATTGCAAATAGTGGGTTCATGTATCAGGATATTGCCCCATCAAATTGTTGGAAGATAAATGGAATAGCAGGACCAACTGGAGATTTCTTCAGTGAATGCTTAGAAATGCTATTTCTTATTATTTCATCCGTGTGTTGATGGTGTGTTTTCAAAAAAAAAAAAATTGTATTTATATCAACACAAATAATATCTGCCATGACAGCAAGCGAATGGGTTGTGAGAGGGTATGAGACAATGTGTTCAGTTTGCAGCCTTTCCTTTGTGCAGCAGGAGAATTAAATTGGGGTAAGGGAGGACCTTACACAGTGAAAGTGATTTAGCATTCATTCAAATCCTTGAACAGATTTCAGCAGTAAAAAGAAAACAGCATCTTCCCACTACCACCAAATTGGAAGCAAAAATATTGCAAAGAATAAGAGCTCTCTGTGAATATGTCAAAAATCTAGATTTCATTAATCAAAATGAGATGCAAAACATCTCAGTCATTCAGCTGGAGAGACACTAAATACAGCTATTTAGGATTCAACCTCAGCTCTTCTACACTATTTACTAGTTCGTGTTCCTTGTCAGTTAAACGCATCACTTGCAAGCAGTTTTAAAATTTCCAAGTAAAACAATTGGAAACTTGAATTGTACAAGACATGACTGGTAAAAAGCGCATTTTTTGCAGTAGCCAAAATATGAATCATGAGAAAGAAGTGCTGCTGACAGGAAGAAAATTGAAATCTTTGAGGTGCAGTGCTGGCAAAATTTCAGAAAAGTAGACAAAGGCTTACAGCAAATTTATGTGTTTGCTCATGACAGCCATCGGAATGATCATTATCTAAAAGATATAATTAAATGAAAGCAGTGCTGGAAGGTCATGGTAATAGAGGACAACCATGGTCACAGGGATAAAAGATAATCTGGGGGGTTGGATCCTGATGCTCAAAGTTATCAGTCACTTGAGACAGCTTCTAAAATTCTGTTGTATGGAGGCTATAAATGAGTTTGTTTCATTTGGTTTTTTTTGTTTGGTTTGTTTGTTGTTTTTTTTTTTGGCTTTCCTTGTATTTATTTTAACACTCTAAACCTGATAATATCATTATGCTACTTCTGGAAGAGGAATTGATCCTCCTCCACGTTTGACAAATGATACAATTGTGAGGTTAATGGCTGCTAAGCTGCACAGGTATTACCCATGTTCCAGTCCACTTTTACAGCTGTGGGTTTGATTTTTAAAAACGCCACAACCTCTGATGAATGCATCTTACAATAAAGCTTTATGGAGAACACATATTCTCTACACATGACCCTGTATGACTGATAGTGACATTTCTTTATGGTGAAAGACATCTTTGCTACAACGAGAAAAAAACCAAATGTATTCCTTGTCTGCTTCCTTTAAGAGCTCTCAGATTTTTATGTAAGTGTTGGTTGGTTTTTTAAAGTACTTTTTCTGTTTGTTACTGCTGAGTTTGTAAGTGAGTCTCCTTTATGTGATATTCTTCCCTAGTCATGTTTTGCTATTTTTCTGATGACTTTAATATTCTTCTGTAAGATCATCAGCACATGCTCACAATGTGACCAGGTACATTTTCAACATAGACAAAACAAAGCAAAGCAAAGCGAAACAAAACAAAACAGTTGAGAGGGAAAACAAACAAACAAACAAAAAACCCAAATAACAACAACAAAAAAATTAATTTGCATGAAGTGGTAGAGCAAATCAGTCTGCAGGCTCTTGTTTTCTGCTTTCATATTCAATCATAATAAATAAATTAAGGTGCATGGCTTATCAGTAGCAATGAGAAGGTTGAATTAAGCTACATTAGATTTTAAAGTGCATTTCCCTTGTAAAATGATCTGGGATACTGCTGGAAATATTCTATATGAAAGTATGCATCAAAATTTGTTATTTTTCTAGGGAGGTCAAATTACTGGTCAGCCTGAGTTGGAGCTTTTCCTTAGTGCAAAGGGGCACATCAGGCTCATTGAATTCACCCAAATTTCTCCTTATTTTTAGCATTCCCTTCTTTCTTTCTTTCTTTTAGAAAGTGTACCTGCTAGACAATATTAATTACCCTGAAACAACAGACATAAATCAAACATCCCAACTGATTTCATCCCCAATGTATCTCAGAACACTAATTATTAGCAGAAATTAGCAAAAGCTGCACATGAGTAGGTAGGCAATGAGTGAAAAAGCAAAGACTCACAGTCCTTGTGGTGCAAGTTGTCTTTACCAGCCTCAGATGAGAAATGCCCTCCTAGCTGGTGTGGAGCTGAAAATATTGCAGTGCCGCTGAGTCTGTGAAAGATCTCATACGTGCTTGCCACTTGTGGGTATATCTGAATCTTTTCCTAAAGAAATCAGATATGTGAGCAGCTTTGGAGTAGCTTAAGATGCTGAAAGAATAAATTTTCATCTTCTTCTCCCTGTAATCTCTCCCTCTTTTTTGTGTACATCTGTCTTTTTTACCTGAGGAGTCTGTCCTTATTGCTGAGGGCTTGTGCTTGAAATTTTAGCCAGCTCTTGTCCACAATGTTGTCCTTTATGTTGGTGTAATGTGTTACTCACAGCACCAGTAGAGTCTAAATATCTATTACATATATAAAAGCAGTGTGAGGCAAAAATGGCGCTTTTTTTAATGGCGTATCAATATTCATGGCAATTGTAATTGCTCTTGCAGTTGTAAAGAGAAACGAAATGGGGAACCTATTAAACAGATAAAATATCAAGCATCTGAATTGTGAAAGTGATTTAGCACCTAATCTAAGTCAATCTGTGCAGATTCTGCTGGAAAGGCTTAGGGCTATTCCATCCTAAAAAAAAATTTGCAAGTAGTTACTGTTACTTGTATTTATCTATTTAGAAAATGTTGGGTTCCTTCCATTTGAAGGGAATTAAAAATGGGCTCTTTCTTTTCTCCTTTGTACATGCAGAAGAACCAATGTCGGCTCAAATTGTTGTGTCACACAAATGGGAGTGTGGCTGTCTCATTTCCTCCCTAATACTTTGAAACTGTTCCTGGCTGCTGTGTGATTGGGTGTATGACAGGTAGAGGGACTCATTTAGGGTAGGAAAATACAGCTGGAAAGTCTCCAGGTGTTTGGCTTGATTTAGATGCATTTGTAGTTGTGTCAGAGAGAGAATAAACCCTAAGGAAAGCCATAGAGCTGTGATGTATTGCACTACAAGGACTGCACTAGAGCCCCTGTCTGACAGTGTAAATAAAGACTTTTATATTTTCATTTATTGACTGCGGTGCTAAGAAAGCTTTGCATTGCCTGGTAGAAGTGGCTGAAAAATAATGTATGGAAAATCTATAGGAGACACAGAGGCATTTCAGAAAGTAAGGAACAATTGACAATATCATCAAAGACAAAAGCATTGTTATATACAGGTTGCTTTGATTCTCCAAGAACCTATTGATATTTCCCCTGGCATTGAGCTGCTAACAACACCTTCAGCAGAAAAGGTAGAATCTGCTCTCACTGGGGGTGAATTGGGGCTGCATATTCCATTTGTATTTTCTTAAATGACAACCACCACTGCAAAGAATGGGTCCAAGCCCTCTGCCACTGGGGCTATGGGATCTTTTTCTTTACCAGACTGAGTTCTGTGTTCTGTGGAAATGCAACAGTGCTGACCCACCTGTGTTTGGGGATGAGGGCACACTGAGGGCTGGAGAAGAGACTCAACCTCCAACCCAAAGTTTGGTCTGCTTTTTAACAAACAGGAAAGAAAATGGTACATCAAAGACCATGAAAAACTCACACATGGCATGAAGTCCATATTCACAGTTACTTCACAGGCTTTTGTATCACTGAATATGTAGGGGCTATGATATATTTTGTAATACCTTCAGTATTTTAGTAGAAATGAGTGATTCACAAAGCAATACAATTCACTGGTCACTTTACTGGCTCATGAAAGTTAGCTGTTTTCTACAGAGCATATACATTGTCCTTTGCTCTAGAGTAAGTCTGTATAACATATCCAGCAGTGAATGTACCTCTGAAGACTTTTAAGATACGATTCTGGAGCAGGCAGGAAACACTGACCTGAGTTCTGCCACTGCCACAAATCCTGACATCTTTAATCAGCCCTCGTGGCTCAGATACCACTGTTAAAGTGGAAATGGATGTGAGCAGAGGACAGCTATAGAGGAGACCACAGCCCACATTAGCCAGTATAAAGCTGTCTTTGGGGACAGTTCCTTCCCAATCAAAATCTGCTTTTATTCATGTAAATATAAAAAGAACAAACAAATAAACACCCCCCCCCAAAAAAAAAACCAAAAAACCACAAAAAAACCCAAAACCAACAACAACCAACCAACCAACCAACCAACCAAAAAAACCCAAATCAAGCCAAACCAAACCAAACAACAAAAAAATAAAATTAAAAAAAACCACCAAAAACAAAACAAAACAAAAAAACCACACACACACAAAAAAAATAAAAACCACCAAAAAACCCACCACAATGATCTTGATCTAAAAATTCTCCAGGAAATGTCTGTGAGATGTTTGTAGTTATCTCTTATTTATACTCTGTTGACGAAAGAAGGAAATAGGATCAGGATATACAGTCTGTCGCTTACTCTTTGATCAGCATCTATGCAAGAATTGTCACTAAGGCAGGAGAAATGTGCTCCAGGATCACACCGGTATGTGAGGTGTCTGATGAGCCACAGGTGTGAAGGGGGAGGGCATAGGAATTTAACTGGGCATTTCACTCTGTGCAAATCATGAAAATCAAAAATTTATAATGCTGCATTTATCAGTAAGGCATGAGAGAGCTGGGGTCTTGAATTTACGGGAAAAGAATGGAAGGAGTTTGCGGTGAGGTGGAGGTTGATCTTTTGCCCCAGGTAGCAAGTGACAGGATGAGAGAAAACATTCTCAAGTTATGCCAGGGGAGGCTAAAATCAGATATCAGGAAAATATTACTCACTGGAAGGGTGATCAAGCATTGGAACAGGTTACCCAAGGACGTGGTGGAATCACCAGCCCTGGAAGTGCTCAGAAAACGTGTGGCTGTGGCACTTGGGAAGGTGATTTAGTGGTGAACACTGAGGTGCTGGGTTAACTTGGACTTGATCTTGGAGGGCTTTTGCAGCCTCAGGGGCTCTGTGAAGGGGCTGAATGCAGAGCTGATCCAGTGGCGCAGAGGCATGGCCAGTGGTTGTGCAGCAGCATTGAATAACTTGCTCTTCTGTTTCCCCTTGAATGCAAAATAACCATTCCAGTCCCACTGCCCTGTGCTCACACTGCTGCAAAAGAGGAGGCCCCTGGTTCCCAGGGGTAAAGGTGTTCAGGGCCTCTTTACCTGACCAGGATATTTTCATCTGGGAACCAATTACCAGTGCCAGTAATGAAAGATATGTTCAATTCCATAACTTGATGTTGTACCTTCCTAAGCCTCATGCTGCCAAATTCCAGTGCTTTGGAGGAAAGATGTGTGCTTGTGGGCTTTTTGAATTAGCAGTCATTACCAAGTGCCCATACATGATGTGTGATTATGTGTTTTTAACTCCCTAACTTTGCTTTTATGTCTTTGATTTGCACAAACACCAAGTCACACGATGCAAAATCCAGTGTGCCTAAGAGGTGTTGCTTACAAATTTATGTGAATCTTCAAGTTGTTTCTGAGGAATTAATGATGTTGATGAGTTTGTTTAAAAAAAAAAAAAGTTGTTTTTTGAATTGTAGGGTTTAAAATTTTACTGCCACATATGCACAGCAATAATGCTTAAAGAAAAGCACTGAGCTTTCTGCTTTCTTTCCATGGAGTGATTCTGAGGGATTATCTTAATCCCAGTGCACTGCTTTGCTAGCCTGGGCCAGAAAATAGCACAGGCAGGTTTGTGCCATTACCCTGCAAGAAAAGTGGCAGTAATTGCTCTGCCAAATTTTGGCTAATAGTTTTTTTCCTGTGGCACAGGCAAGTGGGCAGTGTGGGACCTGGGGGACAAAGGGGCAGTGGTGGGACAGACTCCTCCAAACCAACACCAAGGTGTGCTTGGGCTCCAGCTGTTCAAAGCAGTGTGAGTTTCATAATTTCAGCTTTCCTGCCACTTCCCTGCTTTAGTCCATTTTTCTATATTCTATTTTAGCTGGAGTCTCCCTAATTTCACGACTCCCCCGTAGTGCCCAGATTTTTTATAGCTGTAAGAACTGTGAGTTGTTGCCTTGGAAACACAGTTGTTCATGCAGCTGTTGTAACTATGCTTGTTAATTTTGCTTTATCACAAAAGGTTTCAAAGCTTTTCTGTATTTGTCTGACATTTCTTGGTTCTGTAACTCTTTATAACATTCTGTTTGACAAATTGGAGGAGGAAACAGAACTTCAGCCTCATGATGTACAGTATGCCCCCATGTCCTGACTGAATCACCTGCTTCCCTGCCCTTGGAAGCCTCCAAGGCTCCTCCTGAAACTCCATTCAGTCTCCTTCCTGCCTCTTTCAAAAAAAAAAAAAAAAAAAAAAAAAAAAAAAAAAAAAAAAAAAACAAAAGAAAAATGTAAGAATTTTTGAAAACGTCCTTCGGTATTCTACATCAGAGCTTCTGTGTGCAGGTGCTGGGGGCAGCATGAAGCAGCAGCTCCTCCAGGTTTCTGCATGGGAGCAGCAGCTGTGGGCAGATCAGTCCTGTGCAAGCCTGGGCCTCTGCACCTGCTCCTTGGGACAGATCTGGCAGGAGGTGCCAGGTGATGCTTGAATGCTTTACCCACGTGTAGCACCTTTCCCATGAAAGCTCCTTTGGTACCAGAGAAAGACTCGTGTTCATGCGTGCTGCCTTTGGTACAGGAGCTCCTAATCCTCTCCTTTGGGCCTCCTGCTCAAGACCAGCTCCTTGAAGCAAAAGGCATTTGTTCTCTGTCAGTGCTGAGCGCTGGGAGTGCTGGGTTGGAGAGAAACCACAGAGGATCCCTTTCCAGGGCAGGCCTCCTTCCGTGCCAGCTGTGTGCTGGTGCCAGGGCTCGGAGCTGGCAGGAATGTGTGGGCAGGAGCAGTGTCGTTATGAAAGTTGTGCATGTTTGCTTTTTTTTAGCCAAGGCTCCTAATTGCCAGCATATTTTCAGTGCATATACCTGTCAGCTACACCGGTTTAGCTGGCATTGCACTGCCTTTATGCTGTCTTATGGTTTTATAGCAGCATAAAAAATGGTTTGGGTTTTGTGAGTCGCTTCCTCTCTGAGCTTTCCCATTTCCCCTGTCGGCAACATAAGCCATAATAGCTGGGGAGAAGGACAGGTGGGCACTATTTCTGCTCTCTGAAAGAGGGAAGGAGTGCTGCTAAAACAATAAATAGAACAAGCTGCTAACTGCAATGTTACAGTGCTTTTGTCTCCTGGCATTGCCTTGCTTTCCATGGACCTCAGTCCACTGTAACAGCCTGTGCTGCTGCAGTTTGTAGCTGAAGTTTTTGGAGCTTTATTGTGAGATTTGAGTCAAGTCAGCAACAGAAAGCACAGACACAGCTGGCTTTAGGTGCCCAGTGTGGTTTGACTGGATTTGCTCTGAAAAAAGGTAACCTTACTCTATTATAATTTAGTACAGCTTTATGTTCTATTTAATTTATTCATGCGATTTCGCCGTAGTAAGTTATAGATTGTATTCTTTAAAGCAGTTTATTGGGAAAGCTACTAAAAAGGAGATCAAACCAGAAACACCTGAGCAAGTAATAGGCAAATATAAGTGTTGAAGCAGCCAAGGAACGGATGTTTGTGTTTGCTTATAAACAACCTTTATAAACTCCGCAGAAATTGTAGCAATTCTTCTAGAGTCGTCATTATCTGATGATAACACAAGTTTTTCAATCTAATTGCGAAAATTACTCAGTCTCTTCAGAGGAAAACAGCAGAAGAATTTAAAAAAAAAAAAAATAGTGGACAATCAGGGAGTTCCTTGAGCTGAGAAGCACAGGGAACATCCTGAGGGTGATCAAAGACACTTTTCTACCCCATTCCCTTTGGCGATTCACTTCTTGGAAAAAGCAATGTTTCTGCAGAGAAGCACTATCCATACCTTCAACCCCTCAATTACATTTGTTATCCTGTCAGGGATGATAGAGGATCTGTTATTTAGCTCCAGTGTCTCACTGTAAGGGGAAGAGGAATTACAGAGCTCACCTTTTTATTTGTTTGTTTGTTTTTGGCTGGGCAACTGCAACAAAGTGCATTCGTAACTTCAGAATCAGGGCAGTAATTTAAAGTAGGGGATGGTATCAGTTTCAGAGCAGCAGTGTCTCTGTCATAGTCTTAGAAAATAATTAAATATTAAAATAAGCACAGTCTGGATTGTTGAAATGTTGACAGCTAAACTAATCTGTATTTTTCTGATTTTATGACAGCACCTGAAGTAGTTGCTTCTACTGATTGTGTTGAGCATAGAAAGGAAATTCTATTTAACTCTACCAAGTTCATATACTAGCAGATGCAATATTCTGGCAGCTAGATATTAATGGTCTGTGAGTATCTGTACTATAAGGATAGGTAAACTTATTAAGAATTTATTGAGGTTGTGTCCTTGGTTGCTGATTGGATTGAGCTGTAAGAAGTGTTGTACAGTCTGTTCTGTCATATCCGGATATTTTCTTCCTCTGTCAGCCCTCCTTGGGAGGACACTCTGACATGATAACCTTCACAACATAAATTTCCAAAGCTTGATCTCTGGGACAATCATATCTTTTGGATTTGCAGAGTTTTGTTTGTTTATTTGTTTGTGGGGTTTGGTTTTTTTCCCTCCATTTGGAGGATGCTTTAGATTGGAAAGGGATTTTCAATTGCAAAACACTTTACATGTAATAATCCAAACACACCCCTTGCTGCATTAGCAACAATGCAGGCAGTAGGTCCAAAGAAATTATTTTTGTACTCTTGTGAGCTCTTGTGAGTCCCTGCCTGGAGTTCTGGGCTGTGTCTGGGCTCCCTGGT
Source organism: Phylloscopus trochilus trochilus (assembly GCA_016584745.2). Classification (NCBI taxonomy): domain Eukaryota; kingdom Metazoa; phylum Chordata; class Aves; order Passeriformes; family Phylloscopidae; genus Phylloscopus; species Phylloscopus trochilus. The sequence goes on from WQNJ02000015.1 coordinate 28,561,756, forward strand.
CCGAGATAAACATGGACTTACTGGAAGAAGTTAGGCAGGGGCCACCATGAGCTGGTGCATGTCCTGTGAGGAGAGGCTGGGTTTGTTCCTCTTGGAGAAAAAGATCTCTTCACAGTCTGCAGGTGCCACAGAGAAGGGCAGAGACACTATGAGCACCTAACACTGGGAGAGGTTCCTCAGAAATCCTCTGGAATCTCCATCCTTGGAGAAATTTAGACATGGCTCAGGTCTCCTTCTGCATGGATGTACTCTGAGAAGGGGGTTGGACTAGAAGAGCCCCAGAGGTTGTTTTCAGTCAAAATTATTCTCATCCTCTCTAATTTCTTTTCATCTTATCAACCTTATCAAAAATATATTCATCATCTACACAAGTAACTAAGGGAATAAAAAAAGAAAGGCTTTGTATTGGAGGATTCGTGTTACTGTTTGTTCAAGCAGAGAAACTAGCACAAAACAAAAAATGGTATTTGCCATTGTGAAAAGATGCAGGGTATAAAAAGAGAGGGAAAGGAAACAAAACGAGAAAAAAAAACCAAACAAATGAATGAAACAACCCCCCCCAAAACAAAACAAAACAAAACAAAACAAAAAAACCCAACCACCTAACAAAAAACCCAACAACAACAAAAAACCAAACAAACAGAACAACAACAACAACAACAACAAAATAACAGAAGCCCCTCATGAAGATTGTTCAGATCTGAGAACTCTGTCAGAGAAACTGAAAAGGAAGAAACAGTCTTAAGCTCTCCTTCCAGGAATGGAGTGGCAGTGGCTGCTGCAGTATTTGCTACCAATGACTGCATCTTCATCTATGCACTTTGTATTTCCTCAACCACCTCCCCTGTTGTATTCCAGCTGTGGAACTGCAGAGTCAAAGAGCTAACAGATGAAGGTCTGCTGGCCCATTCCTGGCTGGGATTGCCCCTGGCAGCCTGTGTTTGCCCATCTCTGGCACTCACACAGATTAGTTCCCTTCCTGGAACCAAGGATTTGCATCAGGCCATTAAATGCACAAGGACGCTGTGAGTGAACACCCATCAACATCCTAAAGACGCCTAGGGCCCTGGGAGCCTTTAGGGACTTTATAAACTGGCTTGTGCAGATAAAGGAGATACCTCAGTGAGCCACCTTTGGCAGCTGCTTCAACAGCCTGAGGAATTGAAACGAGATTTAGGAGGGTTACTCAGTGCTTTGTTCTTGATTCTATTAAAGAGAAGAAAAGCTCTGTTATAGGAGAGGGTTGGATTCCAGCACTCTCAGAAATAACTGTAGAGAATTAGTTGCCACTAAAGTATTATTTTCTGCCACTGTTCCTACCACTGGGATCACAACACTTCCTCAAAAGATGCCAGACAGAAACAGGGGTTTTTGTGAATACCTCTCCATCTGCACTATAAAACTAGAGATGGATATCAAAAAGGGAGGAGTGGCATTGGGATCTTTCATCTATCAAGGTAAATATCCTTACTCCAGCTCTCTAATTTAGGAAGTGTCCTACCTTTTTAGCAGTTTTAGTTTTCTTTGGGTGTCGCACATTCATGCCAGTGCTACCTGACATATCAGCAGCCTTCTGGTGGCTGGAGAAGACAAAAGAGAAAGGGTAGAAAGGGAAGGAGGAGTCACTCGCTGTTAAAATGATAACATGATGATCATCCACAGCCTCATGGTTTAGTAATAAAGGATAAAGCAATTCTGTCTTCTCAGAACAGCTTTATTGACACTACAATGTGTTCTTCAGTGCTTTACCTGTGAAAGGAAACTCCCGTGGTTGGTGTGCAGCCCCTGGGCAAGAAAAAAAAAGTTGTAAGTTCTTTCCTCCAAACAGCAGAACAGACAAGTGCCAGAATTCTGTGTGATCTTTAACTGGTGGCTTGGAGTCTCCCAGTTCTGCTGTACTTAACTGCTTTGACAGGTTGTGCTGAGGGCACAGAGCACTGAAACGGGCTGTTAGACAGGCAAAAGGTTAATTTGACTGGCCTGGAAAGCACTAACAGAAGAATGTGGCAAATCCATTCGTCAGTCAGAGGAAGGGGAAATGACTTGTTATTACTGAAGCATGTATTGTTATTTCAGAAATAACCAGCATCGGTCACAGAAATAGCAACAAGATGGTTGCTTCAAGGTGCTTAATCCCTGAGAAGGGAAGCATGGAGACAGTGCAGAATAAATTGGAATGGAGTTGCCTGTTGTTAGCTGCCATGCCTGCAGATATAATAACTAGCCATGGACCAAGGCAAGGCTTTGATGCAAACACAGGCTCACTTGAAATGCCCAGCACGGACAAAAGACTTGCTGGGGCTGCTGAAGTAGCTCGACAGTAAAAGTACAGCTCTGATCTTTTTAACAACCCAGATTAAGCATAAAAACCTAAAAGAAATATAAGAATCTATCAGCGAGTATGTGTACCCTGCTATAAACTACAGCAGGAAAACTGAATAAAGCTGAAAGACAATTTAGTAACTCTCTTGTACCATAGTTGGGCACAGTGACCTCCTCAATTCAACATTTTATAGGAAAGATATATGAAGGGGTGTTATTCCTTCTCTGTAAGATAACCAGATTTCTGTAGCCCACCAGGTTTTGTTGTTGTTGTTTGTTTGTTTTTGTTTTGGGTGGGGTTTTTGGGTTTTTGTTTGTTTGGTTTTTTGGTGGTTTTTTTGGTTGGTTCTTTTTTGTTGTTGTTTTGTTTTTGTTTTTGTTCCTGCCATGAGATTTACCTTTACCATAGAGTTACTTTGCAACCAGCAAGAGTCAAAAAGCATGAGGGGTTTAAAAGCTTGGTGAATCTTTTGTTTCAATAGAGGGGGTTTGTTTTGGTTTGGTTTGGTTGTTTGTTTTGGTTTTGGGGTTTGTTTGTTTGTTTGTTTTTAATAGTATGCCAAGAAGCTGATTGGCAGAAGCTGATTGAAGATATGCATGTGTCTGAGCTGACATATATATCTATGCACACTGCATATAGACAATAAAATCCATCTGAAGAGTCACTCTCAGCAGCAGCTTTGCCACAGGTGAAAAGGTGATTTTTTTAGGGCCATTGAACACTATAAATGTGTTCATTGTATCAGTGCTTCAGAAATACCCATTCTAAATGACTTGGTGTTGATCCACTGTGAAAATTCATTGTGCTCAATTGCCCTCAAAATTTCTCATTTCTCATTTGTGAGGTTGCAGTCTGCTGACTGCACACCAGGCCACGGTACAGCCGGGCAGGCACCCGGCTCCAGAGGGCCTGAAAAGGATCTTTATTTCCTGCCAGGCTGCTCTGTGCTCCCCAAAAACTGAGCAGGTCTGTGCCAAGGGCTTGGAGCTGTGAGGCTTTCATAGGTGGGAATAGACTTTGTGGAGCTGATATTGAATTGTGCACACACAAAGGCTTGCCTGTGTCCCGTGTCACATTGTACATGAGATGTGGAAAATGGAACTTGGCTTTAATTTTTAATCATACCTTTGATTCAGAGAAGTCAAAACCACTCTTTCATCACTTCATTTCTATTCAGTTTAGGAGAAAAAGGGAAAAAAAAAACCCCACTCAAATTATCAGTTGGCATAAATAACTTTCAGCATGCATGGCAAGAAGTTGAGTCATAGATTGTTAGGGGGCTTTTTTGACATCTCATTGAAACAAGAGTTATAGGGAGGGTTTTTTTCAGTTTTAAAAAGGAGCGTTTATAGCTGACTTCCAGTATGTTTTATTTGTCCTTTAATTTACTGTATTGCCTGATTCCTTATAAAAGCTTCTGCAAATCAGCCTTTCAGCTGTGAAGGAAACAAATGCCTACTTTGGAAAAGAGGATGGTGAAATTTAAAGACCTCTTGGTCAGTCCTTAGTGTGCTGCAGTATCTGTGGATTCTTTCAGGCAGTGGGATATTGATGGTATCAGAGAAGCCTGGTGGGATTGACAGAAGAACTGGGGGAAGAAGCTGTGTCTTTGCATCCAAATGAGATGTGGCAGGAAGTGTGTTGTGGAGAGCAAAGCTGGAAATGTAAAAGAAAATTTGGTTTGCTTCACCTTCCAACGTTTTGCTTGTAAGTTCACCAACAAACTCCTGCCTGTAGACAGGTCAGACACTTCGTCTTAAAAGTCAGGGCAGGAGATGCTTAATCATGTGAGAAGACCTTGATTTTTCTTCCAGTTAGCAGGAACTTTAATTACATCCTTGTACTAACATCTTGCTGCAGTGATGGTTCATTTCTGAGTTGCTGTAGCGGGGAATTCCTCCTTAAGTACCACACAAGCCACTGCTCCAGCAGTGATTCAGCCTCTGTTATTAAACCTGAGATTCAACAGGACAGTGGCAAGGTCAGACTGCCTCACTCACAGTCTGGTCAATATGTGAACCTACTCCATGTTTTCCTGCAGATTCAAAATTCGGTGTTGTTTGCGTTGTTTTAATCTCAAAAAAAAGGGAAAAAGAGAAATAGACTCAATTTTTTGTTTTTGTTAGCAGACCATTTGTCTTCCATTTCTGCTCTGCACTGTTTTTATTTCTCAAATAGATTCCTTGTGAGCAGGTGAAGGCTGTCTCCCAGGGATATGAACATCAGCAGTCATTTTTTAAAAGAAAAACAGTATTTGCAAGCACACTGCATTTCTAGTTTGGGATATTAAGTGTATAACAAATTTTAATCTTGGCAAACACATCAAACACTTTCCTGTCTCTGTCTTTACACTGATTTCTGGAACCTAGTGATGATACTCTGGGTGGCAAAAAAGTACTAATTCATGTCAGTAGTGGTGTGAACAGTCATAATTCATCTGTTCTTCAGGTTTAAGAAAAGACCGAGCATTCTAAACCAGAAAATATTACCTGATTCGATTTTGTATAATAGTTTGGTTCTTTTGAAGTTCTTGGGAGCAAAAAGAAAGAACTCCCTCATTTTAGTTCTTCCTTTTTTTATTATGTATTTAAATGCATTAAATGAATAGAACCATTCTTATAAAGAAAATAAAACATCAGAGAAATATTCTTCAGCCTAGGCTTGTGAAAGCTGGGCTTTGTCTAAATTATTTGCTGACTTCAGTCATCCATTTCTCAGAAAGAAAAAGGTACAGCATCACATAATCTCAGAAGGTCTCTCAGGAGAAGACAAAGGCCAGCTCGTGCCTATTGTCTAGACTCAACCGTTCAATACTCATCATCCTTATTCTTCTTATTCTTATGCCTCAAAGTAATTTCAAAATGAGGAGAGATAATGGGAATAGTTGTATGAGAGCAGCATCTCTGGCAAATATGACCAATTCTGTAGAAAAGGAGCTGTTCTTGTTATAAAGCTTTAATTTTCTTTTGCTAAGTTTTACTGCAGGTTTTCACTGCTGGTTTTATGGTGTTTTAAAAAATATTTGCTTCCCCAGTAAAATATTGTATTTACATAATCTGTAAATCTGCACTTTTACACTGCTCCAAGTGCATCTTTTGTTTCGACAAATTGCATTTACATTGCAGTTGCACTTTGTTTCATAATTAAATCACTTTCAGTCTAAGTAAGTACAGGAAATCTATGCTTCAGTGTGCAAGTCTGCTGACAAAGTGAAGGGTAACCCAATTCTCATCCACGCAACTTTTTAATTAGTTGCTGCACATCTGAGGATTAGGCTTGTTGGGATGTCTTGCAGAAAATAGCATTAATATTCAATTTGGTTAAGGGCTTTCAATAAACAAACAGAATTAATAAAGCTATTAAGCAAATGTCTCTGATGACTACTTTCCATATGGATTGCAACTCTTCAGAAGCATTTCCAGACGCAGGCAACTGAGAAGGGTTTCTCTTCCCATGGTTTGGCTGAATCTTGAGGAGTATCCATCCTGAGCTCATCTGCATTTGAAATTGCTGAACGTATTTTCTAGTGTCTACAAAAGCCAGGTGGAAAAGAATGCTTTGTTACAAGCTCTGTTATCAGCCTCTCGAAGTATTTCATTTTCTCTTTGTCTACTTTGTCTAGGTTTCAGAATATTCTGCATCTGAACAAGAAAGCACTTTTTTTTTCTGAGTTTGAAATTATTTTAGATATGAAAATTTTGTTAAATTATTCCTTTACCTGGATTCTTTTTCCCTTTTTTTTTTTTTTTTTTTTTTAATGTGAGGAATGGTTTTGTGAAATGTTCTGGATGAGCCTCTACAGCTCCAAGTCAAATGATTGACATTAAAAAAAAACCGAACAAACAACCAAACAGCTCATCTAATGTAAACCTGAGATTTATTTTAGAGTTATATTATCGTTTGAAAAATCTGGAATTTCAGTGAAAGAGAACCAATATAAAAATTAATTCCTATTTCTTGGAAAATAAGCTCTGCTACTTACGTAAGTCCTGGCAAGATGGTGTTGATTTTGTGTGGAGATTTTGGCTGGCTTTATGGTGTCATAAATTCACTTTATATTACAGCTTGCTGTAAATCACAAACATCCTTTCACAGCCTCTGAGAGCTATTGAGGTAACAGTGATGAGGTAACTTCTCCCAAAATACTGTTTACATTCTGTTAAGATTCCTGTAGGGACAGGTTGTGATTGCATTGAAGAGACGTTCAGTTCCTACCCAATATATACTATTATTTGTATATTCCATGTATTTGCAAGTGGGTGTGTGAAATTGATTTCACTTTGGTTTTTTTGCCAAGAAATTAAAGAAAAAAAGTAAAAAATAGATGGCACGAGAAGAAGGGCTTTAAAAAGCCATGTGCCCAACAAGGATTGGACTAAACCCTTTGTGATTTGGTTTGTGATTTGCTCTGCACTGAGCTGCAATGATGGAGTTGTTCCCCTGCCCAACAACGGCTGCAGAGGGCTTCAGGCATTCCTGAAGCATCTCTCTGCAGACTTAATTTTGTAAAGGATACAAAAACTGCTTCCCTTAACCCACTGACAGAGAGGCTGTTGGCTGATCTTGCAGAGGGCTGCCGAGGAGCATCCTCCAGGAGAGGGGTTTGGGCAGGAGGCTGTGGAGAGCCATTCCTGACTGTCCCAATTCAATTTGCTGCCAGTTTGATTTAAGCCTCTACTGCTGAGTTAGAGTTGCTGAAGCACTGCAGGGGGTGTTTTTCTGGAAAGTTTGTCTTCTGTTTTATTGCAGAGGGTGTCCAGCTACTTGGAAATTAAGTGGGACCCTGAGCAGCCACTGCTCTTCTCTTTGCACTTTGCTCCATGCTCCCTGCTCAAGTTTGGGACTTAGACTCCAGGGAATAAATGAGGAATATTCCACATTGTGGCTGCCAACAGAAGTAGGTAGTGGAAGAATATTTCAAAGCAAGATTTCTTGTGACTTTTCACAACTTTCAAATTGCAGCTCGCTTTGTAATCCTCTGAAATTACACAAGTTTCTCCTGTCCAAGAAATTTTTCCTTGTCAGCAGGCAGGATCCAGCAGGTGCCTCCCCACCATCCACAGGGAGCTTGTTAAGCTCCATGATGTTTGTTGCTGTTAATTTGATATGGCACTGCATAAAGGACTAGCCCAAAGTCCACACTGCAGTGTAGCGTAGTGGAAATGATAAAATTCTTCCCTTGTTTGGTAGAGGTTGTCTCCCAACCCTGATTTCAAGTTGTGTCAGCACTGATTGCAGAGCAGCTCAGTAGGAGCAGATCTGTAGTGAGCTTTCATTCCTGAAATGAGGAACTATAAACTGCAGTTGTGTGTGCGACACAGTTTTAATTTCCTGAATGCCTTTGGGTTGGATGCCTTTTCCCAGGGTTGGGGTTTGTATGGGGGGTGGGAGCTGGCCATGGTTCCCTCCCTGCCTTCCCACCTTTGGCTCTTGGAGTGGTTCCTGCAGCAGATCCAAGGCTGGTGCAGCCCAATTCCATCCTCCCTCCCTCCCATGCTGAGGGATCTGATTCCTAAAGCAGCTGCTGCACAGCACAGGCACAGACAAGGTGGGAAAATCCTTCAGAAAGAGGTTGCTTGTGCCAGGAAGGTTGGAATTGTTTAGCCTTGACAATATGGCAACTTCTTTATCGCCTTAATGAGACTTTTTCTGCCAGAGATGGATTCTGGATATTAAGGTGTCCAGGAGTAACCTGCTCACTCATTGATCTATTGAGTTCTCAGGAGAAAATAAATAAATAATTAAATGTTCCAAAATTACAAATTTGGAGGAAGCCTTTAATCAATTATTAATTGATTATTCACAATAGCACAATGCTTGTAGGAATCAGAATCTAATTTTGACAACATATGCAAACTTTTCCTTTTGAATTTAATAATATATTCTCAATCTGTTGTTCATTAAGGTGAACATCTGTGAATTCATTATTTTTCCTCTAAGCTTGCTGCACCACAAACTTCATTTCTTTAACAAATTTTGCAAAGAATAATCCCATTACAAGCTTAGTTTATAATTTTTACAATGACAGCTTTGTTAGCATGTTTATATTTTTGTTGCTGTTTTGGCACTTTTTTGGTTAGTTTTTTTGTGGTTTTTTTCAGGGTTTGTTTGAGGTTTTTTGGGCTGGTTTTTTTGTGGGTGTTTGTTGTTAGTTTTTTTTGAGGGGGGTGGGTTTTTTTTGTCTAATAAGTCTTTGCAGCAAAATCTGTTCTGGGATGACACAGAGAGTTAGATCAGGGAAAGTGGATAAATCTCGTTGAGGAGATTTTCTGTAGAGTTTGAGATGCTGTCAACTCATAAAAAGGTACCATAAGTTTCCCAAAATATGATTATTCTTAGCTCTGGATGTCCTCTTGCAAGTTATAGAAAATATACACTTCATTCACATCAGTGTTTGCCTTATTTTGTTGTTCCAATGTGGATTTTTAAAGTAATGCAATTGAAAATCTCTCTCTCGCTAATTTTACATTGCTATTGAGTAACAGTTTGCAGTGCAGACCATGAAGGAGAGAGAAGAAACTGGTGAAAAATGCTGGTTTTGAACTTTTAAATGGAAATATGTAACACTATCCAGGGATAATGGCTCTAGGTGTTTCTTTAGACACTTTCCAGGCAATGCTGATGCTCTTGCATGGTACAATTGTAGCGGAACCCTGCCTGCTGAACCCTTCCAGGCATCTCTCTGTGGAGAGCTGCCTCTTCTTGCTTTGACTTTTTTTTTTTTTTTTTTTTTTTTCATAAGGTAATGGTAAATGAAATACTGATGTTTCAGAGGAGATGAGTTACGTGCTGGATTAATTTGACCAGCCCACATTAGGAGAGCACCGAGCAGAATTTGCAGCTGCAGAAGATTGTCACCGTGTTCCTGTGTTTAATGGAATAATTTAGGCATAGAGACAGAAAGAAGTCCACACTAAAATGAGTACAAGCACTTTTAAGCGGAAAACCTGTAGCTAATTTTCAATCCTGTAATTGAATTTGCAGGATAGCACATAAATAAAGCTGGGCTTTTTTAAAAGTTGGATGCTTTGCACTGCATAACAATGTTTTACTGCCTTGTAATGCTTCCCTGTGTATTTCCCCATGTACTCTGCAGTTCCCTTGCAATGCTGCATGTCCAAAACTTCATCTATGCTGCAGCCTACACAATATTGTGTCAGGAGGTTTCTGAAATGCATGCAAATAGTTCACAGCCTGCTAAATACCAGCTGTTAATCTGTAATTTGCTTCAGTGCACTCAGCCCTTGGTGCGCAGTCCCTTCTGGATTGCAGCCTGAACTGAGGTGCAGAGCTCCTTTCTGAGAGGCTTTTGGATGATTTCGTGTTTTGCTCCCACCAAAATCACAGAATCATAGAACTACAGAATGGTTTGGGTTGGAAGAGACCTTAAAACTCATCTTGTTCCATCCCCTGCCATGGCAGGGAGACCTTCCACTGGCCCAGCCTGCTTCCAGCCCCAGTGTCCAACCTGGCCTTGCGCACTTCCAGGGACCCAGGGGTAGCCACAGCTTCTCTGGGCACCCTGTGCCAGGGCCTGCCCACCCTGAAAATAAAGAATTTATTCTTGATATCTGATCTAAACCTACTCTCTTTCAGTTTGAGGCCATCCCCCTTCTCCTGTCACTACCATGCTCTTGTAAGTCAGAGAAGCTTTTAACAGGTTTCATTCCAAGCCTGAGCTTTGAACTTTTGTTTTGTTTTGTTCTGTTTTTCTTTTTCCTGAAACAAAACTTCAACACAATTTCTAACAGTATTAAATTATGTCAAAAATATGCAATATTCTTTTTAACTTCTTCTGACCTTACTGAAGCACTTAGGCTTAGTAATTAAACAAGATTCTGCAAGGTACTGAGTAAAATGGTGTTAAGAAGTTGCCATAAAGGTATCAACTTACAGCCGTGCCCTTGAACTCACTGCTGCCTCACAGGTCTGGGTTAGATTGTGTGCATTAGAGATGCAATTTGACACAGGACTGTGTCTTCTCAACCTTTTTTCAAAGCCAGTGGAAGCCAAGGCCACCTGGGTTGAAGCAGAGGACATCAAGCTCATTGTAAGATTGAGTCTTCACTATAACTTATGCCCTTAACATTTTAGATAAACCATTGATCTCTCTTGAACAGTTAATATCTGTTATAATGCCACATTTCTACATCACCCAAAGTCAATTAAAAGATGTGTATTATAGCTATATTTTAATCAAGACTGGAAAATGGAAGTAAAGAATTCTGCTTGCCTTAATAGTACCATTGGCAAAAAGAAAAGCTGACTGGAAAATCAAATTAATTATCTCTTCTTTATATTCCCTTCATATGCTCACTTTCTTTGTAAAATGAATTTAAATTATTTCTATACTAAGAAAAAAGGTATTTAAAAATCATGAGAAAAAGTAGATGTATCTTTCTGGACTATTCACTTGGAGAATTAAAGTGTAATTCATTAAATTTTGCTCTATAAATAAGACCTCAGCAAAATACTAGTTGTCATTGAGAGAGGGTGAGTGAGCAGTGACTTTCAGAACTCCCAGACCTACCTGCTTATGAGGTTTAAACTGGAGGTTCTGCTAAATTTTGAAGGGTTTCAGAACCACTCCTGAGAAGTATTTGCTACTTTTTGATGTGTTCTGAAGTAATAATAAAATAAAATAAAATAAAATAAAATAAAATAAAATAAAATAAAATAAAATAAAATAAAATGTATATTTTACATATTAAATCATCTCATTCAAAACATGATCTCATATAGTTCTTCAAAGCAAATAGTTTATGGCATGCATGTGATGGAAGGATTGTCATGGATGGTTGAATTTATTTTGATTGTTGGTTAGGAAAGCAAAGCTGCTTACCACACATTAAGAATGAACAAGACAAAAAAAAAAAAAAAAAAAAAAAAAAAAAAAAAAAAAAAAAAAGACTGCATTGGCAATGAATCTATTGGTCTTGTGACAGATTTGAGATTAAGTTCTTATACTTCCATGACATTTTGAAGTAGACCATTTTTGTTGAGGGAAAGAGAGAGGAAAAGGAAAGGTCATGTCTCTCTTATCAGGCAGTCATAGTCTCCTGTAAAATAGAAATGTCTGTTTAATGTCAGTGAACAGCCCAGATGGAGATTCATGTTGGAGCAAAACATCTATACTTTATCTTATACCTCAAAGTTTACACTACTTAAACCTTGTGATAACAGAATCCTAAGTCATTTTCTGATGGGATTCTTCTATCATTACACCATGATTCTCCACAGCTGTCCATTTTTTTTTCCTTTTCTCTTCCAAAATCAGCCCCTCTGCATTCCTGAAAAACTAATCCTTCTATCAGATATCTGCAGTCATGAAGGAGCAGAGGGGCTCTGACTCAACTTACTGCATTAAAATATTTCATGGGGTTTTGCTAAGGGTGATTTTTGGAAGTCCTTTTTCCTTCCTGGCTGAATGTACAGACAGAGGAGCAAGACAATCATTGCTCAGAGTTATCAGCAGGACCACAGTGGTGGTAGAAAGCACAAAAGGGAGGAATGGGAAACAAAAATATTACCTACAGCAAGTTTGACTGCATCAGTCCTTTGAGCTCTGTAGAAGAAGCAACTTCATTTCTGTACTGCCTTTTATTTTGTTCCATCTCCTCCTCTGTCTAAAGAATCTACTTTTGGCATGTATATGTTTACCTCAGCGATTTATTTCAAAACTACATTGCTTGAAAGCTTTTCTTCAGTGATAAAATAAGAAAGATTCTGTTCTTCCTCTTAAACTGTACAGGCTATACAAAAATGGAAAAAATAAATATTGTGGTCAGCCATGATAGTTTAATGACAGTAATAAGAGCAACAGCTTTTACTTCATTACTCCGTGGAGTTACAGTTCTGAGCTGTTACTTTTCCCCACCTTAAAATAAAAAGGATTTAAGTGCAGTGTACCTTGAGGTTAAACATGTGAATGTGCATTTGAGTGGTTGTATACACGGGGGCCTGGTGGAAAACTGGGCAAACCTGAACCACCTACAGATGAATATGCTTGAAGGAAGTTTTGATATTACCAGAAACTAAACTCATTTTAGCAGACGAATGTATTTTTTTTTTTTTTTGTGTCTCTGTGTGTGCACGTGCAGGGGTTTTTAATTAGCCTCACCATGCCCTTTTACATAAGGAATATCCTTCAACGAAAGATACACTTTTTAACAGCTAAGACTTTCACGTTATTTCTGGCAATAATTGGCGAATATTATTTAATAAGTAATGATTGAAATAACTCTTTCACAGAAATTACCTATTACGGAATTTCTGAAGTGATGGCAAATTATATTGCATTGCATATTCATGCAGTTTAATTTAATACTATATTTAATGTGAAATACGACATTAATTGCCTGTAAATAGGTTTTTGGTTTCTTTTTTCCTAGATGCAGATTTTAAAATACTGTAATATCTGAAATATTGACCTGGCCAATCACTTCAATCAGTCAACGTCTTTGTTAATATTAGGTACCTTGGCAAAACAATAACCATTTGAAAAGAAGGTTTTTGGGTTATTTAGTCAAGCAGGGATTTAATTACATGTCTTCTGGAGTCTGATAGTATAAAGCAAGTGGAGGCAATGTTTTGGCAGTTAAGATCCTAGGAAGAATAAACATAAGCAATTAGTTTATGTTCTGTTACTCTCTTCAATTTTTCTTCACCTGCACCTTCCCCTTAATTCCCCCTATTTATTTTGCTGTTCTGTGGCCCCTCCATGTTTCTGCTTGCTCATCCTTCAGCCTACCGTCATTTTATGTTCCTTTACTTCTCGGGATTGATTCTCCTTTTAGTCCTTTCCCTCTGCCTTCTGCGCTTGGGGTTCATTTTTCATACTCAGAGCAGTGCTTGGCCTGATTTTTCATGGGTTCTCATAAGCCCTTGGAGGGTTTCTTGAAGAAAGAGAGGACATGAATCAACCCATGGTCCCCATCAGCCAAAAAGAGAGATGGTCACATCTGTGGAGCACAGGTCACAGCAGCAAAGTCAATTGTGTATAGACAGGCACCTTTCTGTGGTTTGTCCCAGATTTCTGGAGTTCCTTCTCTTTGGGACTCTGGAATTTTGCTTCCTTCCCATACTTCCTTGTTAGGAGCAGCGAGTTGCTCGAACCTGTTGAGTTTTGCTGTCATTAGTGTGATTTTACATTCCTTCCCAGATCAAAACATGTAAATGTCTCTGGGTCTCTTGGAAAGCTTTAATCTCGTAAAGTAGGTTTTATTGAAGAGTTGTTGTTTTTTTTTGACATTCGTGATAAGTTTGATAATTGCATTAATAATTATTCTTTCATGTTTGCTATTTACAACCAAAAAAGCATCTGATTCTGAACCTCAAGGAGAAATCAAAATAACAGTGGAGTCAAAGCCATGACAGCAATTGAACGCAGATATGGTTTGTGTTGAAAAGAAACAGTTGAGTTTGAGGAGGAAGGATGGCTCTGGGCAGCTCTGCTGGTCACTGCCACTGGTGACAAGGGACAAGGTGTGTTTCAGCTGCAGCAGATTCCCTGTGATCCCCCAGCACAGTAACTTTCTTCTATAAACTAATCAATTTCTGCCCTAAATCCCTTGAGCAACTATTTAAATAACTGCGAGCTTAGTGTGTCTCTGTTTTCAATTTACAGAATTTATCACTTCACCTCTGGGTTTATAGTGGGGATGTGCTGAATCCGAACACTTCAAAGGAAATTTAGCAGTTGGAGTTCCTAATAAATCTTTAGCTTGCCCATCTGTATAATTTGTATTAACATGTCCATTAAAGGTTTGCTTACAGCTTGGAGATTTCCTCCAGGAACGCTTCAGAAAATTGAAATAAGGGGAAAGCAAACAATAACAATATTCGTAGTTTTATGTCCATTAAAAGCTGAGAGCATTTAAACAACAACAACAACAACAACAACAAAGAAAAAAGAAAAAATTCTTACTCTCAACATAATTAACCAAGTGATTTTCTACTTACAAATCATCTTGCATCCCAGTCTCTCAAGTTGGGAAGTATTGGAAAGATTGGACCCTCTCCTTGTCCTCTTCCTTTCAGTGAATTCTAATTTGGAATTTTGTGCTCTTCTTATAATATCAGGTCTGCTCTGTTCCTTTTCAGTTTTAAGTATGCTAAACACTAAACTCATGAGAAAATTTAGTTCCAGTTCAATTCTATTTGTCTTACCTAAAAATTTACCTGTGACAGGCAAGCATGTGATGGATTGTAAAAGCTATCCTTGAATGAGATTATATCCATCTCCCGTCCAAGATTTTTGATTAAAAATTAAAATGAAAAGCTTGGATTGGTTAATATTACTGTTGGGGTTTTGGTTGTGGCTTTGATTTTTTGTTTTTAATTCTGCCTCTCATGGATGGACGTTCTTGCTGTTTGTAGTGTTTGGAAATTGAGAGCTTTAAAATATTCTATATAATTGAGTTAGTATTTGAAATTCACACAATTTTTAATTATTTGGTGTGTTTTTTGGTGTTTTTGTTTGTTTGTTTGTTAGTTTGGGGGTTGCTTTTTGTTTGTTTGTTGTTGTTGGATTGTTTTTGTTTTTTTTCCTAAGGCTCATGACACAATGAAAAATGTCTGTTTTGTTTAAGTTCAGAAGTCTTTTGATATACTTCCATTTGGGCCCCAAAGTTCATGTCCAAACACTCTTTCTAGCTTTTTCCCTCCTTTATTTCATGTAGGGGGTAGGAAAGTGAAAATGGCCCATCACTTTCTCTCTGATGAGGAGAGCTGTCATTGCTCTTTGGGAGAAATACCAAAACATCAAGGATTTCCAATGGAAATGGGAAATGTGTGCTACATTTTGATTGACAGATCTACTTAATTCTAGCATCAGTAGTCACATAGAGCCAGGCTGAGTCATGGGTCCAGCATCTCCCCACCCTCACAACCGTGCCTCTTTATCCCATTAGCTCCATAAAAGAACCCAAACGTGCCTGGCTTTTGCTTAATGCCAGATAATATTTTAGAGACTTCCATTCAGAATTCCAGATGTCTGTGGGCGTGGGACTTCCCTGATACTCTTTCCATCCCATCCTTTCACCGTATTACTAAACATGTTTCCTTCTTCCCTGCAACCGCCTTGATTATTTTCTGTTTTGTCATAAAATATTTGCTTAGTAACAGGCAGAGGAACTTGGCAGTCATCTCCGTGTTTCTGCCTTTGATTGTGAGGAGCTTTGAACCCATACACAACATTTCATAATTCAGAGGGGAAAACTAAGCCTGGCAGTTGATTTCCAGCTTTTAACCACCATGCAGAGCAAAATATTTGTTTACAGTGATCACAGTTCCATTGTCCTCCAGAATGTAGGAAATAATAATGCCTAATCAGATACTCCTGCAATTCAGAACCTAAAATTATCTTGGCTGCTACAAGATTGGCGTTAACCTTTATCTTGCAGATTCTTTTCTCCTGTTTTCCTCACATTTTTAATGGCAGGGAAAAACGAAGACACTTTTGCATTTTTCTGACTGAAGAATAGAAGGTTTTATTGCCAATCTGTCTGAGTGGAGTTAATGAGAATATCTATCAACCCTATGCTAGATATTAGCAATATTTATCAAGAAGTTCATTTTTCACATGGAGCTAACATTACTTTTGAACCATCTGTTATTTTTCCCAGAATTCAGCAACTGCAGGGAATTTGCTGCAGAAAAAGTAGCAGTGTCTGATGTGGGGATGGCAGGAGATGGATCTGGAATGTCTCAGTCTCTCTGGAGCACCCTCAGGGTCTTTGAGTAAAGACAATTTAATACAGAATCATGGTTGGGCTTGGAAGGGACCTTGGAGATCATCTCATTCCAACCCCCTGCCATGGGCAGGGACACCTCCCACTGTCCTAGGTGGATCAGAGGATCCAGCCTGGCCTTGAACACCCTCAGGGATGGGGCAGCCACAGCTCCTCTGGCCAACCCCTCATTTGACAGTTTCCCCTTAGTGCCCAACTCTGATCCAAGCCCACAATTTAGCCAAAGACAGGGGAGGAGTGTTTGTCTTTGCTTTGTTTAAATTTCTGCATAACCAAATGTTAACATCAGGACAGGACCTTTTCTAGAAGAAGCAAATTATGCAGCCACGCAAATAAAAATCAGCTAATGCCAATAGCTGGGTTTTGTGTTTCCAGGTCATGTCATGTCATGTCACCATGTATTTTACAAACAGCCTTCAATTATCCTGTGCTCCCCTTTTTCCATGGGTGGGCCAGATTTCTTTCTCTCTGAATAATTATCTGACATATGGCAGCCTCTGATAGTGTTTCAGACCAATATGAATGAGCGGAGCAGCTCTGGGTGTGATGGGCAGGAATCTGTGCTTTTATAGGAAATCCATGAGGCCCTGAGAGTACCCAGATTGCTGAGCAGCTCCTGCCTGTGCCTTGGAGGTTTGCAGATTTGATGGTTTGGGAATGCTGGATGTAGGTGGATATATTGTATATGATCAAGTTCTATGATGTGGAAATTTCAGGGAATAAATTTGGTATCTTTGTATCAAGTTTTTTCCCAGAGGGATATATCAAGATGGAATAAATGTTTTAAAAATTGGGTTTTTAAAACTTTTGAGAACTCTGAAATAGAAGAGGTAGAAGTTTTCTCTTTTTTGTTGTGGAAATGTGTTTAGGATTTATTGTATAAATTAACTTTTTTTTTAAAGCTAGAAAACCAAACAAGTTTTTTTAGCTTAATTGACGTATACCTTCATTTTAACCAATTTTGTTTGAACAAAATGCTTTTGAAGGCTCGATTTACAGAAGGGATAATTTGGCTTGATAAAAATGAAACTGTTTTGAAATGCAGTTTTCTGATTCTTCCCTAACTACTGATCTTGGAAACCTTTTTCTGTGATTTGCAGACAAAGTTCCATTTCTTGGCATGTTTGCACAGGTCAGGTCATAAACGCGTCTCAGTTTGAGCCCTTCCAGTGTGTTGTGCTTTGAAACCTGTTTGTGTTGATCTCAGATGAATCCCACATACAAACTTCGTTGGCTGCTCGAGGTCAGGTGGAATAGCAATGCAGGTTTAGTTTCTCTGAGTATCTGATGTCTTTAGGATTTGATTTTTCTTTTTGAGGGAGAGCAGTGAAAAGTCTGACTATTGCTGGGGCTCTTAATGTAAATATCAGCATCACAAGCCTGGTTACTGGAAGTTCAAAGCATATTGTAGTAGTTTTTCCCAACCTTGTTTACTTGGTACCATGCAGCAGAGTCACTTCCTCATGCAGCATTTGAATAAGTGTCTTCAAATGCAGACAGTACAAAGTTTTCTGTAAAATTATGCCTGAAAATACATATCCAGGGAGAGGAAATAAAGTTTGAATGTTGAAATGCATGACGACTGAGAGGAAAACCAGACTGTCCCATAGCTAATCCAGCCTCATAAATAAAGCACAGGCACCACAGATCATTCTTTTCTCTCTTCACTATTTCTGCCCTTTGTGTTCATATTTTCCAGCAGCTGCATGTGCAGTTAATCTGCATTTAGGTGAGGGCCCGAGCATCTGCTCTGTGCTTGCAAACAGATGCAGTGCTCGATTTGCTGGTTGGGATTGAGGCCTTTTAAAATGTCATCTCGTGTTTCAGCATTGCACACAACATGTTCCAATTGAAAAGCTCACTTTGACAACCTCCACTTTAGGCTGGAGCCCCTATGTTCGTTGTTTCTAACAGGGGAAACCCTGTTAGCACTCATGAGTGCATGGAGGAGCAGAGAAATAATTCTAATATACACTCAGACCCCCGTGCTAATTCTGAGAAGCAGAAATTGGCCCACAGGAAGCTACTACATCCTGATTGCCTGCTAATCTGTGAGGATCTTTTGCTGGTCCCTCCATCACTGCATCAGCAAATTGCAGGCTGCTTGTTTGCCAAGACTCTCCATCCAGAGAAACTGCACTGCTCTGCATTCAAGCCTCTGTCAGATGGAGTTTTGCAGGGAGGGGATTTGGGGGCACGCCTGCAATCGGTGGGAGCTGCAGTACAGATAATTAGTGCTGCTGCTCAGGGTGGGAGCACAGAGCAGTGGAGGTGTGTGTGCTCCTGTTTATTCCTCACACAAGGAAGCTGGAACAGGCTGTGGCTGGCTAGTGATGGTGAGGGGAGGCTTTGCCTTGAGGAATACCCAGGGGTTTCTGCCCAATACCCTCAGTGCTGAGATGTGAGACTCAGCATCTGTGCAAACCCAACATCTGTGCAAACCCAACATCTGTGCAAACCAAACCCATTGTTGCTCCCTGCTCAGCTCTCAGGCCAGCCAAAAACTCAGACACTCTTGAACTGAGCCAAAAACCTACTGGTTCTGCTGCCTGTGGGAAATATTAAGGGTAAGGAGGCTTTCAGAAGCTGTGAAAGCAGCCCCAGAAACAGAAAGAGCAGAAGCACTTAGAATTAGCTGCAATTGCAAAGCCTGAGAGTAGGAAAAGTTAAAATAGTACAGCAAGCAAGGACATGAAATAAGAGTTTGAGTTTCTAGGTTTGGCCAGGATAGACCTTAAGGCTGCAGAAAAATATGCCCAGCAAGACAGTAGAAGGTTTTCAGGTTAATAATGGAATATTGTGTATTGTTAATAGAAAGCAAACAAGCAAGCATTGTTTGAAGCAGGTGTCCCTGTGCTCTCAGTGACTGGCTGGAACAATTGTCTGTAAGCTTTAGCAATGTGCCATTGGCTGGGAAACTTTTAAAATGCCCTTTGACAAAGAGATCCTTGGCTGCTGCTGGCAGATGTGAGCTGTGGCCACCTCTCAGTTGTCTCAAACCCTGGTGTGAGGCTGATGCTGCAGTAAAAGCTTGAGGGACATCTCACAGTCGTCCCGTCCCATTCATGCTCAAACCTCCCACACAGTGCCCTTCTCAAACATCCTGGCCAAGTACCACAGGGAGTTCTGCAGGTTTTTGTGGCTGAAGGTGGGGATGATGCATCTGAAGCATGTTGTTGCAGTGTGCCTGTGCTCTGGCTTGACAGAGCCTGCACAGGGGACTCTCTGGGCTGTAAATACATCCAGAGATATTTTTCCATGTCAGTGCTCCTAGCAAACAGCCACCCTTTGATCCATAGGGGAAATAGTCCCTGGGAGATAATCTGAATAGCAAAGCAAAGCAGAAATCAAACTGCTCTTTCTGCGCATCTTTGATGCACTAGAACTTAATTTACTTTATGCATAGAACTGCTTTAACTTGATCTGGAGGCGAGGTGCAATTTGGATTGCCTTTTTTTTTTTCTTTTTTTCTTTTAAAGAAATCCCATTATCAGTATTAAAGTGTTTCAGGCCTGTAAAAAGAGGCTGTAGATTAATCGTTATCCCTTTTAATTTAGTTTTTTTTCAATCAGGCTCCTATGACTTGTTTAGTTTGGAGTCACTGAAATTAAAAATAATTAGTTGCAAACATTTTATTTGTCAAGCAATTCTTTCAAATACTTGGATAATATAAATATGGTTTATCCTATTCTGCAGATAGATGTTAATGCTCTCTTGTCTTTACAAGGCAGAGGCACAACAGGCATGTCCCAGAAAAAGCACAGCTTAGTTTAAAACCCATCTCTTTACTCCATTAAGCCATCCCAAATTGGTTGAGCGGCAGTGATATTTCTGTGATTTATCAGTGGGAACTCTGACTTCTAAAGCAAGTGAAAGCCAGGGTACATAAAAGCAGATACATCAAATTAGGTGTACAAATTAAATCACAAGGTTTAGGTGCCTAAGTAAATTCTGACCTAATTTTTCTTAGTGTCAGTCACTTGCTGATCCCATCTGCCTCACCAGAACAAGTGGGTTTTCTAAAATATATATGTGGGAGTGTAGCTTTAAGCAACTCATTCTGAAAATAAAGCAAGGTAAACATTTTAAATCCTGGGCTTGGGCTTGAATCTCTGATATTTAGAATAGATATCAGGAAGAAATACTTTACTCAGAGGGTGGGCAGGCCCTGGCACAGGGTGCCCAGAGCAGCTGTGGCTGCCCCTGGATCCCTGGCAGTGCCCAAGGCCAGACTGCACATTGGGGCTTGGAGCAGCTTGGGACAGTGGGAGGTGTCTCTGCCCATGGCAGAGGGTTGGAAGTAAATTATCCAGGAAGTAAGGTCCTTTCCAACCCAAACCACTCTGTGATTCTGTGTTCTGATTGGCAATCTGTTGAATGCTCTTTCATTCAAACTGCTTTAAAGCCTGGTGTAGTGACATCAATAGTGAGGGTTTAATTCTTTAACAAAGCTTATTTCAACCAAAACACTCTGTTCAAATAAAACTTTTGAAGTTGACTCCTGTAGGTTTATATACATTTTCCATGTGCTACCTGGCAGAATTATAGGATGCCCAACAGCAGCTGCCCATTAAGTTTCCACTCTGCCTAAACCTGGCTTGTGTCCGTGCTGGGATTCTTTTCTTTTCCCTAAATACTGTTGTCTAATAAGGAGAAGCCACTTTCTACTACTCCAGATTTTAATTAGAGCACTTGATTAATGCAGAATTCTATTCTGTCTTAACTGTAAATCCCCACAGACTTTGTTAAATTCTGTTGTCTGTGGGTCAGAGTTTAGAGCAGTGATTGGTCTCTAAAGGAGTTAATACTTTGGGCAGTGGGGGCTCAGTAAAGCAAGTGCATTAATATTTTCATCAATTCCAGCTAACTTACAGTATTTCACTGGTCAGATCTAATTTGCTTGATGAGACATCACTGAAAGATGTTATCTATAGTGTAAGCTTAGGAATTGATTGTAACACATAATTCAAGGGCACTGTTTCACGCCTAGGGCAAGAAATGCTATTTTTCTCTTCATTTCATTTGCTCTTTTATAATAGCTTACTTTTTCTAAATGATATCCATCAGATTTGTTTTTAGATTTGCAGAGAAGCAAAAAAAAATGTTAATAAACCACCCTAAACTGGGTGGTTTTCACCTGGACCCCCTGTAAAATTGCATTTATTTTTACCAATGTGTGTCAGAATGTAGGAATATCTCAGGCAAATGGGATATCAGTTTTATTTGCATTCAAAGCTATTGTGGCTAGTGTGTGGTTATCTCATTCCTCAGTCATTAAAAGAAAAGACTTAGACATCACAGTTTTACCAGCATTGTGAAATTCACATTAAACAGGCTCTGCTGATGCTTTATAAATGTATTATTATGTGTATATACACATACATGTAAACACAGCAGTCAGTCTTTAGCTAATGTCAATTTAGGGTGTATCTGAAAGCTGAATCTTCAGCTCCCAGAGAGAAATTCTTAAACTGATTGGCTTAAAAAAGTCCCCTCTCTCTACTGTTTCTGTCTTGGGTCAGCCTGGAGACAACCTTGTACCTTAGGAGTGCTGTTGGTTTTATTAAGGAAATCCCATGTATTTCACTGCTTTGGACACTTCATGGTGGATTTTCCCCCTGTAATAAGAGAGAATAGACTGTGATGAGTCAGCTGAATGCTTAAGGTCCACACAAAATTTACTGCTCTGTGTGTGTGCCCTTATCACTGCTACTCCCCTGGGACTGCAGACATAAATCCACTACTTCCTCTACAGCTGCCATTCTGATGGGCCAGGAAATGCTGACATTCAAAGTATTAAAACAAACCATCAGTAGTTTTCCACAGTGCCTGTGAAAACTTCGGATTTCAGACAGTTCAAGCATCATTGACCTCGGATGCCTGTAATTTAGCAGGATTTTTGTACGTTTGCTTTTTTCTATAAATGCTGTTAGCTCAGTTAGCTAAGTTGTATGTAATGTTAAAATGCTGTACTTGGGTGCACTCTTCAGCTGATACTGGACACAGGAATAATTTGGATTGCATTTGTATTTTCTGCATCGGTATTTTCTGATTTTCTAAGATCCAGGTAACTAGCAAAGCCAGAATTTATCGGGGCAGAGGACTGAAAAGAAAACAAAGAAAAGAAAATTAGTTCTTAAGAAAGTTGGTTCTATATCCATGATCATAACCTGTATATTTTTACTGCCTGCAGTAGGGGCTTGTGTCTCCCTCTCTCGTTCCTTTATTTTACTGGGAAAAGGTTTCCCCTTCCGTAGCCAGTGTTGATTCTCTTTGTCCTCCTGCCCTCATTTCACAACATCCCTGAGGCTTTTACATGTGCAAATTTATTCATATCATCATTGGCCTGGTGATTGGCATTGCCAAACTCTTCCATGCGATTTAATGTCTAATAAATCATTAATTACTGAAGAAGCAGTCGTGAATTTAGTCCAGATAGCTCTTTTCCTGATCAGATACCTTTCTGACTTTTAAAAAGCCTGTGGTTTTGGAAAACCAGGTTCCACCCATCCATATCCATATCAGCATCACTCCAAAGTGAGAGCTTGACAACAAGGACAGACAATGTCTGTGTAACATGAGGCAGGGTTCCCTTGCCTTGATGTCTGTGACCTCTTCTGTATTTTCTTCCAAACCACAGATTGACATTTTTGGACATTATTTTACTTTTTTTTTTAACTTTTTTTTTTTTTTTTAATTGCAGCAGCAGAGTTGGTTATTGGCTATTAGGATGCATCCAGTGGCCTCTTTGTGCAGTGGCTTGTGGAAAAACTGTTCTGTGGATGTGTCCGTAGTGCCCATGTAGAATCTGATGGCCCATGACCATAAGGGACTCGAATCATTGAAGAAATGAGTGCTCCCAGTGCCCTGATCCTGCTTTTTAATTCAGCCACCGTGGAGATCCCAGCTTTGTTTTCCAGTGCTCATTTCTCATTCAAGCAGAATTATCTGACTGTTCGTGTGAGGTTATGCACTGAATATATTTGATGCCCCTCATTCTGAGCATTGTCTGCTCAGGATTCAACACTTCCCTTTGACTGAAATTGCCATTATAGGTGCTGTTGTCATAGTTTAAATTAATTTCCTGTTAAGCAGGGATACTAACGAGCTCCAGTGAGTTGTAACTGCACTGGGAGTCTGCTCAGCTAAAAACTGAAAAGTAAATTGGTGGTCTTTTGATTTCTTAGTGTTAGAATTGCTTTTCTTATAGGGGAGGCTCTATTATTCTCAAGGGTTTTTGAATGACATTTAGCATGGATTGAATTATGTCTTCTGTTGTCTATATTTGGGTAAAAGATATAGATGTCACATTTTAATTTAAAAATAAATGAATAAATAAATAGGTTGCCTGGATCTGTTGATAAATTTCAAGACTTTAAGAACTACAGAACATTTTGGCCAGAAGTACATGACCACCTTTCTCAGAGTGTGTCTAATGAGAACAGTCACAAGAACATCTTCTTCTGTGAGATGAACCCCATTAGTGATGAGAGGAGAAAAGATATTCCTCTTCATTATCACATCACACTTCAGAATTCATAAACAGCATTATTTTCAGAAAGATTTTACTGTATGTCCAGGGCTGTATTAAGGAGATGAGTTTGTAGAAGTCTCTGGATGATTTCTGCCTTGGTTCAGGCTCTGGTATGAACCTGTTCTTGCTATGCTTCAGGTTCAATGAAGATAACACTGATTTCTCTTCAGGAAGGAACATTCTGATGAAGCCTTTGGAAATAATTCCAGGAAGTAAATTGCTTCTAAGAGAGCATTAAATTTAGGCATTTAAATCCCCTCACAATAACATACAATAAAGAAAATAATAGAAATAAATTTCTCCATCTCATGCATTTAATTTTTAATACAAATTTTCTATTACCTAAACATTTTTCAAAATAATATTCTGTAGATTCTGGAAATTATGCTGAGGCTGAACTGAATGTTCTAAGCTAATTTTGTTCCTTTCTTGTACTGTATACCAAGTAGCTGCAAAAAAAAAAAAAAAAAAAAAAAAAAAAAAAGAGTAATTTTCTTTCTTACTCCAGAGCATTTTAACAAAGTATTTGTTGCCATAATTTGAGAAAAGGAATTAGACTACTGCTCTAGAAAGAAAGGAAGATCTCTGACTTTTAATGAGCAATCCCTAGGATCGTGTCTGTCTTGGTTTCTGTCCCCATGATCAGAACTGGCTGAGGTCATAAAACCTTTGGATCAGGTCCTGCAGAAACAGTGCATAGGTGTGGTTTAGGTTTTGCATAAGTATTTTCAGAATGCTTCATCTTCCCCAAAATCCCCCTGTCCCCTTTGAGTTCAGTGTGCTTTATTAGCACTATGTGGGCTGATTTCTGTGCAATTCCTTTCGAAGCCCCAGAGCCAATTCTCTCCAGGGGTGATGAGAGGGGAAGCACAGAGCTGAGCACATTTACAGGGCAGCACCTACTGGAATCTTTCACACCAGTCAGACCATTTCCCCAGGGGTAGCTTTTGGTTGCTTTGCCACCACCCCCACACAAATAATAAATAATGTGAAATTAGCCAGACAGCAAAGAGCTGAGAAGCACAGTGAGCGCCGGTGAGGGCGGGCGGCTGTGCCTTGGCATGAATTGAGGGAAGAACCTTCCAGAGGACACCTGGCAGGGCCAGGCTTAACCAGCACATCCACCTGACAAATTTCACCCCCCTTTCTGCTCATCTGCAAGCTTTCATCGCTGTGAATCTCCTCTCCTGAATTACCTGTGCAGTATTTCCTGCAGTCTGATGGCAGCTGGTAACTGGCTCAGATGTTCAGGTTTCCTCGCTAACTTTTCAGGTTTCAGGTTTCCTCATTACCAGCACTGCCTGGCTGCCCACTGAGATAAATGCTCCAAGTTTTGTACTGCCAGGCAAAATCTACCTGCAAGGAGGCAAAGAACCCATACCAGAGTTAGGCTGGTATCCAGAATCCTTGCTTCTCTTGGCACAGAGAAATAAAATTCTTTGTCCAAAATGCTGGCAACTCAAATTTGCCACAGAGTAAAGGAATTAAGGAAGTGATGGCCCAGTGATGGATCCTTATTAGGCTGATTCTGATTTGATTTGGTGTTACACGGACTCATGTTCATATAATGTTACTGAAGAGATGCAGATGTTTCATACACATTAATAATGAATTTCCCCGGGCATCTAATTTGTACTGGGGTGCTGCCCTGCCATGATGGGATGTTATCCCTTTTAGTTGTATTTCAGTCCAGGTATTTATGGGAAAATTTACAGGGATTCAGTCTCTATTCACTTACTCTTATAAAGGTCATTTATTAAAAATAAAATAAAATAAAATAAAATAAAATAAAATAAAATAAAATAAAATAAAATAAAATAATGAACATACGCGGAGACAGCTGTCCTGGTGAGTCTTGAGAAGGTGGCCATGATGTCAGAAAAGTTGTGTCTCTGGTGATGCTACATTGTTTGTGTTGCTGTTAAAAAAAATAATAGGTCATGAATGGATATCTAATTATATTTCTGTTTATCAGCTTTCTATCACCTATTTCATTATAACTTATGATAGGTCCAGTGACATGTGTTTTCTTTTTACTTTTGCTCAGAAATAATCTTTCCGTGCTGTTTCTAAATGGTCAGTGTAAGAAAGTTGGTGGATTTGAAAAGATAACTGTCTTGTGCTGGGTCTCAACACACACTGAAAGTTAGGAGCTGTGTCATGCACAGTTGTCTGTCACATCCCAATCCATTTTTCAGTGCTGCAAGGGAGGTGTGAGTCCTGCTGAGCTGGAGTGGCAAACGTGGTGTGAGAGTATTGACTGGGAGAGAAGTACATTTTTGTTCTTCCTTTTCCGGCACTCCGTCATCCTCTCTGCACCCTCCCTGCTGCTTTTCTGCAAACATTGCCACTGTTCACAAAGCAAATTAAGTTTTCAAGTAGATTTTCAACTTTTTTTTTTTTTTTTTTTTTCGCATTGGCTTTAAGCAGCAGAGAAAGGGAAGTAATGAAAACCCCAGACACCACAGCCTATGGACTGACTGCAGAAACAAAGGGATGGACTCAGGATTGCTCTGCTCTGGTCTCACTTGGACCTCCAAAGGTTGGAGTGTGACTTGAATTGCAATATGTAACCAGCAGTGTGTATTCTGTTTTCCATCTGTTGAAACTGGCTGCGGAGGTGTTGTTTTTTTTTTTTCTTTATCTCTTGTATAACCCATCCCTGATAACTCCAGGGGAGAGGGGGCAGGTGTCTTCTGTCCATGGGCAGCTGTTAAACCAGCTGGGGCCCTGTTCTTTATCTCTTCCACCACCCATCCTCCCTCCAGGGGTATCCACTGTCCGTGGGCCATCGAGGCTCACTGCAGGGCTGATACAATTCCATCAGCCCTTGGGGAGATGCTCCACCCAAGAGGAGGAGCCTGGATATTTTATTCCTACCTGGATAAAACCTGACATTCAGAGCACCAGCACAGCCTGTTTCCACTGGATTTCCCAGAGGAAGGCCAGACCCATCTTGCCACCACTGGACCACTCTACAGGATCATCTCTGCTCCAAAAGAACCACATCTGTCACTCCAGGAAGACTTGATTGGACTGCTCCTAACACCCTGACCAGCTGGGTGTCAGGTCATGTTCTGACTGTCGACATTTCTAGGATTTTTGTTTGTTTGCCTTTTTTGTTTTGTTTTGTGGGGGTTTGGGAGGATTTTTTTGTGTGTGTGTGTTTGTTTGTTTGCTTGTTTTGTTTGTTTCTGGTTTTTTGCACTACTACGTTTGTATTTTTAATACTCCTAGTAAAGAACTGATATGGGAAATTCTATTCTCATATAAAGATATGGTCTGAAAGCCCCCTTAACTGCGAAATTATAATAATTTGGAAGGAAGAGATTTACATTCTCCATTCCAAGGGAAGCTCCAGTTTTCCCTACAGCCACCTGTCTTTCCAAACCAGGACAAGAGTGATTCCCCCTTGACTCCTGCACAATGCTTTGGTGATGGAACTCCTTCAGTGCTGGAGGTCCATCTCGTTAGTTTCACCACCTCTTCTTGCTGCAGTCTGTCCTGACAGCTTGAAAAGGGCACTGATTAAGGGCTTAACTCACTTTTTATCACAGCTAATTATATTTTTTTGGCTGGGTGCTGGATTCCAAGACATTGGGTTTGCAGCAGCCTCCAGCAAACGGAGGGGTGATTATAACTGGAGTGAACTGTTTGCTACAGGTTCTGACTATCAGCTATCAAAATTAGTATTCATAAAGGGTTTGAGAAGGAAAAATTTCCAGTCTTTTGAGATACCTGTTAAGAATTCAGATCTTATTTTCATTGTGAGTACATGGCTGCTTCTCATTTTCCCTTACCCTCATTGCTGCCTGTGAAAACTTGGGAGGGGCTTTAAACAGTAAACCACACAAATTTTGCTGCAGAATTGGCACTGAGGCAGCAATTGCTTTTCTGAGAGAGATGGTAAGAGCATACCTTTGAGAATGAGAGATGAAGAATTAACCAGGGGCAAAGGTCCTATTGTACTAATTAAATTTAATTACATTTATATGAGCATCAGCACAGCTAATTCTGTTTTCTTGCTATTTTTTAATAGTGTTTACATGGTTATAGAATGTTCATTGTAGCGAGGTGCTAAAGTTTTCTTGTTATTCTATGCCTTTTTTTTTTCTGAAGCTAAACAGATATTTCTAAATGCATTCCAAATAATCTTAAATTACATATTTTAGTTAATCTGGGAAACATACTAAACCCAGATATTTAGGAAGAGGGAACATTATTTAACTTTGTAAGGAATGAAATCAATATTGCTCTTCTCCAGTTTCTCAGTTAAGTTTCTCCATTCCACTTTCTGAAAAGAGAGCGGATGTAGGGTGTGGGCAGAGGTTTAATGTGACAGTTTTCATAGTCACTCAAATGATTATCATTTTTCCCAATTGTTTCCACAAACATGCTCTTGTACACTGCCACTGGTACCAGTTTGTTGCATCCAAATCACAGAGGTGGTTGCTTGAATCCTCCAGCATTTTGCAGTCAAAATCCTCTTGCTGTGCAAGCACAGGATTTGTGTTAGTCCAACTGAAGTCTTAGTGGTCTAAAGAAATTTTATTAGCCCAGTTATAATGATACTTACAATTCCAATTCGATGCAGTTAAAATTTAAAAAATGCCAGCTTTCTTTTATCTGCCCCTCTCTCAGCTGTTCTGTTGCTTTTACACTCCCTAAGTGCTAAGTGATTTCATTCTGTAGGGAGGTGAGAATGCTTCAATCAGGAGCATTCAGATCCTTTTTCACAGAAATGGGATGCTGATGGTTTCTTCTTCCTCACCCTTCACTACAGTCAGGGCCACCTTTACATGCTTGCTGAATGTCTTCCACCTTGCTCTTCATATGACTGCTCAGGCCCAAATTTATTATATGCAGTGTCTTTTACATGTTGGATACTGGTTCTTCTTTCTCTCTGTTAACTCTAAAGCTCACAGGGGTGCATTCTCCACTAAAGGGATGGGGTTTATGGCTCTGGTTCCTCCAATATCACCCTATGCCTGCTGTTTCAGGGCCTCTGCCTCAGGTCATGCCCTGCCTGCACTCCTCCTCTGTGCCGCACTTCATCTGCAGCCCAAGACAGTTCATCTTCCCCAGAATAACTGCGTGTGTTGCTGTTTATTAGTTTCATATACTTTTATGTGTCTCTATAAAGCAATAGCTATTTCCCTGAACCAGCAGCTCAGGTACAGTTGTGCA
Organism: Phylloscopus trochilus trochilus; assembly: GCA_016584745.2. NCBI lineage: Eukaryota > Metazoa > Chordata > Aves > Passeriformes > Phylloscopidae > Phylloscopus > Phylloscopus trochilus. The sequence goes on from WQNJ02000015.1 coordinate 28,590,551, forward strand.
TTTCTGAGTGGCTGCTCCAAGCAGACAAAAAAGCAGAGCAGACACAGCCCAGCCCATCAGGGCACGTCCAGCAAAGCCTGGCAGCACCTGAGCTCTGAGCTGAGCTTAGCACAGAGCTTCTGCTCTGTTCTGAGCAGTGGCAGCACCAGATTTATAGTCTTCCTAGGCTGCAAACAAAGGAAAAAATGGGAGCTGGTTGCAGTTTTATTCCCTGCAAGCATATCACAGAGTAAACCTCTTTCCTTTCACTGCAGTAAGCTGAAACCCTGAGCTATCTTTTTCATATTTAGCTTTTTGCAAACTTAACCTTGTAACACCACCAGTCCTGCATCCCCAGGCTGGTACCTGCAGCTGCAACTCTTGTTTCCTTCATGCCCTTTGCTGTGCTCATTTTCCCTACCTGGGGACGAGTCCTGAAAAGTCCCTAGCAGTGAGATATCTGAATGCTGTAAAATAATAGTTGGTCTTTCTTGCTAATGAATCACGGGGATGAAATGTATATTTGTGTGCTTTCCCTGCATTTTTAAATGTTCAATTTTGGGCAGAGGCACCAGGGCTGTGGTGGTGAAGATGTTGAGCAGAGAGCACACAAAGAGGGAAGTCTGGGCTCTGAGTAATTTGCAATGAGCATTTGTAAGTAATTCCAGGTATTATGTGTAACAGTGCTCACTCCCCCTGTAATTTTCTGCACCCATTTTCTCCATCTCTTTCCTGATTGCTAATCAAATTGCATATAGAAATGTTTTCCTGATGAATCTCAGTCTCTGGGCAGTCTCTCATATGTCTCAGATGTCTAATATGTCTCTGATGAATCTCAGTCTCTCTCTTCACTACCAAAACATGTAATTTGATCACTGTGTCTGTATAATAGAACTCATCTTTTAGAAGCTTGAAAGCATTCCCCTCTGTGTTAAAGGCTAAATATTCCAGAGTCTCTTAAGTGGACTCTTCCCTCAAGTCTAAGGAAATAAATGGAATGCTGATTTGATAGTTTTAAGCACAATTTAAATAATCACAGTATCCCTTTTCATGAACTGTTTGCTGCCACAGGCTTCTCTGTATTGATTTTCATGTTTGGAAACGTTCTGGTGAGCTCTGTGTCCTTGTGGCAAGAGAGGACGAGGGGTTCCTGGGATGCTTTAGGAGGAGTGTAGCCAGCAGCTCATGGGAGAGGTCCTCCCCCTGTACCCTGCCCTGGTGAGGCCACATCTGGAGCACTGTGTCCTGTTCTGTCCCTTCTAACCCCAGCCATTCTCTCATTGGTTTTGTGATTTTGCTCATTTGCTTTTACTGGGGCAAAAAAAAAGGAAAAAAAGGGAAAAAAAAAGAAAAAAAAGGAGAAAAAGGAAGAAAAGGAGAAAAGGGAAAAAAAGGAGAAAAAGGAGAAAAAGGAAAAAAAGGAAAAAAGAAAAAGGGAGAAGTGAGAAGATAATAATTCTTCCTATATTTCTGAAGCATTTTCCTTTTTTATTTTCAAAAGTTGTAGGCTTTCATGTATTTGTCCAAGCTCTAATCCATCTAATCTGATGGATTAGAATGGGTCGATGATTCTGTAAAAGTAAGATTTGAGGGAATAATGAGGAGCATGTGTGAGCAGAGTAAGGGACAAAATCAAGCTGTTGATCACATCACCTGTGATCCCAGTCTTAGACCCAAGTGAATAACAGCACTTTTTGGAGCTGAACTGCCAGCCTGTCCCTAAAATATTCCTGTTTTTCTTCTTGAGTTGGCTGTAGCTCCTGAGAATCACCAGGTGCTATTTCTGTGCTCTTGCTGTGGCAGTGGAGATGTGACACCAGCTGGCTTTGTCCCCTGTCGCTCCTGTGCTTTACCAAAGGTCAGGCACTGAGGATTTCTGCTTAACTTTGGAGTCTGGTTTCTGATGCTGTACCAAGGCAAACTGTCTACTTAAGCACTGTCTGGAATAAGCTGTCTCTTGCTTACAGTGGGGCTGATTTGAGTCACAGTCTGCAATGAATAATAAATGCAAAGGAGAGGTTGCAGTTCAGTCACAAATTATTATTTACAGAATTACCGCTGACTTCTCGTCAGCACTTGCAAGTGCCAGACCAGCTCTTGGAGGAGTTAGGAGATTGCTTAATGAAGATTCATTTATTAAGATGCATGGCTGGCCAATGTACTGGTCATCACATTGATTTTGGGACTGGATCAGAGCGGGAGCAACCTTTGCGTAGCTGAGGAGTGAAAAGCAGCTAAACTACTTTGGGCAACTTCTGAAGTAATTTTCTTTTATTATTATTTTTCTACTCTTTGTATTAGAAAGTAGCTCATTCTTTCCTTCATTTCTTCTTAAAAGCTTTGAAATAAAGAAATGTTGCTATATGATAATTTTTAAAGTAGGACTTTGTATATCAATGTAGAATGATATTGCACAATTAATCCTTAAATTTTCATTTCATATGGTAAACCCCACTGCAATTCCCTTCACACGGGCAGATTTAGTCTGCTCCAAGCTTGTGGTTCTGACAGACAAATTATATAGGAATGTCAAAAGTGCAAAAAAACCAGTATAAATAAATCTGAAAAATAGAATGTCTAACAGATATTTTATTCATAGGCATGGGCCAGTGTCACCTAATCAGGGGGGATAAATGTCTCTGTGAACGTAAACAGTTTATGGGTATAAATTGAGGTTATGTTGTGCCCCACTCTCATGTCTAAATATATTTTTTTGTTGTTTGTTTGTTCATTTTTTTGTTGTGGTGGGTGTTTTTTGGGGAGGTGGGGTTGGGGTTTTTTTGGTTGGTTTTTTTTGGTGTTTTTTTTTTTTTTTTTTTTTACTCCTTAACAAAAATCTTCTAACTGCTCAGAGGTGAATACGTACACATGGTTTAGACACAAGGTGTTTTCTTGTTACTGCCACAGTCATCCTCGGTGTGCACTCACCTTCTTTCATACCCTTTCTGCTCTTGGGAAAATCCAGGGAATACATTTGGCTTTGATGGAACAACTTAAAAATATGTCTGGGTGTAATCCAGGTGTTGCAAACAAACGAACCTGAGGGCTCCCGTGTGACCCGTGGGGGGCTCAGTGCCCTCCTGAATTTCCATTCTGCTGAGCTTACAAACCCATCAAACAAACAAAGCAAAGAAGCAACCACCCACCCCAAGCCACCCTGGATGTCCAATGCTTTATTTTCCTCGATGGGAAAACTGTCATTGATTGTTTGACTCAAGTTTTGAGCTGGCTGAGATAACACAAATCATTACATGTTAAGCTATAAGTTGCAAAAATTGAACTTCTTGCCTCTGGTGGAGGCATCTCAGTGGGAACCTTTTGTCAGATGTTAGCTTGCACAGAGGAGACATTGACTGGACAGCTTTCCATTGCTGGAGTTAATTGTCTGCTCCTCTCTCCCTTCTCCAAATTGATCTGGTTTTCAGTTTTTTCTGCAAACACGCTCCCTTCGAGTGCAGGTGGGGGCTTGGGCAGCACTGGCGGGGCTGTGCTGGATTTCTGAGCTTCAAAACAGAAGGAGAAAATTCACCTTAGAGTGCCTTAGCAAGCAACAAGTGCCACAGACATTCCAGTTCAGAGGTATTCCTTGAAGGAAAGCAAAGGAGGGAGGTTAATGCTCATTGTCCCTGTCTGGGTGTCTCTGTCTTGCCCTGGGGGACAGGCAGAGCCTGGAGGTGATGATCAGCCAGCACTAACAGCAGAATTTGACCTTTTTGGTTTTACTGTATTATTTTTAATCAGGTTAGCATTTTGCAAATTTCCCTTAAATATAAAAAAAGGAGAAAAAGATCTGTTTGCTTGTTTGCATTAATGTGCGAGATCTCTACAAACTGTAATGGAAAATATGTCCAAAATCACATTGGGTTTCAGTATTTTTTGTTCACTGAACCTATGAGAAAATCAAATTAGTTTGTTCTTTTTTTATGAGTATTATCAAGAGTCTTCTTAAAATAGTTTAGAAGTCAAACTATCTAATGATATAATTATTTTGGATGAACAAAACAGTACAAGTCTGAGGGCACAATGCTTTCAGCTGTCTGGGAATTAGCTTGATCTATTCTGGTTCCTGTTTTGAACTTAATTACAATATCACTAAATATTCCCAGAAGTTATCCCAGAACAAACAAATAAGCAAATGAAAAAGGAGTTTGGTCGAAGTTTTCTTTAGTCTTGTTTGTTTTATCTTCTTTTTTTTTCTTTAGTTTTGTTCAGTTTGCTCTCTTGGGGGGATTACTTTTGGTTCTTTAAAGGCTTTAAAATGGCTGAAGAACTTGGTTAATCCATGTGCTGCTTGTGGCGAGATGAAAAAGAACATGACATAATTGAAGAAAGGCTGGTGTGAGAGCTAATGTGGTTTTCAGGAGCCTGTTGAGAAAATCATCCCCAGCAGTGTGACTCCACAGCGGCTTCTTGCAAGCACTGGGAGGGGAATTAGTTCTTTGCCACTATCCTCTTATCCACGAGGCACTGGGGGCTCTTGGCCTGTTGCTATGGGAGGAGGAAAGGTTTACAGATGGTTTTGCACCGGTTGGCATTAAGAGATTAGGCAGAATGTCTGGTTACCTGCACAATAACTCAAACTAAACATATAATCTGCTGAGGTAAATTTGCTCTTCCCTCTTTCAGAGCTGCTGTTTTTAGTGCTCCAGTTGCTCACAAGGGAGTGTTTGTGTCTGGAGCTGTAACAGAGTGCTGTCAGGGATGCAAGCTCGGACAAAATCAACCTTTCCGGGCGGATGTGATGCCTTGTGGCTGATTTTGATTTGCATTGATTTGGCTGTGTTGTTGTTTGATTACCTCCAGGCTGGTGCTGGAAATGTGGGCTTTTCTGTTTGATCCCCCATTAGGCTCTTCCCTCCATGTCCTATTGATACCTGCCCCAGGCAGCTCCTCTAGCTTCCCACTGCGTGCAGCTCCCTTCCCTCCTACCTCTGCTACTGCAGAAATTAACTGGAAAAATTTTGGTGTGGGCCTGGAGCTGGGCAGAGCGCTGCAGTTCTGGCTGTGCCTCAGAAAGAAATGGCAATAAAACATTTCAGCGTTCCTTTAATGTCACGAAGCTTCATGGAGCTTCTGTGACAGCATTCCTGAGGAAGCTCTCGAGTCCTTGCTGTATAGCAGGGCTTTGGTTAGAGTCTTTGGAAAATGCTTTGGCCATTTTCTCTTTAATGCTCTTTGTTTTGATCTTTTAATACAAGTTGCATTAAGGCTGACATAGGGAAATCACTGATAACTTCTCTACTAATGTTTTCTTCGTGAAGGGAAACTTAAAATTTTAAATAATCTCCCTTTTTCCTCTGACCTGGTTTTGCCAGTGGCAGCTTATTGGGAGTCGAGCTGTAGTCCTCTTTCATGTATCTTCAAATTGGTTGCTCTTACCATGTTTTAGATTATGAATCTGGGTTTTTTGGGGGACTTTTATCACTCATTTCACCCAACAGTTATTTGGAGGCAGGGCTGGGGGAAAGCTGTGGATTGAGCTTGTTGTGTGCAGGTAACAAACCTGTCAGGGTATGGTGGTTGCTCCTTTGAAACATTTTAAAAGCCTGGGCAGATTTAAGATTGACTTGCTGACAGGAGCACCCATGCTTCTAATGTAAGTCCTGAATTCTGTTGCAGAGCTGAGAAGTTGCTGGACAGGACAGATTTCAGGCTCTCCCGAAGCTCAGACTGCTCTTGTGGAATGAGGGGCAAACTCTGGTGGGAGCACTGCTGTCAGTGCAGCTGCAGAACAGGAAAAAGACACATTTAAAGGGGATAGAAGATAATTGTTATGGCTCAATCTTAAGCTTCATGAACCTGCAGAGCATTTCAGCAGGAACTTTGCCTGTCAAGACATCCCTTCCTTATCCACGGGTTTCTCAGCTCTGATTTGAAGATTTCCATTAATGAAGTTGTCTGTTCCTCACAGATGGAATCAACTGCAGAGCACATCTTCTGCAGTCACCAGGTTTTCAGTCTGGTTAAAGCAGATAAGGTCATTATTGTTCTATCACTTAGCTCACACGGCTTTAGTGTTAGATGATATTGCTCATAGTGTTTTTTTATTCCATCTGGCTCCATTGAAACAGGCCCTGTTACCCTCCCAGTGGACACCTGCTGGTATAGGCCAAATTACTCAGAAAACGTTTTGTTGAGTCACTTTCTTTCAGGGTTGATATTGTTTTAAGTGATGTTGTATGTGCTCGTATTTAAGTGCATTATTTTTGCAAAATGCACATGCATCATTCCCAGTTTGGGGCAATCTGGGATAGTTTATTGAAATGTAAATAATTTACTTTGGTATATTTTGTGAGAGAATAGCTTTTTCTCTGGGGAAACATTCTCCATTCTCTAGATGGAGAATGTGAGATGTGATTACAACTTGCCTTACAGTGTCCCTCCTGTCCAGGACTCTTGATTTCATTTTTGGATTCTGCCAGTGACACAGCTGAACCTTCAGTCATGAGAATCAAGAGGGCATAGCCATTTGTGCTTTGGTTTGCTGCTTTGTGAGCTGTTTTAACAACTATCTTCCCTATTCCTTTCTTCTGAAATGGAATTCATATTTCTAAAGCCCATTCAAGTAAAGAATGATGTACATGTGCAAAATACCATTACAGTGTAGGCTCTTTTTTCACATTTCTAACATCTGTTGTCAGTCTGGGGCAGTCGTTGTACATTTGTATTGCTGGGAGAAGGAAATTCACTGAAATGCAAAACCCATGGGATGTAAAATGCTTAGTGTCTACCTGGAAAGTGTGAGAGTACATCACTGATAAGGAACATTGCACAGTTATGCTGATAGGGTGATGTGCTCGTGGAGTGGCAGGCAAATTATTGATTGGAGCTTTGGTAGCTGTTGTTTGTCTTCTCTTTCTTCTGTGAGTCCTGGGGGAGGCAGCTGGGAATTAGACTGTACTCACTTCCAAGTGTGGATTTATAGTTTTTAACTGTGGGGAAAAAATGGGGAATTTCTTTGGAGGTAGGGATGTAAACAAGACAGAGAGGGAATGTGTTGGCTGGGTTACAGAGGGCCAGCACGAGGGCACAGAACACACGAGGAAATTATTTCCTCCCAGCTAGGGAAATTACAGCCACATCTGCCTGATATCTTCCATCAGAGACTCTCAGCTTTAGCCATTATTTCTGTTATGAAACAAATGAACACGTGCTGGTCCTGAGTCTCAGAGGCAATTCCAAGGATGAAGGTGAGGAGGACCAAGTGCTGCCTCGGGTCCCCTTTGTTTCACACAAACGCAGACTGAAATCTGTGCTGATTTGGACTGGTTCATTCGAGATGTGACAGGACATTCCTCTAGCAAGCCCATCCCCCTCTGTGCGTCAGATATCTACAGCAACGCAGCCCCAGTCTTTTGGACTTCTGGGAAGAGGCAGCTGGTGTGCTTCAGGCTGCAGTTTTGCTTCTGGTTTCTCCAAGAACTGCTTTGAAACCAAAGCAGTGCTACCAGCCTTCTTTCAAACAATGAGCCTACTTCAAGAGTTTAGTATTACTCCATGGACTCTCAGACAGGCACTGAGAAGGGGTGGTTGTTTTTTACTTAAAAAAAAATAAAAATAAAAAAGTGGCTTGGTTTTGTCTTGTTTTGTGTTTTGGATTTGTTTGGTGTGGGTTTTTTTGTTTTGTTTTTGGTTTTTTTTCTTTTCAACGTGCAAGAAAGCGATCAAAGTTCCTTTAGTTTATGCTCTGTGCATGCTCTGAGGTTGGATCTTCACCTCCTTGTAGTTTTGATTTCCCCGTTGCAAATACCATGCTTGTGTGTTTTCTTTGTTATGGATCTAAAAATGTCTAAATGTCTTCTAAACTGCAGTTGGTATTTCTGCAGCTGCATCAACTATAACCAATCGTGAAGCTCTTCCTCCCCTTCCCAGCTCACCTCTGGCATCCCCCCACTCCTAAATAATGAGATTTTTAAGAAGCCTGGGCAATTAGCTATAACATTGACTGCCAATATTTTTGATTCCTCAACATCATATAAAACTTTCAGAAAACTGTAGAATTCACTCAATTGAAGAGAGCTGCTGAAGTTCATGACACGCCTTGATTTCTGACTCCTAATGAAAACGCATTTCAAACTGTTCAAATGCAAGATGTTTAACAACAAGCGTTTGCTGTCCTCTGATTTTTCACCAAGAACCAATATGATTTTAAATGAAATAGGATTCTTTAAAAAAAAATAAAATATTAGTCTCTGGTGTAAAGAAGAGTCCTGAATGCGTTTAATTAGGCAACAACAAAGAGCACAAAATGAGCAAATCTGATTCTGTAGATGTCTGGAGATCATACTGAGATATAATTGAAGTAGAGGAGCTTGTTGCTTCTGATGGTTTTAAGTGCCTTGCACACCCACTGCATGCTCTGAGCACAATAAAATGTTCTATCACACATTCCCTTCATCATACCCAGCCTAAGATCCATACTCTTGCAATAATAGCAGGGATAATTAATTCTGGCTTAAGTATTTGGGAAATTATTGAGTGCTGCAATTACAGGCTTTCCAAATGACAATCTTTAGAAGCAAGAAGCTATGCTCTACATTCCCCCCAGATCTGAGTGCACTGAGAAACTTCTCTTCAGCTCCAGAAGGAAAAAGCCCCTGCAGGAGTGAATCTTAATGTAGTATTAATTGGGTAACGGAAGAACACAGCTCCGAAACACAGAGGGTGCATTTAGAACAGGACAAATAATCTGAAATACAAGTTTGATGAATTCCCTTCATCTCCATGCTGTGGCTGCTGGAGCACTTTTGTTTATATTGATCTGAACGGCATGGAAATTTTCTTTCATCTGTCATTTACATTCATTTTACCTCTTGCAATTGCCTCTGCCAGCTTTACATGCTTGTTTTCTGGTGAATCTATTAATAAGATTTCCAGTACATCAAAAGAATTTCTATTGGGCAAAGGTAGAATATAATACGCTTGAGGTGTAGGAGGGTTCTTAGCTGCAATTTTACCTACTAAAAGTTATTAATGAGTTTTGTGAAGTAAAGAAAATAATTGGAAAGCATTATGCTAATTGCATGCTATAGATTTTCCTCTATTGCTTACTTGTTTAGCAAGTGACTTGCAGAACGGAATATTTGCACCATAGCTTTTTTTCTGATTGCAATATGCCTTCTGAATTGACAAAAAATAGGCCCAAAGGTCAAATTAATTAAAAGCAGTGGGAGAAAAAGCACAATTAATGCTGCAAGTTTGTATTTACACGTTCTTGCCTGAAAAATGTGTGAGGTGCATTTTGTTGTGTGCAAGGCCCAGATGCTGGATGCCAAAGAAAATAAGAAAGTGCCAAGATATATCTTAAAGAGTAGAATTAAATTGAACTTTTTACTCAGGAAAATTTATGCATGATGATGATTTTAGGGTGAGCAGCCAGGGCAGTCAGCATGGACAGTGCAATTGATGCAGAAATGCAAGTCTGTGGCTGTGTGAGGAAGGTGCCCATGCCCCCAGTGTCCCCCTGTTTCCCACATGACTTATGCCAGCTTTGCCCACATTAACGTTATTGCCTTTCCCCACAAAACACTTTTCCTACTGCTTTATTCCAAAATCCTCCCTGTTTCTCAAGTATCTCCAGCAATTTGCCCTCCCCTCAGCTGTAGGAACAGAGTAGATCTAAAGCCTTGCATGTGCTCCTCTGCAGCATCAGCCTCACACCAGGGTTTGAGACAACTGAGAGGTGGCCACAGCTCACATCTGCCAGCAGCAGCCAAAGATCTCTTTGTCACAGGGCATTTTAAAAGTTTCCCAGCCAATGGCACATTGCTAAAGCTTACAGACAATTGTTCCAGCCAGTCACTGAGAGCACAGGGACACCTGCTTCAAACAATGCTTGCTTGTTTGCTTTCTATTAACAATACACAATATTCCATTATTAGCCTGAAAACCTTTTACTATCTTGCTGGGTATATTTTTCTGCACCCTTAAGGTCTATCCTGGCCAAACCTAAGACTCAGACTATGGTTTCATGTCCTTGCTTGCTGTACTATTGTAACTTTTCCTACTTTCAAGCTTTGCAGTTGCAGCTAATTCTAAATTCTTCTGCTCTTTCTGTTTCTGGGGCTGCTTTCACAGCTTTCTGAAAGCCTCCTTTCCTTTAATATTTCCCACACATGGCTGCATGTTACAAGGGACTTGTGCCTTTCTGGGTCAAGCAGAGCAAGCAGTTTCCTTTCCTGATCCCGACCTTGGTCCAGCCTTGCTAAAGTACTTCAGATTTATAGGTTGCAAGTTTAGTGTGGTTTGGATGGAGAACAGTATTTACCTCTGATTTAAACAAGCTGTACATGAAGTTTGAATAATCCTGAAGTAATGATTGTAGAGGTGTCAGTCTTGTGTGTGGCAGGTGAGGAACTGGAGGTAGCTCTGGGGGCATTCAGGGGGTAGCAGGAGCAGCACTGGCTGTGCTCTTGGCCTGCCTTCCCCAGACCCTTGGGTTTCTCAGCTCTTTGGGGTGTCTTTCCAAAGATGCAGGCACTCAGATTGAGGATTATGCTACTTGTGAGTACACAATAGTGCAGTTTTGGGGCTTATGCAGTAAATGGCTTGGGACCAAGTTGTTTTTAAGCAAACCACTGGTCTGCTCAGAGCTCAGAGGCTCTGTCTGGGCTGTGCAGTCAGCAGCAGTGAGGAGGCGCTCCCCTCCTGCCTTCCAGAGATGCCTAACCCTCACTTTTGCTGACTTCTCTCCTATTTCCTCTTTGTGTGTTTTTGCATTAGCACTTTTCTCTTGACTGCTGGAGATAGTTACCAAGTGGACAGCCGCTCTTCTGCCTGGGTTCCCTCACTTTTGCTGACTTCTCTCCTATTTCCTCTTTGTGTGTTTTTGCATTAGCACTTTTCTCTTGACTGCTGGAGATAGTTACCAAGTGGACAGCCGCTCTTCTGCCTGGGTTCCTGGTTCCTGTGAGTGGCTGGAGCTCACACCCTTCCCCTGTTTGCCAGGAGAGCTGCCCAGCTCCCAGGGCTGTGCTTTGCAGAGCCAGGTCCTGGTGACAGACACCAGTCCCAGGACTGACCTTGCCTCCCTCAGAGCTGAGCTCTCAGTATGAGTCCCACGTGTGGGTAGTGACGTGGGGTGAGGGCAGCTGTCCCCTGCTCAGCTGGAACAGCAGCCCTGGGCTGGCTGTGAGAAGAAAAAAACCTTCCCCAGCCTTCAGCTGGATCCTCTCCATTTCCCTCACCCAGAACTGCATCATTCCTTTCTGCAAGCTAACGTGTGCTGCATTTCCTCAGCAATTTGTACTGTTGTGTTTTATTCCAAGAGGAAAGATGAGTGAGTAATCTTAACGCTGCTGAAAGAATGGCTGCACTGAATATGGAAATAAGCTGGGAAGATTTAAGGAACAAGGGAGGGCTAATGGCTTTATATTTTGCTTTACTGAAATTACACAAGTGCTGGTGAATTCTGAAAGACAGTTATATATTCTGATTATCTGAAAGGGCAATTGCAGAGCCATGGCTCTGGAGGAGCGAGGGATGATATCAGTGATACAATGCAGCACTTCAATTTGCAAAATTCTTCCCATTTGCAAATAGATATTTCAGACATCCATTTAAGAATACATTATTAGCATGTAGTTAGACTCTAGTAACTTTGAATATTTCATGTATTCTACTGTAAATAACAGCTAAATCTTATTCATTATCACCCTGATAATATAAGCTGTGAAAATAGTGATGCAAATGGGAGATTTCTGACTTTAATCAAATAAAGCACAATTCTTTTTCTTAAAATAACTTGGAGAGAAAAATAGATCTTTCAGATGTTTAAAACAAAACCAAAGTATTGTTCACCATAGCATTTATCACCCAGAATCTTTCCTATTTACAATAAGAGAAGATTGAAAGAAAGCAAAGTATACCAGTGAAAAATTCCTTTATTTCAAGATCTGGAATGACTTATCTTATTGAGAGCAAAACTTTTACCTTACAATTTGAAAGAGAATTTCAGGACAAAAACTTTTGGTGAAAGTTTTCTTGATCCAGAGAGAGAAATTTTCCTTGACTACTGGTATCCACTGGAGAGTGTGCTGCTGATAAAAGTGTCCATCCATTCCTGGGATGCTGGAATTTACTTTGTTCAAATCAAATACAGCATGAAGTGCATCACAGCTTGCAAATTTTGGCCTATAGCTTTATTTTATACATGCCAGCAGGTTTTCTTGGGAAACTCTTGCTTCTTCCTTAACCAGTTCACCTAAAGGTGGAGTAAGTGTCGCTGCCTTGAGAATGTACTCAGAGAGGTGACCCTGGTGGCCAGCACACTATAAATTTAAAATTAAGAATGGGTAACCAAGGTGGTTAAAAGGTATTTTCTCAAGGCCACAAGGATAACTTTTGCAAGGATAGCTCTCTGATACAAAGAGCAGAAAGAGGAATGCTTTCACTACTCTCTAAGAAGGTCTGGAGTTTCCTCAGAAGCTTCCTCCATTTTGAGCAAGGGAAAACTTTTTGTCAGTTCTTCTCCAGAAAGAGCAGGACGCTCTTTTTTTGACAGCTGCATGAAATACATTCATTTTATCCTTGCATTTTATCTACCATCAATTTCCATTCTAGCTAATCAAACACTTGATATCAAACACTATAGATTTCCTGCTATAACAAATAAAATGCTGTTATAATAAAGGTGTGCTGTCATAACAAATGGATTGAGATAGTGACATGCCAAAGAGATGCCTTGTTACTCATTTTAAAAGGCTGTCTTTTTAGTTTTGTTTTTAATTTTTCTTTAAACCATAATTAAATTAGTTCAATTCAACAGCTACATGACTGCAAATCAAACATAAAGTTACTGCTTGTCTGTGTTATACATTAACTCCTTTATAATCATCCACACTGGGAGGAAAGACTTTATTTTGTGGTATTGCACCACTACTTGAACTGGAGCAGTTAGGAGCATTCCTTGCACAAATCACATTTTTCTTCTGACTTTGGCACGCTTGGAACCTAAAGAACCCAAAGAACCCAAATTAGATAGAAACCCTTTTTTTTTTTTTCCTGGGAAGCACTGATAAGAACAGCTCCATTTCCTGGTTCAAAACGATGGAAGCATGTTTCGAAGGTGCTTCAAGTGAATACCTGTGGTGGCTTGTGGGGTTACACACAGAAAGATTTGACCTTTACAGGAAAAACTAAACAGAAAAAAAAATTTTAAAAAAAGAAAAAAAAAGGTTGCAAAGAGAAATAGAAGCAAGTTTCTTCCAGGTCTCTGTAGCCCTAATGACCTTCTCAGGGTTGCATTTAAGGCTCAGCCTTGACTCTCATGCAGAGGTACCTTATTGGAGGTCTGTGAGTAATTCTCTGGAACATTTATTATCCCATGAATCCATACCTTGCTCGTGAAGAAACATGGAATCTGTTTATCTGAGCCATGACTGAAATGTGTAAGTTAGCATAATCAAATTAGAGCTAGAGTCCCATGTACATTTATGAAAGTATAAATTCTCTTCTATTTCAATATTAGCACAAAGAATTCACAATTGCAATAACACTCAATCAATATTTCTGCTGAAAAAGGTTCATGCTGCCAGACCAGCAGTCAGAAGTGATGTCAAATATTGTTGAAATTGGTTCTGTATTATTGTTTAGTATGACATTCTTTTAACTATAAAATGGCTGTGCCTACCAGATATCAAGCATTCAAGACAGTAACATCAAAGATGATGGAAATTGAAGAACGTATTAAAGAAAAAAATCAGAATTGAGATTTTCCTCTTTTTCAAACTTAGCAACAGCACAGCCATAGTGTAACTTTCATGTGTAATTTTTATTTAATCACATGTCAAATTGAAGGCTTAGATGAATTAAACTTTAAAAGCATGCTTTCAGCTATCATTTTGACATCTAGCATACAATAACTGCCTTTCAAAAGCTAAATAAAATGTTTGACATGCTTTAAATGTTATTTCCAGTTTTATTTGCTTTTTATTTCACTTCTTTTTTGTTATTTCAAGAAGCCCAGAAAATACTATTTAATTGCTAAACATGGCTGGGGAAAGTCTTATGAGAGATGCTGTGGTACAACGAGGATTAGCGTCTGGAAATAAATACCCTTTGAAGTCGTTAATCAGAAATTTGTGAAGTTCCAGGTTCATAATGCGTTTGTTCAGCGATGATTTGGGGAATGAGTTTGTTCCATGACCTCAGTGGTGAGAGAGGACGATGGGAGTTGTTGGCTTAGCCCCTGGTTACTTTAGTAAAAAACCAGAAAATTTGCTTCTCCAAGCAAGCGGTGTTGGTTACAAACCCCATCCTTTTCGCTCCCTGCATGGGAAGGGTTCCACAGAACTCTCTAGCAACGGCCAAGAGCTGGAATATCTGACATTTCCCTTATCAGCTGGCTGCAGTTTTACCTGCCTGCAAGAGGAGCCTGCAGGGACCAGTACATGTGATTCCTAAAAGGCACCCTGAGTAAGTGAGTGCTGGAGGTACAAGATAGTCCTGCAAGATTATTTCTCATCACTTGAGCGAATCCTTTGTGTGAGTGAATCCAGCTATAAGATCTGACAATTTAAAGTCGTTTCCATTTGAGCAGGTGTAGGGGCACCATCTGTTCTGCTGGTTTTCTGTGGAGGTAGTGATTCTTTCATTGAAAATGTACAGATCTGTCTAAGATGATCACACACGTTGAATTTCTATTTGTCTGGGCAGACAACCCAGCTTTTATTTGCCCTTTCGAAATTAATAAGTTATGCCTCCTGCATCTAAATAAATTAACAAAGTGGGAGGAGCCATTTAAATCAACAAAAATGAAAGCCTAAAACTATTTACTTCTCTTATACTACTGTGGAACAGTTAGGCTTCTAATCACAGTGAGAAAAAGCAAAAGTTTTTATCAAATCTTCCTCTTCTTTAGAAGGCATCCAGATGCTGGTTTTTCCCCTTATTAATTAGTGAGGATGTAAGATACCAATTACTAATGTTAATGAGATTAAATCAGGAGGACTAGAAAAATTTTGTAATAAGAATGTCGGAAGGATTCTATTTGATTTCTTTTGAAAGTCTCAAAGAGCTGAAAATATTTAAAAGGGTAGATATGGCAAATTGGGAAAACGGCAGGTCTGTTTGATTTGACAAACAAATAGACAACCAGGAGCTGAAAGGAAAGCAACCAATAAATTTGGGGCAGTGGCTGGAACATCTGAACTTGTTCAGTGAAACTTGTTCATCAAGTTTCATCTTTATGAGATGATAATTAAGGTTATTATTGTTGGCTGTTGCTGGGGGTGGTGCTTTTTTATGTGAGATAGGGAAAAACTGATCTTAATGCCCACTAGGCTCGGACTTCTGAAATCAGCTGAGTATTGTCACTTTGTACCTCTCTCCTTCCTCCAGAAGATGAGCCCTTCATTTTCCTTTTTGAAAACAAAAAAACAATCAAAGAAACAAACAGAAGACCCCAAACCCAAAACCCAAACCTACTCCTATGCAAGGTCACTGTAGGGCCCATTAAATAATAATAATAATAAAAGATCACTGCTGAATTAGAAAAATGTGAATGTAACAGTGATGTGTTGTTAATGAAGTGTTTCTATTCGTGTGTGATAATGGTGACCAAAAGTTTTTGGCATCTTTGTGGGTAGTCCAAGAGATTACAGATACAGATACAGATACAGATACAGATACAGATACAGATACAGATACAGATACAGATACAGATACAGATACAGATCCCTGCTGGCAAAAATAGAGAAGTTTGGGTGAAAAAGTATAATGATATGTATTACATATTTTGCCTATGACAAAGCCATCTAAATAATGTAATAAGATCTTAGATTTGGTGTGCCAGGCTGCAAAACTTATGGGAAATACAGACTTATAAAAGAGTTGAGAGAAACTCTTTGAGCTGTTTTAGTTGCGCTCGACAGTGCTCTGTATGGGGAAGGGAAAAATGAAAATACTGGCTTGTCTCTGTTGAGCTTCAACACAAAGACATATTTCCCACTGGGTTTATGGTTGGATCCTCTCAGGCTGTTTGTTTTAACGTTATTCTGAGAATTTTGCACTGATAGTTGCTGGGTCCTGTTTGTCTCAATGAAAGCCTGTGGAACAAAAAATTGCTGTTTTGGAACAAAAGGTGATAGTTGAGGATAAAAAGATTGGAGCTGGAAATTGCAGTTTGATTAGGGATCTTCTTTACTCCTTATACTTGAAAATAGTTATTTTCTGGTGATTTAAGGTATTTCATATCCTCCTAACATTTGAAGTAAACAAGTGACTGAGAAAATTAAAAATTTATTTGACCACTCCTTTATTTACTGGCTGCTAATAGTGGAGAGAAATGTTGAAGTAGTCTTGTTCTTTTGTGCTGTTTCACAGCATCTCCTAAATAAGGTCTGTTTTAAATCAGAATTATCATCTAAATAATAGAATTAATTCAGCATAAATTAAAAAGTAATGTTTTTTCTTTATGATCTCCTTTTAAATGGATATTAATTTGCTTCAATGAATGAAGATAATAAGGTTAATAGTTTAATGTTCCTCAGTTGATATCTGCTGCTTTTCCTATTACCTTTTTTTCCTTTTTGATTATAAATTGGCTAACCCCTGGTGTATAATACCAGAAATCATCCCTTCAGTGTATCCAAAGCTATTTACTTAGACTCATCTTTTATTATTCCCACTGCCACAGTCTAATTATTGTAGTGAAAGATTGAACACAGAATAGTTTGGGGCTTTGATCAGTCTTCATATAAATTTCAATAATGAGAGTAAAAGGTTTGTGGTTTTCTGAGATAATTTGATCCCTCCAGACACACTCAGCTTTTACCAAAGGCAGTGAATGCCATATGAGACCTCTGACAGCATTTGTGTCTGGTCTGTGACATCTCTGCAAGCAAAATTCTTTTCTCATACCAATAAAGAGTAATTTAATATTTTTTTTAAAATGTGGCAGATAAACTACATGCTGCTGCATGGTTTTTTTCCTTAAATTTTTGCTTTGTTGTCGCTGATCAGTTTAATTGTCTGTATTACAAGTTCCTACATCAGAATCCTCTAAGAATACATAATAGGTTTGCTTGCATTTCTCTCTTTTTGAAAAAGTATACCAACTGTCATTCAGATAAATAAAACAAACCATAATCCTTGTTATTCTATTACTATCGGTGCTGGCTCCCTTCGGAGATAAATAGAAAAGCAGCTGGAGACTGAGGATATTTCGTAATCTTATAAATTGAAATTTGAATGCCTCAAGGAGGAAATTTCCAAAATAATTGTGACAGAAGATAAGTCCCGGCTTTTGGCAAAATTTTATTAGAATTACTTGTTCCAGATCGTTGTCTGACGCCTGCGTGAATTAAGAAAATGGCAGCACTGCCATGCAGAGGAATAGCTGGGTTTTTTTCACCTTGATACATTCTTCTGAAAGTGCTCTGCTCAGCATTATCAGATGTGACACACCCAGGGACACAATCAAATTCAAAATCATGAGTCTTTAGCTGATGCCAGTTGATTTAAAATCATACAGATGATTAATAGCACCTCAATTTATGCAACTAAATATTTACAATTTTTAGCTGAACGTGAGGGTTTGTTATTAACATTTTTAATTTTGTTTGGGATATGGGATTTGTTTTTTCTCATTGGGCTAGGCAGTTAAAAAAAGAGTTGGTGACTTTCTGGTCTCCTCTACTGTCAGCTGATTCAAAACTTCTGCTGTATTTTGACAATGAACCCTGCAAAGAAATATTCCTTGGTTTACACTTAGTGAATCCCAGATGCACAAAGTAGTAACCAGTCGTACATAGTAACAACTATTGAGTTCCCAGTCTTTTTTCAAAAGCTAGTATGGGTGTCTAATGTTAAAGCTTGGGCTAAAAATGTTTTAAGAATACTTAAAACTCACTGGTAGCTTGAGGAGGAAAGGATATAGCACAACAAAAAGGCAGAGCAAGCCTCACAAAATACTGCCTTTACAAACAGCTCATGCAATGGAGGTGGATTTTTTTTTTTCATACTGTGAATACCAAACTTATTTCAGATGAAGTAGCATATTCCCTTTCCTCATGTCATAGATGTACATCTGTGCAAGCTGTGTGCAGTTTTGAATGCAGGGAGTAAATGAGAAACATTACAGGGATGTTTTCACTGGATCAACTCAACAAAACTTCAGTTATTTGGGCTTGGAGGAAGGAATTGATGGGCACTGCTGGTGTGAGTGGGGCCCTGAGAGGCAGCTGACACTGAAGTGGAATAGGATAAATCATATCAGTAATTTCTGTGGATCCATCTGGTTTTTTGGGCTGTGCAGAGACACTCCATGCATTTTTCACCCAGCTGTGGTGGGAAAAGGCAGCAGGAGGAGCAGGACCACTGTCCCAGCCAGGCTTGCAGAGAGCCCTGGGGCAGTGAACCATGGAGTTCAATGAGCCATTCTTCTGGTGGCCCCAAAAGTGCAGTTTGGGGGCATTTGAGCTCTGAACCTTCCACCATCTGAACCTCTTCTCAGCAGGCTGTCAGGCTGCCCCAGCAGTCACAGAAGGGTTGTCTTCTCCCATTTCCATCCCATGGAATGGGAAGCCATTCTGTGTTCAGCTCTTCACAGCTCAACTGCGATGTCGTGGCTTGATCTGTTCCTCAAAGATCTGCCAAATGAGGAAGAGTCTAAAATCTGCAAATTTGATAAACAGGAAAGCAGGACTGTGAAGCAAAGTGTACCTGAAAACAGATGAAATCATCTGGAAAAAGAGAATGGCAGGAGCAATGAATGCAAAGTGCTGCTCTTAGGCTGCAGCAATCGATGACAATAACCAAAAAGGGAACAACGAGGAAAAGATCAATAAAAAGGACCTGGGCATTATGGTGGTTGGCAAGGACACAAATGTGTTGTGCTGCTATGGCAAAGGAGCCTGCAGGAGATGTGAAATGATCCTTCTCAGTGCTGTAGGACCTTGGCTGGAGCCGGGTGCAGGGTTCTGGGTAAAGCACGGAGCCATGAGCGAGCTCCTGCACAGAGGGAGCAGCCAGAGAGAGCAGGAGCAGCCAACAGATTGAAATAATAAGGTCTGTTTATTTTGAAGCAGAATAAAGTGCCAAATGCCAGAAAGATGGGTGGGAATAAGCAGACCGTGATGGATGGGTCTGAAGAAGTGATTTATTCTGTAACAAGAAACAGGCAGGTTCAACATTAGGAGAGAAGGGCTCCATTAGATGTGGTGAGGCACTAAAACAGGTTTTCTGGGAAAGCCCTGAGTGTCTTTCTGGTAGCTGCCGAGAAGCGCTGTCTCTCACTTCTGTCAGGAATTGCACAGGTGAGGTTGGTGCTGCCATGTTCTTGGCTGCACACACTGCAGAGCAGCTGTCTGTGGGCATGTGTAATAATGTCACTGTCACAAAAAGAGAGTTGCACAAGTGGAGGAGCTGAACTTAGCAAAAAACTCAAAAATAATTGAATGTTTTCAACACCGCCACCCTATAAGAACCAAATATCTAGGGACCCCTGACAACATCTGTTCTGTTATAAACACTATATACTTTTACAAACACTATATACTTTTTTGCACAATTGCATCAAAAGTCTGGTCTTCAGCTTTGCTAACCCCAGCAGTTCTGCATCCAGAAAGTTTTGCTTTGCCTTTCAAATGGAATTTTGAGGAACAACAACCTAAGAATATTTTAAGTTGTATGGGTGTGTTGGTGTGGGGGTTTTTTTGTTTGTTTGTTGTTTTTGTTTGTTTGTTTGTTTGTTTTTAAATCTTCTGTTTCCAGTTTCCAAAACATGGGTATCAGACACATCAAAATGAGCAGGAGAGCTACTTATCTTTTGTTCATATTTTCTTTTAGTACTGGGAGAGACTTATATTTCAATTATTCAGTTCCTAAATCATGCACAGTCACTTAGGTAATGAAAAATCTGTCCTGTGCCTGGTGCATCAGGTCCTTTGTCTCATCTGGCCCTTCCTTCCACATCTGGGCTGAGATGCTTTCCACTCCCAGCTCCCTGGTTCCCAGCTTCCAGCCTTTTACAATTAAGGCACAGGTCTGTGGTGTAACGAAAATCAAAGGACTTGTAATGAAAGGTCTGAAGGAGAGCAGGGGAATCTACTTTTCATTCATTAGCTTAATGCCTGTGCAAAATCTATTAAAATTGTTTTCAATACATAAGACTTGTTGTTGTTTGCTCTTTCCTTGCCTTGGAGGAATCCAACAGCATAGTAATTGTGTCACATTTTTTAGGCCCAAAAGTGTGGAACAGCTTTTAATGGGAAGGAAAAGGTTTTTTGAAAACTAGAAAACTCAGCAGTGAAATAAATTGAGCCTCAAAAAGTGATTGAAATCTCCAAGTCAATATACAAAAGGTATCCAAAGACTTGTGAAGTCTGACAGAATCTCTTTAGTTTGAGGTGTCTTTCATTCTGCATCAGGGCTTACATTTAAAAAAAAAAAAAAAAAAAAACAAAACAAAAAAAAAAAAACCAAAAAACACACACCAGCAGCAAGCAGTGCTGTCAGGTGCAGCGGGTTTGAAAGGCTTGTGAACGCCTGAAATTGTGCACAACTCCGGGTTAAGGGCGTCCTCGGCAGATAACCGAAATAAACGCATTTCCTCCTGAACTGGGCCGCATTAAGCAATTACCGTGGTGGAAAACCCTGTCGTCTCTGTTCCTTCCTTGTAGCCCCAGCGCCGCGTCACCTTCCACCTGCCCGACGGCTCCCAGGAAAGCTGCAGTGACAGCGGGCTCGGGGACCACGAGCCCGCCGGCGGGGCCAGCGCCTCCCACCCGCTGCCCCTGGGCTTCCCCCAGGACGAGTTCTACGAGCAGGCGTCCCCCAACAGCCGCACGGAGGGAGACGGAAACTCCGACCCCGAGTCCAGTAAGTGCAGAGCTCTGCTCATCTCACTCCGTCAGTCAGCGGGCTTTCTGTTCCTCCAGGGCATTGTTGGAAGCGAGCCTTGGTCTCAGCGCGGCGGGAGAGGCGCAGTGCCTCTAAAAATGGGAGGCCTGGCCGCTGGAAATAAAACGCTCTGGAGGTGTTGAGGGTTTGACGAGGTGGTGTTTTTATGGAGCTGGTGTGCTGTGCACAGAGGAGCTTTCTGAGGTGTCGTGGCACTCTTTGATATTACTGCTCCTTTATGGGGGTGTGACACACTCTGCCGGGCCCTCCGTGTCCCGGATCAGCCTAAAGAGCGAGAGACAGGCCTGGCCTGCAGCTCCAAGATTATTGTAAAAGCATAAGATAAAACACAACTCAACTCGAAGGCAGGGCAGAGGCTAGGACCTAAAAATCTCCAAAAAAAAAAACCACCTGAAAGCGAAAGGTCCAAAAGGTATCTCTCTCAGGGCAGGACAGTGGGTTTTAAGGGGCTGCTTTGGGGTCAGAGTTCAGGGTAAGGATCTGGCAGGGAGAGAGGGACAAGGCAGGGATTACAATGCTGAAACCAATAAAGAAATATAGAGGGAGGGGAACAATCTAAACAACTAATAAGGCATCAAAGATTGATAGGAAACAGTCTGGAAGAAAAGGCAGGGTTCAGGAAGGATTTGACAGCTGCATAGGTGAATGCAATCTAGGCAGTACTTACAGGACAGGGAAGGGTGGGTGGTACAATTTAGGGCTAAAATATTAACATAGGGGATAGGGAAGCAACCCATTTAACATAAAAACATACTGCAGTACTGAGGAGGTTAACGCTGTTGTCCTAATGGTCATAAATACTGTGCTGAGGGAATTTGTGTTTTTTAACGTTTCCCTCTCTATCGCTACTGTGTAGTTTAACAGGGAACTAACTCCTGGGTGATGAGCAGCTCTGTGAAAAGACTGCAGTCTCCAGAAATAAGGGTTTCTTGATTTGTCCTTTGAAAGCAGCGATGGTGTGTAGCAATAATCTCAGAAGGATTTGTCATCTTCTGGCATTGCCACTGCCTTCTTGTAATGTCCAGAATAGCGAGGCAGAATCAACAGGAGCAAGAGCTGGCTCAGCTCTCTGAGCTGTGCTGTGATAGCCAGTTGGAGACTCCACTGAACTTTAGTCAACTGTTAATTGTCCAGAGGCTCCTTATCTGGATTAAATTGAACTGTGCCATTGATAAAGAGACACCTGAATGTCTCTAAGCCTCTAAGGCCTTGTTAGCGGCTTAATAAGTGATTTGAAAATACATCTGTTCTGGGCAAAACTTGGCCCAAAAGGTGGATTTCAGCTGCTTTAGTGTATCAGGAGGAATGAATTAGTGAGTGCTTTGCACTTGAAATAGCTGCAGAAGGTAGTTACACTCTGCAGTGGCAAACCCAGCAGCCAGCAGAGAGCATTCCCTCCCACTCCAAGCTGGCTCTGCCACATTCAGCCTGGCTCTTGGAAATCACACCTCTGCCTTTCCCTTTGCTGCCCAGGACTGGAGCCTCAGACTGGGCTGTTTGCACACATGAGGTGTGCCTTCTCTTTGTTTAATTTGTAAACTATTACCTAAGCTTAACTTTAAAATTTGTAAGGTGATATGTTTCTTGAAGTAATGCCAGAATATTACATTTTCCAAGTTGATAGCTGACAAGAACCATCAGAGGTTTTTGATCTTGTGTTGCAAACAATCATAATTTGCTTTTGTGTTTAAGCATTTGAGGCTGTAATATGTCCTTAATAATATTCTAGGCAGATAAACTGCATTCTTCACAGAGTTAAACTCTAAAGGGCTACAAATGTACACTCAAAGAAAGAAAATACCAAGTTACATATTATTTACTGCTTTTGCTTTGCATACTCATGGTCTGATCTTGCTTTCCAGCTCTTTCTTGTTGCTTGTAACTGATATTTATACTTTATAAAGTAGAAGTGAGAATGGTGTACATGAAATCGGTATCCAGGGCCTTTCCTGCAGAGAGCATGGGGCAGGACCTGGTGCAGAGGAGTTCTCAGAACAGGCTTGTGCATCCTGTCTTGCCATTTATGAATAGGCTCAGGTTTAGGATTTGCCAATGCTTTTTGTGCCCAGTTTTTTGGTTTTGGTTTGTTTTTTTTTTAATTTCAGAAGAAACACAAGCCATGACTCTTGTAGAATGTGGCTCTAAAAGTAACTCAGCTCTGACATCTGAATGTCATTGACACACATCCCTGTGAGTAAGCTAAGCAGGCATCAGATGTCGTTCCAAGTGTGAAGTTGAAGAAAGTTTAATCACCTGTCTAATTACCTGACAGCTCAGTTTTAAACTTGAAGTTGCAGTTTAATTAGAGTTTATTTTATGTGAAGATTTTTCTTCCCTTCCAACTTCTTGTTGAAACAGTTTAATTGAAGTAGCACAGTGGTTACAGCAGGGAAAGTTTCTCCTGTGGCCCTTTTAGTGTTTTATGCTTATATTAATGGCAGCATCTAGTGGCAGGAACAAAAAAGCAGATTTAGATAGGTGTTGTGTGCTCCCCTACATCTAAGTGAAGAAGGGGAGGACCCACAGCATATTTGTGTTCCGTGTGCTGCTGCAAAGTGTCTTGGTGCAGATGACAGCAACCCAAAATACCTGATGAGCCTGAGGTTCATGTGGTTCACTTGTGCATGTGGAACACATTTAGCCAACAGTGAAACAGTAACATTAGCTCTGAATTGATGGTTTCCTCTACAATCTTCTGCTGGATTTTTGGTTGGTGTTTGTTTGGTTTGGTTTTTTGTTTTGTTTTGTTTTGTTTGTTTGTTTTTTGTGGGTTTGTTTTTTGTTTGTTTTGTTTTGTTTTGTTTTGTTTTTTTCCTTTATTCTGATTTGGGGTGGCTTGATGCATTCAAGGTATTTCTCGTCTTCCTTCATGGACTAAAATGTTGTTAATGTGAAAAGACAGGAAAATACAGTCAGGATATCTGAGTTCAAAGAGCAGGACAAAGCATGGCCCTCATTTCCTCCCAACACCTTTAATATCTGACCTGTCTTAATCTGAGACATCGTCTGGAATGTTAAGCCTGATTTGTCACCTGGTGGGGATTTAGTTCAGCTTTGCCTGCCAAGGAGAGAGATTTGGAGTGAAATGATGTCAATAATGTCCAGAACCAACAAAGTGCCCTGTGAAAGGTGCTGGCAGCTGTGACATCACTCATGGCCATGTTCAAAAGTGTTTTCCTCCTCTTGCTTTTCCTGACTGTAGTCCTTCAGTGTTATTTATTTCTCTAATACTGCAAATTATTGCATTTTGAAAGCTTTCCATTTACTAGCAATAGCTAAGTGTTTATTGCAAACTGCTGAAAAAGATGAGCATAACAAAATAAAATAAAATAAATCCTGAGAAATATCGGTGAGAGGAAGCTTTACAAATTCACATCTGATTCTGGACTGAAATAAGGAGGGGAAAAAATAACTGTAAGGTTATAGTGGTTAGAAAACTGTGAAAAATTTATATGTAAACCTTTAAAATTAATTGCCTGTGCTAATTAAAATTAGAAATAGGCTATTTAAAATGATTTGTCTTCTCTTACTTTAGTTCCCTTCTTAGAAAGACATAAAGTTCAGTGTGGTAGATGCATCATAAGGAAGAGATGCCAATAAGCTGTCACACTAAGTAAATAGTAATATAAAAATGCATGTAGCTTTGTAGAGAACCTTATCCTTAAATAACAGCACTCTTGTACGTGGTATTCAGATATTTCCTCCTCATAAGTTGCTCAAACAAGGATGCTCCAATAATTCCCTATGCTAAGGATTTTAACCAAACCATCTTTCCCCCCCCCACTCTGCTTCCCCTCTGTTTAAATACAAAACATACTTCAAACATAGGCAAAGGCCAACAAATTCTCTGTGTCTGGACTTCCCTGGCAAATTCTCTCTCAGTGGTGCCCTCTCAGTGGCTGTAAGCAGTGATGTTGATCAAAGGGGTTGAAAGGTACATGCAAACCTCAGTTCTGCTGGGTTGTTTAATACATGTGTAAGATATTAGTGACAAATTTTCATGCTTCATCTGTTTTTATAGCCTTATCAAATCTGTTTTCTTTCCTCTGGACAATAAAATTATTTTACTTTTGTTTGGAGAAAAAATGGAATATGACTAGTTCAGCCAAGAAACTGGGCAGAGCAAGAGGAATGATTGCAGCTTGGGGACAGGGAGTGTGGAGGGGAAGCCAGAAAACCTGAAAGTAATCTGCAATTAAATACTACCAATCATTTTCTATAAAGAAAATGGAAGTATAAACAAAGCTAGCTGAAAATTAAAGTTAATGAGGCAAATCACACTGAGATTTCAGGGTTTCAAATAGGAGGAAACTGGTGTATTAAGGAGGGGGGGGTGGTCTCCATGAAGAATATTTAACATGAATTAGTGACTAATAAGCCAAGGAAGTTGCATTGAAAATCAGCAAGTGTAGAGCTAAAGGGGAATTGGTAGACACCGTAAGTTTGTGGCCATGTCAAGCTGGTGCTGCCAGAGGTGTCTGGATGCTTATTTTTGTTTCTCAATCCCACCTTCACATGATTGAAGAGCTGTTTGGGTGAACTGAAGAATCCCTGTGAGCTCAACCACTGGGAAGGGGGAAAGTTAAATTTTAAATACATGGATTCCATTCCAGTTCCATTTTTTTTTTCCATTTTTTTTTTCCACAAGGTATAACTTGTGGACAGCAAATGAGTAAATGAGTAGCTGGGGCAAAGCTTTGCTGGCTTTAAGTGATCATCAGAGTACAGAGTCTTAGGAAGAATTAAGACTGCAATCTGTGGTATTTAACCACATAAGAGGGTGGTTTGCAGCAAGGAAGACAATCTGTTCATGATTAAAGGCAGCATATATTTCTTCCTCAAAATTAAAAGAACACTTTCACCTTGACTTAATTTTTTGATAAGGATGATGTTGATGAGCACCAAGGCAGGCTGATGAAGAATGATTATAATGGCACTAAAAGTCAGAGCAGGTTCAGTGCATTCATGTGGAGGAGAGGAGATAATCTTCCTCCCAGGAGGACTGGTAATGTTTTCTTTGTTTTTCTGTAATTCTGACACACAAGGTGTCAAGAAAAAATAAAGCTCTGGTCAAGCTCCACTACTGGAAAGCATTTACAAAGAAGAAATTGATATATATATATATATATATATAATGCAATAAATGGTATCATGGATTTCCCAAGAGTAGGATGAGATTAGCTCCGTTATCTTACTTCCATGATATGTATTTTTAACATTGGGGAATACATGTACAGTTAATCTATATATATATTTAAGGACTAATAACTGTTATTATGACATTAGGGTGGAGCATTTGTAATTAAGAATGAAAAGACATGGAATAATACAAGACTGGAAAAATCTCCATAATTATCTTTATTAATGAGCTTGGCATTAAAAAGCAGGAACATGTCAATGAAATATTCTAGTAGCTCAAAGCCAAGCATCACTGACAATAGAGGAGGAGGTGTGCATGACACGAGAATTGGATTTTGCTAAGGATTTGAAGTAATAGCAGTGGGATGAAATCTAATAGTTGAGAGTCATTCTCATAGGAGCTGCTGTAGGTAACTAGTATATAAATCACCAGCTGAAAATGACATGAAGAAGAAAAAAAACCTACTGAGTATTACAAAGATAAACTATAAATCACCAATACCTAATGTGACTGTGAAAAAAAATCCAGGGTTACTCCTAGCAGAGGGGAAAAAAAGGAGAAAAGGAAAATCCCCAGGGGGTTGCTGACACCGTAACAGGCCTGTTATGAATAGTGTTGGCTTCCCACATTAAAGAAAGGTGAATTCACATGAGAAACAGGCATAAAGAAATACTGTTAATAACAGGGGAGTGGGATGCCCATATACAGAGGAAGGAATTGATATTGGCTCATTTAAACTGCAAAGTAAAGGCTGGCTGGGGCCTGGGGCTGCTCTCACACAACAGCAGGGAGTGGAAGCTGAAATATAGCACTGGGTTAGTTCACAGGGAAATGGGCTGGTGCTGCCTTTAAACCAGCCGAGGCTGGAAATACAGGCTGCAGACTAGATCAGTGAGAAATTATAGAAGCAGGACATGAAAATGAAACCTGGCTTTAAAAAGGAGCTTGGTAAATTTGTGAGAGGGCAAATGAATTGCTGTCCCTAAGAGCAGCGTATCCAGTGTGTCACGCAAAAGGTGTGGCACACAAGAGGTGTGACACACAAGCAGCAAACAAGACTCTTCAAGGATGGAAATATGAAATCCAAGGGTGAACGTGTTTGCTGGGCCTCAGTTCTTTCTGCTCTGGGCTGCAGCCCCAGCTGGACACAGGGCTGGTCATCACCAGTCTGGGAGCGTGGCCGTGCCACCTCTGGCCGCTGGCGTGATGGGAGCTGGCCCCTGCTGTCCCCAGCCCTGCCAGCAGCTCAGTGACAGCCTGGGGGACCCTGTAACTCTGCCTGGTGCCTGGTAGAGAAGAAAGGGTCAGCACAGAGCTGCAGACAGGGAGCGCATTCTCCCTGGGAAAAATGCCTGAGTTTTCTACCATGCTGACTTTTCTGATAATCAGAAACTCTGCAGTTGCTGAAATATACTCTTTAAACATCATCAATAGGATGCTCTGGCAGCTGGATTTCAGACCTCATGCTGGGGCACAAGAAAAAATAAATCTACAAAGTCTTAAGTTTCTTGTTCCCTGTCCAAAAACTGGACTGCCGAAAGACAGAATTTTCTTTTTAACGATGCTTTTGGTTTTTTCCTTCCTATCTTCTCTACTTTAATTTTTCACAGAAAGGTTGAAACGTAACAGCAATATTTTAGTTTGGTTGTTGCTGAGTTATAAACACAATTAGGCCTAGTTTGAATGAAAAAGAAAGGAGCTGTCATCAGTTAAAGATAACAAATCTCAGGCTAAAATACATCCAAGTCCCCCACACCTGCCCACTGGGCCCTTTAACTTCTGCTGCATTGGGCTTTTCTAACCCCATGGCTGAACACTAATAATTAAGTCGGAAAGTGCTGAGGTAATTAATCTTGCTGAGGCAATAGAGTTTGATTGATCTTCTACCTTTAATCAAATTAGCTTGCATGTAGGTGGGAGAATGTAATGGCTGAGCACGGTTCTGTAGCACTTTGTGAAGTGCCAACCCCTGCGATGACCTCCGGTGAGTGCACCCATGAGTTATGGCCTGGGAGCCTCCACAGCAATCACTGAGTGGCTGTGTGATTTAAAAGATGGGGTATCTGGCAGAGACCAACACCAGGACGTGCTCCACACTCCTGTTTTCAGGGGTGTCTCTCTTAGGGGTGCAGTTTCTCTCTGCATGGCACGCTTTTGAGGGCACTGAACGTCACGAGCCTTCAAACTGTGTGGGTTTTCCAGATGTTTTAGCTCTTTGCTTCTGAAGTAATTTTAGTTATAAGCACACAGAGCAAAGCAAGCCAACAGAAACTCCTATAAAACAAAATATGATGGTATTCTGGATTTGTTCCTGACTGGAGAGGTCAATTTGCAATGATACAGATGAGTGGCTTTTGCTAGCAGATTTTCACTTGTACCTGAGACGATACAGATTGCATATTCAGAAATAATTCCATGATTTAGTAATTTGATCCCTGGGTGCCTGACTTAAGAGTTGTTAAAGCAGCTGACACAAAGAGAGGAAGATGGACAAAGCAAATTAGATTAAAAAATGCAAAAGCAGAAAGATTGTCCCACTTGGCCTCTCAGTCAAACATGGCACTATAAACACAGACACCAAATTTTAAAATTTTATACTTTCTGTGTATAAGGAGCACTCCCCATAAATTCTTTTTAAAGTAAATTTTAGATATTTTATTGCTGATATCAGAATATAAAACCTTGATCTACCTTTTCTACTCTTTGAAGAAAAGGAAGATAAAAGCAAGTTTTCTGAGATGCACCATGTTTTTTCATGCAAAATCAATGGGAATTGATGAGGAAAATCAATGGGGAAAATATGCTGGACTTTCTAGACTGGGATGAAGTAACTCAGGCAATACTAAAATGTTTGTGAATCAACTTAATGCAGTTCTTGACTGAGGTTTATAATAGAAGTTACTCTGTCTAAAGTGATTAGAAAGAATAGCTCCACCTCACAGCTGAGATATCAGTCACTTCTCATGGAATAATAAGGAAGGCTTTAAAGCATTTGTTTTGGTGGGGCTTTTTTTTAAATAATAAATGAGATCTGACATCTATAAACAGTGATTTAGTGGCAGATGTTCTGTGATACATATTTATGTTATCACTTAGGCTGACATGGTAATGGATAATCCTATTTGTTCTGTTTATGAAAGTTTTAAAATATATTGCTATGGTGAGCAGGATGGTGGGGTAGAGGTGTAGAGAGAACAAATTCCTTCCCTCTAGTTTTTCAAACTCCTTTTAGCTCTGATGTCTTTTTCTCTGCTTTGCCTCAAACTTTCTATTCTTTCTTCTTCTAAAAGTAGAAAAACACAGATGATGTAATTTGCCTTTTTTTTCCCAAATCAAGCTAATCAGTCACTGCAAGAGGAGCTTTTAGCAATATGAAATATTAAGATGTTTGTTAGCTCTGAGTTCCTGTTTTAAAAATGGAAATATGGGGGGAAAAACTGTCTCTTTTATGTAATTTAAGCCATGTGAAAAAATTCATGATTATATTTTGATTTGAAGCATAATAATTTTGATTTCCACCGTGATTAATGAAAATTATATCACAAAATATATTTAAAGACTGTCTGCAGCTACCAGTCTGTCTTAGAAATTAAATGGAAAAATTGTATTTATTGAACAAAGCAGATTCTCAATGACGATGCATTTGAAGTCACAGCATTTGCTGACTCAAATCTGATTTTCTCAATAAATCCAGTCATTGTTGTTCTTGTTTGTGTAGAGATATGGTCATCATTTAATCTGGTGCTTTCCTTCTAACTGGACTTTTTGTAGGTAAATAGGATTGATCCAGTCTTGAAGCATGCATTAGGAACAACTAAAATTGTTCCAAAAAATCTTCTGTATCTGTATATTCCTGAATAGGGGAGCTATTTTTTGCCTTTACTCTTCAAATAACTTTTAGCTGTCTGATAAAGCAGTGCATTGTTAATAAACTGCTGTTTCTGTCCTTTTTTTGAGGTTTTATGATTGGTGTTGTGATCTTTTCATTTTCTGGTTGCTGCTCAAGCCTTGACTTTGCTGTAGCTGAGGAAGGAAAGGCCCCAAACCCCTTGTGCAGGATCCTCATCAGGGGAACACGGGGTTGGTGTCCCTGTGTGTGCTGCTGACCCAGCCACTGGAACTCCAGTTTTTCTTGAAATCTGACGGTCACTGATGTGATGTATTTGTTATGAAAAAATAAAATATATTTCTCTAGGTTGAGCTGAAGAGACCTGGGCAAAATATTTATGATGATACTTTTGGATTTATATTACACCAGAGGTTGAGATTCTCACCTTTGTGTTTAATACCCATAAATAACATTGCTGCTTCCTAGTCAGTGGCAGGATTTTGCAGGGATTCAGCTTTATTCATAGTGCTGTGTGATTCAGTAGTGTTCTGATGAATTCAAGTGACATTATAATTGTTGTTAAATGTTTTCAGAGTTAACTCTGCATGTTGCTGAAGTCAGCAGTTCCAGAAGCTCCAGTCACGTGTATCCAATTCAGAATTCTCAGCCTGGCCTCGCGTTGTCCCGGTTGTTTCTACACATCCATTCCCATGTTTCAGCTGGAATTAGACGGTGAAATCCCTGGATTACAGAGAGAAATTTTGCTCTGTATTTGTGGGGCTCTGAGCACATTGTGGCTGTTACACTGATTTTCTGCTCTCAGTGCAATTGTACTGAAAACCATCCCAGATACTTGTAGAGTAGAAGTGGAGCAGATCTGTACAACAAAAATGTGCTGTGCTAGCGATGCCTCTAAGTGCAGATCAGGTCTTGTTGTTTTCATTTCACCTGTAAAAAAACCAGTTAGTTAGGTTTTTTGATTGCCCAAGTTCAATTCTACTGCTGGTGTTGGCATGAATGGGGTGAGACAGGAGCTGTGTGTGTCTGAGAGGAGGAGCTGGCACTGCTGGGGAGTGCTGTGGTGGGCCAGCATCCCCCTGGGGTAATTCAGGTAATTTCCTGCCAGATCAGCTGGTGATGCCTTGGAAGGCTGACCTGGAACAGGGACTGGACAGAGCTGGAGAATAAAGCAGAGATTTGTTGAAAGGCCTTTAGGATACAGAGCAGGACAGAGCCTGGCCTGGGCTACACCCAAGGTGGACCCAAAATGGTCACAAAATGGGCAAACGGCCACGTGGTCTCACACTTTGATCAGTTTGGGTCCATTTGCAAATTGGGATTTAATTGTCCAGTTACAGTTTCAGGTTTTGAGGTCCCATCCTTCCTGTTCCTCCCTCCAGCCACCCTTGTTTGTGCTTTTGAGCTGAAAGTTGTCCTTGGTGTGCAGCAGGAACAGGATTTGTTTTGTGTCCCTGCTCTGTGTAGAGCTGAGTGACACTGAATGTGAGGCTGAGAGCTGCATCCCTGGGCAGCACAGAACCTGAAAAACATGAAAGCTGAAACTTAAGGCACTGGGACAGGGAGGTTCCCACAATCAGAAGTTTGTTTAGCCACTCCGTATAAGGTGCCTGGCAAATGTTCCCCTGCATCCAGTAACAATGACTTGAGGATTGGAAATGCTTTTGTGTCCCCCAGGTTTGTATCACTTCAGCCACAGTGAACAACACTGATAACACCTCAAATAGCTTGGCTAGGATGGGAT
Organism: Phylloscopus trochilus trochilus; assembly: GCA_016584745.2. Classification (NCBI taxonomy): domain Eukaryota; kingdom Metazoa; phylum Chordata; class Aves; order Passeriformes; family Phylloscopidae; genus Phylloscopus; species Phylloscopus trochilus. Next base: position 28,622,123 of record WQNJ02000015.1, read on the forward strand.
AACAGCATGGGAGAATGAGGTGGAGCAGGACTTTACAGCACCTTCAGCTTTTCCTGCTCCATGCTTTGGGATCCTCTCTGCTTCCTGCACGCCTTGCTGGCAAACAGCTCTGTTGTGATCCTTGTCCTTGCAGTGCTTCAAGCTCTGCTTAAAGCCTTGGTGGATCAAATTAAAGTTCTCCCTTTATAATAATAGTAAAAAATAATAAAATAATAGTGGGAAGCAACAATTGATCCATCTATTTCCAGGAAAAGGGCATGGCTGTAAGGTTTGCTGGACTTCAGTTCCTCTCATTCAAAATAACCCTGTGTCTGTGAAGCACCAGCAAGAACAATCATGCTATTTCAATAGTTGCTCTTTTATGTGGTTTTCTTAACTGATGTTCCAAACCCAGTGTCCCAGAAGATGTGTCCTCTTTAGGGTGAGATATTATAAAGTCTGGTCCTCATCTAATACTTTAAAAGAAAGCAAACCTTTCTCTACCAAGAAAGGCTTTATTCATGTCACACACTAATCATACACCAAAGAACTATTTAGAAATATAAAGACAACCTTTGCCTCTTCTCCTCAGTTGTAGTACATATGAAGAAAAACAGTGGCAATAAAAGGAAATAGGAGTGGTGAGAGAAAGCACTTTGAAAACTATAAAAGCAAAAATTATTTTTATCTCATTAGAACCAATATTAAAGCTTCTCTTCATACACACTCTCATTTTTCTTTTACTAAGGGTCAAATATCACTGATTACAGATTCTGCTGGGGTCGACCTCCCATCCTTCTGTCTCTAAAATTAGGTCCTTATTTCTCTTTTTTTTTTTGTGAAGATCACAAGAATCTTTCTCCATCAGCCCCCAGATTGCCCTGACCTGGAATGTATTCACAGTTTTGTGAGAAAAGGGTGCAGCTGTAAATGAAGCAGGTCCTTTACCTTGTGTTGCTCTGTCCTGTGAATGTAATAGCATTTGTTGTATCTTTATGTAGGGTTATATGAGCATTAGGGTTTTAGATTATTGCAGTATTATTTGAATGTTTTAAGGCATATAAACAGTTAAATAATCTGCTTGGATATTGAATTAACCAGTTTTCCATTAAAGGATTCATAATTAAAAGATGTCAACTTTTAGCATGAGGTACTTCCTCCTACATTTTATTTATTTTTTTTTTCCCTTTCACATCTGTTAAGCTACAAAAAGATTTTAAAGGTGCAATACTGTGAATTACTCTGGAGTTAGACAAGGACAATTCTTTCTTGCTTTCTTTCCTTCTCCTGAAATCATCTCATTTTTTATACAGTTGGGGCTACTTCTGGGAAGGAGTTCCATGCCTGGATCATTGTATGACTCCTGGCTCCTGATTTGTGTCAGAAAGCAGCAGAATTCCAAATCCTTGTCCCAGCTTCAGAGATGTTGTTGTCCCTGTCATCCTGGAGCTGGCACAGCAGCAGAGAGCAGCGAGGGAACGTTGGCAGGGCTGATCAGAGCAGGGCTCCAGCACCCACACTTAACTGCTCCATAAACCTAATGAGAGCACTCTCTAGGTTTAGCTGCAACTGCTGTGCTGCCTCTAACAAGAGCCTGACTCGCTGTGTCTTAATGCAGGGGGAGGTTTTGTGCCTTTGAGCTGAGGCAAGGGCCACGGAGGGAGGCTTTGAGGACTTTTCCTTGGAGTGTTTGTCTCCAGCAGAGCCCGCGCTGTGCCGGGCGCTCTGCAATCACGGCTCCTCACTCACAGCCCTCCAGAGCAGAGGAGGTTTCACGCTGCAGGATTGAAATTGCCAAGGATTGCCATTGGATTTTTGCTGTCCACATTCTGATAGTCCAATGAAATGACAGAAAAATTAAAGACTGGCAATGCAGCCGCAAAGTCCGAGAGAGTTAAAAGATATTTCAGAGCACGGAAAAGAGGAAAATGCCCTGAGTTTATTCTAGTGCCTGTGTTAGGAATGAATCATGATAAGGATTACAAAACTTAACATATAATAATTTAGACACTAAAGATGTCTTAATAAAAAAGCTCCCTTTATGCTTTCTATAATACTGAATTTGAGGATATGTTTTCCCTTTGGAACACAGATACAAAGAAACACAGTTCTGCTTTGCACATTCATCTCTAACCTCTGCTATCAACTTTGTTTCTCCAATCTGAAGAGTTCAAGAGAAATCATAATTCAAGGAAGCAGATGTTTTCTCTTTTGTATAACACCTATTCTTGCTGAATAGGGATAAAAGATGGTAAATGTGGGGGGGACATTAATATTTCTTGTTAAAACGTGCTTTGCAGGCTGAAGAATCTCATATACATAATGATAGTCAAATGTTAGTGAGTAAAAATAGGGATTTGTTAAAAAACAGCTGTGCTGCACAACTCTTTGACAGGAATAGAGGAATGCTTTATCCAGTAAAATTCACAGAACTTATTTAGAAGAAAATGTAGCTGTTAATTTTCATCAAGACAGAAGGTTAACAAGTCTGAAATGGAGTGGCTGGTTCAGCCTTGTTTCATGGCCACAGAAAAAGAAAATTTTAACTCTGACAGAGCTCTCACTTCCCTCGCAGCAGATCTCTCTGTGTCACTATGCTGTAGTTTCAGTGCATTTTTTTTAATGCACCATCATCCTCGTGTTCCCTGAGGATGTTTCAGGAACGACTGACACCCAGCAACACCTCTGTTCAGTGCTGCCAGCTGTTCTCCCCAGGGTGATGTTGCAGGCACTGCCCCATTTCCCAAGGTGAGAGCCTGTGATTGTCACTGCTGTGGGGACACAGGGTGCTCCCTGCATCCCTCACTGGCACTGCCTGAGCAGCTCTCCAGGAAATTCGGGTGGGACAGACTCCACATCAGGGAAGATCCTGGCTATATGTCAGCAGTTGTATTACAGATACAACAAGATGCGAGCTTAGGAATCGGCCCTGGACAGCTGCCTGGGCTGGAATGCAGGAGGTTTTTCTCAGCTGCAGCATTGATGAGGCTCTGGAATATATAGAATAGAATTGTGCTGCGTTTATGCTTTAAAAATTGATTGCCCTTTAAAGTGTAACTGCACCCTACTATTTACAGTCACTGGGAGAAACTGGCTCTGATGTTCTACACTCAACAGTCTCTGACCTGTAATGCACAATTTGCAAATAAGCACAGAAAAGTAAACAGGGGGGTCAAAGAGATTTTTTTTTTCCCCTGGCTGTGAGACTGGCACAGCCAGGCAGCTGCATTTCTAATTCACAGTCACTCCATCCTCTACCCCCCAGGAAATATTCTCTAATCCATAGGCACTTTGCATGCTGAGGTGAGATGTTAAATAGCAAGATTTGCTTCTAAATAATAAGATTATGACACAAATCAGTAAGAACACGGATCTCAAGGTTAAAGATATCATTTCTCATTCAGTCTGAGCTGGTAGAAAGGAAGAAAGAGATTAGAGAAAAAGGAAAGAAGCAAAAAAGCCAAACCAAACCAACCAAACCAAACCAACCAAACCAAACCAACAAACAAACAAACAAAAAACCCACAAAAACCCTGCCAAACTGAAGTTGTGACTACATCAAGATATTCAGGATATATCATAAAAAGGTTTTTAAAACTGATGTCAGTACATATATATATGTATTTACATATGTATAAAATTAAAGTATATTTGTTTTCCATTGTTGTTCTGTTGAGACAAGATCTTTCTCAGGTATTTTCTCCAAATGTACCTGATTCAAATCATCTTGGTCTTTGGGGCATGTGTAGCTTCTTGCTAGAAGAGGGACATACTTTAAAGCAGATGGCAACTTTTTTTTTTTTCCTTTTCCACAGCAGTAGAAGATGGTTCCAGTAAAAATATACTATCTTTATTCAGATGTCCATGGTAACAAATAGAGAAAAGTAAACCAGCTTTTTTCTCTCAACAGTAATCCCTTTGAAGACAAATGTGTTGGTTTTGTGTTTGGTGTGGTTTTTTTGTTTTGCTTTTTTTTTTTTTTTTTTTTTTTTTACTCAAGTGTTGGTGGTATTTCTGGAACATATTTGAATGTTAAGTGTTTTCTCTGAGCTTCTGTTAAGATTCTGCTCTGAAACAGAAAATTGTAAAATCAGTAAGATAAATACCAAAGTTTAGTTCTAGTCCAAAAATGTTCATTTTCCAGAAGAGGAGTTCAGCTGACAAGTGAGATGCCACTTTTCTTTCATGTTTTGTAGGAGCAAGGCATCTTTCTCTGGAGTCCTTGATGGATCTTGCCTTTTTCCTCCCATTGTGTCAGTAATTTATGTAACTTCTGCTCATGCCAGAAGAAGTTGTAAAATGTATTTGTAAATTACTGTTTGAGAATCCTGAGCTAGAAGACCTGGTGTATTTGATGTGAAAATAATCCTGGTTTCGTGTGTAAGATATATAAACTGCACCAGTAATGTTGCATTGATTGTACTGCTTTGTTTGGAAAAAAAAATACAAGCAGCCCTGAGTGAACAAGGCAATTTGCAGCCTTGATTAAATAGAGCAGACAGAGGAATGGCTGAGGAGGAAAAAAAGAGCTCTGAAGCTATGGACAGAGCAGTTCACTCAGGCAGCACAGATTTGCTCCTAATTTTCCTTTCATACGCTTCAGCTTGGTCACATATTCAGCAGCAGAATGATGAGTTTGTAATATCCTTTTCCCCAAACAAATCAAACTTAGATCTGCCTATTAGCAGGGGGCCCTTGTTGCCACCCAGGATCTCACCTAAAAATCTGCCTGCCACTGAGTGAGTCCCTGGTGTTAGAGGGATTTTGGTTAGTCCTGCCCTGCCTGTTGACAGACGCGTTTTTCTAGTCTAACTTTGGGGTCCATAGGGGCATTGGGATAGAAGGTACACGTGACACAGGCTCTGCCTTACCAAAGGGGGGATCATTCCCCAAAATGATCTTTCACCAAATGTGGTGCAGCTCTGAAGTGGTTGACAGCAAAAGCTATCAATCTATAAATCATTATAATGGTTTGCAATTATAAATGTCAAGACATAAATTAAGGAACTCTGGGCATCCCTGTAATAGGCACAGCCATGCCTAAATTTCACTGTGAAGTCCTATTGGACAAAAACTTCTGTTTCCACTTAAAAGTGGGAAGTTTGGTAATCCAGTTAAAACTTTTTTTTTCCTGTTTGTAGTTGTTAAATAAAGTGATAAAACTTCAGAAATTACATCTTCTATGAATAAATGCAAATAAATTGTACATGAAGGCATTTTGGGTGGTTGAAGAGAGTACTTGGATTTTCAGCAATGACAGAGCTAGGCAAAAGACCACTTTTAATCTACAACCACCTCTATAGCTGTAATGTACAACAGAAAAGAAAGAATTTGTTCAAAATCTAAGTGTGAAATAATCTTTTGCATTGAGATTCTGCCAGTGGCTGAGTACTACAGAGACCGATTTTTCCCCAGTCACCAGGAAAATGAAGTACCTGTATGTAAATTCAGCACCTTTGATCAGAAAAAAAAAAAAAGTTTTGAATTATATTATATTTTCATTTTAACATTGAAACTTGTGTGTGCTTGGAAAGCTGAACAGTGTGTCTGGCTTTAGCCTGTGCTCATTTATAATGAGTAATTATCTAATGATGATGGTGTTCAGCATGCACGAGAGCTCCTGTGGCAAGATTTGGAATTTTAAGGAAATGCTGTAGATCAAATGATAATGTCTCATTTGTATTCTCTTAGCTCCCCAGTCACTATTGCATTTCATAGAGCAGCTACAGAAATGGACTGCAAATATGCATCATTTTTGTGTGCGATGAAAAAAGGCTCAATGGTCCTCAAAGAGTGCAAACAATCCCTTTCCCACACCTTGCAGTATCAGGTGATGCTGTTCCAAGCAAATCACTCCTCCTGTGAAATGAGTTTTCAATCCTGTCAGGAAGTGCACCACTCCTGGGGTCTTTAGGGATAAATGGATGTATAAATGAAGGCAGAATTAGCTCTGAATATGCGGATGTGTGGTGTCATTCCTGACATCCTTCTCTGCCTGGATGATCTGGTGATCCCTCTGCTGTGCTGCTGGGCTGGGGTGTAGGACCATGGGCTTTGTGGGGTGTGTGTAGGAACAGTGACCTGAACAAAAACCTCTATTTCCACTTAAAAATGGGAAGTTTGGTAATCCAGTTAAAACTTTATTTTTTTTCCTGTTTGCAGACGTTAAATAAACAGACAGGAATCTGTTAAGCAAAATAAAAATGGTTTATAATGTGAAAGGCAAAGAATTAGAAATGTGCCTATTCTATTTTAAAGAGATTAAGGAGTTTTCCATTGACAGTAACAGTAATTTGGCTTTTATTCTAATGTCAGTATTTCCCACAGTGGAGGAGATCTACTTGTATATATGCACATCTCTGCATATTTGTCTGCCTTCATAATGTGAACAAATTACTTTTGCATCTCAACATATGTATCTGCAGATGCATACATCTCATCTCCCACTGACTGATGGCTCCGTTTTGCTTCATTCAACATTTTCTCCAAGACACTGGCAGGGAGCTTTGCTGGGGAAGGACAGATCTGGGCCTGGAAGGCAGCCTTGTAATTGGCACATCAGAAGGCAAAATGCTGTAAAGCTCAGCCTGGAGACAGCCCTGCAAAGCTGGGTTCAGCTCTTAACCTTCAGCAGCCTCTGTGCTTCCTTTACTTAAATCACCTACTCTGAGCACTTCCAGTGAATTCAGTGGGTCTACCCTGAATGAGCACAGTTAAGTAGGTGCATAAGTGTTTTCAGGCTTTAGGCTTTACAAGCTTTCCTAATTAGTGCTCTAGACAACATTAATTAAAGAGTACTTTAGAAAGAATATAGCCGTTTAAACCTCTCCAGTGGTTTGCATCTTATTCAGGGATCCCAATCAATGCAGCACATGGGGAATCCACTCAGAAAGGCAGGCATGATTATAGTTTAATGTAATCTGTATATACATCTTTGAAATTGTATAGAGCAAACAGAGCTGTACATAAAGTCACTTCAGTTCAAGGACAATTAGATAAAAGACAGTAATAATGAAAGAAACATATGTTTTCATTTTCATTATAATTTCTTCAAGGATTGTGATCAATGGTAATCAAATATTATGAAGAGGGAGGTTTTCCTGAAGCTAGCAATATTTCTCTTATTTCCTTGGAAATAAGGGCCTGGGGACAGTTAGGATTTCTATCTTACTCCTCCTCCTGTTATTATACGTTTGAGGAAGAATTAAACAGTAAGGCACTGACTGATAGTTTTTTTATGGAAAAAAAAAGACTTATTGAAATGTTAAACATGGTGTTACATCTGATTTATTGTGCAAAGCTGGTTTGAATTTTTTTGTCCCACTGCACTTGGGATATAATGCAGTCATCTGTCTTCACAAATCCATCTGAGTGGCAAAGCTTTTGATGTATGATTGAGGATTGTGTTTGGCAATATAGGATCCCCTGCAGCAGCTCTACTTAAGGCTTAAACACAGTTTTAATTCTTGACATTACTTGTCTTTTATGCTCTTTTCCTCCCATATTGAGATAATTTCCAAATGCTGATGAAGAAAATTACTGCATCTTGTACTGATATAGTTGTAAAGGCACAATAAAATTTGACATCTTCCATTTAAGTGTGTCTTGATCAGAAATAGGTCTATCACTCAGAACAAATTATTTTGAAGCCTAAAGCAGGAGGGATATAATAGTTAAGCACAAAATTACCTGATGGGTTTTTAATCACCCTGACAATTATAAAATAAAACATCTCTGTCCATTATTGAAAGAGGAACAAAGACCAAGATTAGAAAAAAGACAATGACAAAGTAAATGATTGAGGGAGTGGGAGCGTCTTGTACTATCTAAAAACTTTAAAGATGCTCAACAGTGACTCAGATGTTTCCTTGAGCACGCTCAGCTGCTTTTCATCTGGCTCTGAGTGTTAATTACTCCAACAGAAAGAAAATACTGAAAAGCACCTGGAAAATTTGCTTGTCTGCTTGCTTTCCTGTCATGTTTCCCTGGAAAAAAGTGGTGGGCCCAGAATGCCTGCAGGCTTTGAGCTGTGGAAACACATCCAAGGCACTGGCAAGGCTGCAGGCAGAGAGCAGGACTTGCAGCAGTTCTTTGGGGATGAAGGAACCTAAACCCATGGAAACTCCCATCTTCACAGTAGTGACAGGGTTCCTTTTCAAAGGGGTCAAAGATAAAAAAAATCTGCAGGTCTATAAAGAATATTTCTCTGTTTTCTTTGAATCTTTTGAAATTTTTTCTTTTGATTTTTGGGGGTTTTGGTGGGGGAGATGTTTTGTGTTTATTTTTGGTGTTTGGGTTTTGGTGGCAATATTTGTGGGTGGGGTTTTTTATTTTTGTTTTTGTTTGTTTGTTTGTTTTGTGGAGTTTTGCTTTTGTTTATTTGTTTGTTTGTTTGTTTGTTTGTTTTAATGTACTTTCTACTCCCTGTCAGCATTGCTCCCAAAAACTCCACTCAGTGAAATTAGGTAATGACAATACAATAATTATTAAACAGGTACGTTCAATTAATCATTTTCTCCTCTGGCCTCGACTGCATGTCAGTGACTGCTGATTATAAATACCATTAGTGAAACAGAAATCAGCACAGTGTACTCAGGTTTCTTTTTTTTCAAACGAGGGGCTATTTTTCAGCATTCAGGTTCCCCACAGGCTTTTAATCAAGGTTATGGGAAAGTCCATAAACTTTCCGCTGAATATTTAACAAGCTGAAGGTAGTGGCAGACATGAGATCCCAAGGACAAGGGAAATGAGATTGCAATCAGAAGGGCAGAGGAGACCTGGAGATAAGCAGAGCTTTGTCTACAGATAATATCTGTCAGAGCAAACACCGGAGTCAGGTCTGTCAGCTTCTTTTGTGAGATTTAATTTTCCCAGTATAAACACCATAAAAAGGGGTAAACACAAATGGGTGCTGTGTTGCAGGACACTGAACTTCTTTGAAATGATGATTGAAATCCAGTCAGAAAAGAAGCTTAAAAAGTGGAAAATGTTTTGGTGTAGTTATACACTTTTCTTTTTTACTGACCCAAAATCCTAATTCTATAACATTTTTTTAATAAATTCTCCAAACAACCTGTATTATACTGAAGTCTAATGCCTGTTTATATGCTCAGCCAACAATTTTTCTTTGCTAGATCTTTTTAATTGAACAATTTTTAACAGTCTAGTTGTGACAATATTTTCCTGTGTACAAATGGAAAAGCAATCTTGCAGAAACTCTTACCCGCACCAATCCAGCAGCTATAAAAATATAATTATAACACTCTGCATAATGCATGGAGGGAATATGCAGAAACGTTATCTGAAATGTCACCCTGCAGAGGCCACACAGAGTGTCCACTGTGCTGTGGCTTTGCAGCAGCAGTGCCCAGCTCTGTGTCCACAGCAGCTACAGGAGCTCTGTGGAGGCACGGGATGCTCTGAGTGTGTCTGGGATGGCATCACCCTGCAGCCTCTGCATTTTTGGGCATCCTCAGAACTTCCTGTATGTTCTCTCCCCAGTAATTAGTGCGCTTTAACCTGTGTATCTCCTGATCTTGTATGTTGCTCATCCCCTATTTGTAGCAAAAAGTCATTGAAATATTTAATAACCTTTTTATAGTTTCATAGCCCGTTCTGATTAGTATAGATATAAATTCCTTTTGTAAAACTGTGAAACTGTCCTGTAACTTTTTCTCTGATGATAAAAGAGAGGTGAGGCCATGGCACAGGGTGCCCATGGCAGCGGTGGCTGCCCCTGGATCCCTGGAAGTGCCCAAGGCCAGGCTGGATTGGGCTTGGAGCAGCCTGGGACAGTGGGAAGTGTCCCTGCCCATGACAGGGTGTAAGTCAATGATCTTTAAAGGTCCCTTCAAACCCAAAAACCCAAACCATTCTATAATTCTGTTTTGGGTTTTTTTTCCCCCTGCTTTGTGTAAGAACCATTAAAATATTTACTGGGGAAAATTCTGCCAAACTTGGAGTTGGAGGTGTAGCTCAAAATCATTTCTATTAGTAGAATAGTACACTGTTTTCCAGTAAATCTGGTTAAAATAGGTAGAATTTACTCATAATATTGTCTCTGCCTTAATTATTATGACAGAAGAAAGGCTGCAGAGAAGAAAAGTGCTAAAAGTTTTCCCTCCTTTTATTATACCAGATGCTGTTAAGGACCCCAAACTCTGTGACCATTCTAGATCTGGGGCGATTTCCAACAGTCTTTCATCAATCAAATTGTTGATTTGGGGGTTAATTTCAAGGAACTGGATTAATTTTTCTTCAGATTATTCCTTTTATAAGTTATGATCATTATTGTTGAGAGAAAGGAGAGCCCAGAAGAGAACTATAAGCAAGCTACTGGTTTTTGGGTTTTTTTTATGACAAAACATTTGAGACTTTTCTGTTAGAAAGGCTCTGGTTTTTATAGCACACCCATAACCTCCATCATTCAGGGAATGGATTATTTAGCTCTTGTCAAGCACTTCCAAGAAGGAAGGCCAAAAGTGCCCAGGTTTTTGGTGGGTGGGGTTTGTTTGTTTGTTTTTGTTCATGAGAAACCTGAAATCTCTTTTCTCTCCCTAATAAATGAAGTCTGCTCTCGGTCCCACATAGGGTGGCATCCCTTTCCACATTCTGTAATGATGAAAAATTTATGTAGCTCAGGAGCAGAGATTTTTGTTTGACTTCTTGCTGAACAGGGAAGAAAACACCTGGCTGTGTATTCTCCCTTGCCAGACCTCAACCCCCAAATCTCACCTCACTGCATGGGATGAAGATAATTTTTCCTGTGTGGGACTGACAGGGTAGGATCCATCACCCCTTGGTTTTGATCATGCTCTCAAACCAACCTCTGCCACCACGTAAATAATTTTGTCTGGAAAGAGCCTCGCTCTTGCTGCTGTATTTAAAAATACAAGACAAAAATTTGAATCGTGCCGTTTTCACGTCTGGCCATAAAATAACAATCAAGCACTTCAACAATGAAACTTGTCTGATAAAAGGATCGAAAAGCTGAAGCAGAAGCTGCTTAATAATAAATGGAATCTCAGAACTTCACTTGTAAGACACTCGTGTTTCACTTGAGACTGTGCTGCTCTCGAGATAGAAGAGCTGAAAAGAAGAATATTGTAAACATCCATTATATATGGTTCATGCATATATCTTGTTCCTTTGCCACTCTGATCATGCAGAGTTACGCTTTCAGCACAACACAAACAAGCTCAGCAACTGATGAAAAAATTAGAAAGCTCGTGTTGAAGATAAATCTTTTAACCCCACTGTGTTTAATTTGTCCAGTGAACTTGCACAGGATGGAAATATCACAAAGTGGCAAGTCTAAAGCCACAAAAAGCAAGGGGTCTTTTAGTGATTTAAATAGAGACTTTAAATTAAAATTACATTAAAAATGTAACAACCATCTAATATTAATATCAGGAACAAAATTAAGATTAAAATATCAGGTTAAAATTTAAGGTTTGGCATTTTGTAATTTTTTCTCAAATTTATAAACCCAGTTGCTGTCTTACCAACCCAATGTGGGACATTTCAGTGTGGACCTATTGAGTTTAGCTTTTCCCTGTAAAAAATCTCTACACTCATGTTATCCTTGATGAAATATCCTTGATCAAGCATGCCTGTCTCCCAGAGAATAGCAGACATTTTACAGATAAGAAAACCAAAACCTTTTCATCTCTTCTAACTGACCTTTATTCAACTTACTAATGCATAATAGCTTCTTAAAATGTTTCACAAATTTAAACTTACAAGATTAAAATTAAATCTGTTTCTCTGGACACGTTTTAGTTTATGTATACATATTTTCAGGAACACATGGAGGGTTGAGTTGTCCTGAAAAAAAAATTATTTTGCAGAGCTGCACGATATACCAGGACTTTTAAAATGTTTCATAGTAGATACACTTGAAGAGCACTTAGCAGCAGTCAGGCTGGCTGCAGATGATGGATCAGAGCAGCTGTTTGCCTCAGCCTGGCTCCCCCAGCACAGTGACAATCTCAGCTCTCTGCTGCTTTTGGCAAACACAAGCTTGGGGTTGTCTGACTTTGAAAAAATCCAGCACAAATGCCCACAAAAAAGGATGATTTCCCAAGCCACCCTTTCTGCTTCTGTGAGATCCATGAAATTAGAAGAAAAAGAGGAGACTAAGATTAGAGACCCTCAGCGTGAATAACTTTCACAGCACCTCTGCAGAATATTCTAAATTATGTGCTTATGAATAACACATCATCAGTGCAGATATTCCCTTTATTCATCTGGATTGTGTAGCCAGTGCAGTAGATCTCATATGGATGTCTCATATATACAGTTGAAAGGGATTTTTTTTTCCCAATGCTTTATGCTTTTTGCATTTTCATTTGTTACCTCTGAAAATACAAGAAAGTTTTTAGGAAACAAATTATCAGAGATTTGGTTTTTTGGGGTGGTTTGTGGGTTTTTTTGTTGTTTTTGTTTTTGTTGGTTTGTTTGGTGTTTGTTTGTTTGTTTGTCTGACAGTTTTGTTTTTCCTTAGAGATCAGGAAATACTTGTAAACCAAATGAGGGAAGGTAGTAAAGAACAGAGATCAAACTATTTCAGGATGAAATTGGCTGAATAACTATTGATCTTGAGAGAATTGGAAATTTAACCCTGTCTCTGCACAGACTGCAGGATGGTTATTAGATGTGGAGAATATATTAAAGGGAATATTAAGGTGTTGATAGGTATGAGAGGTATTGATAAAAATGAGATATTTCCATTCCATGCTCAAAATAGTAAAAGGAAATAGGTATTATCTGAAAATTGTCTGAAACAATAGAGAAACAGCAACATTGTTGCTAATAAATGTTAAATGATAAATGGGCCACACATGCTGCTTGAAGAGCAGTATCTGAGAACCTGGCAGGACTGTGACAGGCCTTCCAGATAGGTAAAAAGCAGTAATGAAAGAAGGTGTACTCTTGTCATAGTAGAAATATTCATAAATCCTGCATAATTTGACAATGAAATGGTTTGCAGACAGATTAAGCAAGGAAGAGCAAAATTATTTATTCTTTCCAGAAAATAAAGCAGACTACAGAAATGAGCAGGATGACATCTTGTCAGCATCTCTGAGGACTTTATTTAGCCCACATCCTTCATTTCTGATCCATAGCTGCAAATAAGGATATGATGGGAGGATAGATAAAAGTTTCCCTCATTTCGTGAAATTCAGTGCGCTTTTTTTTTTTGCCTTTTTTTTTTACTTTATTATAAATTTAATATAAATTATTTTAATAATTCAACCATGTGTCTTCCTGTAATACAGAGAGATGTGTTGGCTTTTGTCATGGAAAATAATACTTAAAGATTATACTAGAAAATACTCTTTTTAAACATGGATGAGAAAAAAAAAATCATGTTGTTGCTCTGTCCTTGGTGCTGCTTGAGGAAGTTTTGCTCAGAAGTTGGAAAGAGTTTAATACATTTTCATCTGGGTTTATGAGACACTCATAAAATATCATGAAATATAATCAAAGCTGATAATGCCAAGTTAAAATCTGATAAAGCTAAAGTACAAAAGTGGTGTGGCATCAAGGGAAAATTGTCAGTTATTTATTGGAGGGTTGTCAAGCTGTGGGAATGACAGGGATTTTCAGAAACTAATTTGAGAGGTCAAGATGGATCTTTTTCTCAAATCTTGTCTTTGTGTTCATATTTTTAAGTTTTCATCATAAATGTTAATTTTAATTATGTAATTTCCTAACTGCCAACTTTGAATGATGCTTATATCAAGATAACGTAAGAAAAAGTTATTAAATTTTAAGGAGCTTTATTAAATTTCTGTTGTTGATATATTTAAGAGGTGGAATTTTCATAGCAGCTATGAAAAGCAAATATTTTTTTAAGGGACATTTTATTTAGAAGCAAATGTTAAATTATTAATAAAATTCCCACCTTTCTGCCAGTGTGCACTCAATAACTGCATTTTCAGACGAAATTATGAAAGAGATGGAAATTTGAAGTAAGATTGAACATGAAATTCCAAGAGCAGAACATAAAAAAAATCTAAGGGTAGTCCTAAAAATAGAAATGAATAAAGAAATAATTCTTCACATGTATTTTTCAAAGCTATGCTGACATTTTTCATTTTGCCAATCTGTTGTTTGGTATCACTTATTGTCATTATTCTGAAGCATTAATCCAGCAATGGCATCTCTGCCTTCATAAACTTCATGGTGTGATTGCTATATGCTGTCACCGGCATCTGAGACTAAAACAATTTTAAGAAAAAGTTATATATGTAAGACTTATACGCGGAAAAGATGCATTTCACGAACAGTCAGTAAAAAGTAATCAAGCCCACTCAACTGAAATGATTCGGAAAGTTTCTGGAAAATGCCATGGAGAACATTTTCCTGGGGTTTGGCAGTAGTGATGGACTGAAGTTGGTGTCCAACAGCAAATGTTGGACGCTGGCAGCAGGGTGAAATCATCTGCTGTGCAATCTGAGCAGTGAAGGGTGACAGTGGGAATTGGAGCTGAGAGCTCTGTGGCTTGCCAGGGACCCACAGCCACTGTTGCCCTGTAAATCTCAATTTGCTTGGTTTGGTTTTGGTGTGGTTTTGCTGCAGCATTGAGAACCCTCTTGCTTGTGAAGGCACCCTGAGGTTTTCTCCAGTAGGCTTAGAGATGGGCACGTGATGCTGCACCCTCTCTGCTTCTGGTTGTGATTAAAATGCTCCAGAAACGGTGTAGGCATCACAGATATCTATCTGTTCATGCCACTTGAGGAAATGCTGTCAGTCATTCAGCATGGGTAATCAGTTTAAGCTGTAAGAAATTTTAGATAAGGTCCCTGAATGGAAGTGAAGATGCAAACCTGTTGTCTCTTCTGATGGGTTTTTGTGTCCGTGCAACAGTTCATATGTTGGGTACACACAGAAGGATTAAAACTAATCTGTGGTTTTAATTACCTTGTGATTCAAGATGAAAAACATGTAACCTGACCTTTTTAAGTCTGCCTGCTGGAACTGTTAAACTGCTATCCATAATTTCAGGTCAGTCTTCCAGACTTTGTATAATATTCAGGCTGCATGCCTGTGTCATAAGAAAGAAAAAGGAATCTCTACGTGCATGTCTTGAAGAGTTCCTGACTTTGCTGGTTAACAGTTTTCAGAGAAGCCATTGTCTTTCTCCCATAATAACAATTTCTTACATAATTCTGTTTTCCACCTGAATGCTGTGAAATCCACAGTTAAACATGTGTGCTATGCCTTTGCTAATGTTAAGAAATCGTACCCTCAGTCTGCAATTCCCCACAAGAAATTTCCTCTTTTTTAAATGTGAATCATGGATAATTGGTGATTGGTTATGTTTTAGCTCCCTGGACTTGTTAAGTGAGGCTTCCTTTGGAGTTCAGGGCTGGTCTGTGAGTGCAGTTTTCACAGCACAGACTATTATTTCATCAGCAGAGCACAAACCTCGCTAATTTGTTTTATGATGACAGTGCCTGGTAGCTGGCACTTAGACTTGTTTAAGCTGTTGTATTACCATTTTCTTTGGTGTAGCTTTCTGCTTTCTGCAGTAAATGTCATCTGCAGACAAATTAATAATTTGTTATCATTTGCTGGAGCAAGAAATAAGAGAGGTGGAAGTCAGCTAAACAGGCAGGGCTGCCATGGTGGCAAAAGCCGGAAAAGAAGTACTTTGAGTCTGCCCTCAAAATGTACTGGCAGAATGCAGTAAAGCTGAAAGAGACTCACAATTGGTTTCCACATTCAGTGCATTATGAAGAGATAAACTCTGAGAGGTATTATCAAGTTCTGTCACATCACTATTCTGGGATGGAGCATGCTGTAGTGTAGGGTACCAAGCCTCATCTTGCAGCAGGAGTTTCATCATCTCCTCATGAACAAGGCTCTGTAGCTAGCCAGGTAATTAAACATAGATATAAATGATCTTTTACCATGTGCCTGGCAGCTGCTGAGGACTCTGCAAGTGTGGGGTGCTTGTGTCTATTGAACACTGGAGTTATTTCTCTCAGTGTCCTGTGGAAGGGTCTTTCTCCCGGTGATCTGCGGTGCCTTATCCCTTGGAGGTGTCTCTTTAGGATGCTGAGTCCCTTCACAGAGGTTCAGCCCAGCCCTTGACTATGCCTGCCTTCAACAGCAGTCTGATCAGCAAGTTCTCAGCCAGAGGTGAAGGCTGCACTTGTCAGGAAATACTTTCTGTTTGGCAGTTTTTGATCTTGCCCTGCAGGAGGACGCACAGGTAGAGGACACGGGGAGAGGTTTGCTGAGCTGCATCTGAACGTGGGGAGCTGCCTGGCTGCTGCTTTTAATTAAATCCACCACCAGCCAAGCAACTTGGCTTGATTCCATGGCCTCCTTTCTTAGAGGGTCCCCTCTGCCCCTAGTTTGTCCAAGGATAATCTGAATGCTACAGCTTATCTGTGATGTTGACTAAATAGCACATTGCTTTTCTCTTGATAGTTTGATTAATCTTTATTAAGCTCGTGGCCAACCTAGACATAGTCCCTTGATTTTGCTTTTATTTTTAGTATAGTCCTTAATAAACAAAATCACCTTCATCATTCTCAAAGGAAGGAGTAAAAAATGCCTCATAGATAGACATTTTTACTAAATGGGTGTATTTGTTATAAAGAGTTGTAACACATCTGAAAATGTGTTACATTTCATAATAAAATAAAATTTAAAAAAAAAAGAAAATGTTAGCTTGTTGAGTATGTGGCTACTTCCTGGTGCCTTGATGGAGCCAACAAATCATGGCAGTCAGACATATCCTATTATTTATACAATGGCGTTTTTAAGAAAGTTCATTTTTAAGGTAAACAATCAAGTAATTCCTTATATGGAGATAGGGGAATACTTAACCTTGAGTACAACAACATTAACTCCGGTGAGCTTAATGAATTATTCATGCTATTATCCACCTTGAGAGACATCAAATTGCTCTGCTCTGTCTGCAAAGTGCAGTTAACAAAGAAATGATAGCTTGGTGAATTATATTTGTATATCTGAACATTGAAATAAAGACAGTGCTGTGGAAAGGCATCAGTGGATGTACCTGTACAATCCATGCAGATAAAAGTCCTGAATGGCATTTCCTAATCCACTTGCAGTCATAACTTGTTAATAATTTGTTTGCAAGTAATGGCCCAATAGACAAAAATCATTGAATATTCAAAGGTGCCTATGCCAGCACTAGAGGATGTAATCACTGCAGGCAGTAACCTTTTTACCGAGAAGCTGTTCATTATAGTCCCTGGAGGCTGCTACAACATCCTGAAGTACACGAAGTTGCCTTTTAGTCTATTATATTTTGGTTTTTACAGACGGAAACAAAACTGCTATTTGCCTTTCGGTATGCAGTGACAATTTTAAAAGCTTGTCTGAGATTGGTGCTGGTGTTTTCCTTGAGCAAAACAAAATTTTGCCTCTTGAATCTTTTTCTGAGGTCTTCAGACATGTGCTCTTCACCAATATTTCCTGTTCTCCCCATCCCTCATTCTAAGCTCCTGGTTTGGCAGCTTCGTTATGTAAATATACACAATGAAGAAGCATACAGAGAATTATCAGTATTTGGGTTCTTCTACATGGGCACACTTCCCACGGCTGTGCTTGCTGCTGCTGCTGCTGCTGCCCAGTACTTTTGGAAAAGCTTCCCTCAAGGAAGTCATGCAAGACATTGGGCCATGTGGGTTCCTCTCCTGATTTTATTTCTTAATAGGAAGATACAAAAGATTTTTCAGATTCTCATTGCACAGGGCAGTTTGAGAGGCAAGGCACACAAACACACACACCTTCATCATATACAAGCAGAGGTGAGTGGAGCTCCTGCTTCTTTTTTTCTGGTGACTTGCATTTATGGCATTTTACTCCCCTCACGTTGTGATTTAATAAATAAATTATCTCCATATTTTAATAGTAAATTGCCATCTTGCTGGAACTGCTGATTTCGGGAGGCTGGTTGTAACAACAGCTTTGCTGGCTCCCAAAATAGAAAAATGGTTCTAAACCACCTTTTCTTAATAATTTAATGTTCTAAGAGGAAGTGATTTTGAATATAAAAATACATATTACATGCATGCATATATACATTTCTATTTTTAATGTACCGTTAAGAATATCATCAATTTTCAGAGAATATGGGTAAGTCCAAGAACAAATAGTACACTGCTTATCTTCTGTTCAATAGTTCTGACTGCTTTTTGTAATCTCATAAGGCTACCTGGGTAGGCTTACTCTAGGAAGAGACAGTTTTGTGTCTGTGTGCTAAACTATGAAGTTTTTAGCACAAAATTGCATTCCAAAGCTTCTTCTCAATGGCTCAAATAGATGTCCATGGGTAAATATTTACAGTTTTCTGTGGCTGCTCATTCTCTGGACCTTAACACAGTATTGATATAATTTTCTGTCATATTTGTTATAAACATTTTAAAAACTGTCTCTCAGATTCTTAGCAGCTCTCTGTAATGCTCAGGATGAAGGGGTGGGGGATGTTTGGAGAGGACAGAATTTTGCTGTCTGAGCACAGCGAGATGCAGAACTCCCGCAGACAGGGATTTATCATTAACTAAAATTCAGAACATCAAAAAGATTCAAATTGAACCCCCTGGCATCTTCAGCTCCATATCAAGATAGTATTACCAGTTCCTGAGTTTAGTCACTAATTGCTTTTGTCTGTGAGATGTCTTTTAACCCATTAAAACTGCTCAGGGCAAAACCCGTGTGTTTTATGGATTTAGTTCCTAATATTTTGTAACACACAAGATCTGATAACTCTGATAAATCTCTAAAGATCCCCATCCTCTGAGTCTCATCTTTTCCTATGCTTGTGGCATTAATTATGACTTTTGAAGTTATATAAAAATGCACTCACTAATTTTGAAAAATTCAAATAATTTCAAAGCATTATGCTTAGGAAAACTGTTTATCATGCAAACATCCATGCACACAACCTTTCCTGGTTATGGAAGGATCAAAATGAGTAGGACAGAGAGCAGTTTGCATTGATTTCAACTTTTGCCAAGAGATTTTTAATCAAAAGATATTTAATCAAAAAAGTTCTCCAGCCAGTGTTTAGACGAGAAAGAATGTTGGGACCACTGCAAATCCTGATTTCTCAACTTATATAGGAATAATAATGAGTAATTCTGAGTGATTTCAGGGCTTAATTAAATTCAAAATTTGAGTTTCTGGAATATGGAAGCCTTAATGTGATATTGTAGATTGAGGTTTAAAGCAGATTCAGCAGATGGACATACTCAGTTGTCTTCAGCTACCTGATATTTGGTTGTCAGAGACCTTGGACAGTGCTGGAAGCAGAGATACTTTTCTTTCCCATTTGCCGATGGGTCAGGACTGGGGTCACAAACAGCACACTAAAGGAAATCTCAGAGTTTGCCTGCTAGCACTGTGTCGTGGGATGCAGCTCTGTTCCATAGGAGTTCAATTTCTAATGCTCCCTGACCCTTACTCTGCTATAAATAATCAGAAATATTCATTACAGAAATGGCAATAGCTTTGGAGAAGTGATGGAGTGTATATTACAAAAGGAAAAATACATCCAATTCTCATAACTCCTTGCAAATTGGAAAGCCTTCAGCTGAATATATTCATATCCTGCTTTAAGAAATGCTACAAATAACGTGATGAGTTGAATTATCCTCGAATAATTCAGCTCATGTAGATGTGTGTGTACCTATTTCACTGTGCAGAGGCTTATCATTTTCTGTTTTCAGCCTGATACAGCACCCTGAAATATTGAAAAAAGTTCTTTAATTTAAGGTCGAGTGTCACTATTGAAGTCATAAAATCTTATGGATCGAGTAGTGCTAACATGGTACTGCTTTGTTTTTGGTTGGTTTTTTTTTTTTTTTCCGTTTCTATGTTCTTAATTTTGCTCTATAAGCTTGAATCCTTAGCATTAACAGCCTGGAAAATTCTACTTTTCTAGGCATTAATGTAAAAATTATTTCTGGGTCTGATTCTGCCACTTGGTCACTTGCAATGGATGTAGAGGAATAATGAATTTACTGTCAGCATTGTCATTCTCATGTGCTCAAGTTTAATGAAGAGCACTCTAGAAAGAATCAAGAGGCTTTTATTGTATTAATATTGTATTTTCAGGATGGCTGTCTTTGGAAAAAAATTCCATTTGGTCATGTGAATCTTGCTCTTTCCTGTTTTGTTGTGGTGTTTTGTTTTGTTTTCCTGTATTGTTTTTTTTTTGCTTTGGTTTTTTTTTGGTTGTTGTTGTTTTGCTTTTTTTAAAATTTTATTTTAATTTGGGGGTTTTGTTTGTTTGTTTGTTGTTGGGGTTCTTTTTGGTTGGTTGGTTTATGGATTATTTTTCTTTTTTGTTTTTTTTTTTTTGGTGTTTTTGTTTGTTTGTTTGGGGGTTTTTTGGTTTTTTGGGTGTTTTTTTGGTTTTTTTGGGGGGGGGGTTGGGGGTTTTTTTTGTTTTTTTTTCTCAGCAGCCATAAATAATGGAAGCACTGTTGGTTCTGGAATTTTTGCTGCTGTTTTGTTTTGTTTTGTTTTTTTCTCTTCACAGAAAATGGAATTTCATAATGCATTTGCAAGCTTATGCTTTAATAAAAGAAACTGTAGAAGAGCAAAGAATGCAAAATTCAAAGACTTATCCAGGCTGCTATGGTCTATAAATTGCCATACCTGAGGAAGTTCTGATAGGAATACTGGGAAAAAAATTCTGTTCAGTGCAACAGAAGAAAAGCAGATATTGGTTTTTGAGAATTGATTTTAATTTTTAACCTATTTAATTAACTTTATTAAATATCATCTTTGGGGTTGTAGCTTGAGCTTTTGCTTTGATATAAGACCACAGAAGTCTTCTAAGGTGTAAAATTTGCAGATATTTAACTTGCTGCTGGAAAAGAAATGAAATCTTTTGTCAAGGTTTCAAGCACCACTGGAACTTACAGAGTTTAGCAGAGACTGCTGTGTAGTTTTATGCTAAAAGAGGGTTGGGTTTGATTAGAAGTGGATGGTCTTTGCAATGATGGTGGCAAAACACAGGCACAGATTGCCCAGGTGATGGATGCCCCATCCCTGAAAATGTCCAAGGCCAGGCTGGATGGACTCTGGCAACTCAGTCGGGTGGAAAATGTCCCTGGTCAGTGCAGGGGTTTGGACCAGGTGGTCTTTGAAGGTCCCCTCTAACCCAAACTGTTCTGTGGTTCCAAAACTTTATAGTCACACAATTTCAGAGTCACTAAGGTGGGAAATACTAAAGGTAAGGAGGCTTTCAGAAAGCTGTGAAAGCAGCCCCAGAAACAGAAAGAGCAGAAGAATTTAGAATTAGCTGCAACTGCAAAGCCTGAAAGTAGGAAAAGTTACAATAGTACAGCAAGAAAGGACATCATGAAGCAAGAGTTTGAGTTTCTAGGTTTGGCTAGGATAGACTTTAAGGATGCAGAAAAATATGCCCAGTAAGACAGTAAAAGGTTTTAAGGTTAATAATGGAATATTGTGTATTGTTAATAGAAAGCAAACAAGCAAGCATTGTTTGAAGCAGGTGTCCCTGTGCTCTCAGTGACTGGCTGGAACAATTGTCTGTAAGCTTTAGCAATGTGCCATTGGCTGGGAAACTTTTAAAATGCCCTGTGACAAAGAGATCCTTGGCTGCTGCTGGCAGATGTGAGCTGTGGCCACATCTCAGTTGTCTCAAACCCTGGTGTGAGGCTGATGCTGCAGTAAAAGTTCGAGGAAAGTCTCCGAGAGGCCCCATCCCATTCGTGTGCAAACCTCCAACACAGACGAGGATCCAGGTTTCCTACACCTGGATCAGGAAAGTGGCTCAGGAGTGACTTCTCAGTGCTCAGGCACACAGAGGTGCAGCTCTGTTCTTTCAGCACGACATGTTTGTGTTTGCAAGGGAGTAAATGCAGATGGGAAATCACATTTCCTTCAGTGATCCATCCTGATTCCTCCCGGGGCACCTCCGAGCTCAGCGCTGCTCACTTTTGAAAAAGGAGAGTGAACTTTGCAGAGGGTTCTCACGGCACATTAACAGTGTCCACAAGTGCAGCAAGTGCAGAGGCCCCTGCAAATTTACAGCCTTATTTACTGCATAATAAGTTCCCAAGGGACACACAGGCTCAGGTGCACTGATCCGTAGAGGCTGAACAGAAATTGGAGACAAGCAGAACTCACCGACATCCTTCAAGTGATTACTCATAAACCTTGGAAAAACACCATTTGCAACTCTGAGGCAGCCTGGTTTTATCCACACAGTGCACTATTTTAACTTCATGTTAGCCTAGAAATCTTCCCATGTTGCCCTGGTAATTTATGTGATGTTCCTTTGCAGGAACAAAAATCTATCTTACACTTAACTCCTTTTGATAATTAATTCTCTCCCATCTGCTTACAGCTGGTATGGTAGAAATGTGCTGGAGTTTCCTTATTTGCTCATGCCTTGCAGTCATCTTTTAATATAAATAGCTGTGAATCTACAAAAAATTTTGAAATGAGCCTTTCTCAGTTTCTGACCAGCATATCCAAATCGTATTCCTTGATGCAATTTTTAGTGTGTTTTTAGGGGAATGCAGACTGATCCTTTTATACTATTTAATAGGAAGGTATGAACTTCATATGGGATCCATCCTGCACTTGAAATAAGTTTTTGAGAGCAGTGTGATCAGCTTCACATAAACAGAAGCATCATCTCTTCGAGTTTGGCTGTTTTCTTCCCTCTGACAAACCTCACAACATTTAAAGTACATTCCTTTTGCAACCAGGCAATGTTTTTCACCTAATAAATAATTGCAGAGTGTTGCTGCTCTACCAGCTTAGTTTAACACAAAATAAGACATGTTTCCCCTTGCCCTGGTTAACACATTGTGCTTTTATGTAGGGTCTTAAAAAAAAAAAACAATCCTTAAAATAATTATCTTTTGATCCAGTTTTTAGGGTATGTGTATCCAACTTTTGTCTTGCATATCTTATTTATTTTAAAGGCTTGCAAAAAGCCAGGAGAGGATTCCTCCAAAAGCAAAATAACACAGGAACAAAGCAGCTGGCCACAAAGTAGGATGCTCCTAAGACCTGGGCAAATGAGCTCTGTTGACTTTGGATTCCTTGCAGTTTTCCTGATGTGTGATAATCTGCAGTGTTGGTTTGCTTCTTATGCAGTGAAATGAACACTGGATTTACAGTGGGAGAAGAGCTCTAAATGTGGCTTTAAATGAATAAAATGTCTGCTTGCACGATGTGGGTGCCTGTGGTTCTCTGGAAGGATTCATTTGGCCTCTGCAATCAGAGCTTCCACTCACCAAGGTTTTACTTGGATTTTGCAGAAGATGAATAAGGTGATTCTTTGCAACTTGGCTGCGTTTAAGGAAGTTTAATTTACAAATTGGCTTCTGTTCTAGAAGTGTTTTATTGCTTTTTATTGCTCTGAACTGATGGCAGACAAGTACTGAAGTGTTATTTCTAGTTTTTACATGTTTGATACTTTTTAATATACTAAGCATCCATTTAAAATTATCCCCACCAAACTCAGTATTGAAGACTCCTGGAAGTCCTACTTTTCAATTAATAATACAAACTGAAACATGCATCAGTCCTTATTCATGTGCTGTCAGCTACTCTGATGAGCACATTTGCCAGATTAACTTGTATTTTTCTCTTTCAGTTAAGACCTGCCAAAAATGATCTGAGGTGTTCAAATAGCTCATAATGAATAAAAATTCTAAAACATGCTTTAAAAAGGACAGGATTTTTTTTTCTGTAAAGTTAAATCAAAATACAAATTTCTGATAAAATCATATATTTTGCTGCACCATTTTCAAATTAAAATTTTAAATCAAAAAGCATAATGAAGATAAATTTTAGAAATTACTTGGAGTAAATGCTTTTTTCTTTAAATGTCAAAGTATTCAATCTTTTCAGGGTACTTTGGTATTCACAAACAACTGTGTGCAATCAATGAAATGGCTGTCATTTTTCATAATTTGAGGAAATACAATTCCAGCTAAAAAATACCAAAGCTCTTCTAAAACCAGTGGAAAAGACCAAGGATGATTTTTGTTTAGAAAAAATTGTCTGTTCTCAGAAAGGCCACACAGCAGGGACCCAGCCCCGTGCCTGGCAATGTCTGTGACTGCATGAGAAAGAAGAAATTAAACTTTCTTTCTGGTTGCTTTGACTGGTTCTGCTCACTCTTGAGGAAGGAGCTGGGCAATTCCTGCTGTGGCAGGAGAAGTGTGGACTAAAGCCATCTATGATTACTCTTAAAGTACAAAATTCTCTTGACTGTTTCATGTTTCCTTGTCCTCCATACACAAACATCTCAGCCAGTCCTTTTTCTGTCAATTCGACAGAGAAATCAATATATTCCTTTAGTGCACTTTAAAGTTCCTTTCTGCTGCAGAACTGAAGCCACATATGAATGAAATAATCAGTGTGAATTTTGGCATATTTTGCTGTTAATACATAGAATTTTTGGCATTGGGCTGCCTACGATGTCCCTTATGAAATCCTTTCATGCTCAGGGATTTGCTGAACCAGAATTGACAGTCTGAAAGCAGCTCATGAGATTTGGGGTCTGGCTTCCAGCAGTTATGGGTCAGTGCCCACGCTGCTCTGGAATGTGTGGGGAAAGAGACTCAATTGCTTTCAGGATTTTCTGTGGTGACTGTTGTAGGCCAAGTAGCAACAACTGTTAAAATATCATCATCGCTTCTTGAATTTGCTGCCCAATGTCCTGTCCATTGGTAACAAGGGCTGAGAAAATGTCTGCTTTTTGTTAATGCAATCTGAATTTTAAGTACACTTTCCCACTGTTTCTAGAGGGTTATATTTAATTTCTGTCTCTATAAAGACACATAAATTCCAGGCCAGAAAGTTAGTGAATTTTTAGGAAGGTAAAAATATTGGTTATGTCATATTGGTGTGTTTTCTTCTAATAGAGCAGTGATTCAGTTGTTAAAACAATTCTTATCCAACAAAAGGCTTGGTCAGTTTTCTTCTCAGCCTATTTCCCTATATTATCCAATGACTTCATCACCATTACTCAGTTTATCTCCACAAAGCTTTTTGTCTGAGTTGGGATCATACTCAGTTTTAAAACTGGAAACACAGGAGGAAGAGAACTTAGCAAAGAACTTTTGTCATGCAGAAGGAAGATGTTGGACAGGGCTTGGCTTAAACATCCTGTAATCACCAGAGTGCTCACACTGCTGGGACTGAAACAACTGAAATTACTGTGGAGACTCCAGAGTCACACAAACAATTTAAATAATTTGATAAGAGGCACTTTCCACCTCATTTCACATCCCTTCACTTGCTTTGAGTTCATATTTCTTCTTTAAACAAAAGCTCTTTTATTTACTTATATCTGTTTCATTCTATTTATTTCTTTTACCAGCTGGTGTTTATTGCTTGCTCTCCAGCCACAAACCATTGCCATCAATGCTGCCATGAGTGGTGACTCTCAACATGAAAACTGGATGAACTGCAAATATTATTGTCTAGTTCCAGACTCTGATTTAATTGCTTTCTTTCCATATTAATTATTGATATGGCTTTAGAAATTAGTTCATCCTCCTTTGGTTTTTGGTGTATTTGTTTGTTAGTTTTTGTTTTTGTTTTTGTTTTGGTTTTGGTTTTGGTTTGGTTTGGTTTGGTTTGGTTTGGTTTGGTTTGGTTTGGTTTGGTTTTTTTGAAGGTAGACAATCTATCAAACCAAAGCTTTGGGGAAAAAAAATCTCTTTTCCTTCTTGTAGGCAAGAAATGAACATCAGAGTGATCGTGTTTTAGGAGCACTTTACAGGACACAAATTATAAAACAAAGTGCATGGACAAAAACTGAAAAAAGCCACTTCTCTAATAGTTTTTATTTCTTGTTTTGTGATCCATTATTGAATAATATTTTAGATAAACAAACCACAGAAATGCCAGTATTCTATTTCTGACATTAAAATATTAATTAGACCTAAACTATTATTTTATAACTTTTGTTTGTTTACTTACAAAACATAGTAGCAAGAAATAGAAATAAGTTCGGAAAAAAGAACTGATAGTAACAAACAAACAGAAAACTGTGATAAACTACAAAAAATACAATGTTATTAATTAAGCTTTTTAATTAGCATTGTAGATTTCTTGAGAAAACACACCTGGTGAGTATGATCTTGTACTTCATTAATTTGTATTACCAGGTCCCAGTTTCTTTTGAAGTCCATGCAGAGGTAGCCTAAGGAGGATGACTAAAGAAGACTTTGATTTGGCTGCTTGCTCAGTCAAAGAGCAGGGAAAGGGTAGATTGAAGGTCTTGTTTGCACAGCTCTCTGCTCCCTGTGTTAATTTTTCTGAGCTGTAAATTGTCCTGCAGTCCATAAATAATTTGACTCCTGGCATTCCCGTGTTAGGAAATCTCTTGAAGTACAAGTCTCACTTTGCTGCTGGTAGTGATCCTGTCCAATACACTGAGTCAACATCCCTCAGGTTTCAAGTGCCATTCTAATTAAAACCTAGAATTTGGATAGCCAAGTGCCAATTAGTTCATAATTCCCACAGAGCACATGGAAAATCTAATTCTCCTCCCTTTTTCCAAACCGTTTAGATGGCAGCATAGCAGATGCAAAGCTTTGTGCTGTTGAAGCACAAAGAATTCCTTCAGTGGGACGAAAAAACTACCATTAAAGCTATGATTTTTAAATATAGATAGATATATAATATATATATTTTAAGAATGAACTTTCTTTCTAAAATACTACAGAGAGGTTACACCTCCTATTATTTATGCAATAGTGCAGGCAGCCAACAGAACTTGTGTGTGTGGAAAGTCAGCTCCAAGTGTTATCCTAGTCACAATTCTTTCTGGAACTAGCAAAGCAAAAGTTGTTGGTAATTATAATGATCCTGTTAAGCTTAGTCATGAGTTTAGTTCCATCAGGAAAAGTTTTAGATTATTTTCTCATCTCTTCTATTCCTTTGAGAATAATTAGCAGCATGATAATCTGCTTACTTTAAAAGAGGAATAATAATTATTTTCTAATCCCAGTGCAGCGTGTGATATAAAACAAGGCCATTACACCTTTGAGTGGGTTGGGGGTTTTTTTGTTTCTTATTAAATTAGAATTAGGATAGCTGTAAGTGTAAAATGGTGACGCAGTCAGTTAAGTTGTTTGGGGCTGCTTTTCATGAGCACAGTGCCACTGAGCTGGCTGGGCCCTCTCACATCTAATAAGGCTACAAAAAGGTTCCAGAGGCTTCCAGATGTGGCAGATTTGCAGCTGCAATTACAGAGAGAAGTCCCCAGCAAGATGAGTATTCAGGTGTGTGCTTAACATGGCATTACATCGTAATTAGTAGTGGTGGCCTTGCCCTTCTGGCTGTCATTGGGGCTGAGCTGCAGAGAGGAAAACATCAAGGACACCTCCAGGGTTCCAAAGTGAATAATCTGCTACATTAACAGCAGTTCTGGGTTTGCTGAAGGTACAGAGAAACCTTGGAATGTTTATGGCAAGGAATGGCTGCTGTCTAATGCTTCAGCAGCTTCATGCACAGTAAAATCAATAATGGTCTTAGACAGATTTATAGTTTTAAATATTTCAGTTACCCATGTTGGTGCAGAATCTGTTTCTTGTTCTTTTTCTCTTGACAAAATCAGGTGTGCATTTGGGGTCTTGAAAAGCTTACACCACAAGCTCTTATTTCCCTTGGAAGTAAAAAAAGATATACATGCAGAAAAATGCTGTTCACTGTGCTTCTGTGACTTAAGAAGAGAAACCAAATGGCCAGTCCCTGAATTTGTCCCTACTGGTTTCTAAGGCAGGAGCAGTGACAGCTCCTGGCAATTTGGAGCACAGTAATTTCTGCATTTCTGCTTTGCTCCAAAGGTGTTTGGGTTGGTTTGAGTTGCTCTTGGTGACTGAGATAATTACAGGCAGCAAAAAGACCAAGATTACTTCAAGACAGGAAAGTTTTTATGGTAATTTCTACTATTTTACAAAATGTTTTGAGGCACTTCTAGCTACAGAGCTGGTGTGCACGTTGAAGGAAGGTATTGGAAAAAAAGCTGCTTGGTCCCCAGATTGTGCCTGACATCTTTGTGCCATTTAAGTCCTTCTTAATTTTGATGGAATCATGAGAGAAGACTCTTATCTTTTCTGGGGCTTTAACCAGTAGCTGTCTTAATTTTTTACATTCTCTGGCAGGGATTTGCTATTGTTAATTAGAAGTTAGAGTTTGAAGGGCACCAAGGGGGAAATTCTCTGTGTACTAAGATCAAACTCCCCATTACAACAAAGACCATGTTTTCATGGTAGATCATAAAACAGAGAACTGGTACCACCCTGGTGATATCTAAAGGAAATGTCAATTTCTTGCTCTTAATGCACCAAAAATAAAAGAGTTATGACTGGGTGACGTAGATTGGGAACATAAAGCAGAAATTTAAAATGGGTTACACATACAGCAATCAACATTAATTGAGCAAAAAGGTGCTGACAACATTCCATGTGATTTTTTAACGCTTTATTCCTCCAGAAGAAGTGAATGTCAATGCTGTGAATAGTAAATATAATTTATATGATAACACTAGAATAATGTTTCTTGATATAGTTTAATGCCTCATTTCTGCATCACTAGGGAAGCTTCATAATATGTGCAGAGCAGCAGCAAAATTGTTAATAGAGGAGAAGCATCTCCCAGTGTTCTGCTCAAGCAAGTGACAAGGTTGGACAGAACCAACCTGCTCCTGTAAAAGCACCAGCTCCTTACTGGAACAGCTTTCTGGGTCCATGCAAACCTTCAGAGAGGAGTAGACCATGGAATATGTTCTCTGCAGAGGCTGGAGGATGTGTTTGCTGAGGAATGGATGGCTGAGGCTGCACTTTGAGCTTCCTGGTGCAGCTCTTGGTAGAAAAGGAGCATTTTCTGCCACCTAGCTGACACCTCAGGCTGCTTTGCCCAACTGCTCTCCAAGCGCTCTGTGTGTGTAGCAGTTTTAGGTTTTATTGTGTTGACAAGTCGGACAATAAAAACATTTCTTTAGTGTAGACTGTTGTTTTGTATCCAGTAACTCGTGTATCATATTTATGTCCTTGTTATTTTAACATCCCTACATGACTCTCAGAGATCAGGGGTTGTATTAAGGCAGTTTGTCTCCTGCAAAAGTTACAAAGTAAAAATTATTACGTACTGAAAAAAACAGTTGTATCTAATTGCAAAAATAGTGTACCCTCAAAATCAATATCCTTGAAAGAAAAAAGAATTAAAAGCAATAATAAAATCTATTAGAAGTTAAATTGCTGTGATGTATTAGGGTGTGTTGGTAAAATGGTTGGTAAAATGGTTTCCTATCATTTCAATGGTGCATTGAGAAGTAAGTTAGGATGGATGGATGAGTCATAATATCCATTATTAAGAAATGGTTAGGGCTCACCAATATCCCAGGGTCATTAGGCAGCTTAATGGGAAATAATTCTGGTTCCAGAAAAGGACTGACCTGCCCCATACCTTCTCATAACTGGGTGGAGTGTCTGCAGCAGTCCCTGCTCGTGGCCCAGTCTGAGCACAATGTGACTCAGGTTATGCATCTCCCTTCCTAAGACATCATCTGCAATTCCTTCCTGAAGGGAGAAAAATAGAAATTAGGCTTTTGAGATATGAGCAGAACATCTGCCACGCACTTGGGAATGCAAAACTGAAGTATGTGATGAGAAAGCCAAAACTGATAGGAAGCCTGGCATCTCTTCTGGTGAGCCTAAAGCCTGCTTGGGTGTAGCCATGGTATTCTACACCTTTTCGTTTAAGAGCTTAAGTGGGAAATTTGTTGTGCAAAGCAGATAACAGGGATACACACTGATCACAATTGTCTTTTCATTATTCTAATAATATTTGATTATCAATTCTGCACTTTTTGTTTATCAAAGCATTGAATTTATTTACATGTTTCTTGACTGCTGAGTTTCTATTTTAGCAACGTGGAGGTTTTTCTAATGCACAGACTTAGACTGCAGCAACTATGGACCATCAATGGAAGGAAGGTGCAGACTGAGCATTTCTCAAGTAGGATTAATAGCATTTGGGTATAAAGATGATTTAAGTCATCTTTTATAATGGTGGATAGATAGCAGGTTGTAATTTTATTTTCCATTATTTCTTTAATTAAACATGACTCCCAGACCAGGTCTAATTACATCAGTGAAACAGTGTATTTCACAGTATGTTCCAATTTTTTGTTAAATCAATACCTTCCAAACTAGAACTTTCCTGCAAGATTTTTTTTTTCTGGCAAGCTTTCTTGGCATGTGCAGTGAACTGCTCTGAACTCCTGGGTCCTAGTTGCCAAGACTGAACATTGGACATTTGTGAGAACCCTGAAGCCTAAATTCCCTCCACTTTAATTCCTTTAGTTCTTGTCCATCGCATACTTCTCCTCAAAAGACTCAGTGAAAGTACATTCATTATTATCAGTGAAGAGTCAGATGTCCCAGTGAGGAATTTACAAAGTGGTGGTAAAAGATGAGTAATTCCCCCTTGAAGAGGTGAACTGTCCTGACAGTCCTGTCCTGATTGCTGAGTTAGAAGCATGCAGTAAAAATTAAACAGCTGGCACACTCATGAAGACACACCAACCAAAATTCACTATGTGCTCAATAAAAACTCTGCATCCAAGCTTTTATAATGAAAGACTGCATCAAACTGCAGACATGCAGAGGCCTCAGGCTGCAAACACAGCACTGCCTTGAGTACTTGACTTTTTCAGTCTTAATAGTGTTTTGTCTGAAATCAGTGTGTGAGGGAATGGGTGTATTCCCACAGGATTGCTTAGGCCTGGTCAAACCTGAATTTTTCTACAGCATGTCAGAAACTCTGCATGCCATAGTTCATCTTTTTAAAGTGGGGTTTGTTGGTTGATTGATTGGTTGATTGGTTGGTTTGGTTTGGTTTTGGTTTTTTTTTGTTTGTTTGTTTGTTTAGTTATTGTTGGATTTTGGTTGGTTAGTTATTTTTTTAACTCACAATAAATAAAAATAATCAGAAGTGACAGGAGCAGCAATTGAAATCCATTCTGCCAGCATCATTCTCTGTTGCAGTGTGCATTAATAACTCTAGTGCTCTGTTTCTTGGATTTATTAGAGCTACTGGTGTCACTACAATTGGTTAGAGCATGGTGTTAATGACACTAGGGCTGTGGGTTCAATCCACAGATGGGTCATTCACTTAAAAGTTGAGCTTCATAGTCCTTGTGGATCCCTTCCAAGCCTGAACATTCTGACTGTGAAAGCTTGAAAACAGTTTTAAGTAAAGAACCTGGAGAAACCCCCAACAATGTCCCACTCTGCCAGCTTTAGGTGGAAGCATGCAGAGAATGACACTCTGTGGGCAGGAATGACAAAACGGCTTGGCGCTTCTTTCCTCTCAGCAATCACCTTGCTCTGAGGCTGCTTTCTCTTTGCACCACAATAAATAAAACTGCATTTTAAATAAGAAGGCAGAAATGAGATGAGAATGCATAAGAGAGTAAATTGTGTATGACCCAGCCAATGAAGAGTGCAGACAGGACATGTTCTGAATAAAAGTCTGGTTGGTTATCTCCTTGTGAAAGCTGATGTGGTGCTCAGGGACAGCCCTGGAATGAGCAATGGCAGATCCAGGGTTGTTCCTGCCATTGCAGTTGAGATTCTCAGCCCTCAGAGAAAGAAAGACAAATCACATTCAGGATTTCTAAAAGCCTGGATGGAATTATCCTCATGTTTCTCTTAATATTCCTTGAGGTAATCATCAAAATACTCATTTTTAAATGGGCAAAAATCTCTGCTCTTTTTAGAAATAGTTTCAGTGCGAGATATAGAAACCAAAGACTTACAAGAACTGTTTTATTTTCTTTCTCTAATGAATTAGAGCTGAGTGTATTTAAAATGCTCTTCTTCTTCTGCATACCATGGTATCAAAATATTTGAGTCTGGTGGGGTGTGAGGGGCATTAGAGTGATATCATTTGCAGGATCAACATGGAGCTGTAATTTGCATTCCTGGATGAGCAGTTCAGAACTAGGAACATCAGAAAAAAAGTTCAACTCATGTCTGTTTTTCCCCCTAAGAGAAACGGGAAAGGGAAAGGGAAAGGGAAAGGGAAAGGGAAAGGGAAAGGGAAAGGGAAAGGGAAAGGGAAAGGAAAGGAAGAAATGAGATTTAGTTATCCTGTAAGAACTTTCCCTTCCTGTATTGCTCCTAACTCAGCTTGTTGAATGATAAGCTGCAGGTTAGGGATTGTTTTTTGGTGCTTGCATAGTGGCATCTCAGTTCCTTGCATTGTCCTGTGTGCATGCAGGATAGAGCCAACAGTGTGTAATTAGTGCTAATTAGTGCTGAGTAATACAATTATCAGTGAGTTTTGGGTGAATCTTACTGTGTATAAAGTCTGTAAAAAAGTGGGAGGTAGGTTTTGTTTCACCTGCTGGTGACAGAGTTGTCTCTTAGCTGCATCACTGGAGTGTGCAGATTATACCATGTCTTCAGGAGAGCCCCTGCTGGCTCACAGTCAGTGAACAGTTTGTCCAGAACTGAAGTTAGTTTTTAAATAAGCCATCAGAAATAGAGGAAATAATAGGAAAGCCACGCAATTTTCAATAAGTATTTTCTACATTTCTAAAAAATCTAAGGATGTAAAATGTTATAACTTCTTGTGAATGCAATTCAGAATGTTTATCCTTTTTTTTTTCCAGTGTTTGCATATATCTAGTGCATATGGAAAACACCTTTCTGAGAAAGTCAGGATCAGTCACTTCAGAAAACTCTAAACTCAAAGAGGCTGTTTGTTGTCTATTGAAAATTTTCAGAGACACTTTTGTTATTGCCTTCAGTGGAAGATAAAAGGTTCTTGCTACAAATACGTTATTTAATGAGTTGACTTTTCCAATTTTTAAATAAGTTCACTTAAAAAATATTTCAAAAAGTGTCAAAGAATTCACACTGGATAGTATGAAACAGACAGGGTGAGGACATGAAAGAGAATGTGTTTGCACGCAAAGGATGAGTGTCAGTTCAAAGCTACCTGTGACCTTCCTGTTTAACAAACACACACCAGGCTTAGCTCTGGCCTCTAACTGCAGTCAGACCAGCAGCAAGATGGACTAATGTTGTTTTTTTTATTCTCTGATTATGGTGAAAAGGCAGCAAATACTCTGGCAGAGCAGGAGGCTATGATGAGGAAGGAGAATGGTTGTTCAAAATTAGAGTACAAATGGTGTGTGGCTGAAAGATTTGAAGCACAGCAGAAAGAGAATCGAATCTGACGAAGCGCTAAAGGAAAACTTCACATTCTGAGTCATTTTACAACTGTTTTAATTCAGGGTCAGCCACCTCCACTGTTTTTTTTTTACAAGTTCATTCTTCATTAAGAACAACTGTTTTTCAGGCATTCTCTCTCTCTCTCTTTTTTTTTTTTTTTTTTTTTTTTTTAAGCAAGTGAGTGCTATGGTAGGCAGAGCAGCTTTCAAAATATTTGTTCTAACTAGCCTAGCAATAATAAAATACACATTCAGCTGAATTATAGGTTTTTAAATCTCTTTTAGGTTTATTTATCATTAAAAATTATACAAACAAGTTGAAAACTGAAGAAACTGCCACTGTTTAGATGCCTGAGGTCAGACAAGATACTAGTTTAAGATTTAGAAACAGAGGATGCCTCTCCTGATTCCTGTTATTTGCCTCATCTATATCATTACAGTATTTTATATCCCTTCTTTATAATAGGATTCAGGAAATTTTGTCCTTGCACAGGATAAAAGTGAGAACTCCATTCTGAAGGAACATCCTTAAAGCACATTTGTCCCAACTTCTCCACAGTTAGTACAGCAAAAGCTTTATTGTTAAAAAAAAAAACAAAAAAAAAACAACTTTTTTTTTAAATTAATCTAACATTCATACTAAATAAACAACTCATCTCTGTCAATTTATGTATCCATAATTAGTAAGATTCGGCCACTAGACAGATAAATGCAGTTTGTAATTATTTTGTTGGTGAAAATCCTGTTAATTATTGCACAGTTGTTCTGGCCACTCAGGGCACTGCCCTTTTCCTGGTGTTATTCACAAAGGAAGATTTAACTTTTCTATTGGATGATTACAAACTCCTGTTGTTTTCACTGGACCCCCTTGTCACACAACAAACATTTCAAGAATTCTCTCTTGGGACAATATTGTTGCTGCACTTCTCAGTTTTGATACAGAACAGCAATAAATTTTTGCAGAAAACAATATCTTTACAACTATTACTTAGAGCTCTCTTTATTATAACTGTTAGGCAATTGTGCTTATTTACCAATCATATGAGAGAAACTGGCAATGACACTGGCTGCAGACTTGTTTCTAGCGTTTTATTTACAGTTACACCTTTAGGTTTCATTAGAACTCCTTTTTCATTACTCATTTGCTGATTAACTTCAGTAAACAGCCTTCATCCAGCAGGACTGCTGGAAAATTTAATTTCTGGTATGTTACAGGCTTGCAGGTTTTCTCATGGGTTTTGTGCCCATTGGCTTTTAGAGGGGCCTCATAATCCCAGCAAATATTGGGGTTGGTGAAGGATTTTGCAAATTTCTCCTGTTTTCAGGGTACCCTTATTTCAAAGATGAGATACGTGTGAACCAGGATGTTTATGTAACTTTCCATTTACCCTGACCCACTTTTTGATACAATTGCATGAAGATGTTTTCCTGCTGAAGGAATTTCTGTTTCTAAAGGAACTGAAAACTGTACAAAGCAGGTAGATTTCTGGTCTCCATGATTCTGGGTGCTGTGATCATCCCAAGTGGTGTCATCATTAAGAGCTGTGTCTGGAATCCAGTCTCACAGTTCTGATGCATTATTGATAAGCTTAATGAAACTCAATGAGGTTTTAAATTTGAGAATCTCAGTGCTTGTTTACACACATGTACACAGGAAAATTAATGCAAATGAGTTCTGAAATTATCTTAATTCATTTTATCGTTCGTTTAGGAGTGAAATAACATAAACTACATTAAGATCATTTTAATTTTAAATAAGAATAGCTACACAAGGACACAGAATAATGTAATTATTCCACTTCAAAGTTCATACATTTTAGTTAATTCCAATTAACCTTCTTGAGTATCATCATGTTGGTAAATTCCTGTGAGCAGCCTGACTCTAATGCAGTGATGTAGAGGACCAGAAGTGCTTCTGGCATCTCTCTCCAGAATGAGAGCAGGGAGAAACTTCCTTGAAGATGCTTCTTTCATCTGGAATATGTTACTCTGCTTTGTCTGACCACACATGCTTTCTGAGGAGGGCTACAGGATTCTTTTACTTTTCTCAGGAAGAAGAGAATGCCCCAAACACTCCTATTTTCACATGGGCAGTACAAAAGACTGCAAGCATTACCCCAAAGATCAACAGTCGTACTTTTTCTAGACTTCTAAGCATTTGTATTCATACAAATGTATCCTTTGGTGTGTATGTTGTGCTGTCTATGTCACAGCATCATCCCTGGAATCACACTCCTTAGCATATATTGAGATGTATCCCACTGGGAGCTTGGATGTTTTGGGAATGTCTGTGTTTATTTTAAAAACAATGAGGAGCTGTCTCTTCCTTTTCTAGAAACGTCTGTCCTTTGGCTGGGGCTTCTGGAAGAGTTTCAGCCCTCCTGACTCCCCTAACCCTCCTTGCAAGGCGGGTGGGTTCTGATGGAAATGAGAGCAGGGCCTGTGTTGTGAATTGTGCAGGATTTACATCCTCCCAGTGAGGTTTGGGGATGGGTAGCTTGTGGTGCAGATCCCAGGCCATTCCGCAGTACTGACGTAAACTGAGTGCCAGTTTAGCAAAACACAGAAGAAAGCCCTTACACAGTTCTGGCTTCACACTCAGATTCTGGTTCAGAGTTGTTTGTGGTTTTTTCCCCAGCTCTCTTCACGCAGTTTTCTTCCCCAGAGTGGGATTGCGAAGAGCTTCTCTGCCCCTTCCTGCCCCAGCTTCCTGACATTTACTCCTCAATCAACTCTCCCATTAGCAGCAGCAGATTTTCACATGGTTCTTTGTTTTCCTCCTTGAAGTGTCCTACACTTATTCTGGATACTTCAGCTTACAGGCTAATGGCCAATTTCTTTTGAGCTGTTTATTTCCTTGTTCTCATTTTCATTTAATCTACAGCCCTACTACAAAACTTCTCTGCACCAAAATAGCTTTTCTTTACTATTTTATTGAGCACTCCTCTTCTTTTCAGGCACACTGTTGTTTCTTCTTTTCCACAGATCTCTTATTCAATGCTGCCATCAGCTTTTTCCTGCATGTGGCACCCAACATTTTTTGGACTTGTTTTAAAATTCTCTCAAATCTGTGCTTCCTTCTTATTCTTCCTTTGCTTCCATTTATTTTTGTATCACTGCATAATATCTTGTCTCTTTCTTCTGGGAAAAAAAGCTGACAAAATGAGGTGTTTATCTGTTCCTTCCTGTTGGTTTGACTTTCTTTCTCCATCACAAAGATCCTTCATTACAAACACTTCTCATCTAATTCCTCATCTACCTGTTCTGCCTGCCCCATCACATTTCCTTATATGTCTTGCCCTGTTTTTATCTTTTGTTTCCCTTGACAATAAAAACATGATTAAACTTTAAGCCCCTCAACCTTTAAAACCACCGAACTCCTGAAAACTCTGCTTCTGTTCTTTGTTTTCTGTTGGTTTATACAATATTCTAATTAAGGTTGTCTGGAGCTCCCTTTCTCTCAGTCTTTCCCCACTCCAGCTTCTGAGCTCAGCTAAAACTATTGTTACCAAACTTTTAATCAAACACTTTCAGTTTGAAGCAATTCAGATTTACCTGGGCCATCAGATGCTTTAGATTCAGCCATGCTTGAGGTGGTTTTGTTTGTTTATTGGTTTTGGGTTTGTGTGTGTGTGTGTGTGTGTGGTATTTTGTTGTTGGGTTTTTGTGGGTTTTTTTTTGGTTGGTTGTTTGGTTTTTTTCCTTTTTCCTTCCTTGAGATCTTATAATTTCTTGTGTCTTATTTCATCCTTCTATGGAATGAACCTGCATCTGTCTTCCATTTGCCTTACTGTGTTTTGTTCTTTGTGAGCATTTTTATTTTGTAATTAGGGCTCCTATTTTTGTAATAACACAGGTAATAAAATTTTATTGCTTCATCCAAAGAAGCCAGTAAAGTTGAGGTGATAAAT
Source organism: Phylloscopus trochilus trochilus (assembly GCA_016584745.2). Lineage (NCBI taxonomy): Eukaryota > Metazoa > Chordata > Aves > Passeriformes > Phylloscopidae > Phylloscopus > Phylloscopus trochilus. The sequence continues at coordinate 28,659,257 of WQNJ02000015.1, forward strand.
GAAATTTGAGAACATCAACCCAATGCCTTCTAGAACTAAGGTAGTTAAAATTAAGCATGGTGTTAGCATCAACAACTATAGGACCTTATAGAAAAGTGTAAAGCCAAGTAACATTTCCAAGTAGTAGGGAACCTATAGAGTGTTGTAAATTAGGGATGGGTGTAGGGTAATAATCACACCTACCTGGAGGCACTCTCAGTATTTCATCCACTGCTTACAGTGCTACATTGCCTTCTCATATTACCAATGATGTTTTACCACATAAACAAAAAATGGGAGAGAAAACTTTTACTTCTTGCACTGTATTCTACTGGAAGTGATTCCAAGCAATTGTGTTGCATTTTTAAGAGTGACTTCTTAAAAATATTAAAAAAACCCCCAAAACAACAAGAAAAAAACCCCACACATTAAAACCAAGCATTCAGTTGTTGAGACCAATAAGCAGAAATCCAAGATATTCAAAACTTTGTGGAGTCTGTGGATATTTTCCAACAATACCTTTGGGAATTGTTCACTGAAGCCCAGAGTACATCTTTGCAACACTGCCTTGGAACATCAGATGATCTGTACACAGCAGCATCTCCCTGGGCAAGCAAAGTGCTCCTGCATCACTCCACGACATGGGAGGGATGAAATGGCTGCTAAACCATCAGCTGTGGAGGAGATTAATTTGTTTTAATGAGAGCCACACACTGCAATTGTATGGATTTCAGTGAAACAGCATTAGAGCAGAGCTGCAATTTGTAGCTCATCAGTGCCAGAATCTGCTGGCGCTGCAGCCCGTGGAGGATCTGCCTCAGCTTGTGCATTGGTACACAGAGAGTTCACTGACCACAGTTTCAAAATGTTCAGGCTCAGGGTAGGAGTCTGAAAGTAGCATTTCCTGAACATCTGGAAATCTGATCTAGTCTTTAAAAGTTTTAGCTAGGACTACCATGGTGAGCAGAAGCTGTTGCATGGGAGTTTTGTAAGCAGAATGACCCAGAACAGAGATCAAGAAAGTGGCTAATTTTGCACCAGATATTAATGTGAAAATATTATTAAAATTAATGCTGTTTACAGGAAAAGCAGATACTAGATCATTATGTCATTGCATATTCTGAATACTCTGGGTTTTGTTTGGACTTTTCCATGTGATTTGGCCTTTGAGTACAGTAAACTTTGTTCTTGAACATTGAGAAAAAGTGTTCTGACGTTAGTCCATAATAAATGAGAGTAAAACTTAGAAGCAAATTCAGGGCTCATCAGAGATTCTCTGCAGTGGGAATTAGCATATGAGACTTTTTATATAAAGTTAGAAAAAGAGAAACAGCTCTGCAATGCATATTCATAAAGCTATACCCATAAAGCTCACTCCAAAGTGTAGGATTATTGCATTACAGTAGTCAACTTTTCAATGAACATGCCTTTAAACATAAAATAATAATGTCTGCAATCCTGATTATTGTTGTTCATATATGATTCAATAATATCTTACTTGGAGTCTAAGATTAAACTCATGAATCTGCAATCTCAAATGCTGTGTTTTCCATGTGATCCTAGGTAGAAAATAGTTAATAATTTACTTTTTGTTTAGCTTCCCATAGAAACTAACCAATTACCTTCTAATACTCAATTAGAAATGAAAACAGCCTTTCCCTCAGAAAAAATAAAATAAAATAAAAATTGCAGTGATCTAAATAATAACAAGAACAATGAAGAAAAGACTGTTTTATTACAAGTGCAGTCACACTAAGCAGACTTTTTTACATTTTGTTGTTCCAAAACTATTCAGTGAAGAAATGCTGGGTGGAACTGGTTTTGGGGCACAACAGAGACTATGTACAAGTGACAAATAGATTTTCAATGTCTTGTGGTGGAAAAGTTGAATTGCAAAAACAACGTGTGGCCTTTACAAAGCCCAGAGAGAGTTGCAGTGGTGGGGTGGGGGATTTGCTGTTCAGGAATTCAGGAATCACTTGTAAAGGGTGTTTGTGAAATGCCCTTCACTTTGTGGGTCCTTTTGTGCCTGTGGAGCTTTGCCCCGTGAGCCCAAGCCTGGCCCCAGCCAGTCCAGATCGCAGAGATCTTCCTGGGGTCAGTGAGCTGTAAGGGAACAGGGTTACAGAGGCTGTGCTTCCAGACCTTTCCATCACACTGCAGCAGAAAAACCTCAGCAGAGCTGGATCCTCTGCTGCTGTAAATTCCTCTTTCTGAGGGCTGTGTCAGCTCAGGATGTGCTGCCCGGATTTTTGCAGATTTACACACAGCCAGAAGGTTTGCACTGCAACAACAGCTCCAGCTTTATTTTATGCTGCTACTTGGGAGGATATGTAAATTGTAGAGGCACCAGGCTTTTTTCTTCTTGCCTCCAGATGTACTGTTTCAATTTAGATATTGCCAGTTTGTCTAAGCAAGTTTGGATTAGGTCAATACTTCATGCTATTCCTGAAGCATCCTAGTTTTCCTTAGAGTCTTTTCATTGAATAAATTGCACTTTAAGTCAATACTGAGCAAATCACTGTGTTCAGAGGCACTGTTGCAGACAATGTGTCTAACAAGTGTCTCTTTAAACTTTTTTATGGGCAAGAATCAGCCAAAAAAAGAAAGCACTGGAAAAATGTGACCAAAAGAAATTTGTTCTTGAGCTTATGTGAATATGCAAAAACCTGCTGTGCTTTGGCATATATTCCAGATTCAGTATCTACCTACCAAAAAACCCTACACAACTTAAAGTGGGAGTTTTGGGCTGTTTAATAATTGTCACAGAAAAAGAGAAAATGTTAAGTTAAAAAGCAAAAAAGAGATTTTCGCCTTTTTTTGGTTACTGTTCTGTGTTATCAAACAATTTCTTTTTATTCTGATATGTTTGCCCTATTATTCTGATAATGGCACGAGGAAATTACTCTATCAAGTCCTGCATTAAAAAAATATTGTAAGATGGAAAACAGCTTCATATCTATTTTGTGAGTCCATATAGTAAGTGCTGTTCCTCATTAATTTCTCCTAAAACTCTGTTTTTTATAAAACTTTCTTCCACAATTGTAGTTCTGGCAGACTTGTAACTCCTGTAACTCAAATTTAGAGTGCAAATGAACTGCTGGAAGCTTCTCCTAAAACTGTTCTTCAGCTCTTTTGTGATATTGTGAGAAAGGCTGTGCCTGGTAATCAGAGAAGACTGGACAAGAGGATGTTCTGTTCTGAAGCCTGACAGGGAAGGTCTGTGAGTCCTGTCATTGTCAGGAAACAGTTTTGATGTTTCTCATTCAGACAAATTTTGGTTGTTGAATTGAATTTCAATCTGTTCAGTGTGCTTAAGGCAAAAAATTCAATATAGAGCTGAGTCGGATACACCTGTTGTAAGCTGAGGCAGGAAATGGAGCTAAAAGATCACACAGAAAGAGTTAACACAGACCATCTGAAGGAACAGAGGTAGGAGTAACTCCAGTCAAGGGATTAAAAGAGAGCACTCTTGAAAGAATCTACAAACCCAACTGTGCTGTTGTGATTAGGAGTAAACTCAAATTTAAAACAAAGATGGGTGTTACTCTCAATCTGCAGTGAACCAGAGGACACTGGTGATTTAGAGCTCAACTGCTTTTCCCTTGGGAAGAGAAAAGGCTGAGGAAAGTGCAGGATTGCTATTGGTGCAGAGCTGAGGCTGGCAGCTGCAGCTTTGTCACTGAAATCGCTGCTGGAGGTGGCCAAGGAATGGCAGGAGGAGTCCTTGGCAGGGCTACCAGACACATGTCAGGACACACTTCAGAGCAGCTATTTCAACACACTTTGGTTGGTTCCATCACTGATGTTGTCACCCGTGTCACATTTTAGTACATCAAACACTTATGTTGTATAAAAGAGATTCCTAAATCAGTAGCAGGCCTTCAAGTCAGCTGCTGTGCAAGGATCCCTGCTTATGTCAAATCTGGCCTGTGCTGACAGATGTCTTCATAACATGGGTCTGTCAACCTGTAATAATCAGAATACACACAAAAGTTGTCCCTCAGCTTATGTGATGTGGTGCCGCGAAGCCAGGGAACAAGGAAATGGGATTACGCTGTATATGGTGACAGGATTGTGAAGTTATGAGGTAAATAATTGTAAGCAAGTGTTTTCCTCTGAGAAGACAAAGGGGCCAAGGAGGGAGACTTTAAAGAAAGCTTGGTATTTATTAAATATTTCCTCAGGTCTCAGTGGCTCAGGCAGCACAGGTTTCTTAAGTATTTCATAAAAGCTGTCTCAAGGAAACTCATCTGTCAGGAGTTTACTCACTTTGCACAACTAAACACTGAGCGTTCTCCAAACTGCAGCAATTCCCTCAAACAGTGTCACCAGGTGCTTTATCCACAACCCCTTCAGGATGTGAAGGATTCTATGAAATGATCAAAGCATTGTGCCACTGCCTTCACTACCTAATGATTTTTGCTCCTATTTTTAACAAACCCTTTGTACCTTCCTCCTAAAATAGCAACAGGACTCTTCATGAACAGTATTAAATATCAGTAACAGCATAAGTACTTTGCTCTTTGTGCATTCTGTGCCCGTTATGCAAAAGAGGCTCAATAGTAAATCAAAAGACTCCCTGTGGGGTGCACCACTCTTTCCTCCCTGGGGAGAAAGTTCAAATACTGCACAGGTGAAGGAGTCTCATTAAAAGCATTTACCCCCCAAATGCTCTGCCAGGTAAAACTGCCTAAGTGTCAAGGAGAAAGGACTGGCTTAGACTGCAGACAACAAAGCACTGCCAAAATTATATTCAGTTCAGGAAAAGAAACAAGAAACAAACAGCAAAAGAGGATGAAAAGTGCAGTTTATAGAAATTGTGATGACAAGTTGTTTCCTTTCAGTAATTTTCCTTTTTTTTTTTTTTTTTTAATCCAAGTGTTCTGCATAATCTCTCATATGAGATCTTATGACTTAATGTGGAGAAATAGAGATGCAGCTAAAGAGCTCTGTGACAGAGCTTAGTTGAGGATGGTTCATGAGCAAATTCTGGCTTTCAGCACTCAAGAGAAGCTGCCAGTAGTTTTGGCAGCTAAAGGACAAAAATGTCTGGACCATGCAGTTAGGAAATAATGCAAGTAACAGTTTTCTTCTGTACCTCAGGAGGTAAAGCCAAGTTTCTACTGTAAATCGTAAAAGTTTATGGTGGTGGTGTGGTTCAAATCCATCAGCTGGTGAAGAAATGAGCTATTTGTCATCCCCTCTTGCTGTTATTGTTGGTTTCAAACAGGTCTAGACTGCAGTGTTCTGTCAAAAGTATGTTATCTATTCCTTGATAGCTATGAAACAGTTACACTTTGTTAATTACACTTTTATAAAATGCAGTGAATAAGGTAATGGATTAGGACAGTGTGGTAAGGAAACAGAAGGGGGACTCACAGCTTTGGGGCAGTGGGTGGGGGGGGAATGCCAATCAAAAACCAAACCAAACTTCCTCCAGGGAATAAATTTATTGACATTTTTGTGGGGAACATCCTAAAATCTGTTCAGAGTTAATGTATTCTGATTTAGAAGTTGCTGCAAATTTTGCAAGCAGTGATCAGTTGTACTTGCAGTTTCTGTTGATAAATTTGAAGAACTACTAGAATGAAACAGAAGTCTGGTTTTTACTTCTTTCATTCATTTTTTTCCAAAGAGAGTGGAAACAGAAACTAAAGTGTTTAAGCAGAGTAAGAATAAGTAAGAATAAGATTCTAAGAAGAAATAATTTAAGCAAAATATGGGACATCTCAAAAATACCTCTCTACTGTCATAGGTCTATTTAATACAATTAAATTGTCCCATTTCTCCTATTATTCTAAAAAACAGAAAAAGGAGTTAGAAAAACAATCTGAGAAGGAGGTTTAACAGGGAATATCAGCTTTGAACACAACAGGACGCCTTGTTAATAGCATGTATTTACATTCCAGCAAACCAATGTGCAGAAGTGGCAAAAAATATGCAGGAGTTGGTTTGTCAAAATTTTGTATTTCAAAAGGATAAATGTAGTGATAGTATGGATAGTTAGAATGCTAGAGGTGTGAGAAACTGAGCCCCCACCAAGGTGAGGAAGCTCTCCCTGTCCCAGTGTTCGTGTGCTGCCCAGATAATTTTACACCCCAGGCTGTACACAGGAAATGTTTCTTTGCACTTCTGTGGGTTCTTAGGATTCACTGGGAACCAGAGCATCTGCTAAACTGTGTATATAAAAAGAGAAAACATCCACAGGTGCATTCCACAGGAGCTTTGGCAATCAATTGGTAAAAATGAGTTCTTAATGGTAGGTTATTTTGTGGGATGGAAGCTTGCGATATCATGACCTTGCTGCAGTAAGTACACCGTTCATGCCTGGATGGAGTTTCTGACAAAATCAGCGTGTAATCATGAGCATTTGATCAAAAGTTCAGGGGGAGAAGACACAGTCACTCTGAGTTTGACAGGGTCACTTTGAAAATGCAGTCAGCGTGCACTCTTGCATACCTGCTGTAGCTGCTGCAGTTCAATCAAAGGCATTTCGAAAAATGGCTCCATCGCTGGATGCTTCATCTCTGGTAATATCTTTGGATCCCATTTCCTTGGAAAGTTAACAAGGCATGTTCTAAGGATAGATGTCTGGCTAGGGTACATCCAACACTGTATATGCAATTTTTCATGAATATGAATGACTGACTTCAAAATTAACATGTAAGTATGCATTTCTTTGCTGCTGAGGACCATTATTGCACATATTTCTGAGTGCAGGATATACTGAAAAACAATGGCTCTGGGGCTGAAGTTAATAAAAAATACTCCACATATTTTGGCTATTTTGGTAACTTGTCACGTTCTTCAGCTGATCAGATACTAATGAATGAACAGATGACTAAAAAGCTGAAATGAAATTAGGTTCTAATCCTGTCAAATTGCCAGTCTGCCTCCTCATGAACTGAGTGAAGAAAGCAGCAGGATCTTGCCAAAAGCGTCCAACCTGGGATCTGCTTGTTCTGGCATCTCCCATGAAGCATCCAGAAATGAGTTGTAGCTAGTAGTTAGTATTTAGTGCTGAAGGTGCCTCTGCTTCCAAAAATAAGGGAATTGATAATTATGTTTTTTTACCTGAAAATGCACGCTCTTGTATGCATAGGTAGCTAAACTATAATATTGAGCCCAAAGTAACAGGTGTCTCAGGGTAGTCTCTTTCTTCCCCCACTTAATTCATGGTTTACATGAAGGAATTCAAGATAAATAATGAAACCCCAGAGAAAACTATATCTGCTGCTATTTATAGTCTGTGTTCCTGTGGTCGCTGCCCAGGGCTTGAAGGAATCTCCAAGACGAGCCAGCCCAGCATCAGTTTTTCAGAGTGAGTCACATTCCCCATACTTTGTGAATGCAAAGCAAAGCTGGTGTTGGACACATCAGATTTATTGTGTTTACACAGAGTGTTTGCATGTCACACACACCCCAGCTCGGGCTGGGACACGCAGGTACCCTAACAGCTTCATGCCAAAACTGTGATGACAGCTAGGAGGAATTTGTATGCAGAAGATGTTTCAGAGCTGTGCCATGCTGACAGAGCTGGAGACCAATACATATTTTAAGAGCTTTTCCTCTCAGAGACAGAGAAAACAATGTTGGGAAGTTCTCACCTAGCAGACATGGAGTCTCAGGATGAGCCAAGGAGAGGTGAGGTGTGGGCCCAAATTGTGGTTACTGCTGATGGTGGCTCCTTGATATGTTTATCACACACTCACTCTGTGATCCTAATAGCCAAAGGCATTGCAAAGTTGGAGAATCTTATTTTTTATGTCTTGATTTGGGTAAATAAGGACTTTTCAGACATTAATGTATGATTGCTTAGTTATTTCAGTTCTACTACAACATAAATAAACCCTAAGGCTCGAGTCAGCCTTTGATTTTTAGGATGTGCCAGTTAAAGCAAGTGGTGTGGACTAATGGCTTCCTTGAACACCCCTCAGAATATGAAAACTCATCTACATATCTGTCATTGGATATGTGATAATAGCTACAAATCTAACATTAAAATTTCATTTTCCCTCTTCTCCGAGACGACATGAATAAAAACCAGTCAAAGTCGTAGAAAATTCTTTTTTATGGTTTCATTTCTGCTTACACACTAACCAGCGAGCACCACTTTCCATAGCTGCTCTCTCACATCTCAGGGTATTCTAGTTTATGACCAGCATGTTAAACTTCTCCCCTGCTAGGGGAGGCAATATTGCAAATAAAATACTGGAAACACAGAAACACGGAGGTTGGAGAGACCTTCTGAAGGTCACCTTGCCCGAAAATTGAAATGCCACTGGAAAAGCAGCACAACACCCTTTGTAAGTAAATATTTTATTCTTGATCTTTATTCATATAGGAAAGCCAAGAGAAACCTTGTTCTTCCCAGCAGAATGAGGAAAGTATTAAGTACTTTTGTGTGCCACTGACAGCCCTACAAGCTGGAAAGGGCAGGGGATGTGAAGTGATTTGTGCAGGTGCCAGAGCAGGGGATGTCCAGCAAAATCCTGTTGAAGCCAATGTCTCAAGGAGTGAAATAGGTCACTCCTTGCTCTTGGCTGCTCTCTTGTACCTGTAGGAAAGAGCCCTAGAAGGAATCTGATTCTTAGATTAGAAATTGTGTTTTCCTGCAGAAAGGCTTTGAGAGCGGTGAAACTTTAATAAAATGTCATTCCCAGTCATGTTTTTTTAATAAAAGGGTACTTGTCGTGAAGGTAGACCCATCCACAGGGGTGTCAGGGAATGCTGGAATTGTGTGCTTAAAGAAGCAGCGGAATAAACATGTTTATATTTCTATTCCTTCCCTGTATGTGGACAAAACAATTTTAAAAATGCTTTCATTTCTTCAGCAGAAATTGAATAAATATTTCATTCTAGTGATGCTCTCATGTTAATGATTTTGGCTGGCCACTTCTGAAGCAAAGATAATTTTTTAAGTGCTTCTATACTGGGCAGACACTGTGTTTTCTAATCTTTTTATTGAGTTTAATTAGTTTAGGTTAAAGGTCATAAAATGCCAAATTTAAAGTAAATATAATATATAATTGCTTTTAGAGTGGATTCTTCATAAGAATTGTATACTGCAGTCTCTACCCCCAGTCTTATTTACAAATTATTAATTCAATAGTAGCATTGCAGCATGTACCATTCCCAATGCTTGAACTTAATTAAGAATGCATCCCTGCTAATTGATTATGGTACGGCTTTTATAGGGATTTTTCCCTAATGGCTATCTCAGGAAATTTCCTGCTAATTAGGTAGAAAATTTATTTTCTATCTTACATCATCACTAAAAGTAAGAACAATCTGAACTTCACTTTTGTACTATAAGATCTATAAGTGTTTTCTTAAAAGTTTCAGGGAATTGGGTACTCTTATGGTTTCTACTCTTTTACAAAATCAGGGAAGACATATTTAATTTTGTTGGTTTTGTTGGTTTTGTTTGTTTGTTTGTTTTGTGGTTTTCCTGGGATTTTTTGGGTTTGTTTTTTGTTGTTTGTTTGTAGAGGGTTTTTTTGATATGGCTTTGGTTTGGTTTAGTTTGGTTTTGGTTTTGTTTTTCCCCCAATGAATTAATGGAATTACCAACCTTGGTCACCAACTGCATTTGTAAGAATGCTTTTCTTCTTTATGGAGAAAAGTGCTGTTCTGGATCAAGGCTTTTGGGTATGCATTTGATTCTCAGCTACCACGAAGAAATAAAAGATGACTGCATTGAGTATTCCAGTAATTTTCTCTCAGGATATTCTCAGGACAAAAAGGAGGTGTGACAGCTCTGCGCAGAGGGGCAAATCAATAAGGCACAAAAGGGTCAAATACTCAAATTTTGTGCAGGTTAAAGGATTGTGGGAAACAAAAACTTCAGATCTGGCATATGATGTCTGAATCACCCATTAATTGTCACCTAATGTAAATAAGAGAGTGTTCAGGTTAGCCACTGTATTAAACCCTCTGATGCTGCTGTGTGATAACATTCAATGACACTTTCACCTTGTTTAGACTTGCAGATTTGGGAAGAGATCATGAAAGTTATTACAGCAGCCCCGTTCATCCTGTCGTGACCTCATGTACAATAAAGTAAAGAGTGCAGCAGTAAACAATTGTAAAGTTCCATAACTTTATTTCTCATTACTTGGTGCTTGTGGTTCTCCACCTCTGACATAAGAACTGACAAAAGTGGGCTTGACCCCTTGCACCATGCACAGTCTGGGATTAAGATCCCAGACTTGAGTTTGATGTGGATTTTTTCAAGAATTTACAGCTTTGCATTAGCGACAAATGAGAAGTGACGTGCATGCTGTGCCACAGAACGTGTTTGGGAGAGCTGATTTGAGACACACTTCCATTTCTCACATCAGCTCCGTGAGGAAGGGATCTCAGGTCCCCAGAGCACCAGCAGGTGATGGAATAATAATACTACTAATAATACTAATCATCATCATCATCATCTTCTTCTGATGAATCTCACTACAAGAATGCTTTGAGTTCAGTTTTTAGGCTTTGTGCTGGAGCTCTGAAGATGCAGACAGACACTTTCTTTAGTGGGTCCAAGCTGTTCCTTTTAGTGTACCACAACTCCCAGGAGGAGCAGCTGGGAGCTCCTGGGATTGTCATGGGCAGACCTTCCAGAGCTGCTCCCTCAGCCTCCTCAGTGCTCAGGTATGGCCCTGGTGTTTTCTTCCAGAAGTTTGAACATGGATCTCCACATGGATAATTCTGGAGATGGTCAATAGCAGTGATGCAGATTTAAAAAAAAAGATCAAAGGAAGCCACTGGGATAAATGATATAGCAAAGAGCCCTTACTTTTCCTTAAAAGGAATGGTTCTACCATTTGGAATCAATGGTTCTACCATTTCAATGGTTACCTTGAAAGGAGTTATGGTTCCACCCAGTCATTTCTTCAGATCTCTTGTCTGTGGGCTTGCAAGTTTTTCACATATAAATCCGTTAATTTCATAAAACCTGCATTTCATAAAACCACATGAAGTTTTTCATTTTTTAATGTGGCCCTTTCAGTCAGTTATCTAATAACAGTCACTTACAAGATATGCATGTAGGGCAGAAATCCACTCAAGAAACAGAAGGAAAAGCACATATTCATGTACAGATATCATGATTGAGACTTTCCTTATCTGTCAATATAGTGCAATCTGTAAGATGTAAAATGGAAGTGTAGGGACTTTTTTCCTGAGTTGAATGTCACAGATGAAAGATGTCTCAGATTTTTTTTTTTTTGTGAGAATTTACAAAAAGATTGTATTTTTACAGACACTTAGGTGGTCATAATATGAAAAAAAAAATCAGAGCAAGTGTTTGGTATTCAGCAAATATCTCATTTCTTTGGTAATTTTGTTCAGAACAGACTGTGTCTTCCTGAAAGCACACTGACTTTTTCTCATTTGATTTTTTCCCCTCTCTTGCATTTATCTTTGACATTTAATTTCCAGATGGGTGCTTAGTATGACTGATGCGTTTTTGGGGGTTTTTTTGTATGTCTGTGTGTGTAATTCAATCCTGAATTCATTTTCAAGACTGCAGAAACTTGTCGGCTGCCAGTTAGGTCCCAGTATTTTTGTATATCTATATGTGAAATCGTAACCTGATTAATTAATTATTAAATGCAAATTAACATACCACGAGCCACACAGTCTCTGCAAATTGCTGGGTCTCTATCTTATCTGATACATTTTGATTTGTTCTTCATTGACATCACTGTCACCATAGTTACCACCAAGTCAAGTTAGAAAAACGCCTCAGTAAAAACAAAGGAGGAAATATCACTGGTGTAAGGTCTAAGATGGGAAAAGGTTGTCAGATCATTATAAATGGTAGGCAGTATTCAGATTTTTTGCATTGTGAGGTGTTAGACATGTCTGATTTAAAGTTGATGGGCAGAGAATTTGCAGGAGTGTTTGCTGGTTCGATGTGAAAGTAGTCATTACCATGGGCAAGGAATTATTTTTATTTGGCTTCAAAAAGCCTGAAGGTGAATACTTGAGAGGAACAAAACCCAAAGAAAATCTTTCAAAGGAGTTGTAACAAGTGAGAGCTGTTTGCTTTTCAAAGAACAGTCACTGGAACAGTTGAAGATTGGGGAAACAATTTGGCAACCAAGTCGGCAGAATAAAGTTCAGAGGAAGTGCTGTTGGCAGAAGTTCATTTCATTTGGTTGATTAAGTTAAGCATTGTAGGAAACAATGATTTACTTTGCTGTGGACCAGACTTTGGGCACAAAAACAGTTTTGCATGACTTGTGGGAGCATTACATAGGTGGCCTGGCAGAGAGAGCCAGGCAGCATTTTGTACACACATCCTTTGCTTCTACTGGGCACATTTTCCTCTCTATTTCTCCAAATTAATGTTGTCTTGCAACATTATCATTTGGAAGGCTCAGTGATTCTGCGTGCATATATATGTGTGTGTATGTATATATATATATATAATATATATGATAATTGCCATTGCATGTGGGTAAGTAAATAATGGAATAATGGGTGGCTCTACTCTTTTGGATAATGTGATGCAGCATTGATGTCAAAGTATCAAAGTTAGTTCACTTTCATAGATAATTCAGCAGTTCCTTTTCAGTCTAGATGAGTGAAAAATTAACTGTGACATTTTATATCTCTCAAAGTATCTGACCTGAACTTTTTTCCTCTATCCCTGCTGTATATTTTATATTGATTGGTCCCACTTAACCCTGTATTTTGATGGAGAAGTACTTCCTTTGAAATGAGTGAATGTGCTGATATATATTCAGTTCAGCAGATAAAACGCAGAAAGGGAAGGGATTTTTTAACTATAAGGTCCTCTTTCAGAAATACATGATTGCAGGGGGTGAGGTTCTGGACTTGATCAGATAAAGACTATTCACACTCCAAGTGGATGTGATGCAGAATGGATACAGATATACACCCAAGGTCAGACACTGAAATGTGGAAATAAGCGTACAAGTGAATAATGCTGCAAATTTAATAATTCTGACAATTGGAGATTTAAAAGAACAGCTCTGGTTCCTTTATTTTTGTTATTCTACCTTTCCCCTGTAATGTCAGATCCATCTGTGTGATTAACAATGTTTTATCATATCCTCAGTGCAGTCCAGTTATGTTCATTTACAGATCTCAGTGACAATCACTATAAAGTTTCTCATAGTACCTATCAACCAGCTGATCAGTAAAACTTATTTTCTAGCCCATATTCACTTTAAAAGAGAGGAATCAGCAGGGTCATGCATACATCTTAACATTACAAGTGGTTCTTTTTCCCCATTGAAATCTGAGAACACGTTTTCAAAGACAAATAGAGAAGAACAATTCAAACTATAATTAAAAAAATAGCATTTCTAAAGTGTGATTGTGTAGCAAGATAACCTTCAAGTGCTCCAGATCTATCAAGAATTGTTATCTCAGTGAATTATATCTGCATGTTAATTGTATTAGATTTTCCTGCTATACATCACAGGTCTAACGCTTGTTGGCCATAAGCAAAAGATTGCTGGAGACAGAAGACAAATAAGATCTTTAAGTAGAAGCTTTCCAGCACATGAAAAATTTGCCTTCAGTTGTCACATGCACTTTCAGGGGTTCTTTTAGATTTATACTAAAATTTGTTCTGGCTATCCTGTAAATTTTAAACTTTGAACAACTTTAATGTAAAATTCTCTAATAAGTCTACCTATAATCTTGAGGGGTTTTTTATCTAATGGCATTAACCTCATTAATTCTGCAGCTTCCATTAATAGATATTAAAAAACATTGTAGCTCTTAGCATTAATTCATTCAGTTTAACAAGACACTGAGTTGATAATACAATACAGAAAATGTAAAATATTTTTGATAATTTATTTTTTCACCATTCTTAACTCAGGTTTGCTGCTCATTAAGGTTCTAGTTAAACTGGTATAAAGCTAGATTATGTTCTTTTCAGTCATTTTGTGCATCCAGCACTTGAATAGTTCAAAATTCAACATTTGTGTTTAAATAATGTATTTTTCCATTTCTTTAATGAGGGTGTGTAATGCAAGGACCATCACAGCCTCATTGTGCTGGGAGGAGGTGTGTGTAGGTAACACGCCAACAACGCTGCCTTAAATAAGCAGCAGTCACAGTGGTGCTTCACCTTGTCAGAAACCCTCTCTGGAAACAGCTCTGACAGCGTAAGGTGTAATAAGGAGTCTGGACTCCACGCTGATTGTTTCTTTGTCCTACGCTCACCGCGTGAGGAATGCTTTGCTGACTTCCCCTCAAGCGCACAACCCAACACCGAGAGCTCTGTGAGGTGGAGATCTCAGGTCAGGGCTCAGCATTGCCTGGTTGTTTTTGTGGCTAAGTCACAAACCTCGCAGTGAGGGAGTTAAAAATGCTGATAATTGTCTAAATCTGCTGTCATTACAGGAATTCAGAGATCAGGGAGGTTTTCCAAGACTTGTCTGTGATCTACAGTGGTGCTGGGAGTGCAGGAGTCAGTAACTCCCTCAATTAGGAGGCTGAGGAAGGCAATCCACACTGTACTTCCAGGGCAAGGAAAAATAGAGACACATTTAGTGAAAACATGATTATGCTTCTACTTTGAAAACTCTGTGATAGCTTTACAAATTGTTACTGGGAGGAAAAAAAAAAAAAAAAAGAAGCCAGCAACAGGCAATTTGCTGTTAACACAATTACAGCTTGAGTTTTGGTGTGTGACAGGAGTCTGATATCCTGCCACAGCATATTATGCATGGGAATTTCCAACCTCAACCCATTAGAAAAAGCCACGGTGCTGCTCTTTTGAGTTCCCAGCTGCAATTAGGCAGCAGTGGGACACTGATGTGAAGCCTTTATGAATAGAAACCAGCATGGCCCTGGGCAAAAGTGTGTGAAGTGAAGGGATGGCTCAGCTGCAGCAGCAGGGGACAAACTCGCATTTTGAGCAACTCTGTGTTGCATGAGAAATGTATTTTAATGTGAACAGGCATCTACATTCACCTGGGTATTAGAGGAGACAGACTCCCTGACAGCTTCAGCTCCATAAATCCTGACTCAAGCAAGAGGCAGGGTGGCTCTGCAAAAGTGTCACTTTGCAACAGAGCAAAGTGTCAAATTATTCTGTTTATGGAAGTTTTTCCACAAGTTAACCTCATAAATAGAGCTAGTAACACAGCTGAATTTTATTATATAGTGAATTTTTCAGGGGCCGCTTCAGTTTAGTTCCAAAACTGGGCAAGAAGCAAAGGAAAACCTAAGAAAAACCAAAACAAAATAAAACAAAACAAACAAAAAAGGTGAATCAGTTTTTGCTCACCAAGTTCTGGGGTTTGTTACCTAAGGGTTTTGATTTGTGGTAATTCCTTTCTTGGAAGATTGAGAGAGATTGGGTTGTACAGCCATGACTGGGCAGATAACAATAAATGATTAAGAACTGTCAACGTGTGAATGTACTTAACTGAGATAAATCAATTGAGGACCTTAGTAAATGTCAAAAAGATGCAGAGCTTGAAACAACTAAATTATCAGGTTACAGAGACAAGGTCTCTGTCAGCAGGGTGAGGAAAAAATCAAGAATGAGAGAGGAGTCTCTAGATTCTTACTCTCTTCATTTCCATTGCAGTTTTAGAGTCTCTAACTCTTCTTTGTGTTTTTTTGGGTTTTGTTTTGATTTTTTTCCCCTAATGAATGCTGTTCTATGCAGTTCCAAACATCAACTGGAGGCAGAAATGTCAGAAAGGTAAAGCCTCTGAAATGATGTTTCATCAAAAAAAGCTATATATAACAATATTTAGTAGGTGTTAAGTGTCAAAGTACAGAGTCAGAGGGGAACCAAGTCATCATCCTTGTGAACAAAACAGCTGAAGTCTGCAGAGTTTAGAGAAGCTGGATCTGAACTTTCCCTGGAGGATACCAGTGAGACCTGAAACTGCTCTGGTGTTCACGTAGCTTGTTTAAAAACCCTGATTGCTAGAAAAGCACAAAAACACCAAAAGGTGGTGTTGCTGAGACAGTGTTACCTGTTGATGAGTGTTTCTGATTAAGTCAGAACAGCTAATTAAGCAAATCCCAGTAACATGGCTCATTTGTCCATCATTTGCATAAATTCTGTACTTCTGTATCATATAACCCTGGCAGAACTTTGCTGCAGCATTCAGGACAAAATGCAAATACTGGTGTATTTGCCCTCATTTGAGGAACAGATACAACAAAATCTGCAGTTTTGCCATAGACCCTTGCTGATTGAGGCCAGGTTTGAAAGACTCTTGATTTTAAATATTAAATGTTAATGAGTTTTAAATCAAAACTATTTTGATTACTAGCAGTATTTTTAAAGCTGAAATGCTTCAGAGGTCAAAATTCCCAATCAAGATCCAAACATATCTAAGTATGTGCTGAAAAAGAAATGAACAGAACTCCACACATGTAGGAAAAAATTAAATGGAACAGTACTAAAACTTCCAAAGAAACTAGAGAAGAAGCCTCAGAGTAGACCCTCCAGGGTGGAGGAAAAAAAAAAAAGCTTACTTAAAAGTATTAACTCTGGAAAATTATCTTCCCTAATCATAAATAGAATCTCTGTATTGTCAGATCAGTGTGAATTTTGCCCTTGACCCATTGAGTCTGAACCTGAAAAAAAAATTCAGACTTCCAACGCATTCGGGGAAAAAAAAAAAAAATTGATCAGATCTACTTACCTAACCTAATCAAACTTATTAGTAATTAAAAACAGGATAAGGTAGTCAAGTCAAGAGCTGTGGAGCTTCCTTCTAGTGAGCCTGGGCAGGCCAACAGGCAGAGGAGCTGCTGTGCTGCACTGGCAGCTTGAACAAAGACCTGCATGCAAGCAGCTTTGAGACAAACTCTTTTGGGCAGTGGTGTGTTCAACCAGATCAGCACTAAGCCATCTTCTGCATTTCCACTCAGATGCACAAACCTTCAGCTGAATGCGTACTCTCATACTTTTACAATATTAAAATGTAATTGGAACTGCCAAAATGGAGCAGTATTGTCTTAGAGAGGTGGAAGTCTCATGAAATGCAGGAAAATGAGACACAAAAAGCTTGTTGGAAATCTTAGATTTGTCTTCACCCTGAAGTGATGATACTTTGAGGCTTCTCTTCTGTCAAAAATGACCAGTGAAGATACAAAAAGCAGGCACATCCCAAATCCACTTTTTCTCAGGATGCACTGAATAGTTTGAAAGAGAGCTCAAACAGTTGGCCCTATCAGAAGCATTTAACATGCAGGAAGCATTTATTCTGAGAATATTTTTAAAAACCACCATTCCCAAAGAACTTGCCTTCTCCCCCCGTCAACATGGCAAAAACTGAAACTATGCAAAAAGCCTCATTATCCCATAAACGCAGCTCTGAAAGCCTTGTCTGGCTGCCTATTGAATTAGCAGACACAAAAGTCGAGCGCTGCGATTGATGCTGCCCTGTCAGAGCAGCAGCCAAGAGGATTTAGGAGGCTTTATTAAAGCTGGGTTGTACGGCAAGACTAAGTATTAATTCTTAATATGGTTGAACACAAGGTTGGAGCATGTCTGCTGAGGCTGCTTTTTTTGCCTCTGTTAGATTACCAGATTCAAGCTTACTGTCAAAACGCAGAACAGAGGTTTAGATGTAAAGTGCTCACTGCGTTCCATTAAAAAAAAAAAAAAAAAAAAGGCTTTAAAGTTTTAACCTTATGACAGTCTTAAGAAAAGGACCCTAAGCCTGCCCTCAAACTCAAATGTGTGAAATAAAATATAAAGAATGTCTGTACTCAAGTTTTTCCAGAGGGGCGTTTGAATCTTCAAGAGGGTAAAGATTGCAGTCCATTTCCTAAAAAATACTAGAAGAGCAATGACAGGAGCTGAGGTGGCTGCTGTGTCCTGGTTATGAGAGAGCTGTGCCTCCATCAGCAGGGTGGGATCAGGGTTAAGGCAGCATCTGCAGGCAGAAAGGTCTGATGCCTTGGGAAGGCTGATCTGGGACAGAGACTGGACAGTGTCCTAGTCAATATGTGGTGGTCGAGACAGACACTGCACTCAAAGTGCTTCATTAAAAACCATCTGAAAGCTCCAAGCATCAGCACCTTGTTACTCAAGAGTGTTCCATACCTTTTCTTTGTAGCATCCCAAGGGCAGCTCCACACAGCTCTGACTCTTTCTCTCTTTTTCCTCCAGTTCATGGCCACCTAACCCTGTCTGTCCTACACACAGCATCTTACCTTTTCTGTCCCTTGCATGACCTCCTGTCCCCAGTGCTTTATAGCACAGCCAGCACACTCCAAGTGACTCCCTCCCAGATAACTCACTCTTTATAACGTCCATGGCTGTGAGGGCAAGGCTGTTCACGCTCTGGGGTAATTAACACAGCTGCAACATATCAAGGGCAAGACTGCCTTCAGCAGCACCTCCTTTTGTCTCCCCACAGGACAGAGCTAGAGAATAAAGTAGATATTTATTGGAAGGTCTCTAGGATACACCTTGGGCAGGACAGGGCAGGGCTACACCCAAGGTGGACCCAAAATGGTCACAAAATGGAAAAATGGTCACAGGGTCTCACACTTTGATCAGGTTTGGTCCATTTGCATATTGGGGTTTAATTGTCCAGTTACAGCTCCAGGCTGTGAGGTCCCATCCTTCTTGTTCCTCCCTCCAGCCACCCTTGTTTGTGCTTTTGGGCTGGAAGCTGCCCTTGGTGTGCAGCAGGAACAGGATTTGGTTTGTGTCCCTGTTCTGTGAAGAGCTGAGTGACCCTGAATGTGAGGCTGAGAGCTGCACCCCTGGGCAGCACAGAACCTGAAAAACAGGAAAGCTCAAACTTGAGGCATCAGGTCCCATCCCCACACACTCCCAATTCCAGGAAAAGCAGCCCCGGACTGGTTATAGTATTCTACCCAGATGGCAGAAAGACTGAGTTCCTTTGGTGTTCAGAAGGCTTGAAGAAATATTTACACAGCTTCATTTGTCTACTGCACATTCTGATTAAAGGAGAGTCAGCTCATTTCTACAGGAAAAAAAAAACCAAAAAACATCTGGAACAAGAACACCACCAGAGTTAACTGGCTCATCATTACTGGTGGAGGTGGAGTAAAAATTGAACAGAGTAGAAACTGGATTTTGAATTCTGCAAACATTTCTCAGGCTTCTCTTTTCATGTCTTTAACATGAGTCAAATAGGAAATTCTTACAACTAGAAGAGTCATACTTTTTCATCAACTGCTAGTTTTATTACCTGCGTATATTTGTGTATCCAGAAAGTGGCAGAAAACAAAAATGATGTTCAAGTACAAGCTTACTGCTGATCCCCACCAGTGCTGGGAACTATTAAAGTGTCTGTCAAGATTTATCTCTATGAAATGTATCTGATTGTGCAGGCTATCTTGTTCCTATCCAGAGATGAAGATAGTCTGTTCGTGTTCTATGATGCCAAGTGCACAGTGTTGGCATGCCACAGACAGGATTGTAAATGTTGCTAAAGAATTCAGGAGAGTGTTTCAAAATAATTAAATGCCCCTCTCAGTTTCTGAGAGTTGCATGCAACTTTTGTGTAATCTTACATCTGAATTTTTATCAAAAGAATCACAATACACGGGGATAGCAGGAACAGAGAATAATAACTTGATCCAAAGTTTAAATGTTACTGCATTTGTGCAAAATAAAATGAATATTGTAGCATTTCAGAGCTGTAACTTGCTGATTAGAACCCATGTCCTGCTCTAGAGTGTGGAAGTTCCTTCAAATAACTTTGACAACAGCAAGGACACAGAGTTTGGTGTCCAAATTCTTGTGAAGTTGCCAAAACTGAGAACATCTGCTTACACCCTAAGGCGAAGCAGTAACCCAGGAGCTGATCTCTGAGCAGCAGCATATTGCAGAAATCAGCCAGTGTGTGCAGAACAGAACTCCAGAGTAGCTCCTATAGTTCACAGCTAATTTTTGCCTGGCAAACTAGGATACAAATTTGATGAGCTTTAACATACAAGATAATAAGAGCAGTCCCATGGTAGGGAACACTACACAAAAAGAAACAGAGAGAAAACATGAAAAGCTAATTGCTTTAAATTCTCAGCAGCTGTAATGAAATACAGTAAGAAACATCCCCAAGCATAGTGCATTAGATTCACTTGCTAAGAAATCAAGAACTGGTTAAACAAGCAAAACTGAGATTGAACGCTCCCGCGCTCAATGGCTCCAATTCCAACACAATTTTTACAGGAAAATTCATGCTGTTTGCTCAGCATGCACAAATTAAAATTAAGCTAAAAATGTTTTTTCTTTGTTCTTTTCTACTTCACTTTTCAATGAGCGATTTTTTCTTCCATAAACACTGAGCAGAGCAAATAACAAGCTCATTGAAAATATGAGTCAAGAACAAGCAGTTGATTTCTTGTCTTTGCACTGCAAATTAGGCATACAACTCAAGTACAGTGTTGTCCTCCTTAAAATGCATCTTTAAGTGTCTGTAAGAACGTCTTCATTTCCAAAAATGGGGTTACTCTGCCAGCTGAAAGACACATTATTCTAGTGAGCCTTCCACTTCTGCGTTATCCTGGGTGGGGGCCTTAAATTGAAGGATATCACCCAAACCATGGGGTGATGAGCAGTAATTCATGGCTTCACTCACAGCTGAGTCAAGTTAACTCCAGTTAAATGGAGTCAGGGCTACTGCAAGCCAGTCCAGCGTTCATGTAAAATAATGGTAGAATTAAGGACACAGCATTTCTCAGAGAGAACAAAAGTGAAACATCCCCAAACGTTCCACTTGTGGTTTAATTGGAGTGGGAGAAGGGACCAAATCATGGAGACTGAAAGATTACACTGAAAGTGTTAGATTTCTCCATTCTAGTTTATGTTACTGCTCTGTACACTACTGCCATATCCATCTGGCATCAGGGCTGCTGCCTGGACAAGTTGGAGTCCATCCTGATGTTACAACATGATCTCAATTTCAGCTTCTTTCAGTCATTCAGTACAATAAAAGTCTGATATTTCTACTCCAGAGTTTTAACCATATCAAGCAATATTTGTTTCTTGCCCATCTGACCTGACTGTGCAGCAAGAACCTGGGAAATCTGAGAGGTTCTGTAACTCTCCTTAGCATGAACCACCAGCAACTGCAACTAAAATTAAATCTGCGTTTCAGACTAGTTTTTACTCCAGATGATAGATGGAAAAAATGGTATTTTGTAACCTGGCATTGATAAAAATCAGGTTTGTGTCAGGTATAGTTTAGCTCTGAGCTGACTCATAAGTCCCAGAGAATGAAACTGCTCTGATTTTTCCACATGCGTCTGTTAAGCATTTATCAGTTTTACCATCTTACCTGCAGAAATCTCTGCTAGCAAACTAAAGTCTGGTTAAAGTTGCTTTTCCTTAGGAGCCCAATTTGGTGAAAATTTATGTTAAGATTTTGTAATTAATTCATTTCCTAATTTTCACTTGGCAGTTGAAAGTGTAGAGATTTATTTAAACAAAAAGCTTGTGGTTGTTAGTTCTCATACTGCACATCATTACTGCTGTTGGCTAACGTGCTGAACAAAAAAAAATTATGCTACTTCCTATTCCAAAAAACACAGAATTACTAATTTTTCACTTGAATATCAGGTGTCAATCAAATGTGGGTCTCATAATCTTGGTTGTGCAGTGACTTCCGTTAATTAAGATTATATGCATGACAACATATTGTTTCTAAATTCCTCCTCAGAAAAACAGGATTCCACTTTCTCATTCTGCAGTTTATTTAAAGGTTAAATTTTGATTTTAAAGCAAGAATTATATTGTGCCAAATATAAAGCTCTGTTTGTTATGACTTACACTAAAAGAAAATCTTGCTAATTTTATTCTGACAGTTCTCATTCTGTACATGATTTTTGATTTTGATAAGTTGAATATATTTAGTGCGGAAATACTTCAAATGTTCTTAGTTTGACAGAACAATAAATAAATCAGGAAGCAGAAAACATATTTATTTCTGCCAGCAACTGCTTCCCTTGTAAGGAAAAAAGAAGCAGTTTATTTTTTTTTCCCTTCAATATATTTTAAAAAATAATTGTGCACAGAACATATCTCACAATATTTACCCAAAGTATATTGTATATTGACAAGAACATATTAACCTTTAATAACCAGAAGAAATTATGTAATTATCCAGAAATGCCAAGAAATTTTGGATTGGTTTGGGGGTTTTGATACTACTTTTTTTGTTTTTAACCCCTCTGATGCCTACATTAACAGTAAATTTTAGTTGGTCTGTTTTAATAGTTTTTTTCAGCAGCTGAATTATTGCCTTTGGTATCTGAATTTCCCTTTCACTGGTTCATTATCCCCACCATGAAGCAATTTGGATTTTCATCCAAGTGAGGAGGATCCAAGGAACGATCCAAGTCATTCCATGCTGCATTGTCCTGGTCCTGAGAGGGATGTGCAAGTGCAGTTGCACCATCTCCTGTGCAGTGACACAGCTCAGGATCAGCACCCTGACAAATCCAGCTGCTTCATGGAGACTCAGGGTGGCTTTTTGGCATGGCAGGAACTGACGGGGAGTTTGATCTGCAATTCTCCACCTGTTCACCATAAGGTGAACTTTTCAGCCTTTAATCTCATTAAGACATCTTTAGGGAAAATAGTGAGGAATTCTGAGCAGTAGGCCCAAGTCTTAGTCTTGCTGCAGGAGTATCCTCCAGCTATTGCACATCTGGCACTGAGAAGCTTTCAGCAGGGACAAAAGGTACCCAAACCAGGAAAACGTTGTTTGTTCATTAATATGGGAAATAAGTGCAGTAATTTCTTCGGTGTTCCTTGAGCTTGGTGGACAGGTTGATTTGATTTATGCACATTACCTGCGCAGCCAGACTAACAGCCTCATAGTTACGGCAGGGATATTGTGTGTGTCCAGCTGGGGTGGGACATCCAGACAAAGTGCAGACCTGCCTCTCTGTGTTTGGCTGTCTTGCAGCAGAGCTCTTCAGGAAAGGAGTGCCACAATCCTTTAATCGCCACACAGTGGGAAAGCCATTATATCACACAATCAGTAGGGCAATTGCTTGGGTAATTTACATCCTTTCTGCAGATTTCCCTCACCTGAAAATGCTTTTGCCTGAACACCAGCTAAGTCTTGGTGTTTCTCAAGATAAATGGCTCACAGAAAACTCCTAACAAAATCTAGATGGTGTTTTTGTGGTTCTAATATACCATTAGGAATCAAAACGATTGAAAAGAAGTCTTGGAATTAGTAGTTTGTGGAAATCAGTTTTGCATTTTCAGTGAAGAGCCTTAGTGCACATGAGCTGTATGAAATGGGTTTGTACCCAGGAAGGGTGGCCTTGGGGGTTAGTTATGGATTGCAATCAAAGCACAGCACATAGACTTAATAGGGTCGTTGAGACTGAGATGAAGGCTTCTAAAATTTTAAACAAATTATTCTGGGGTTTAATCCTCTCCCAGCTCAGGTTTTGCAGGGCATAGCCCAGCTCATGGCTTGCTTTCATCCTGGCTGCAGTTTTCCTTCCTACAGTCAGCTAGAAGAGTAATAAAAGACAACCTGCAAATGGCAAGGCTCAAGAGTAACCATTTAAAAATACATTTTAGCAATCTTTACTAAATGACTCTTAGGCTCTCTGATACCCTTTGGCTGGCCTGTGCCCAGGGGGACGCTGCCCCATTACCCACAGGTACAACCTGGATGGGGCATGACGTGTTTTATTTTTCCAGAACCTCTCTGCCTCAGGAATCCTCAGCCCTGTTCTGGGAGACGATTCCTGCCAGGCAGGAGCACCTCACTCTCTCCATGGCCCCCTTCAGTCACTGCTGCTTTTTTCTTTTCCCGAGGCTGCCAGCAAAAAGTGCCAATTAGTAGCAATTGTGATGGTGATTTCTGAAGTGCAGTTTAAAGGATTTCTAACCGGGTTGGAGCTGTTGTCAGTTGACTGACTGGAATAATAATAATAAAAGAAAAAAACCTCAGTGCTTCACCAGAGGCTTGTTAGACTTTCCTGTGTGATCTGCTATGGATAGCGGAACTGCAACAGCTTTTGCATTCAAAAGAGGGATTTTCCTATAAGCATCAGTGAGCACTTGGCTGTTTTATCTGCTCTAAAAAAACTCCTTAATTTTAAATTTTGTTAAAAACAAAAAATAAATGAGGATCTGGAAATAGAAGGCGGGGGGGGGGGGGGGGGGGGCGGGGGGAAGAAAGGAGTAACCTGCGGGCCATGCATAACTGTTTCAATACACCAGGATCCCTTAAGTGTAGACTTACCAAGTGGAAAAAATATTATGCATTTTTTTTTTATGTACAGAGTTACTGAGATAGAACCATAAGCACTAAATGGGTTAAAACACAAGGGGCCTGATATACTGCAGCTTTGTGTTGACATTTTATCATAAACATTCCAAACTGACACCTACTGACAAGCCATCCAAAGAAATAAACTTTTTTTTTATTTTTATATAATAAGGGAAGGCTTGAAAACTATACATGAACAGCATGAAGCCATTTTCTTAAAAAACTAATCTTTGTTTAATTTTTTTTCCTGGGATCATACATATTTAGCTTCTTAAATTTTTTGTCTCTTGCTAGGTTGATCCTGCAGCGCTGTGAGACCCGTTTTCAGAATTAATGCACTTACAAGAGAAGCCTCTTTGCAAAACAAATAGCCTTCTTAAATCTCAGGGCCGTGTGTATTGGTTGCATCACATATCACTTCTTTTAGCATTCCCAAGAGGCGCTGCTTTTTTTTTTTTTTTTTTTTTTTTTTGCTTTAACTTGGAGGAAAAATAAACCCCCACATTCAAGGCCTGAAGAGAACTGCAGGAGCACAGGGGGAACTCACTGTGTGGGACACGGTGGCAGCCCTGTGTCCTCCTGCTCCTCTCTGGAGAACTTCCAGCTAGCCCTGAAGCACTGACTGGGAGTCAGTCCCGAATCCTGAGGACTCCTCCTGAGCTGGGGAAAAGGGGGACATGACTGAGGGAGCACAAACAAGCCCTGTAGGACACACTGCAGTGAGGATCCTGCTGCATGGGAGCTCCTGGGCTTCGACCCCAGCCTTTCCATCTTGCTTTTATGAACAAGCCAGCAAAGCCTTACAGGAGAGAGCAGAAGGGTTTAGGGTCACTGTCTTTGGAGCAGGGGATGTGGATTTGTGAAAGCAGTGTCCCCCCTTTGCGGCCACCTGGGCTCAGGGCTGTGATGCTCTCAGGATGAACAGGAGGTGAGGAGAAGCGGGGCTTTGCGTTTGTCAAATGAGTGTGGGGTCACTCCTCTGGGACTGGCAATCAGCTGAACTGAGGCTTTAAAAAGACTAAAGTAGTTCATTTGAGTGTTTTCAGCAGACTCCAAAGTGTGAGACCATTACTTTGTGGTGCCCTACGGATATGTGTCCAAGGAGACCTGGAGAGCACCACTAAGAAGTAGTTTGTGCTTCTAAAACTGCTTTTGTGACTTAAAATACCTGTTGCCTATTGCATAACTTGTACTCAGATCCAAAACCCCAGTTCTTTTTGCTGTGCCTATCTGTTTCACAGCGAGGTTTAAGCAGATGTAAATCATTAAGGGGTTTACAGAGATATATGTTATGACTCTCCCATTTCCATAAATACAAAGCTAAAAAGCTCCCAATATTGCAAGGCAGTTTTTGTGGAATATATTCTGGTTACATACGGGATTATATTCTGGTTATGTAAGTGGCAAGTGCCTCAGAAACTGAAGGTGTTTTGAAATCTGCAGTAGCTCTCCTTTGGAGAGAAAGAAGGAACACTTTCTAATGCTAATAAGAAAGAGAGAGACTGTGGGTGTAAAACACCTCTAAAATAATCACTGACCAAAAATACACAAGGGTTTCCCCCTCATCTTTTTCTAGTGCATGTTATAGAAGAGAAATCAAAATTACTTGTGTTACTTTTTAATCTGAAAAAAATGGGACTTAATTTTCAAAAAATAAAATTATGTTGGTTAAAAACATATGTTGTGATAGAAGTTATATTTTGTTGGTAGAGGGAATTTTCAGTTTATAGGAATATTACAGCTGGCCCCTCCACTCCTGTAAGAGGTAGTGCCAGTGCAATTAATAGACCAAATAGTAGCTCACTGAATTTTTGTTGTTTATAGTTATAACAACAAATACTATGGTTGGTTGCAAAACTGGATCCAGAATAAGACCAAAGAATGTCTATTGTTATTTTCCAAGTATCCACAGTTTTCAAATGCAGTTTTGTGCAAAAACTTCCACACAAAAACTTCCATATATATGTATATTTTTATATAATATCCATATTTTCTTTTATAAAGCAATAGCAACTCACAAGTGAGGTTTTTTTATGCAAAATTATTGATGTAAGGATCTAATGTGGTTTTTTTTCTGGGTAAAGCCTGCCTGAATATATAAATATTTTAAAGTAAATGTCTTATGTGACTATTGTTCTGTATACTAAGAAAGATCCCCGTGATTAAAGTGTGTCATGTATTTTAGGCACAAGCAGTTTGCCAAATTCAGAGTTATGAGCACAGAACTCTTCTGTGTAAACAAAATCAGCCTCTGTTTCTGGCAACCATATCACATAACATCTTTATGTCAGGCTGTGTCTTAAAAATGATTCTTATGACTGCTTGGAGCTATCAAATTCCTTTACTGGTGCTTAAGTTTTCTAATTTCTATGGCAATTTATTCATGGCATTTGTTTTGTACCAACATTATTCTTTTAATTTGCTAATTTTTATTCTTCCGATCCATTTAAAAAAAAAAAAAGTGAATGTATTTTGGAATTCATTTTGTTAGGCAAAGGAGCAGGCATCCTTTAGTCTGCTTGCTGTAGAGTTGACCATTCACCAGCCAGCTTTAGTAATTTTCTACACCCATATCTATCTAACATCATTTTTTTAATTGCTGTTTCCAAGAATTGTACAAACCCTCTGATAAGACCCTCATGTTTTAAATTAGAGCATGAATCTCTCCCAATATCTATAGAAAAATACCAAAAATTACTATATAGAACAGGAAAAGGACATCTATCTTTTTCATCATCATGGGAATGTTTAGAGAGAGGAGCAGCTGAGGTAGTTCTCTATTCTCTCCCAGTCAGAAAACCCCTCCGTAATTCTATAAATTTATACCCTGTAAGAAGAAGGGGATACTTTGAAAAAGAGGTGGAAAAATGGAGGCATTAAAAAGAATGTGGGAGTAAATGAAAGTTGCTAGGTGGAAGAATTTTGGGAGGCAGTCATCCTGTTAATTAGTATTCCAAAGATACTTTCATCTTGTAACTTTTCCCATGAACTGCCCCCTAGGCTACCATTTCCTGTTATTAGTACACTTAAATTTTAATAGTGTTAAATTTCATTTTGCCATCCTTCTCAAGGTCATCTTGTTCTTCATGTTTGATGTTCCTGTGCCCTTTGAGCTGATGGCTCTCAATTTCCTCCCACCAGAAGACCCCACCACCACCTGCTTTTTTATGAATGCCATTAATTTTGGATAAGTAGCCTCCTTCCCCCCCTGTTAATTTTTTCCCTCTGCAATATGTTTTGTAATATTTAAGCCACCTTTTATCTCTTTTTTACAATTCTTTTACTAGAACTTTCTGCAGATTAACTCGTAGTTTCCTATACGTGTCAAATACTCAATATTAAAGTTCAGATGGGTTGGTTCAACCACGTTTCCTTTATCTTCAAAATCTAAAAAATAGTTATCATTCTCATATCCAAAACTGTGGGTAAACTTAGGCTCTCTGTCATCTCCTTTACCATCTCCCTCCATGTCTTTACAAGGAAAGTGATGACTTTTATGTTTCTTCTCTCTGTGTGGAGGAGAAAATCATCACAGAAGAGTTGAACAATAAAAGATAGTTTATTTCTGTATGTTCAAAGCTTATTTTAGACAGGAAGTAATTCAAGCGTTGCTTTCTCTTTTTTTTTTTTGGTGGAATTATAATAGTCATGTTTTTATGCACTATACCAAGTGCTGCCTTTCTGACTTGTTTCTGAATAATTCAGACTATATCTGAATTTCTTTCCTTGGGGAAAAAAATAAGCCTCTGTCATGAACATGCAAATACAATAAAAAAGATATTGCAGTGTGCCTAGGAGAATGGGGTGGGAACACTTTGATTGTCTGATTCACAAGAACAGTCCAAGTGTCTAAAGTGGAATTCCCTGCATGGAGTAGGGAAATAATTTCCACTTTGTTATTGGTAATTTTGTAACGATGACAGAATAAATTCAAGTCCTGTAGATATATTTGATCCCAAATAATTGTTTCTCCTACCTTGAACTCAGGGTAAGCAAACCCAGATACTCTGTATGTAAGCAAACCTCTTAAAATATTGGAATGACACATAGAATGTGATCTGGATACTTGGGTGGTTTATTGTGTGTGGAGTTTTTTGTTTGGTTGGTGGTTTTTTTTGGTGTTGTTTTTTTGTTTTGTTTTGTTTTGTGTTTGGTGGTTTGTTGTTTGGTTGGTTGGTTGGTTTGGTTTTTTGTTTTGGTTTGGTCTTTGGTTTTTTTTTCAATATGAAGGTCTGCCATGTTGATTGACATTATCATTACAAGAATTAACATAATTATAGGACTAAGGTACTGCTGGTAAGGTAATGGGTTGTGACATGCAATGGATTAAACTCAATCTGTTTAGAGTTACTTTGTGAAATCTCTCCTTAACATTCAGCATGTTTATTTTATTGATACTGTTCTCTTGAAAACAACCATTGTCATTGCTTATAATCACTGCTTACACCATCATCTGCTACAAACTCCTGGAGACACTGGCAGTGTTGTATCCTAAATTAGCAGTTTTATATAATAAAGTAGTAGATAATTTTTGTTTTGTGCAAACTATCCATACACCTATTAATATTTAATCTGTGAAAATTGCATTTGGGTGTTAACATTCTATTCAGATAAACGGGGGCTGTTCATGCCTTGGGAAGTGTCTTGCTGTTTCACTTGGGTTGTGAACAAACAAGATGGCCACAAATCCTTGTGCAGGAGAGAGTTTATCTGTGAAAACAGAAGAAATAGGTCTTGTTTTTCGTTTTGTTTTGTTTTCATGAACATGTTCAAAATCTTAATAAAGCATAACATGTAGGAAGTTCTGAAATCCTTAAGCTGCTATTAGAGTTTGACTTCCAAATTCCATTTCCATTAAAAGTTGATTTTCTTTTTTTTCTTTTTTTTTTTTTTTCTTTTTTGCTTTACACCACCCAAATAATGTTGTGCCATAGGGAAACAGCAGTATTTGCATTAATTTGCATTTAGGATTCTGAAGTAATCTGGCTTCCACACAGTGCAATGGAAATCTGAACTTTCTCTTTGTTCAGTGTATTCCTCGAATTACATTCCAGGGACTGAGGTAAAGAATCTGATATCATCTTGCAGAAATTGCCTTTAAGGATTTTATAAATCTCTCCTCTCTTTGCCCCACAAAATTGAAAATTACTTGTTTTCCAATTAAAGGCAACTGTCTTTAATTAATTGGATTTATTATTTGAAGTTCTAAAGGCGAAGCATGAGAAATCTTTCACCTGAACTTCTAGGGTAGTCAACATTCCTTTTTAAAGCAGAGTAGAAGATATAATGAATGTGAATTACTGATTGATTTGAGAAAATATGGTGATTATTCCCTTTGCTGTAGAGTAACTGAACAAGCCCATAAATATGTAAATTGTAAAATCTTTTCTATTGTCTATGAAAAAAAGTTTGATTTTATTCTTCCCTGACATGTCTACAGTACCCCAGCCTGGTTTTGTATCTAAGCTGTCAAAGATTTCCATAGATTTGAAAATCTGTCCCCTGTTCCCCATATGAAATGTCACTGTCAGTTTACTCCATGAAAAATGAAGTTTATTTGATGTGGTTGTCATGATCCTTGTATAAGCAATGCACCTATCACTTTTTTCTGCAAAGCAGAAACTGACATATGTAGTCAGATTCTTTTCTGCAGTGACTTTTGCAGAGCAAAACTATAGTAATGTGTGCTTTTTATTCAGATAATTTACAGAATACAGAAATATGTCACAGTCTAAAGGAGAAGAGGGTAAAATAGCAGGATTTACTCTGTCTGGGTCATTGTAGCTGGAAACACTGCTTGAAAGCAGCTGTATTCAGTGCATTTTGTTCTTATCTATTGTAAACTTAATTGTCAAACAATTAGGTTGACTGGTTGTAAACATTCACCCCTAAGCATCTACGTAGATTTCATTTATTTCATTTTTTATTTCTTTGGGACAAAAGGGTGACACTGAGCATTTAATGAACAAGAGATAAAATACATCTCCATATAATGAGAACCCTCCTGAGCTGAGTTACTTTTAAGTTTCTTGGTTTTTTCTTTTGGCAATTCCTCTGCATGTAACAGGTACATTCAGATTGTAATTTCCCTTTTTTTCTGCACTGTTGGGGCTTTTTTGGCCCTTTTCTGTTGTATTTTAGGGTCCTCATCTCTATATTTTCCCAGGGGGTAGCCCCTCCTATAATAATTGCATTCACAGACATTCTCTTACATTCCTACAGAAAGAGAATCATTTTATTATGGATCTTTGACAACTACATTTGGAAATTATTCAATTCTTTCTCGTCTGCAGGGCTCCATTTGGAGTACAGATTTGTGCAGGTCCAAGGCACTGTTTCAAGAGTAAATCTCTATGCTAAAGAATGATAATTTTCCCATTTAAAATCTAGAATGCCCAGAATTTAGCAATGGCTAAATGGCTCCTATCTAGCAAGGCCAGTAGCTGTGCTGCAGTAATATTGTTGCCTGTGGATGTTTATTTTGTCCCATATATTAAAGAACAGCAGCTACTGAGTTCATGGAACACCTTAATTCAGGTGTTTTAGCATGACTGAGCTTCCCTGAAATATGTCTCTGGTACAGCTGTTAACACTGTCCTTAATTACAGCATGGCCCAACTCACCTGTCACCAGGAAGAAGAAAAACAGGTATTTAATGAGCCATGCAGTAGCCAAGAAGCAAATCCCACATTAACAGTGGTTCAGGAATAAACTTCCTAATGGATGTTTATGAGTTATCTTGAATAAAGTGAGATTTGGTGTTATAATTAAATACCTTTCCTAGTTTAGGAAGGCAAATTTAAAATATGAATGTAAGTTTTGGCCTACATGACCTGATACATTCTGGTAAATCAAGGAATCTTTTAAGTGAATATTTTAGTCTGTCAAACTTGCCTGAGCAGGTATAATAAATGGAAAAAAAAATAATTTGCAAGTCTGGCTGGATTATATATTATTAATAATAGCCTCCAAGATGTATCAGGCACTGTGCAAAAGTGGAGCATTGGTTGTAAAGCCAAAGGGCTTACACAAAAAAAAAAAAAAGATAGGTAGACAATTAAGGATGTGACTACAAACTTGTTTTTTCTTTCAATCATATAACTTCCTCCCATTAAAAAAATCAAAACCAAAACCAACCAAATAAGGAAAAACAAACAAACAAACAAACAAAACCCAAAACAAACAAACAAAAAAACACCACCAAAAAAACCACCTGTCAATTGCTTGTATTTCTTTTCACCTTTTCTAAGTTTATTTGATAGTACAACTCCTACTCACAAAACCACTTCAGGCCTAATTTGTTCATCCATATATTTGCACTTACATGTTCCCCATTAATGTTGTGTTTGAGTATTTCAGAATACCTCTGAACAATTCTAAGGGCGAAATTTCTGATAGGGGAGGACTGAAAGGAGCAAGCAGTAAAGTCATAGAGGAAGTACAAATAACCTGGAGGGGATGCCAGATGTAGGACAGATGTTGTTCCCATTTGATGGTCTGCTCTCCCGCCTCCTGCCTGCCATGTTTTAACCTTATGTCCTATAATCCCTAAACTGCAAAGTGCTGACTCTCACCTGACTTTTAACTCATTACACATGCCAAGAAAACATCCCCCAGTTTATTTTTCAGCATCCTGGTCCAGTCTTTATTTTTGTTCACTGAAACCTCCTAATGGAAGAGGAAGGTTTGATTTTTGAGAGGTGACATGATAAAGCTGTGATATGGGATGGTGGAAGATGTGGGGAAGGTATTTTCTAAACTCTTCTTCAAGGAGGAGCAGAGAAGTGGCAAACTGGCCAGTTCAAAATCAGCACAGAGAGCTTGTTTTTCTCCTGGGACTAATGATTAATCTGCATCACTCATTGCCATATGGTATCCTGAACTGAACATTAATAAGAATAAAATAACACTCTACTTGAAATGATTAGTATTTAAATTATGTCAGAGTATTGAAAGGATTACAGATCTTACGCTTCCTTGCATGAACAGTCTTTTGGCACTCGTAGTAAAAAGTGCACTTTTCACAGGATAGATTTGTCTCCTGAATGAAGAGTTTTGGGCTCTTTACTTAAAACGTCACTGCTCAAGACAGGATTTGGGATTAGATGGATGACTGCTTTGATCTGTGCTGGCCATTCCTCCTGACACTCCTAGACAAGGAGTTCTAGGAATAACATGCATCGTCTGGAAGATTTTTGATCATCTGGCTGCCTTGGGAGATGGAGGGCTGCTCCAGGATCTGACAGAGAGCTGTGATGTGTTCAGATTTTCCCTCAAGCTTTAGGCAGCAGTGAACAGTTTAGTGACAAATTATCGCCCACTCAGGAGCAGTGATGGTGATTCCTTCAACTCTGTTGAAGGAACCTGTGCTACTGTAATGAAGAGGGTATCAGAAAATCTCAGAGAGTTTATTTTGTAATCTGTTTAAGTTTGGACCCTTTTTATCCCCCTCTTACACAGAGTCAGCAAAATGTGGCTTTATGTAGACTGGAGGAGGTTTGAGGGAGGAAGGAGCAGATGTCTGAAGTTATTCCCCAAATGCCACCGTTTCACATCCATTCAGAAATGTTGCTAATATTGTTAATGAAGGTCAGCACGCCTTTGGCAAGTAGATAATGGTGGAAACTGGGCTGTTAATTTGGTGAAAATATGTTTTGAATTAGCAGATACCTGAAGAATTGCACAATAGATTAGTAGTGAAGCAATAGGGTCCTGTCATCTGATCTAGAAATGAGAGATTTTATTTTAACTTAACTGGAGGAAATACTGACAGTACATGCTTGAACACTCTCCATTCCTTTTTTTTTTGTTACTCAAAACACTCCATAATCCCTTTTTTCAGGACACCTTCACAGCACATACGGTGTGTAAAGTCTCCATTCCTTGGAGCCCTGTGATTCAATATGGGAGTTAACAGTTCCTAACCGTGGCCATCCTGGCTCAGGGTTTTGAAGCTGAAGCTTAAACAGCTCACCTCTTGTACAAACTTAGCTTATTTAGTGCTGACTTGAAAACCTTAACCCAAAAAGCCAGCTCTTAGAGCAGTATGTGGTTGCTTGGACTCATTAAAAACACTTTGTGCTTTTGGGAAGTGTTAAGTTTGGATCAGAGTTATTATGGATCAGGACACGGCAGAGAAGAACAGCTCACCTTGAAACGAGAGGGCTGCAGGGAGACCTACAAATATTTGGACACATTCTCCATCAACAGATGCTGAATCAGAAACTCATTTTTTAAAACTGCCATTAATGTTAGAACACCCTGGGTGTGTCAGCATCTATAACCCTACTAGAACTATCTCTTCCAATTATTAATGACATGCAAAGATTTTTATGAGGTGGGAGAGAATGATGAAGTCAGTGGTTCACATTTTAAGAACTGAGTAGAAAAAGCTGATTCTTGGTTCACTTGGCTGCATATGAGGGGTTCCACTGAGCTCTGCTCTTGTGTATGCATCAGTGTCTAAGCCTACACTGAGGGGTTTTGTTGCTTTTTTAAATTATTATTATTATTATTATTATTATTATTATTATTATTATTATTATTTAGAAGTTGTTTCTTTGTTTTAATCCAGTTGTGGGCCTGTTTAAAACATACAGAATATAGAATATAGCCACATGATCCCCCCGTTTGTAGGGCTGTGCAGCCCCCAAGGCCCCATTGCTTAGCTTGTCCTATAAATGCTCCCGTCCCCTTTCTCCAACCCCTAATCCTTCCTGCTTTGCCTTTCATGGGACCTATTCAGCTCTCATTAGAGAACCTTAATGAAGACTTGGGATTTTTTTTTTTTTTTAATTTGTTTTAACCAGGGTTTTTAAGGGCTCTAAGCAGGAAACACCAAGCTGTTCCATTCCTGAGAGTACTGAGAGTAGCCAAGGAGTCCTCTGCGGTACTCTGATGCCCACTGTCACAAGGAGACACTACTCACCCAATGCACTTCCAAAACACCCATTTTCTGTGGGTATTTGGTAACTGTTTTTCAGAGATTCAGAGAGAAGTGTAAATGTATTTTTATAGCAGGACAGTAGGGTGTGAGAAGCACGCAGATGGTGTTTGAGGGTGGTTCTGAAAGCCCATTTTGAAGGCTGAGCTGGGAGGAATGATGCCTGATGCATCCTCTGCCATGTTTGCTCATGGAGCAGTCCCAGATTTCATCTAGTGGGAGGGAGATCTTTTATCTCCAGTCCAAGAGAGACTTTTTAAATGTGTTAGCACGTGTGGACAGGAAGCTCAGAGCAAGATCCAAGGGTGAACCCTGCTGACAGAATTAGCTGGTTCAACCTTATACAAATTGCAATGTGACTTAATTGATCCAGGAAATTTAGTGCTTTTCTCTTTGTTTAATTCCATAAAGCATTTCCACTGACTTTCAGTAGATTTTTTGGATTGAACTCTCAGGCAAACAGTGAAATAATTGTGACTACTACAGGAGCTAAGGTTAAAAAGGTTTTAATTTTATGTTACTTCCCAAACACTCAGGGGCTCAGATTCAATAAAAATACCAGTGCTTTTGAATTTTGTTGTTGATCTCTGTACTGTATGAAATTACACATTAATTTCATAAGGGCTCTATTGAAAGATGATCCCCACTTATGTATATTTAACAGTGAAGCTTTATTCCCATGTTGTTTAAGTGGTGTATAAATTCATCATTTAAACCCCCCTTTGACTGAGGATGGTTATAAAAGATGCAGAATTAGAATGTACAACTTACACCTTTTATTTTCCAGTGTCTAAATAGGTGCTGAGCATTGCCTAGCTTTGTCTGGCCTAGCAGCTACCCCAAACTCTTCTTTTGGAGAGGCAAAGCAC
Source organism: Phylloscopus trochilus trochilus (assembly GCA_016584745.2). Classification (NCBI taxonomy): domain Eukaryota; kingdom Metazoa; phylum Chordata; class Aves; order Passeriformes; family Phylloscopidae; genus Phylloscopus; species Phylloscopus trochilus. The sequence continues at coordinate 28,694,284 of WQNJ02000015.1, forward strand.
AGATAGGAGTGGAAGGGGAAAGGAGAAGCCAGCATTATCTCTGAAGTACAATCAGATTGTGGTTTTATTCTGTATTCCCATTAGCAAATCACAGTTTCATTGTTTAAATGCACCTGGGGTTGAAGAGACTTGAAGCTAAGGAGCATTATAAGAAGTATATAATTCTAAAAGAAAAATTCTTTCTTTTGTTAAAAAAAAAGAAAAAAAAAAAGTACTTTTGGGTATTGCAAAGAAGTGCTCTTGTTACTTCTTTCAAATATGCAAGGAATGTGGCATGGTCCATGAATCTCTTCAAAAGTGCTTTTTCATTAAAAGCTTGAATATACTAATAGATTTCAGAATTATTCATTAACATGAGATTTAACCATACAAGCTGTTTTAGTATTTCAGAGGGAAAAGCATCAGTGAAGGATTCATTTCTTTTTCTGCTTAAAAAGTTTCTTAAATAAAGCTGTAAAAAAATCTCAACAATATTTAAAGCAAACAGCTATTAAAAGAAAAAAATCTTAATTTCAGTATCTTGAAAGGAGTTCATGTATAACCTTAAAATAAGTTAATTAACTTTGATTTTATTTGCATCCAATATTTGATGTATAAGTTCAGTTCCACTATGTGTTACTTATTGGGTCCTTACGAAGGTAAATCTTAAGCATGATCAAAAGCTAAGTTTGTGCATTAACTCATTATGCAGATTTAGTCATTCAATATCTGCAGAATCTCCAGTTAACTACAGTCTTGATGTGAAAAGGACTGAGCTGCTTGGTGTTCCAGAATGTCTACAATTATCACTATTTATTTTACAAATGGGTAAATGAAAAATACTGCATCACTCATAATTGCGTTGTTTTCAGTAACTTCTTTCACAGTTGAGGCAGGCATCCCAAAAGGAGAACTTTCACCAGGGGGAGAGCCCTGTGGGTATTGGTGACCATGCATTTAAATCCCTGTGGGTGGGTGTGTGTGGAGAATTCCAGAACAGGAAATGAACAGGAGTTGTCATTTGCAGGGTGTTTCCAGTTCTCCCCTCCTGGTTCACAGAGTTCCTGAGCTCCCAGTTAGGGAAGGCTGGGCCAGTAAAAAACTGTTTGGCCACTGCCTGCCTGGCAGTTCTGGGGGTCTTTTGGCATGGGGAAATATCAGTTTGGTGTTGGGATACATCAGTGCTATATATACATGAGACAGTGTGGCACATTTCTAAAATCTTCAACTGATAGGACAGAGCGTGCAGAAATGGAGTGCTTACCTTGTGCTAGTAATGTCCAACATTTCCAGAACTTCTTCTGGGTCTTCTGCTGATCATTTCCACCTTATTAACACAAATAAATTTCTTTGCAGTCACAACCGAGCATTTACAGCAGAGTAACTCATGCATGGTGAATCTGGTGCAGTGGCAAGCTGACCTTGGTCTGGATTAATTAACAATTTTTCACTGGAGATGTGTAGTCATGTTGACATTTTTCCAAGTGAAAAGAAAGTTTTTACACTTTAAGCTTTTGTTTGTCTACATCAGATCCCTGGCAAACATATCCACACTTCTCTGTTAGATGCATTAGAGGGGAGATGAGGCACCTTATGCAGAATATTTTGCATCAGCCTATTTTTTATTCACTTTCCTGGCAACCTCCTGAGGAAACAAGACACATCAAAATTAAAACAGCAGCAAGGAAAAATCAGTTACTGAGGTGAAGTTGAGAAAAGCAAAAGTGACTGCAGTTATATGAAGAAGCGCTGGCTCTTGAAGTTAAGCTGCTCTGTCACATACCATCAATTGGACTATTATCTGGCACAGGAGGACTGTAATAAATTGTCAGATTTTCTTCTTAGCTGAAATGATGGGATGGAAATTGTGCTGTGTATTTTTGGACAGGCGTGGGGAGGGGAGGGGGAATCCAGTATGTAGCAGATTTCCTCATATGCCAGACCTGCCATGATGCACAAACCCAATTTCCTGAATGTAGCTCTTAGAAATCTTGTGTGGTGAAAGCCAAAATAGTTTAAAAAACAATCCAAGCTCTTCTCTGGGAAAATAAGGTCGAGGAGGAGAAAAGTACTAATGAGAGACAAACTTTATATATACATATGTATTTAAAACATTTTATATGTTGTTTCAGATTTTTTCTTCTCCTTGTCAGACAAAGTAATAACAAATGCAGGCTTTTGTGTAACACTTTCTAGTTCTGTAGTATTTTCATTCAAAGTAAACTTTTACAGAATTGTGATGTCAGAATGTTGGCTATTTAATAGCTGAATCTGATGATCATTGTCATTCTGTGAGGCAGGATATGGAGAAGAAATTATTACTTATGGAAATAGTTTGTGGGGTTTATGCAATATGATTTAGGCTCTCTGTGATTGATTGAGAAGCAGCTGATATGATGTAGTGGTGGTAGGACCAGTTGATAAAAATCCTCTTTTAAAATGTTTTGTGTTCTCAGGAGAGGAGCCTCTTCAGTAGAATTATTGTATGATTAACATGTATATCTCTATTTATATGTGTAATAGCAGGCTATTGATACCCACTTCAAAAGCCTTAGCTGGATAACATAACTGATGTAGTCAAGTCTGAATTATTTTGTATGACCTGCATGCTAACTCATGCTAAGATTTCAAGGACCTTGAAGGGCATAACGTTTTTTTCTGAAATATTTATAATATTTTAGAGGACAAGTTCTTATTTGACCAGTACCATGCAAAGATATCAACAGAAACACCTCGATGATGGGTTGAAATTCTAAGTGAATTCTAAGTAACTTTAGAAGCTATTAGGGCTGGCAGATTTGTTCCTCTACTTCCTTATGACCATTAGCTAGGCATTCACCTTTCCCTCTGTGTTCTAGTTAGCTGCAGTTGTATTTTAGTTGTGTAAAAACTCATTTTAGAGCCTTTTTAATGGGCTTGGGGAGGGCCAGACAATGAATAAAACGTGAAAACACATCTACTGCCTTCAGATTTCCCTTTGTGAGTCTTGGCAAGCCGCTCAATGTGGAAGGTTCCAGCTATGAATTACAGCAAAGACCCAGATCTCAGTATACTTTATTAAATATTCCCTGTACATATTATTTTCATTATTAGATAGGGCTGTAAAATGTGCATGTTTTACTTAGACCTTCCTTCTTGGCAAAAGGGGAATATCAGAAGGTATAAAAAGGGTGCATTGGATTTTTTTTTTCTTTGTATTGGTTAAAGGTCTTGGCAGTAGGTTCTGAAAAAAGTTTCTTTCCATGAGAAAATGGAAATTTCACTGATTGAAGTCAATAAAAATTTGTGCAAGCCAAGTAAGAAAGAGTGGAACAACACCAGTACCAGAAACAGGTGGAAAACACATCCTGAACTGGATTAATCACAAAATAATTCAGATTCATCAGAAATATGAAAACTGTAAAAGAATTAGCAACTCCGACAGAATATTGGGAAGCAGAAAGAGTTGAGAAATCACATGGTGGTGAAAAGTTGATTATTTACTTGCATTATTCCACTGCCATTCAAATATGAGCCAAAAGTGGAGGTACCAGAGCATGTCAGAGGAGTGTAAAAAATCTTCAAGCACAGACTTTGTAGATATTTGAGTTCTGAAGGAAGACATGAACACGAGCAAGCTGTTAACAAAAGATGTTTGCATCAAAATAAATGGTGGAAGGAAGAAGGTAGCAGCTGCTGCATCAAGTTTTTACAAAATTCTAGAAATTATCATTTCAAAATGACAAAACATGTTGGCAAAATGTTTCAAAATACCCAAAACCTTCTAAAATTCTTTTAGAAAAGAATTCTACATAACCTAAATCGTGCCTGCATGGCCTCTGAAATAGGATATTTTCCTATCCTGCTTCTTTAGGATTTCTTTTTTGTTGATTGAATAACAGATACACTGCACCTTGTGTAGTGAATTTGAATAATTCCTTGGAATATGAAAAGATTAAAGTCTCTGACAGATTAATAGAAAAGGAGTTGTCATGAATTGTCAGGTAAATTATTGCTTTGGATTAGAAACTTGATAAGAAACTAAAGCCAGGGTAAGATGAAGTAAACAATTTAGAGCAGTGTTGCCTCAAGGTTCCACTCTGGTGCAATAATAACAAAAGAAAAAAAGGCTTAAAGTTACAAACTGATTGATGGCACAGGAGAAAATACATTAGTAAATGTCAGAGAGGTCCAAGGATTTACAAAGATTTGATCTCAGCTGAGAAACTTTGGTTTCACCTTTCTACACTAACAGATATTCTAATTGTTTGTACATAGTGCAGTCTATAAAGAATTGGGGCTTCCTGTGTTTGAAATACTCCTTAAGATTGTAAATACATGTTAAATACCTTTTATGTTTTCTTTTACCACAGGAAAATGAGGTTTTAGAGGATTATGAACACGGTTTTGTTATTTGAGTGCAAAATTTCTTAGTGTCACACCAAACCTCCCTACTTAATGGAAACCAAGTATTTCTTTAATTTCAGAAAAAAACTGATTATTCCATGAGCTGTTGCTATTACAGTTGATTTTTTTGGGTGCTTTTGGAGAGGGTATATATCTTCATTCTGTGGCTCAAGCAGTGGGCAACAAATCTTTACAAGCCTTTACAAAGCTCCCCAAGCATGAAGCAGATTTCACGAACCATCTGCTGTGTGAAGGACACATTAAAGGAGTCTCCCATTCCCCCAAAAGCATCAGCACATCCATGCAAATCCCTATTCTCCTACCTGCACTTGTGAGAGTGATGGAGTGCAGTGCCTGCACAGCTCATTGAATCCTCTCTGAGCTGTGCAGCCCCGCTCACGGCAACACCAGATCTGGAGATAACACTGAAAATTCAGTGCCCACTGAGGTGTTCAGCATTTTCATTTCCAGCACAGGTAGTCAGCTCCTTAACGTGGATAATTACTCCAGAATTAATTTTATCCAAAGTCCCGCTAAGGGTGTAACAAAATTTTATAAAGCAGCTAAAACTTCTGGAGAAGGGTAAAACTCATGACATTCAATGCTGAATTAATAGCAGTTCCTGAAAGAATTAATCCCTAATTTGTCACACTTGAAGTTACTGTAACAAAAGTCTATTTGAAGAATGAGACCAAAAACAAAGTAAAAAATGAAAATGGTTGTCACTCACCAGCTCATTTGAAAAAAATGAAAATGCATGAATAATGAGTTCAGGGGGGGTTGTGTTGTTTATTTTTTTCTTGTTTTCTTGTTTTTCTTGTTTTCTTGTTTGTGTTACTGATTGAACCAAGCAATTTAGCCCACTTAAATTGATTACAGTGACTTTTGTACACCAGAAGAAATGTTTCAGGCAGCAGAACCCTGTGGTACAGCAGCTTCTGGAGATTGTGACCTTGCTGTGGGTTCCTACTTGTCTTATCCTAGCAAGATGATCTTGACTTTAAAGGCCTGGCACATGGAAAGACTTCTTGACAATCAGTGTTTACTACTGGTAGTGTAGCTCAAATTCTTCCCAAATACTCATGGTCAATAGAAAAGTAGTAATCAGCAAAATCCAAAAAATATTAAACTGTTCATCATAATCAGTAAAACACAGAAGCTGCATGGAAACACTTCAGACCTTTAGGAGCAGAATTGCAGGGAGCCTTCAATACATCACTGCTACAACCCTGAGCAGAGGCCAAGTAGGCCTTCAAAGGATTTTAGCAATAATTTACACATTATTATTTTATTATATAATATAAATATTATTTTATTATTTCACACATATTGCTTATATTCTGCTTTAATATTCGTGTGCATATTCCATACAGTGAGAGCATTTAAAGCATACCCTTCCAAAAGTTCCCCTCACAGCCCAGACAGCTCCACTTCTGTATGACAGGAGATTCAATCCTGAGCATAGTTCTGGGGAGTCTGTGCTATTAAATTGTGTACTTGGAATGGCACTTCAGTTCAGGGAAGTTTGATTTCTTTACTAGGAAAAGAAATGTTCATGTATCAGCTTGATTGCTTTACTCAGAACTTTTATTTTGGGGGAAAATAGCTCCTTGTTTAAAAGAAATAAGGAAGGTACCGCCTGTGTAAAACTGTCTCTTTACACTCTTCTATCTTTTTTGTTGAGTAGTGAAGTAAATTTAAAAGAAATTAAATTCCGTATCTGGAATGCCTGGGTTTACTACAGATTGAATTGGGAAGTTTCACTGTTTGAGGAAGTTTTCTCTTTTATTCACCTATTGCAGCTCAGAGCTCTCTCCATCATGTCATAAAAGAAAACAAGTGGGTAACAGAATGAAGTAAAAGAGGCAGATTTTTATAAGTGTTAGCTGGGGGGCTTTCTTGTCCTTCAACATTGATTTATACTAAATGCCATAGGCGTAATTCTATTCATTCTTGGGAAGTGATTCACTAAACTGCAGTATAAAACTTGGCTTATCACCTTAAAGACAATCTTAGTCATTCTGGAAATCTCATAAGGCAGTCTCATAGGAAATGTTCCTTTCATTTGCTTACTCTGGTTGAGTTCCTCTTATCCTGCTACCCAAAGGCAGCTTGCTTGCCTTTATTCATTCCTGCCCCTGCTCTACTCCTAAATAAGCCTCAAAGAGGCTGCAGTGCCTCGAGTCCAACATTTTAAGTTACATTTTTAAATGGTAACAAAGAAGAATGGGGGTTACAAAGTTTATGATCTAGTCCAAATTTTAAATCAATGCCTATTTGTTTCAAATCAATGTTTTGTTAACTGCAGATTAAAAGGAAGAAGTAATTTTTCATTCCAAGGTAAAGTAATCCAGGAGTCATTTCAAGACTTGTTAATCAGCCGTGTCAGTTAAACTTTACAGCAGGCTGTTACTTCCTCAAATAGAGAGCATGGAATTGCAAATAAATAAGAACAGTATGTAATATATAGTTCTGGAAGTGAATTCAGCCCAATCCCCATTCATAGGATGAGTTGATAGTGACAATGTCCTGAGATTCCACCAATTGTCCTGCTTGAACATGGTCATAGTTTATAAAGATTTGAAGTCTAAAGCCATGAAAACAGCAGAAAAATTAGAGAAATAGCAGATTAATCTTTCCTTGGCTGTGTAAACATAATTCTGTATATTGAATTGAGAGGTTGCTAATCCCTTACAATCATGTTTCTTCCAATTAAGTTGCAGGGCTTTAAATACTTTCAATCACAGGAGGCTGAAGAAGCAAGTGCAATGTCAGGAAGGAGAGGAGGGTGGTAATCCTAAATGAAAATAATTTTATTAGGAGAGAAAGCAAGCAGGAAACAGAAGTTCTGAAGTGGAGAATTTCAGAAAATAAAAGATTCTGCAAAATGCTCTGACCCCCTAGGGAAGCAAAGAAATAAAACTGGGATTTTTGGCTTGATTAAAGTTTGATTTATGAGCTGCTTTTTGTTAACAGCACTGGAACAGAAGGAGGAGAAAAAGGATTTAACTTGTAAGGGAGAAAATTCTTTTGGAAATTGCCTTCAAGTTCATGGAGTTTAAAAAAAAAGTGACAAATGGAATTGTTTTGTAAGTCCTGCCCTTCTGGCTCTTCTTTGTTCTCCACTCCCCTCCAATCCATAGTTAGTAATAAATTATAAGTAATAGTGATTTAAAAACATAGCAGGTGCCTAACTTGATGTTTTATTCCAGTCTAAGAATAAACAGCTTAATTTGGGGGCGTATCTCCTGTATTTATGTAGTGTGCAGACCTATATAGGCACCCAAGAAATGCATCAGATGACCTAGGAGGAATTCAGAAGCCTTATTTCTGTAAATGTGGTGTCTTGCACAAAGATTATATGCAGGAGATCAGGAGGTGGGGAAAAAAAAAAGTCACAAAGCACTGCCCCAAAAGGTGCAGTCTTTAACAAATGTGATTCAGATGAGGAAAATGTAGAACAATAAAGAGTTTCTTACGTTTTTCTTCTACTGGGAAGGAACATGGGTAAAGTTGGGATTGGTAGGGAGTGGTGGGTGGCCCACATTTCTTCTCAGTGCATGGAAATATTTGTCCATCTTTGTTTCAAGGAGTTCTTGCCCAAGCTGATGTCAGCACCCAAAGCACAGAAGAGGGGAAAACAAACTCTTAATTTTTCCTGCTGTCCTTTTCTCTGCAAAATATTAGCTAAGGGACTCCTGGACCCACCAACTTCAGGCAAGTGCTGTTCCCACAGGTCTGGTTCTCCAAAATGCAGCAATGATGCCATCCCTCCTGAGATCCAATGTGCTAAAAGTCACCAATTCTTCAGGGCACTGAAGGGTTAAAAAAAATGCTGTCGTGCCCTATAAGCAATAATGGGCTCACATTGGCTTACAAATTGAAAGTTACTATTGTGGAATACCTTTTGAAGGTAAATGTAGGAGTAAAATTGCTTTTCAGTTTGAATTGCCTCAGACACTGAAAATTCTGAATTGTCATCGTAAAAAAATCCAGGCTGCTTGTGCTTTAACAACTCTTCACCTTTCATTTTTAGATGAAGTACCAAATCTGTGTAAAGTAATTGCACACAAAGATTTTTATTTTTTTTTCACTGAAAAGACATTATAACTTACTGTCCATCAAAAGTTTTAAATGTGGCTATGACAGGATAGTTTGGACCACTTTGTAGGTGCATTTAATATCTTATTATTAAATACTTTAGCTTATTATTTCAGCTGAACTTGAATTCTAAATAGACTCCAAAATTTCATGCTAATAATGAAGCTGTCACTGTGTTAGTTGATACTGTAATTTCATGTATAAACACTCTGTGTAATTGTCAGTAAAACATACTTAGTAGTATCAGGAGCTGTTGAAAATATTTTACCCATAACAAAGGCTTTGTAATTCCTAAAAATTTACTTGCATAAGTCCAACTGTACCCACATTACTTATACATACTATATATGTAGCTGAGTGAAACACTGGAGAAGGTATAAATAACAGATTTTGAAATAACTTTTTTTTTCCCCTAAATGATATCAGTCAGTAAATAATGTATATAATTTTATAAAATTCATGCATTGTCTGTGTATCAGCAGACATTAACATCTGCCTAAAAAAAAGGGGATCTGGACAGGCATGACAGTATGCATCTGCTGACCCAGCAAAATCTCTGTTTCACTGTTTCAGCAGAAGTCAGAATGAAATATAAGACTTTCCCAAGTGTTAGCCACAGCAAAGCTTTCAATCTGGAAGGCTGAAGTTTGTCTCTGATAGCAGATGATGGTGGGTGATAATTTATCAACGCTGTCAGTACATCCCAGTTTTACACGGCCTCAGCTGTGGTGTGGAACTGTCACCACAGACCTGGTGACAACCCACCCCAGAGGGGAGGCTCAGGTGTCTCTGTGCCTCCTTCACACAGAGGAGTTGATGCCTTTTGGGGCTACCTAAAAACAGAATTAAGGGAATAAAAAGCAGTTCTATTTATGGAAGGGCCTTCAGGTGCATTTAGGGCAGACAAAGCCCCCCAGGGGCTGCACCCAAAATGGACCCCAGGTCACAGGTTTCACACTTGGATCAGGTTTTTGGTCCATTTGCACATTGGGGGTTGGTTCATCTCCCAGTTCCAGCTTCAGCTAATGAAGTCATTCACCCCCAGTTTGCTGCCCCCAACTCACTTTTGTTTCCATCTTTGGGGCCTGAGGCAGTGAGGTGTCCTTGATTCCCACGCCTGCAGAGGAATTGTTGTGTCTGAGCAACATGGGGAAGCAGCAGCTGACACTGTGTGTGGGGTTTGGAGTTCTACACTAAAGAACTGCAGGGTTACAAATAGATGGAAAATAGAAAAGCTGAAATCTCAAGGCATCATCAGAGTTATGTCTTCCAATCTCTGCCAGTCTCCCTGGCAGTGCAAACGGAGCAGATCTGGAGGTACCCCTGTCCCCTTTCCTTCCTCAGTGTCTTGGTTTGGAAAGACAGGTATCTGCCAGGGAAAGCTGGAGCTTCCCTTGGAATGGAGAATGGAAACCCTATTGCTCCAAATTATTATAATTTTGCAATTAGGGGCTTTCAGGCAAAGGTATGGAAACACGAACAACAGTTCTTTACTAGGAATATTAACAATACAAATGTAGTAGTACAAAAATTCCCAAGGAAATTAAAAATAATAATTAAAAAATCCTAGAAACACTGTCAGAGTCAGAACATGACCTGACACCCTGTTGGTCAGGGTGTTGGGAGCAGTCCAAGTTAGCCCTCCTGCAGTGCCAGATGTGGTTCTGTTGGAGCAGAGATGATCCTGTAGGAGGGTCCAGTGGTGCTGAGATGGGTCTGGGTTCCTCTGGGAATGCAGTGCACACAGGCTGCCCTGCTGCTCCAGCTGGGAATGCTGGGCTCCTCCCCTGGGTGCAGCATCTCCCCATGGGCTGATGGAATTGTATCAGCCCTGCAGTGAGCCTGGATGGCCCATGGACAGCAGATACCCCTGGAGGGAGGGTGGGTCCTGGCAGGGATAAGAACACTGCCCAGCTGGTTTAACAGCTGCCCATGGACAGAGGCACCTGCCCCCTCCCTCCTGGAGTTGTGAGGGATGGGTTATACCAGAGATAAAGGAAACACCTCCCCAACCAGGTTCAACAGATTGGGAATAGAATACACACTTCTGGTTACATATTGCAACCCAAGACACTCAGGCACCTTCCTCTCCCCATCAGAGGGGCACAGAGCCAAGGAACCCCAAGGGCACAGTGCAGGGGAGGCTGGCACAGGAGGGTGGAAGGGAAGAGGGTGCTTGCAGTGCTCCATCCCAATGAGATGAGAGCAGAGAAGGTGGCTGCCCTCACCCAGAGCTGCTCCAGATACATCCTTGAATAAGTTATAGCTCTGTAAAGGAAGAGCAAGTTGTACAGAGAGATTTGAGACATCTAAGATTTGAACATCTAAGGTACCACAAATATGGTGTGTAGCAAATAGTTTGGCGTGAAATCAATTAAATTACATCAGTTAAAGACGTAGCATCTTGGCTGAAAAATCTCAGCAGGGGCTCCCATCACAAGGCTAAAGCCTAATTGTTGGGTTTTTTTGCTTCATGAATGTTCAGCCATCATGATAAAATCAGACATAATAAAAAGAAGGCTTGCACACCAGATGTGTTTCCTTTAATAAGGACAGAGGACCTTCTCTCCCAGTAATGCACACATGTAATAACAGCTTGGATGCAGCAACAGGAGACACTGGAGCATTTAAATGTACAAATCGTCTGTGAAGTCAGTGTTGCAGATTAGAAAGTACAGTTTGATGTCTTCTGTGCATTGAAGGTTATCTTTATTACAGTGTGGGTGGTAGGTGGCTGCTGCATGTAGAAATTTGTCCCTACAATCTTTGTGCCTTTTAGACAATCTTCCTGTCACTTGGCTCTTTCTGGGCTGTCTCTGTGACACTTAAAGGAGCTGGACTGTCACAACACTCCTGCCTGCCACTGTCGAGCTCGTGGAGGAGAAGTGGCTTAAGTACTGCTGATGAGTGTTATCTGTAATTTACCAAGAAACGCAGAAATTTTCAGGGTTAAAATTCTGCCCTCTCATATCTTTTCTGGGTGCTATTTTATTTTTAATGTACTCTTACAAGGTAGCTTTGAAGTCGTTTCACATAAAAGAGCCTCCAGCCGTATGTCTCACAAAAAGCACGTAGACCTCATTTAATCATTCTTTTTATTCCTCTGACTCGAGTGTGATCTCTGTTCCACTCGTACTGATGGAGCTGGCACTTTGTCTTCATCCAAATTTATTCTTGGTCTAATTCAACAGAACACACAGCAGAACAGATTTCCAAAGTGGAATAACAGCCACTTAAATATTGTTTAAGCCTACCGCACACAGAGGCAACAATTTGAATTTCTTCAGAATTATGTTACATCTTTAACAAACATGATTATTCTTCCTCCTCCTCTTTAAGACCCCATCTAAGTCACAGCATGTCACTCTAGGCTAGATGTATTTTTATGTGATCAATGCCACACCTTTTCTGTTGGAGTGGGGTTTATCAGCAGGTTGAGGGGTGGGTTTTGTTTTTTTCAAGCAGAAAGTGGGATGGTTCTGCCTGGAACATGAGCTGCTGAGTGGGGAACGTCACCTGCTTAATAACAACGAAATTCAGCTTTTTGGATCCAGTGGTTCCCAGACCACAGAATTCCCAGATTGTGTGTATTCCTGCACTTGTTTTTATCAGAATGAAATGCAGAGATCAGCAGAAATGCATTTATTGCTCACCTTCATAGTAATACTATTCAGCCTGCAAAAGGAAAATGCTTTAGAAAATTATTACTGTCCTGAAATTTTGGGTCCAGTGGGAATTGTTACCTTTTCCCATCTACCTCTGTATGAATAGAACTGTAGGTCAGCTAAAGTGCAATTGGATTTAAAAGCTGGGATGTCTTTTTCTCATTAGCCAGTACATGAAGTAGCAGAAAGGTCTTCGTTACACAGATTCATCTGTGTGAAATAACTTTGCAAGCAACCTTTTTATTCCAGCGTCCCCTTCCTTTCTTCACTAAGCAGCTTCCTAGAAAGTAAAAGAAAAAAAAATTGTTAAGGCAAAGTGTGTCCTGAACAATCAAAAATTATTCTTTGTCATCTAGGTGGTATTTCTTGGTGTGCTTTTTGCTAGGAAAGGCACTTTTTAAAAAATTTTGAAACAAAAAAAAAGGAGAAAAAAAAGGAAAAAAAAAGCTCCTCACCAAATTTTAGTTTGGAGCTCCTCACCATGCAATAATACCTCGTTCAATTATCCTAACATTTTTGTTCCCAAATTTACAAAATGAAAACTATAATAGATGTATCTTCATTTTATAAGGATATTGTGCATGAGGTGCCTGTCAAAGCAAAATCACATACAAACCTGGAGTACTCCGGCTTTCAACCTTTGATTTAGTACAAAGAAGAGAATCACAAATGGTCACAGAGTTCATAAATTAGCAGCAGCGGTGCTGTCACAATTGTGCCATGACTATGACATGTCATTTCCTCACTGTGATTAACTGTGCTTTACCAGAAACCCATTTTTCAGTAGAACAAAACGGGAGAATTAAGTTTCCTTTGTGTTTCACTTTGTTCATCGTGACCGTAGACTTCAGCCTGTCTGATCCAAATTGGTTAAATGTTAACGCAATTTGGCCTCTTTTCAGCTCCAGTTTCCACTTTCAGCAGCTGAGGATGGTGAACTCTGTCTTTCTAAAGGCTAAACTCCGTTTTATTTTCTGCTATGTAAGCTAATTTGTGAGGGGTCCTCATAATGTCATGTCTGCATGGAGATGGCAACGAGTGTCTTAAAGTTCAGGCCAAACACGGGGGGCGGGTTTGCTGTTCGTGCTGTAGGATTAATTAGCACTAACTTAGATCTTTTACAAATGTCCACAATCTACAATTCAGAGAACTGAAAGTCTCGTCTACAAGTGATCTGAGACCTTAGACAAATTCCACCAGAAGTGTATTTAGACCAGACATTGGGATTCCTCTGTTGAATCTCTGGCTGTTCCATTGATTCATTATTTTTTTTACTTAGCCTTCAATTCTTTCTCCATCAGTGGCTGTCAGATTGCTTACATTTTTATGGGGGCATGACACCTAATTATTACATTTAGCCAACTCTGACACAGCCAAATTCTTTTTAATAAATAATAAGGTGTTACTGAATGAAAGCAGCTCATATTTTCACCCCTGTTCTCCCTGTGTTGTGTGGCAACCTGGCCACAGAGATTACCAGACCAACCACATCCAACACAAGTTGCCTTAAACAAGATCCCAAGATCCAGTTCCTTTTAAGGATAATGAGATGATAATTTATGCATAAAGAAACAGGGCAGTACCATCTATAGAAATGATTAATTCTGTTTCAACCAGCTCTGAAGGAAGGGGGAACAAGCACAGCTCACTAAGGTTTGTTGCAGCATTACTTGAGCAGTTTAGATGTGGTTTCACCTGAGCTGTAAGTTAGGATCAGCTTTGATTCCCCACGTTGCACCTGAGTGATTCCTGTGCTGTTAATTTCCACAAAGGGTTTCTGATTTGGTTTGGTTTCTTTCTTTAACTTGCTAATGTGTCTGTTCTCAGGACATCCATCTGATTATATTTGCTCAGATAACCTGTTCATCATGGGAACCATTAATTTTTTTCCTTTTTTTTTTTTTTCTTCATAACCTGGTTATCTTGAGCCCTTCATAAAAAAAAAAAAAAAAAAACAAAAAAAAAAAAAAAAAAAAAAAAAAAAAAAAAAAAAACAACCAAACAAAACAACTCCTCAGTGACAGATTAACATCATTTTGAACCAGTTCCTTGTACAGTTTTTGCCAAGCATCGTTCAAGATTGCCTCAGTATATTCTTGGTCAATCCAAAAATTTTTCTTCTGGGGTTTCCAACTTTCTAAGGGTCCCTGAAAATTCAAGTTAGGTAATCGCAAGAGAGTATATCTGTGCATGCACTGCTTTTGGAATCTCTTGTTACTAACATTCAGTGTTCATGGTAGTTCTTAAAGATATTGGTTTTAAATAATTTGATTCTGTTCAGAATGCAACAGTACAGGAAGTATTGATTTTAAGTTGTTTTTGTGGGGGGGGTTGTTTGTTTTTAATTAAGGTTCCCAGAACTACAGAGCAAGTGAAATGCTGCAAAGACATATTCTGCCTTGGCCAAATGGAAGGATGTTTTCAAGATCATGAGCATAGATGGGCTTGCTATTCTCCAACACATAAGAAAGGAAAAAAAGCCCAACCAAACAGCAGCATTTTGTGGTTTTGCATGGCTAGATCATGCCAGAGACTTGTGAGTCAGCATTTCCAATCCCAATTTCAATTTTTGCATGGCTGTGAGTGGTGCCCTGACAGGGAGCACAGCTGTGCTTGCCCGTGGTGCAGCCAGCACCTGGGCTCAGGGCAGTGCTGGTGGCTGCAGGTGATACCTTAGGATTTCAGCTTTTCTATTTTCCATCTATTTGTAACCCTGCAGTTCTTTAGTGTGTAACTCCAAACCCCACACACAGTGTCAGCTGCTGCTTCCCCGTGTTGCTCAGACACAACAATTCCTCTGCAGGCCTGGGAATCAAGGACACCTCACTGCCTCAGGCCTCAGAGATGGAAACAAAAGTGAGTTGGGGGCAGCAAACTGGGGGTGAATCACTTCATTAGCTGAAGCTGGAACTGGGAGATGAACCCCCAATGTGCAAATGGATCAAACTGATCCAAGTGTGAAACCTGTGACCTGGGGTCCATTTTTGGGTGCAGCCCCTGGGGGGCTTTGTCTGCCCTAAATGCAACTGAAGGCCCTTCCATAAATAGAACTGCTTTTTATTCCCTTAATTCTGGTTTTAGGTAGCCCCAAAAAGGCACCACAGGAGCCATTCCTGCCGTGCCAGCTGGATCCCCTGGAGCTCCTGGTGAGAGATGCTCTCCTATTTCTGTGCTCACAGCTCCCTGTGCTGGTGCTCTCTGCTCCTTTCTGGGGCAGAGGGA
Organism: Phylloscopus trochilus trochilus; assembly: GCA_016584745.2. Lineage (NCBI taxonomy): Eukaryota > Metazoa > Chordata > Aves > Passeriformes > Phylloscopidae > Phylloscopus > Phylloscopus trochilus. The sequence goes on from WQNJ02000015.1 coordinate 28,709,637, forward strand.
AGATCTGGCTCTGGTCAGGAGCAGGAGTGGGTCAGGGTACTGCAGCTCTACCTGGCAGCAGCTCAGGGCTCATCTCAAACCCATCACTTGGGATCTGCCATGTGCTTATGTAATACTGCTGGTTATAGCTTAATTAATGGCAGTTGTCATGCACATGCAAAAACATTAATTAAATTCTTGATCATTTTCACAACTCTGGCCCTGCAATAATAAAACACTGCTACCTTAGTTATTTCTTCTTAATTGCCCCTGGCTTTCAGGTGAATGCACAGTGGATTTGCTGTAGATGCAAGCAAGTGGCTGGGGTTTACACGAGCTGAGTGAAACAAGTAAACTGTCACACGTGCAAAAAAAGTTTTAAACTTTCAGACAGAAAAAGGTAAGTTTAAGGGACTCCTCTGTTTTTTTGAAAGCACCAATCACAGTGGTGTTCAAATACACAGCAAATCTGTGCTTTTAGACAGTTCAGATATAATTTTACCAGACCTTTGAGAATTAATTTTGTGCCTTTCTATCTATTCCATATGTAATCCATATATTATCACTATTAAAATATTAGGGGTTATTTTTGGTTCATGTCTTGCTAAATATCTTACGCCAGTAGCTTGCACTGAAAACAAAAAAAAAACCCTGCAATACTGAGGAGAAAAAGAAGAAAAAGCTACTCCTGCTCCTTCTGTTCCAATCTGGAGAATGAGGGAGGAGCCTTAATCAAATGGATATATCCTTTGGTGTACATAACAGCCTGGCACTGGCTATGGGTTCTCTTCTGGGCTTTGTAAATGAAAGTCAGGAGTTCAGTAGAGTATTGTAAACTGCATCAGCTGGAGATTTATAAAGGGAATATATGGCCAAAGGATTCTCCTTCAGGGCTTCAGCTGCTCAGGAAATGTGCAGCCCTATGGAATACAGACAGAAGCATGGAAGTGTTCAGAAACTCCCAAGTTTTGTTAAAATGGAAAATACTTGAAGGGTAAGTGGGACTGTGGGTTTTTTACTGGATGTTTCTGGAAGAATGGAATATAATAACAAAATAAGCTCTATAATGATGACCATTAGAAAAGTGTGGATCAAATGGCTAAGCTGTTCTGCCATTGTTTACAAATCTCTGGCCTTCTTCTTTATAATCTGAATAATACCTCTGCAATCCTGTAACCCAGGAGCAAATCCCTGCCCATGGTAAGAAAGCTGAGGAAATCTCATTGTTCTGAGCATTTTTTTAAATTAGTTTGGATGGAGGGGGAAAAAAGCCAACTCAGGCAAAACAAGAATCGTTCTCAGCAGAACTTGTTTTGTGTTTTCTCTCACCTGACTTAAACCAGAAATACATTTTGAAAATGAGTTTATAGTGATTGCAGAATCTTCTAAAGTATGGGGGTTTTGGGCACTCAGATGGTCTGAAAATTATGTGAGATGAGCCTGAAAAGTTAGTATGAAGAGTTATTTTAGCACGTGGTTGATCCCACCTACCTCAGGCATAGGGCTGTGGGCTGCCAGGGGTTGGAATAATCCTGCTCTGCTCTTCCCTTGGCCTTCCTGTGGCTGCCTCGTTTCCAAGCAATTCTTTATTTTTAAGTACCTGCTCTACTTAAATCTACCTCTGTTTTAAATCTGCTTTTCTTTTAACATTCAAAATCCAATTTATTTTGTATTCAGTTACCTGAAAGCCTCACTTGTGCCCATAAATAAAATAAATTAAAACAGAATCCAAGTTTTAAGTCTGCTTCCTGGCAGTTACTCACTACATTGAAGGCAATGTAATTAATTACTCAGTTTCTTAAGAGACTTGTAATGCTGGATATCTTGATACAGCTGGACTGGAAAAGCAATATTTGAATTTCCGTTGTTATTGCTGGATTTCTCTCCATAAAAAAAAAAAAAAATGCTACAATTATTCATACTATTTAGCCACGGCTAGGGGGTGATTGTAGATCTGTGGATTTACAGATAGCAATCCTTTCATCATCCAGTTGTGTGTTTCACGAGCACAGGATTTGGAGGTTGTGATAGTTGCCATGGTACTCACATGTGTACCAGGAAGATTGTCTGGAAAGGGTGATTTATGTTCACAACAAACTGAATTTAAAAAAAAAAAAAAAGTGATCAGAGGTGAGTGGTACATTTTAAACTGAAATTGAATCTTTTTTCTTTTTGGTGTGAGGCCAAAGTTCTGATGCTCCATGCCAAAAAAAAAATGCTGATGTGGAGATGTAATGATGGCTTAGGCATGGGTCTGGGGTGGAGCTTTAACACCCTGCTCTGTTTCCTACTCTGTTTCCTGATCCCTGCCTCCAGAACACTCTCACAGAATGCCACTGCCACTGTCACTCCAGGTTAAACTGAACTGCATGAGGGATAAATGAAGATTGCTAATAGCTCTCCTCAAAAAATTCACAAAATACCCTTTTTGTTGGTGTGGCCACTGGCCCAGCAGCTACAAATTACACTTTTGATTTCCATGTCTTCCCTGTGGCTGAAGCTGACTGGTTTGGGAAGAGTCTGGGTTCGTTTCCTGGAGAGGGTTGGGCAGAGCCAGCACTGCATCCTCAGCATGGCCCTTCCTGGGGTTGAGGGGAAGCAGCTGGAAGTGCTCCCAGCCCTGGCATTCCCTGCTGGAAGGAGGAGACTGGGATGTGCCAGCCTGGAATGTGCCAGCAGGGAGAGATGAAATCCAAATCCAGGGTCAGGGACTGCCCAGGGCAGGGGCAGAGCCAGAGGGGGCAGGGAGCCTCCTCCCTGCTTTAAAAAAAATAAAACTTTTCCTCTTGAAGTTTGCAGTCCTTCTTCCTTACAATTAGGGGAGATGACCACTTAATTCCAGCTAATTAGGGAGGTTTTTAGATCTATTCTCCACTGTACATGCCAGATCAGTGCCTTACCTTTGCTGTGAACTCTCATGGATTAATCATTCCTCTTGTACAGTTTAATTATTTCGGTTCAACACTTATTTACTTTTGACTTCTACTTGGCCTTATGAGTGCCTTTGTTTGTATTGTGTGACTCTGTAAAGTGGAACTGGTAATATTGGGATTTTTTTTAGTAAAAATTCCAGAATACCTACAGGAAATGTTGCTATTACGTGGCTAAACTTTAATATGGAGGACTTAAAAAAAATTATGCGCAGGCCAAAGGCTTTTGTACTCACAATTTTCTAATTCTTCTGAGTTGCTGATTCTCAGCTCTAGTTAGTAGTTTTCCCCTTTTGTTTTCATGCTATTTGATCAGATCTGTTTTCTGATCATCTGGAAAGACTTTCATTTTGAAAAGAGGCTTCTACCTGTGAAGACTGAGATAAAAATCCTCAAAACATGAATCCTCAAGATGCAAAAAACATGATGACAGAGGTGAATGCAGCTCTATAAAATGTTCTCTTAGTGTGACATCGTGCTTGGTCTTTGGATTTCATTTTCTGCAAGTCCTGTGGTTGCTCAGGTTTTTAAGCCACACCAGTTCTCATGTTCCATTGCGTATCTTTGGTGCCAAAGCAGGGCAAAGGTGTAAAAATGGACTTTCCACAAAAAAAAAAAAAAAAAAAGAGAGAGAGGGGCAGATGTGAGCCTCTTCTGCCAGGTGAAAAATAAGGGAATACCTAAAGTTTTTCTTCTCTTTCTTCACTGCCCCTTGTTGTCCACCAGGGGAGCCAAGGTTTGTGCTGTACTTCACTTTTAAACTGGTTGCACCAACAGCTGGAGGGAGTTCTGTGTAGTTCCCTGTGTCTGCCAGCCAGGCCAGGAGACCTTAAGAACACTTCAAATAATCATCTCCATACCTGAACTGTAACATAAAATAGTGCTTTAATTATTCTTGCTGTGATTTGATTGTCTTTTACATAAGATTTTGTTTTCCATCTGGATTCCTACATGTTTTCCAGTGGAATGGTGAAATACTTAAGCCTCTGGCTTAAAATATTCCTTACACACTTTGCAAAGCAGGTTACTGTCCCTATGGTGTTATAATGATGCAAACTTTATTTTGTCTCTAATAAATATATTATTAATCCATCAATAATGCAAGATTACTGTATATTCTTTTCTAATTTTAACTTGCTATCTTTAGTTGTGAAGTGGAAAGGGTGGTTGTTTTTTTCTTCCCCCTTCTATTCAATTTCTTCTCTGCCTGCAACCATTTTCTCATTCAGTTTAACACTTACTCAATTTATGCAGTGTCCATCTCCTACCCTGCAGAGCAAGAATCTTCTGCTTAATAAGAAATACTTATTGGCACATAGCTTTGATTCATAAAGAAAATGTTTCCTTCAGAGAGTAATTGGTTTGGGATTCTTTTTTTTTTTTTTTCTGCTTACCAAAGGAGCTTATCAAGTTCTTTTACAGAATGCTTAATATTGTTGTTTTTCCTCCTTGAATGTGAATAAGTGCTACAGTCTGGAGGAAAACTGACTCCTAACTTATCTCTCTTTCTTGAAATAAAAAAAAATGTCTTTCACAAAGTGTGAGTTTTAACTCTGTTTTCAGAAAAAAAAAAAAAAATCTATATTGTTGAGTCCTGTAAACAAGATGATCCCTGTGACTGCAAACTGTGTTGGTTCAAAGACATCCAGGTCCCCTTGGCCCTTTAGAGAGCAAGTCAGCTTGGAACAACATCTAATAATGCAATAGAGTTATAGGTCAAATTTGTTGGGCTTACAGTGAGAAAATATTGTAAAGGCTGATGTGCTGATGGTCTGTCAATATTAGGAGTGAAGTGGGAATCAGGTAGACAAATCTAGTGGGTATTTGTCTAATTAGCAGTGACCTGTATTAAAGCAGAGCTGCCTGAATTAAATTAGTTGTTGCTCATCTGGTACTAACTTTCTTTATATCTGAGAATCTAGCAAATCTCATCTAGAATGCTAATTCTATCCTTCTGTCTTTTCCTCTGAGGTATCTTTTCATTTAATAATGTGTTCCTTCATTGTTTTTAAGTTTAGAACAGAGCCCCCCCCCCTTTTTTTTTTTTGGGGGGGGGGTGTATCCTTTAATTTCTGCGCTGAAATGTGTAAATAGTTCTTTTGAGGGAAAGCAGGGGACTTCAGGTGGTGTTGGATCTGTTGCCTTCAAACATAAGAATAAAATACTGAGTAGCAAGGTAGTATCTGAAAACTTCTCTGTCCCAGAAGATTTTAAAAAAAAAATTATATCTGAAGCATTTAGCATCTTCCTGTTTTAAGCATAAACCTCTTTTTGGGGGAGTTCTGAGCTGCCACTGGCCATCCTTCTTCTCCCTCTCGGGGTTAATAGCTTCCAGTTGTTTTCATAAACCTGAGTTTGCCTTGAGCTGCTGACCACCCAAAGCTGGAGCAGCTTTAGGCTCAGCTTTGGAGGAAGTTGAGGAAGTGCAGAGTGGCTGTTCTTCATGTGAACTCTGCCAAGATGCCTTGATAAACTGACAAGGAAATTAATATACAAGGGTAGAAGGGATTACAGATAGAGATAGAGGGATTAGACTCTGCACTAGCAGCAAGACTTGCTGTAAAACTGTTGCTGCAGGCTTTTGTTTATTATTTGGAGAAATTCTATTTAAATGCAGATTAGATTTTCTACCTACCAGTACAACTTAGTCTTTGTTTAGAAACTCCACAAAGAAGAATGAACACAGGGCTCTTGTTTTCATTTCTGGGTGAACTTTGACAGTCACGTTGCTTATCCTGTTATCTGGATTAGATATGCAAGCTCCGGATGCAGGAGTTGGAGCAGTTTGTTTAGAGACCCGGGTTTAATTAATCAGTGTGAGATTACCAAATTGCTTTGGGATGGAAAACTGCTCCTGAGAAGTTGTAATTGGCCACTGACTAAACAGAAGAGCCCAGCTCTGCAGTGGGTGTTTGGGAGGGGGAGAGGGGGGCAGAGACAGGAGGCAGGAGGGAAAAAAAGGCAAAGAAAAAGAAACAAGCAGTGAATCAGACAAGTAGATTTTGTGACCTGAAATATTTTCATTCTGTATACAGCTTAATTTTAATTTTTATTTTTGTATTCTGTAATCAGTCTCCTTGTGAAATGACATTTTGTCTTCTTTAGAAGTAAAAATTGAATTAAAATTTCATTTTAATGGGTTTATGAAAAGTAGTCTGAAAAGTCTTACTTTAAATAGGGTCCTAAATACTCCAAAAATTGTCCTTTTGCATGTTGCAAAAGAATATATATTTTTTTCCCATAAAAATATCAGTAAATTGTAGCTAAGCAAGTATCTCAATCACTTCCAATGGGTTTATTTTTATTCCTTTATCCATTCTTCTTACATCTTGCACCTCTCCAGCAATCCTTACTAATCTTCTCAAAATTATGATCAATTGATGATTACATAACTAAGGCAACTTTTTGTTAATCATCTCATTTTGCCGTGAAAAAAAACCCCAAACCAAACCAAACCAAACCAAACCAAACCAACAAAAAACCCCAAACTCACATGTCATACTAAAACCACTGATTTCAAGGGATATTTTCATTTCACCTATTTCTTCCTCCCCAGAATAATTTATGACTTATCCACTAAGTTTCAGGACAGAAAATCCACACAACGATTGGCATGAAATGTCACTGGGATCCATGTACAGAAGCAGAACTGACATATGTTTCACGATTTGAATTTTTTGACCCAATTTTAGAAAAGCATGAGTAATCTGAATTGTTATAAGTATCTATTAAAATTATCTATAAATATATATTATAGATAGTATATATAGAGATATATATATAGATATATATATATATTATAAATATCTATTATAAATTGTTATAAATATCTATTTATCCATCTATCCATCTATCTATCTATCTATCTATACACATATATAAAGATTACTCTTTTTTTTGGTCTAATACATCAAATGGCAGCCAGGTTTGGCTGACTGGAAATCAAGAGTGTCCTCTGAGCAGATTTATTTCACCAGCCATAGAACATGTTCAGTAATTTTATATTGATCATTTAGCATGGAAACAACCAGCCAAAGTAATGCATTTACTGTGATGTTATGGTCACGGTGAACCATTTGGCAAGGTAATATTTTAGTATTATCAGGTTCATAAAAGCTTGTCTTTTGAGAATATAATGAATATTTCTCCATGTATTATCCAGCTTTGTTATGAAGTGGTGAAGATATGAAGATCAAGTCTTTGCTTAGAGGAGGTTGATGAAACTTTTTGTCTCATGCAATTTTAGGTGCCCTGTGTCTTTTTTTGCTCCCTTCTTTGTTTCTTTTTGATGGACAAGCTAAAGCAGTAACAAAAATGAAAAAAAATAAAAACAAAAGAAAAACAAACAAAAAAACCCACTAAAACCCTTCAGAAGGTAAAGAACCCTAGACCAATAATTTACAAGAAATAACATATTCTTGAGAGCTCACTCCAAAACATCTACAACACATTAATAACATCATTATATAAAAAACCCTACAACAAAAATATTAAAAAAACCCATCCATTTTGAATGGAGAAATCCTCCATTCAAGAGTATCACAGATATTTAAAAATCTGAATTGATACAAAATTTTTCAGTGCTGCCCCTTCAGGGAGCTGGCTGTGTTCCTTCACCCATTTTTGGCAATATGATAAGCTGTGCATAAAATAAGTCAGGAAAAAAAAATATATCTGTGATGAACAATGCATTTGTGGTGAGTGACAGTATTTTCCACATATATCAGAGGAGAAAGTACTGAATCACAGAGTTAGCAGTATAGGAATGCCACATTCTGGAATCATACAGAGCCAGTGGATGGACTGAAAGGCAATCATTAGAACAGCTTCTTTTCCTTTAATGCATCATTTCACAGTCACTCGTGCTCTTAAGTTATATCAGATATTTATGGGTTTTTTCAAGGGTTTCTTGTAGCACCCTATCAATTGACTGGAATACAGCAATTACCAGCTGTGATTTGAATATGTGCTTGAATCTGTGTGCTCTGGCCATTCCTTTTTTTTTTTTTTTTTAAATACTTACTTTTAATACATGTTTTCATTTTTTGGTGCTTTTTAGTTACCATTGCAGGCAGGTTGGCAGGACCAGCAAAAGTTATGATCTCTAACTTTAGTTGTGTTTTAGTTGTGAACATTTTGTAACAGGTTTTTTTTTATTTTGGGTGGGGTTTTTTTGTTGGTTTGTTTTTGGTTTTTTGGGGGTTTTTTTGTGCTAGATGGAGAAGCCTGCATTCAGGATCCTTACTGTGAGCCTGTGGAACTTCTGAAGCAATTCTATCTAAAAAGTCTTTGGACAAATGGCCTTTCTAGTGGGTATTTGGAGTCCAAATTAGAAAATGCAGTTTGCTGAGCTATCCTCTGGGGTGGCCAGCACCTTGTTACTTGTGAAGATGGAACCTTGTAATGAAAAGCCTGGCGTTAAAATCTGATGGCCCAGAACTCCTTTGGAGTGCACCTTGCTTTCCCCTCTTCCCTTTTCTCTTTCATGAAAGGATAGATATTAATATCTGCTTTTTTCCCCCTTCTTTTCTCTGGAAAACGAGAATATGACCATTCACTTCAGAGCTCTTATTCTTCAAGTTGTCACATGTCTAGGGGCCAAGTGCAAAGCTCTTTTGTTGGGAGTTGGATACCCCTTCTCCTCCTCCTGCTTTGGAGATGTCCTCAAGCCCATTTGCACACTCTGCTATGTAATTATATTGATCTGATCTCTGCTCTCATGAAATGCCAAGCTCTAAACCCATTTTTCTACACTTGTTAGTTTCTTTGAAGGGTTTTTCTTGTGAAAAGGGGTGCAAGCTCATCCAGGGGGATTTGGATAAGGTGGCTGTGGCTTCACTGCTTGCACAGCACCCCAGCCAAGCTGTAGAGCCCTGAGCTCCCTGATGCTGTGGAGCCAAGGGAATTCTGAACTTTCTGCCTGTGATAACCATTTGTAAAGTCACTTTCCCACTGGTGATGATGGTGTTGGAGCTAGAAAGGGAGAGCAGGCTTGCTCCTCTCAAAAGTGTTTCCTGCTTTCTTCCGCAAGTGTCCCGTTCCCTTCTCTTCATTATCTGCCTCTGTGCTTGGCTCATTCCCCAAGGACAGGAGTGTTTAGCATGGAAACTGCAGCCTGTCTGTAGAACTTAGGAGAGAAGGAGGTTTCTGGTGTGTTGAAGATTTGTGCACAAACAGGATGGGGCTGCTCAAAAACAATCCTCAAACCTTTATTACAACATCAACTTCATAACAAAGTTTAAGATGTTCCTTGAGCATTTACTGCAGCATCAGCCTCACACCAGGGTTTGAGACAACTGAGAGGTGGCCACAGCTCACATCTGCCAGCAGCAGCCAAGGATCTCTTTGTCACAGGGCATTTTAAAAGTTTCCCAGCCAATGGCACATTGCTAAAGCTTACAGACAATTGTTCCAGCCAGTCACTGAGAGCACAGGGACACCTGCTTCAAACAATGCTTGCTTGTTTGCTTTCTATTAACAGTACACAATATTCCATTATTAACCTTAAAACCTTCTACTGTCTTGCTGGGCATATTTTTATGCAGCCTTAAGGTCTATCCTGGCCAAACCTAAGACTCAGACTATTGTTTCATGTCCTTGTTTGCTGTACTATTGTAACTTTTCCTACTCTCAGGCTTTGTTGCTGCAGCTAGCTCTAAGTTCTCCTGTTCTTTCTGTTTCTGGGGCTACTTTCACAGCTTTCTGAAAGCCTCCTACCTTTACTATTTCCCACAGGTACAACCCATGGAAGAAACAGGCAGAAAAAAAAAAACCCCATGATTTGCAAAACAAATCACTCATCAGCCAGGGGTAATAGCAGCACAGTTCCGAGAAACACTGATACAAGTGTGCATTTCTCACTGCATAAGGGCCAATCTATTTCAACTTACATAAAAATAATGAGATTTTACAGTGGGAACAGTTGTAACTATAGTCCAGTCCACTTTAAAAATGAATTAAAGTTTGATTCCGAGAAGCACTTTGAGGAATTTCTAGAATTGTTTTACCATGTAAAAATTTATGAAATCATTACATTTTATTACATTACAGTTAGTGCTAAATTTTAAGATATATCTTTTGGAAAGTTTTGGCACTGTAAGAAATCATCAAAGCACATAAAATTCTCTGGTTTTAGGGGTTTATTAAAATAATGAGCTCTTCATCACAGGAAGACTATTTAAAGTGTATTCATGGCTTTTTGATGTTCTATTTGGTTAGATCTAGTAATGACAATGAAAGACAGCTCTTTAAAATTCCTATATTTTTTGTACATTTTGAAATGGTCAGCACAGATATTTGGTGGAATGAGAAAACCAAATTTTTGCTATCCTGTTTCATCATTTGGGTTTCTCTGAGTGCCAAGGACATCATCCCCTTCTCCAACAGGTATGCTTTGAAATCTTCATATAATCTAATATCCCGTGCTCAAGAGTGTAAAAATGTGGTTTAAGCTATCTCAAGTTGGGCACCCAAAAATAATGGAATAATGGAGGCTGCATAGTTTTGCTCAACTTTTTAATTCCTCAGTTCCTCAGATGCAAATGGCCTCAAATAAAATAAAGCAAATAATGCAGGTGGGATATTATTCACGTTAGTGAAGCTTTTGATTGTGCTGTGGAAACAACAGAGTACATGAGGAAATGAGTAAATCTGCATTCAACACAAGGCTTTGAAAGTATTAATTTAAAAGGTGTATGGCCACATGCTGATTAGAGTAGATAAAGAGAAATATTGAATAACTACTTACTCTCTGAATTGGGCCCAAGGGTCCTACAAAAAAAATAGTATATGATAATTTAATTAAAGTTTGCATCCAAATACATTTACACAAGGGAGCTGAATTAATATTGCAGAGTTTGCACTTTCTAACTCTCCAGTGCTTCCCTGGGAAATGTTGGATCCCTTTTAGTACAGAGGTTCTTCACTGGGACATCAGGTACTGGTCAGACCTTTGGTATATTCACCTCACTGGAGGTCTTAGATTCAAGGCATTCATAGAATAAATAAGTGTTTGAATTAGGAAAAAAAAAACAAACCAACATCAACAAACCACAAAACAAAACCAAAAAATATTGATAGCAACATATTTGGAAGCACAATTAAGTTGGGTTCTGGAATATGATAGAAGAAAGTGGGGAAAGGAAGCTGGTGTGTTCTGAAGGAGTCATCCAGATAAGCCTACATATTTACAAACACTTGAGCACTGATATTTATTGTTATATCAGTACATAAGGTTCTCTGTAAAATATCTAGGCAGAGCTGAGTTAGTTTTTTATTTCCCGGACAGGTCTGGAATACTCACTTTTCCCCCCCCCCCCTCTTTTTCCCTGGGGATATTTGGTTACTCAAGTCCTGCAGCTGCATATTTGCTCAGTGTAACAAGACCAAGAGCAGGGAAAGGGCTCTGGTGTGTACAGAATTAGGAGACAAGTACATGAAGGGGTGGATAAATGGAGTCACAGTCTGATGGAGAAGGGGCCATGTCCAGTCCACAGCAGCCACTGCTGTGGAGGAGGGGGAATTCTCCCTGTCCTGAAGCTGGGGACAAAACAATAACTGGCTGAAATAATAATAGTTAGAATATTGACTATGATGCCATGATCAATTGCTTCATTTCAAGTGTTTCTGGGCTTCACAATAAATCTCCAAACCCCTGTTGCAATCACAATGGTGCCACACTCGTGACAGTATCTTTGTGCTTTCCAATTCCACTGGATAATGGACTTATAACTACAAAATTGATTTGATTTTTTTTCCTATTGTAACAGCACCTGAAACACGTTATAAATGCTGTTATATCCACTTGCTTCTGTAATTCAGATAATACATAGATAGGTAGCAAGCGTGGTGTAACAGAGCAGTGGATCACCCCAAACCTGCCGTTATCACGGGGATGATGACAACAAATAGCAAATTAAATAAGTCAGTGTTGCACTGTGCAGCACTGCAGCAAGGCCTTGTGCTGCATGGGTGTGCTGATGAGCAGCCTGTGGCCCCACAGCTCTGAATTCTGAATTTCTGCAGAGCTCTGAATGTCCCTGACACTCCCTCTGTCCCCAGCTCTGGGTATGCAAAGGAGGGCCAGCAGAGCCCTAATGATTATTTCTGCTTCAGGGCAGCACAGAGGGTAAGAGAAAGGACCTGTGAGTGTGAAAATGAGAAAAATACTCAGTGTCAGGAACCTCCCTGTTTGGGGAATTGGAATTGGAGAATTTGTCTGTTTTGTCCCTGAAGAGTTTCATGTCCTTTTCTGCAGAAGTTCTGCAGCCATTCCAGCTTCATCTTCCATCATTCCAGCAGCCCAGTCGGTGGGAGGCTTTCTCCCAGCCATGATAAATTATTCTCTGTCAGAATCCAAATCTGCCTTTTCAAGTCTGATCATTTGTGATGAATTTATTCTGTTAACATGGGCTTGAATAGAAGCAATAGAGGGTAATAAATTAACTTTGAGCATATTAATGACATCTCTAGACTATGAGTGAATTAAGGAATAAATAGATGAAATAGGTTCAATAACAGGCTGGTGAACACTTAGTCAGCAATTGACTGGTAGCTTTTCATTTAGGTCCTTTTATATCCTATGGTTAATTAAAAAACATAGAAAGATTTAAAACAGCCCTTTTGGAACACAGACTGAGTTCAAACTCCTCCTGCTATCCATAGGAACTGTAGGAAAGGTGGTTGTGAAATGGAGTTTGCTGAAGCTCAAGGAGCATCAGCTTTAGAAGTTCAGGTTTGGACCCTCTCAAAAAGAAATCTGTGCCAAAAGTGGTGACAGATTTCTATATGGCATCTGCCAGAGCAACAATTAACCCAGACTTAAAATATCCAATCTCTAGGATTTAAGAAAAAATAAACATAAATTATGGGATTTTGTGGGTTTCCTTTTATGAACTAGAGATTAGGTTAGTTCAAGAACCCTCACTCCCAGCAAGAACTGCTGGTATTTATTTGGTTACCTTGAACGTGTGTCTGCCCTGACCAGGATTTCAAAACTAATTTGAAACTCAGACTTTCAAAAGAGCTGGATGCTGAGCTTTAGTGACTTTGTAAGAACTGATTTTCTTAAATCTAAACCTGAGGGAGCCTCTGTCCCATGCAGTAGAGAAATGGCTGATTGAAGCTTATATACTAAAGGAGGTGATAACTTCCCTGACAAGTCTGATTGCTAGTTTTTAACCTTGTTAAATAATATATGTTAGGCTTTTATTAGCCTAGGCATATTCATGCCAAAGCTTATCAAACAGGAGTGAACATTATTTTTTTTTTTTTGCTAAGACAGCTATGGTTCAACATATAAAAATATGAATATAAGGAGGGCTGAGTCAAAACTTGACACCTACTCGCTGAAATTTGAAGGTCAATAAATTTATATCTCTCCTCAGAATCCTTACATAGACACATGTAGACAGTGTGTGGTTATAAGAAGGTGTTTATGTAATTGAGTTTATGAAAGCATATTTTAAAGATCAACCAATGTGTTTATTCCCATCTTAAAATTTTTCCATCTTTGAAGTAACAAAGTTTAATTTCATGAACAATTGGATAGCTAATGAAGTTTAACTTAATACCTCCACAGTTTTCTATTTGTTATGCCCTGAGTAAATAATAATAATAATAATAATAATAATAATAATAATAATAATATAACAACCACTACCCTTTTTCCAAGCATCATAGTCCTCATGGTTGCAGCCACAAAACTTTTCCTGACAGCTGTGGAATGGGCTGACAAGATGCTGTCAGCAGCTGCTCACTTCCATTCTCTTGCCTGATCTTACTGACACTGAAATCCTCCGTAACACTCACAGCTATTGCTGTTTCCTAACAATGGCTTTTTTAAAATTATCCATGCTAGGAGAAAATGTTCTGTAAAGGATTGTGTCAAGTGTTGATCTGGCCTAAATTATTCCCATCATTTGTCAATTGTCCAGGGGCTGATTAAAGAGAACCATATAAGTTTAGTAATGATGCTAGCTAAATTCCAGGTTTTTTTTTTTTTTATATTTTAATTGAAAATTATTCTGGAGAACACACACATATATATTTATATATATATGTGTACATATATAAGTATATATATATATATATATATATATATATATATATATTTGTATCCTTTCAGCAAACCTCCTTGATGCCCAAAAAAACTTCTTAATAGTTGGAGAAGGCTCATGTGAGTGAGATGAGGAACTTCCAATCAAAGAGAAAAACTTCAGTGGAGAAGCTGGTAACAAGGGAATGTTAAAGAGCTGGTAACTGTGACAGCATTGCCTCAGCAGTGGGATGCTGCCCAAATTTCTGAAGGTGCCAGCAATGCCTATAAAGGGCCAATTAGGAAGTTGGAGCCATCTCAGTCAGTGATTTTGAACTCTCAGGTAAATGATGGAAACTGTGGTTTTCAGGAATCCTGGCTCTTTTTTTTTTTTTTTTTTTTGTTCAAATATCTGCTGGGAATGAGGCTCTGAGCTGATGTGCAAAGATTGCTCCAAATCACTCGGAGCCACACTCCGATGCCTGACTGGAGCACAATGAAGTTTGGATTATGCTGTTTTAAATTATCACCCATTTGAAGTCATTTTCTTTGTAAAACAAGATTAAAATGACTGTAATTCAAAACATTTTACCTCAAATTGATGTGAAAATTGTAGTGTTCATATTATTTCCATTTTTCAATTTGACAAAACATTTCACTCCACATACAAGCCTTTCTGTGTTGTCACTATCTTAACAGTGAAAATACAAATTTTACTCGGTGCACTTTACTCTTTCCTGATGTGTCTTATTTCTTAACACTACTTATTGAAGTTTTTGAAAGCATATCTTTCTATAGATTGTTGTAGTACCTGGGGAAAATGTAAGCAGATTTAGGAAGCTTACTTACCTTGTTTCTAACCCACATAATAACAGTTTATAACTTCATATTGTTAAGTTTGTTCTCTGGTCTTCCTACATGCCTGATGGTTAGAAAAGTGCTGATGAAGAGGTAAAGCAAGGAAGAAATTTAAGTTCTAGGTTGATGGAGTTGAAACTCAGATTATTTACCTGAAACTTCATTTGCTTTCATACTGGTGCCACAGGAGAAATTTCTCTGCATGAATTTTCCTTAAAGTTTCATGTCTCTTAATATAATCCTACAGGAAAAGAATAGTCTTTTCCTCAGAAGTTTATTTCATAGACAGGGAGTATTATCAGTAATGCTTTTGAAAAATCCAGTAAATTCTGGGTAACTTGAGTTGCCCACAAAAAAGGGCATTTGTGAAATCTAAGACAGAATTATTCTTTCAGAGTTTTTGAGGAAGCAAAGAACAGAACAACAGTGAAAAGCACTGGAAAACTAAGTGACTTGCAGAAGTCCTTGTCTAAACTACTGCCAGTGGGATTTACAACTGCAAAGTTCCTGGCCTAAAAATACAATTGCATTTATTTTTAAGTCACACTGTGCTCCACCATAAGTGCAACAGAATGCCAAACCTTATCACTTAAAGTAATAGCAAGGCACATGTCAGCTTTCAGACCCTCAAACTCTGCGAAAGAGCTGCTTTTGTGTGCTCAATCTGCAAAGGATAATTCATTCCTTACTAGGGGGTATGATTTCAAGAGCTGAAAGCTTTAACTAGTGCATATGTATAGGGTAGATTTAAAGTGATTATGGAAATGTCACCGCAGGACAATGCATTATTAGTAGGCCCTCATATGTTGTATGCTGTCCCCTTATGTTTGCTGATAATTAAAAAGCAGATTGGGATGTCATGGTGAGAATGAGTGCAAAATGCCCCTTTTATCATTTGCAATAAATATGAAATAGTGGTCTTGCTGTATCCTTCAGTGATTGTTCTATTTACGTTGGTGACAAATGACATCTTTCTCCTTGTAATGTGCCTGCAGGGTTAAATGACTTTATTATTATTAATGAGTCATTGCTCCAGATGCCCAGAAATACAGGGAGTAGGGAACATAAGAGATTTAGACCTAAGTAATTACAAATGTAATTATTACCTTTCAAATTTCATTTTTACAGCAATCACAGGGCTGTTAATCAAACATGGCCCTTTCACACCTTTTGGAGCCTTTGTCAAAGGGATGAGCAGCTCCGTGGGTCCGCTGAGGGTAGATTGACAAAGTGGTCTTGACAGAAAACTGCTGTGAAAAATTGGATGGAAGCTGTTGTGTAGTCATCAAGGCGACTGTGTCTGAGAGGCTTTTCCTCTTGGTTTTCCTCCTGAGCTGCAGCCATATGGAGGAGAGTGTCCTCTTGGGGAGGACGGGGGGGGCAGGAGGGGAA
Organism: Phylloscopus trochilus trochilus; assembly: GCA_016584745.2. Classification (NCBI taxonomy): domain Eukaryota; kingdom Metazoa; phylum Chordata; class Aves; order Passeriformes; family Phylloscopidae; genus Phylloscopus; species Phylloscopus trochilus. The sequence goes on from WQNJ02000015.1 coordinate 28,725,831, forward strand.
TCCCAATGCTCTGCAGAGAGGTGGAACACCGAAGTTTTACTGCCCCAGCCTGTCCTTCCTCAAGGTTGTTGGTTGTCGTGAAGGGATCTGAAAAACACCACAGAACCAGCATGCTGCTTTAGGGGAATTAACAACCATGGCCTCTTACCCTGATGGATTTTTTTAAAGTTTTGAGGTGGAGCATAAGGTTTATTCTCTTGCAGTAGTGGCTAGGGTATTGCAGGGAATTCAGAAAAGGGGAATATTGCTATGATTATTGCTAGGCCGTGTTGCAGATGCCATGAAATATAAGCAGTGCTGTTTCCTGGAATCATAACCTGAATTGATATTTATCATGAAATGTAAAATCTGAGGGACAGCTTTAGAGAAGTGAGAACATTTCCATTCAATAATGCCGTATCTTCACAATATTAAAGGGCCTCATATTTTAAAGAAATAAATGAAAATGAATTGAGTAGAGAAAATGGGAACTACCATTTACCACATTTTATGCCCCCAAATGTAATGTGAATCAACACTGTCCCAAAGCATTTGAATTTTGAAACAACATTTTTGATGGGAAAATTGTCAAAAAACCCTCAGCAAGCTTTATTTATATACTCAGCTAAAATGAATTGATATTGTTGATAGCCCAATAAAATGTAACAGCTCTCAGAACTCAAAAAAGCATAGTGTGTTACATAGATATCAGCATAGGTAATTATTGTAAAAATATTTAGAAGTATTCAAAAATAAATAGGGTATTAATAGTAAAAAAAAAAGTTAATATTCTAATAAAGAAATACGGTTTTTTGGTTGTTGGGTTTTTTTAAATACTACTGAAGTCACACAGAAGGTACAGAATACTTTTAGACTTCTGTAAGTTTGTTTTGGTTGCTGCTCTGGTGGTCTTTGACTTTAAATTTCTGTTTGTGTATATCTGATGAAAACACAATTCAGAACAACTTTTATTGGCCATCTTTTAAGTTATCTCAGGAGATATATGTTTACTAGCTCACTGAGCATTCGGGGGTTTTATGACTCCCTTTTGAAAATTAATGTTTCATTAAAGTGTCTGAGCTGTGACCAATTGCGCACAGTTGTTCAATTACTTCATTTAAAAGATTTTTTTTTTTAGTATTCTACTTTCCATCAAACTTTTTTCTATTTTTTTTTACTGTAAATACAATAAAAAGGAAGACAGAGCACCATTTGGCATGGAGGTACACCAAGAGACTGAGTGAACAGAGAGTGTAAACACAGACATTTGAGGGGTCTTTCCCACACCAACCCTTGAAGGAGCTGCTGTGTGTGGGCAGAACTGAGCAGGAACTTCTGCTCACCCCCATCCTCCTCACTCAGCCCCTGACCTCTGCTGAGGGGACGCACCCAGTCTGCTCCTTGTCACAAGTTTTGGAATCTGGTGTGAGAGTGGGATAAAGGAATATGGACATGTCCATGTGGTTCCGTTATCAGTAATTAGTTCTTCTGACCCCATTCTACCCAGAAATTCTCTTCCCTTCCTGTCTTTCTGACACTATCCCCAAGCCCAGAACTTTGCTCTGATGTATCAGAATTTTTGATGGGTGTATCTGATTTTTTTATTACACAGCCTAAGCTTAGAAAAATGTATTTTCTTGTGTTTCCACACCAAAGTGAGTTTACATAGATTGCATAGCAATTCTTAGTTCTCTTTATGAATCTTCACTCTTTGGGGATATTCAGTGATTTTTAATAAAATCAATAAGTTTCCTTTCCTTCATGGACGTGCATAATTTTATTTGAAACTTAAATCTGAAAAGCTAGGTGTATTGTTGTATTCTGTGTAAATGGTCCCTCTGACAAGTGACAGCTGAAGCCATTTTTATTCAGCATATTTTTGCAGGATGTTTATTGCAGGAATTTTACATCAGTAGCAGAGCTTAATATGTATCACTTAAAATGCATAGTCTTTGCAGGTATGGGGGAAAAATGCTAATTTCACTCTTTACTATGTTTCCAGGTCGAAGGTTATTGCTGGAGGATAAACCATTTCTCAGTATGTAGTTTCACCTTGTTTAATTGATTTGAATTTGAATTTATATTCCATGTTAAATAATGAACCATGTATTAATAATTAAGAAGGTTCAGTACAAATGGGAAGCAGTTAATTAAATATTAAATAAAGCACATTGTATTAGCCACTATTGTAATCAATATACTAGATTTTAGGTTATCCATTTTAGATGGTCATTATGCTTTACTAGTTATAGTTAAAACTCTTATTGAAAACTCAATATACATTTTTTAGGCCAAGAAACATGCAGCCTTTGCAAATGACCATTTTTTTTCCATAAATATCAGCAAAACAGAAACATAAAAGATGAATTCAATTGGACTGGTAGAGCAATAAAGGTCAGTGTCATGCACTGTCCTACAAATCTGTCACACCCATGTTCATTAGGCTGAAGAAGAGTTTGCAGGAGGCTTGTGGACTTGGTTTGGGGTTTTTTTTGTTTGGTTTTTGTTTGTTTTGTGGTGTTGGTTTTTGTTTTGTTTTCTTTTCTTTTTCTTTTTTCTTATGTTAAATCTCTTTCTGTGGAAAACAGTAATTATTGAAGCTGAACTTTTTACAGGAGCATTGCCTTTAGACCATATCTTGGTTATGATTAATACAAGACTGAGACTCTAGTCAGAATAACAATGAGGTAACCAAATGAAAGATTAATGTCCTTTATTTGTAGGGCTGTTGCTTGTGAGGGAAAGATTCACTTCACAAGTGTAGTTAATGAGATAGGAATTACCAGAGGCTGACTCTCTTGCCCTGACACTTCCTCCATTTCCTCTCACCCCCACCAACCTTCCTTGGCTACCTTTAACAATGTTTGCTTCACTTCTTGAATTCAGGTGCAAAATTCTCATACCTCATCCTATCATTTGGATTTTATGAGAAGTATTTTTTTGTATTAAATTCAAATTAAAACCCACGGCTGTTAGGATATAAACTGTGTTCGTGGGAATGGAAGCAGAGCTGATTCTTGCAAGCCACCCAGCACAATCTGGCAAGCCTAGGTAGCACAGGAAGATGTGATTTCCCTCATGCTTGTTGATTCCTCAGTCAGAACATCTGGAGGATCAATCTTCCCTGATTTCTCACAAGCAAAGCAAGCTGTGTTCGCACAGCTGAAAGTTAGAGAGTGGTGTGTCCTACTTGTTCTTTGAATAAAAAGGTTCCAAGGCTACAATTTAAGTAACTCTTTTAGGTTTTTAATTTATTGAGACGTATACAGGAAATAAAATATTAATAGGGAACTCCTCCCAAAGGCATTTTATTATTAAACCAAAAAGCTAGAGTATATTATAGCAGCACTCAGTTAGGGTTTCTGCATTCAAACTTCTTCCTCCTGACCTTATTAAAGTAACCCAGTTTACACTAACTACTATTCCTCCCTCCCCTTTTTTTTTTTTTATTGTTAATGTCATTTCTGTTCTCCTCATATGGTGGAGACCTCTAAATGATGTTACTCAAGTGGCCACTTTTGGTCACCAGGGTAATTCCTGACGATAATTTCCCTACATTATGCTTGAATTCCTGCTTAGATTTAGTACCACATTTAGTAAATACTCATGGGCAAACGTGGTGGGGGGGAGGGCGGGGGGGGCTGACCCATTCCTTAGGAGCTGCTGGCTGAGATGAGGAGTTGGGGTTGTCATCTCCATCCCTCTGGTGGGTTCCTGCTGGGCAGAGAGTGCTGGAGGTGCTCTGGGAGCTGCTCAACGCGAAACGCTCCAGGAAACGGGAGGCACTTCTGGATGCTGACAGAACAGTGTTGGCACTGCAAACCATGTATTCATATATGTGCTGTGTTGTGAAAATATGAAAAATAGCTCAGCAATGGCATAATTATGGGCAATTTGCTTAATTGCTTGCTAATTGTTGCTTGCTTTATTACGAAACAAGAGTGCTCTAAATGTAATGCTGG